>JAWHQI010000355.1:0-1279283 GCA_033032865.1 Dactylorhiza incarnata | reverse complement strand
GTAATCACTCGACGAGATATCTTCTTTATGACGATGTTCGTTGCCATCAGTCATACTTAGCCTTTTCAGCGGCAAGGCTTCTTTGTTGATGTCAACGATGCTGCATCTTCTTGACGACATTTCTTCCTTTGCCTTCATTCTTCTCTGTGTTCAGCGAACGGCAATCTTCGTTCGACGAACAACATTCTGTGTTCAACGAACTTCATTCTTCTGTCCCGTCTCTGCATTCGACGAACTCTATCCAGCGTTCGACGAACACGCCAAGTCTGCGTTCGACGAACTTGCTTCTGCGTTCGACGATCTTGCTTCTGCGTTCGACGATCTTGCCGAGTCTCAGTGTTCGACTAACTCGCCAAGTCTCAGCGTTCGACGATCTTCCTTCTGCGTTCGACGAACATCATTCTGCGTTCGACGATCTTGCCAAGTCTCAGCTTTTGCTTTGCCCATCATTATGACGACAAGCATACTTTGTCTATGAAATCTCCTTCTTCTCGACGATATAGTACTTACTGAGATAACTAAAGTACTTGACATATTGTCGATCTCTGCAAGCATGAACTAGATGGAACATTAAATACAACTTGCGCTTATCATTGAGCTGAGCACTTCTTCAAATCAGGAACATTGTAGGGCAATGTTCCCAATAATCTCCCCCTATTTGAAGATGTCATAACCAACTCAATGATAAATGTCATTCACATAAAGGGTTTAACATATTAAGCAAATAAGCATTTAATGACGACATTTCAG
The DNA here is from genome assembly GCA_033032865.1 of Dactylorhiza incarnata. Classification (NCBI taxonomy): domain Eukaryota; kingdom Viridiplantae; phylum Streptophyta; class Magnoliopsida; order Asparagales; family Orchidaceae; genus Dactylorhiza; species Dactylorhiza incarnata. The sequence continues at coordinate 1,278,533 of JAWHQI010000355.1, read as the reverse complement.
CTAAAATTGAGTGAACACAGAATTTTGACAAATATTACTTCATTTATAAGTAGTGTCAAATGTTTTCAAAAGTTTTGACATTTCTACAATTAGCCCCCTGAAGATTTAGCCATCTATATCTCTGGTGCGCTCATATTAGCATCGCCCTTTGCTTTCTTGACACTAACTTCCTGCTCCTTATCAGCTTGCCTGATGAAGTACTCAAACGGTTTAGGATGATATTTTAAGGGTTCAGGAGTGTCAGCTGGAATTCTTCCTGCTTGCTTATTTCTTCTGTAATCTCTCCTTACTTCTTCTTGATCTTCATGCTTAGCCCATTCTTGAGGACTGTATACATTGTATCTTTCACCTTTGTTAACTTTCACTTGCCCCCATGCTTTCAGAATGATGGTCCTAAATATGGGACTCCATCTTTCATAGTCATCCTTTTTCTCCATTTCTTCCCTATACTTTCTCTTTCTTAGTTTTGTTTCTTCATCCTCCAGTGCTTTCTTTTCTTTACCCTTATCAGTATCAGGAATATCTGTATGTTGCTTTTTCAGCAGGCTCGTCATAATATAGAGGAGGAAGATGTAACACCCTCCCTGTTACATAGAATATAGCAGTAGGTCCGGCCGGGACCCCACGCCATATTAAACGAACAGAAGAGCGAGTTACTTAATTAGCACTAAACAGTTAATACCAACCATCTCAGCACACAGAGTCACACAACGGAAGCATTTTATTTCAATTAAAACCAGTATACACATTGTCCACAGTAGCTACTAGGAATGAAAGACATAACAAGTTCTTTACAATGTTTGTTTGCATAACAAAAGTGGTTTCCAAACATCGGCGCGCAGGCCGGCCACACATGTAAACAGTAAACAAAAGCTTTGGCCATCGAGGGCCAGTACAACACAGCAGCAGGGACTTCAGCCTGCTATTTCCCGCTAGTCTCGCCAGGACCTGTATAAACAAATCCACTGAGCGGTGGGAAAACAAGTAACCGGTCAGCTTTAGCTGACCAAGATTTATAACGACCCCACCCCATGCACGGGGCGGCGGTGCTCCTTCCCTGCAGGCAAGCAACAGCAGTATATATATTACAGGTGCGTCTAAGCACCGCATAGAAGCATTCACTTACACTGAAAGCGATGCATTAATCGACAAGTACTTTTTCAACTCGGATGTACACTATGAGCTGCGACCGTCAAGGCTAGCACTACCTTGCGGTTTCTAACCCACAATTCCCTCAATGAACCCGGAGGAGCGACCTCGTCACTGACCGGCTATGGAACGGGTTCGGTTCAGCTTGTGCCCGCGCTCATAAATGTCAGTATTCAACTATGCCTGACACGGGTTTGGCTTCCCCTTGTGCCCGTCTAACTGTACCCACAATGGGTCACGCAATCTGCTCACCTCGAGCTACCGCCGGCGTTAACGCTAACGCCAGGCGCTAGTAACAGAACCTAGTTATGCTACTCTTTTCCGGGTATTTTCTGGGAAACACCTCCAGATCTCTTTGGCAGTGCGAAACAGTACATAACACCCAAAAACACAGCATAATCACGGAGTCTTCTCCGGAGTGCAATAGCATATCAACATCACCAATCCAGACCAACTTGTCCAGATGGGCTTCACACAGCATGCCTATGCTCGTACTTCAATTCCAGGCTCTATATGCAATTTCTACGGGGATAACATCGACCCGTCGGCAGAAATCTATCCACTTGTTAGTGGAAATCTACCTACTACTATGCAAATCAAAGGACGAACGTGTCCAAAGATGAGGGAGGAGAATCGTTACCCTTGCAGTTCGTTTCTGCACCATGGTCAGCAAGATATTCGGCTAGAATCGACGATGGCACAAACACGCAAGCGATCTACTCCACGGATCTTCCCTCGACACAACGAAGGCTCACCTCCAACGGATCTCCTTCCCAGCTCTCAGCCCACAGCTCTCAGAAAAGCAGAGGGTTTCAGAGAAATGAGGAGAGAAGTCGAATTTGAGTGCTTAAATAGATTTCCGCTACCGCCGGCGCTAGACACTAGCGCCTGCGCTAGCTCAACGTCGGTACCGCTCTACCGCTTAAGGACTTTGCGAGAAATACTACCGCTAGCGCTAGCGCTACCACCCGCGCTATCTTTAATTGACAAATTTCTCGCGAAATGCCACCCTCCTCGAGAAAGGACACACTTCTCAGAAAATCACTACCGCCGACGCTATCGCTAGCGCATGGCCTTAGCTCTAAGGAGGTGGTTGAGCTTATCCACAGCCGCTGAACCGATCATGTCTCGACGTCTCGACGGGTGCGCTACTGCCGGCGCTAGCACTAGCGCTTGGCGCTATCGACATCTCGCCGTCTCGACGCCTCGACGTCTCGACGGGTGCGCTATCGCCGGCGCTAGCACTAGTACCGGGCGCTAGCTCCTTAGCTTTAGCACACATCTAAACTCTTTGCACTTAGAACATGGGGTCTTACAGAAGATTCATTGCTTCCCTGATGGTGTTGGTGGTCCAGATGGCATGATCACTACTGGCCTTTATCATTGATCTCTCCCCCTTTATGACTTCTTCAGATATCCCCCTTTGGAGATTCTCCTCGGAGGCCAATATATTGTTCTTGAGCATGTGGATTCCTGCTTCCAAGTGATTCTTGGTTTCAAGCAGATGACTGTCTAGATCTTTATTGTGGTGATCTAGACTTTCTTTGAGATCAGTTTTATGTTCAGCCATCCTCTTGGTGGATGCAATGTAGGCCTTTTCTATGCTGCTAACAATCAATGATTGATTAGCCCCTAGGTTAGATATACCCTTGTGAGTACGGGTAGTGAATTCATGCAGATTATTCACATCATTTCTTAGGGTTGTTGTTTCAGCAGACAGTTCCCTTCTTAGATCATCGATAGCAGAGGTGACATAGCTTTCAAGTTTTAATCTTTGCTCTTCCATGAGCATCTTTATCTGAGGTAATAGTGGGAGCTCCAACGGTCTATTCTCTGGAGATGACCTATCTTCTTCCTCTTCTTCATTCACTTCAATCATTGGAGATAGAGATTTTCTTATTGGTAAGTGGTTTGCCTCATTCTCCTTTTCAGAACTTTGTTGATCTTTGCTAGTTTCATCAGCAGGGTTCTCTTGGTTGTCCCCTTGCATTGCTGATTCAGAATGACCAGCATCCTCAGCTCCTATGATCTTATTGATCACTTCTTCCACTTGAGCAGGGAGCTCACAATGCTTCTCCCCCTCAGTTTCAGCACTTCCTTGATCTGTTCCTGTTGTTATCCTGGATCCCTGACTTGGAGCAGAGGTCTGGAGGGCTACATTCCTTATCTCCACAGCTGCCTCAGAGTCACTTCCTTCAGACGAGCTTTCTCCCTTCCTTTTCACATATTCTGCAGTCTTCAACTTCTTGGGAGGCTTAGTCAGAGTTTTCTCCCACCTGTCAAGAATCTTGATGTCCATACTTCTCATGTGATGAATTTTTACTCCATACTTTTTGTTAAAGCTTTCAGGGTAGGTCAGCAGAAGATATAGTGATAGAATTCTCACCAGATTTGGGGCATGAAAGCTTTCTTGTATCCTCTTTAAGATTTGCTGACCCCAGTTGGTCTTAATACTTAGGATTATCTTTGCCATTATCTCGAACATGGGCTTGGATATCCTATCATGCGACCCTACCTTGCAGAGGAGAGCTTTACCTACTACATCTGCCACAAGCTTTCCTTGTTGATTAAAGTCTTTCCTTTCTAGGGACCCATAGGTCTTGCTCGAATGCCCGCACCATGCCAGAGCCTTGTCAAGGTCTTCCTGGGTGATCTTTTCATCTTCCTCCCCCTTGGCAAAGGTCGGCAACTGAAGTGCCTTAGCCAGCCTCTTAGGATTTACTTTGAGCTTTATCCCATTGATTAAGCTTTTCACGGATGTTCCTTTTGAGCCACCCTTGGCATTTGAGTAGAACTCCAGCACTTCTCTTTTGAGTATCACAGTTGGTTCGGAGAGGACAAATTCCAGATCGGCGTCGTTCAATAGCTTGATGGCGTTTTGAATCTCTTCTGGTCCTTCCACGAAACCACCTCTCACTATTTCACTTCCTTCAAAGAGGAATCCTTCCTTCTTTGGTGCCATCTTCTGCTTGATCCAGGAGGGTTTGAGCACCGTCGACTTGTTCACTCTTGGAAAGGCGTGGAGAACACGACGACTTTTTAGGGCTAATGTAGAGAGTGTTTTAACCTTAAGACATATGACCTTATTTATAGTGTCCGAGTTGGAAGTTGAAGTGTCATTTGTTAAATGTCTGACTAACTCGAGTTTAGCTGAAATGATTGAGCTTAGGTCTATTTAAGAGTCTGGTGATGATTGGATATCGTCGTGAGGTTAATTCGAGGGGTCATTTCGACGATACCAATCATCGTTCCGACGATATGGTTTTTGAAAATTACTTTTACGAACTTAGATAAAGACGAGGTTATGTGTTAAACATTAACATGGTTACCTTCACCTTAGCCTTTAAGTCTTCTTGAGCTAGTGGCTCCCCCTCGATGGAATGTCCACTTAGCTTTACTGTTAGCTCCCCCTTGATCAGTGCACCTTGGTATGTGGTGAGTTTTTCTTAGTCCAGAGTTGAGCCTGGAGCACTTATTGTCCAATAGCCTTATTCACCTTTTAGTGGCTAAATGGACTACCCTGCAAGAAAGATTTAATAATCCTTAGGAACCCAAGGTAACTTGGGTCCTAGGTTTTTGTTAGCATAAAAGGGAATTCTTCTACTCACCTCAGCCCTTCCAGGAGGTCTCTCCTTTGCACCAGGCACACTAGGGTTGTGCCAACAGTCAATGGCAAAGTGTCCCACTTTGCCACAGCAACAACATTCATGGATGTTGTACCTTCTTTTCTGAACACTTTTTGAGGAATGTTCAGTAGAGAAGGCAGCAGCATTTTCCTATCTCTCTCAGCCAAGAGCTGACTGGCTGCTCTAGTATTATTGTTTCTTCTTGACTTTATCTGTTTGTCAGCAACATATGTCAGCTTGGTAGCTGACATGGTGTTGATGGCATCAGATATGATCAAGTGAGAATTGATCATACTAGGGCTACTAGTCTGCTTCTTATTTGGGAGAGATTGAGAAGATGTTGCTCCTTTATCCTTGAGAGTGGGGGTTGGGGCACCAAACACAAATAGTCCATGATGGGCCATTTGGATTTCCTCATGGGGAGCCTTTAATGCACTCATCCCCATGCCCTTATAGTCAGGAGCATTTCCATGACTAATGGAGCTTTCATTCATTCAGTGACCATGGACATTGTCCTGATCATACCTATTTGACGGAAGCACTACCTTCTGAAAGGTGGTATGAGGCTCTGCTTTAGTTTGCCCCAATTTCCTTTCCCAGCATTTGTTGCCCCTTCATTGAAACCCAATCCCCTCCTATTTCCATAGGAGGAGAAGGTGTCAATGATGGGCAGCTTAGTTTTGGGCTTAGAGAATTGAGCCACCAAGCTTCTTTCCTTCAGAAGGTCATTCTCAAGTTTCTTGATAAGTTCTTCCCTTTGGCTTCTTTCATCATAAAGCTTGTATATGATTTTATTGAGCTCATTTGGATTGGTGTCCTTACTTTAGGACATACCCAGTTTCCCATCTGACTCAATCTTAAAAGGTCTGAGTGATTCTAGCTCCCTAGCGTGTTCCTTAACAAGCCTTTTGCTCTTTCTCAGAGCCTCCAAGAGATCATCAAACTGCTCTAATAGATCAGTATGATTCTTATTGTTGCAAGATGAGCAGTCTTCTGCATCATCATCAGATGATGAACAATCACCTGATGCACTCTTGGTCTTCTTAAATGAAGCAGGTAGTAAAGGTGTGTGAGTGGTGCATACATGATCATGATGTGATTCATCATGATTTTCTTCATCTGATAGAGCTATCAGCCCATAGACTTCCTCATCCTCAGAGTCACAATCTGTGAGAGTCAAGGGTGCTCTTATTCTTTCTCCTGCTCCTGAGCATTCTTCATCTTCTGATTCACTGTCTGAAGTGGTCAGTGGTGCTCTGATACATACCTCTTCATAAGAGGTTTCTTCTTCAAAATCTTCCTCTGACCCTTCCATGAGGACTTCTAAGGAATCCCACATGTCCTTTGCTGTTGTGCAATGACTTAGCTTCTGGTGTGTTGCCAGATCTACTGCACCAGCTAGAATGCTTCTTGCTTCTTTGTCTAAGCCGACTAGAAGAGTCTCCTCTTTAACATTGTCATGGAGGGACCTTTTTGAACAATCAAAAACATTCTTGGATCCATTGCCTCCATGAATATTCTTGCTCTAACTTTCCAAAGGGCAAAGTTCTCTCTAGAGCATATAACTATTCTTGACTCCATACTTATGAAACTTAGACACCCACTAGCAAATCTGTTCAAGTTGTTAAGCTTTTCTTTGAACAACCTACCTCTGATACCACCTGTTGTTTATTGGGTGTCGACTTATCACCTAGAGGGGGGGTGAATAGGTTTTTCAAATTATATTATCCCCTTTTCGGTGTTCTTGATTTCTGGTTAATAGATCTATAAAGTAGAAAGCACAACACAGAAAAGCACACAAAGATGTATAGAGGTTCCTCAAGACCGGGTGTCTTGAGTAGTCTTCTTTCCCTATGCGCCTACCTAGCAGTGTGCTAGGCTCGGCAAACGCCGCCAAATCTTCAGGCCCTCAAGCCTTACACCACGGACCCACAAGTCCTACAGCCTAGGCCTGCAAGCCCCTACTGCATCCGAGCCCGCTAGCTCGACACTCAAGCCCTCAAGACCTACACAACACAAACCTGCAAGTCCTGTGCCTACAGCCTAGGCCCGCAAGCCCCTACTGCGCCTGAGCCCTCAAGCTCGACAAAATCGGACCCGCAAGTCCACTGCCCTGTCCCTCAAGCCTCACAGCTCTCCAGCCCTCAAGCTAGACGGTATCGGACCTGCAAGTCCACTGCCCTGGCCCTCGATCCTCACAGCTCTCCAGCCCTCAAGCTAGACGGTGTCGGACCCGCAAGTCCACTACCCTGGCCCACAAGCCTCACAGCTCTCCATCCCTCAAGCTAGACAAATAGGCACGCAATCCTTACAAGACAATACAGTGAAAAAAGACTGTTACTTCTGCCGGATGAAGATCGGCAACTTTAGCCTGATGAAGATCGGCTTCTTTAGGTTGAAGAAGATGCTTCTTGATCTGGAGTTTCAGCACTGGATCTTCTTCAGCCTCCTCTTCTTTTGCCTGATGTTGATTGGCTACTTTTCAATCGATGGATATGACTGATTCTTCAGAGAACACTTGATGCTTGTTCTCTACTTGATCTTCTTCTTCTCCGCTGAAAATTACTGTTCTATTGAAGAGTAGCGGAGGGATTCTTTTTCGTTTTCTTTTCTCTATCTTTTTTTAAGACTCCTTTTCTAGGGCATCACTGTTCCCTTTTTTATAGGACAGATGAGCCGCATAACGGTCACATGTTATATCCTTTAATGTCAGACGCACATTCCATAAGAGCACGCGTTGATTGGACAATCAGGCAGCGGCATTAAATGCTGACAGCGCGTCCGTAACTTTTGAATCTGTCTCGACGATATTTCCAATGTTACGATGACATGGATGATATCTCGACGACAGGTCTTTGTCGATTCCTTACGCCGTGGTAGAGCTTCAATTCTTCTTGCTTCTTCCTCCGATGCTGGTATCTCGACGATACGAGACATTTTGGCGCTTCTGCATATACAACAATATGCGATCTCTGAATGTGTCGTCGTAATCACCTTATTCTCTCGACGACATGCCTTCTTTACGACGATGTTCGAAGTCATCAGTCATACTTAGCCTTTTCAGCGACAAGGCTTCTTTGTTGATGTTGACGATGTTGCATCTTCTTGACGACATTTCTTCCTTTGTCTTCATTCTTCTCTACGTTTGGCGAACGGCAATCTTTGTTCGACGAGAAGCATTCTATGTTCGACGAACTTCATTCTTCTGTCCCGCCTCTGCGTTCGACGAACTCTATCCAGCGTTCGACGAACACGCCAAGTCTGCGTTCGACGAACTTGCTTCTGCGTTCGACGATCTTGCTTCTAAGTTCGACGATCTTGCCGAGTCTCAGCATTCGACTAACTCAACAAGTCTCAGCGTTCGATGATCTTCCTTCTGCGTTCGACGAACATCATTCTGCGTTCGACGATCTTGCCAAGTCTCAGCTTTTTCTTTGCCCATCATTATGACGATAAGCATACTTTGTCGATGACATCTCCTTCTTCTCGATGATATAGTACTTACTGAGATAACTAAAGTACTTGACATATTGTCGATCTCTGCAAGCATGAACTAGATGGAACATTAAATACAACTTGCACTTATCATTGAGCTGAGCACTTCTTCAAATCAGGAACATTGTAGGGCACTGTTCCCAACAAGCTTTCTGTAACGCCCCTGGTTTTCGTTAATTATTTTGCGTAGCCGCTGTGACGTAATTTTGGCATAAGGGCGTTACGTCAGCTCATCAGGTTAGTTTTGAGCCTTAGCTTAGTTAGAGTAGGTAATTTAGATCGAGCGTGCGAGATTTCGCGTCGTTTCAAGTTCTAGATAAGATTTTGGGTAGTTATTGAGATCTTAGCCTCGGGAAGCTTTATCCTGAGTTCGGCTCGTCGGAATGGAATTCTGACCACGCCGTTGGATTCGTAGCACCGATTTCCAGTTTAGGTGCGAATTTCGTAAATATCCGAGGTGTTTTGGTCACACTCGCAGTTTAAATAAAAGTGGGGTATTATTTAATTAATTAAATAGAAAATTAGGTTTTTAATATAAAACCTAAAGCCCTCCCCTCTTCTTCTTCTTCCTCCCTCTATCAAATCAGCCGCCGAGCGAAAGAGTGAGAGCGGAGATTCGTGGAGCGTTCGGTCGACAATTCCTAGGGCTGTGGTAGTCGGAATCGCATTTGGAGAGTAGATTTGGAAAGCTCTTGGCGAGATCTTCGTCTTATTGGTAAGCTTTTCCCGTTTTGTGGAATTTTTGGAGTTAAGGTAGTGACCTAACCCCTGCTTTTGTTCCGAAAAGTTTTAGGAATTTGTGCTCGTGTGTTTTCCTAGCCGATCCATAGCTTCCGGAGCGGAGATCTTCGAGTTTGCAAGGTTTAAGGCAAGTGGCAAAGTTTTTTTTCTCCTCTTTCGTTGATGGAGTGTTGTTTCTTGCTTGAGTTCGTATTGCTTTAGTTAACTCTTGATCCTGGAGTGTTACCTTACTAAATAAACTCTAGAAATCCTTGATCTTCCCCTTATACGATTCTCTGCAGTTTCTCGAGAAAGCCTCCTTAGATTTCTCGAAAAGTGTCCGACTGCCGCCCCTTCTTGCTCTCGAGAAAGACCAGCTTTCTCGAGAAGAGTCAAGTCTAGTTCTCGCGAAGGACCAGCATTCTCGAGAGGCTGTTTCAGCCCTGTTCTCGAGAAATGCCTTTAATTTCTCGAGAAGTCCTCTGTCCTGATCCTTGATTTCTCGAGAAGTGCCTTTATTGTTCTCGAAAAGTCTAGTGTCCTGATCTTCGAATTTCTCGAGAAATGCCTTAATCCTCTCGGGAAATCCTGTATCCTGACCCCTTTGAGTTCTCGAGATACTGTATTGCCTGTTTAGAATTTCTCGAGAAATCATTCTCCTGCCCTTGGGATGTCTCGAGAAGTTATTTTATCCCGCCCTTGTTCCTTGAGAAACTCTGTGATCCTAGCCTTTGATCTCATGGTTGTTCGTAACCCTTGGCCCCCTCAAAAAAGGCCCTCTATGTTCTTAGTGCTTGAGTTATGCCTCTGATTACTTCTCCTCTTTGAAACCTCATACCCGTTGTGGTTAAAACAACTTATGAGTTCTCTTATGAATAGTATTGGGAAATGCTTACTTTGTCGTGACCCTATCTCTTAGGGTATCCTAGTGATTATTCTTTTCGGGCAACGTCCCATGTTTAATTGAAATTTAATTAATATGAACCATTATCTTTAGCCTTACACAGTAGTTGTGTTTGGGGGACAATGGGGATGGTTGTAGCCTTGCACGGTGGCCATTTTAATGGTGAATCGCAGGCTTGGCTTGTGGTCCCGTGGGCCGTGTTTGGGTGGTAGGGGATAGAAACCCCCCCCCCCCCATCCGTTTTTGGCTTTGGGTGGCAGTGGATAAAGGACCGCCCCCGTTTAATTGAGCTGATCAGTCTCTTTAAATAAAATTAACAAGATAAATGAACTTTCTTGTTCCTCTTTTGGTATTTAGTGCACTTGGTGCTTTGCTGAGTTCTTGTTGGAGCTTCTCTTGCGGTAAATATGGCTTGGGTTGGTACCCCTTATGCCTTATTTTCTTTTCTGCTTGTTGTTTTCTACTACTTGTAATCCTTGCTGAGGCGTTCTTTGTTTTATTGAATGCCTCAGGTTCAGAGCCGTAGCAACTAGAGGTGTAGCCTGGAGTTTTAGAGTTTTAGTTGTTGTTTACCCCGCTGCTGCGAGGTAGTTGTCTTTAGTTTTCTTCTTGCGTTCAGACATACTAGTTGGAGCCAATGGGTTAGTGTCATGTTGTTGACGCCCATTGTGCCCTTTTGTACTTTATGGTTTATTTTCCAGATAAATGCCACTGCTTTTAGAACTTGTGTATCTTGCTCCCTGGGAATGTTTTATGTTAGGTGTACTATAGTTATAAAAAGGCTTTTCCTTCATTCTCATTGCATTCTTTTCAACTAAAATTCTTACTTTAAAGGTTGCCTAAAGATATTTTTTCTATACTTATACTACACCTAGTTATGTGCATATCATTTACTTTATGTCATGTCATCACATACATTTAGGACCTTAAGTAAGCTAAATCAAGTACTTTCCGCTGCAATTACATATATTTTCTCGGTGGACTAGTTGATCCACGAACTGAGAGACACAGTTCTTACCCCAAACCCTAATAAATGATTTCAAATGATGACTTATCATATAATCATGTTTTGTTTAGTTAAGTAATTGGTTCCCGTCTGAGCGTCTGCAGTTGTCTCCTGTATGACGTGGCATCATGACGTGTATTTTCTCTTACTCTGATATTCTTAAATTCGGAGAAAATGCGGGTTGTGACAGTTGGTATCAGAGAGAGGTTATTCGACAAGTCGGTCGGGCAATAAATTTTTATATAGTGGTTGTTTTGGTTTCATTGCATACACACACCGATGTGTCATCAGTACGTCTTGGCGGAAGCATGAACACTACACTCATAGCATGATAAGAAGTATACGGGGCATATTATGTAGTATGGGATGCATAATATGTGTCTGTATATGGATCCACCATAGGTGGCAACATGTGACGGTTATGTAGTATGGGATGCATAACCATTATCACATGGATGCCCATTAGCACGTTTTTTCTTTTGTTACATGCGATATTATGTAGTATGGGATGCATAATATTTCATGTGTACACCGCTCATAACATGCATTAAAGCCATTATTAGAATGCATAGCAATACATACCTTACATAGCATTGCATAAGCACACGTGCGAAGTTAAAGACTTATATGATGACACACGTACACTCATGATTTCAAAACGAACGGAAGATTCATGAATTCATGACCTTTGCACATGATTCAAGGGGGATGATGTAGTATCATTTGTTGGAACATGGTCTTCCGCATCTCCTAGGTTTGAGAATAACAAATCCCATGCATTTGATCTTGTGTGTTCAAGTGTGCAGGTTATCCAGGTCCACATGACTCAAGGAGGACACATGAAGACTGCCCCCGAATTTGAGGCAAAAATTCCATAATGGCCACTAGCGTCGGCGATAGTGATAGCGCCCGGCGCTAGCGTTGATTTGCGCGATTCTGACAGCTCATTTAGAATGAGCTAACGCCCGGCGGTATCGGGTAGCGCCGGCGTTAGCGCGACGCACATGAGGCATAGAAGCCAGGTTGCCGCGGATAGGAGATTCTGCCGCGCAAAATGTTTCTTAATTCGGGCTAGCGCCGGCGGTAGCGCTAGCGCTGGCGGTAGCGCTTGTTCTATAAAAGGACCCCCTCTCCTCACGAATTAGAACATCCATTGCATACACCTCAGAGAGAGAGAGATTGCTCGAGTTGCAGAGGCCTTCCTTGGCCGAATTCTGAAGTCCTAGCGAAGCGCTGCCAATTTCTGAAGGAGGATTCCATCATGCCGAATCCGAACGAAGTCCGCCTCAACAAACGCTGATTCTCCAGCGGATCTTCGCCTCCTCGTTCAGAAGCTCATCTTGAGGGAGTTTTTAATTATTGTTATTTCATTTCTCTTTTATCATTGTAAACGGTAGTGAAATCGCCTCGTGTTGGCGACTAGGTCTGGGGTAGACTTAGGGCTGAAATTCGCCTCGTGTTGGCGACTAGGTCTAGGGAGTAGATCTAGGGGGTGCTCGAGGCCGTTCTGGGGATAGATTGGCTAGAGCGGCTTGAGGCCGAATCCGGGGAGGATAAGGCTAGGGCCACCGGTTCGTGGGGAAGCGAGTCGGGATAGAAAACAAAAAGAGCTTTCTTATTCGCCTTCGATCTCTAGCGTCATCGAGATCAAGTTTTGTAAAACTTATTTATCATTAATAAAACTTGTCTCCATTTGTTTTCCTTCACTTATTTTGTGTCTTTAACCTTGCAATTATTCAAGTTTTTGAATATAATTTAATATTTTTGAAAACCCTTATTCACCCCCCCCCCCCCTCTAAGGGCGCCGACCGATCCAACAAGTGGTATCAGAGGCAGGTTATTCCAATCGGCTTAACAACCGGGAATAATGGCGTCTCATGATCTCGCTTCAACTAGTGGGGTAAATTTCTATGAAGATGAAATATCACATAAACCACCTTTGTTTGAAGGAACAAATTATAAAGGATGGAAAATTTTAATGGAAAAATTTATTAAAACGTTAGATATCGAAGTATGGAACTTAGCAATTATATGACCTGCGGATGAATCAAATAAAAAGGAACTTCATTTAGATGCAAAAGCTAAACATTATCTATTTTGTGGTCTCTCAAATGAAGTTTTCAAATTTGTATATTGTTTCTCTAGTGCTTATAAAGTATGGAAATTTCTTGAAGAAATGTATGATCTTCCTCTCGCAGGAATGGAACAAACTCAGGAGGAAAAGAATGAACAAACATCCATTATCGTTCAAGAAGATCTCTCTCGGAGCGAAGCCATGGAGAATATTGAAATAGTAAAGGACAACAATGCACCAAGAGAAAAAGAAGATGAAAATTCATCTATGATGAAGGAAGGGTCAAAAGATAACGAAGGAACTCTATGCATACATTTTACCTCCACCAAAAGCACTGTAAGAAAATCAAAATCTTCTTCTTGTGTGATAACTTCCATTTCTAGTTTCAATATATTAAAAACAGCTAAACGTAAGATCAAAAATTTGAAAATTACTAATAAAAATTTATGTTTAGAAAATAAGAGACTAAAAGTTAATGTTAACTCAAATTCAAATTGTGATGTGCCTACACCATCTTATCTTTTACTTAAAAATATAAAACCTTGTTTTGATTGTAATAATATTAAGGAAAAATTCAAAGAACTTGAAAAAGAATTGATGTGTATAAAAGAACACAATGAAAAATTAAGCTTAGAAAATTCATCGTTAAAGAATGATTGTGCTAAGTGTAAGGACTACGAAATAGAAATTAAAAAGATGGACGAAACATTTGATGAATATAGGGATGAATATGAAAAACATATTGAATCAATTGCTACCACTCTTAAAAATAGCACAATCGCTTACAATAAAGCCAGACTCAATTTACAAACTAAGAATGACGAATTAAACGCAAAAATCAACTTGCTCAAGGAAATCATAAAGAAAAACAGTCAAAACACTCATTCACAATATCAAGTCATAACTAAAGGCAAGTTGAATATGTCTTCTCAAAATGTTAATAAATCAAACGATGGAAATAAAACACATCAACAATTTAAAAATAAACTTCCAAAGTACAATCATTATTATCAGACTTCTTCAAACATAAAAATTCAAAAATTTCCTATAAAAAACACTCTCAATAATCACTACAATCACAATCTTAAAAATGAAGATTATCACAATAAAAGTGTCACATATAAGAATAACACCAAACAAAAGTATGAATGGAGGGCCAAAACTAAAAATGAAACAGTAACTCCACTCAAAATTGGCCATTCATTTTCATCTCCTCAAAAGCAAACACGTAGTATTTGGGTACCCAAAGGAACCGTCACACCCGGTCCTCTTTGGATTCCTAAATCTCTTATTCATTAGGTGTCACAAAAATGCATGAAGTAGAATAGTTTCAAAAGGGAAATATACAATTTTTTTTCTTCATGATATACGTTAAATGTCTTTCTAGTTTTTTTGTTTGTTTTCTTATTTGTCTTAAAGTTTCATGTTATGGTCATCTTAAATAGGAAACACGATTAAAAGTTTAATGAGCCTATAACACTAATCTAAACTCAAAATCCTATTAAGATGATCTACTTATTATTCATATATTCATTATACATATATTTATCAACAAGTGAATTCAAAATCTTCTATGTGGTAGTAAAATACTAAATCATAAGATTGCAAAAAGGGTATACCACATAAGAGATTTTTAATATCATCACCTCATAAATATCAAACTATAAATGAAACACTCTAGTCAAACATCCAAAAGATAACAAAATCAAGCATAATTCAAAAACAAACAACATCCAAGACATAAGGTTCTAATCCCTGAATTATTACATAAATTGTTCCTCTCTCATCTACTCCTCCTCGTCTATATCCTCCACACTTGGAGTTGGAGAGCGCCTTCTACGAGTCCTTCGGATCGAGTGGCGGGGCGGATCTGAAACTGGGCTCTCCCACTCCCTCCGCTCTGGAGTAGATGGCTTCAAATTTAAAGCCTTCATCATAAACTTCATCATTTTCTTGATCCCTGAGACATCCTTCTTTATCACTGAAACGTCCTCCTCCACCCGTGTCATCCGATCGCCCATCTCCTCTCGAAAGGACCCATATGAAGCATCTCGAGCCTCTCGAGATGATGCGCCTCGTCGGAGTGGAGGTTGAGCTGATGTTGAGGGCTCATCGGAAACAAAGGATGCTCGCAAATGCGAGGTACTGTAGATAGGAGGAAAACTATCAATCAAAAAGAAGCCTGTGTCAATAGTGGGATACAAAACCTGAATTACACGCTGAATGATGCCACCTAGAGGCAGGTTGTTGCATCTCTGACGGGATGGTTGACACAACCTGTAGGAATATCGGATCAGGGAGAGTAACAAATCCGCCACATCAAACCTCTCCCTCTCTAAGATGCAATAAGTGACAAAACTAAGCTGTGCAGTAATTTTTGCAGTATCACCCAATTTCAGCAGGATTGTATGACGTAACACATCTTGAACGGTCAAGGCGTCCACTGTGAGAGTCGAAATGGTTGAGATCAGACTCCTGCATTCCTTGTTATGCAGCACCTGGTTCACAAAAGTCCAATCCCTATCAGCCCTGAACTTCTCGACAACTTCCAACCGGTGTGAATGCTGAGAGAGTCCAAACACAATCCTTAACTGCTCATCGGTAATAGTCACCGTCTGTCCCTGCACTCGTGATTGTACCCCTCCATCCAGTTGCATTTTAGATGGGTCCTCTAAGTTGGTATAAAACTCCCTTACCAACTCCGATGAAAATCCGTCTGGAAGGAATAAGCACAACACCTCTGCAGCGGCAAACAGCTCCATGATGTGCCGGTGCCGCGGCAAGTCGAACTCCACGACACTCGACACTCCTACCACTGCCGCCTTCACTGCTAACTCTGTGTTTTTCCTTCCCTTGGATGCCATCTGCCACAACACAAAAATTTATTACAACAAAAATTGATGAAATATTTCTATCCAATAAAAACTATGAAATTAACTTATAAAAAAAAATTTATGAAATCAAAATTTTCATCAAAAAAAAGGGAACAAAATCAAGCATAATACTCTAAATATTTTTCAAATTGCTAGATCTTAAACATCGAAAATCAAAATAGATCTAAGAATTTAACACCAAAAATCAAGTTAATCAAAAATCAAAAACAATTACTAGATCCAACTCAAAATCAAAATCCAAATCAAAAACCTCATCAAACCACAAATCTTGGAGAAAATCTTCACGGTATAAATCTAATTTCTAAATCTACCTAAAAACGTCATATTTCCTCATCTCTAACATCACAATGAAGCTTTAAAACAAAAATCATAAGCAACGATGAAGAAATACCTCAGATCTGGGCGTTGGAACGACTCTCCTTCGCAGTTTTGTTGGAGGAAATGGCAGCAAACGGCGGATCTGAAAAGATTAGGGGGATTTAACAAAAGCCTCGATAGCGCCAGCGCTAGCGCTAGCGCCGGCGGTATCGGGCTCTTCTGTCTTTTAAGTAAAATAACATTCTATTAATTACCAAAAAATATTATCTACTGCATGTACTACTTGATGATGCAAGATTTCACTTATTCTGACTTGTATTGGGTATCCTAGATCCCTCAAATTAAAACAAATTCAAAAATGTAGTTTTTGCGTTTTTAACCATCAAAAACATCTCCTAAAAATCTGCACTTTCAGCATGAAACTGCTATTGGGACACCTAATCAAAATCAACAATCAAAATTTTCATAACCCTAAAAAATCACTTACTGTTTCCCGCGCTAGCGCTAGCGCCGGCGTTAGCGTCGAGGTTCGAATGTTTGTGTTTTTAAAATTTTGAAAATTTTCTAAAAATATCTTGATCTATATGTACTATTTAGTTTTGCACATCTGATTTTATTTTATTTTTGAAAAATCAAAATACAAAAATATATAATCCAAATTAAAAAAAAAAATTATGTTTTGTTTTTTATTTTTGTTTTGTGGTTAAAGTTTATCTTTCAAAAATCAAATACAAAACTACAAAAATCAAATTACAAAAAAAATTATGTTTTTATGATGTTTTTTTTCTCTATCTAAAAGTTCGTCTTTATGCAAAATTACAAAAGCAAAAATTACAAAAATGTGCTTTTATTTGCTAAAATCAAATACAAAAATATAAAACTTTAAAACTATAAAAACAAAAACTCTATGATTTTTTTTTGAGAAAACTCAAGCATGATTTACTCTACTAGTTAGAAAATCTACAATGTTGCAATTTATCGTTTCAAACTACTTTGGACATTGTTTTCCTTCATGCTTTGATATATCTATTCAAATGTGCATCAATTATAGTTTAAAAGTTGTGTAGGATCAAGCTTAGCATGCCTCTAAGTATGAGTAAATGTTTTATGTTTGATAATGTATTTATTCACTCACCTTCTTTTGGCATTGTCTACATGTGTTTAATCTAAGAATACTTGTGTATGTTTTGTATTAGTACAATGGATTAAAATTGCACAAGTATCTTACCTACACTCCTTCTTTTGCACTCTTAAAAATTAAGAAAAGTGGTTATATTTTTTTTCATAAAATCTATTGATTTGCAAAACAAGTGTATTCGGAGAACTTTGTACAAAACAAAATTATAAAATAAATGACAAAGATAACTCCACCAAGCACTACTTGAACCTCCTGATAAGTCTTAATGAGCATTGTGAGGTTGAGCACCTTGGAAAGAATAATAAAGTGTCTTGTGCAAATCAAATCCTTCGTTCAAAAATAAGAAAAACCACTTTCTCTTAAGTACACCGGATCACTAGTCTCAAAATTCAAAATAAAATATGTGATCCCCCAAGCACTACTTTGCACCCTGATAAGTCTTGATGAGCATTGTGTGTGCAAAGCACCTTGGTAATTGTACATCTTTTTTGTGCATTAAAGTGTGTGAATGTAATCTTATTTGTGTTTTATTGTGCTTCTTACTTTACATATTACTTGTAGTTTTGATTAAAACATTTGTTTACTCTCCTCAAAATTACACTTTTGTGCACATCATTATCTTCCATAACACTTCTTCTCATGAGTATTGGATCATAATGCTAATTCTCTATTACTTTTTATTTATGAAATGCACTAGATAACCTAGCATGTGTTCTACAATGTTTTGTATGTTTTTGGAATTATGAATTAAAGTAACATTGTAGTATTTTTCTTTTTTGTTAAACATTCTCTCATGCTTGGTTATTATCAAATTTAAAACTACAAAATGATTTACAAAAACATCATCTTTTGTGAACTTTAACTCATCTTTTTTGGACTATCATTACTATTTGATGTTTTTTTATTGCTATAAGTCTTCCGCATATTAACCATATAAGTGTTTTACCTTGCGCTTTCATGCTTACTTAATATCTTGTATTCTTTGCATCATCACTTATTCTTAAAAATTCCTATCTTTCATTAAGTGATAGATTTACTTGGAACACTTTTTATTGGTTACTTCAAACATAAAAATCTTTTATGCTACAAACTCTGAAAATTTTGTAATGTTCATCACTCTGATCTATTTCAATGAAAAAAAATATATATTATAAAACTCCTTATCATTTACTTAAAAAGCTCGATCATGCCTTCTCTTTTAGTAACACATTTTTTTTTTGTGATTTGTTTTCCTACCCGCTTTTGCTAATAACAAAGGGGGAGAACTAACATGATAAAATGCAAACGGGGGAGAACTAACATGAACTAACATGATAAATATAACCCGCTATCATAAACCCTACATGACAAATTCAGCTGATAGCTTACATATTAGGGGAGCACTCACTTAGGGGGAGCACGTATTTAGGGGGAGCATGTCTAACATGCTAGAATCAATTATTATCCTAAGTCATCACTCTCACACACACACAAGTATAGTGTCATCATGCTTATCTATTAATGCTTTGATTTATCATTAATGGATTTGTTAATATCAAAAGGGGGAGTTTGTTGGAACATGGTCTTCCGCATCTCCTAGGTTTGAGAATAACAAATCTCATGTATTTGATCTTGTGTGTTCAAGTGTGCAGGTTATCCAGGTCCACATGACTCAAGGAGGACACATGAAGACTGCCCCCGAATTTGAGGCAAAAATTCCATAATGGCCACTAGCGTCGGCGGTAGTGATAGCGCCCGGCGCTAGCGTTGATTTGCGCGATTCCAGCAGCTTATTTAGAAGGAGCTAACGCCCGGCGGTATCGGGTAGCGCCGACGGTAGCGCGACGCACATGAGGCATAGAAGCCAGGTTGCCGCGGATAGGAGATTCTGCCGCACAAAATGTTTCTTAATCCTGGCTAGCGCCGGCGGTAGCACTAGCGCCGGCGGTAGCGCTTGTTCTATAAAAGGACCCCCTCTCCTCACGAATTAGAACATCCATTGCATACACCTCAGAGAGAGAGAGATTGCTCAAGTTGCAGAGGCCTTCCTTGGCCGAATTCTGAAGTCCTAGCGAAGCGCTGCCAATTTCTGAAGGAGGATTCCATCATGCCGAATTCGAACGAAGTCCGCCTCAACAAACGCTGATTCTCCAGCGGATCTTCGCCTCCTCGTTCAGAAGCTCATCTTGAGGGAGTTTTTAATTATTGTTATTTCATTTCTCTTTTATCATTGTAAACGGTAGTGAAATCGCCTCGTGTTGGCGACTAGGTCTGGGGTAGACTTAGGGCTGAAATTCGCCTCGTGTTGGCGACTAGGTCTAGGGAGTAGATCTAGGGGGTGCTCGAGGCCGTTCTGGGGATAGATTGGCTAGAGCGGCTTGAGGCCGAATCCGGGGAGGATAAGGCTAGGGCCACCGGTTCGTGGGGAAGCGAGTCGGGATAGAAAACAAAAAGAGCTTTCTTATTCGCCTTCGATCTCTAGCGTCATCGAGATCAAGTTTTGTAAAACTTATTTATCATTAATAAAACTTGTCTCCTTTTGTTTTACTTCACTTATTTTGTGTCTTTAACCTTGCAATTATTCAAGTTTTTGAATATAATTTAATATTTTTGAAAACCCTTATTCACCCCCCCCCCCCCCCCCCTCTAAGGGCGCCGACCGATCCAACATCATTGCCCCAAATTTAGCATAGCATCATGAAAATATCCCAGAGGAAGGTAGTGGAAATGGCAAGTATCTGTACATGTATGTTCTGAACCAAGCTTTGTAGTCCTAGCGTAAGGTTTAGTTTTAACTATAGGCTTATGCGTATTAGCAGAGATGGCGCGTAGGCGAATCCCGACTAGATCGACTCCTCTGTCGGAGGGTGAGACATCCGAAGCGCAGAGTGAAGCCTTGATCGAGAGTCTGCGCCAGAGCAATGAGGCTCTGACTAGGCAAATGGTTGCAATGCAGTCGCAAGTCGAGGCATTGTTGTCTGTCGGTGCGAGGCAGCAAGCCGCGGGGCAGGTACCCGTAGTTGAGCAGACCTTACCTAACTCTCCTACTCCCTTGGTACCCCCAGTAGCGATACCTTCGGAAATGAATTTCATTTCGCACTTTCAAAGGTTGGGTCCTCCTTCGTATGACGGACGAGCTGATTTCATGGCCTTGGACGATTGGCTTATAGCCATGGAAGAGATGTTTGCATATTCAGGAATCACTGTGGATCAGAAGGTGATGATTGCCGCGTACCAGCTTAAGGGTCTTGAAAAGAGTTGGTGGTTGAGGGAGAAGGAAGGCCTTTCTAAAGGATGTTCATGGGAAACCTTCAAAGGAATGTTGTTAAGAAAGTTTCTGCCGTCAGTAGAGCAAGATCGGTTGATGAATGATTTCCTGCATTTGAAGCAGAGGCAGCTCTCGGTGAGCGAGTATGAGATTGAGTTTTGCAAGTTGAGCAGGTTTGCTCCGGCCTTGGTAGCCTCGGAAGAAGGAAGAGTAAAGAGATTTCTGGGTGGTCTCCGTAGTGACATCTAGCAACTGGTCAGTGCGTACAGGTCGGAAAAGTACGCCGAACTAGTTGAGGTAGCGCTTAAGGTTGAGGCAATCGATAATGCCAAGAACCGAGGTTCAATGATGAAGAAAGGAAAGAGAAAGGCTGGAGAAGAAGGAAATTCTGGTGCGCCTGCCTCGGTCTTGAAGAAAGGTGGTGGCGAGATCTGCAGTTTCTGTGGCCGCTCTGGCCATCCGTTTGAAAGGTGCTTCAAGAGAAAAGGAGTTCAGAAGCAGCAGCGAGTGCTGGCAATTCAGGGTGCTCCGAAGGGAGAGGTGCTCTGCCCGTTGTGCAAGCAGAAGGGGCATGATGTGGCCCACTGTTAGACCAAAGATAAAGTCTGCTTCCAGTGCGGACAGAAGGGACACATGAAGTTTCAATGCCCGCAAGTTCAACCCCCGTTGCAGCCAGTTCCGCTTCGAGCCTTGCCGCCGCAGTATCAGGATAAAGGAAGAGGAAAGCTGAACGTGCTAACCCAGGAGCAGGCGCAGTCTTCGACCCATGTGATCGCAGGTTAGACCTCAAGCCCGCTGTTAAGTCCTGATCCCTTTTAGTTTCGCTGAATTAGACTAGTTTCTTTTCACGCTTATAGGAAGATTTATGGTAAAGAATCGTTGGGCGCGAGTTTTGTTCGATTCCGGTGCTACCCATTCATTCGTAGCAAGGGCTTTCGTCGAGCGCCACTGTTTGACCCCTGAGCTGGGCAACGATTCGTTCCTCGTTAAGTTCCTTTCTGGTGATTTGGTATCCTCGAACCAGTGTGTCCGAAGTTGTCCCGTTCTCTTAGGAGATTTCTTGGCTGTTGCTGATCTCAAAGTGTTGGACCTAGAAGACTTTGACGTGATATTGGGTATGGACTGGCTGTCCAGTTATGATGTTGTCATTCGATGCAAGGAAAAGCGTCTGGATTTTGTGATGGATAACGGTCATCCCATGAGCATTTTTGGATCGTCGTGCCAGAGTTCTCCGTTAATTTCTGCGGTATGTGTTCGGAAACTGTTAAATTCCGGTTGTTTGGCTTACCCCATTTCTGTAGTAAAATCTGTTAGTGGTTCGCCATGTATCGAGGATGTTCGGGTGGTGCGAGAGTTTCCTGATGTCTTCCCAGTTAGCCTTCCTGGTCTCCCACCTGTTAGAGACGTGGAGTTCATTATTGATCTGGAGCCTGGTACTCATCCTATCGCTAAGGCACCGTACCGTATGGCCCCGAGTGAGCTGGAAGAGTTGCGAACTCAGTTAGACGAGCTGTTGCACTGTGGATTCATTAGGCCGAGTTCTTCACCCTGGGGTGCTCCAGTGTTGTTCGTGAAAAAGAAGGATGGTTCCATGAGGTTGTGCATAGATTATAGAGAGTTAAATAAAGTGACCATCAAGAACATGTATCTGTTGCCAAGGATAGATGATTTGTTTGATCAGTTGCGTGGTAGTACGGTGTTTTCAAAGATTGACCTTCGATCAGGCTACCATCAGTTGAGGATCCGTGAGTTGGACATTCCTCGGACTGCCTTTCGTTCCCGTTACGAACATTTTGAGTTCCTTGTTATATCCTTTGGTTTGACGAATGCACCCTCTGCATTTTTGGACTTGATGAACCACGTGTTCAGGGATTTTCTGGATCATTTCATCATAGTATTCATCGATGATGTGTTGGTGTATTCCAAAAGTGCTGAGGAGCATGCTGCACATTTGCGCTTAGTATTGTCTACTCTTAGAGAGCACAAGTTGTATGCGAAGCTGAACAAGTGCGAGTTATGGCTTCCTCAGGTGTCCTTTCTGGGTCTTGTAGTGAACAAGGACGGAATTACGGTAGACCCAGCTAAGATTTCTGCTGTGTTAGATTGGAAGACGCCTTCAACACCTAAGGAGATAAGGAGTTTCTTTGGGTTGGCTGGGTACTACAGGAGATTTGTTCAAGGATTTACAGTGTTGTCGGCACCTTTAACTAAGCTTACCCAGAAGAATACAGCTTTTGTTTGGAGCGATAAGTGCGAAGAAGCCTTTCAGGAATTAAAGAGGCGTTTGTGCAGTGCCCCTGTGTTGGCCTTGCCGATCGAAGGAGTAGAATATGCAGTTTACGTGGACGTATCTCACATTGGATTAGGATGTGTTCTGATGCAAGAAGGAAAAGTGATTACTTATGGGTCTAGACAACTGAAAGTTCATGAAAGGAATTACCCTACGCATGACTTAGAATTTGCTGCAGTCATTTTTGCTTTAAAGATTTGGAGACACCTTCTTAATGGAGTGTCATGCAAGATTTATACAGATCACAAGAGTCTGAAGTATGTCTTCACCCAGAAAGAGCTGAATTTGCGCCAGCGTAGGTGGTTGGAGTTTATGGCGGATTATGATGTTGATATCCTGTATCATCCGGGTAAGGCTAATGTGGTGGACAATGCCCTGAGTAGAAAGACTGCACAAATCTTTAACCTCTCTGTGCAATCCTTGGTAGAAGCGTTTATGCTGATGGATATCTCAGTCGGTAGTAGTACCGCACCTTCGAGTCTTGAAGCTGAAGAGACTTTTTGGATTACCCTTGCGAGATTGCATCAGAAAGAAGATCATGATTTGCAGCATCTCCGGAATAGAACTGGAAAAGGTGAGCTACCCAACTTTTCAATTGATGATAAGGATACTTTGAAGTATCGAGGTAGATATTGTATTCCCGCATTTGATAATATTCGAACAAAGAGCTGTAGTGAAGCGCATGACTCAAGTGTTTCCTATCATCCTGGTTCCACAAAGATGTACAAAGACCTGAAGCAGATCGTTTGGTGGACAGGTATGAAAAACGATATAGATAAATATGTTTCGGAATGTTTAACTTGTCAGCGCGTTAAGGCGGATCATAAGAGGCCTAGAGGTAAGTTGAACCCGTTGGATATTCCAAGCTGGAAGTGGGAGAGTATTTCGATGGATTTCATTACTGGGTTGCCAAGATCTCCCGGAGGACATGATTAAGTATGGGTCATAGTTGACTGTCTGACAAAGTGTGCCCACTTTGTACCGTTTAAGATTGGGTATTCTATGGAGAAGATAGCAGAACTTTATTTGAATGAAGTCATCAGATTGCATGGTGTGCCCGTGAGCATTGCGTCGGACCGAGATTCAAGGTATGTGTCTTGTTTCTGGAGAAGTACGCAAGGAGCTTTGGGCACTGAACTTAGATACTCTACCGCTTACCACCCCCAGACAAATGGTCAGACAGAGAGAGTGAATCAGATTTTGGAAGATATGATCAGGTGATATATTTTGGATCATGGTGGAGCTTGGGATAAGCGTCTTGGATTGATGAAATTTGCTTACAATAACAGTTATCAGGAAAGTCTGTAGATGGCCCCCTTTGAGGCTCTGTATGGGAGGCATTGCCGAACTCCCTTGTTTTGGGCCGAGGTTGGTGAGAGGCCGTTGTTAGGCCCAGAAGATTTGGAAGAGATGAACATTGACGTGACTTATATCCGCGAGAAGCTTCGTATTGCTCAGGAGCGGTATGAGAAGTATGTCAATCGGAGGAGGGTGGATCTAGAGTTTGTCGTCGGAGATTCAGTGTTCTTGAAAGTTTCTCCGATGCCGGGCGTTAAGAGATTTGGAAGGAACCACAAGTTGGATCCCCGGTATGCGGGACCTTTCCAGGTTGTTGAGCGCGTCGGAGTGTCAGCTTACAGATTAGATTTGCCTGCCTCCTTCCCAAATGTTCACGATGTGTTTCATGTGAGCCAGCTGAGGAAGTGTTTGCGTAGTGATCGGCTTGTTCTTGATTTGGTGCCCATACTGCAGCCCAATCTTTCGTATGTTGAAGAGCCTGTCCGAATCTTGGAGACTCAGGATCGTGTGTTGTGGAGGAAGACGATCTCGATGGTTAAGGTTCTTTGGAAGAATCAGGGTGTTGAAAGCGCAATATGGGAGCTGGAGTCTGCCATGAGAGAGACTCATCCTATCCTCTTCTCTTAGACTTCGGGTAAATCATCTATCAGGTAATCTTTGGATTTGATTCTGTATCTTTCTTAACCTTTGGATTTCAAGTTTCGGGACGAAACTTCTTTTTAGGGGGAGTGACTGTAACGCCCCTGGTTTTCGTTAATTATTTTGCGTAGCCGCTGTGACGTAATTTTGGCGTAAGGGCGTTACGTCAGCTCGTCAGGTTAGTTTTGAACCTTAGCTTAGTTAGAGCAGGTAATTTAGATCGAGCGTGCGAGATTTCGCGTCGTTTTAAGTTGTAGGTAATTTAGGAAGCTTTATCCCGAGTTCAGCTCGTCGGAATGGAATTCTGACCCCACCGTTGGATTCGTAGCGCCGATTTCCAGTTTAGGTGCGAATTTCGTAGAAATCCGAGGTGTTTTGGTCGCCCTCGCAGTTTAAATAAAAGTGGGGTATTATTTAATTAATTAAATAGTAAATTAGGTTTTTAGTATAAAAACCTAAAGCCCTCCCCTCTTCTTCTTCTTCCTCCCTCGATCAAATCAGCCACCGAGCGAAAGAGCGAGAGCGGAGCTTCGTGGAGTGTTCGGTCGATGATTCCTAGGGCTGTGGTAGTCGGAATCGCGTTTGGAGAGTAGATTTGGAAAGCTCTCGGCGAGATCTTCGTCTTAGTGGTAAGCTTTTCCCGTTTTGTGGAATTTTTGGAGTTAAGGTAGTGACCTAACCCCTCCTTTTGGTCCGAAAAGTTTCAGGAATTTGTGTTCGTGTGTTTTCCTAGCCGATCCATAGCTTCCGGAGCGGAGATCTTCGAGTTTGCAAGGTTTAAGGCAAGTGGCAAAGTTTTTTTTTCTCCTTCTCTTTCGTTGATGGAGTGTTGTTTCTTGCTTGAGTTCGTATTACTTTAGTTAACTCTTGATCCTGGAGTGTTACCTTACTAAATAAACTCTAGAAATCCTTGATCTTCCCCATATACGATTCTCTGCAGTTTCTCGAGAAAGCCTCCTCAGATTTCTCGAAAAGTGCCTGACTGCCGCCCCTTCTTGCTATCGAGAAAGACCAGCATTCTCGAGAAGAGTCAAGTCTAGTTATCTCGAAGGACCAGCCTTCTCGAGAGGTTGTTTCAGCCCTGTTCTCAAGAAATGCCTTTAATTTCTCGAGAAGTCCTCTGTCCTGATCCTTGATTTCTCGAGAAGTGCCTTTATTGTTCTCCAGAAGTCCAGTGTCCTGATCTTCAAAGTTCTCGAAAAATGCCTTATGTTGGATCTGTGGCGCCCTTAGAGGGGGGTGAATAAGGGTTTTAAACTTTTTCAAGAATATAGATAAATTAATGCTCTGCTGCTACCGCCAGCGGCAGAGTTACCGCTCGGCGTTAGCTGTAGAGAAAGACCTTTTACGTTTGAGCAGTGAAAATCACAAAGTACGACTCAGAGATGAAACAATAAACATATTTTCATTAATCATTAACTGGAAGTAAATATGATTACAAAACTTTTCCCAATAACGCTTGGAAAGAGGCGACCAATGAAAACTCTTTTGATTTTCTATACCGACCCTTCTCCCAAGGACCGGTTGCCTTTAGCCTATCTCTCCCTAGACAAGGCCTCAAGCCGCTCTAGCCCTTCCCTCACCGGAAAGGCCTCAAGCACTCCCTAGATCTACAACCTAGACCTAGTCGTCGTGTGGCGAATTCCTCCTAGTCCCCGCAAGGCCCTAGTCGCCGTGTGGTGAGTTTCTCTACCGAACAAAATATGAAGGTTACAATTTGAAAGTAAAACAAAAGTCAAATTAAAAATCCCTCAATAGCAGAACTTGGTGTCGATGTAGATGTGATCGGATCGGTCTCCAAGTTCTTTGCTTTCTCGAACGTTGACGGAGTTCTTTGGGCTGCTTCTGAAGGTTCACACGAGTGCTCTGAAAGTAAGGCTCCAATAACTTCTATAACAGCAAGCAGCAACATAGGAGGCGCGCGTCCTTTAATAGATTCGACAGCTAGTACCGTAGCGAGCCCCTTACAGGGTAATCCTCGGGAAGTCCAAGATAAACCATAAATTGTAGTGATAAGTTGATGTACAAGAATAACTTAATAATACACACACCCACACCCCGTAGTTATGAGAGGATAGTTGGTTTGGTTGTACGAGCGGTTGGCTCGGTGGTTGTAGCGGCTGACTAATTAGTCTGGTGAGCTTATGACTCAGTAATGCTTATTGGTGCGGACGGGTTGGTCCGGCGAGCCGGTGGCTCGAAAGGTTATGGTGATGGGTGGGTTAGCCCGGGGAGCTTGTGTCTCGTAAATAGATGGTAAACATGTTTGTATGTGCATAAAGGTGGTGGGTCTTTGATATTGGATGGTCGTTCACACCGACGTCAATACGTTGACTCGGCAAGTGTAGAATTTGCACTTAGCCATAAAAGTCTGGTGGTCCAGCCAGTAAGAGTACGCAGATGCTCCGCGATTTTGCATGGAGGCGTACGATAGGTCTAGGCTAGGTAGTGTGAATACCAACCTAGAGGTGGGCGAGGCCCAACCCACCGCTTCCGTTTGCCACTACGGGAGTATCCTGGGAGTCATGCTAGCTCTAAAAAGGGGGAACTAAAGGTTTGTGCGCATAGAGTCGAAGTGTGTGAGTTGCACTTGTATGAACATAGCATAAACTGCATAACTCTGCATGTCATGGCATAAACATTGTATTTCAACCCCTACCCCTATCGTATAAATTAGTTATCGGACTCTTTATACGATAGGCCTTGCTAAACGACCCCATGGTCAATAGGTTTGAATGGGAATTCCTTAAATCAATGGTTACTTTTATATTATATTCTCGTCTTTACTTACTGTTCTTTACTTGCTCTTTACCATGCTTTATTTATTGCTTCAAATGTTTATATACACATGTGTAGTTGTAGGCATTTCCTGTAGACAGATCCGCCGTCATCTGCTTTGTTTTATACCCCTTGCTATCCTCCGCTTCATCCTCCCATGCGGTGCCTAGGAGCCATTGGGGGTGGGGTGGGGAACATAAGGCTTAGTCTTTTTGACTAACGGTCGATGGACCATATCATTTTAGGGGATCGAGGAGACGCAACAGCACCTGAGGCCGATGCAGACGGAGGCGGGCCAGTCTATTACAGGAGCACCAGATTCAGGATCAGTGAGTGATTAGTGGTGAGCTTCCGCGAGTGATCTTGTAGTGAGGACATGATGTACAGGGCATGAGCCCTTTATTATTGTAACCTTTGTTATTTTAGTAATACCAAGTGGACATTTATTATATATAGCATGTGATTGTGGACTTGAACTTCATTTCATTCGTTTATACTTTTCTTCTTATATGATCGATATGGTCGGTAGGATCGGCATTTTGCAGTGGTGACCTTCCCGAGTGAAGGTGTCACCGCAAAGCGGCGGTTCTGGGCATAAGACCCGGTTTTTCAGCGAAAAAAATGGGGTCTTACAAACTGGTATCAGAGCAAACTTCGATCCGAAGAAAAGAAGTCCACAAACCCTGGGCCACCCCGCGCGAGTTTAGTTTGAGGACAAACTAAGCAGCGGAAGCAATGGTGTGCCCATATGGGGAAATCACATGAAAAAGTCCACTTTTAACTGAACATTTTGGCAAGTTTTCTTTTGTAGCCTGCGACGAACCCTGCCCCCAGCAGGGAATACCTCCGGCTGCAAAGATCTCTTTAGATAGTCCTTTAGTCAATGAGTTAGACTTAACCCCACTAGGACACATGACTTACCATGACAATTTATACCATACCTAGTCTGAAATAGATCGTAGGTATAACTTTGGTGAAGGTATGAGGATACCCCAAAGATGCTAGAGAAAGAGAGATTGACACATAAGCAGAATGGTAGGGGACTCGTAGATCTAACCCTCGTACCGGTGACATGTTTATATAGAGACAACCACCATCAAATAAGAAATTCAAGTGCAGAAGAGACCCATTTGGGATTAGGTCACATGTTGACCCCGATAAGGTTGTCGTAGAAGGTACCTTGAAGAGTCTAAAGTATGGAGTATACTAACAAGTCTCAAGAAAGAACCCCAAGTCTAAGGTTGTATTCCCTAAGGATTGTTTGCATACCTAGGACGAATATAACATAGTGACACCGAAGATACTTAGCCCAAAATGGATAGTGGCTTATCTTTTGCTTATTGGGGCTTACCTTTTGTCTATTGGGCAAATTAATTACTGACTTGGGTTTCCCTTAGATCTAATTTAGAAAGTGTTGCGTCGTGAACCTAATGAATTTGAAGTCAATCTTAATCAATGTTACTTGGGCGAAGATGAGATTGTGTAATAGTACGTTTGGATTAATGATTCGTAGTATTACCAGGACAATGGATAGACATCATTGATCGAACAACAACTTGACCTTAATGGAATCATTAGAAATGTAAAGTCGCGGGGATTAATCACTTAGGGATGTCGATGTCCTAGTCTAGAAGTTGAGGATGGAAATTAATCTTACAAGTTATAGTTATATCCGACAGTTCTTGAGGTTTGGGGCATTCGGAAGTGATCAACTTATGATTTGTTAAAAATCACACCTTATCATGGTAGAAAATTTTAACTACAATAATAGCCCTTATGCCTTGGGAGCTATGATGATGAATAACCAGAAGTATTAGACGATGACTTATTGGATTTTGAATCTAATGTTTGAGTTTACTATGATAAGAATTATCTAAGTTTATCTTACTTTGGACCATTCGAAAGTGATCAAGACTAGCATAGGTGGAAGTGATAGGAATTTGGTGAAATAAACGTGATGATATTTCTTTGATTGACTTGTGAAAAATCTTAGGGTTTCAAAAGATATTTACGCGTATACCTTATGAATCAAACTCCACATAGAAAGTGATTGGGAGTCATCTTATAAACATTGATACTAGTGTTGGTTGGTTAACATATGTTCATAAGATTCACAAGTGCAACCCTTGAAATTTTGAGGATGATTGGAACGCTTGATGATCTGATTAGTTCCACCAATGGTAAGAATTGGATAAGTTGTAGAGTGGAGTTGATTGATTACTCGGACATACTTGAAGGAGTAAGAATCTTAACGTGTGGAGAAAACTTTATAGAGACGTCGTCTACCCACACAAACAAGAGCTTTAGTCACCGGAAAAATGTTTTTTTAGAGCGTGTAGTTTCCTGAAATAAAGAAAGACGTCATAGGTTTTGTGATGCACGGTGAGATCTGTTGATTGGTGAAGGCCAAGTGCAAGAGTCTTTGGGGAACTACCATAGTCACTGCCCGTGTTAGAGTGGAAGCTCGAGGATACAATTATGGATTTCATACACAGGTTACCACATCCCCGCTCCGGGCACAAGTTCATTTGGAACATCGAGGATAAATTGACCAAGGTAGCTAGGATCACCCCGGGCTGGAAGGACGCTCCCGTTGGTGTTTGATGGGATTGTTGGATCTTGTGGTGCCCTTAGAGGGGGGGTGAATAAGGGCCTTTTTAAATTACGATTTTTACTTAAGAATTTTTAAAACAAATTTTACTTTTCTAAAAAATTACTTATATAAATTTCAAACCAATGTAATTTTTAAATTAATTCAAACACAAATTTCTAAGTTAAAGATTAAGCAACCATATTTGCAATTAAAGAAAAAGTCATAATTTTATAATCATGAAATTCACATACAAATAAAATGATCTTAACAATGCTTAAGATCAAGGCACAAATATGATAATAAAACTTTTACAATTTGTGTTTACCAATCCTTCTCCCAAGGATCGGAAGGCTATCACTTGTCTCTCCCTAGACCAAGCTCAAGCATATCCTCTAGATCTTCCCAAGATCTTGACGTAGCACACAAGGCCACGATTTCCCACCAAGCCACGCAAGGACTTGGACGCTCCGCACAAGGAAGCGATTTTCCCCTAAGCCAAGCAAGGACTTAGACGCTCCGCACAAGGAAGCGATTTTCCCTACCAATACAAAGTAAAATGTATATAAATGAAAATACAAGATAAAATAAGAACTCCCTAGAAATTCAGATCTCTGAAAGGAAGGTTGAAGCCTCGAGATGATCGTTGATGTAGAAGCGCGTCCGATCTCGTCTTCAATTTCAAACCTTCTCAGCATAAATGGGAGTTCATGAGGTTCTGGAGCTCTCTGTATGGAATGCACTCAGGAAGGAACTTAGAATCTTCAAAGCTTTGAATGCACGAACACAAGGAGTCAATTTATAGAAAATCGATGTCGCCTGGGCGACATTGACTGTCGGAATTTTCCGACAGCGTTAAACTGCCGCTGGAGTGGCGTCGTGCGGGCAGTTGCTGTAACCGTCGAGCTGTCACCTGGGCGACATCGATGTCGGATTTTCGACAGCGCAAAACTGCCGATCGTGGGTGTTATCGTGGGCAGTTGTTGTAACCTCCGAGCTGTCGCCTGGGCGACATCGCTGTCGGAATTCCGACAGCTTAAAACTGCCTTTCGTCGTGTTGTCGTGGGGGAAGTAGTTGTAACTTCTCTGCTGTCGCCTGGGCGACATCACCTGTCGTCTGGGCGACATCAGCTGTCGCCTGGGAGACAGCTCCTCTTCATTTTTGCCGTCCGAAACTACTCCAGACTGTAGATTGAGTCGTTCTCATCTCCGAAATGGGGTGGCACGTTCTGTAACTCTTCCTGGATTGAAAGTTATGCCCATTTTAAGATCAGCACACAAAACTCATCCAACCTGAGACTTGTCGTTCTCGGATCATGCCCATGAACGAGGACTTGTCTCCTCATTGAACCTGTACAACCTGGTCACTATAAACACACAAAAGACTAGATCAAATACATCATGGTATTTGTTATTCTCAAACCAATAGATGCAGAAAGCAAGCTCCAACAATCTCCCCCTTTTGATAATAACAAATACCCATATGAGAAATTAGTGAGTTTATAGATAAGTGCGATAAAAGATATGCATGAATAAAAGGTTTACTGCGTGGTAGATTTTACTCCCCCTAAATATCTATGTCACTAGATTTATCATTTTATTCTTCCCCTTTTGTTATTACCAAAAGTGGGTTGTCATGATCGAGCAATATCACTCCCTCTATATAGATGCTTTCCATGAAAACTTTTTAATATACTCCCCCTAAATTGTATTCTCCCCCTAAATGTATGCTCTCCCTAAATGTTATAATTAATTGCAATGGTGCATTCTGAAAAATTGAGATTAGTAAGAGATTTCTTGAATTTATATTTCTCCCTTTTTTTGATATTATCAAAAGTTATTTTGAAATAATGAATGAATAATTATGAAGAAATAATAAATATGGGAGTATATAAGAGTAATAGATTTTATGTCGAGAAGAAAAATAGGATGCAATCAAAAGTTTGTTAAATACTACTTGTTGAGAAAAATATAGGCATGATGTAACATAAAGTAGTAAGCAACATAGCTAACATGATAAAGTAAGCATTCTATTTTAAGATACCACTTGCTTAAAGGAAAATACAGTGTTAAAAATAATAAGCACTCTTAAACATAAACATCATTTTAGAAGATAAAACCATATAAAGGATAATGAGTTTTAAATTTGAAAAGTTGATGTTTGAGTTAAAGATTGAAGAGATGCTATTCCATTAAGAAAGAAAAAAATTGCAAGCATGATTTCATAATATCAAGAAAAGATACACAAACTACAATGTAATAAAATTTTCATTTCAAGTAAACATAAACATTGTAGCGGTCATGCTTTGTTATCTAGTGCATTTACTTAAGTTTATAGAGATTTGAGTAGATGAGCATTAGGATCCAATTCTCATGAGTAGAAGTTTTATGAAAGATAATGATGTGTACAAAGTAGTGTTTTGATAAAGTATACAAGTGAATCAATCAAAAACACATGACATATATAATGAAATAACACAACATTAAAATACACAAATAATATTACTTCCACACTATTTCAATGCACATGAATAAATAGTACAACTACCAAGGTGCTCTGCACACACAATGCCTATTAAGACTTATCAGGGTGCAAAGTAGTGCTTGGGGGATCACTTTTATACTTATTAGCTTTATTTTCAATTTTTTTGTGATCCGGTGTACAAAAGAGAAGTGGTGTATAAATTGTTTGCTACAAGACACTTTACAATTCTTAGCCAAGGTGCTCAACCTCACAATGCTCATTAAGACTTATCAGGAGAGTGAGTAGTGCTTGGTGGAGTTTTCCTTGTCATTTATTATTTGCTTTTTAGTTTAGTGACTAAGGACTCCGAATTCACTTGTTTTGCAAACATAGCATTTTAAACCACATTTCTCTAAAGAATAAGTGCATGAAAGACAAAGAATTGTAATAACCAATTCAATGTTGTGTAGGTAATCTATTTAGGCATTTTAATTATTTATGTTATTACACTACACAATCATGTAAGAATAAGATTGTAAACACATGTAGGTTATCAAAAATAAGTGAGTGAATGAATCATTATCAAACATAATACATTACTCATACTTAGAGACATGCTAAACATTTCTACACATGTTTATCTACAATCAATTTCATTGCACATAACAAGATAATTTTCAAGGCATGACAAATACAAAACAATGTTTTTAAGAAACTTGAAAGTTAAATTAAACATTGTATTTAATCTTTAATTGATATAATTAATCATCCATCCTTGACAATGGCAATGAATAACAATCAGTTTTTTTTTATAAATTTTTGAACTTTTTTTTTTATATATGCACAAAACAATAAACACACATAAAGAAAAACATATTTTGTTCTTTGAAATTGTTTTGTAATTTTGTATTTGTTTTTTTTTATATATATATTCTCTGGAACTCATAGAAGTCTTTAATAGTCATTTCAGTAAATGATATTCTATGCCAGAGAAATAAACAAAAATAATGTATGAGAAAATACATATAAAGAGACCTTCCTAACGCCAAAACAGAACTGCATTTCTTGATGTTTTGAAAAATATTTTTCTCAATTCATTTGTATTATAAAGAGACCTTCCTTCAGTTGAAATTTCAGAGTATATTGATTAGATTTGAAGGCTCTTTTAGCATGTATTTGGTGATTTTTCAAATACTTGTGTTTGGTAAAATCATTAAAGCTCGAAATATTAAAATATGCAAACACATGATGCAATGTTAGAATAAAAAAATATGCATGATTTATGTATAAAGAGTGAGATAATTTTCATGCAATGAATATAATATAAGTATATCTAAGATCAAGATACCTTAACTACATGACTACACTCTAGCCCCGTACTAAGTGACGGATGGGCATGAGAAGCTGCACACATGCCGTAGGTTGGGGTGTTAATCCCATATGCATACAAAAGACGACGCTCAACCTAGCACTCTTTCCCCCCAGTGCCTCTCAAGGCCCCACTGGAACCCTCCCCGGTTAAGGACAAGACATGACTTAGAGGTTAGGTCTCTAATGCACACAATCCTACGCCCTCGCTATTGTGAGACACATGTCATAGGTTTATTGATTATAGACATATTAAGCGTGTAAGCCTTAAATATATTAACTGTGTTATAATTTCATGATTAGTTTTGGATTTACAATTTTATCGAAGATTGTTGATTTTAAATCCATTTAGAAAAGTTTTATTCATGCAAATAACTACAAAGGAAAATAAGATTTTCATATTTTAATGATATAATTTACTTTAGCATTGCAAGATATAACTAGCATGAGCATTGATTTCTATCTATGGTACGTGATAATGCTAGTGTGATGAATTAGGACAACATGGTGCAAAGCTAAGTAAAGATGGACAAATATAAGATTGAGTTGCATGTATTCAAACATAGAGTTTTGAATTTTCATAGACCTAGAAAGAAGTGACAATTCTATTTGATTTCATCTTGTTGATATCAAGTTAATTCATAGGTCTAAAGATAATGAGATTCATGCAAACAATAAAGATGCACATCACACACACAAAACAAGATATGAAACTATAATACCAATTGCAATCATATATTTCATAATTCCTAAGGTTGATAGAATTAGTTGATTTAAGATAGGTCTTGATGGATCATGAATTATGAGATATGATTATAGTGAATTTTAGCATAGGATATTAATAGATCATGGTGGTGATTGTGAAATCATATTCATCATTTTTATAAATTTTCTTTTTGATTTTATTTTTAGAAATTAGACAAAACAAATACAAGGTATTTGACAACAATGATAGTAAAAATAATTTTTTAGAGAAAATCAGAATTTTTAGGAAAATATGTTACCGCCAGCGTTAGTGATAACGTCTGGCGTTAGCAACAGAGTTGCTATATTTGATTTAAAACACATTGTTTTTTATATTATTTGATTCTGATTTTTCTCGATTATGATTTTCAATATATGGGCTATTATATGCAGCAACGAAAAATAGACAAATATGCAATTAGTTGCGCATTTAATATTTTAGCCTAAGACCCCTAAAAATCCATTTAAATCCAATTTTGAAAGTAATTTCATTAGTCTTGATAATATCATTTAGAAAATTTAGCATTCAATTTATAATGATAATATAAGACATTTATAGGCAAAGGATTTAAAAAGGATAAAACAAAAAGAAAAGATAGATCACTTAAAAATTATGACTTTATGTTTAATTTAATTCAATTTTGATTTGATAAACAATAGGCTTAAAATGTAAAAGTCATATTTCATAATATATCTAAGTGACCTTAGCGTGTTGGCTCAAAAATAAGAAAACAAACAAAAGAAAAAACAATTAAGCATATCATGAAGTAGAGAATTGATATTTCATTTTTAATTATTTCTACTTCATGCAAATGATAGGATACTAATGAATAAGAAATTTAGGTATCCAAAGGGGACCATGAGGGATGGTTCCTTTGGGTACCCAAATACGACATGATGATTTTTTAGGAGACAAGGATAAATGAGCCCTTTCTATTAAAGTTGATGTGTCATTTTTCTTTAAGGGTCTCCATTCATACCTTGGTTGTTTATCTTTAAAATTCATATTATGATTATGTGACATCTTTATATGATTGTATTTGTTTGAAAAATAATTCATTTGAGATTTATGCTTATTCAAATTATTTTTCAAAATAGATTGATGTTGATAATCATAATGAATTTTATTATATGTGTAGAAACGCAAAATGCGTATATTGTATTTCTTGTCTTGTATACAAAAGGAGAGTACATATTTATAGGAGAGAGAAGAGAGAGAAATCCTATACACAATGTGGGACTAAATATAAGAGAAGTAAATGGGCCACTAAATGGGCCAAGCCTATGGGCTATTTTAACACTCCCCCGCAAGCTGGAGCGTACAAATCGTATGCACCAAGCTTGGATAAGCATTGATAGAAGAGGGTACTGGACAGTGCCTTTGTGAGGACATCCGCAACTTGTTCAGTACCAGGGACATGTTTTAGCTCGATCTTCTTCATTTGTACTTTCTCCCGGATAAAGTGGCAATCGACCTCGATATGCTTGGTTCTTTCGTGGAAGACCGGGTTCTTGGCAATATGTATAGCCGCCTGACTGTCGCAGAGTAGAAGAGCAGGTGCAGGAAGTTTCACCCCAAGATCCGTGAGAAGGCTTTCAAGCCATGTAAGTTCAGAGACCACAGATGCCATTGCCCTGTATTCTGCTTCTGCAGAGGAGCGCGCAACCACTGCTTGTTTCTTGCTACGCCAGGTGATCAAATGTCCTCCGAAGTACGTACAGAAGCCACTGGTTGACCGACGATCATCCAGAGAGTCAGCATAGTCAGCATCAGAGTATGCCACCAGTGTTGGAGTTGAGGATGAGGTCTTGTATACCAAGCCTTGACCAGGAGCAGCTTTTAGATATCGGAGAATCCGTTCCACAGCCTGAAGATGAGAAGAACGAGGGGCGTGCATGTAACGGCTGACAATACCGACAGCGAAGGAGATATCTGGTCTTGTAACAGTCAGATAGATCAATTTTCCTACCAGACGGCGATAGTACTCCGGGTTCTGGAGCAAGAGATCAGAGTCAGAGGACTGAGCACAAATCTTGTGATTTGCGTCCATTGGAGTGTTGATAGGTTTGCAGCCGGAGTAGCCAGCATCATGAAGAAGATCGAGGCAATACTTTCTCTGAGATAGAACAAGGCCATCTGGTCGCCTGGCTACCTCCAGACCCAGGAAGTAATGAAGATTCCCCAGATCTTTTGTTTGGAACACGGAGCTGAGTTGTTGTTTGATCGCCTGAATTCCTTTTGAGTCGTTGCCTGTAATAATGATATCATCAACATAGACTAGAAGGAGAACAGTGCCTGTTGCCTGGTGGCGAGTAAACAGGGAGAAGTCAGCCGAGCTCCGAGTAAATCCTACTTCACGAAGGACCTTGCTGAGCTTGTCGAACCATGCTCGAGGAGACTGTTTGAGACCATAGAGAGACCGCAAAAGGTGACAGACTTTCGGGGTCCTAGACTCCCCCGTGGTCTCAAACCCGGGCGGCTGCTGCATGTACACTGTTTCAGTGAGGTCACCGTTTAAGAAGGCGTTCTTAATATCCAGTTGATGTAAGGTCCATTGGCGGTGCACAGCAACGGAGAGAAGAACCCGTACGGTGTTCAGTTTGGCGACGGGAGAGAAGGTTTCGTCGTAGTCCAAACCTTGTTGCTGGGTGTAGCCGCGAGCCACCAGGCGAGCTTTTAAGCGGTCAATGGTCCCATCCGCAGCATGCTTGATGACAAAGACCCATTTGCAACTAACAGGTTTCTGGCCAGGGGGAAGATCCACCAGTTGCCAGGTCTGGTTTGCCCACAACGCGGCCATTTCTTCCTCCATAGCGGCACGCCAGCCAGGGTGTTGAAGAGCCTCCTGCACAGAGTTAGGAACTGCAACCGACGATAAAGAAGTAGCCAGAGTATGAAGAGGAGGGGATAGACGATGCAGTGATACGTAGCTCGCCATTGGATGAGCAGTGGACTCTGTTACCGGATCAGCAGGACTTGGAGCACCAGAGGATGAGGACGACTGCGCAGGGGCAACGGGGCGGGAGTTGCGACGGGAATAGACCTGGATAATGGGTGGCCGGCCGGGAGGCGGAGTAGGGAGTGGTTCAGGGAGAGGTGTTGGAGGAGGTGTGTTAACCGGGAGGATGGGTCGCATGACAGGTTGTGGGAGATTAGGTGACGTAGTAGGTGTTGTTGGAGCGGGAAAGAATGGCAGGTCTTCCCGGAAGGTGACGTCAGCGGACACCGAGATTTTCCGAGTGAGAGGGGAATAACAGACGTAGCCTTTCTGAGTATGGGAGTAGCCAACAAACATTTGCTTAGTCGCTCTGGGATCGAGTTTGTCCGTAGATGGTCCCATGGAGTGAACGTAGCATGTACACCCAAGATTCTAGGTGTGAGCGGGAAGGCAGGAGTAGAGGGAAAGAGAAGACTGAACGGACTGGCATTGTTGAGTACGGAGGAGGGAAGGCGGTTGATAATGAAGCAGGCGGTAGAGATCGCAAAGTTCCAATAGATCTTCGGAACGTTCATGTGAATCATGATCGAACGGGCCATATCAAGGAGATGTCGGTTCTTCCGTTCGGCTACACCGTTTTGTTGAGGGGTGTAGGCACATGAGGTTTGATGAATAATCCCGAATTCAGAGCATAGGCTTGAAAACTCATTGCCGGTGTATTCGCGAGCATTATCGGTGCGTAGCGTTTTGACGGTGGTGGAGAAGTGAGTGCGGGTTTCACGGATAAATGCGTTAAACACACGAGGTAATTCCGAGTGTTCGCGAAGTAAGTATAGCCATGTTGTGCGGGAGTAATCATCAATAAAGGTAACGAAATAACGGAATCCAGAGATACTACAAATTTTATAGGGTCCCCAGATATCTGAATGGATAAGATCAAAAGGAGCGGAGCTTCGAGTACAATTTGCAGGAAAAGATGAACGCGGTTGTTTGCCGAAAATACATGATTCACATTGAAATGCAGGAAAAGATACATCGGGTAGTGCCTTCTGGAGGATGGGGAGAGGAGCATGGCCGAGACGCTGATGCCAGTCAGCAGAAGAGACAGAGGCGAGGATGGTGGGAGAGTCGTCGAGAAGGTAGAGCCCGTTGCGCAGCTGTCCTTTACCAATGGTAGTCCCCGTCCGTCGATCCTGTATCAGAAAAGAAGAGCGTGAAAAAGTGACAGAGCAATCCAAATCAGTAGTGAGGCGGCTAACAGAGAGTAAGTTAAATGGGGAGCCCGGAACATGGAGTGCCGAGCGGAGGGAAATGGATGGGCTGAGAGATAGGTCAGCTGAGCCGGACACAGAGACAGTCGCTCCATTGGCCACAGTGATAAACTTCGGATGAGGAGCACCCGAATACATTGGCGGTTGAAGAGAGGTGATATGATGAGT
This sequence comes from Dactylorhiza incarnata, assembly GCA_033032865.1. Lineage (NCBI taxonomy): Eukaryota > Viridiplantae > Streptophyta > Magnoliopsida > Asparagales > Orchidaceae > Dactylorhiza > Dactylorhiza incarnata. The sequence continues at coordinate 1,239,412 of JAWHQI010000355.1, read as the reverse complement.
GGCGCCCGAATCCACTATCCATCGAGGACTAGCGGAGAGACAAACGATACCTGGGCTGGAGACGGAGGCGACCGAGGCAGGTGGAGTCATCATCCCTTGGAGTTGCTGGAACTGTAGGCGGAGAGCCTCAAGGTCGGCACGAGAGGCCGAGGAGCTATCTTCAATGACTGCAGCAGTCGGTCGTGGAGGAGGAGGAGGGTTGCCAGTCTTCCGAAAGCAGGTGGACTCATAATGTCCATCGCGACCACAGAATGAGCACTTCGGCCGTCCTCGTCCACCACGGCCCCTTCCACGGTAGGCCGACCGACCTCCTCGGCTAGAGGGAGGAGGAAATGAAGGAGCAGGGATATTTTGTAGAAGAGTTGGTGAGGGAGGAGCAGGGGCTTCTGGAGGTTGTGATACTTTGAGCAGCATGGAGCAGACAGCCGATAAGGAGGGAGTGGGAGTCGAGGCCAAAACCTGTGCCCGAATACTCAGAAGATGTGGAGGAACCCGGGCCATGAGCAGAGCAATGCAGACGGACTCCCTTTGCGCTCGCTGAGTGGCAAGATCAGAGGTAGGTGGCTGGTGTTGAAGCCATGCTTCGGAGAGAGACTTGACCCGAGCGACAACAGAGGTAATGTTTGGTCCACTGGTGTCCAGAGCCTGAAGATCAGAGATAATGTCGAAGAGACTTTGAAGGCTGTCCTTGCCGGAGTATAAGGAGTGGAGCTCGTCCCACATCCCTTTGGCCGTTTGCAGGTACATGACCATTTCATATGGTTCACCCTCCAGAGAGTTAAGGATCCAGGTCTGGACCCGACCATCAGTCTTGAGCCACTCAGGAGGAGTAGGAGCCGGGGGGTCATCGGTAAGATGAGCCAGAAGACCCTTGGCCTGGAGGACCCTGCGGATTGAGTGACCCCAAGGAATGAAGTTTTTCTTCCCGGAGAGGGAGAGAGTAGTAATGCGCAGCTCATCACGGAGCTCACTAGTGGGGTGTTGTTGGACGGTCGCAGTAGGCAAAGTCGAGGAGTTCTCAGAGGAGCCCATTATGCCAGAGAAAGCAGCGGACTGCCGGGAAGAGAACAAGCCGGCAGGAAGGATACCGAGACCGCACGGCCACGGTGAGCACGCTGGACTGGAGCTCGCAGAGGGAGGACGCTGGATAGGAGAGCGTGCAGGATGAGCTCGCTGGAGACCGCTGCTGAAGAGCGCTGGAGACCGCTTGAGATCGGGGCTGAGAGACCGCTGGAGATCGGGGCTGAGAGACCGCTGGAGATCGGTGGCCTGCGAGAGCAGCGGTCTGCGAACTGAGAGGAACTGAGCAGCGAACTGAGTTGCGATCGGCAGAGGCGACTTTAGAACTGCGGCTAGGAGAGCTGCGATCAGCGGCCAGCGATCAGAAGATGTCGATCGAGAGCTGCGGCGAGAGATTTAGCAGAGACGAGACGAGATCGGCGTTGGGAGATCGCGCGCGATCGGTCTGAGAGAGACCGCAGGAGCGGCGATCTGTCGGCGAGCTCGCTGGACTGGAGAGGAAGGGCGGGACCCACGCGGCAGATATGGAGAAACTATAAAAGGCCAACAGAGGGGAAGTGAGGGAGGCGGGGAAGCAGTGGGAAAAAAAATCAAGAGGAGCGGTCTCAGGAAAGGAGACCGCCAGAAGCTGTTTCCTTGAGGGTGGGCGGTCAAAAAATGGGAGACCGGAAAAAACGTAACCTGGCTCTGATACCATGTAGAAACGCAAAATGCGTATATTGTATTTCTTGTCTTGTATACAAAAGGAGAGTACATATTTATAGGAGAGAGAAGAGAGAGAGAAATCCTATACACAATGTGGGACTAAATATAAGAGAAGTAAATGGGCCACTAAATGGGCCAAGCCTATGGGCTATTTCAACAATATGGATTCTTTGAAAATTTATAAGAGTGATTGTCTTTCTTTAGAATTGAATGTTGAAAGAGTGAGTTACAAAATGTTTTAAATGATTGGTCCTTATTTAGATGATTTTCATTTCCACTCTTTCTTATAGACTTACTCTTATAATATGAAGTTAAGCTTTTAGACTTTTGAAAATTTGATAAACTAGAAAAAAGAGATTTTTCATTATATGAAAATTTTTGAATAAATATTTTTAATGATTCTAGTTTATCCTTTAAATTATCATTTTCTTTTATCAATTTTTCATTATGTTCTTTTGAAATTAAAAATCCTTTTTCTAAAACCTTGAGTTCTTCTTTAAAAAAATTATAATCAAAACAAGGTTTAGCATTTTCAATTAAAGAGCATGAACAAGAATTTGAAACATCAATATAAGATTCTACTTTAGTGTTTGCTTTTAAAGTTTTATTTTCTAAACGTAATTTGGAATTAGCATGTTTCACTTTTGAAATTTTACGTTTATCAAATTTAAGCACACGAAATGTAGAAATAGAATTAGTTACTAAAAGAGAAGATTTAGATTTTCTTACCTTGCTATAGTTTTCGTCTTCTCTTTTGCTTGATGTTTTGCCATCAACTGAGTCCAATATTGTGACGTTGTCTTCTTCATCTTTCTCTTCCAAACAAGAGTGTCAATCATCCTTTCCGCTTGATGCGCATTCTATGGATCCATCCTTTGTGTAGCTTTCTTGAATATTTGCATAGGCTTGCATATTCTCCGGTTCTTGTGAATGTTCGGTACCTGTAGAAGGAGAATCATAAGTTCTTTCAAGAAAACTCCAAATTTCATATGCAGTAGGTAAAGTATAAATAAGTTTGAAAATATTTTGGTCTAACGCACAAAATATACTATTCATAGATTTTGCATTTAAAATAATTTCGTTTCTAGTTAGTACGCTAGATGGCTTTTTAATAGTAATATTCCAAACTTTTTTATCTAAGGCCTTAAGAAAATTTTTCATTAATATTTTCCACCCTTTAAAATTTTTGCCCATAAATAAAGGTGGTGATAATATTTTTTCATTTATATTAAAATTTTCCCCACTAGTAGAAGCGAGATCATGATCAAGAGACGCCATTATCCCGGTTGTTAAGCCGATTTGGAATAACCTTGCTCTGATACCAATTGTTGGATCTTGTGGCGCCCTTAGAGGGGGGGTGAATAAGGGCCATTTTAAATTACGATTTTTACTTAAGAATTTTTAAAACAAATTTTACTTTTCTAAAAAATTACTTATATAAATTTCAAACCAATGTAATTTTTAAATTAATTCAAACACAAATTTCTAAGTTAAAGATTAAGCAACCATATTTGCAATTAAAGAAAAAGTCATAATTTTATAATCATGAAATTCACATACAAATAAAATGATCTTAACAATGCTTAAGATCAAGGCACAAATATGATAATAAAACTTTTACAATTTGTGTTTACCAATCCTTCTCCCAAGGATCGGAAGGCTATCACTTGTCTCTCCCTAGACCAAGCCCAAGCCTATCCTCTAGATCTTCCCAAGATCTAGACGTAGCACACAAGGCCACGATTTCCCACCAAGCCACGCAAGGACTTGGACGCTCCGCACAAGGAAGCGATTTTCCCCTAAGCCACGCAAGGACTTAGACGTTCCGCACAAGGAAGCGATTTTCCCTACCAATACAAAGTAAAATGTATATAAATGAAAATACAAGATAAAATAAGAACTCCCTAGAAATTCAGATCTCTGAAAGGAAGGTTGAAGCCTCGAGATGATCGTTGATGTAGAAGCGCGTCCAATCTCGTCTTCAATTTCAAACCTTCTCAGCATAAATGGGAGTTCATGAGGTTCTGGAGCTCTCTGTATGGAATGCACTCAGGAAGGAACTTAGAATCTTCAAAGCTTTGAATGCACGAACACAAGGAGTCAATTTATAGAAAATCGATGTCGCCTGGGCGACATTGACTGTCGGAATTTTCCGACAGCGTTAAACTGTCGCTGGAGTGGCGTCGTGCGGGCAGTTGTTGTAACCGTCGAGCTGTCGCCTGGGAGACATCGATGTCGGATTTCCGACAGCGCAAAACTACCGATCGTGGGTGTTGTCGTGGGCAGTTGTTGTAACCTCCGAGCTGTCTCCTGGGCGACATCGCTGTCGGAATTCCGAAAGCTTAAAACTGCCTTTCGTCGTGCTGCCGTGGGGGAAGTAGTTGTAACTTCTCTGCGGTCGCCTGGGCGACATCCGCTGTCGCCTGGGCGACATCAGCTGTCGCCTGGGCGACATCAGCTGTCGCCTGGGCGACAGCTCCTCTTCATTTTTGCCGTCCGAAACTACTCCAGACTGTAGAATGAGTCGTTCTCATCTCCGAAATGGGGTGGCACGTTCTGTAACTCTTCCTGGATTGAAAGTTATGGCCATTTTAAGATCAGCACACAAAACTCATCCAACCTGAGACTTGTCGTTCTCGGATCATGCCCATGAATGAGGACTTGTCTCCACATTGAACCTGTACAACATGGCCACTATAAACACACAAAAGACTAGATCAAATACATCATGGTATTTGTTATTCTCAAACCAAGAGATGCGGAAAGCAAGCTCCAACAGGGATTTGTTCAGCAGTTTGTCTGTTATCGTGGTGTGACCAGGACGATCGTGTCTGATCAGGATGAACAGTTTACGGCCAAAAAGTAAGGATCAGTCCAGGCTTATCTGGGCTCATGGTTGACGTCAGCACAGCTTTCCACCCTCAGAGGGATGGAGGCACGGGACTCCACTATCTTGGATCCAGGATGATGATCCCAAGGCACTCAGCTCGGAATTTGTGGAGGACCTTAATGCCCAAGTGCGATTGATTAGAGTTAGGATGTTGGGGCTAAGAGCAGCCACGCCGGGTATTACGATGTGTAGTATCGTCAGGTAGAGTTCCAGGTTGGAGATCGGGTGTGCTAGAAGATACGTCTAATGCAGGGATTCTCGCTGGTTTGCAGGCAGAAGAAGCTCAGTCTGAGATAGATGGGGCTCTACAGGATCCTGGAGCGGATCAGCCCGTTGGCTTATAGACTAGAGCTGCCGCCAGAGTTAGCGGGATTGCACGACGTCTTCCATGTCTCCTCCTTTAGGAGAGCTCTACTACGACCGGAGCAGCGGATTTCTACTATAGATGGCTTGGTAACCTCCGATTGATTGATTCACCTGGAGTTGGTCCGAATAGACAACACCGAGGTGCGGGTCTTGCGGCACAAGAAGGTTCCGTAGGTAAGAGTCATGTGGTAAAATTATGGACAGGAGGAGCACACCTGAGAGCCACTAGAACTGGTGTGGCAGAGATAGTCGGTGCTCTTTGAGTCAGGAATAACTTAAATTCTTAGGGGATGTTGCGTTCGGTCACTCTCGGTGAAAATACCGCAAGCCTAACCTGAATTTCGAGGACGAAATTATTTTTTTATTTATTGGGATTTGTAACATCCCCCAAACAACTAGACCCCTAGAGTGGATTTGTCATGACTAGGTCATGACAAAACCCTAGGAAGCTTGAAGAGACCACTTGGCCTTAGGCAAGAAGAAGGAAACCACAGTGGTCTGCAAATAGCAATTTCTAGTTACCTAACCTAGGGTTGAAGTTCTAGGTATCAAGTTGATCACCTAACTCTACCATGACACCCGTAACCCTTTAAGGAGCCCCTTTGGTCACAAAGGACCCATTGGGGTCAACCCAATTGGTCAATTTGACCAAAGTCAGCCCTAGCCCCAAATAAGTCAAACCACCCTATTTTGGGTGAATTAGGGTTCAATTGGAGCAATTGACTTGCCCCAACTTCCCATAATCACTAAGGGAGGCCAATGGGTCAACATTGACCCTTGGGCCTAATTAATTTCACCAATTTGACCAAAGTCAACACTTGGTCAATATTGCCCAAATTGGTCAATATTGCCCAAATTGGGTTGATTAAATCCAAAGCTCAATCCCTTTGGGCTAAGCCAAATTTCAATGGCCCAAATAATTAGTCACCATTGAAATAACATGAAATTTCATCCAATTTCTTGAGGGGGTGACTAGGAGAGAGAAATTGGGAGTTTTCCCCAATTTGAAGAGAGAGAAAGTGACCATTCAAGGTGAATTCATGGCATTCAAGGCAAATTGACCCTCCATTCTCTCCCAATTGATGAAGATCAATTCCCTCTATCAGTTATGAGGAGTTTTATGATTATTTCATACCAAGGGGAGGTGAATTTCATGGGAGTTTCACATGGCCAAAATTTACAACTAATGGCCATTAATGGCAATTGCCGGCCGGGGAGGCGCTCAGGTGGCCAGGAAAATGCCTCTAAACATCACCCAGGACGGGGCAATCCTGGCCCTTGGCTCACTGAAGAAGATGAAGGGATGCCCTCGAAATTGCTTCAAGATCTGTGTTGAATCATGTGATATGAATGTTTACTTAATGTATTTTCTGTCACATATTTTGCTGTACATATATTAATTTATTAAAAATACTTAGGGCACTCTGCAGAAAACGTGGTCAACACCAACATTGTAGCCCTTAGAGTCTAATTTATTTTAAAATTTGTTTCAACCCAAAAGGAGTACTGTAGCTCCCTGTAGGTCCATTTTGGTGGGACTGGTCCCTAGTGTAGGACAACCACCATTTCTTGAATAACCTTTGATTGGGAAATGATATGGGCATGAAAATTGAAACCTAGACTATTTGTATCAACTCCCTCAACATATCGAAAGATGGGAATTTTAGGAGATCATTCTTCTAAGGTTTTTGTAATAATTTCATAATTCATATGTTAATTAATTTTAGGGTCTAATGACCTCCAACTCCCTCCAAATTTTGGTGGGAGCTTCCTAGGGTTAATATATGACTCTGGTAAAAATTTCAGCCCAATTGGGACTGATTTTTTGGGGTAATTTGTTAACCCAAGTTTGGTCAAACAAGGTCAAATTACGGTATGGTGCTCATTTTGGGGTGTTGTGGTCAAAACTCATCAACATGATGTGAAACCTTGGCCACTAGTTTAGGACCACCTAAAACACCTCCATGAGTTATTTGGGGTGATGTGGGTTGGATATGCCCTATAGCCCTAGTTTTACCCTTAGGGTTGCACTTGGAGCTTTGTGAAGGACATGGGGTCAAATGTTATTGAATGGTCATGAAATTTGGTGTACAAGTTCAAAGGGTGTAATAGTACCCTAGGAAATTTTAGGAGGATTTTAAGAACTCTTATTCCCCCTAAATTAGGTTATAACCCATTTAGGGCATTTCATTATAAAAGAAATGTACACGCTCAAATGGTCTTGGTTGATGATGGAACATTGGTGGTGCCTTTATAATCATATGATAGACCTCTGGTAATTTTTGTGTAGTTAATTAAATGATTTAACCAGTACTTTATTCACAAGGCACTTATTTTGTCTTAGCCTTAAGCAAAATAATTGAGGGTCCAATTCTCTCTAGAAAAATTTGCAACTTGGTGATAGGACATTTCAGAGCACTAGGAAGCTCTGTACATTTTTATATAATTTTTGGAGATAGTTATCAGTAGGCTACTTCACAACATGTTCATATTAGGATTTATTTGGAATATTTATTTAGGTGAGAAAATGATTTCCATAAATTGTGAAACTCAGGCAGTATGCTTTACTAAATACTATAGAGGTATATTAATTTTTCCATAATTTTTGGATAAGTATTTTTGATGGTTCCTTCATTAACCTCCAGCTTTGGATAGATGCTAAATATTATAAATAGAGGACAATTCCTGATTGTAAAATTGTGATATTCTGCACTTACTATAATTTTGACATGATAGATTTATCTTAATTTTATGGGAGCCATATCATAAGAATACCTTACACTTCATGTTCATTTTCATACTTGGCAAATATTGGAAAAATTAAAATAAATGTTAAATAATTAAGGAAAAATATGATCCTTTGGACTTAATCTTAGGATATCATTATAAACTCTCAATAATGATCTTGAGTCAGTTGGATGAATATTTGGGGTACCTCTTCGTATGCAACTCATATAACATTGTTGGTCTGCGTATAGTGAAACTGTAAAACCTGAGTACTTTATGGATCATTAGGTGGGAATGGAAGGAAGAGGTTGTACCTAGACTGGTTGAGAAGATGTGAGGTCACCAAAAGGAGTTTATGAGATGAGAGTGTGCTTGGAGAGTTAAGGGTAAGGTGGTGTCTGGGACCGATGAAAGATCGTCTTTCCCTTTAGAAGGTCATAAAATACGTAGAGTAATTCAAGTGAAATGGTAGGGGGCTATTCTTATGGGTAGTTACCAACCATATTAAATGCCTTGGAATGGAAGCTTTGGGGTGTCATCCCATTATAGTTCCTAGTACCGTAGCGAGCACCTTACAGGGTAATCCTCGGGAAGTCCAAGATAAACCATAAATTGTAGGGTTAAGTTGATGTACAAGATTAACTTAATAATACGCACACCCACACCCCCTAGTTACGGGAGGTTAGTTGGTTTGGTTGTACGAGCGGTAGGCTCGGTGGTTGTAGTGGCTGACTAATTAGTCCGGTGAGCTTGTGACTCAGTAATGCTTGTTGGTGCAGACGGGTTGGTCCTGCGAGCCGGTGGCTCGGAAGGATATGGTGACGGGCGGGTTAGCCCGGGGAGCTTATGGCTCGGAGATAGATGGTAATCATGTTTGCATGTGCATAAAGGTGGTGGGTCTTTGGTATTGGATGGTCATTCACACCGACGTCAATGCGTTGACTCGGCAAGTGTGGAATTTGCACTTAGCCATAAAAGTCTGGTGGTCCAGCCAGTAAGAGTACGCAGATGCTCCGCGGTTTTGCATTTAGGCGTACGATTGGTCTAAGCTAGGTAGTGTGAATACCAACCTAGAGGTGGGCGAGGCCCAACCCACCGCTTCCGATTGCCACTACGGGAGTATCCTGGGAGTCTTTCTAGCTCCAAAAAGGGGGAACTAATGGTCTGTGCGCATAGAGTGAAGTGTGTGAGTTGCACTTGTATGAACATAAAATAAACTGCATAACTCTGCATGTCATGGCATAAACATTGCATTTCAACCCCTACTCCTATCGTATAAATTGGTTATGTGACTCTTTATATGATAGGCTTTGCTAAACGACCCCATGGTCAATAGGATTGTATGGGCATTCCTATAAATAAATGGTTACTTTTATATTATATACTTGTCTTTACTTACTATTCTTTACTTGCTCTTTACCATACTTTATTTATTGCTTCAAATGTATATACACACATGTGTAATTATAGGCATTTCCTGTAGACAGATCCACCGTCATCTGCTTTGTTTTATACCCCTTGTTGTCCTCCGCTTCATCCTCCCACACGGTGCCTAGAAGCCATTGGGGGTGGTGTGGGGAACATAAGGCTTTGTTTTTTTTACTAATGGTCGGTGGACCATATCATTTTAGGGGATCGAGGAGACGCAGCAGCACCAGAGGCTGGTGCAGACGGAGGTGGGCCAGTCTATTACAGGAGCACCAGATTCAGGATCAGTGAGTGATTAGTAGTTAGCTTCTGCGAGTGATCTTGTAGTGAGGACATGATGTACAGGGCATGAGCCCTTTATTATTGTAACCTTTGTTATTTCAGTTATACCATGTGGACATTTATTATATATAGCATGTGATTGTGGACTTGAACTTGTTTTTGTTCGTTTATACTTTTCTTCTTCTGTGATCGATATGGCCGGCAGGATCAGCGTTTTGCAGTGGCGACCTTCCCGAGTGAAGGCGTCACCGCAAAGCGACGGTTCTGGGCATAAGACCCGGTTTTTTAGCGAAACAAATTGGGTCTTACACCTCCAGCCCTCAGCTTTCTTCTCGTGGAAAGGCAGAGAGTTCTCAGAAAAATGAGAAGGAAAGTCGGATTCCAGCCCATATATCATTTTCCCGCTACCGCCGGCGCTAGCCACTAACGCATGGCGCTAGCCCAGAGTCGGTACCGCTTAAGGACACTACTGCTAGCGCTAGCGCTACCGCCTGCGCTTTCATTCGTCGATGAATTCTCTTGCGTTCAAAACAGTTCGTCGAAATACATTCGTCGGTACACAGTCGAGAAAGCTACCGCTAGCGCTACCGTCGGCATTAGCATTCGACGAGGCGTCTTGATGCTTTCGACGAGACACACAAGTTCCTTCGTCAATATGCTACTACTTCGACGATAAGAGTTACCGTCAGCGCTAGCTCATTAGCTTCCGAACACTACTACTTTGTTTGCACACAAAAATTGGGGTCTTACAACAGGACACGTATGTGCATTTACATGTGCGCCAACGCGTGCGTAAATTTCGCACGCACAAACTCGGATTCACCCAAACTGCGTGAAAAGCATAGAATGACGGAACACATGCAATTGCACGTGTGTGCATGTGCGTACAAAAATAACGCACGCGCAAATTTGGATTGACAGAAATTGTGCAATCTAAGGTGGGAAAGAGACGCACGCGCGCGCAGAAATTCTGCACTGGCGTGCGTGAGCTAATTTGAAAATAACATCTCCTAAATTGCATGAAAAGTCCATATCTGTACAAATAATTCATCCCAACAACCCAGATGAGCAATATACATCAATACGCACAATAAATCTACTCATCTACAAAATTGAAGAAAACGATAAGAAACACAGGATGAAAACACTATAAAATTCATGCATCAAATACCCTCACAATTGAACGATTGCTCATCCCAAGCAAACCATCAACCTACGGGGCGTACATGAGATTAATTCCAAATTAAAATTGAAAATGGGGTAGTGGACAGAAAATTCCCATGCCCAAGCGGAGTACAAATAAAATAGAAAAAACATTCTAAGCATAATAACCTAATTACACCCTTTTTCAAAACAAATTATCGAAAGGTCCTATCCACTCCTAATGAAGGAATAAAATTGATCTGTCTGAAGTGTGTTTTAATGTGAATGTAATGAACGCTAAGATTTGAATTATCATCACACGACTACCGGGTGGCCTCCAAAGAAATCCATCAATGAAGATAGCCATAGGCTCGTCGGTTCACACCTTCTCTGCTACACTCATTAAAATTTAACTCTATGAATCCTTAGGACTTAGATTAGGATGAATTTCTTAGGCTTAGGCTTAAGGTAAGAGAAGTCAAGGATAAACGTGATGGCTAACAAACTCACACTTAAGCATAATGAAGAGCTAGCATCAAAAAGAACTACCATAAAAGAAAAAGTGAGAGTGACACCCTCAGACTTGAACTTGAAATAACGGGGTCACTATCAACTAGCCCACACCAACTATAAAAACACATTTCATTTTTTCTATTTTTCATTTTTCACTTTTATTTCAAATTTTTGCTTTTCATATTTTTCAAAATTATCGAATACAAGCACTCTCATAAGCAATAAGCATGCCACCAATCACAAAAACACTCTTCTACACAAATAGCATTATCAAATTTTAAATGTAGCTCAAAGCTAAGTGTGAGAAGATTTGGGCTTTTAAGCTTTGGTGAGTGCGGTGGAGGTGAATACCAAAGAACATGGTGTAAGGCTTAATGTGTGTGATCGACGGTAGAGAAAATAGGCTTAGAAGCATAGGCTCAAACTGTCCAAGAAAAAGCATAATTCATTTAAGCAGAGTTAAATAAAAATTTGTGCACACACCTCGAAGATCGCTAAGAGCGAGTTCTAGACACCGAGAAAGGAAACCCTTTCATCGTGATCCCATAATACGCATTTAGCGCCACTACACACAGCTCAACACTAGTTTTGGACATGATCACGTTCTAACAAAGAGTGGATAAAGTCCTACGATAATTAGCAAAAAGGGGATGTAATTAGCATATGCAAAGAAATTAATTCTATAATTATTTCTACCCAAGAACACGTGCACTCGACTAGGAGCACTGCGCGAGTCTACAATCAATTACCAGAATCAATTTTAATTTTAAATTAAATCTAACCTACACATCAATAAATAAATAAATAAATAGAAAATTAGGAACTAACAATTATTCAATTCTTAAGCGCGTGGGTGCAGAAATGAAATGTGCACGTGCAGGAAAATGAAAATTTTAAAATTTTGGGGCACATTTTGGAAGATAATCGTGTGTACGAAATGCAGAATGAGTGTACGTGCACAAACGAATAAACAATCTACCCCCCAAGACTTAAAGTAAGCATTGTCCTCAATACGAATTAAAATTTGAAAGACAACAGAGGATAAAACTCATTACCTAATGCCCGAGATGGGGCATTCCGAGATGACCATAACCGTAAATTTGACAAAATGTGCACCCGGCGTGTGCTTGGCCAACAAACATGCACGAATCAACCGGGACCTGCGGGGTTAGCGCAAACAAAACAAGAAAATAAGTAGAAGCAGAGATAACCATGCAGATAAAACTGGGGTACAGAGAACTAAGGTACTACACAAGATATGATTTTAGTACTAACAATAAAGTGGAGTTCGACACAAGTACTAATATAAAAATAAAAGTAAACAGGAGGGATCAATAGTCGTACAACAATATCTCCAGCATCCTGGAGAATCAACTAACAAAAATAAGAATAAAGTACTCTTAAAAAACATGCACTCAGAAAAAGACAGATGAAGGGCCAACATCGAGTTCCTGGGAAGGGCCAGCGTCATCGGGGGTATAGTTAGGAGGCATTCCCAGGAAGGAACCCAATTGATGCATTTAAATATTTATCGAATCCATCTGTGTAGACAAATGGTCGAGCTGGCATGCAACATAAGAGAACACCTCCTGAAAAGTGTTGGATCTTAAGGTGCCCTTAGAGGGGGGTGAATAAGGGTTTTAGAAAACTTTTAGATTTAATGGAAAACTTTTGATATTTTATTAGAAATAGATTGAATCAAAAGTAAATTGCTAGAAATTGAAAATCAAATAAATTTTATTGAACAAGTAAAGCTATTATTATCATTTACGAAATTGATTACAAAAATGGATTTCAATCACGCTAGAAATTAAGACGAATAATATGAAAACTCTTTTTGTTTTATATACCGACTCTTCTCCCTAAAAATCAGTTGGCTTTAGCTTATCTATCTCCAGATAAATCCTCAAGCCGTTCTAGCCTCTCTATCCCCAGAAAGGCCTAGAGCACGCCCTAGATCTAAGCCCTAGACCTAGTCGCCTTGTGGCGAATTCTCCCTAAGCCGCACACGGACCTACTCGCTAACAACTGCGACAAATTTACGAAACGATCACAAAGATAAAAGTATTATTAAATTTGAAAGGCATATTAAAAACACCCTATGAGGAAATTTGAAGGCGACGATGAAGAATCGTTGAAGATCATTGAGGCCGAAGCATGCGTTCTTCGTGTTGAGTTAGCGTTGATTCAAGCCTCCTTTGATTCCTTCTCTTGAAATTGAGTGGGAGACCCTTTGTGGTCTGGAAATACGGTCTCACAAAGAAATCAAAGTGCTGGAATAGGGCTTCTTGAATTCATCACTTGAATAGAACAAATACCAACTATTTATAGGAGAGGAAGATAATGTCGGTGTTAGGGCTAACTCTATATAAAAATGTTTTGATGACTCGAATCCACAATCAGGGAAGAAGATATTGCATCTTTGAAAACATCTCATTTTAGGCAACCATATCGCTGGCATTAAGGCTAACACTGGCGTTAGGTCAAATCATTCCCAAAATGTACCTTCAATCACGGTAGCTTCCCTCCATACATTTTCATGCTGGTGAGATCGAGGGTCAACGCCGACGTTGGCTCTAACACTTGGTGATAGACCACATCCTTTCTTTTCAGCACTTGAGCTAGTCCAGACCAACACACAACATCCTAATGTCATTTTTGTTCAACCATGCCTACTAAAAACACAATGGCAAACTAGATCAAATACAAGTAGGATTTATTATTCTCAAACCAAAGGGATGTGAAAAACCGTGTTCCAACAATCACTCCTTTTGATAATAATAAATCCAATTACGATAAATAAGATTTCAAAAGGTAAATGATGTGTTTTTATAAGAGATATGACACTTATGCTACTTAGAGATTATTATGACAAATATTATTTTTATAGAAATGTGCTCCCCCTATTAAAGTGCTCCCCCTTAGTGTATGCTCCCATAGAATAGATTTACACCCCCCCCCCCTTAATCTAGTGATTATAGTCCTTAATCATTTATGATTTATCATTTTATTCTCCCCCTTTTATTATTAGCAAAAGTGGGTGGAGTGAAACAAAACAAAACTAGAATAAGGTAAAGAGGTGAAAGTTGGGACTACCAAGAGAGGGTCAAGAATTTTGTTGTAAAATAGAGGAAGTCATGATCGAGATTAGAGGGATTAATGCAGCGGAAAAACATATGATAAGCGTGTAAGTGACAAAATCGCTTGTACTTTACCAAGCAAGTCTACCACTTGTTTTTAATAAAAATGTAAAAGTGTTTTAAAACACAAGTGATGAAAAAGACTTCAAAACTAAGACTTGAAATAAACATGATAAAGCATGGTAAAAAAATACATGATCATAGCAATGGTGCGGAAAACAAAGTAATCAAGATAAGCATTTGAATTTTTAGAGAAAGTTTCTTGATTTTTTTTGTTTTGATTTTAAAAAAAAATGCAAACAACCTTTCTAGAATTTTTCACTTGAAGGAGCATTAACCTTGAAAAATTTTCAACAACAAAAGGCAAGCAAGATTTTACATATTCAAAGAGATAGTAGCTACAATGTAACTAATTCATATTTCAAGTAATGAAAATATTGTAGAGATCATGCATTGCAATCTAGTGCTTTTACTTAAGTTGTTTAGAGAATTATGTAGATATACATTAGGATCCAATTCTCATGAGTAGAAGATTTATGAAAGATAATGATGTGTGCAAATAGTGTTTTGATAAGAGTATACAAGTAGTGCTTGGTGGAGTTATCTTTGTCATTTTATTCATATATTTTTATTTAGGACAAAGGTCTCTGAATTCACTTGTTTTTTGCAAACAACAAATTTTTTGAAAAAACAACACTTCTATATGTGCAAGAAATTGATGTTTGAAAAGAAGGTGTAGGTAATTTAGACATAAAACTTAACATATTAAACAATTACACTACACAATCATGCAAGACAGATTATAAGCAAATGTAGATTACCAAAAGAGTGAGAGAGGAATCATTATTTAACATTAAGGCATTACTTTGAAGTATTGAAGCATAAGAAAATCGAAATTTTTCATCATAAGAAAATAGAAATTTTGGAGCAAAGAAGCTTAACGCCAGGCATTGAGTTCTAACGCTGGCGTTGGAGCCTAATGCCAGCGTTAGGAGTTAACGCCCAAACAGTAGATGATTTCTTGAGATTTTCAAAATAAATTTCTTTGATATAGAGTTGTTGTATAGAGACCTTCATAGTTTAGAAAATTTAGACACTTTAAAGATCATTAAAAAGCTAAAAATTCTTTAAAACATTTCATGAATGAGGTAAAAATTATTTTGAACAATGTTAATTCAAGTAATAGAATTAATAATGTTAATTCAAATAGAGAGTGGATGAGAATATTGAGGACTATAATAGAAGTTACAAATATCAGAGATTGAAAATTCCATGGATAGGGCTAACGCGTTGCATTAGACTCAACGCTGGCATTGACATTACTTTATAAAAAAGCCCAAATCCCGAGTTCTTCCATCATTTGCTTCAGCCCAAGCAGGTTTTCTCCCAGTTTTCGCCATCAACCATTTCTCAGATCCAGGTAAAACTCTTGTTTTATCCTAAAACTTTTGTTTAAATGATTTCTCTACCTCTATTAAGTAATCCTTTGAAGTATTGAAGCACTTCACTGCAGTAGATTGTAGATCTAGGTTTTTGAGATTTAGGGTTTTGGTTTTGAGTTTTTAGGATTTGGTTTTTGAGATCTTTTCATGAAGTTGAGATTTTGCTTTGGATTTATATGATTTTTGAGTTCTATAGATCATTTTCCCTTTCTTTCTCAGATTTTATGAAATTTTTTGAGGTCAAGGAGTGTTTTAAGATCATCATTGTTTTAAGGAGATGACAGGAAATTTTGATAGCATGCTCCTAGTGTTAAGCTTAGCCCTAGGCGTTGACCTGATTGTGCTTGTTTTGATTGTTGTCATGTTTCTTATGTGTAGGTGATGGCTGCTTCCGGTTCTCATGGTGTTCATGCCCGAAAAACCTCTTCACGTACACCTCATGAGTCTTATCAAACTTATTTGGGAATAGAAAAAGCGTCGATCGATGTGGGAATAGTGTTGCTTCTGGCCCTCCTACAACATGCTCATATACAAAATCTTCTAGCTACATCAGGGATATTGTCAGTGATCCCTGACGATTGCTTTTCTACTGATTTCGTGCGTGAGTTCTACAATTATTTGTTTGATCCATCTGAATCAGAAATTAATGGAGGAGTAATGTCAATGATGCAGCTTGAGGTTGTCCAAATAAATCATGATGATTTAAGGACGGAGTTCGGGTTAGTGGAAAGTGAGAATAGGCTGGATGTGGTGGAGAAATCCCCGGCTGAGAGGGATTGGACACAGGTCAACCTGGTCTTGCATGGGAGAGAAAGTGGGGATCAGATTACTGATATTTCTTAACTCATGGAGGATTCATACATTATCCAGGATATTTTGTGTCATTCTATTATATTGAAATCTGGAGATACTAAGAAGATCGCAACATAACTTAGTATAGTTACTTATCATATTTTGCAGGAAGAGGAGTTCGTTCTTGTAGATCTACTTCTCTCTATGATAATGTATACATACAAGTTGAAGGATCCGAGACGATCACGTCTTAACACACTTCCATTAGGAGGACTTATTCAGTGGATGGTGTTGCAAAAATATCAGTATATATTCTGAGAGAATTATCTAAATGATAATTTTCCTGCTTTATATCCCACTTCTTCTATTCGGGTTCCTCGACCCCGAGATATACCATCATCCTCTTCTCGACCACCCCTTCGACAAGGAGTCTCTCTCTGCGAGACGAGTCGGGAGCATCAAGAGTCATTTGAAGAGTCAGGGAGAATATGACGTGTCAGATGTCACGGATGGAGAGAATGATGCGGTACATGCTCAAGGCCCTCAAACTGAAGCCAACACCGACCGAGAAGGTCAATGGATCGTGGAAGTTTTAGTGGAGAAAGGGATGATAACATCAGTGATAGTAGAGAATTTTAGGGAGGAACATTTAGTTATGTAATTATAGATAGCTTGGACAACTGAAGGCTAACGCCAACGTTAAAGCTTGCACCATACGTTAGCTGTTATCTTGATTTTAATTTTCTTGATGTTCTTTGAGTTTTAATTAGTTGTAATTATTTATCTTGATTTTAATTTTCTTGATGTTCTTTGAGTTTTAATTAGTTGTAATTATTTATCTCGTGAAATTTTTCTTTCAGGTTAATATAAACTTATTGCTTTTACTAATAGGTTTCCACTAAAGCTTTAGTGGATTCTTCATTTTATGCTTTGAGATTTTTATAATTGTAGTTTTTTTGAGATTTTCAATTTCGATTATAATTTAGTATGATAGGGACTATCTTGATAATAATTTTATTTAATAATAATGAAATCAAACACATTTTATATTTTAACCAAGAGACCTTAAATGACTTATTTTAAATCCATAATTTTTGAAAATATTAATTTTCATAGCAAATTTTAGTATTCAATGTATGAGTTATTTATAAGTAATAGATTTAAAAGGGATTAGAGTTAAAAAGGAGTATAGATGGGTTACTTGAGTGAAGACGTGATTTTTTATTCAATTTCATTCAACATGATTTATTGATCATTAGATTTTTATATGAAAAAGTCATATTTCTCAATATATATATAAAGTGACAAAAATGATAAAACAAGCAAAAAATAAAAGAAAAGAAATTTAGTATAATATGGAGTAGAGTATTATTTTTCATTTTGATTTGGTTCTACTTCATGCAATTTAATGATACTAATGAATGAGAGATTTAGGTATCCAAAGAGGTCCAAGTGAGATGGTTCCTTTTGGTATCCAAATACATCATGTTGGCTTTTGGGGAACTAAGGATAAGTGGACCCTTTCAAGTTTCATTAATGCATCATTCTTGAGTATGGGTCTCCATTCATATCTTGGAAAGCATTATTTTTATTTTTCAAATTTCCATAATTATTAACTTGAGTCTTTGGATAAACAGGACTTTTGAATTTATTATTTAAATGAAATTTATTTACATTCAAGTTTATGTTGGGAGAAGATTGGTGTTGTAAATGATAATGATGATAGTGTTTTGGAATTTCATTTACACGTTTTTGCTTTTTTTCATTCCTTTTGTTTAGCTTAGTTAAGATATGAAAAATTTTATTTATAATTTCCTTAAACAAGTTGATTTTTGTTTCTAATTCATTATTCATAATTTTGAGATTATGTCTTACTTTATTATAAACAAGTGTGTTATTTGTAAGAATTGAGGTTATAGAGCTAATATGAGTTTGATAATCATTTCTCAATTCTTCAAATGTTTCATCCATCTCTTTAATTTCAATATTATAATTTTTGCACATAGCACAATCACTTTTCAAAGATGAATTTTCTAAAGACAATTTTTCATTGTGTTCTTTAAAAGGCTCTCTTTCATAAGACTTCAAATTTTCTTTTAAAGGGTTATACTCAAGGCAAGGAATAGTGTTTTCAAGTGATGGGGAAGGTGGATAATTAGATAGATCGATTTTGGAATTCTCACCATGTTTTACTTTTAGAGTTTTATTTTCTAAACGTAATTAGGAAATAATATTTTTTTAATTTTTTAATTTTTCGTTTAGCCATTTTAAGCATATTAAATGAAGAAATAGAGTTAGCAACGAGAAGAGAGGAATTTGTTTTGCTTACATCGCTATTTGGCTTGGAATTTTGATTTGAACCCAAGGTTCCATTATCATCTCCTTCTTCCTCTTGCCTTGATGCGTTATCATCTTCCCTTTCGCTTGACGTGCACTCCATCAATTTATCAAATGAGGAGTTTTCTTGAATATACATGCATGCTTGCATATTCTCCAAATCTTGTGCTTGTTTCATACCTATATGAGGAAGTCTATAAATTTCTTCAAGAAATTTCCAAATTTTGTATGCATTAGAAAAACAATAAACCAATTTGAAAAATATGTTGTGATATTGTACAAAATAAACTATTCATAGCGTTTGCATTTAAATGACATTCCTTTTTATTTAGTTCATCTGGTTGTTTGATTATTGTCATATTCCACACTTCGATATCTAAGGACTTTAGAAATTTTTCCGTTAGAATTTTCCGCCCTTTATAATTTTTCCCATCAAATAAAGGTGGTTCTAGTGATTTTTCATTTATATAAAATTTCTCCACTCTAGTAGAAGCGAGATCATGATCTTGAAGCGCCATTATTCCCGGTGGTAAAACTATTTTGGAATAACCTGCTCTGATACCACTTGTTGGATCTTAAGGCGCCCTTAGAGGGGGGGTGACTAAGGGTTTTAAAAACTTTTAGATTTAATGAAAAGCTTTTGATGTTTTATTAGAAATTGATTGAATCAAAAGTAAAGTGCTAGAAATTGAAAATCAAATCAATTTTATTGAACAAGTAAAGACATGATTATCATTTATAAAATTGATTACAAAAATGGATTTCTATCACGCTAGAAATTAAGGCGAATAATATGAAAACTCGTTTTATTTTATATATCGACTCTTCTCCCTAAGAACCAGTTGGCTTTAGCCGATCTATCCCCATATATGGCCTCAAGCCACTCTAGCCTCTCTATCCCTAGAAAGGCCTCGAGCACCCCCTAGATCTAAGCCCAAGACCTAGCCGCCTTGTGGCGAATTCCCCCTAAGCCGCACACAGACCTAGTCGCCAACAACTGCGGTGAATTTACGACACGATCACAAAGATAAAAGTATTACAAAATTTGAAAGACAGATTAAAAACCCCCTATGAGGAAATTTGAAGGAGACGACGAAGAATCGATGAAGATCATTGAAGTTGAAGCGTGCGTTCTTCTCGTTGAGTTAGCGTTGATTCAAGCCTCCTTTGATTCCTTCTCTTGAAATTGAGTGGGAGATCCTTTGTGGTCTAGAAATACGGCCTCACAGAGAAATCAGAGAGCTCGAATAGGGCCTTCTTGAATTCATCACTTGAATAGAACGAATGCCACCTATTTATAGGAGGAAGCTAATGTCGGTGTTAGTGCTAACGGCAGGTGTTGACTCTATATAGAAATGTTTTGATGGCTCGAATCCACAATCAGGGAAGGAGATATTGCATCTTTAGAAACATCTCATTTTAGGTTACCCTAACGCTGGCATAAAGGATAACGTTGACGTTAGGTCAAATCATTCCCAAAATGCACCTTCAATCATGGCAGCTTCCTTCCATACCATTTTCATGCTGGTGAGATCGAGGGTCAACGTCGGTGTTGGCTCTAATGCCTGGCATTATACCACAACCTTTCTCTTCAACACTTGAGTTAGTCCAGACCAACACATATCAACCTAGTGTCATCTTTGTTCAATCCCTCATACTAAAAACACAATAGCAAACTAGATCAAATACATGTAGGATTTGTTTTTCTCAAACCAAAGGGATGCGGAAAACTGTGTTCCAACAAAAAGACCTTCAACCATAGAAATACTATATGTCTACATCTCTCTCCTCTAGCACACTTTTAGCTGCGGTGATGGCGCGCTGCTTCGGGGTGTGGTGGCGTGGCTCAAACTCATCTATTTTCTCCTCCTTCAGGCTATCAACCGGTGCGGGATCATCCTCACCCTGGGCATTCACAAAGATATATACGGGATTCCCATTGCGGGTGGACTTTCGCAAAAGCCTCGTAGCCTTTAGGGTGTGGAGGTTAGCACAATCTGGTGTGCCGGCCACTCACATTGTAGGGAGCGTGTTCAAAAGCCTCGTAGAGCAAACCAGCTTTGTGATGAAGTGCGACCCCAAAATAATCTCCATGTGCATGTTCGTCGCCTGATATAGCAAGAACAGCGTGACCATTACCCCCAGGATGATCGGAAAATGGCGGACCATGTTGTACAAGTACACCAGCTCCTGCCGGCCGACAAAGTAGGTGCAGGCCCCGAGCAACAATGTTGTGACTCAGGAAGTGCACATAACGAAGGTCATTCCGCACCAGATAACTAGCCTTGGATCGACGATCCTCATAATACACACATCCTCCCATGAATCTCCCGCCAATAATCTCGGTGGGAAACACCGGAAGGAAAACCTGAAGGTAAAACTAAGAATCCTGTGGAATTTACAAACTCGGCAGGGAAGAGCCCTAAGTGAAGGGCAAGCTCAGCGATGCACAGCTGATAGGGAACACCCGAGAGGTGGAAAAAGATGGTGGGAGTTGGGGGTGTTCCGTTATCACTGGACCGAGAGTGAGCGAAGAAAGGAACTCTAGTGTCAACTCAAAGCAGCCTGGGTCGACGATGCTTAACAGCTCGTTAATCCCACTATGTAATACCAATGCATCAAACTGCGGATGTAGAAGGAGAACTCGAGAGTCTTCCCACCTAATATAGCGGTGCCTTTCAAATTCTCTCTCACAGAGGCGGCTAAAACGTCGGCGCATTTAGGGTTGCTCAAATGTAAGCATCGCGGTTTGCGCTTCCTCCTCATGGTGTGACGTTATAGCTTCATCTTCCACCCGCCTCCGCTTCGAGACCACCTCCTTCCTCTTCTTTACAAAAACATTCTTCATGGTGGAATGTAAGGGAGGAAATAGGAGGAGAAATCTAGGGCAAAACCAAACAAATGAGTGAAATCTAAGCATGAATCTCAAGCTTACCTACGGGCAGAGGGAGATGGTTGAACCTTGGCTAGCTCCGGTGAAAAGGGAAGGCGGTCGCTGAGAAATTGGAGGCGCACGCACAGAGGAATGGAGGCACGAACTCGGCAAAAGGAGAGAAATGGGCGTGCACTTTTGAAATGGGAAGGAAAGGGTCGGCTGGCCTTAAAATTGTTCTGGGCGCACATTCGTGCATAAATTTTCAGCTTGTGCGCATGCGCTACATAGAAAGGTGCACGCACATGCAAAAAAAATGCACTAGCGTGTGGAAATAGTGCACGAGCGTGTGAGACTATTCATTCAACAGAATCTGAAATGAATCCGGAATGACAATTCACGCAAAGGGAGAAGAGGAAGACTCTTCAGAAGGCCAGGATCAAAAAGTGAGACTATTCATTGAACAGAATTATCTTATTAAATAAAACTAAAAATTCCAAAAAAATACTGAAAAGAGAAGTAGAGGATAAGTACCGGGTTTATTGTCCCCCATCATGAATTATTTAGACTAAAATAAAGTTCTATTTATTGGAGTTGCAAAATAAAAATGTATAGGTAATTCTCTTAATATCATGGTCGGTAATGGGTACCGATACGGAGATATAAACGTGGTCCCCTTGCTAATGTACTCATACCTATGAGGAAAAGGTCGGGGATATAGGATGTAGTATGACGTGGGAGAATCTCCATGAAAAATGATCTGACAGCCTGGCCTGTCAGATGAGAAGAATCCTCCTGCAAAAATAAACTATCAGAATAAAGAGGTGCATAAAATGTTTGCACCTCAACCTACAATAAGGAGAAGAATGTGTCATGAGTATAAATAAAATTAAATCAAGATGAAATATCATTGGGGAGAGTGACCTCGACATGACTCTCATTAACCATGCAGGAATGACCATCGCCAACGATCACATCATCCAAACAAGGGGTGGAGGGGCAAACAGGAGTTTTGTGGTGTGGTGAATATTCTCATCCAGAAATGAAGGGAGGCCTCGTCACCGGTGAAAATATCCTCAAACGCGCACATCACCTCTATAATAGGCTCCACCATCGCATCTGTTGGAGTTTCTGAGGTGATCTCAAAGCAATCAACAGTAAGTCTTGCTGACAACGCAATATGAACCTATAGGGTCGCACATAAAAGCGTTTGGAGAAATTGGAGAAAGGATTGTGTTGGCCTTACTCATATTGGATATGAGTGGAGGACCAATCCTGTGACTGCTTGGAATTAAGTTGAGAATGTCTCAACGGGAAATCGTTTAAAGGGTTTAAACGAATGGATTCATTCATGACAAATTCGGCTAAATGGTTTAACCGAATTATGTCAAATTCGGCTAAGGTGATTAACCGAATTATTTTGATTCGACTAATGAAATTCGGCTAATATGATTAACCGAATTTATTACAGATTCGACTAAAGGGTTTAGCCGAATCCGGTCAGTTCGACGAAATGGTTTCGCCGAATTTATATAGCCGAATGTCATTAGTCGAATTCGGCGAATGTCATTAGTCGAATTCGGCGAATATCATTAGTCGAATTAGGCAAATGTAAATCTGGACAGATTTTCTGTTTTTCCCTCTGGTCTGCGGATAGTCGATTTTATGCCTTGCGTATAAAAGGACATGATTAGGGCTTCGGCAACCACGGTTTTTCAGATCGAGCCTTTTCGCGAGAGAACAGACGACAGAAGTGTTCCAGCAGTTCTCGTTCCGTCCGCCGATCGACGTTCCGCTGCTGCTAGTCGCCGCCGCCGGTCGCCGCCTCCTCTGGATTGGACCTAGCAGTCCGTGAGGACGTTGAGAGCTTCCTTCTCCGACCTAGTTCTTGTACGACAAGAAGCTAGGGTTCTTCATCGCTTGTGTGGACTTCTGTAGAGGGATCGATCTATTTCGATCCTTGAAGAACTCAAGGCAGAAATTCGGATTTCATCTTGGAGCATCTAGGTTGGATTCGATCCAACTCCACTAAGGTAATTTATGCCTAGTATTTTTGATTAACTTCTTGATTCAATGTTCATGGCCCGATCCAAACTCTTTTGGGTTGTTCTCTTTATTTCCGCTGCGCCTATGATGTATGGTTGTAGAAAACCCAACAATGGTATCAGAGGGAGGTTACGACCATGAATGTTGTTTCAGAAGTTAGGTTATTCCAGTACGTGCAAATCTAGGTATTTGGAAGCATTATAAATGTCAACCACCGCCAGGGGCGCTGCCCCTTGGACCCAGTTAGGGGCTCTGCCCCTAAGACCCCGCCAGGGGCGCGGCCCCTTGGAACCCCGCCAGGAACGTCTGGGATTTCGTGGTAATTTCTAATTGTTAGAAATTGTTGTCTCCTTAGCAGTAACCGTCCCTCAAGTGGTTAATGAACCCTTGTATTGTTTTGGATTTTGAATCCAACAATGAGAGACGAGCTTGTCTACTGCTTTAAGTCGAGTTGTCTTTGCCTTTGTCCAATGCATGTTAATCTGAAGATTTGGAAGAGTTCTAAATGTCCAGATTTAGCCCTTTCGTCTATCAAAGGTTGATAGTCTTATGTTGTGCACATAAGGGATGCATGTGGATTTTTAGAAAGCTTATTTTTCTGTGGTTGTGCACACTGATCAAATGTTGATCATGGTTAAGTGTTAACCTATTATTAAAAATCCCTTCATCAAATATTTAAGTGTTCGGATGCCTTCCGATGGATGACACTCTTCCTGCCTCGATCGATGAAATGTGGGCTTGCCAAAGTAAGGTGCATTAATCTATCTTGGTAAGGGTGCGAGCGGATAATTGTGATATCCCACTGTCGACATCGGGTCTAACTTAACTAGGTGACCTCAAAGGTTGAGTGCCTAGAGGCATAGGGTTGGCTTGCACCATATGATGGATGCGAAGAAGGAGTTATTCACCAACCATACAAGAGTTGCATGAGTATGCAATTGGCAAGCGTTGCCTACCTAAATAACTGCATAGTGAGAGTAAAGCCAAAGCTGGCTCATTGTGTTGGTGAAATACGAGTCTTGTCCACTAAGAGAGTAGCTCGCATGGATTCTCCGAATTGATAGTGAGGGCTATCAATTTGAATAAAATAGTGGAAATATTTAATTGAAGTCTAAATTAAAATAAATTGTATTTTGAAATTTTGGTACTGATTAAATTCTGCATGAATTCTTGTAGAATTCCATGGCAAGTGGTTCACATTCCACCTTATCCCTGAGAGCTATCCTTGAGAAGGACAAGCTAAGTGGGACGAACTACATGGACTGGTACAGGAACCTGAGAATTGTTCTCATGCAAGAGCGAAAGCTCTACGTCTTGGAAGAAGAAGCCCCGAGGTGCCGACCCGGAACTCGTCCCGTGTTGATAACGATGCTTATAAGAAGTATGTCGATGACGCCTTAGACGTCGAGTGCCTTATACTTGCCACCATGAACTCTGAGCTTCAGAAGCAACACGAGAACATGGGGTGTAAGGAGATTGACGAGCATCTAAAGAAAATGTTTCAAGGGCACGCTCGTCAAGAGAGGTTCGATGTCACGAAGGCATTATTTCAATGCAAAATGGGAGCTCGAGACTCGGTTGGTACTCACGTACTCAAGATGATTGGGTATATAGAGAACCTGGAAAGACTGGTGATAAGAAAAATTAGATTTCTTCTTCTTATGGTTTATGATTTATAAAAATGCGAAGAAGATTGATGATATTTTCCAAAACTATATTCGATGAAGGCAAGTGTACCTTATCGTATATAATATAGGATATTTTATAAAAATACCAAGGTCGTATTAAACTCGGGTTTGTCGAGTACTTCTACTTCGAGAAAGCGGACTATTATTTTATCGGAGGGAGAGCGGAAAAGAGAACTAAATTGCTACTAAATAAAAGAGAACGAAAATAAAGAAAGGAAATAACACTTGATTAAAACTCGCTTTGAAATGAAATTAAAAGATAAATACTATCATTCAACTCTAAGCCTTGACCGTGGGGATTACCGAAGCTCGAACATGCCTCTCTCGAGGTTAATGCCCAACTAAGCTTAGGAAAAATCAACCGGACTCTCGTCCTATAATTGATTACCTAAGACTTGCTTTACGCTGTGAATCCCACTATAGGATTTGACTCCTATCCGGAAGATTTACGTCATCCTCTCTCGAGGGGTGCGTGCAACTCTTTTTATTCTCGAGTGATCGATTCGTACGCACGTCCTCTCGGCTAGCTAGAATACAAAAACAAATACCGAAATTCATAACCGGAATATGAACTCGATATCGTTATATTTCGAGAATAAATCGAAGGAGAGAAGATACGATAATAAGGTGTAGAGATAATTTCGATTCAAAACTTGCTAGAATCAAGAATAACTAATTACTAGCTAAAGGGAAAATTAAAACAAGAAAAAGAGAGAAAGAAGAAGAAAGAGAGTTTGCATAAAAGAAAGAGATAACAAAATTTCATTTCATAAAAAAAGGAGATTACATAAATTGAAAGCTACATTACATTGCATGAAATTAAAGCTAAGCTACCTTGCATGGAAGAGAAAACAAGACATTAAAAAGGAAATAAGAGAATTACATGAAATTAAATCTAAACCTAAAACATGAAAAATAAGGAAAATTATACAAGAACAGCCCAAATGGGCAGGGGGAAGGGCCTCCATTGCTGGAAATGAGCTCCTGAATTTATAGGAGAAAAATTCAGGTTACACGCCCTCGGTCACGGGCGTGACCTAGGGCGTGTAATACTTGTTCTGCAGCTGGGATAGCGGCGTGGGAGATTGTGTGACGGCGGGAGAAATTCAGACATGTTACGCCCTTGGTCACGGGCGTGACTTTGGGTCACGGGCGTGTACTTGGACGGCTTCATTAATGCGGCGTGGGCTTGAGTGCGGCGCTGCAGCGAAAAGCAATCACGCGTGAAAAGTCACGGGCGTGACTCTGGGTCACGGGCGTGTACTTGGACGGCCTCTCGACGGCGGCGTCAGGTCCACGTGGAAAGTTTGATGTGATCTTTAAATTTACACGCCTTGGTCACGGGCGTGACTTTTGATCCCGGGCGTGACCGAGGGTGCGACTTGATGTGGACTAGCTCAAACAGCACGGCATCGATTCTGGACTGATCTTCAGGTTACACGCCCTTGGTCACGGGCGTGACCTAGGGCGTGTACTGCCAATTTTTGAGCAAAACTCCAGAAAATCTGCAAAACAAAATACAACTAAATTTAGAACAGAAATTATAAAAGAAATGATTATTAACTAAAATAGAACTAATATTTACAAATTTATATTCAAAATAACCTAAATAATATAATTAAAATAAGCATAAATCCTACTTATCAAATACCCCCATACTTAAGCTTTTGCTATTCCAGAGCAAAAGTATGAGAAATATTTATAAGACATTTAATAAATTTATTAATTAAGCCTAAAAATTTATTGAATCATAAGTAAGCTAAAAAGAAAATTTAAGGATTGGCGAATTAAGTCTTAAATTATGAAATTAGAATAATAAGAGAAAATATTTAGACAAGAGTTCTCAAAAATATTAACTAGTTAACAAAATTGAGTAACAAGTAAACAAAATTAGATTTAAAATTATAAAAACCATAACTTTGAAAAAGCTAAAGGAAAAAATGTAACTTACTAAGTATTGCTCTCTCCATAACATAATTTAATTCTAGATCAAAGATATTGGGTTAGGGGGGGGGGTTTCATAAAATTTGGCATAAGAAGAGATCTTTGATTTGAGGTGATGAATTTTATCCTCTCACCTCTATATTTTTCTTCTTTTTCTTTTTTTTTCTTTTTTTTTTCTCTTCTAACAACAACCCAAAATGTATATGGTTTAAGAGTAATGAATTTTATCCTCTTACTCCATGCCATATAATCTTTTCAAATATTTTGGGTGCATATGTTTTAGGGAATAATGAATTTTATCCTCTTATTCCCATGACATATGATCTTTTAAAATACTTTTTTTATGCCATCAAAGGGGTAGGGTAGAGAAAAGACTTCTAGCTTATAAATTAAATTATTTTGAGAGCAAATTTTAGTACTTTAAACTTTCCTAAGATTTTTAAAGCTTGAGGTAGAAATAATTAAAATCTAAAGGTGTTTGAGCAAGATTACTAAAAATTGTAACTATTTAAAATAAAAGAGAAGAAGTGCTAAAGAAATATCTCTAATTAAATTAAAATCATAAAATATTTCTTAACACTGAATCACTTAAACAAAATTTAGATTTAGCAAACCATGATAGAATAAATGATTAGCAAATTAATATATATATATATATAAATGTTTATAAATAAACTCAAAATGATTTTGGAAATAACAAAAACCAAAGTAAGGCTTATTATATTTTTTGGATTTTTCTAAGTTTTTAATTTTTTTTTTTTTTTGAAATTTTTAAATATCATCTTTTTTTTTATATTTTCTTTTTTTTTTACTTTTGATACGAAATAAACAATAAAAATGTTAAATATAAACTAAAAAGCCTAAAAGAAATTTTTTTTTTGTTAATTCTTGGACTTCCCGAGGTCTACCCGGTGAAGGGTTCGCAAGGTACTAGGAGGTGTGATGCGATGATATCCCAAACGTCCCTTTCCAAGAAATTAATTTTCTATTTTCTAATTTTTTTGAGTTTTTGGGTTTTCTAATTTTATTGTAAAGGCTAATTTTTCTTTTTGTAAAAGACAACAAAAATGAAATAAACTATTTACAAAACGAAAATAAACTATGTACACAGTAAATATTTTTGGAATTTTTGGATTTTAAAATTTTTTTTGGAAATTTTCTACGATTTTATAATTTAAAAGAAAGGGAAATACACCCCCATACTTAAAGTTCAACATTGTCCCCAATGTTGAAAGCTAAGTATGGAGAATAAAAAAATAGAAAATACAAGAGCATGATTATGAAAGAAAAAGAACAAGGAGAGGAAAAGAAGCACGTCCCTGATTTGGAGACGGACGACCATCACGATTACTTGCAAAAATTTTCTTTCAAAACCATAAGACAAAACACAAAATCAAAAGAAATAAAACATAAAAGTTACTTATTAATTTTTTTTATTTTGGATAAAAGTAATAGTGCTTTCTCTTTTCAAAATATCGACAAAAAGTTCCCCGGCAACGACGCCAAAAACTTGATAAGAAAAATTAGATTTCTTCTTCTTATGGTTTATGATTTATAAAAATGCGAAGAAGATTGATGATATTTTCCAAAACTATATTCGATGAAGGCAAGTGTACCTTATCGTATATAATATAGTATATTTTATAAAAATACCAAGGTCGTATTAAACTCGGGTTTGTCGAGTACTTCTACTTCGAGAAAGCGGACTATTATTTCATCGGAGAGAGAGCGGAAAAGAGAACTAAATTGTTACTAAATAAAAGAGAACGAAAATAAAGAAAGGAAATAACACTTGATTAAAACTCGCTTTGAAATGAAATTAAAAGATAAATACTATCATTCAACTCTAAGCCTTGACCGTGGGGATTCCCGAAGCTCGAACATGCCTCTCTCGAGGTTAATGCCCAACTAAGCTTAGGAAAAATCAACCGGACTCTCGTCCTATAATTGATTACCTAAGACTTGCTTTACACTGTGAATCCCACTATAGGATTTGACTCCTATCCAGAAGATTTACGTCATCCTCTCTCGAGGGGTGCGTGCAACTCTTTTTATTCTCGAGTGATCGATTCGTACGCACGTCCTCTCGGCTAGCTAGAATACAAAAACAAATACCGAAATTCATAACCGGAATATGAACTCGATATCGTTATATTTCGAGAATAAATCGAAGGAGAGAAGATACGATAATAAGGTGTAGAGATAATTTCGATTCAAAACTTGCTAGAATCAAAAATAACTAATTACTAGCTAAAGGGAAAATTAAAACAAGAAAAAGAGAGAAAGAAGAAGAAAGAGAGTTTGCATAAAAGAAAGAGATAACACAATTTCATTTCATAAAAAAAGGAGATTACATAAATTGAAAGCTACATTACATTGCATGAAATTAAAGCTAAGCTACCTTGCATGGAAGAGAAAACAAGACATTAAAAATGAAATAAGAGAATTACATGAAATTAAATCTAAACCTAAAACATGAAAAATAAGGAAAACTATACAAGAACAGCCCAAATGGGCAGGGGGAAGGGCCTCCATTGCTGGAAATGAGCTCCTGAATTTATAGGAGAAAAATTCAGGTTACACGCCCTCGGTCACGGGCGTGACCTAGGGCGTGTAATACTTGTTCTGCAGCTGGGAC
Source organism: Dactylorhiza incarnata (assembly GCA_033032865.1). Classification (NCBI taxonomy): domain Eukaryota; kingdom Viridiplantae; phylum Streptophyta; class Magnoliopsida; order Asparagales; family Orchidaceae; genus Dactylorhiza; species Dactylorhiza incarnata. The sequence continues at coordinate 1,209,439 of JAWHQI010000355.1, read as the reverse complement.
AGCGGCGTGGGAGATTGCGTGACGGCGGGAGAAATTCAGACATGTCACGCCCTTGGTCACGGGCGTGACTTTGGGTCACGGGCGTGTACTTGGACGGCTTCATTAATGCGGCGTGGGCTTGAGTGCGGCGCTGCAGCGAAAAGCAATCACGCGCGAAAAGTCACGTGCGTGACTCTGGGTCACGGGCGTGTACTTGGACGGCCTCTCGACGGCGGCTGTCAGGTCCACGTGGAAAGTTTGATGTGATCTTTAAATTTACACGCCCTTGGTCACGGGCGTGACTTTTGGTCACGGGCGTGACTTGATGTAGACTAGCTCAAACAACGCGGCATCGATTCTGGACTGATCTTCAGGTTACACGCCCTTGGTCACGGGCGTGACCTAGGGCGTGTACTGCCAATTTTTGAGCAAAACTCCAGAAAATCTGCAAAACAAAATACAACTAAATTTAGAACAGAAATTATAAAAGAAATGATTATTAACTAAAATAGAACTAATATTTACAAATTTATATTCAAAATAACCTAAATAATATAATTAAAATAAGCATAAATCCTACTTATCAACTGGGTTTTCCTCTGGGTCAAGAGTTGGCCACAGATCTTATCCTGCAATCGTTGCCGGATAATTATGAGCAGTTCGTCTTGAACAACAACATGAATGAAATAAACAAGACACTGCCCGAGCTCCTAGGCATGTTGCGAACTGCCGAGATAAACATGAAGAAGGCCAAGCCTGCTAGTCCCATATTGATGGTACATAAAGGCAAGGGTAAGGCAAAAGGCTTCAAGAAGACGAAGGTGGGACCTAAGTCACATCTTGAGCCCAAATCTTCTGTGTTGAAAAGGAAGAGCACCGTGAAGGAAGGGAAATGCCACCATTGTTGCAAGGCTGGTCATTGGAGGAGGAATTGTCCTTCGTACATTGAGGGTCTGCAGAAAATGAAGGGAGGTATGACTTCCGCTTCGAATATTTACGTTATAGAGATAAACCTTTCTTCTCCTTCATCTTGGGTATTGGATACCGGATGTGGTTCTCACATTTGTACAAATGTGCAGGAGCTGAGAAGGAGAAGATTGCTGAGTAAAGGAGAGGTGGACCTACGCGTCGGCAATGGAGCAAGAGTTGCTGTTGTAGCCATAGGGGTTTACCGTCTTTCTTTGCCCAGTGGGCTTGTAATAGAACTTAATAATTGTTATTTTGTTCCGGCCATAACTAGAAACATTATATCCATTTCATTCTTAGACATAATTGGATTTTCTTTTATAATTAAGAACAATTGTTGTTCTATATTTAAGAATGATGTTTGTTATGTTGTAGCTCAATTGTTTAATGGTCTTTATGTTTTGAACCTGGACCATCCGATCCATAATATAGATAATAATAAAAGACTAAGAACAAATGACTCAAATCCTACATATCTCTGGCATTGTCGTTTGGGCCATATAAACGAGAAGCGCATATCCAAGCTCCATAAAGATGGACTATTGGACTCATTTGATTATGAATCATTTGAGCGATGCGAGTCTTGTTTATTAGGCAAGATGACTAAAGCCCCTTTCACTGGTTATACTGAGAGGGCTGAGGATCTTTTGGGTATAGTACATAGTGATGTATGCGGACCCATGAGTTCTATGGCTAGGGGTGGGTATTTCTACTTCGTTACATTTACTGATGATTTCAGTAGATACGGATACGTGTATCTTATGAAGTGCAAATCCGAAACTTTTGAAAAGTTCAAAGAGTTTAAGAATGAAGTGGAGAACCAATTGGGTAAAAGGGTTAAAGCACTCTGATCTAATCGAGGTGGCGAATACCTGAGTCATGAGTTCCGTGATCATCTGAAAGAGTGTGGTATTGTATCACAGCTCACTCCACCTAGGACACCGCAGCATAACGGTGTGTCTGAGAGGAGAAATCGTACTCTGTTAGACATGGTACGGTCGATGATGAGTCATGCAGACTTGCCTGTTTCCTTTTGGGGTTTTGCTTTAGAGACTGCTGCAATGACACTGAATCACGCTCCGACGAAAACGGTTCTAAAGACACCATATGAGATATGGACTGGGAAGCGTCCTAGTATGTCATTCATTAAAATTTGGGGCTGTGAGGCATACGTATGACGTCAAATGCCTGACAAGCAGGAACCCAAATCAGATAAGTGTTATCTGGTGGGATATCCTAAGGAAACAAAAGGATATTACTTCTACCTACCATCTGAGGGAAAAGTGTTTGTCGCAAGGACGGGTGTCTTCTTGGAGAAAGAGTTCTTATCAAGAAAGATGCAAAAGGTAGAACTTGAAGAAGTTCAAGAACCACAAGTAGTGAATGAACCAGAATTGGATTCTGAGCCAGGACTACAAGATGTTGTAGCTAGAGAACCTGCTCAAGAGACACAAGTCCTACGTAGATCTGGTAGACCAAGGTTTGAGCCTGAGAGATATGGATTTCTCGTGTCTCAAATAGGTAATGTGTTGCTTATGGATCATGATGATGAACCAGCGACCTACCAAGAGGCTATGAATGGACCGGACTCCGACAAATGGCTTGAGGCTATGAAATCCGAAATGGACTCCATGTATACAAACCAAGTTTGGAACTTGGTGGAACCACCTGAAGGGGTACGACCCATAGGGTGCAAGTGGGTCTTCAAGAAGAAGATCGACATGGATGGGAATGTGCAGACATTCAAAGGGCGACTGGTGGCTAAGGGTTTCAAGCAAATTCATGGTGTTGACTATGATGAGACCTTTTCCCCTGTTGCCATGGTAAAGTCCATTAGGATATTGCTTGCTATTGCTGCGTATTAGGACTACGAGATCTGGCAGATGGATGTCAAAACGGCTTTCCTAAATGGAAACCTCCTTGAGGAAGTGTACATGACACAACCCGAGGGTTTTGTATCCCCAAATGAAGCCACTAAAATATGCAAGCTGAATAAGTCCATCTATGGATTGAAACAGGCCTCTAGAAGTTGGAATCTTTGTTTTGATGAGAAGATCAAAGAGTTTGGTTTTGTCAAGAATGAAGATGAACCGTGTGTTTACAAGCGAATTAGTGGGAGAATTGTTGTCTTCCTGATATTATATGTAGATGACATACTGCTGATCGGGAATGGCATACCTACCCTGAAAGTTGTTAAGAACAACCTAGGGAACTGCTTTTCTATGAAGGACTTGGGTGAAGCGACTTACATACTCGGTATTAAGATCTATAGAGATAGATCGAAGAAGTTGCTGGGTTTGACCCAGAGTACGTACATTGAGAAGGTGTTGAAGCGGTTCAACATGCTTGAGTACAAGAAAGGATTTTTTCCCATGTCTCATGGTGTGAATCTCTCTAAGGACCAGTGTCCAAAATCTTGTGAAGATAAGGACCGCATGAAGTTGATTCCATATGCTTCGGCAATTGGGTAAATCATGTATGCAATGCTATGTACTCGACCCGATGTATCTTTTGCTTTGAGCATGACTAGCAGGTATCAGTCTGATCCCGGTGAATGTCACTGGATAGCCGTGAAAAATATCCTGAAGTACTTGAGAAGGATTAAGGATGTATTCTTAGTGTATGGTGGAGAGGAAGAGCTCGTTGTAAGTGGTTACACAGATGCCAGCTTCCAAACTGATAGGAATGATTCGAAGTCTCAGTCAGGTTTTGTGTTTTGCCTTAATGGAGGAGCTGTAAGCTAGAAGAGTTCCAAGCAAGAGACAGTTGCTGATTCTACGACTGAGGCTGAGTATGTCGCTGCAGTGAATGCGGCGAAGGAGGCTGTATGGATTAGGAAATTCATCGGCGAGCTAAATGTAGTTCCTAGCATTATTGGTCCCGTAGTTCTCTACTGTGATAACAATGGTGCAATTGCACAATCTAAGGAACCCTAGATCCCATCAGCGCTCCAAGCACATACTTCGGCGGTTCCATCTTATTCGTGAGATTGTCGAACGAGGAGATGTGAACATTTGCAGAGTGCCGACTGAGGAGAATATTGCAGATCCACTGACAAAGCCTCTCGCGCAGAGAAAGCATGATGGTCATACTAGATCAATGGGTATACAATACCTGAATGATCAACTCTAGTGGGAGTCTTGTGGGTTGCATGTAAAATATATATTCTGTTGGCTGTTTATTATTTATTCATATGATGAATTTGGTATCAATTGTTTCTTTTTACAATTAATGGCAAGTTCTTTTATTATGATATACTGTTTCTATATGATAGAATAAAATTCGTGATAAATACCCTTAGAATGTTCGCTTCCATAGGACATCAAGTACGTGACTTGAATGTGAGAGCCTATGCTTTCGAAGCTTCATTCTTAAAAGGTCCCTGGTCGAGGTATCATCGTAGAAGCTAAGGGTGATGATGATACATTAAGACTAGCATGTGTGTTGACTGATGACCGGTTCTCACAGGTCATGATATTGTGATATCAAGTCATCATGTGGGTACTTGTTAGTGAACAAGTTGTACTGGACAGACCCAACCTGAGACTACTTTGTGGATTGTTACTTAAATGTGTCACAAGTAGGTCTCATTTGACTATGGTGTTGTGGTCCTTTGACCTGAAGTCGCATCATTCATCGAGTGAGGAAGAGCGTGCTTTGATGTCATCTAAAGTCTTCCTTGAAGAAGGTTGATGATAAGGGTGGTCGTTGGGTACGTTACGAATAATTTGGGTGTTTGGGTGTGAGCGGATATGGGATTTGTCCTCCTATATAACAGGAGTTTCATCCATGGGCCCCTTGATGGAATTGGACTGAGAAATGCATGGCCATGCTTGGTTGAGCCAATATGTGATATTGGGCTCACCATTCTCTGGAAGTCCATTCTAGATCAAGAAACTTGGATTGAGCTATCATGAGGGTGACACGGTCCATGCCTCTAGTTCTTTCCGGATGTAAGGGACAAAGGGACATGACAACACTGATACATTGGTCATGACAGGCTTATATGAGTTATGAACTCTTATTGCTTGGGTAGCAATGATGTATTGCTAAATGCCGCTCATTGTTTGTGAGACTTTTGTTGATACTTTGTGATCAAGTGAGAGACTGTTGGAGTTTCTGAGGTGATCTCAAAGCAATCAACAGTTAGTCTTGCTGCCAACGCAATATCAGCCTATAGGGTCGCACATAAAAGCATTTGGAGAAATTGGAGAAAGGGATTGTGTTGGCCTTACTCATATTGGATATGAGTGGAGGACCAATCTTGTGACTGCTTGGAATTAAGTTGAGAATGTCTCAACGGGAAATCATTTAAAGAGTTTAAACGAATGGATTTATTCATGACAAATTCGGCTAAAGGGTTTAACCGAATTATGTCAAATTCGGCTAATGTTATTAACCGAATTATGTTGATTCGACTAATGAAATTCGGCTAATATGATTAACCGAATTTATTACAGATTCGACTAAAGGGTTTAGCCGAATCCGGTCAGTTCGACGAAATGGTTTCGCCGAATTTATATAGCCAAATGTCATTAGTCGAATTCGGCGAATGTCATTAGTCGAATTTGGCGAATATCATTAGTCGAATTAAGCGAATGTAAATCTGGACAGATTTCTGTTTTTCCCTCTGGTCTGCGGATAGTCAATTTTATGCCTTGCGTATAAAAGGACATGATTAGGGCTTCGCCAACCACGGTTTTTCAGATCGAGCCTTTTTGCGAGAGAACAGATGACGGAAGTGTTCCGGCAGTTCTCGTTCCGTCCGCCGATCGACGTTCCGCCGCCGCTAGTCGCCGCCGCCGGTCGCCGACTCCTCTAGATCGGACTTAGCAGTCCGTGAGGACATTGAGAGCTTCTTTCTCCGACCTAGTTCTTGTACGACAAGAAGCTAGGGTTCTTCATCGCTTGTGTGGACTTCTGTAGAGGGATCGATCTATTTCGATCCTTGAAGAACTCAAGGCAGAAATTCGGATTTCATCTTGGAGCACCTAGGTTGGATTCGATCCAACTCCACTAAGGTAATTTATGCCTAGTATTTTTGATTAACTTCTTGATTCAATGTTCATGGCCCGATCTAAACTCTTTTGGGTTGTTCTCTTTATTTCCGCTGCGCCTACATATGATGTAGGGATGTAGAAAACCCAACAGCATCTATACCTGTCCAAAAAGCTCGGCGGGCCCGGGCCGAGACCGGGCCTACCGGGCCTGGGCTTTTTCCAAACGGGCCCGACCCGGGCCGGGCTCGGGCTTTCCCTCCAAATGGGGGCCTGCCAAGGCCCCCAGGGCCGGGCCTGGCCTTATGGCTGCCATGGTAGTAAGCTGTAATGGCAGGTTATTGCTGCCAAACCAGGCTTTTCAAGAGCCCGGTAAACCAGGCTTTGCCCAGCCCGGCCCGGCCCGGCTCGGGCACCGGGCCGGGCATTTGCCTAATATGGGGGCCCAGTTAGGCCCCCTAAGCCCGGCCCGGGCCCAGGTGGGCTTTGCGCGGGCCCGGGACTCGATGGGCTTTTCCTGGGCCGGCCCCCTGGGCCCGGTTTTAAAGCCCAAGTCTAATCGCATCATAAGGAGTGATCTCATAAGCAGAGTCAACCTGCAATAGTGAAGAAGGCAAGGAATAAAATAAATCAGAGATGAGGGGAATGAGCGCAGTCTCACTTCCCTCAAGTACTACTAGAGGTATGTTATCAAGATGTGTTGAGATCGGGCAAGAGTCAAAAAAAGCTAAACGGAGTTTTGAAAGGGGGTTGGGTTTTCCTCTGCGTGTAATGAGGACACCTCATCACCAAGAGGGTCATCCCGCCCTGCACAACTCAGCTTAGCTACAAGATTTTCTGACTCGACCTGCAACACTTCTGTGACAGGATCATCAGAAAGGGTGATAGTAGGGTCGTGCAAAGAGAGTGGAGGAACGGAGCTAATGATAGGACTAGAAAGTGTGTGCGCTCGTTCCTCCGTAAAGAAAGAATCCACAGATGGTGATCAGTCAATTTGCGAGGAAGACACCACACTGTTAAAATACGAATCAGACGCGACTCTAATAGATATATCCGCAGCGGTCCCTCGTAGAAGGGGGGGTACTGCGGATAAATCATCCAAATTTGAAGGAGCATTAGAATGGGAAGAGGATGACATGATATGAATATCTGGTTCATCATCCTCCTCCATCTAGCGTTGAAAAGCAACGCAATACTTTAACACATGATCACTGCTCCGACAAAATAAGCATTGTTTTCCATTTCCTCTCGACCTTTGGGGGGCCGGGTTGAAATATGAAGATGATGCTTGTGGTGGGGATGAATAGTTATAAAAATTGGGCGCATCGTATGAAGTGTCATAGGATGTCGATGTTCTATAAGGTGAGCCATATAAATTATAACTATAGTCTCCTGAATAACATTCTTCGCTCGAATGATTATAATACGTGCACCATCGACATCGAGAATAAGAATACATGATGCTACGGGGGTGGATTCAAATAACTTAAATAAAGTTACTTTGCACAAACTACTACACGCGGTACAGATTCACACTAGGGTAACCTAAAATTGACTTTAAGAGATACAAAAATTGAATGACAAAAGAAAAGAAAACCTTTACAATCATTTTCTCAAACAGAAAAATATCACAACCGTATATTCTGGCAACAACGCTAAAAACTTGATGTGATCTCGACAAGTGCACTGGTCATTCAAGTCATATAAAATCGGGAGTAAATCCTCAAGTATCGATTTCTCAAGGAATATGGTAGGGGATGTTTCGCAATTTGAGAAACTAGATTGTAAAGACAAGGAATTGTAAAAATGTTGATTTGGATTGATTTGTTCTACAGAAAAGTGCAATAAAAAGAAAGTGTGGGTCGCCGACACCGCATCGCAATCGCAAAAACAAGTGCGGGTCTCCCTCACCGCTTCGATTACACACAAAAAACTCTAACCACAACCTATTTTAGCAAATCACACACTTCCAAGCATAGAGATTCCATACACCAAGCATGAACAATAGAGAACTTTCATTGAATTAACATGAAAGTGAAATATAATTTAAAACTAGTGTTCATCCAAGGTTCATCATCAAAATAGAGAAATATTCTACCATCAATTCTAAGGAGAATGAGAGAAAGGGGAGAGATACAACCAACAATCGAGACTTTGCCATAGAGAGGGAAGGAGATCACCGGGTTGACAATTTGTGCCCTTTACACCTTCATCGGTTGCGTCTAGGGTACAGAAAGGTTGTCACTTCTTCCTAATGAGCCCGTCTTCTCGAGTGTCTATGTTGCCCACGTCAATCCCTTAACTTCCTTGCTTGGAAGAGAGGATGGAGAAAAAAAACTCCTTTTTGAATGCTTAGGATGATGGGGAATCACTAGGGAGTGAATCCCAAGATTGGTGGAGAGCTTGCGACCTAAAAACGGCTGAATAAATCGAGGACACGGCTGAAATTGTGAAAATCTAATATATAGAAAAATAGGGCGCACACACGTGCGGCGCAAAGCGCATGCGAGTGCGTGAGTTAAACAAAAAGAATACCTGGTTGTCCAGGTCACGCACGCACATTTACATGCGTGCATGCACATTTACGCACGCACAAACTCGAATTCACCCAAACTACGTGAATATCACAGAATGACCGCACACGTGTAATTGCACGTGCGCTCACACGCATGTGAAAAATAATGCACGCACAAATTTGAATTGTCAGAAATCGTGCAGTCTAAGGTGGAAAGAGACGCACGCGCGTGCAAAAATTCTGCACGGGCGTGCGTGAGCTAATTTGAACATTACATTCCCTAAATTGGAAAAAAATGTCCACACCTGTACAAATAATTCATCCCAACAACCCAGATGAGCGATATACATCAATAAGCACACTAAATCTACTGATCTAGCACAAAATGGGAGAAACCGATAAGAAACAAAGGGTGAAAACACTATATAAAATACACGCATCAGTATCGGCAGTTACCGGTGTATTTTTTGGAAGTCCGCACAGACTTAAAAATGTGGGGATTATGTTAACCCGGAATCCTGCGACAGCATCCAGAGCCAACCATCGATCTACAGAAGTGCGTGCGGTTACTGCCTGTGTAGTCGCGCCAGTCTAGCAGTATGGGAGGATACTCGTCGTATGTCTGCGCCCTCTCCGTCATCCGCAGCGACGACCATCTCGGATAGTTCCAATAGCAAATCCAAGTCTCAAGGGGTTGGGGAAAACACTCAAAGTGTCCACCCAAGATCCCCCCTCTTTAGTCCGTGTTGGTTGGTGGGGTTACAGCCTGTTGTAACTGCACCTCCCCTCTCTCTTTCTCTCTCCTGCCCGGTCTCATGTATCCATGGTAGCCTGCATTTATTGCAACATTTAATACGCCTACCCGTGTGGGTGGCCCTCTATCAGTATAAATAGAGGGACATGGGTGCCCAGAGGGGACACAAAACTTTGGCCAGAAACTTCATGTAGTAGGTGCGGTTGCAAGTTATTGGTTGCCCACTGCTGCTTATTTTCTCTCATGCCTTCGATTGTAATAGATCTTTAAAGATATAAAATTGTTTGTAATGAGTGGCATTTGCTGTTGCGGGAAAATATGGTGTAGCCGCTCGCGAAATCCTCTTCCTCTAGCCACCTCTACTCTCTTCTATTTGCCCCGACTCCTTATAGTAAGTAGACAATTTCTTACGGTTCCTTATTTCCCCCACTTTTCGAAAGGTCCTTGCCAGTGTGTGGAGGTTGATGATATTTTTGGAAGTTTCAGCAGAGATACCACCAGCTTTTTGTTTCTTTGCTGGTGGGGTCAACCCTTTAGAAGTGGTCGCCACCACCTTAGTCTTCGACACTATAATTTTCTTCTTGAGAAAGGATTCCAACGGGGACTTGTTGCGACCAGCCATCATTCAAAAGTGTGTTCTCAGCATGCAAGGAAGATCAATTCAAAGTGACCATGTCGAACCCAGACTCGGGCTATTTATAACTTTCAGCAGCGTAAGAATCGGGTCGCAGTATCCGCGGTTACCGGTGTGCTTTTTCAAAGTCCGCATAGACTTTAAAAAGTGTTAACCAGAAATCATGCGACATCAGCCAGAGCCATCCATCGATATCAAGAAGTGTGTGTGTGGTTACTGCTTATGTAGCCGCACAAGTCCAGCAATAGGGGCGGATACTTGTCGTGTGTTTGTGCCTTCTCCTCCAACCCCAGCGACCGACCAACTCGGTCAGTTTCAATATCAAATATATGTCCTATTGTAACCACACCTTCCCTCTATCTCTCGCATGCCCGATCTCTCCTGTATCCTGGGTAGCATGCATTTATTGCAGTATTTAACGTACATGTCTGTTCGGGTGGCCCACAATCACTTTAAATAGAGGGCCAGGGATTCCCAGAGGGATAAGGAACTTGGGCAAGAACCTCCCATGTAGTATGTGTGATTACAAGGTCTTGGTCGCACTCTGCTACCTATTTTCTCGTGTGCCTTTGATTGTAATGGCTCTGGAATAGCTCTTTAAAGGTATAAAAGTGTCTGCAATGAGTGGCATTTGCCGTTGCCGGAAAATCTAGTGTAGCAACTCGCGACATCCTCTTCCTCTAGCCACCTCTACCCTCTTCTATTCGCCCTGACTCCTTGTGGTAAGATGTCAGGTGTTTGCGGCTCCTGATTTACCACGCTTCTCGAAAGGTCATTGGCAGTGTGTTGAGGTTTGTGACACTTTTGGCACCAACACATCATGTGTTGATTGTTTGGATATTTTTACCAGTTCTAAAGTATAAGAGGCGAATTCTCGGAGAAATGTTCTCGTCGATGCTCAAAACTGTATTTGCTTATCAAACGCCTAAATATAAGCTTTGAGGAGAGTTCTCGGAAAGATGTTCTCGCGTATATTCCAATAGAATTCTCCTAAATGGAAGAAGCACCCACAATACCCTTCCAGAATACTGTAGAAGGTGCTAGAATCCGATATACACATCTAGAAGCATGGGCAACCCGGGTAAAGAAAAGGTGTGACCGTAGGGCAACCCCTAGGCCTATAAATAGGAATGGAACTGTAGCATAAGGGGGATCAAAAATCAAAAAGGACCCGGCAATTCACGCTTCCTCTCTAGAAGGATCTCGCCAGTACCCAAAAAACACTAACCAAATCATTAAAAGAACATCAATTAAACGACAAAAACTAAGTTTCTATCTCGTCAACTCTCAACTTAAGTAAGCGATCACCCGAGGTCAAAAAAGGTATCAACAGTTCAACATGTACCCTTCATATTCCAGGTGGTCGAAGAAAAATAGTTGTAATGGCTAGACAAAACTTAATGGAAATCCCGCATGAGGGTTCTCGCACCCCTGATGAGCCTGTAACACGAGCAAAATTTGACCGCATGATGAGCATGCTTATTTTTATAACAAAAAAAGTTGAAGGGTCAGACGCGCAAACTCCAAATAATCGCCGCTCAGATTCTGAGCCAACTTCTCCGCCAATGGAGGAGGAATGTGAAGATGCATATGATAGGCGAGAACAATTTAGGTTTGCAGTGATCAGGAGTCTGCGAGTGCTAGATTATGGAATGCCCGCCGAGGCTGAAGAAAGAGAACTTGTCTATATGGGGAGAGAACATTCCCAACCATCCGCTAACCAGATCGGGAGTACAAGATTATGGTGTACTAGCTACCTTCAGAGAGGAAGAGGACGAGCCCTCCCCTTTCACTTATGAAGTTCATTGGGCATCAGTTCCAAATGGGTTCAGAGAACCCCATTTGCCTCGCTTCTCAGGAAGGGAAGATCCTTCCTACCATCTGCAGGCCTTTGAGTCTGCAACATCAATGCGGGTCCTAACTGACGCAGTTCGGTGTAAGTTACTGGTTACGACTTTTGATGGAAAGGTAAGGGAATGGTTTTACAAACTCCCTTCTAAGACAATTCACTCTTTTTGAGATCTTCAAAAAGAGATTATATTGAGGTTTGCAACCTCAAAGAAAAGAAAGAGTGGAACACCTGCTCTCTTCAACATAAAACAGAGACCAGACGAGTCTCTCGAGAGTTATGTAGATAGGTTCCAGAAAGAGATTCTTGGAATATATGACGTAGATCCGACTTGGTATAAGGTCGCCTTAACCTGTAGATTACTAGAAGGCCTTCTCAAATTTGACATTGAAAAGAATCCTCTGATGTTCTATGGAGATCTAATCGACACATCAAATCATTACATCGAGGGTGAAAAGAGTAATGTTGATTTAGTCTCTTCTCTCGGAGAGAGAGATCTCATCCGTCTACGTCGGGAGTTAAGGACGACATCTCAACCTTCCTTAACTTCTTATTTAAATACGTCATGGCAACACGAGCCCTTCCCCACCAGCCAGGACGTATAAGGAATAATCGACCTTCTTAGTCTCCTCCCCACTCGAATCGATTCAATCAATTAAGATTCCAGCATCCACCATCTCCCCCATAAGAATAAAGCGTTGACTTTCCTCATAACCTTCATCAACCTCGCAAGCTCAACTGGTATCACAAAGGGAAGTCAAAGAAGTATATACTGATCTGACAATCCCTATGGAAGAAGTAGTAGAAATTCTGCAAAAACAGCCCGACTATAAGGACCAACCCCACTCCAAAGGGGGAATTTTAATAGAAACACAAGCCTCTATTTTAGCTTCCATCGGGATATGGGGCACGACATAGAAAATTGTCGAGACCTTCGTGATCTAATAGAGAGACTATTGAAAGCAGGGAAATTCATAGAGTTTATAGCCACAACAAACAACGATTTATCCATTTCCACCAAGGGAAAAGGAGTGGCTGGAATACAGGAGCCACGATGTGAATGCATCGAACAAGACAATATCGGTATGTATGTAAATCTGGATATCGAGACTGGATGTGTGGAAATAGAAAGTGAAGGAGTCTTGGGCCTTATCCATTGCATTCACGGAGGAGCAGGACTTGAATCCTCAAAAAAAAATCTAGTACAAAAAAAATCTATCATAAGGAAGTGGCCTCGATGTCACAATTGTTACTCTCCCAAGGAACCATCACTTTTGGGGAAGAGGATCTCTCGAAAGGCGCCAACCCATTCCATGACGCAATTGTCATCATGGCAGTTATAAACACCTATACAGTGTCAAAGATTTTGATCGACACAAGTAGTTCGGGAAATGTACTTTTCAAACCCGCATTTGATGCCATGAAGACCGAAAAGAAACTTCAGGCCAACGACAGACCTATCTATGGCTTCTCGGGAAAAAGAAAGGAAATTGAAGGAAGCATCACGCTAACTGTCGCCTTCTGCGAGATAACAAGACATGAAACTTTCCTGGTCGTTGATGCCCCATGCTGCTATAATGTCATTTTCGGCAGACCACTCCTAAATGTTTTTCAAGCCATCCCATCGACTTATCATCAAGTCCAGAAGTTCTCATTGGGAGGAAATCAATATCGGATCCGAACTGATCCAAAAAATGCTCGGGAATGTTATATCAGTGAAGTGAATATGATCGACGCATAAGTTCCCCCCAGTGTAAGTGAAGTGGAAGCTTCACAAAATCTGCAAGAAGGAGATGAGAAAGAAAAATTAGGAAGCCATGGTTCAGAAAAAACGAAAGAAGTACTTCACCTTGAGGTCGCTCATGAATTTCAAGCCATCCCAATTGAAGGAGGGGAAGAAGATAGAATGCTCTTCCTAAATGTCGAGTTGAGCAAAGGGGATAAATAGATACTAATCCAATACCTCCTCAACAACTTAGACATATTTGCCTAGTCAGCAACTGATATGCCTGGAGTGAATCCCGATGTTGCGTGCCATAGACTCAATATCCACCCCGAAGTCCACCCCATAAAATAGAAGAAAAGGGTGTTGGCCTTAACAATGGAAAAGCCCATTCGGGATGAAGTCCAAAAGCTCCTAAAAGCAAATTTTATTCAAGAAATTCAATATCCCGATTAGATATCAAGCGTTGTAATGGTGAAGAAAGCCAATAATAAGTGACGTATGTGTGTAGATTTTACAAAACTGAATAAAGTGTGCCCTAAAGATTGTTACCATTTATCTCGGATAGATTATTTAGTAGATTTCGCAGTCGGGTTTTCATTCATGAGTTTTCTTGATGCTTTTTCAGGATATCATCAAATACACATGCACAAGCTCGACATCCCTCACATGTCATTTATCACAAATGATGGTTGTTATTGCTACCAGGTCATTCCTTTCGGTCTAAAATATGTTGGATCCACGCACAAAAGGATAATGGGCCGTGTTTTCAAAAATCAGAAAGATCGTAATCTTGAAATATATGACCTCTTAATTAAAAGTCATGCATTTTTAGATCATATACAAGATTTGTTAGAAACATTTTCCACATTGCGAAAATATAATATGAGGTTAAATTTGAGGGAAAAAATAATATGAGGGAAAATTTCTAGGGCATCTCCTAACTCCTCAAGGACTGTAAGCTCATATATTTTTAAGGAGTAGGGCCTGAGGCAGTAAGCTCGGTGGTTGTACGAGAGGAGGGGAAGAAACAATTCCATTCATTATGTCAGCCGAGTATTGAAGGACGCAGAAAGAAGATATCTGATTCTGGAAAACTGGCCATCGCTCTAATAATATCAACACAAAGACTTCGTCCCTATTTCCAGGCTCATTCGATTCAAGTCATGATCGATCATCCTTTGAAAAGTATCTTGGAAAGCATTAATGACTGTTTGCCCGAAAGTCCGCGACCTCTCCTTTTCGGTCAGAATTGACAATTCTGCTGGTCTCGGTTTTCTGAGACCGCCCAGACCGCCTATCTCATCTCCAATAGTTTTCCTAGGGCACAGGCGGTCACGCTCCAGTGAGACCACGAGACCGCGCGGTCTGGTTTTTCCTTTGTTTTTTTATATTTGCACCCCATGTATCTTCTCTTCAGTACCACGGTTCTCCTGTATCCCAGGCAAACCATAATTTTTGGACCTGCCCATTTGGGCAGGCCCCCGTGTCTATAAATAGAGGGGTTGGGTTACCAAAAAAGGGAATTTTGCTTCGAGCCTCCAGCTTGCAACCTGTGCAAGCGGTCTCGAATTTTACTACTTTTCTACCTCTCATCCTTACCTATTTTGGACCCCCTCTGTAATCCTTTTTAAGATCAATCGAAGCAGTTTTTCCCTCAAAGATCTCTTCTCTGGCATCCTTCGTCCCGAGTAACCTGAACTCCGTAGTTTCCCCCCATCTCTTTTGAGTGAGAGTCTTGGAGGTATAATTTTTGTGTCAACAGAACGAACACACGACCTTCAGATCGGAGTGTCTAGGCTCGACCTCGAGGAGTCTCGTCATGAAATCGCCCGGCAGTTGGAGTCCATGAATCATCTCCTTTCTGCAATCTCCCAAAGGATTCTCCCTCAGATCGATCAGGTCGCCACCCCTGATCCTCTGGCCGGCGGTCACGCCCATGACCGCTCGACCCCCCAGCCCGCAGCTCCCCTGCGGTCTCTTGGATAGGAGTTCGCAGCCCATCATGCCTTCTTCAGAGAAGCGGCTCAGGGACCTCCAGCTCGAGCCCTGAATTTTCAGGAGGATTATGTATATCCTCCATCTCATGTTGCTGCCCCTCCTGCTCCTTCCGATGTTTTTGAAGCAGAGGAGCCTTCCCGAGTTCGTTGGGAGACAATACCCAACGGCTTCAGAGAGCCAATATTACCCATGTTTACCAGAGAGAGTGACCCAAGATCTCATCTCCAAGCTTTTGAATCTACAGTCGCTCTGAGGTCTCTCTCAGATGCAGTGAGGTGCAAGATCTTAATCACCTCTTTGGATGGGCAAGCACGGGTGTGGTTTTACAAACTACCTCCCCAGTCCATCTCCTGCTTTTCCATCTTGAGGCAAGAGATTCTTTTGAGGTTCGCCACCTCAAAGAAGAGGAAGAGTGGCCATGCAGCCCTCTTCATGATTAAGCAGGGAGAAAGCGAGACTCTAGCTTGCTTCGTGGATCATTTTCAAAGGGAAATCCTCGGAATAAGGGATGTCGATCTCTCTCTACATGGTGGCCTTAGTAAATTGCCTTCAGGAAGGTCCTCTCAAGTTTGAGGTCGCCACCAGAGAGCCCAGCTCTTATCAAGAGCGGATAAGTATTGTGAATCAGTTCATAGAAGGGGAGATCAGCAACCCCAGCTATGTTTCTAACTTGACATGCAGAGTCCAGAAGGGCTCTACTGGCTTCTTTCCTGCCCAGCAATCAGCAAAGCCACCACGTCAAGAGTTCCAACCTCCTGCTCAGAGTGGGAGGAACTTCCGCCACCATCATACCTATCAGGGACGTCAGCAGTTTCATCCCAAGGGGCCTCTGCAGCTAATCCCGGCTACTCCAACTCCACAACTAACACCTATCTATCAGGTTCATTTTGTTCAGCCGCGTCTCCCAGCTTCTTCTCAGCCATCTTTCAATGACTCTCAGGAGACATTCACTGAGCTCAACATCTCTATGAGCGAGGTGGTTCAAGTGCTTCAAAAGCATCCCTTCTACAGGAGGCCTGCCCACATTGAATTTAGACCCCAAGACCAGGAATCTTTCCCTCTACTATGAGCATCACAGGGAGAGGGGAAATATGACAGAGAACTGCAGATTTCTCCACTTGCTGGTAGAGAAGCTCTTAAAGGAAGGAAAGTTGCAAGAGCTGGTCCAAAAGGGAAATTCTTCCAAGGCTTCGACCTCCAAGAGCAAGGAGGTAGCAGAAGTTCATTTCGAGTGAGAAGAGGTGAATGACGTTGACCATCTCGGCAACATTGTCTATCTGAGCGAGTGCGTGGATGAAAATGACGAGGGTGCTTTGGGCTACCTCTTCTGCATCCACAGAGGAGCAGGGCTGGAATCCTCCAAGAAAGTTAGTCTCGCAAGATTCTATCGGTCAGAGGTCGCTGCTACCTCTTCTTCTTCTCCAGTCAGAGGAACGGTCACCTTTGGGCAGGATGACCTTCCTCCAACCGCTAATCCTTTCAATGATGCAGTTTTCATCAAGGCATTGGTAGAGAACTATACCATGGAGAATATCTTGATCGACACTGGGAGCTCGGTGAACCTCCTCTTCAAACCAACCTTTGAAGCCCTGAAGTCCAGAAAGACTCTTCTTTCCACCGAAGGCCTGCTCTACGGATTTTTTAGGGAGAAGAAGGAAGTAGATGGAAATGTCACCCTCTCAGTGATGCATGGAGGGATTACAAAGCTAGTTAAGTTCATAGTCGTTGAAGCTCCGAGCAGCTACAACGCAATTTTTGGGAGACCAGTCCTAAATGAGTATCAAGCTGTGGTTTCCACCTACCACCTGGCCATGAAGTTTTCCTTGAATGGCAAACAGTACTGGATCAAAAGTGATCCGAAGAAAGCATGGGAGTGCTATGTAAAGACGGTCAATGTGACTGAATCATCTCCTCCAAAGATAGTTGAGATCTCCTCAGCACCTCAAGTCTCCAGCAATGCAAGAGCTGTGGAAGAGATCGCGAAAGATGAAGTCAGAGATGGAGTCCGCTTGGAACCTGACCAAGCAACTCAAGTTGTCCCTATCAATAAGGAGGATGAGAGCAAGAAGCTCTCATTCAATACAGAGTTGCCTGAAGTTGACAAGAGCCAGCTCATCTCCTGTCTTCTGCAGAATCTGGATGTCTTTGCTTGGTCAGCGGATGACATGCCAGAAGTTGATCCAGATGTTGCCTGCACCATCTCAATATCGATCCAAGCTTTGCTCCCATTAAGCAAAAGAAGAGGGCGGTGGCGGTACCCTAGCTCAACCAATTCGGGAGGAGGTGGAAAAGCTTCTCAAGGCCAAATTTATTCAGGAAATTTAATACCCATATTGGGTATCGAATGTTGTAATGGTTAAAAGGTCGGTGGAAAGTGGCGTATGTGTGTGGACTTTACCAAACTCAATAAAGCTTGACCTAAAGATTGTTACCTTGCCTTGAATAGATTCTTTAGTTGATTCTACGGTTGGGTATTCATTCATAAGTTTCTTAGATGCATTCTCCGGCTATCATCAAATAAGAATGCATAAGCCCGACATCCCCCATATCCATCATGAATGACGGATGTTTTTGCTACCTCGTAATGTCTTTCGGGCTAAAGAATGTCGGTGCTACCTATTAGAAAATGATGGACACCATTTTCAAAAACCAAAAAGGAAGAAATTTAGAGGTCTATGTCGACGACCTCCTTATAAAAAGTAAATAGTTCTCTGCTCACCATACCGATCTCGTTGAAACATTTGAAACTCTCTAGGCCTTCAATATGAGGTTGAACCGTTGAAATGCGTCTTCGAAGAAAGCAATGGAAAGTTTCTTGGACATCTCCTCACTCCGGAGGGGTTGGAACCGAATCCTGATAAGGTGAAGGCAATCCTAGAAATGTCGCCTCCAAAATCCTACAAGGAAGTTCAACAGTTAGGAGGGAGGATGGCATGCCTATGTCATTTTATCTCTTGCTCAGGAGATAAAAGAGCTCGCTTCTCTAAAACCATTCGTGGAAGAGCCAAGTTTGAATGGACAAAAGAGTGCGACGATGCTTTCAATCAGCTCAAGAAGAAATTAACATCAACTCCTTTACTCCAAAGCCCGAGAGAGCGAGAAAATCTTTTCCTATGTCTTGGAGTTGGCTCTGATGTTATCAGTTATGTGCTAGTTTGAGAAGAGAAAAAGAGGCAATTTTTGGTTTACTACGTGAGCAAGATCTTGAAGGATGCGGAAACCCGGTATCCGATCCTTGAGAAGTTGTCCTTAATTCTTGTTACTTCGGAAGATTAATACCTTACTTCCAAACCCATTCAATAAGTTGTCACCAATCTTCCGTTAAAAACTGTGATGGAGAAGTCAGAACAATCGGGTAGATTGGTAATACGCTTACGACAAGTGTACCGGTCGCACAAGTAATATAAAATGGGCGAATATCCCCAAGTATCGATCTCGAAGGTACACAGTAAGGTGGAGTTACTTTTTAGGAAGGACTTGAGATTGAATTCTTTGCAGTTGGAAGGGTTGTGGATGGTTCGAATTGGCTTGTGGAAAACAAAACAAAAGAAAATAAACTACTATGCAGGACGATATGCACTGCTTCACAAGGCAGATGTACGAGTAAGCAAGTAGATGAGGTGAGAGTAACTGCGGAAAGGAGTGAGGATCGTTAGCACCTCTTGGCCAGGCGGATGGATTATGTAGGCCGTTAGCACCGCTTCGTTGCATGGATGTACGAGAAGGCTTGCAGATGAAGTGGGTCGCACTGGCAGAATGAGGGTCGCAAGCACCTCATCACCAAGCATGCCACTAGCAATTGCTAGTGCGGCACACAAACATGATGGCGGGATGGAGGATGGAATGGGGATGCTCCTCAACTCACATGAACCACAAAAACAACCACATGGACATGGCAAAATACACTGATAATAATTAGGGTTCATGGACATCATTCATAGGAAAGTATACAAACTATTCAAATCACATAAAAATTGCTAAAACAACAAGGAGGAGGTTAGATTACAACCAAAGCACGAAGACTCGTCGAAGATTCGCGGTAGGAATCATAGGTTTGTCAATCCTCGTCCGTACTCAGTCTTCAACTATCGTCCGGGGTAAAAGAGGGTTGTCACTTCCTCCCAATGGACCCGTCTTCTTCATGAATCGCCTTTGGCCACGATCTCGCCATAGAACTCCAAGGGTATATCAAGGAATCTCTTGAAATGGAGCGTGGATGCTTATGAACGATGGAGGAGGCTGAGAGGATACTCCGGCTCAATATTTGAGCCAAGAATGTGTCCGGAGCACCTCCAAATGGTGGGCGGTGATGGAACGGAAGAAAAGGGTGGAGGAGAGCTTGAAAAGGTGGAGAAGATGATCGATCGTGTCTAGGGCGAAGTATGCAGATTTTATAGAAAAATAGTCAGAATTTTGTCATGCACGGTCGAACGTACGACCGTGCATGGACCATGCGATATTAATTGCCCCGGAAGCCCAGGAAGCCCAGGAAGACAAAGCAGAATGCCTGTGCGATTTTAATCATGCACGGTCGAAACCGACCGTGTGCGCAAACGCACGGGCAAATCTAGACAGCTCGAAATCAGGCAAACAATAGGAGATCGTGTGTTTTGTTCGCGCACGGTTGAGTCCAACCGTGCGAGAACAAAATGCATGAGCGGGGGCAGATCACTATCCTGGTGCAAAGTTAAATGCGCACGGTCGAACCGATCATATGTTAAGGAAATGCACGACCGTGCGATTCACACAAGAAAGAATTCTACCAAAAATGGTGATCTACCCACCTGCACAACAAATACACAAGTTGGGAAAACACCTACAGCATAACCCAAACACCAGAAAAAGAATGGGGAGCACCATATTCTTAACCCCAACAACAAAGCGCGCAATTGCACCTCACAATGGGCCAAAACAGTGCACTTATAGTGAAAGTGTGTCCAAGTGAAATATAAGCAATTATGGACTAAAACTGTAGTGCAAATGCATGAAAACTAGCCTGGATGAGTCCATAAAACACTATGAATATTGGACTCATCAATTGGCAAAGTGGGTGATAGAGCTCAGTGAATTCGACATCTCATATATTCCCAGAGTAGCAATCAAAGCCTAAGTGTTAGCATATTTCATGATTGATGCGAAGTAAGCTAACTCGGAAAAAGAGGTTGGAACACCCCTCGCCTGGACGATCTTCCTCGATGGAGCTTCGGGGAGGAACTCATCCGGAGCTGGAGTTATTTTGATTAACCCAAATTGGGTTAGATTGGACCAAGCTTTAAAGGTTTACTTCCCAACGACGAACAACCAAGCAGAGTATGAAGCCTTGCTCGCCGGTCTCAAGTTTGCAAGAGAGTTGGGGATTGAAGATATTAAAGTCAAAAAGGATTCTCTGGTAATGATATCTCAAGGAAATGGAACTTTCGAGAGCAGAGATCACGTTCTAAATCAATACCAAGCTCTAGTGAAGATTGAGATGGGCAAATTCAAGAGCTTCACTATTCAACATATTCCAAGGGCAGAGAACGTAAAAGCAGATGGATTGGCAAAGTTTGGTCTCCTTTCGGGAGAACTGTTGGATCGGTAGGTGCCCTTAGAGGGGGGGGGGGGGGGGTGAATAAGGGTTTTAAGAACTTATATTATATTTTGAAATACTTGCTTATGATAAGAGATCAAAATAGTGATTTTGAATAAAGATCTAAATTGTTTTATAATGAAGGAGAAGATAGTAAACAATTTAGAGAAATGAAGATCAAATCAATTTTATTACACAAAGATTGACATGATTATTATTAATAAAATTGATTACAAAATTAGATTTCAATGACGCTAGAAATCAAAGCGAAATATGAAAGACTCTTTTTATTTTCTATACCGACTCGTATCCCCACGAACCGGTTGGCTTTAGCCGTTCCTTCCCCGGATACGGCCTCAAGCCGCTCTAGACAACCCTTCCCCGGATATGGCCTCGAGCACCCCCTAGACCTAACCTAGATCTAGTCGCCAATACGAGGCGAGTTTCTGCCCTAAGTCCTACCCAGACCTAGTATCCAACACGAGGCGAGTTCACTAAACGATTACAGAAAAGATGTGAAATAAAAAGACAACAATATAAAAACTCCCTCTATGTGAATCTCTTGGAGAAGTAGACGAAGACCCGCAGAGTATGATCGTAGTCGATGTGGTCTTTCGTCATGATGATGACGCGTGTTGAAATCTTCTCCACGGATCTCCTTAAGCCTTCATGGATTTGTGGGAGTATCTCTTTGAACCTTCCTCTATATGATATGGCACGAAGCTCTAGAATTTGGGAGTAGGAGAGGATAATGAAGACGGATCCAAGGGGTCCTTTTTATAGCCTCAGCGCTAGCGCTTGCGCTATTGGTACCGTCGGCGCTATCCCATATTAGGACATATTCTGCGCGGCAGAATCTTCAATCCGAGGAAACATTTCTCTATTGCCTTCTGTGCTCCGCACTACCTCCTGCGCTATCGGCTACCGCCAGGCACTATCTCCTTCTATATGTGCTCCCAGAATTGCGCTTATCATCGCTAGCGCTAGGTGATACCGCCGGTGCTAGTAGGAGTGTTGGATTTGATTGCTCATATTTGGGGGCAACCTTCTTATGTAATCCTTGAGTCATATGGACTTTGTTTCCTGCACACTTTAAACACACAAGATCAAATACAAATAGGTTTTGTTATTCTCAAACTTAGGAGATGTGAAAGACCTTGTTCCAACAAACTCCCCCTTTTGATAATAATAAAACTATTAATGATAAATCAGAGCATTAATATATATAAGCATGATGAACTACTTGTGTGTGTGTGTGAGTGATGACTTAGGATAATTATCGATTTTAGTATTTAAAATTGCTCCCCCTAAATACATGCTCCCACTAAGTGAATGCTCCCCTAATATGTAAGTTATCATCTTAATTATTAGTCATGTTAGTTTTCCCTTTTGATAGCGATTAATATTTATCATGTTAGTTCTCCCCCTTTTGTTATTAGCAAAAGCGGGCAAGGAAGCAAGCACATAATAGTTTGGATAAGAAGGCATGATCGAGCTTTTAGAGAGAAGGAAATAATAAGGAGTTTTAGAAATATCAGAGTTTTTAATATAACATTTTCCAAGTATTATCATGATGGTTCATCCCCTTTATATAAGAGTTTTAAGCATAAAAAGGTAATGATTTCCAAGTAACCAATCTACCCAGATAAATTATCTACACCCTAGCCCCGTACTAAGTGGCGGATGGTCATGAGGAGCTGCAAACATGCCATAGGTTGGGGTGTTAGTCCCATATGCAAATACTAGACAAAAACTTAACCTAGCACTCTTTCCCCCCAGTGCCTCGCAAGGCCCCACTGGAACCCTCCCCGATTAAGGACAAGACATGACTAGAGATAAGGTTATCTAATGTCTACAACCCTACGCCCCCGCTATGGTGAGATATGAAGTCATGGATAATAATTATTGGAAACATTTAAGCGTTTTAAATCTAATGATAGGTGCATAGCCTATGGATTTATATTTTTATTTGAATTTATTAAACAAACAACTCACATAGCTATTTTGAAATCTCTTAATGAATCAGAGTTTTAGTATTACAATATTTTCATGTTGAGAGCAACCAATATAAATTTTACCAAGCAAGTCTACCATTTGTTGAAAAAAGAATTTTGATATTTAAGACTTTGATATAAGCATGAAAGCGCAAGGTAAAAATATATGGAGATGATGCAGAAGACTTATAGAAATACAAGAAAACATCTTTTTACAAACATGACGATTCATAAGAAGATATATGAGTTAAATTCCAAAAATGAAGATGTTTTTGTAAATCAATTTGCATTTAAAATCTTTAAGTTAGACAATAGAGTAACCAAGCATGAAATAATGTTTTCAAAAAGAAATTACTACAACGTTATATTAATTCACAAATTCAAATCATACAAAACATTGTAGAAAGTATGCTAGGTTATCTAGTGCATTTATATAAATAAAGAGAGTATAGAATTTTAGCATTAGGATCCAATACTCATGAGAAGAAGTGTTATGGAAGATAATGATGTGCACATAAGTGTATTTTGAATAGAGTAAACAAATGTTTTAATCAGAAATACAAGAAATATGTAAAGTAAAGAGCACAATAAAACACAAATAATTTTACTTCCACACACATCAATGCACAAAAAAATGTACAACTACAAAGGTGCTTTGCACACATAATGCTCATTAAGACTTATCAGGGTGCAAAGTAGTGCTTGGGGGATCACATATTTTATTTTATTTTAATATGTAAACTAGTGATCCGGTGTACTTAAGAGTAAGTGGTTTTTATATTGAAAGAAAGATATGGTTTGCACAAGATACTTTACTATTCTTTCCAAGGTGCTCAACCTCACAACGCTTATTAAGACTTATCAGGAGGTTCAAGTAGTGCTTGGTGGAGTTATCTTTGTCACTTTATTTTATGATTTTTGTTTTGTATAAAGTTCTCCGAATACACTTGTTTTGCAAACCAATATAAGTTATGAAAACATAACCACTTTTCTTAACTTTTAAAAGTGCAAATAAAGGTAGTGTAGGTAAGATACTTGTGCAATTTTAATTCATTGTACTATTACAAAACATACACAAGCATTCTTAGATTAAGAAACATATGTAGACAATGCCAAAATAAGTGAGTGAATAAATATCATTATCAAACATAAAACATTTACTCATACTTAGAGACATGCTAAGCTTAGTTCTACACAACTTTTACAATACAATTTTATGCACAAATGAGTAGATATATCAAAGCATGATTAAAACAATGTTCAACGTAGTTTGAAGGAATGAATTGTAACATTGTAGAAGGTCTAAAAGATGGGTTAAATCATGCTTGATTTTCAAGGAAGTACATACAGTATTTTTGATATTTTTTGAAAAAATAATTTTAATTTAAAGTTTGAACTCATATAATTTGATCTTGGACTTCCCGAGGTCTACCTTGTGAGGGGTTCGCCCGGTACTAGGTGATGTGATGAGATGATAGCCCAGATCACCCTTTCACAAGATACATGTAAATAGAAAAGTTAAGTTCAAAAATAATAATTTTTTGATACTTGTTTTTGTTTTATATTTTTGTATTTGATTTTTGCATATAGGATAGAATTCACACAAATAACCAGAGAAAAAATAATTTTTTTTGTAATTTGGCTTTTATAATTTTGTAGTTTAATTTAAAAAAAAAAAAATACAGGCAGAATTGCAAAAATGAGTAGTACATATAAAATAATATATTTTTAGTGATTTTTCAAAATTTTAAAATTACTGAAAATCGGATACTTGAACTAGCGCCGGCGTTAAGTACTAGCGCCTGCGTTAGCTCACAGAGAGTGCTTATTTTAATCATATAGCCTAAATTTTCTTCAATTTTGCTTCCGATTTTTCTTAATTATGTTTGTGCAATGTAAGGCCTGTCTAATGAAGTGATGAGACGAGAAGAAATCGCAAAAAGTTGCGGAAGTTAAAATTTTAGTACATGGGTTTCATATTCATTAAAGCTCCATATTCATTAGACCTTAATTCTTGAGTTTTGCACAACCATTTAAGCTTAATTATTATAGGATATGCAAACAAAGAAGATTTGATTAATGTTATGCCAAAGTTTGATAGTGTTTCAACTTATAGACCTAGAATGAAGTGAAGATTCTACTTGATTTGATCTTGTTGATATCAAGATGATTCTAAGGTCTAAACTTTACATCAATCACAATACATACATAATACACCAACCATGATATGTAATTATAATATCAATTGTCATCATATAATAAAAACATATTGATAATTGAGTTTTCTCATAGATCTTGATCTTTCTTTTAGATCATGTTATTTCTCTAATTTGGTTGATGTGGGCTATAAAGCTTAATAGCCTAATCATATCTTATAGCAAATTTATAGTTCAATTTATGAATACTATATGATATATATAGGCAATGAATATAAGAAAGAGAGATAGGTCATCAAAATAAAAAATATGATTATGAATTTTGATTAATTTGATTTATAAAATCATTAAGTTTTAAGAGATAAAATCATATTTCCAATAACATATAAGATGACCATTACATGATAGCTTAGAAAAAATAAGATATCAAGAAAAATTAAAAGACATGAAAGCATATCATGAAGTAGAACTTTGTATACTTCATTTTGAAAGGATTCTACTTCATGCAATTGATGATACCTAATGAATAAGAGATTTAGGTATCCAAAGGGGACAAAGTGTGGTGGTTCCTTTGGGTACCCAAATATAACGTGTAGGTTTATGGGTAGATATTGATGAATGGGTCCTTTCATGTGAAGTTAATGTTTCAGTTTTAGTTTTGGGCCTCCATTCAAACTTTGGTTTAGTGTTATTCTTATATGTGAAATTTCTATTGTGATAATCTTTATATTGATGATTATTGAAAGTATTTTTCATAGGAAAGTTGTGAATATTTAATTTTATGTTGGGAGAAGATTGATGTTGTAAGTGATAATGATGATAGTATTTTGGGATTTCATTTTCAATCTTTTGAAGTTTTTTATTTCCATTGTTTGGTTTATTCAAATTTTGATAAATCATATCAACTTGCTTTTGGAGTTTGCTTGATATTGAGAATTTTTCTTTATGATTTCCTTAAGCAGGTTAATTTTAGTTTCTAATTCATTGTTCTTAAGTTTCAAATTATGTCTAGCT
The DNA here is from genome assembly GCA_033032865.1 of Dactylorhiza incarnata. Classification (NCBI taxonomy): domain Eukaryota; kingdom Viridiplantae; phylum Streptophyta; class Magnoliopsida; order Asparagales; family Orchidaceae; genus Dactylorhiza; species Dactylorhiza incarnata. Next base: position 1,183,288 of record JAWHQI010000355.1, on the reverse strand, counting down.
TTATTATAAGCAATTGTGTTATTTTTAAGAGTAGAAACAATTGAATCAATATGGTTTTGATATTTATTTTTGTATTCCTCAAATGTTTCATCTATCTCTTCAATTTCAATTTTATAACTTTTGCATGTAGCACAATCACTTTTTAAAGATGAATTTTCTAACTATTATGTTCTTTTATACAAATAATTTCTTTTTCAAGTTCCTTAAATTTTTCTTTAATATCATTACAATCAAAACAAGGTTTTGTATTTTCAATTGAAGTAACATGAGTAAAGCTAGATAAATCAGATTTTGATTCTACTTTAACTTTTGCTTTTAAATTTTTATGTTCTAAGCGCAATTTGTAATTCGCATTTTTTAATTTCTTAATTTTGCGCTTTGTAATTTGTAGCAATTGTAAAGTAAAAATAGAATTGCAAACAATAAGATGATTTGATTTCCTTACAGTGCTTTTGGATGTTGTGAGATTTGAGCATGAATTTTCTTTGTTGTCTTCATCTATTTGGCATTCCTCTTTCAAAGATGGGATTTCTTCTTTTCCATTTGATGTGCAATCTTGTATGTTCTCCACTTCTTGAATTTGTTTCATACCTGTAGATGGAGAATCATACATATCTTCAAGAAATTTCCATACTTTGTATGCACTAGAAAAACAATATATTAATTTTGAAATTTCGTGAGATAAAGCACAGAAAATACTATTTAAAGCTTTTGCATTTAGATGACGTTCCTGTTTATTTGATTCATCCGCTGGTCTAACTATTGCTATATCCCATGCATTGATATCTAAATTTTTAATAAACTTTTCCATTAAAAATTACCACCCTTTATAATTTCTCCCTTCGAATAAAGGTGGTTTAAGAGATTTTTCTTCTTCATAAAAATTTACCTTACAAATAGAAGCGAGATCAAGAGACGCCATTATTCCTGGTTGTTAAGCCGATTGGAATAAAACCGCTATGATACCACTTGTTGGATCGGTAGGTGCCCTAAGAGGGGGGTGAATAAGGGTTTTAAAAACTTATATTATATTTTGAAATACTTGCTTATGATAAGAGATCAAAATAGTGATTTTGAATAAAGATCTAAATTGTTTAATAATGAAGGAGAAGATAGTAAACAATTTAGAGAAATAAAGATCAAATCAATTTTATTACACAAAGATAGACATGATTATTATTAATTAAATTGATTACAAAATTAGATTTCAATGACGCTAGAAATCAAAGCGAAATATGAAAGACTCTTTTTGTTTTCTATACCGACTCGTATCCCTACAAACCGGTTGGCTTTAGCCGTTCCTTCCCCGGATACGGCCTCAATCCGCTCTAGCCAACCCTTCCCCAGATATGGCCTCGAGCACGCCCTAGACCTAACCTAGATCAAGTCGCCAACACGAGGCGAGTTTCTGCCCTAAGTCCTACCCAGACCTAGTCACCAACACGAGGCGAGTTCACTAAACGATTACAGAAAAGATGTGAAATAAAAATACAATAATATAAAAACTCCCTCTATGTGGATCTCTTGGAGAAGTAGACGAAGACCCGCATAGTATGATCGTAGTCGATGCGGTCTTTCGTCATGATGATGACGCGTGTTGAAATCTTCTCCACGGATCTCCTCAAGCCTTCATGGATTTGTGGGAGTATCTCTTTGAACCTTCCTCTATATGATATGGCACGAAGCTCTAGAATTTGGGAGTAGGAGAGGATAATGAAGACGGATCCAAGGGGTCCTTTTTATAGCCTCAGCGCTAGCGCCTGCGCTAGTGGTACCGTCGACGCTATCCCATATTAGGACATATTCTGGGCGGCAGAATCTTCAATCCGAGGAAACATTTCTCTCTTGCCTTCTATGCTCCGCACTATCGCCTGCGCTATCGGCTACCGACAGGCGCTATCTCCTTCTATATGTGCTCCCGGAATTGCGCTTATCATCGCTAGCGCCAGGCGCTAGGTGATGTCGTCGGCGCTAGTAGGAGTGTTGGATTTGATGGCTCAAATTTGGGGGCAACCTTCTTATGTAATCCTTGAGTCATATGGACTTTGTTTCCTGCACACTTTAAACACACAAGATCAAATACAAATAGGTTTTGTTATTCTCAAACTTAGGAGATGCGGAAGACCTTGTTCCAACAGGAACCACTTCAGAATTGTTTCATCCAGCTATAGAAGAAGGAGAAGTTATGCAAGTAGATCAATATCCATCTTGGATGGACCCCTTCATCCTCTACCTCGCAACTAAGGAGTTCCACACGATGGTAAAAGATTGGAAAATGTTTAAATTGAAATTAGCCTACTATTAACTTGTTGCAGGAGTACTCTACATGAAGACCTTTCTCTCACCATTGGCAAGGTGTGTCTCTGAGGAAGAGATTCCAATTGTTCTTAGAGGGTTTCATTTAGGAGAGTGTGGCAGCCATTCGGGAGCCAGGACTTTGGAAAAAGGATTCTTAGGAATGGATACTTCTGTCAGAAATTTGCTCCTCTTCAGCATCAACCATCTCAACAGCTCAAGTCGATAACAACTACATGGTCGTTTGCAGGTTGGGGAATGGACTTGATCGGGCCTTTCCCTTTGGCTAGTAGACAATGCAGGTTTATTCTTGTAATGATCGACTACTTTAGCAAGTGGATCGAGGCAAATGCATTGGCTAAAACCACTACTCAAATTGTAAGGAATTTTATCTGGGGAGAGATAGTATGCAGCCATGGAATTCCAATGGAAATTATCATAGAAAATGGTCATCAATTCAACAACTCCAATCTGATAAATTTCTGTGATCAAATCGGCACCGAGTTGTTGGAACATGCTTTCCCCATCTCTTGGTTTGAAAATAACAAATCCCATTGTATTTGATTATACTTGCCATGTGTTTATAGTGTGCAGGAATCGCTACTTTCAAGCCTCTATCACTACGAGAAAGAAAGACGAGGAATTCCCTACCATGTCGAAGCTTTGTTGCTAGCGCGGCGTGCTAACGCTACCGATGGCGGTAGCTGTGTAGATTTGGAAACTTCGTCGAAAAGGAAACATTCGTCGAGAAAGGAAGGTCGTCGAGACTGAATATGGCAACTTTTACCGCGGAGCGTTAAGGCTAACGCCCGGGGGTAACTTATGGAAGTTCCGCGATCAAGATGCTGATTGAGGAGCAGAAAAGAAATGAGATCTGACGGCTGGGAATAATATATACTAACACAACGCGTTAACATTACCACGACGTGGTAGGAGGGGATACCAATTCTGGAGCCAAAAGTTTGCCAAAAATGGCTCGATCCGCGTGCCAGAATGTTACCTAAAGAGGCTACCACCCGGCGGTAGCACTACCGCTGGCATTAGTATCCGAGCCTATTTAAAGAGCGGTCCGCCTCCGTTTTGATTTGCCGATTAGCCGATCTTAGAAGATATCGAAGCCACCACTCTTATATTTGTGAGAACCTCCTCTTTGCATCCAAGACAACTCCGATCAACAGTCATAAATGCAAGGAACTCGAAGAAGGATCGATCACGCTTATCTTACATGAAGGTCATACGCATCAACATCAAAGATTACTTCGGCGCACCCTCGACAAGTTATTCAAGTTCAACATAAGAAGGAGTTGTTTGTCTCTAGATTTTATATTACCTTGTAACTCTTAACCTTTGTATAAATTTGCCACGTGGTTGGCGACTATGGTCTTGCGAGGACTAGGGAGAATTCGCCTCGTGTGTGTGGCGACTAGGTCTAGGGTTAGATCTAGGGGGAGGCTCGAGGCCTCATCTTGGGAGAGATAGGCTAGAGTCAACCGGTCCTTGGGATAAGGGTCGGTATAGAAAACCAAAAAGGTTTTTACGTATTCGCATCAATCTCAAGCGTTATTGGGATAAAGTTTTATAATAATTCGGAAAGCAATAATATGACATGTTCTTTTACTAATATCACTATGCAATCTCTGATGTTTGAAATATAAAAGAAAAGGAATGCTCTATCACTAACACCGAGTGGTAACGTTAACGCTGGCGGTAGTAACAAAGTTCACATATGTCGCTTAAAATACAACCCACTTTCATAAGAAGCTTACTACAGTACTTAATCTGAGTTATTCTTGAAAATACTATCAACCCATTTAAATAAACTCAAATTAGTTTAAAAGTTTTCAAATCCCTTATTCACCCCCCCCCCCCTAAGGGCACCTACAGATCCAACATGAGTTACAGTTCGCTTATGTGCATCATCCGAGAAGTAGCGGGCATGTAGAAGCTGCTAACAAATTGATAATAAATCTCTTGAAGAAGAAAGTGGAGAATCTCAGAGCCAATTGGGCAAAACAGATACCTTCAGTGTTATGGGCTTTGAGGACAACTCCAACCTCAGCTACTGGAGAGAATCCTTACAAATTATCTCATGGCTCAGAAACTCTCATTCCAGTTGAGTTCGAAGTAAGAAGTCCAAGGGTGTTATTATCTCAACAAAATCAAGATAGCTGGATGGAAGGGAATGATGAGGAGTTGAGATGCATCCTAGACCTCATTGAAGAGCTGAGAGATGCGGAAACAATCAGGCAGGAGGAAGTGAAGAGAAGGATGGCCAAGTACTTTGATAAAAAATTCAGAGTCAAAGAATTTGTTGTTGGTGATCTAGTCCTTAAGAAGGTGGATGCAGCAGCAAGATCTGGCTCAGTTGGAAAGCTCAATCCAAATTGGGCAGGACCATTCATCGTAAAAGAAGTACTTAAGAATGGTGCTTATCGTCTCTAGACTTATGAAGGGGAGGAACTGTCATATACTTGGAGCGGAGATGACATGACGCATTTTTTTCTTGAAAGCTTGTATTTTTCACTTCTTTCTTTTCTTCTTCTTGCAAGCATTATGATGATGTTGTTATAATCTCTTTTACACCATATATTGAAAGGGAAGCATCAAGATAGATTGTAATCAAAGGCTAAAATCCTACCATGTGAGACATTGATGAGTCATACTTGATGCCCCCTCGACTTGAAGCTTGAGATGTAAATCTACCTTGGCCACATGCAGCGGGGAGATTTCACATCTGTGCAGTAGTAGCTCGACAAGCTCGTGCGGAGGAACTTTAGGATATCGGGTCCTTGCTGACATCTGACACACCTCTGCATCAAGGGAGTTCTACGTGAATATTGAGCTCTATCATGCATTACAGGACATCGTTACAGTCTTGATGATCCCTAGAGGAAAGCAATGTCATTGTAGCTTCTCAGCATGACCGCACCTGCCCTACTGATCATCTTGCTCTGTGACCCTCTAATACTCGTTGGTTAAAGGATATCCAAGGGGCGGTCAGGAGCATCTGTGACCGTCGCCTGAGCCCTCGTGTGGATAGGGTGTTACAATCTTAATGATCTCTTGAGGAAAGCAATGCCCGTGTAGCTTTTACAGCATGACCACACCTGCCCTTTTGATCATTCTGAGTTGTACACCTCTCTTCTCCCCCTCTCTTTTTAGGGTATTATAATCTTAATGATCTCTTGAGGAAAGCAATGACAGTGTAGCTTTTCAACATGACCGCACCTGCCCTTTTGATCATTCTGATTTGCATACCTCTGACAATCAAGGTCTCTTCTTCTTCTTCGGATGCTACAACCTTAATGATATCTTGAGGAAAGCAATGCCGGTGTAGCTTTTCAGCATGACCGCATCTGCTCTTTTGATCATTTTGGGTTGTACACCCCTTCTTCTCTATCTCAGGCTTCAACATTCTATTTTTCTGTGAATGTGCGGTCTGGAGTTTTTGAGACCGCCAGTTTTCAGGATTTCTGATTATCATATTAAGGGACAGTTTGGAGCATTTGATACCACTGCCTATAATTCTTGGTTATCTATTATGTTAAAAGGAGGTCTGGAACATTTGAGACCACCGTCTATGGTTTTGGATTATCTGTTCTATAGAGGGGTGGTCTGAAGTATTTGAGACCGCCACCTGGGTCTTTCTCTATGCATTCTTCAGTTGAGAGTTGGTTTGAGATATCTGGGATCATCAACTGAAGACTTCTCTATTGTTTATTATTATAATGGGCGGTCTAGAGAAATTGAGACCGCAGATTGAATGCTTCTTTTATTTATCTTTTTATCAAGCAACCTGGAGTATATGAGATCATTCTTGAGATCACTCTTCTATTTTTCTGCTAAGGAACGATCTCAGAAAGTTGAGACCGCTGGTTGTCTGTCTCTAATAAAAGTTCAAGGTTTTTCAAGGTCTGGTTTATCAACCACAGAAGAAGCGGTCTGAATTGTTTGAGCCCGCCGCTCATCCATCTCTTAAGGATTATTCTAAGTAGGCTGCAGTATTCAAGATCATCATTTGTGAATTGTTGTGATTGGGTATCTCTGCAAAAAAAATTCCAAGGCTGTAGATCGCCATTTAATAACCAATTGACACTTAGAGTTATTTCACAATGGAGCAATTTCATATGTTTAATACTTCTCATATTATTATAGGCGGTCTGGCGAGCACGAGACCGCCATTATTGGTTATCGGATATTCTCTGAATATAAGTTATTATTTGGTATCTTCCCTTATACAACTGCCTATTCAAACTCAGCAACATCTGAAGCATTGAGATCGAATGCAGTTCTTATTCCTCTTAAAAAATGAGATTGCGTATAATAAGGATGATCATTCTCCTGCTATAAGTCCATAGACCAATTGCTACCTATTGAGATCGATTTTCCTTCATTAGGAACTATGACGAGATCGCAAATTATAAGATTGACATAAGCATACTTAATATAAGAGAAATATTCATTCACAGAAGACAAACAAAGGTATGCAAAATTTTTCTTTTCATTTCATTCTTTTCTAAGTGCAGAGCTCGCGCGGTCTCAAAACCGGCAGTTACAATCCAAAGTGAATAAAAGAAAAGTTGCTATACAAAATTCCTGGTCTCTTTAATCACTCTTTAGTCTCTTCGGAGACCGCTCATCTGATGATGAAGAATCGGTCTCTTCTGAAGAATCATCTGAGCTTCTTCGCGGATTCCTTGACCCAGAGCTTTAGGCCGCAGTAGAGCTCATATAATCGACAATGACATATTGACTCCCGCTCATGTCAGCATGATCGCTCCCTCTGTCTGCATCCTCAATGATCTCAACCTCTTCATCTTCTTCAGCGGTCTCGGATATCATGACCAACTCTTCCTCTATCATTTTCACCATCTCAGGGAAGAGATCGGTGAATTCTACTGTTTGGAACTCACAGGAGACACTGCCACACTCACAAAGCTTATCGATCATCGTCCGACGCATTTTTCATATGCTTCATCATGGCTTTCTGGAAGTCAGGATTTTCAATGTCATAAGCCTCTTTCTTTGACTTCTGCAAAAGAAAAGTGAATCAGATCGCGCGGTCACAGAAAAGAAAATAGGAGACCACAGGTAAGGTATTCTTACATGTAATTCTACATGCATGATATCAATATCTTTCAGGGCCATACAGAGAGACCGCCCCATATGGTGATTGATCCAAGAAATCAGAAGCATCATCGTATTCGCCACTTGGATAAGAAGTTTCTTTCTCGATCTTTTCCTACGGAATATATGCATCAGGAATTAAAGTTAAGTAATCAACGTTGTTATATTCCGTTCACAGCTTTCCTTGATTCTTCGGGCGCAATAGCGCTTCCTCCACAACAAATTTTGAGACCCAACACATCTCGCGGATATACTCGGGATTCTCCATGTGAAATGGATTCTTTAATTCAGAATTCTTCTTCTCCAAAGTCTAGAATAGCGAGAACTAATAAGAAAAATTGGTGTAGATAAAAAATAAAATGGTGTCGTGAGCGTGGAACACTTACACCAAGAGATGACAGCAGTCGCGAGCTCGATTCCACCAACCTCGCATTGTTCTCACAAGCACGCTAGAGTTGGAATATGACATAATGGTTCACCATCATACACTAAAAACTGGACCTAGCAGCGGTCAATGGGAGATCCTGAAGGAGAACCTCGACCATTTCATACATATACCTTTTTGAACAGAAAATCTTCTTAAATTCGAACATATCGTTTCTCTGATAAGTCTGGCAGACAAGTGCTAAGCGTGAACTGTTGTGTGGTTTTATCGAAAAACACCAGAGGACCACCCACAGCATCCAAAGCACCAAATATGGCATCAGAAAAGGGATGGTCAGTTTAAAGGAAAAAGAAAGGGGGGCAAGAGAAGGAAGGAAATTGCATAGAGTAAACTAAGGTGTCATTCAAGACAAAAGCAAATAAAACAGTGGTACTTCTCATATATAAAAAAAATGAATATGGGGATACGGCAAGGCAAATATATAGCCTTGCCTCCAACGGTTCACTTTGACACAAACATTAAAATAAAAGGAGGCCCATGGCCCAAGAAAAAACAAGGCAGAAAAAAAGATACATAAATGGCAAATGCCAAAAGCTTAAGCACACGAGGAGGGCTCTGCCCTATCCTGGTTTTCTGACACCTTCTTTTCGTCTTCTTCTTCATTTTGTAGGGGAGCTGAGGGGCTGATGTCGGGGGTGATTTCCAACATCCTCCCGCAATCCCGGCGGTCTGACATCCTCAGCCTCGCTCTCTGATCTGCAAAAGGGGAAGCAGCTAAAGTTTTAGTAAACATGTCGGCGAGTTGGCTCGCCGACGCACAATGTTCAACAAGGATCTCATTTTTACATATGAGATCACGGGTATAGTGGTATTTAATCTCTATATGTTTAGATTTGTTGTGAAAAACTGGATTTCTAGCAAGAGCGATAGCAGATGAATTGTCGACATTGATTAAGGTAGGGGGAGTTTCTTCCTTGGTTAATTCCTGCAGCAATTTCCTCATCCAGACTGCTTCCCTGGCAGCCTCACAAAGGGCGGTGTATTCTGCTTCTGTAGAGGAAAGGGCGATGGGTTTTTGTTTTTTGGTATTCCAGGATGCGGGATTGTTTCCTAAGAAAAATAGGTAGCCGGTGGTGCTCCTCCTATCATCTGCGCAGCCAGCCCAATCGCTGTCGACGAAGCCTTGCAAATTTAGATTGTCTCCCTTTGTATACTTTAATCCCAAAGTTCTTGTGCCATTTACATATCGTAGAATACGTTTGGCCGCGGTAAGATGCTTGGTGCTAGGGCTCTGCATAAATCTTGACATTATGCTCGCGGCCAGATCTAAGTCTGGTCTAGTGTTGGTTAAATAGATTAGGGATCCTATCATACTCCTATAATATTCAGCATCGACCTTCTCCTCCCCATCTTCTCTTCTGAATTTTTCTCCTGTGACCATGGGAGTGCTGGTGGGCCTAGAATTTGACATATCAAATCGTTCTAGAATATCTTCTGCATACTTACTTTGATTAATGAGTATGGCATTGGGAGTTTGCTGAATTTGTATTCCAAGAAAGTATCGAGCCAGGCCTAAATCAATCATTTTGAAAATGGTTTTGATATGAGAGCGGAATTCATCTATAACACTCATGTTGGACCCGGTGATGAGCAGGTCATCGACATAAAGGCAAACATAAATGACTTCATTGTTGGGGGAATGCTTATAATAGATGGATGGTTCACAATCTGATCTAGAGAATCCCAGGGCAATCAAATGCTTGTCAATTTTGAAGTTCCATACTCTACATGATTGTTGTAATCCATATAAGGCTTTCAAAACTCTTAGCACTTTGTTTTCTTTTCCTTTCTTCTTGAACCCAATTGGCTGTTCTAAGTAGATTTCTTCCTCAACACATCCATTGAGGAAGGCAGATACAACATCCATTTGGATAATGGGATAACCAAAATGAGCAGCTAGGATTAATACGATCCTGATGGATTCAAAACGTGCTACGGGGGCAAAAGTCTCATTGTAGTCAATTCCAGGTTTTTGGGTGTAACCCTTGGCAACTAACCTAGCTTTATATTTCTTCACCTCACCATTTTCACCATATTTTACCTTATAGATCCATTTGAAGCCAATGGTCTTTTTGTTGGGTGGTAAGTCAGCAAGTTCCCATGTGTTGTTGCTTTCTATGGCTGCTATTTCTTCATTCATGGCTTGAATCCATTTGTCATTCTTGGAGGCTTCACTATAGGTGGTGGGTTCTTTGATAAATAAAGCAATGGTACAAGTTTCATATAGTTCTGCAATAGTTTTGAATTTTTTTGGTAATGACGGGGGTGATGATTCTTCAGGATTAGTGATTATATGTGACTCAATGCTTTCAGCACATGGGCAGCCAGGGATGGGAATGGAAGGTTCAGGCATAGGGTAGTCTTGAACAACCTCCTCCCTGGGTGGCTCAGGGTCAGGCAGAGCAAAAATGGAAGGCTCAAGTTCAAGGCTGTCTTGAGTAAACTCCTGAACAAGAATCTGACCCGAATCAGGTGCCCAATTCCAAGTTTTGTATTCATCAATCATTACATTTCTTCCTATTGTGAGTTTTTTTGTTGTAGGATTGTAAATTCTATATCCTTTTGAGGTGTCACTATATCCTAGAAGGATGCCACAGGTTGCCTTTTTATCAAGCTTGTCTTTATTGTTTTGTGGATCAAGATTGAAAACAAGGCTACCAAAAATTCTAAGGTCCTTAATGTTTGGTTTCTGTCCAGTCCATGCTTCATAGGGGGTGGTGTTGTGTAAGGCACGGCAGGGGGCCCTGTTAAGGAGATGAGTGGCTGTCATTACAGCCTCAGCCCAGTATTCTTTGGGGAGCTTTTTGTGATGTAGCATGCATCTGGCCATCTCAATGATGGTCCTGTTCCTTCTTTCAGCAGTGTCATTTTGCTCTGGTGTGTGACTTACTGTTAACTCTCTTTTGATTCCTTGTTCTTGGCAAAAAATGTTAAACTCATGGCTTAGAAATTCCCCTCCTCTATCAGTACGTAGGGTCTTAATTTGACAATTTGATTCATTTTCTACTTGGGCTTTGAAGACCCTAAATTTTCTAAAAACTTCAGATTTATTAGTTATGGGGTAAGTCCATATCATTTTAGAGAGGTCATCAACAAGGAGTAAGTAATATCTACACCCAGACAGAGATGGTGTGCGGGATGGCCCCCACACATCTGCATGGACAAGTGAAAGGTGAGAAGTGATGCTTCTTGATGTTTGTGATGGGAAAGGTAGCTTGTGAATTTTATTTTTGGCACAAGTGTGGCATAGGGGCTGTGGGCTGTGTATTCTGGGCAGCCCTATAACGAGTTCTTTTGAGTAGAGTTGCTTGAGATCATCAAAATTTAAATGTCCATACCTGAGGTGCCAATTTTGGCTAGGAGAATCTTCAGTGGCTTTCATGCTTTGACTGATATGAGGGAGTGATAAGGGGAATACCTTGTTGGATGTCATCTTCACCTTGGCAATGATCTGGGATGTCTTCTTTTCAATTATAGTGCATGATCCATCTTCAAAAATCAATTTGTAGCCCTTGTTGAGAAGCTGCCCTACACTGAGAAGGCTTTGGGCCAAACCCGGTACATACTGAACTCCTGCTATGTGCTTGAGCTTTCCATTCAGAGATCTGACGGCAATAGTCCTTTTTCCCTTGATATGCATGGACTTTCCATCACCAAGTATAACCTGAGAATGTTCTTCTTCGTCAAGGTGTATAAAAAACTCTTTGTTGTGGGTCATGTGGTTAGAACAACCACTATCAATGTACCAAATGTCATCAGTGATGCTGGGCACCATTTCTCCAGAGTAGAAAACATATTCATCATCATTTTGGCTTCCAAAACGTGCCTCTTCAGTGGTATTTTCTGTGATCTTGTGCTTGGACCAGCAGTCCTTGGCTAGATGAGTGGGTCTTTTGCATTTTTTGCATCGAAAGTAGCAGTGCTCTGCATCATGGTTATGTCGTTTGCACAAGTCACAGAACAAAGGGTTGTTATCATAAGTGGTTCCTTTTTCTTTTAGATTTGTTGGATGTTGAGTCTTGGATGGTTGGATATTGACTTTTGTTTGGAAAGCTTGTTCTAAAGATTGACATTCATACCTTTTAACCCTCTCCTCATGAGCTTGGAGAGATCCATAGAGATCTGTGAGGGTGAGAGTGTTGAGTTCCTTGGTATCTTCTATGGTGGTAACTATCACATCATACTTTTGTGTGAGAGTTGTGAGAACTTTTAAAACAACTTTCTTCTCATCAACTTCATCTCCATAGTTCTTGATTAGGTTTGTAAGATGGGTGATCCTTGACAAGTATGACTGAGCATTGTCACCTTCAAGCATTTTTAATGTATCAAATTCCTGCCAAGCATTTTGAAGCTTGATGGATATGACTTTGGCCGATCCCTGGAATTCATTTTTTAAGATATTCCAGGCATCTTTAGCTGAATCTGCCCCCATGATCTTTGGAAAAATGCTTCGACCAATACCTTGTTGGATGTACAAGAGGGCTTTAGCATCTCTCTTAATGTTCTCAACATAGGTGGCTGTGGCCGCAGCTTCCCAATTTGCTAAGGGGTTGGCATCAGTTGGCTTGGAGAATCCTGTGATGATGAGATCCCAAAGACCTTGGGAGATAAAAAGGGTGCGCATTTGAACTGACCATATATCAAAACCTTCTCCTTCAAAGATGGGAACGCCGGTGGGGGAGTAAGAGAAATTTGTGGAGGGGGTGCTTGATGAAGCCATGTGATGAAAGAGGAAAAGAGAGCCAAAGAACAGAGACTACACGGCAAGATCCTCACAACTTCTGATGACAAGTCGGAGGATCGGAACCTCCCTCTGATACCATAAAGGAAAAAGAAAGGGGGGCAAGAGAAGGAAGGAAATTGCATAGAGTAAACTAAGGTGTCATTCAGGACAAAAGCAAATAAAACAGTGGTACTTCTCATATATAAAAAAAAATGAATATGGGGATACGGCAAGGCAAATATATAGCCTTGCCTCCAACGGTTCACTTTGACACAAACATTAAAATAAAAGGAGGCCCATGGCCCAAGAAAAAACAAGGCAGAAAAAAGATACATAAATGGCAAATGCCAAAAGCTTAAGCACGCGAGGAGGGCTCTGCCCTATCCTGGTTTTCTGACACCTTCTTTTCGTCTTCTTCTTCATTTTGTAGGGGAGCTGAGGGGCTGATGTCGGGGGTGATTTCCAACATTCCATTCTATACGTACTCACTCGATGAGGCAACTTCTGATTCTCAGTACGAAGGTTCTCGCTCCCTGAAGGTTGTAATCTTCGCCGCTTGGGAGCATATCGTCGACGCTGCTCACAATCTTTTTCTGCCTTTGCAAGATAAATGGGGTCATTCTCTGGGTCTAAGTATCCCAGCAGGCAGTATGGGTGATTACTAGGTAAATGGAGAGCACCTATCAAAAGGAAAACATGATCTCGGTGTTAAAAAATAAAGAAAGTAAAAGGAGAGAACGATATAGGTATAATCACCTAACCTGTCGCTAGGCCAAGAGCTGAAGTCTCACTCATTTTGTCCATATAGAAATCCACGTCCAGCGGATTACGTGCAATAAAATCTGCCACCTCAAGTTCCACTCTGGACAACTTGGGGGGAATAAACTCTTCATCTTTTTGTGCCAAAGGCGAGACAATAAAATGCCTTAAGTCGCCGGAGAAAATGATAAAATTTTGGATCCAATGATGAGATTTGTTGGGAAGATTAAGAATTTGAATCCGTGAGCCAATAAAGAATATGGTGCCATCCTTTTGTGACCATACCAAGAACTGATTTTGAAAAACTTGCATGTTCCATGGTGCGCGTTCTCACCGGAGGAAAATCGCAAAGGAAGCGAGAATAAGATAAGAAACCGGTACTATTTGACTAGGGATAATACCAAAGTGTTCAAATATGGTAACAAGCTCAGTCCATAAAGGAAATCTAAGACCATAATGAAGAGACTCAAGTGGAACGGCAATCGACCCCTCAGAAACATAATTAATCCATTCATCGGGAATAGGAAGTCTCGCAGTCACTCCGAGAGGAAGCGAGTATGTTTTACAACAGCCTGTGAGTTATGCGGTAGAAACCTTTGGAGCCTTAAAATTACTAAATGAATTAAAACGTTGCGCCATGCTTTCCCTCTTTGACCATTTCTCGGGATGTGACTTATGTGTTCCAGTCATGATAAGGGTATTTGCCAAAACAGAGATGACAAAGAAATGCTAAATGAGAACCCAGGCAACCCCCATTTTATAATCAAGCACATTGAAGACCGAAAAATCACGCGAGTTTTCTCAAAGTCATCTCACGGGAAGAATTGAATAGAACATATATATCAAACCAATATGTACGATTAATCAATAAAAATTCAAAAATATACAAGAAAGACATCTACCTTCTAAGATAATAAAAGATAAGAATACTTCATAGCATGAAAATAATTCATAAAAGCAGGAAGAAAATTGTCCAAATAGTAGCATTACAAATCACTCAGGATGTTGTCGTTCTATCACAATATTAGTAATAACCTCGCTCATCTCAGAGATAACAACATTTTTCTGCGTCTTGTGGTAATGGTAACGTGCGATTAAGGTAGGAAGTCTAGTTTTATCCTTATCCAGTCGAGTTTTCTCTTTGGCTGCTCCCTCCTTGGCTGCCGAAGGATCAGAAGTACGTGCCTCTGGTATTCTTTCTTTTGGCCTTTCGACCGCGTCAGAAGAACTCGCCTTTGGGACCTCTCTTCTTTGTTCAAAGAGCTTCTTCATTTTCATAACGAATTCCTCTTAACTCCACTCCAAACCATGCAGTCGTCTCCTCATAGAATCATTATCAAGGAGAACTCGTCAGGTACTCAGCATCAGAGTGGATGGAGGTTCTCGCTGAGGTTGACCAAAAATCTGGAAGAAAAGCATAAAGAAATAGAAACAATGCAAACAAAGTTACTAAGATTGTGTTTTCACCTATATAGTCGCGTGGCGGAGGAGGGGGAAGAAATACCTTAGACCCAGAGGGTCAGACCAGACTTTTTGGCCATTACTCGCGTCCACGAGTCTTTTCTTCTCGACCTCTTCCATCTCAAAATGCCTTCTCTTCAGGACCTCGGGAGGAATGATAACATCACCCTCTAAAAATGCGCTACATCTTTTCTTCGGTGTAGTATTTCTAAATATATCAGATCGACGTTGATGCATTGTACAATAAAGAGGGATCATTTCCTGCTTCACCTTGGTCGCGCTTAAATCAACAGTCTCTTTTCCCTTGGAATCCCTCCAGAGAATAGGAAGTGCACTTCTTACAGAAGAATGATCGACAAGGTACTCCATGCCTCCAAGAATATAGTCCAAGTATTCCTTACCGCTTCCAGGAGAATCTTTCTCCATCTCACCCTCCTCAATGGTCTCTCTCGTCTTCTTCTTCTCGTGCGGCTCTACAACCACCTATTTTATAGTTGGCGCTCTCTTTATCATCTCGTCTCTCTATCTATCCTCCTCGCCAGAACTCTTCGCCATTCCCTTTTTCTCATCCACGGAAACTTTATTCGCATTTGTTACTTTGTCTTCCTCCTCTATTTTCTCTTTGGCGGCTTTACTCACTTCCATCTCTTCCTATTCTCTTCTTTTCCAATCCTTCTCTTTCTTCTTCTTCTCTGTGGTAGTTTTCGATGCCCCTTCTTCCTCTTTTTTCTTCTTTTCCTCAGCAACACTCCTTACTGCCTCTTCTTCCTCTCTTCTCCTCCTCTCTCCTTTCTTCCTCTTCTTCTCTGTAGCAGTTCTTGCTATCTTTCTCTTCCTCCTCTTTCTTCCACTTCTTCTCTGCAACACTTCTCATTGCCTCCTCTTCCTCCTTTCTTCCTCTTCTTCTCTACAGCACTTCTCGCTGCCTCATCTTCCTCCTCTTTCTTCCTCTTCTTCTCTACAGCACTTCTCGCTGCCTCATCTTCCTCCTCTTTCTTCATCTTCTTCTCTACAGCACTTCTCGCTTCCTCCTCTTCTTCCTCTTTCTTCCTCTTCTTCTCTCCAGCACTTCTCGCTGCCTCCTCTTCCTCCTCATCCTCCTCTTCCCCCTCTTTCTTCCTCTTATTCTCTGCAACACTTCTCGCTACCTCCTCTTCGTCCTCTTTCCTTTCCTTTTCTTCGACAGCATTCCTTGATGCCACTCCCTCCTTCCTTTCTTCTCGGTAGCGCTTCTCGCATCCACCTCTTCCTCCTCTTTTCTACTTTTCTCCTCGTCTTTCCTTCTCTTTTTTTCCCTCGGCGGCATTTCTCGATGCCTCTTTTCTCTCCTTCTCTTTTTTCTTCATTAAGAAGACCCACTGACCTCTTAACTCCAGGGACTATAGTCTTCAAATCCCCCATCTCTCACGATTTCTCCCCAAGTTTCTCGGCGCCTTCTCCGAGTATAAATTTCATCCATTGCAGCCTTCAAATCGATGTCTGCCTTGGCTTCTCCAGACGGGTCCTCTTCAAAGCAGCCTTATCAGGAAAAGCGATGTTTAAAAGTTTGCCATCGATATTCTCCAATTTATTCGCCTCCTATAGATCTAAGTTGGTGGCCAGAACGTTAGGATTCTCACCGTCCCCATCGAGAGTCAAATAATCCTGCATAATATAGTAAAAAGGTGATACCTTTAGAAGATCCCAAAGAACTCGCAGGAAGTACCAAAACTGTGGGAAAGAAACATGTTCTCACCTCGGCCGTCAAAAGCACTTCACTGCTCACATAGAGGGGAGGATTCTTATCCGGTGAATCAATGATATCAAAATAAGGAGAGATGAGTTTAGGGGTAATAGTCTTCTTAGAGAGAATGGTTTTTCGTGGGGTTTTTGCCTTCTTTGTCTTCTTTTTCCCCTTCAAAGCATCACCATCGATTGAAGAGGCAGGAGAATCCAATAATCTTGACTTCGCCATAAGATCGTTAAAACCTTACGCTTGCAACTTGTCCATTTAAGGGTACTCGCATTGTAGGAAACATTTTTGACAAGTCATATAACTAGAAAATAACCAAACCAACATATATTTATAGCCCCAACAATCAAGACTTAAAATAAGAGAGAAGTTCTCACCATTTGAAATTTTCTTGAAATCCTCAGAGATTTAGGAAAATGCGGGGACAACTGTTTGGATTTTTTTACCAGTTCTTGTTAGAGAATGAATGTGATCGCGCGGTCTTTACCTGTGACCGCACCTTGCGGTCTGACTGTGTAGTCTCTACTTGTGACCGCACCTTGTGGTCTGACCTCACGGTCTCTTCATGTGACCGCACCTTGCGTTCTGATGAATGTGATCGTGCGGTCTCTGCCTGTGTCCGCACCTTGCGGTCTGATCAATCTCTGCATATGTGATGAAGATCGGCGGAGTGTGATCGCGCAGTCTAAATCCTGAGACCTCACCTTGCAGACTGCTCAGTTAGCGTGTCTAACCTCTCAGATTATGCGGTCAAAATATTTGTAACCGCGGTGAACGTTTATGTAGCTTTGTATAATGTTAGTCCCACATCTCCTATCTGTAATTTCTCTCACTTCCTCCATTCTATATAAAGGAGGTAATACCTTTGTATTATTTAGATTTTTTTTTGGAAATAAAATATTTAGTTATTTTCAATTGCCACATGACTTTGTTAATTTCTGATAAGATATTTCCATGTTCTCACATGGTATTAGAGGAAACACCGATCCTTCGCTTGTGAACTCTCAGTTTCGTCGCTCGGTTTTCCTCTTTAGCGGATTTCGGTTTCCTAACTGCCCACTCTCCTCTTCCTGATCGCGCGACCTCTTTCTGCATCTTGAGCGGTCTCCTCTTCCTGACCGCGCGACCTCTTTCTGCATCTTAAGCAAGTCTCCTCTTCCTGATCGCGCGACCTCTTTCTGCATCTTGAGCGGTCTCTTCTTCATGACCGCACGACCTCCTTCCTCTCTATGGGTACTCCGGATAACTCTTCCTCAACAACCATGATCGCTCCACCTGTTCTTACCGTCGTCCCTCCCCCCCTGCCCCAGCCTCCACTGCTTCAAGAAATCTAGGTACCACCTCAAACCTGACAGGACCAAACTATCCATACTGGAGTGTCTCCTTCACATTTCTACTAAGATCCCAGCGCAAATGTCATCACCTCACAGATGACCTTCCTCCTAGAAGTTCTTCTACCTTTGATGACTGGGATGTCAGTGATGCTCTAGTTCGAACATGGCTTGCAAACAGTCTATCTGATGAACGTATGCCTATCATTCGTCACGATGAGACTGTTATGGTTACATGGACTCATCTTGTTGCTCTCTATTCCAAGGGGGCTCAGACTTCTCGCATATACATGTTATATGCCAATCTCTTTGCTCGCCCCTCCATGTCTCCTACAGCTGCTTATCAAGAGGTGCAAGCTCTTGGTGTCGAACTTCTTCAGTATCGCCCCTTCTCCGCTGATCTTGCCGAGAACACAAACACTTCCAGGAACTCCTGGTGCTATGTTACCTTCTTCGCCTCCCAGAGTCTTATGATATGATCTGGCAACAAATTGTAGGAGAAGATGACTCTCCCACCCTTGCTACCACTATTGCTCGCATCTCTACTGTCGCCACTCTTCTTCAGCGGCCTCTTCTTGCCTCCCCACCGCCCTCTGACACCTTTGCTCATCCGAATCTTCTAAGCAACACTAGTGGTCGTGAGGTCACCCTGGGAGAGGTCTGTCTCGATACCTCTGCTCTCATTGCGGCAAGACATGACATTCTGTGGATCGATGCTATACCAAGCATCCTCATCCCTTCAGCAAGTGAAGCAACTTTTTCGGCCAACAAGAAGTCAGCATCTCTTGCCACCTCTTCAGATAGTGCCCACATGGTCACCAGGGTTAAGTGGCTCATTGACTCTGGTGCTACAAATCATATGACATGAAATCCTTTTTTTCTCATTTGGACAAACATAGCCGGTCACCTCCAGTTTTGATTGTGGATGGTTCTCCATCTCTTGTATTTGGGACCGGTATAGTCTAAGTCACTCCATCTCTTCAACTACAAGACAGTCTCTACGTGCCAACTTTTCCAGGCAACTTACTCTCGTTACTTCTCTATGCAAACAACTACATTGCTCAGTAACATTTACCTCTACTACTTGCTCTTTTCAGGATCCACACTCCAAGGAGACGACTGCTACTGGTACTGAAAGCGGCGGCCTCTTCTTCCTGGATACTGTATCTCTCATCTCTGCATCCACCTCTCTTCTACAATGGCATCTTCGCCTTGGTCATCCACCTCCTCGCCTTCTCTACCAGCTCCTCCCAGATCTGTCCAAGAAAGACTCCTCTCTCAATAGTGAAACCTGCCAACTCGGGAAACACCATCGCTACTCTTATCCAGTAAAACAAGGACCTAGCTCTTCTCGTCCTTTTGAACTTATTCACTAAGACATCTGGGGTCCTTCTCCTACCAAATCTGTTGGTAGCGGTATTCTGTATTTTGTTACTTTTATTGATGACTTTTCTCGATGTTCCTTGACGTATCTTTTAAAAGAATGTTCTGATCTATTCTTTGTATTCACCTCCTTTTATAATGAAATTAGCACACAATTTGGTGTGACTATTAAAGTTGTCCGTACTGATAATACTAAAGAGTATCTTAGTAATCAAATTTCAAAATTTTGTATGCAACATGACACTATCCATCAAACAAGTTGTCTGTATACTTCCCAACATAATGGAGTGGCAAAACGCAAGAATCGTCATCTCCTTGATGTTGCGCGTACTCTTCTCACTCAAATGAATGTCCCTCGCTCATACTAGGGTCATGTCATCCTCATATCTTGTTATCTCATCAATCGAATTCCCTCTTTGGTCCTCCAAGGCCAGACCCCCTTCTCCATCCTATACCCAGGTTCCACGCCTTTTCCTTTAACCCCCCAAGTCTTCGGATGCACGACATTTGTCCGCTCTCCTTCCACTGGTCGAGATAAACTCTCTCCTCGCTCCATCAAGTGCATCTTTTTTGGCTATTCTCCCACTCAAAAAAGATATCGATGTTATGACCCTCTTCTTCGAAAATAGTATGTCTCCGTTGACGTCATCTTTTTTGAAAATACTCTCTACTTCTCGCAAGACCCTACAACTTCACCCACTGATAATAACCCAACTCTACCCATTGTTTTTACCCCTCCGCCCGAACTCACTCAACCTTCTCTTCCCGCACAATTCTTTTCCACTCTATCTCCCGCCACCTCGTCTCCACCTCCAGGGCCGTCTTTGCCAGTTCTCGGGCCAGCACTCTCTTCATCGGACGAATCTGATACAAATGACAAGTCAGAACTTGACCTTCACATTGCTCTTCGTAAGGGATTCTGAACGTGTACTCAACATTCCATTCATGATGTAGTCTCGTATGCTCGGCTGACTCCTTATTGCAGGGATTTTGCTCTAGTGCTCTCGGCCTAGTCATTCCAACCACTTATCAAGAAGCTCTTACTATACCACACTGGAAAGTTGTCATGGATGAAGAAATATCTACCTTGACTGAAAGGGGTACTTGGATTCTTGTCCCTCCTCCTCCTACAATAAATATGGTCAGATGTCGATTGGTGTTTGTGGTAAAGTTTCATCCTGATGACACTATGGATCGTTATAAGGCTCGGTTGGTTGCCAAGGGTTTCACTTAGACATAAGGTGTGGATTTCTTTGACATTTTCTCTCCAGTTGCTCGCATAAGCACAATTCAGGTTCTCTTTTCTGTCGCTATCAATAAAGACTGGCAAATTTCTGAGTTAGATGTAAAGAATGCCTTCCTCTATGGAGACCTCCAAGAAGAGGTATATATGGAGCAACCTCCTAGGTATGTTGCTCAGGGGGAGTCTCAGGTATGCAAGCTGCGGAAAGCAATCTATGGCCTCAAGCAAAGCCCTCGGGCCTGGTTCGACAAGTTCATCCAAGTGGTCTCTGTCATTGGTTTTGCTCGAAGTTCTGCAGATCACTCTCTCATTATACGAAGAACTCCTCGCGGTTTGGTTGTTCTTGCTGTCTATGTAGATAATATTCTCCTTACTGGCGATGATAAGGATGGAATTGCTCAAACAAAAAGAAACATCTTCAACAAAACTTTGTTACAAAGAAATCTCATGAAGACACAACTCAGTGGTGCTCTCACAACAAAATATGTCACTGATCTTTTAAAAGAAACAAGTCTTCTTGGAGATAAACTAGCTCGATGTCCGATGAATGTTGGTGAAGAAAAATCTTGGAATGAGGACTCGCCACTTCTTTTAGACATCATTAGGTACAGACTACTAGTGGGCAAACTTATCTATCTTACCGTAACAAGACCGGACATCTATTATGTTGCAGGCAAGGTAAGTCAGTTCATACAAAACCCTAGGGAGTGCCATCTCCAATCGGCTCTAAAAATCTTGGAATACGTGAATGGATCTCCGGGGAAGGGATTACTGTTTCAGAAGAATAACCATTTGAGTATTGAAGCCTACTCTGATGCTAGCTATGCTGATGACAAAGAAGATTGAAAGTCCACATCCGGTTTTTGCACATTCATAGAAGGGAATCTATTTAGCTGGAAAAGCAAGACAAAGTTGTTGTATCTAAATCAAGTGATGAGACTGAATACAGAAGTATGACTTCAATCACCTGTGAATTAAAGTGGTTACAAACCCTTATGCATGACTTGGGAGAAGTCTATGACTATCCGTTACCAATGTTCTGCAAAAAAAAAGATGTCATATACATATCAAGAAATCCAGTATTTCATGAGAGGACAAAACACATTGAAGTTATTTGTCACTTCATCAGAGAAGAAATATTGAATGAACAAGTCTGCACTCTGTTCGTCACCTCCACTAATGAGCTAGCAGATGTCCTTACCAAACCAGTATCGTCCTCAGTTTTGTTTTCTGACATTTGTTCCAAGTTGGGCATGATTGACATATATGCTCCAGCTTAAGGGGGAGTGTTTTAAAATGAATGTGACTGCGCGGTCTCTACCTATGACCGCACCTTGTGGTCTGACCACGCAGTCTCTTCATGTGACTACACCTTGCGGTCTGATGAATGTGATCGTGTGGTCTCTGCCTGTGTCTGCACCTTGCGGTCTGATCGGTTCTGCCTGTGTGATGAAGACAGGCGGAGTGTGATCGCGCGGTCTAAATCCTGAGACCGCACCTTGCAGACTACTCAGTTAGCGTGTCTAACCTCTTAGCTTATGCGGTCAAAATATTTGTGACCGCGGTGACCGCTTATGTAGCTTTGTATAATGCTAGTCCCACATCTCCTATCTGTAATCTCTCTCACCTCCTCCACTCTATATATAGGAGGTCATACCTTTATATTATTTAGTTTTTTTTAATAAAATATTCAATTATTTTCAATTGCCACGTGTCTTTGTTAATTTCTGATAAGATATTTCAAAGTTCTCACAGTTCTAAAGTATAAGAGGCGAGTTCTCGGAGAAATGTTCTCACTGGTGCTCAGAACTGTATTCGTTTATCAAACTCCTAAAGAGAAGCTTTGAGGCGAGTTATCGGAAAGTTGTTCTCATGTATATTCTAGTAGAATTCGCCTAAAGGGAAGAAGCGTGCACAATACCCTTCCAGAACGATGTAGGTGCTAGAATACGCTATACACATCTAGAAGCACAGGCATCCCGGGTAAAGAAAAGGGGTGATCGTAGGGCAGCCCCTAGACCTATAAATAGGACCGGAACTGTATCATAAGGGGGATTGAAAAACTAAAAAGGATTTGGTAGTTCACGGTTCCTCTCTTGAAGGATCTCGCGAGTACCCCCAAAACACCAACCAAATCATTAAAAGAACATCAATTAATTGACAAAAACTAAGTTTCTGTCACGCCAACTCTCAACTTACGTAGGCAATAACCCGGGGTGAAAAAAGGTATCAACATTGATAAGTTGTGCCAGCATTCTTAAGAATGAACGACATGACACGATATCAAAAACAATCATCATTTGTGATAAACGATGTGTGAGGAATATCGGGCTAGTGGATTCAAATTACATGATAACCGGAAAATACATATAAAAAGTTCATAAATTAGTATCATACCACAGAATCAACTAAAGAATTTATCCAAGACAGTTGGTAACAAATCTGGAAAACCCATAGAGAGGTTCGTCGCTTGCTCGGAGAACTTTTCCGGTCTTTAATCCCTCAAAGGCAGTCTTGAGAAACACATTGATTGAACTACCATAGTTTATCAAGATTATTAACACTATATAGTTCTCTAAGACTTCCTTGACGATGATGACATTGTTGAAAGGGTGGCAGTCTTCGGGAAATTGTCATGATTAAAGGTAACATCTCCCCGCATTGGAGCTTTTTTATTTTCTATGCTCCAACTCGCCTGAAATCACTCCACACCGAGCTTGATTTCTTATCGCCTGACCTTAAGATTTCTTATCGCCCGAGCTTGATTTCTTATCGCCCCCCCCCCCCCCCCCCCCCCCCCCCCCCCCCCCCCCCCCCCGTGGATGCGGTTTATCTGGCCAGCTGGCCCTCATCACTGATCTTGACACACTCATCAACGCAATAACATATTCAACCTCGACACACTCCCACTAGGTCGGGAGGTTGACTTATGCAACTTGCTTACCCTTATCATATGTGGACTTGTCATCTGGTTTCCTGATGACTAAATCTTGAAGTTTTTAGGCCTTCAACATCTTCTCAATGAGAACACAGAGAGCCTGTTAACTCTCGGTGCGATGAACCCTCTCTTTGTGGAACTCACAGAAGAGCTCCATATTGTGATACCTTAGGCCAGACTTGAGGAGAGGTGTCCTCTTAAAGCCAGGCTGCTTCTGAATGATCTTAACTACCTCCTCGATAGGTAGGATGAGGTTAGTTTATGACTCTTGTGAGTCGTCATAATGACCTTGGACAAGATATGTTGGAGGTTGAGGAGGTCTGAACTTCGAGGAGGAGGTCTGATAAGAATGCTGAGCCAACTGAGGCGGGGAAGGAGCAGGCCTGCTCCTTTGAGGTGAGCGAGGTCGATGAGACCTCATATGTTGAAACTGCAGATGAGGAACACAGGGACGACGATGGCTGAATTTTCGTCCACATTGTGCTGGCGGTGGAGGAAACTATTGGCGAGGATGTCTTGGTGGTGACTAAGGAGCAGCTTAAGGCGAAGCTGAATAGATCCCCACTTACCTCTTCTGAATAAGATGAGAGAGGGAAGATATGAAACCCGGATTGATGGCCTCTCCCTCTATGAAACGATTGGCCATATCAATAAGCCCTGATAGGAGCTTGGTGGCCTTCGAGTTACCTCAAACTTAAAGAGGCCCTCATGAAGGCCACAGAGAAGAGCCATCTGGTATATGGAGGGATCCACGTCACGAATCCCTAAAATTGCTTCTTGAAACTTGTCCACGAAGTGGCCCAAAGTTTCACCTACTCCCTGCTTGATCTGGAAGATGGCATGTGCACAACTCTCTTACTTTTTGAGGTCGTAAACCTAAAAAAGACCTCTCTTCGGAGATAACCGAAGGAGGTTATCGACCTGAGATGGGAGTTTATAAAATCACTCTCTTGCTTTGAAACCAGAGGTCGTGGAAAGCAACCTGAACTGAACCCCATCAATTAGAGCCATCATTGAAACTACAGACTCAAAAGCCTGAAGATGGAAGGAGGTATCCTCCCTCTAGGTAAATTCAGGGAGATGTGGTTCTCCAAATCCATTTAGGACAGCTTCCCAATGGACTTGGTCAGAAGAAGGAGACAACTCGTCTTCCTCCTCCACGGGAGGGTAATCATAGCCCTCCTAAAAATCCAAGGCTCTAGCGAGACTAGACCACGTGGCTGCCAGGAAGAAATCACAGTGGACGGTGGTGTACTCATCCTCTTAAGGCCGCATAGCTGGATGCGCAGTTACTAGGGCTGGCGGACATGCGGAAGGAGTCGCGAACACTCCTGCAGACGGCGTTATCTGCTGAGTCAACTCAGAAATTGCCTTCATCATGGCATCCATTGCTGCACAATTTCTTGACGCGCTTGCTCAAACTGAGCTCGAGACACTCCAGAGAAGTCGCACCCATAAGCCAGGGCAAGCTCCTTTGAATTGATTCCTTAAGGTTAGTGGTCACCCATTGTAACTGGTTGATTCCTCGAACAACTCTTATCTGAAGATCGCTTGTTCGTTCTGCTAGTGTAGAAAATACACTTCACGAACTCACGCTCTACAAAGAAGGGGAAAGAAGGGAAACTGAGAGTGGTCTGCCACTTTGCGGTTACCACTAGAGATGTTGCAAGCTGCGAGGCCCAGCTTCCGGCAACTGCAACTCGGGGTTGAGGGTGATTTTATTACTAGCTGAGAAATGGTTACAAAGAGAGAGACATTGGGAGGAGGAGCTCACAGTAGCTTGAAGGGAACAAAGTCGAGTTGCAGCAGGTAGAAGCTGATTCTGGGATCCCTTTCTCAATAATGTTCACCTCTATTTATAGTAGTAGAGACTTGGACGAACGGGTGGGTTGCAAAAAATACAAGCTACTCCGGTTACAAGAGAGACGGGCAGAGATGAGGGGTTACATGTTGTGCAAATAGCCTAAAAAGCCAGGTCATGCGGGCACAACATGAGTTTCTGCACGAGCTTGGGCAAAATAGCTGCACTAAGAGAATAAAACTAAACTAGCTAAAGGGTCGAGCAATCTCTAAAGGCTGGCCGTCCGAATTGACGAGGAGGAAGCCACCTGTCCCACAAAGCTTGGGTTGTTGAGCTATACGGACATGGAAAGTCTGTCCGCGCAGACCGCGGAGTGAAACACTGGCTTGCCTGGAGAGAGTTGGAGTCTGGGGCCGAGCGAACTCCCATCAAATACCGCCCGAGGTATTGGGGAAAATGAGAAGTTATTTGAAGGTAGATGGGCAGCTATGCCGAATGACACTGGAAGAGTGACCGCTATACTCTTGAGGAGAAGCGGAGTTGCTTGGCTTTTGAACAACATAAGGCCTGAGCGAACTCAGAAGACAATCCGCAATGATCGTTATGGAGACGATTCTAAGCTTTGCTGAGGTAGCAGGACTTCGGGTAAATAGATGGGGGAAGTAAGAATTTGCGATTTAATTTTTTTAGGTCAAAGTTAAAGTCATGGGTTCTCGAAACCTATCTCAATATCGATGACAACGGGGTAAACATTTGATTGAGGGATTTTAAGAGTTACTGGAATACCAATGACTTTAACCCCAAAACTATTTCCACCCTAAAATAATTCAGCCGAACAACAAAATTGATTTTATTTACACCAAAGTCAATTCTTGAATACTAATGTTGTCCAAACAAATTGCTGATGGAAAATTGCTGATAGGAAATGGAGTTTGAAAAAAATGTTTCCAAAAAACAAAATTTTGTTAAAAAAATATTTGGATGAAATGTAGTTTGTAAAACCGTGTTTTGAAAAAGTTATTTGGAACTAAAAAAGAGTTTTTGGTGATTTTTTTAATAAAATAATTACCAACCCCAAAATATATAAAAACACATTTTTTCATAATACATCACCCAACACAAAAATAATGTTTATTTCATGAAAAGGACATTTTTTCGAACCAGTTACCCTCGTAATTTCAATCTATGATCTAGATTCATACAACTGATCTGCTATAATATCATATAGCGTGATCATTTCGTCTACACCACCTGCAATATCAAAGCATATCTCTTGCCGCCCTTGTGAGCATCATTGTTCAAAAATCAGAAAAGATTGGACAATCAACAATTGTTTGATAAAATTATCATATTTATACTGATTGTAATGACGAACAATCAAGAAAAGATTGGACAATCAAGCGGAATTTATAGATAACATTACAATCAAGCAGATTTCATAGAGTATTGGCAATGATGAACAACCAACTAGTTAGCGCTCCTAACCAGAGGAGTTATTGACCCAAGAGGAGTTATTGACCCCTGGAATTAATTCCTGCCAAGCTTCACCAACCCAGATTTCCTGTTCAGCAACCCAAAATTCAGGTGGTGTTCTGATTTTAGTGAGAACTTGCTGCCATATTCCTCAACAAATATAAAAGGGAGGAGGAAATATGGAACCAGTTGATTCCTCATCAAAAAAACCAATGGTTAAAGAAAAGGTTAGGATTACCAAACAATGGTAAAACCGAGCCACGATTTACACATCCAACAAAAAATAGCAAAACAGTCGTCGAGAGGACGGGAGGGAGATATAGCTTCGGAGCTAGGTGTCGTGGAGGTTGCAGTGGTCCTCAAGAGGTGAGAGGATGAGGCTGTCGTCAATGATGCCGTCGGAGTAGAGGGGGGAAGGTTTTCACTACTGCGTCTATTGTGGAAGATCTAGGGGACCAAGTTGTGGCTAGACTGGAGGAGAGAAGCCGCGTCAGGGAAATAGGGCAAAACAACGGTTATTAAGAAACACATGCTTGCAAAAATCTGTCCCAAACACCGCTTATACGAAAACATCAGTTTTGGCCCAGCCGCACCGTAGACCATAAGCCAAACTAAACGCTGGTTTGGGAGGAAAAATAAACATTTACTTTTCCAATTTTACCTCACCTTATTTAAATAATCCATTTTTTAAAATTTAGGTGATTTTTTTATTTTAAAAAAATGTGCTCTCATATAGATAGTCCTCTACCACAATAAAAGATATATTCTTTCCGCCGCTCGCAAACTCCCGTGCACACCGCAAAATGAACGACGAGCGAAGTATAACACTAAGGGGTTTGCGAGCGGCTCGAGCGATGTCGCGTTGGGACAATATCGTGGCCCGGATAATGTCGTGCGGGGTACGGGGGGCCCGTGCACTACAACAATTGAGGTACTGTCGTGATTGGTCGTAGAGGCGGAGCCCCGTGTCTACTCGCGTGCGTGCTCACGCGCCTTCGACTAACGCATATGGAACGGATGATTCCCAGTTTCTTATAAAAACAACTTCAGCAACACAAGAAAACTTAATACAGTACAGCTAATGTCATAAAAAGGGCTATATTTCAAGAACCAACAAAGAGCATAGTGTGGGCGCCTTCGACTAACGCATATGGAACGGATAATTCCCAGTTCCTTATAAAAACAACTTCAGCAAGACAAGAAAACTTAATATAAAAAGGGCTATATTTCAAGAACCAACAAAGAGCATAGCTTTCGATGCTGATCAATACAAAAGCCGAATAATATTTCCTTCCACCTGCTTATCAAGTGGATATGAAAGCATGACACAACAAAAATTAAAAACAACAAAACTGAAGCACATCAGAGTGATTACTGAGAACCTTCTAGTATCGCTTCCCAAACATCACTCCAAAGATACAATAGCTTTGTAGGGTAGGACTTGATAAAGCAGTAAACCTGTTACCAACCATGATGATATACATCAATGTATTATTAGAAGAAGTGCGGAAAGCATTCGCGAGAGCAATAAAAATAATATTTGACAGGTAAAACTATGGCATCATATTTAAAATTATCAGTACAGGTTCAGTATAAAATGCTGACAGGATACCAGCAAATATGAGAAGTGCAGCTCAAGTCGTAGGTAGTTAATTTTAAATGTCATCGATCAGCTTAGAATGAAAAGATTGTGATAAATAAAGGGCGAAGGGTAACACAAAAAAGTGCCTCGATAAAATCAGCAGTACAATGGTGAAAGAAGCATTCAAAAAGATTTTCAGTACTCATTCCTGATAAATACTACATAAGATGATTGTGTATTTCTTTTTTGCATGCATCTTCTAGTGATCTTACCTTTTGGTTACCTATTTTCAAACCTTAAAATTTGTATCAAAATCTAGTTTTATGGATTATTTTACTGAAAATGACAAGTATAAATAAGGATATACAGGACATACAAATGACTTTGAAATTTAGATTATCTATTTTCCCCATCAAATGCTTAGTCAGATTTTGAATCAAATTTTAGATATCTATTTTTCCCCGTGCAGAAGAACTAAGTCCATGTAAAAGCCCTCATCTCTCATGTATAGATTAGTCTCACATCTTAGTTTGGAGTTGAGATTTCACTCATCCACCCTATAAAATGTGTATATTAAATTGAGATGAGGAGATGAGAGTTTGAGTGGTAATGCTCATCACTCGACTTCTCACTTCAAAATCTTGGCGATTGAGCTCCTGCTCTCGTCGATTGAGTTTTTAATTTCCGCTAGACTCCTCATTGTTTTTCAGGTACTCGTAGGACGTGCACCGAGCTCGCCAGGACTCTCTCAGCTGTTGTCGGACTAAGCATCCCTTGCCCCGCCATATATAGGCCCAATGTCAGTTATTGGTCTGGCTGCCTCTTAGCACATACCCACCTCTACCTCTTGCCACAAAACCCGCCTCATTTGTGCCTGCCTTCGCTCCGTCCCGAGCACGCCACGGTCGGTTATCACTGGACTCTCCGCTCCTTCCTCCTTCCACGTCCGCTGACCTCAACGATTTCCATCTCTCGTATTCGCAGGCGCCGGCGCTTCCAGATATTCGCATTTTTCTGCACCCATCACTCACGTGACAAGTCCTTCCAGATTTCTGCGTTATAGCTCTGGTGGACGGACTCGCGGCTACCCCCTCGGCGCTCGATAATCACTCCAGTCACTGCATTTGGCGACCTAGGTACTCCTGACCTTGCCGACAGTATTCTGCTGCGACCCTATCTCCAACTCTCGTATACCTCGCCAACATCACTCCAAGCTTATATGCGCTCGTATTTCTACTTCCACGGATCAGAGCTCACTGCCTCCCGCTTCCAGGAACTCACCGCTCCTTTGCATCCCGTCCTCGCTAAGCCCATTTCCCAAGCTCGCTAGCCCCTACTTTCAGCACTCACCGCTCACAGAGATCGCCGACTCCCTCCCATCTCTCCCTGAAAACATGGGGACGAATGTTGCGTCCGCCTCCTCTACTCTTCCAGCACTCGCTCCGGCTCCAATCTCTGACGTTCATGATGAATTGCGCATTACCACTATCTCTCTCACTGGGAAGAAAAATTTTGTTGAGTGGGTCAGCTTGGTGTGTCGAGTCCTTCAAGCCAAAGGTGTTCTTCATCATCTAACTCGTGACACACCTGTTGAGTCTACCGAGCAATGGCTCCGGGATGATGGTCGAGTACAATCATGGATTTTTAAACTCCATGAAGAGTGAACCCTATCAAATGGCTATGCACCACGAGACAGCCAAGGTCATGAGGGATGAACTGAAGTCCCTCTACTCTGGCAAAGATGGCCTACAACATTTGTCCGATCTCTTTTGAGATCTTCAGACCGTTGAACCGGGTTCGGACGGTGACTTGACTTCGTTCATGGCACAATACAAGACTATTGTCGAGCCTTGGATTCAACATAAGCCTCCAACTTTGGACTTTGCTACCCAATGGGCTAAGAAGGAAGTCGTGGGAATCGCGCTAATGATGCCAAGATTACCACCACACCTATATAGTGTCCTGGCCAACGTTTTATCCTCTCCCACTATTTCTACTCTCTCTGATGTTTGCTACATGATTCTGAAGGTAACTCCACTGAGGTCTCCTTGACTCCCTCTCCTACTTTACTTCACCACTATGTTGAAGCTCGACATCCATCTACTGAGTCTTGTGGAGGTCGAACTGGGTCTCGTGGTGGTGAGCGTAATGGTCACACCCATTTTACGAGACAGAGCACTCGCATATATACCTGTTACTGAAAACATGGGTTCCCGCAACCACTCCCTCCTCATGCGTCCCTAGCCGTGGATGCTCTGAGCACATCCCACACTGATATTGACACCCTGCGGGAGGAACTCCGGCAACTACGAAGGTTGGTTACTCGTAAAATTGGCTATGTCGCCTCTTCCTCAAATGAAGATATATATTATTTTTCTCATAGCTCCTCCTAGATAGTGTACTCAGGGGCCACAAATCACATTACTCCGCATACACCTTCTTGGTGCACGGATACTTCTACTACAAAATTAATCATTGTTTCCAACGACGCTACCACCCCTATTTGTGGATCAGGAGATGTTCCTCTAACTCTGTCCACTTCTCTACATTTTGCATCTATGTCCCTGACATGCAATTTAATCTTCTCTCAGTAAGTTGACTTACTCATGAGCATAACCACTCAATCATTTTTACCTCTTTTTCCTTCGTGGTGCAGGATCGATGGACGCGGAGTATCATTGGTAAAGGTCAACTGTCGAATAGGATCTACACTCTGGACCTTCCCACCTCAAGCCTTGTCCTTAGTTACTTTTCTTGATTGGCATCGACACCTTGGTCATGCTCCTCTTTCTATACACTGTAAGTCTCTTCCTGATTTTACGTTTTCAAAATTTACCTGTGAATCTAGTATTTACGGAAAACAATATCGTTCTACCTTCTCCTCTAATTGTACTATGAGTTTTACTCCATTTGCATTAGTACATTCAAACATTTTGGGTTCGTATAAAACTGTAAGTTTGTTTGGGTATCATTACTTACTTTAATTGATAGTAATCCTCGAATAACATGTGTTTCTTACGCGATCGCTCGGAAATACTGTGTTATTTCACTCATTCATCGTTGAAACTCGCACTCAATTTCCGAGCTCTATTAAAATTCTTCAAACAGATAATACTCATGAACATACCAGTCACGAACTTTAAGGAACTTACAATACCTTAGGTATTATCCATCAAACGTTATGTGCTTATACCCCACAACAAAATGGTGTGACCAAGCAGAAGAACTGCTACCTCCTTGAGATGGCACAGTCATTTATGTTTCAAATGTAGATTCCTAAGAGCTATTGGCACTTTACTATTACCATTGCATGTTATTTGATTAATCGCATGCCTTCAACAGCCATGAACTTTGCTAGTCCCTTCACTGTCCTTTTCTCATCTAAACCTCGCATTCCCCTACTTCCTTGTGTTTTTTGGTGTGTATGCTTTGTCCATCATCTTAGCCCTCCAGTGGAAAAGTTGGTCCCTTGTGCTCGAAAACATATCTTTGTTGGGTATTCTCGCAAACAGAAGGGCTATTTGTGTTGCTCTCCCACTGAACGGAAGACATTTACCAACGTTGATGTTACCTTCCTCGTGGATTAACTCTTTTACTCCTTGACTCCTCATGATAACTTCCCCCCGCTCTACCACATCCTAACATCCATACCACAACTCTACATATCCCCTGCTCCCCACACCACCTCTCGTGCCCCCAACACCACCTACTCCTCTCCATGTGTATACACGACGTCATCCTCGTTCTGATGTCCTGCGACAATTGCTCCCTACTGATGACCCTAGTTGTTAAAGGCGCGCCTAAGGCTCAAGGCTCACCGGGCTCAGAGTTTTGCGCCTTTGTGCGCCTTTTTTGCTCCTTTGGAGCATAAAAGACACGTCTAGGCGCAATTTCTATTGTAAATTTTTTTTTTTCAAAATAAAGAAAGAAATAATGTAAGAAATAAATATTTTTTTTCATGATTTAGTGTTTGTGAAACATAATCGAGCTTTGAGACTTACATATGATGCAAGTGATCATATTGATTCTATTTTTTATGAGATATAAATGATAGTAATGAATTATTAATGAGTAAAATAGATGAATAATTTGATTAGGAAGATGAAGTGATGTTTGATGCAGATTATTTAAACCGAATATAGTTGCGCCCTGCCTTCGTCAGGCGCGCGCCTGCGCCTAGGCTCCAAGACCCCTTTGCGCCTTGGTGCGCCTTGCGCCTTTAATAACTAAGTTGATGACGCTTCACGACCAGATGATCCAACTACGGATCCCCCAAGATGCAGTCCTTTTACCGCCCACCCTCTCTCTCTCTCATTATGTCTGCTTTCACAGCTTATCTTCAGAACTTCACATTTTTGTGACTTCCTTGTCTTCTATTTCCAACTCTTTTATGTAGGAAGCTCTTCAGCATACAGGATGACGTGCTAAGATGGATGAGGAAATGGCTTCCCTCTAGGTAAATAAGAACTGGGACCTTATCTCTCTTCCTCCTGGTCAATCCAGTGTGCGATGTAAGTTGATATTTAATGTGAAGCATCGTACTGACGGGACAGCTGAGTGCCTTAAACCTCTTTTTGTGGCTCGCGGTTTCACTTAACAATATGTCTCGACTATAAAGAGACGTGCATTTCTTCATGGAGATCTCACTGACACAGTTTACATGCAACAACATCCTGGCTATGAAACAACAGAAGAGTCTCTTGTTTATCAGATCGAGAAATCTCTATATGACCTTAAGCATTCTCCTCAGGCTTCGTTTGATAAGTTCAGTCAGGTCGTTCGAGATTGTAGTTTCATTCGGAGCT
This sequence comes from Dactylorhiza incarnata, assembly GCA_033032865.1. Taxonomy (NCBI): domain Eukaryota; kingdom Viridiplantae; phylum Streptophyta; class Magnoliopsida; order Asparagales; family Orchidaceae; genus Dactylorhiza; species Dactylorhiza incarnata. Next base: position 1,150,190 of record JAWHQI010000355.1, on the reverse strand, counting down.
CGACAAACTTCTCCTTATTTAATTATCACCGCCCATCAGGCATGAGGACATATCTTGTATATGGTGTCCCATTGATGATAATCTCATCACAGGCGATGAACTGAACGGCAAATCGATGATCAAAAAGCACTTAGTCTCACACTTTCAGACCAAATATTTGGGCCGCCTAAAATATTTTTGGGTATTAAGGTAGCTTCTGGACCCCATGGTCTCGTCTTGTCTCAACGGAAGTGTTGTCTCAACATTCTTCACGATGAAGGTTACTCAGGATGCAAGCCTGATGTAACATAAATCAGAAGCTTTGTGCTCACACATCTGACTCTAATCTGTTGCTCCCTAATCTGAAGTACTATTGTTGTCTTATTGGCAAGCTTATCACATGACCTAATATATTTTTTTTTTGTTGGGGTGCTCAGCCGCTTCATGCATGCTCCTCGGATGTCCCACCTCCCGACTGTCAAGCGAATCCTTTGGTATCTGAAGAATGCTCGGGGACAAGGGCTTGTGTATAAGCTCTTTTCTTCTCTATTATTAATTGTCTACTCTGATGCAGACTGAAAGTGCACAGTGTGCCTCTGAGAATTCTCTAGAAGGGGGGTAAATAGAGATTTAAATATTTTTACCCTAACTAAGCATACAATAAAAATTACTAAGGTATTATGCACACAACAAACCAAAGGCAGAATAAATAAAGTAAAGTCTGTTGAAAATGAACACAGAAAAATCAAAGGGGACAGCACAGAAATTCACAGCAAAGACACAAGAATTTTTATAGAGGTTCCCCGAAATGTAGGTAGTCATCTCTTCTACCTCCCTGGTAGGATTGCACAACCTGTGTCTGAGTCTTTGACAAGGAGACTCTTAGAACCACAGATCTTTTGATAAGGAGATCTTGAACCACTGAGCCTTTTGGTAAGGAGACTCTTAGAACCAAAGATCTTTTGATAAGGAGATCTTGAACCACTGAATCCTTTGGAAGATGGATTCTTAAAACTCTATACAGGTGAAGGCAATAGTAAGAAGAAAGTGAGAGGGAGAAGGAGAGAATTTTGTTCTCAGAATTCTTCAGAAGCTTTGTTGATGCTTATGTCTTTCTTTCATTGGATCTGAAATGATAAACCCTTGCTTATGATAGTGATGATTTGCAAGGGTTGTTCTGCTTAATCCTTTTCTCTCAGCACTTGTTGTAGTTCTGCTGCTGTATGATGATGAAAAGAAAGCAACAATGTATGTTCCTGTGCAGAGAGTACTCTTCTGTAAATCTGTCTTTTTAGGGTTTGAGAAGGAAGAAGATGAAGACCCTATTCGACAGAGAGGATGAATGTAATTACTGTGTTGTTGTTTTCTTCTCCTCTTTTTGCATACTCATTGTGTATAATTGGGTTTTCAAAAACTTTCTTCTTTTGGCTCGTCCTGAAAAAGGAATTCCTCTCAACTACTTAATTTCCTTTCTTCTTTTGTTCTCGACCCGTCCATTCATTTTGAATAGCTTCCAAAAGTGATTGTTATGTCCTAGAAAGCTTCTTTCTATTCTTGGCAACAAACGAGCCATTGAAGAACTGTCTCTAGCCTGGTGGTCCTTCTGAAAAGGTCCCAAAAGGACAGCTGAAAAAGCTTCCTCTTTCTGACTGTATTCGACGATGCGTCAACTTCATCAATCTTCATGTCGACGCACCTCTGAGTGCTTATCGACGTAGCTTCGAATTTCTTCTTAGCTCTGGCTGAACTCAGATGTCGACGTTACGTCGATACCTTATCGACGTACCCGTCGAGTTGAAGCATTGGACTTGATCTTTTGACTTCTGCGTCGAATTGTATTTGACGTTGCGTCGACTTGTTAGATGGCTTCGACAAGCTCTTCATTCTGCGTCGATTCCCTTTCAACGTTCCGTCGACTTGACTTATACTTCGACAGGCTGACTATTCTGCTTCGACTTTAACTCAGAGTTACGTCGATATCAAGTCAGAGTTGCGTCGACTTGTATTCGACGCAAGTCTTATCTTAACTTGTTTTTGTGATTGCTTTAACTAGTCCTTGACACTCTAAGGTGAGTGTGACATCCAAAGACATCTAATGACCAGATTACCCTTACTATACAATGTGGGTAATAAACCTAAGAAGTAAAATCACTTATAGTTAATTTGTTAAGTTAAATCAAAAGGAGTTTTCTCAACAATCTCCCCCTATTTATCTTAACAAATTTTACAGATTTTTTAAAGTGATTTTACACATACCTTGACACAAAATCACAGATACAACCAAAACATATATAGACAATACAATATAATAGAAATGAAAAATAACTGATTTGTATAACTCAGTGTTTACCAGAATTAGTTTATCCAAGACATGATTCACTTTTTCTTCTTGAGAAAATTTGTCAAGGCCTCAAAGATTTTTCTAGATTCTCTTTACATATTTGAAATTTGCTGGGATTGCTTTTTCTGGATTCCTCTGGATTTTCTCATGCCCTTTGAAAAGCTTTTCCAAATCAGCTTCTATTTCAGAGTACACATCACTGAGCTTTGACCCCAAGCTGATGACTTTAGCAGTTAGAAAGTTGATTTCTTCTAGTTCTATATCCTCAGCATCAGGATCTGGTACTACAAATGTTGACTGGGGAACACCTGCAACTGGAGCTGTTTTGAAGGTGATCTTTCTTTTCTTTTGATATTGGAAGGTCTTCTAGGTCTTGATTGACTCCAAGACCCTTTGTACCTTTTTGACCTTTCTCATCCTTGAATTTTACTTGAGGATTATTTGCAACATATTTGGAAAGATTGAACAGAGTGCTGGGAATTTTGAATGCCTCTTCTAATTGTTCTTTCTCTACAGCCTCTTTGCCCTTTTTCAGCCTTTCCATGAACAATCTTCTCTTTTTCACATGATCCCTTTGAGCTGCTGCATAATCATCTTGCTCTCTTCTTCTACACTCATCCAGGGCTTCATCCAGCTTTGGATCATTATATTCCTTCCAGATATCTTCAGGCATCCCTACCTTCTCATAAATTTTGTTATAGGATCTATCATTTTTGTACATTTTTCTTTGCTCATGTGTATACCTTTCCCAGATTGGTATATTTCTTTCATATCCTCTACCTCTTCCATCTCGTCCACTGAAATTTCTCCCCTGACCTCTCCTCCTGTATGGAGGTCTTCCTCTGAAGGGAGGTGCTGGAAGAGTTGGAGTGGGTGTTGGGGTAGGATCAATAAGAGGTAAAGCTGGAGATGGAGAGGGTGGAGCATTTACAAGAACCTGATCAGCCACCTTGACGGGAGAAGGTGTTGTTCTAGATTCTTCAGAAAAGACCTTGAATTTTTGTACATCAGGAATGGATGGCTCAGTACCCTCATTGAACTCTTGCAGACTCTTCAGATAGGCCTGATCATCTGAGAATAGAGGAATCTCTAGAGCAATCTCCCCCCGAATTGATGACTCCCCCTGTGTTGAAGGTTGAGTCCTTGGAAGAGACAACTCCCCTTGTGTTACTGAATCTTCAGGTAGTATAAGGAGCTTAGAGGTAATGGCTGGCTCTCCTTCAGATTCTAAAGTTAGAGGGAGAGTTGTAGTGTATACTGAGTCTTGAGGTGGTTGTCTGCTGATACATCTCTCACCCTGCTTTATATCGTTGATGAAAGATATAAAGACATCGGCAGGCACAACTGACAATCTCATTTCTGCATCAAAGGCCTTGATTTCATACGTGAGGTCTCGCAACCTTCTGTGTTGGGCGCACAGCAGGCGATAGCACTCCCTTGAGAAGTCAAGATAAAGAGTACTGAACTGAGATAATAATGTCTCGAGGGCAAGATCAACTGCTTCAATAACATCTCTTTGATTCGAAGGAGATGTCATTGAAATCCTGCGAGTACCTGCAAGGAAACAGAAAGAGAGAAGTAGAGGGGAAAACGGAGGAGAATGAAAGGGAGAGTAGTTGAAAAAGCACAATAGAGTCGAATGCCTGAGTTGCTATGAATAGATGAATCGTCGCAACTTAGGGTTATATTCGAAGTGACGTCGAACAGAAATGAATTCAGCGCGCCAAAATATGTCAATATCGCTTACGTGCGCGCTTTGCAAAGTCGATGTAACGTCGATAAGAATTCGGCGTGGCTCCGAATATAGTTCAGCGACCATGATGTCCGAATATAGTTGTCAGGATGGCTCCGAATATATATTCGACGCTACGTCGAGTGCTATTCAACGAAACTATCTCAATCTGCTCTCGAAGCTAACGTCGAATAGAAGTCGACGGTGCGTCGATTCTTATTCGACGTAGCTCTGATTTAACAATTTTTGTGAAAAAATTTGTTGTTTTTCCCAGCAATACCTTTCTATGGAATATATGTTTGAATACATAATATAGCGGGAGTGTCCTAGAGAGCTCCATCAAGCATTCTCAGTGCATTGATTAAGAACTTGTGCTTACTTTCATCAAGTGGCTTAGTGAAAATATCAGCCCTTTGAATATCAGTGGAGATGTATTGAAGGTTAATCTTACCTTTCTCAACATTGTCCTTGAGAAAATGGTGACTTATCTCTATGTGCTTAGTTCTGCTGTGGAGAACGAGATTGGAAGCTATAGAAATAGCACTAGAACTGTCACAAAATATTGTGGAATTGACAAGAGAAAAGTTGTAATCTAACAACTGATTTTGCATCCACAGTATTTGTGAGCAGCAGCTCCCTGCAGCTATATACTCAGCTTCAGCTGTAGAAGTGGAGACTGTGGTTTGCTTCTTGCTAAATCATGAGATCAGTCTAGCACCCAAGAACTGACATGTTCCTGAGGTGCTTTTTCTATACAGCCTGCATCCAGCATAGTCTGCAACTGAATAACCAACTAATTCAAATCCAGATTCAGCTGGATACCACAAGCCAAGTTCAGGTGTACTCTTTAGATATCTGAGTATTCTTTTTACAGAACTCATGTGAGATTCCTTTAGGTCAACCTGAAACCTAGCATATAGATACAGGTAGCAAACATTATATCAGGTCTGCTAGCTGTCAGGTAGAGAAGAGAGTCAATGGCTGCTCTGTAAGTCTTCTGATCAAAGGACTTACTCTTTTCATCTCTATCTAAAACAACATTAGTAGTCATGGGGGTTTTCATAACAGAGACATTCTCCATCTCAAACCTCTTGATGAGCTCTCTGGTATACTTGGATTGAGATATGAAAATGTCATATGCATTCTGTCTTACTTGAAGACCAAGGAAATATGATAGTTCCCTCATTCTACTCATTTCAAATTTTGGCTGCATTAGATAAGCAAATCTTTTGTAGAGAGATTGATCTATTGACCCAAATATAATGTCATCTACATATATTTGTACTAGCAAAAGCTGATTCTTACATGCTCTTGTGAAGAGTGTTTTATCCACTTTCCCTCTTTCAAAGGAGTGTTTCAGAAGGAAAGTGGATAAGGTCTCATACCAAGCTCTTGGAGCTTGCTTGAGGCCATACAGTGCTTTATCTAACTTATACACAAAAGAGAGAAAAGATGGATTGACAAAACATGGGGGTTGCTCCACATACACTTCTTCCTGAAGAGTTCCATTAAGGAATGCACTCTTCACATCCATCTTATGGACTTTGATCTTCATGTGAGCTGCATATGTCAGGAACATTCTGATGGCCTCCAGCCTTGCTACTGGAGCAAATGTCTGGTTGAAGTCAATTCCCTCCTCTTGTCTGTATCATTGGGCCACAAGTCTGGCCTTATTCCTGACTATGACTCCTGTTGAATCCATTTTGTTTTTGAATACCCATTTGGTGTCAATGACTGGGTAATTCTTTGGTCTTTCAACCAATGTCCAGACCTTGTTCCTCTCAAACTGTGTTAGCTCTTCTTGCATAGCAGCTATCCAGTGAGGATCATTGTCTGCTTCTTCAAACTTCTTGGGTTCATACTGAGAGAGGAAGCATTGTAACATTGTTTCACGAGTTGTTTCCTTGTCTTGACTCCAACTGTCAAATCTCTTATAACTTGTGTTGAAGGATGATCCTTTAGGGTCATCCTTGATTTTGTTGAGTTATCTAGGAGATTCTCTTCTTCCTGAAGAACCACTTGCTCAGTGACAGTGGGAGCACCATCCTCATTTACTGGAATGACCTCAGTGGCTGCCAGCTCAGGTGCTGTAATTTCCTCTTCATCTGCTGCAAAATCTTAATCTGAATCAGTGTCAATTCTCTGTTTTCCTTTGTCTTGACACACTAATGGATGGTCCACGATGCTTAGCCTTTCAACTTGATCTGCTAGTTGATCTTCTTCTTGCAGAGCAGTGCTGGTGGAAGTTTCCTTCCCCTTATAATACATGTTAGTTTCATCAAAAACTACATGCACAGACTCCTCAATTTTGAGAAAGCTTTTATTATATCACCTATAGGCCTTGCTTGATGAGGAATATCCCAAGAATATCTCATCATCAGCCTTCTTATCAAATTTGGCAAGATGACATTTCTCATTGTTGAGGATAAAGCAGGTACAACCAAAAATCTTAAAGTGACTATATGTGTCTTTCCCTTCAATAACTCATAGGGAGTCTTCAACTTAGTCTTGTGGATGAGACTTCTATTCAGAACATAATTAGCAGTATTCACTGCCTCAGCCCAAAAGGACTTTGGTAAGTTGGATTCAGCCAATAATGTCCTTCCTGATTTAATTAGGGTTCTATTTTTCCTTTCAGCCACACCATTTTGTTGGGGGGTTCTAGGAGCTGAAAAGCTGTCTTATCCCTTCATCCTCACAGAATCTACACATTAACTGATTCTCAAACTCAGTCTCATGATCACTTCTGATCACAGCAACCTGAGTGTTGAGTTCAGATTGAATCTGTCTAATGAATCTTGAGAGGATCTTGAAGGTATCTGACTTAGCTTTTAGAAAGAACACCCAGCTGAACCTAGAAAAGTCATCAATAATGACTAAAGTATAGGACTTACCTGCTAAGCTCTGAGTGGAAATAGGACCAAATAGGTCCATGTGCAACAGGAATAGAATTATTCTGGGGGAATCATTCTTACCAATTGGTTTGAATGATGCTTTAATCTGCTTTCATAGTTGGCAGGCTCTACAGGGATAGTCTTTATCGAACATACCTGTTGGTAAGCCCCCTACTAGGTTATGCTTGGAGAGTTTGGCAATGGTCTTAAAGTTAAGGTGATTGAGTCTCCTATGCCACAACTCACTGTTTTCTAACTGGGAGTTGAATAAGCAGATCTCTGACTTTGTATACTCAAAGTCTACAACATAGACATTACCTTTCCTAAGACCAGACAATACTATTTGGTCAGTTCTAGAGCTAACTACATGACACAAAGACTTAGTGAATACAACTTTGTATTCACCATCACACAGTTGGCTAATACTGATTAGATTATGTTGAAGTCCTTCAACATAAGCTACCTTAGAAAAAGAGACTTCCCCAATCCTGAGCAAACCATATCCTTTGGTTTGACCAGAGTGGGAATTCCCAAAAATTACCTTAAGCCCTTCATTGGCCTTGAAGTTCTCCAGCAGTTCTTTTGCTCCAGTCATATGCATGGAGCATCCACTGTCCAGATACCACTGCTGGTTTGTGGTTGAACAGTCTCCCTTCTCATTCTCAGTAGTGGAGTCTTGCAGAGCCATTAAGCAGGCTTCTTCTGGTCCACACTCTTCATCATCATCAGATGAGGAGGAGCTTGATTCAGAATCTGAATCACTCCAGGTTTCAGCAATGAAACCTTTCCCTCCTTTCTTGTCCTTCCTCCTGAAGAATTTCTTCTTGTGCTTCTTCCTCTGCTTGTTGCTCTTGTTCTTTTCTTCCTCAGGACATTCAGTGGCAAAGTGTCCTGGTTTTCTGCAAGAAAAGCAGATAATCTCCTGTTTAGGAGTTTTGTCATACCCTGGCTTGCTTGAACTCCTCTCTTTCCTTCTGGAGTCCTCTGTCCTGACCCATCTCTTGAATCTTTTAGCCAAGAGATTGAACATCTCTTCTTCAGTGGTGGAGGACTCTGCTTCAGCAGTCTTTAATGCAATAGTCCTTTCTTTAGGAGTTGATATTCTCTCCTGGGCTTCTGACTCAGCCCTGTTTTTCAGTAGAAGCTCATAGGACTTGAGCTTTCCCAAGAGAGCATCAGTTGATATCTCTCTGAGGCATCTAGAATCTCTGATAGCCAAGATTCTAGAGTCCCCTTTCTCTCCCTCCTATCCCACCTCTCCGCCTTCCACCTCAACTCCAATCGCTTCTCCGGCTTCGTCCTGTCCTCCCTCCGAGACCTCCAGTACCTTTTCGAAGTCGACCTCAGCAACTACCTCCTCACAGGCCATGCGAGAGCTGTTGCACCAAGAAATACGCATACATCATTCAGATTCCATGTTAGTCAATGTCCTCCGCCTCAATATTCTTCTTCTATTTGGGTTTAACTCTAATCTTAAGCTTATCCGAGATTATCATGGTTTTTGTGTTATTTCTTGATTAATCCAATCAATTGTTCAACTGTTTTTTAATTTTGATTTCAGCTTTAAATATCAATAGAAAAGGAATAGAAGATCAAACCTAGATTCATCCTAATGCGTTTCACTTGTTCTATCAAAACTTTGAATGGTTTAAATAACCTGCAGGGAGAATCTTTTGTAAGAAGGGATGCAATGCTGATGGGGACACATGGGATGAATGTAAGGATCTTTCCTCAGTGTCGTAGTAGCTGTTAGCTAGTTATTCATCATTCTTGTCCAAAAATTGGAGCAGATATAGAACTAATAATGTTGACCATTGAAAAATATTTGGAAGCACAACAGCTTTCTATCATACTTTTCATTCATCTATTGTAAATAAATACATACAGGGAGTCAGGGCTGAATACAAAAGTAGAATATACAAATTGTCCGTAAGGACTTCCTACAATAGCTCATATACAAGTGAAGATTTCAGGAAACAGATATGTGAATTGTGTTGTAATAATACAACACATTATGTATGTGTGTGTGCTTGTGTGCTTGTGTGCTTGTGTTTATGTATGTGTGTATGGTTGTGGTTGTGTTTGTGTGTGTGAATGTGTATGTAGTTGTGTGTTTATGTGTGTTTGTGGTTGTGTGTTTATGTGTGCTTGTGTTTGTGTGTGTGTGTGTCTATTAGTATGTGTGTGTGTGTCTATTAGTATGTGTGTGTGTATGTGTATGTGTGTGTGTAAATATCAATTCCATCGACTGAATTCTAATATGCAGCCGAACAGTGGAATTACAAATTCCAATTGACAGAATTCTTGCATTCAGCCGAACAACAGAATTAGAATTGACTTCAATTCCAATTCTTGAGGGAATCGGAATTAGGCAAAGTCCAATTCCTGCATCTCATTTCCTGCCAAACGAACGGAGTCTTACATATTGTAGCATGCTCAATGAAACAAGTGTCAAGGATCCATTCAGATTGTGATGTAGATGCAGTGTGTGCACTCGTGATATCTGATGTGGCAAATGTAGTAGAGGAATCAACAACTAAAGAGTTATAGTGGGTCAATCTGAGGGTAACATATGTCAAAAGGCCGCTAGGTCCCAAGTATAAAAGGCCCCTTGATGAACTAGTGTCCTTATGTAACTCGTCGGTATTAGCAACATGTTGTGAACAAAAAATAGACTATATGTCGCCCCTCCATTACTGCCCTAATCATGGCCACCCACGTCTCTACGATATGGAGCAAGATGAGGATACAAAAGATAACAAAACTTTCAAGTATTGTCTTTCCTCCCTCAATGACCAGACGTCTGAGAATAATCACTAAGTCGGGGTTGCCCAAGATCGATTTTTGCAAGAGCGGAATGATCAGTCTTCACGATGGAGCTTAAAGAGCAGTGAAGGTCCTCATCACTCAAAATCATATTGAGCATTTCCCGAAGAGATGGGATGGGCTCACGATATATGACATTGGTTGTGTCGTGTTGAACTCCATATTGAGACCCATGAGGAAGACATGCACCTGAAAATTGTCATCTTACTTCTGCAATTTGAGTGCATCAACAGTATATGATGGGGTAAAGTCATCAAAGTACTGCAGCGCTTCATAAAGGCTATCGAATTCAAAGAAGCAAGGTCCCTCCTTCAGCTCTAGGACACGTGGGGTGAGCTCATAGATCTGTGTCGAGCTACCAATCTGTGACTATGTCTCGCTAACGCTAATCCAGATCTCGTGAGCGCAGTCCATGAGCAAATAACTATGGTTGCAAGAGGAGGCATCGAGTGGAGTAACCATGAGACTACCAACAAGTTAAATGCATCATATTTCCTCCATGAGGGGTATGTTACCCGTTCAGCTAGTGATTGTGGATCACATGGTGGGCCACCGTTGACCATTCCAGGTAATTGGTGCCATCCAATGCCCCTGTAGTAATATTCAGAGATCTCGACTTCCCATGGCTTCGAGGAGGATCACTCGATGGAGGAACCTGGATATTGGACAAGAAATACGAAGAATCCCCTACAAAGTTGGAAGAGTACTGCCACAGATGGGATCCGGAAAAAAATAGTAGGTATAACCAACATATCCCAGGATACACCCCCCCCCCCCCCCCAATCTATCAACCATAAGGAGATTACATAGGATGTTCGAGGTCTCAGGAGGCTGTCGCTCAAGACAGAATTTCCAGAGCCCCGAGCTAAGCGAGATGGAGAGGATGAGGCAAATGGAAGCCCGTTAGATTAGCGGCGGAGGGTTGTGATCCCTCGGAAACAGGAGACAAGCCCTCCGGAGGGGTTGAGACACCTCTGGAAGCGAGTTGAGGGCCACAAGGTCTATGCTCGATCTGTGACCCCTAAATGTCAAAGCGGCGAGGACTCTAAAAGAGGAGGTGAGAGCCCAGGAAGGGAGGAGAGGAACTGGCAAGCCCCGATGAGGGACAGACGAGCCTTGCCAAGAGCAAAACAAGTGGGCCACCCTGGGTTGGTCGTGCGTGAGCAGGAGCGACAAGGTCGATCGTGCGACAAGAGAGTGGAACGAGCGATCGTCCTCTGATACCAATTGGAGAGGAAAATTTCCAACTAAATAAAAATTAGGGCAACATAATATGTGTCGTCTCTAATATAGACGAACATGTACAGTACAACAATTATACTATATGAAAGAATAAAAGCATAACACAAAGACAATAATATTCAACTATGCCTTCTAGAAATTGTTTTTAAGGGACAACAACTCCTTGTTCAAGATAATGGTCTCTTTACGAACCTTTTTTACTCTTTGTTTGCATGATTTCAGATAGAAATTGATTCACATGCTTTCGATTCTCAACACGTTAACTCTAATTATACGATGATCATCTATCATTTGTTATTGATCTCTTCGGGTTTCCAAGCTTTCATCTCCATACATTAAATTAATGATTTGTGAACAATGAATTGCGTATGTTTATGTGAATTTTTGCACCTCTCATTGTTGTTCCTCATCAGATAAACCACGCCTAAGATTTCAGAAAAACTACACTCTAGGATACCTATAATATCATTTATTTGTGGGATATAATATTTGTTTACCCATGTTGATCAGGTCCTCGTAGGAACCCGGCAGCTTCCAGCTGACTTTAAACTTGAAGAGCCCTTCCAGAAGCCTGCACATTAGGGCGACCTGATACATTGCTGGATAGACATCATGGATCCTAAGAAATTCTTCCTGGAACCTGTCGATGTAGTGAATGTGAGTTTCAGTCACTCCCATTTTGATTTGGAAGAGTGCATGTGGGCCACTCTTTCTATTCTTCGAGGTGATAAACCTCAAAAGCAGCTCTTTTTTGAATTCTCTAAAAGAGTTCATGGAGACGGATGGTAATTTGTAGAACCAGTCCCTAGCATTCCTATCGAAGGTCATGGATAATAGTTTGCAATGAATCCCATCAAAGAGATTGCGTAAAGAAATCATAGACTCGAAAGTCTGCAAGTGATGGACGGGATCTTCCCTCCTGATGAACCAGGAGAGATGTGGTTCTAGGAATTCGACTGGAACAGGTTTCCAATGAAATGCATTTGAGAAGGGGGAAGGCTCTTCCTCCTCTATGGGATCGACGATCTCTTCAAAATTCAAAGATCGTAAAGGCCCGGGGTTCGCGCCCACCCTATAGAAATCTTGCCTAATATGAGCAAGTTCTTCATTGTCATGGGAAATATGGGTGCGGTTTAGAAAACAGGTGGGCGAATATCTGGTGTTGTCATTCCTCGGCTGCGAGTTTCCACTTGTTCAGATAGCCTAATGAACGCGAACATCAGTAGATTAATCCAAATACTTTATTAATTTTCCCTCGTATATGCTACATACAAATATTTATACATTTATATATGAAGAGAAAAGGGAGAAGGAATCTCATTCTAAGATGTGGGACTAAAGACCTAAAGAGAAAGAGAAAGAGGGCTCTAGCTAGGCCATGTTAGTGGACCTTTTTACATTGTTTATTCAACACTCCCCCGCAAGCTGGAGCATATAGATCGTAGAAACCAAGCCTAGAGAACTGATAATATAGCGAACGTGGTAAAACCTTAGTGAGAATATCAACCACTTGCCCAGCGACAGGACCATATTTTAATTCCAGTTTCTTCAATTGAATCTTCTCCCGAATGAAGTGACAATCAACTTCTATGTGTTTGGTACGTTCATGAATAAAGGATTCTTGGCAATGTGTATAGCGGATGATTATCACAATAGAGAGTAGCCGGCGTAGGAAGTTTAACACTAAGGTCACTTAGAAAGCTTTCCAACCAGGAGAGCTCGGACACAACAAAGGCCATTGAACGATACTTTGCTTCGGCAGATGAGCGAGCGACCACATACTGCTTCTTGATGTGCCAGGTGATAAGTGTTAGAATGTATTCACGTATTCTGTCACCGTTACGTTATGTTACGATGTATTCTCCCCTATATAATGGGGATCCTTCTATTGATCTAAATGATTTTCTTAGCCCTAATTAACATGGTATCAGAGCAGGTTCCGCTCCCGTGCGGCTAATCTCTTCTCCCGCTCGGCTTCCGCTCGTGTGCGGTGTCCGCCTCCGCTCAGCCTCCCCTCCCCTCTCTTTCTACCGCTTCCAGTCGTCCCCCTCCCCCTTCTGTAGCACCGATCGGCGCTCGACGCAGCAGTTGGCCGATCGGCGCTATTCGACTGGATGCCTCCTCCGACGAGCCTCCGGCTGTCCGATTGACTTCCAACTTTGGCAAAAGTTTCGCTTTGCCTCCCTTATCATCCCTCTCAATTTTCGTGTGATTCCAACGGTTGGATGTCTCCCAATCTTCGATCTAGGGTTTCCTTTGTCCACACGGAGAATGTCTCCTAACCCTCCATTGATGCTTGTTTCCCCTTCTTCTCATTGAAGGGGTGTTCCTCTCTACTTCATTCAATCCTCTAGGCGGTTTGGTTGTTTTTTTCTCGTCCTCATGTCGGATATTAGTGATGCCACTACCTCCACGACCCCCGCTGAATCTACCCGGGTTGGTCAAGATCACATTTATTCTCAGCTTACCACAATCCGCCTTGATGACACCAACTATTTGGCATGGTCCCGCTCCATTACCCTTGCCTTAAAGAGTCGACATCTCTTTGGCTACGTCATCGGCACCACCACTACTCCTGAAATGACTTATGTTACTTGGCCTAAATGGGAGTCAGAAAACTCCCTTGTCATGTCATGGTTCATCAACTCCATGCAGGAATCCATTGCGCGGAATTATCTATTCATGGATACTGTTGCAGAAATATGAAAGCGTGCTGAGTCTACCTATTCACGCAAGGGGAATGCGGCCCAAATCTTTCAGCTTCGCCAGGGGGATCGTCCCCCTTCTGCCTATTACCTTGAGTTTACCCAGCTCTATCAGGAGTACGATCATTTTGACTCTATCGTTATGGTGTGCAATGCTGATGCACACTTGCCGAAGAACCGCGAGGATCGAAACCGGGTATTTGAGTTCCTACATGGATTGCACAGAGATTTTGATCAGATTACTGTCCAGATCATGGGGTGTGTTCCTATTCCCTCCCTTCCTGAGGTTTACAATATTGTTCAATAGGAGTTTGATTGCCGTAAATCCTGGAACACATCCAACATTCTAGAGGGGTCTGCTTTGGTGGCTCATCCGCCCAATCAGTCGTACTTCTTGTGATTTCAAGCCTAAGCCGACAGACAGGGATCATCTCACATGTGACTATTGTGGCAAGCCTTATCATACTCGGGATACTTGTTATAGCCTCCATGGATTTCTTCCTCCTACAGGTGGATCGACTTCTCGTGGTGGTCGCGGTCGTGGAAGGACTCTTGGACGGCCTCCTCACTCTGCTCATCTGACCGAGACTTCCGATGGTGGTTCATCTCAGTTGTCCTCTTTCTCTGCTGAAGAGATGCAAGCTCTCCATCGTTTGATGCACGGTCTTGTCACTGGGCCTACAGATGCCCCTATGCCATCATCTGCCCTTGCCCACACAGGTACTTCCAGTGCCAACTCTGCTTCTACTGGTCTGACTCAGTGGATTATCGATTCCGGCGCCACCGATCACATGATTGGTTCTGCTTCAGGTTTTGTATCCTATTCCCCTCTTTCTGGCAAAGATAACGCGAGCATTGTTGATGGTTCTTTTTCTTCCATTTCTGGGAAATGATTCATTCCTTATTCTTCTCTCACTTTATCATTTGTTCTTCATGTTCCAAAGTTCACCTGTAGTCTACTTTCTGTTAGTCATTTGACTAATTCTCTTCAATGCTCAGTTACCTTTTTTCCTTCTCATTGTGTCTTTCAGGATCTGAAGACGGGGCAGGTGATTGGCTCTGGTAGCATGAAGGATGGCTTGTACGTGTTTGACTCCTCTTCTGGGTCTACTCCTCCGCAAGCTCTCCACTCTTCGCAGACCTCCACATTGCTCACTTGGCATCGTCGACTTGGCCACCATTCTGTTGCGACCATGCAACATTTATTTCCTGATATTTCTCCATCATGTTTTAAACATTTTGTTTGTGACATCTGTGTTGTTGCCAAACACCATCGAATTCTTGTTCATCATGTTTCATTACCTAGTACAACTCCTTTTCACATTATTCTTACTGATGTGTGGGAGCCTTGCCATGTTGCCTCTATTTCTAGATGTTTTGGGTTTATTACATTTATTGACTGTTTTTCCCGCACAACTTGGGTTTATCTAATGAAAAATAAAAAAGAGGTGTTTTCTATTTTCCAAAAATTCCATATTATGGTCTCTACTCAATTATCTGCCACTATTAAAATCCTTCGTAGTGATAATGGTCGGGAGTATGTCAACGCTCCCTTGGAGGACTATCTTGTTGCTCATGGCATTCTTCATCAAACCTCGTGTGTTCACTCTCCATCTCAAAACAGAGTCACTGAACGAAAGAACCGTCACCTCTTGGAGGTAGCTCGCTCCTTACTCTTCATTATGAACCTCCCAAAATACTACTGGGGCAATGATGTTCTCACGGCTGCCTATCTCATTAATCGCATGCCCTCTTCAGTTCTGGGCTTTCAAACCCCCCTTACTACCTTAGCGGTCACACCGACCTCTCTACCACCCAAAACTTTTGGTTGTGTTTGCTTCTCTCACAAACACTCTCCAGGCAGGTCCAAGCGTGATCCTCGGGCCCTTAAATGTGTGTTCATTGGCTATTCTCCCACTCAGAAGGGGTATAAATGTTATCATCCCCCGACTAAACGGATTTTTGTCACGACGGATATCACGATTCGTGAATCTGAACATTTTTATGTGCCCTCACTTCAGGGGGAGCCCACACATACGGATGAAGTGAGCTCACCTATTTTACCCTTACCAATTCCTCCTTCATATTCTTTACCAATTCCTCCATATTCTTTACCAATTCCTCCATATTCTTTACCAATTCCTCCTTCATATCCTTTACTTACTGCTGAGATTCCCAATCAGGCGGAGCCTCCTTATAAAGAACAGGAGTTACAGGTGTACATCAGACGGGGTAGAGCTAACACACAGGCTCATCCCACGCCACCAGCGCCAATGCCAACTTTGTTAACGGATTCTTCTGAACCTCTCATTGCCCATCGAAAAGGTGTATCAGATCTTGCACCCAACATCCACTATCTCATTATGTTTCCTATGAGGCTCTAACTTCTTCCTACAAAGTTGTTGTCTCCTCTCTTGCCTCTGTCTCCATTCCGTCCACATGACAGGAGGCTCTTGGGCATCAACAGTGGAAAGAGGCAATGATTGAAGAAATGAATGCGTTGGAAAAGAATTGTACCTAGGACCTAACTCATCTTCTGTATGGAAAGAAGGTCGTCGGCTGTAAATGGGTGTTCACAGTGAAGCAAAACTCTGAAGGCTTGGTTGAACGATTCAAAGCAAGGTTGGTGGCAAGGGGGTATACTTAAACCTTGGGATTGATTATCAAGACACTTTTGCCCCTGTCGCAAAAATGAACACTATACGAGTTTTGTTATCATGTGTTGCATGCAAAGGTTGAGAACTTATCCAATTGGACGTGAAGAATACTTTCCTTTATAGGAGCTTAGATGAAGAGGTATATATGTCTCTCCCTCCGGGTTTTTCCCCTTCCGGGTCTGAAAGGTATGTGTGCCGGTTAAAAAAGGCACTTTACGACTTGAAGCAATCTCCGAGGGTTTGGTTTGGTCGGTTCCACAAAGTCATGATTTCTCTTGGATACAAACAAAGTCACGATGATCGTACTTTGTTTATTAAACGGAGAACGAATCTGTTAACTGCTCTCATTGTTTATGTTGATGACATCATCATAACAGGAGATGATATTGAAGAAGTCAAAGCTTTGAAGTTGAATTTGGCGAGAAAGTTTGAAGTAAAAGATCCGGGGAAAACTTAAGTATATTTTGGGAATTGAGGTAGCAAGATCTAAACGGGGTATCTTCATGTCCCAGAGAAAATACACCCTTGATTTGCTTGAAAAATCTGGTAAGAGTGGTTGTAGACCTGCTGATACACATATAGAGGTGAATCATAATCTTGGAAAAGATGATGGTGACCCTATTGAAGACGTGGTTGGCTATCAACGCCTTATTGTAAGATTAATCTATCTATCCCATACTCGTCCCGACATAGCTTATGTTGTTGGAGTCGTTAGCTAATATATGCATTCCCCAAAGACGAGACATTTGGATGTTGTTCACCGAACCTTGAGGTATTTGAAGACTTCACCAGGAAGGGGGATCTTGTTCACTCCCAATACAGATTTGAAGATTGAAGTTTGTACTGATGTTGATTGGGTTTGTTCCGTTGGAGACAGCCGACCACATCCGAGTATTGCTCATTTGTCGGTGGGAACATAGTCACTTGGAGAAGTAAAAAACAATCTGTCGTCTCAAAGTCCAGCGCAGAAGCAAAATTTAGAGCTATGGCTCATGGCATATGTGAAGGATTATGGATACGATCTTTGATGTGTGACCTGGATTTAAATGAGTCTAGTCCTATCCGATTGTACTGTGACAAAAAGGTTGCAATCAGCATTGCCAACAACCCTGTTCAACATGACCGCACCAAGCATATCGAGGTGGACAGACACTTCATTACGGAGAAAATCGAGAAGAAGATTATCTGCATTCCTTTTGTTCTCTCAGAGGGACAATTAGCTGATATCCTAACTAAGAGTTTTGGGGAAAATATTTTTTGTATTTGTATTGACAAGTTGGGTATGAAAAATATAACATGCCCAACTTGAGGGGGAGTGTTAGAACGTATTCACGTATTATGTCACCGTTACATTCCGTTACGATGTATTCTCCCCTATATAATGGGGACCCTTCTATTGATTTAAATGATTTTCTTAGCCCTAATTAACAATAAGGTATCCACCAAAATATGTGCAATATCCACTTGTGGAACAACGATCATCCAGTGAGCCCGCATAATCAGCATCTGAATATGCAACAAGAGATAAGGGAGACGATGAAGGCTTGTATACAAGTACTTGTCCAGGAGCAATATTCAAGTATCGAAAGATGCGCTCAACTGCGTGGAGATGAGAGATTCGTGGAGCATGCATGAATCGACTGAAAACTCCAACAACAAAAGATATATCAGGTCTTCTAAATATAAGATATATCAGCTTCCCTACAAAAAGACGATAATACTATGGGTTTGGAAGTAGAAGATCAGAGTCTGCGGCATGAGCACAAAGCTTATGATTGACATCCATAGGAGTGTCTGCGGGCTTGCATCCAGAGTAGCCAGCATCTTGAAGCAAGACAAGACAGTTTTTCCATTGAGATAAAACAAGTCCATCAGGACGCCGAGCTACCTCAAAACCAAGGAAGTACCGAAGATTTCCCAAGTCTTTGGTTTGAAAGGCAGAGGCCAAGTGTTGCTTGATCATATGTATTCCTTTGGCATCATCACCCGTAATCAAGATGTGGTGCAACCCCGACAACGTCTTAATTTTCAATTTCTGCCTTTATTCTCGTCGCATTATTTAGTTTTGTTGGTAGTTTATTTTGACTAAGCTGAAGCGCGTCGCGCAACTTTTCAGTTGTTGTTTGTTATTTTAAATTGGTTATAGCGCGCCGCGCAATTTTTGCTTCCGGCATGTGAGCCCAGCCAACCCACATGACCCTGAATGAATCGGCCCGGTGTGATGAGAGGTGGTGAGGAAAGTGTTACTCTTCCCATTTAAAGAATATGCTAAAATAGGTATGCCAATATATTCAGCATAATATTCCCTATAAATAGGAAATGGGATGCCCTAAAGGGGGCGGCTGATATTGTGAGATATCACATTCTATTTCAATCCAAGAAAGCTTTTGCTCTTCTCGAATACTTCTTTCCTTTATTGGCAACAAATTAGTCGTTGGACAACTGTCTTCAGTAGGGTGGACCTTCTGAAAAGGTATTAGAAAGACAGCCGCAAAGAATTCCTTTTTCTGACTGTATTCGACGCTGCGTCGACTTCATCTTCCTTCATATCGACGCACCTCTGAGTTCTTTTAGAAGTAGATTCGAATTGTTCCTTAGCTCTGGTTGAACTCAGATGTCGACGTTGCGTCGATTACTTATCGACATAACCGTCGAGTTGAAGACTTGGACTTGACCTTCATCTTCTGCGTCGAGTTGAAGTCGAAGTTGCGTCGACTTCTCAGATAGCATCGACTGGGTCTTCCTTCTGCGACGAGATCCTTTCGACGTTGCGTCGACTTAACTTATACTTCGACAGGCTGAATGATCTGTTTCGACAACAACACAGAGTTGCGTCGATATCAAGTCGAAGTTGCGTCGACTTGTATTCGACGCAAGTCTTATCTCAACTTGATTTGTGATTGCTTTGATTTGGCCCTGACACTCTAAGTTGAGTGAGACATCCTAAGACATTTAATGACCAGATTACCCTTACTATACAATGTGGGTAATAAACCTAGAAGGTAAAATCACTCATAGTTAATTTGTTAAGTTAAATCAAAAGGGGTTTTTCCCAACAATCTCCCATTATTTATCTTAACAAATTTTACAGATTATTTTAAAGTGATTTTACACAATCTTTTATATAAGCAGAATTACATACAAGACACCATGGATAATAAAAGGCCTAAAAGAATGGACTGGTAAACAAAAGAGCTTCTGATTAATATAAGCAAGTGTTTATCAGAATTACCCAAGGAATAGTCTACTTTCTTCCCTTAAGAAAAGTAGATAAGGCATCATAGACCTTTCTGAATTTTCTCTCCACATATTTGAAATTTGCTGGTGTGGCTTTCTCTGGGTTCTTCAGTATTCTTTCATATCCCTTGAACAGCTTTTCCAGATCAACTTCAGTTTCAGGATGAACATCTTTTAATTTGAAGCCCAGACCAAAAACCTTAGCAGTCATCAAATTTATGTCTTCCAAATCTAAGTCATTTGACCCAGGATCTGCATCAGGATTTGGTACAACAAAGATTGATTGTGGTTTCACAGAGGTTGAAGTTGTTTTGAATATAATCTTCTTCTTCTTCACAGGTAGCTGCTCTGCTTTCTTTTTCTTCTGGGGTGGATGCTCTGCTTCCTCTGGATTACATCCAATACCCCCTCTGTGAAGTTGCCTTATTCCCTCCAACATTTTAGCTAGAGGATTTCTTGAAGTATACTTTGTGGGATCAAAAAGTGTGCTTGGAATTTTGATTGCTTCCTTTAGTTGTTCTTTCTCCACAAAGTCCTTGCCTTTCTTTAGCCTTTCAATGAATAAATTTCTCTTTTTCTCTAGCTCTCTTTGAGAAGCTTCATACTCATATGTATCCCTTTACCTGATTTCATCTAGGGCTTCATCAAGTGTTGGATTAGTGTATGTTGTCATTCTATTCTCTGGAATTTCAATCCTCTCATAGGTCTTATGGTAGGATTTGTCTTTCTTGAATTGTTTCCTCTGTTCTTTTGTATACTTTTCCCAGATTAATATTCTTCCTCTGATCCCTCTCCCTCTTCCTCTATATGGAGGTCTCCCTCTGAAGATTGGTGCTGGAAGAGTTGGAATGGGTGTTGGGGTAGTATCAATAGGAGGTAAAGCTGCAGGTGAAGGAAGTAGAGCATTTACAAGGATCTGATCAGCCGCCTTGACTAGAGACGGTGCTGTTGTAGATTCTTCAGAAGAGACCCTGAATTTTTGTGCATCAGGAATGGATGGTTCAGTACCCTCATTGAACTCTTGCAGACTCTTCAGATAGGCCTGATCAACTGAGAATAGAAGAATCTCTAGAGCAATCTCCCCCTGAATTGATGACTCCCCCTGTGTTGAAGGGTGATGAGTCCTTGGAGGTGATAACTCCCCCTGTGTTACTGAAACTTCAGGTAGAATAAGGAGCTTAGAGGTAATGGCTGGCTCCCCTTCAGAGATAAAGGAGAGTGGGATTGTTGTGGTGTACACTGAGTCTTGAGGAGGCTGCCTGTTGATATATCTCTCACCCTGCTTTATATCGTTGAAGAGAGATATAAAGACATCGGCAGGCACAGCTGACAATTTCATCTCTGCATCTAGAGCCTTGATTTCAGACGTAAGATCTTACAACCTTCTGTGTTGGGCGCATAGCTTGCAATAGCAATCCTTTGAGAAGTCAAGATACAGAGTACTGAACTGAGATAACAAAGACTCGAGGGCAAGATTGACTGCCTCAATAACATCTCGTTGATTCGAAGGAGATGCCATTGAAATCCTGTGGGTACGTGCACTGAAACAGAAAGAGAGACGAAGAAAGGAAAATGGAGGAGAGCAAGAGGGAGAAAATTCAAAAAGCACAATAGAATCGAATGCTTAAGTTGTTTTGAGTAGATGAATCGTCGCAACTTAGGGTTATATTCAAAGAAACGTTGAAAAGAGCTGAATTCAGCGCGCCAAAACATGTTGATGCGCGCGTTCTGACAAGTCGACGGAACGTCGAGTTGAAGTCGACGTGGCTCCGAAATATAATCATCAATTATGATATCGACATAAGCGTCGATATATATTCGACGTTACGTCGAGTGCTATTCGAATAAGCTGTCCCGGGATGCTCTCGAAGCTGGCGTCGAGTGGAAGTCGACGGTACGTCGATTTGAATTCGACGCAGCTCTGAATAAATAGGTATGTTCTTTTTCAAAATTCTTACTGTTTTTCCCAGCAAGAATGTTCTATAAAAATAGATCTTTATACATAATAAGTGTGACCTACAATGCTCCATCAAGCATACCCAGTGCATTGATGAATAACTTGTGCTTACTTTCATCAAGTGGCTTAGTGAAGATGTCAGCCCTTTGAATGTCAGTGGATATGTATTGAAGGTTGATCTTACCCTTCTCTACATTATCCCTGAGAAAGTGGTGTCTTATTTCTGTGTTTAGTTCTGCTGTGGAGAATAGGATTGGAGTCTTCAACTTAGTCTTGTGGATGAGACTTCTATTCAGAACATAGTTGGCAGTATTTACTGTCTCAGCCCAAAAGGACTTTGGCAAGTTGGATTCAGCCAATAATGTCTTTCCTGATTCAATTAGGGTTCTATTTTTCCTTTCAGCCACCCCATTTTGTTGGGGGGGGGGGGTCTAGGAGATGAAAAACTTTTTCTTATCCCTTCATCCTCACAGAATCTACACATTAACTGATTTTAAATCTCTGTACCATGATCACTTCTGATCACAGCAACCCGAGTATTGAATTCAGATTGAATCTGTCTAATGAATCATGAGAGGATCTTGAAGGTGTCTGACTTAGCTTTTCGAAAGAACACCCAGCTGAACCTAGAAAAGTCATCAACAATGACTGTATAGGACTTACCTGCTAAGCGTTGAGTGGAGATGGGACCCAATAGGTCCATGTGCAACAGGAACAGGATTCTAGGGGAATCATTCTTACCAATTGGTTTGAATGATGCTTTGATCTGCATTCCTAGTTGGCAGGCTCTACAGGGATGGTCTTTATTGAACTTACCAGTTAGTAAGCCTCTTACTAGGTTGAGCTTGGAGAGTTTGGCAATGGTCTTAAAGTTAAGGTGACTAAGTCTCCTATGTCACAGCTCACTGTTTTCTAACTGGGAATTGAATAAGCAGATCTCATATTTTGGGTACTCAAAGTCTACAACATAGACCTTACCTTTCCTAAGACCTGTCAATACAATTTGATCAGACCTAAAGCTAATTATATGACACAAAGACTTAGTGAATACAACTTTGTATTCACCATCACACAGCTGGCTAATACTGATTAGGTTATGTTGAAGTCCTTCAACATAAGCTACCTTAGAAAATGAGACTTCTTCAATCCTGAGCAAATCATATCCTTTGGTTTGACCTGAGTGGGAATTCCCAAAAATTACCTTAGGCCCTTCCTTGGCCTTGAAGTTCTCCAGCAGTTCTTTTGTTCCAGTCATATGCATGGAGCATCCACTGTCCAGATACCACTGTTGGTTTGTGGTTGAACAGTCTCCCTTCTGCACATGAAATCAACCATTAGTATAGACCCTCACATGCTGGGGTCAATTTCTTCTATTATCATATGGAGTTCTGAAAGAGTGAGAAGGTCTTTCAATATACTCCTTAAGGTGAGGAAGTGCTGCAATATTATACCAGCAATGTTTGACCATATGCCCAAGTTTAGAACAGCAGAAACATCTAGGAATAAAGGTAGAGAGTGGTTTAGATGTTTGATAAATCTTTGCAGGAAACATGCGTTGAGAAGAAATCGACGCATCTTTAGAGTTGCGTCGAATGTAATTCGACGTGTCTGCATAGTTCCGTCGATAATAATTCGATGCAGAATATTGGTTGCGTCGAATATAGTTCGACGCACCCTCATACTTGCTTCGAATTGATGTCGAAGCATATGCTGAACTGTGTCGAGTTGCAGTCGACGCATCTCTAAAATTGTGTCGAGTTTTATTCGACGTATAATCCTTTTTATTAAGATGTTTACTATTATTGTTTGATTTTTCTAAGGGGTGTTTGCCTAAGATCCCTGGTTGATTACACCAATGTTTGACATATTAAATATGGTGAGTTTACTAGGGTTATTATGATCTTCACATGATTCTGAAATATTATTAGGTCTAGACCTAAATAATGCTACATGATTTTCCCAAGCATATTTGCTAGGAATTGGTGTGCTAGTAGATGGTAGTGATTCCTGATCAAGATGATCAAATCTCTTGGAGAGATTTTGTGAGATATCTTTAAGCTTTTGACTCCTTCCATTTAGAGAGTCCTCAAAGGCTTTTACCTTTGTGAGTTCTTTTTAGGTCTGAATTTTCAATATCGAATATATATAATCTCTTTTCTTTCTTATATAGTTTATCTCTCAGATCATAGTTAACTGAGTACAGGTTATCTTTTCTAAGATTTTCTAGTTTTGTTCTGATTATTTTAAGTTCCTTTTAGTTATTAATATAATCTTGACAAAATTCTTTAAAGCATTTTTAAAATCTCTAGAGGAGAAGTCAAAGTCATCAAAGATTGTTACCTCATTCTCAGCAGTGGAGTCTTCCAGAGCCATTAAGCAGACTTCTTCTGGTCCACACTCTTCATCATCATAAGATGAGGAGGAGCTTGATTCAAAGTCTGAATCACTCCAGGTATCAGCTGTAACACCCCAAAACTCTGAAGCAGAACTGTGCTGTTGGGAGCTAGCGCCGGCGGTAATGCTACCGCCTGGCGCTAGCCATCTCGACGGTTGCTAAGCGTCGAGACGATAGTAAAGCGTCGTCAGACGCTGAGGCGTCGAGACGGGAGCTAGCGCCGGCGGTAGTGCTACCGCCTGGCGCTAGCCCTCTCGACGGTTGCCAGGCGTCGAGACGGATGTTGAGCGTCGACAGACGCTAAGTCGAGTCGGAAGCTAGCGCGGGCGCTAGCGCTAGCGCCGGCGCTAGCGCGCGATACAGGTCCGTGATTTGAAATCGTGGTCGTCAAGTCCTTATGTTCTTGGATCCGAGGGCTGGGATTAATCCCGGGATTCCTTAAACCTTGACCAGAGGAGATATTTTCATTATTTCTAAAGCCTTATCCCTCTTCAAGCTTGAGAAAGAGGAAAGCCAAGGAGGAAGAAGAAGTTGTCTTCCACCATTGACGGAGCTCCGAAGCTCCGATTCGCGAGCCGTTTACAGATCCACGGAGAGCAGCCCGGTGCGGTCCTTTCCATCCGTGCCAAAAATCAAGTCATGGCCTCGAAGCGGCGTCTAAGGGTAACGATCCTTTCTACCCTCTTTTGGACATGTGTTAGTCCATTTCCGTGCATCTTTGAGGTCCCTACCCAAAAGGATGAGGTCGTGACCTCCAACGGGTGGATTCGTATTATCCCCGTCAGATCTTGCATACATGTAGAGTCCATGCGGGAAATGGACGTAGGCGCGCTGTGTGAAGCCCATCCGAAACGGTTCGTCCGGATTGGTGATGCTTTTTGATATTATGCGTGTCGGGGGAAAACTCCGTGTTGATATCCTGCTTCGTAGAACTAGAGGGTGCTACTGCATGCGCAGCAACGCCTGGGGGTGTGCCCCGGGAAGCACCCGAAGTTAGAAGCAGAAATGGGTTTCTGTTCACTACCGCTGGCGTTAGCGTTATCGCCGGCGATAGCTCCCAGACTGAGTTCTGGTGATGTTGTTGTGCCCACCTGTTGAGAGGACCTGAGGCATGTGTGCCCGACCTGTGAGGGTGTCCTGGTGGATGACTTAGCGGCCGTAGAGCCGGCTAATTGAGAATACCTGGGCTGAGGGGACGCCATACCCGCTTTTCGTGTTGTACAACGAGAGCTGTGAACAACGGGCATTTGGCGAACCTGAAATCGCACCATTGCAGCACCTGATTAGTGAGTCTCGTACAGCATGTCGGGAAGCAATGGGAAAGAGTCTTCGGACTACGGGATGTTCACAATTAAAGTACGGGAGAGCCCTGGTATTCGGGCCACCGACTTTAGCCTCGAAGGGCAAAGCCATCGAGAATGGATGGTGGTGGAAGGCGGAGTACACCAAAGAGTGCCTGAGAGCACGAGACGTGGAGGTCATTCCCACGTTTGTGATTGTTGCATATGTATGAACTGTTGTGGGCTTTGCTAGTCGCACTCTTATATATATATATGCTGCTGAGGTTGTTTTGCAGGGATGGTTAGAACTGCCGCCCCCTCGAAGGGGTGTGGTCGTTATAATTTGGTCAGCTTTAGCTGACCGTTGCCCTGTTTTGCCACCGTTTTTGGTGGGCTTGTTGTACAGGTGCTGGACCGAGCGGGAACATAGTGGGCTCATAGCGGGCTGAAGCCCTTGTGCTGCTGCGGCCCTTGAAGGCCTTTTGATGTTCTTTTGTTTTTCATGTATGGCCGGCCTGCGCGCCGGCGTTGGTAAATTGTAAGGTCGTCGTGCCTCTTTTGTTGTGTAAAACATTTATTCCTATTAATAGAAGTGGACATACCCGGGTTTGGATTTTGTGGTTTATATACCTTGTCTCTCTCTTTTGCTTCCGCATAGAATGCTCTGAGTTAGGTTCGATGTTTAGAGTTGAATGATATTCCTTATTGTGACGTTCCCGTTCGTTTTTGTTGTAAATGGCGTGGGGCCCCGGCCGGACCTTCTGTTATATGCTCTCGAACGGATGGGGGTGTTACAAATTGGTATCAGCATCTAAGGTTTCCGTGTCCTTCTAGGAATTCGCGGACGAATTCTTTTAAGGGGTGGTGAGCACGTGCGTGCGTTACCATCGAGACGTAAAATAAACTCAAAAATGTCCACTTAGGAATGAAATGTAACAACAAACCAACAATTAATGCATGATTTTGGAACCTGAGTGTTCCTTTTGTTGTTAGTTGCGACTTTGTTGTCGCCTAACTGTGTGATGCACTCGTGTAGGGCACTCGAAGTGCAGCGGGACCGTCGCGTCCTCGTGACGTGGTTGAGAGTAGCGGGTCTGCTGAGGCTCCTACACCTCCGTCTGCTGAGATGGTTCAGCTAGTTACAGAAGCCGTTCTAGCTGCGTTGAATGGCCAGCCAGGAAGGCAAGGTCAACCGTCGGTGCAGGAAGTGGCCCCAGAGCCACTGAGAGTGGAGCAAGTCCCCGTGAGGCGTGCTGCTGAGCAACAACTGAAGCACTTCCTGGGATTTCGACCTCCTCTGTTTACCGGGGTTGAATCCCCAGCTGAGGCCGAGGACTGGCTGTCGCATATGGAGCGAATTCTGACAGCGACACAGTCGGATGAAGTGCAGAAAGTGACCTTCGTTACTTTCTTGTTGGAAAAGGAAGCCAGGCGGTGATGGGATGAGGTAGAGAGGCGCCAATTTGCGGGAAGGCGACTGGTTGATGTGCCGATGGAAGAGTTCTCGAGAATCTTCCTGGCAAGGTATGTGCCTCCGTCGCAGCAGATCGCGATGGAGAACCAGTTCCTGGCTCTGACGCAGGGTGATAGTGTAACACCCCAAAAATGGTAGTTCAGCGAGTTAGGCGGAGAGGTGGTGCTGCGCTCGGAATAGGCTGGAAATTTCATAGCAGCTCTTCGCGCACGACCATTGTTTCTCTTCGGGCACGACCAGTGATCGTGCGCCAGCGATCGTGCGTTAATTCGCAAGAAAACAGAGTGCTGTTGCGGTAAGCGCGCACGATCAGTGGAGGTGCTTCGCGCACGACCACTGACCGTGCGCCGATGCTCGTGCGCCCTGTTTATTCTGCTCCGCGAATTTGAGCGGAGAAGGAGATCGGGCCGATCGAATCTCTTGGAATCCGATCTGACGGCTAGGATGGAATGCTGTAGGCTAATAGGGCTTATAAGAGGAGTGGAACCCTCATTATTTCTTAGCCCTTCTCTCTCCAAACCTAGAGAAAGAAGGAGGTGCAGCGCCCCCGTCTCCCCCCCCCCCCCCCCCCCCCCCCCCGATTCCTCTCTTCCCGTCGCCGCTTAGGGCTAGGAGAGCCCCGTCTCCCTTCCTCCTCTCGTTTCCTCTCTCCCGACGGCAAGGAGCCGAGCTCCTCTCGTGTGGAGAAGTCGCCTGGAGGAACTCCCTCACCCGAGTCCCTCTTCTCCCCTTCCCGTCGCCGCCTAGGGCAAGGAGGACCCAGCTCCCACTTCCTCTCCTTTTCTCCCGTCGACAAGGAGGAGTCGAGCCCCTCTCCTCCTCTCTTTGTCCCGGCCGCCGCCGGTTAGGAGGAGGCTGACCCCTTTGGGTTGGGTGTTACTGTGTGCGTAGCCGTGGTGCTTGAGCTTGGCCGGCGAAGTGCGAGGAAGAACTCACGTGCTCCATGGTTCAGAAACTACGTCTAAGGGTAACGATCTCTTCTACCCTCATTTGGACGTGTCCTAGTCCTTTTTCGTGCATCGTTGAGGCCCCTACCCAAAAGGGTGAGGTCGTGGCCTCCGACGGGTCGATTCGTGTTATCCCCGTCAAATCTTGCATACATGTAGAGTCCATGCGTAAAATGGGCGTAGGCGCGCTGTATGAAGCCCATCCGAGACGGTTCGTCCGGATTGGTGATGTTTTTGATATTGTGCGTGTTGGGGGAAAGCTCTGTGTTGTTATACTGCTTCGTAGGACTAGAGGGTGCTACTGCATGCGCAGCAACGCCTGGGGGTGTGCCCCGGGGAGCACCCGAAGTTAGAAACAGAAATGGAATTTCTGTTCACTACCGCCGGCGTTAGCGTTATCGCCGGGCGGTAGCTCCCAGACTGGGTTCTGGTGATTTTGTGCGTTCTGAGGCAGTGGGAGTGCTACTGCATGTGCAGCATTGCCTGGGGGTGTGCCCCAGGAAGCACCCACGGCTAGAAGCCAAAATAGGGTTTCTGTGCGCTAGCGCCAGGCGTTAGCGTTAACGCCGGCGATAGCTCCCAGACTGAGTTCTGGTGATGTTGTTGTGCCCACCTGTTGAGAGGACCTGTGGCCTGTGTGCCTGACCTGTGAGGGTGTCCTGGTGGATGACTTAGCGGCCCGTAGAGCCGGCTAATTGAGAATACCTGGGCTGAGGGGACGCCATACCCGCTCTTCGTGTTGTACAACGAGAGCTGTGAACAACAGGCATTTGGCGAACCTGAAACCGCACCATTGCAGCACCTGATTAGTGAGTCTCGTACAGCATGTCGGGAAGCAATGGGAAAGAGTCTTCGGACTACGGTATGTTCACAATTAAAGCACGGGAGAGCCCTGGTATTCGGGTCACCGACTTTAGCCTCGAAGGGCAAAGCCATCGAGAATGGATGGTGGTGGAAGGCGGAGTACACCAAAGAGTGCCTGAGAGCACGAGACGTGGAGGTCATTCCCACGTTTGTGATTGTTGCATATGTATGAACTGTTGTGGGCTTTGCTAGTCGCACTCTTATATATATATATATATATATATATATATATATGCTGCTGAGGTTGTTTTGCAGGGATGGTTAGAACTGCCACCCCCCTCGAAGGGGTGGGGTCGTTATAATTTGGTCAGCTTTAGCTGACCGTTGCCCTGTTTTGCCACCGTTTTTGGTGGGCTTGTTGTACAGGTGCTGGACCGAGCGGGAACATAGCGGGCTCATAGCGGGCTGAAGCCCTTGTGCTGCTGCGGCCCTTGAAGGCTTTTTGATGTTCTTTTGCTTTTCATGTATGGCCGGCCTGCGCGCCGATGTTGGTAAATTGTAAGGTTGTCGTGCCTAAATTTTGTTGTATAAAACATTTCATTCCAAGTAATAGAAGTGGACATACCCGGGTTCGGGTTTTGTGGTTTATATTTCTTGTCTCTCTCTTTTGCTTCCGCATAGAATGCTCTGAGTTAGGCTTCATTGTATAGTGTCGTTCGATATTTCAATTAAGTGACGTTCTCGTTTGTTTTGTAGTATATGGCGTGGGGCCCCGGCCGGACCTTCTGTTATATGCTCCCGAACGGATGGGGATGTTACAAATTGGTATCAGCTTCTAAGGTTCCGTATCCTTCTAAGGAATTCGTGGACGAATTCTTTTAAGGGGTGGTGAGCACGTGTGTGCCCTACCGTCGAGACATAAAATAAACCCAAAAATGTCCACTTAGGAATAAAATGTAACAACAAACCAACAATTATTGCATGATTTTGGAACCTGAGTGTTCCTTTTGTTGTTAGTTGCGACTGTGCTGTCGCCTAACTGTGTATTGCACTCGTGTAGGGCACTCGAAGTGCAGCGGGACCGTCGCGTCCCCGTGACGTGGTTGAGAGTAGCGGGTCTGCTGAGGCCCCTACACCTCCGTTTGCTGAGATGGTTCGGCTAGTTACAGAAGCCGTTCTAGCTGCGTTGAATGACCAGCCTGGAAGGCAAGGTCAACCGTCGGTGCAGGAAGTGGCCCCAGAGCCACTAAGAGTGGAGCAGGTCCCCGTGAGGCGTGCTGCTGAGCAACAACTGAAGCACTTCCTGGGATTTCGACCTCCTCCGTTCACCGGGGTTGAATCCCCAGCTGAGGCCGAGGACTGGCTGTCGCATGTGGAGCGAATTTTGACAGCGACACAGTCGGATGAAGCGCAGAAAGTGACCTTCGCTACTTTCTTATTGGAAAAGGAAAACAGGCGGTGGTGGGATGAGGTAGAGAGGAGCCAGTTTGCGGGAAGGCGACTGGTTGATGTGCCGATGGAAGAGTTCTCGAAAATCTTCCTGGCAAGGTATGTGCCTCCGTCGCAGCAGATCGCGATGGAGAACCAGTTCCTGGCTCTGATGCAGGGTGATAGACTGGTTGACGACTACCTGTATGAGTTCACCCGCCTCGGGCGTTACGCTGGAACTTCTTTCGATGACGAGGGGAGAAGGGTGAACAGGTTCTACGGAGGCTTGCGTAGTGAGTTGCGGTACCTTCTGGAAGGGTCGTTGACGCAGAGTTTCACGACCCTCGTTAGTTCAGCCCGAGCGCTTGAGCAGGACATGCTCAGGGAGAAGGGCAAGGTGGCTGTGGTCGAGGCAGTGTCGGAGGGCAAGGCGCCGAGTGCGGCGAAGTTGCGGAGGTTGAGTCGCTGGAAGAAGGCTCGATTATCTGGGACAGCTCCCTCTGCTTCGGGCGCGTCGTCTGGACGTGGCCCTCTTATTTGTTTTACTTGTGGCAAGCCTGGCCATTTCTCTCGAGATTGCCGCAGTGGGCTTCCAAGGTCAGAGAAGAAGACTGGGCCATCTTATTCTGAGAAGGGGAAGGCGGCTGAGTCCACTGTCTCCGTATGGCTTCCCCGCAGCCCAGAGTCTTCAATCTTGGTTAGCAGGAGGCTATCAAAGCCAAGGACGTCGTGACAGGTATAATTTAAGATACAGTCCTTACTGTTTTATATACCTGTTTTAGTGTTCATGCTAACCTTGTTTGGCGGCGTAGGCTTTGTAAATGTTTTAGGCGTTCCCGCGAGAGCGCTTTTCGGTACTGGAGCTTCGCACTCCTTGTCGTCGGACTTCGTCTAACGTATTGGTGCGCCGTCGATTGCTGCTGCAGATGGACTGGAGGTCCTACTGCCGAATGGATATTCGATGCGTGTGGAGAGGAGTTGATGCGTGAAGGTCCTAGTTGGAAGTCAGGAGTATGACCTGAAAGCATCGTTACTCCCCCTGGTTGAGTTCGATGTAATCTTCGGCATGGACTGGCTGTCGGAACAGCGTGCGTGCATTGATTGCACCACCAAGGAGGTGAGGTTTGGGCAGTGTGCCGATCGTGAGACGGTCTTTGCGGGCATGTGTGGATCGAGCAAGATACAGATGTCTGCTCTCCAGGTGTCCAAGGCAGTGCGACAGGGAGCAGAGTTATTCTTTGCTCTAGTGGAGGCTTAAACGCCGAGGCCCAGCCTAGTGGATGTTCCGGTAGTTTCAGAGTTCCCCGATGTGTTCCCGAGTGATCCCCCTCCGGTGCTCCACCGTAGCGGGAGATAGATTTCACGATTGAGTTGGTGTCAGGCGCTAAGCCTGTGGCCCGCTCGCCGTATCGTATGGCTCCGAAGGAGTTGGCGGAGTTGAAGCTGCAGTTGCAGGAGCTGCTTGAGCAGGGCTACGTGCGTCCGAGTTCCTCACCTTGGAGTGCACCGGTCCTCTTTGTCAAAAAGAAGGACGGTAGCCTGCGGCTTTGCATCGATTATCGGGAGCTGAACAAGCTGACCGAGAAGAACAAGTATCCTCTTCCGAGGATAGACGACTTGTTCGATCAGCTCGTTGGTTCGACAGTATACTCGAAGCTGGACTTGAAGTCCGGCTATTATCAGGTGCGGATCAGGGAGTGCGACATCCCGAAAACTGCCTTCAGTACAAGGTACGGGCAGTATGAGTTCACCGTGATGTCGTTTGGGCTGTCTAATGCGCCTTCGGTGTTTATGGACTTGATGCACCGGACTTTCCGAGAGTACCTCGACCGGTTTGTGGTCGTCTTCCTTGACGACATACTGGTCTACTCTCAGTCCGAGGAGGAGCACGGTGATCACCTGCGAGTAGTCTTGGAGGTTCTGAGGAGGAACCAGCTGTATGCCAAGTTCTCGAAGTGCGAGTTATGGCTACCTTCCGTGGCGTTCTTAGGCCATGTGGTTAGTGGAGCGGGTGTGGCGGTAGATCCGGTGAAGGTTGCGGCCATCAGGGAGTGGCCTGTTCTTTCTACTGTAGCGGAGGTCCGTAGCTTTCTCGGGCTGGCCGGCTATTACAGGCGCTTCGTGCAGAACTTCTCACGGATCGCGCTGCCTCTTACGACGCTGGCACGGAAGATGCAGGAGTTTATTTGGACGCCCGCGTGTGCGCAGGCTTTCGAGGAGTTGAAGCGGAGCAGTGTCGGTGCCTGTTTGAGTTGGACTGAGGTGCAGTACGACCTCGCAGATAAAGTCCGCCAGGCTTTGGAACTCGATCCGAGTTTAAAGCGCTACACGGAGGAGGCTGGTGGTGGGTCGGATGCCCAGTTTCAGGTGCGTGACGGGTTGCTGTGGAGAGGCAACCGTTTGTGCGTCCCCAAGGTGGCTGAGCTGCGCGATGAGTTGATGTACGAGGCGCATCGTACCAGGTATTCAGTTCATCCGGGGAGCACGAAGATGTACAAGGACATGAAGGTCCTTTTCTGGTGGCCGGGTATGAAGAGGGACATCGCTCACTACGTGGCCAAGTGCCACACTTGTGCGCTAGTGAAGGCGGAATGTCAGAAACCCGGTGGCTTTTTGAAGTCATTACCGGTTCCAGAGTGGAAATTCGATGACGTTTCCATGGATTTCGTGCATGGGCTGCCGAGATCGCAGCGCGGGAACGATGTCATCTGGGTAGTCGTAGACCGGCTGACGAAGGTGGCGCACTTTATCCCCAACCGGAGGGATGACTCAGTGGAGAAGTTGGCAAAGCTGTATGTTGATACAGTGGTACGACTGCACGGTGTGCCCCGTAGCATCGTCAGTGATCGAGATGGACGCTTTACTTCGAGCGACTGGAGGCTAGTCAACCGTCTATTGGGTACGAAGCTGCAGTTTAGCACGGCCTTTCATCCTCAGACGGATGGCCAAACTGAGCGTACCAATAGGACGATGGAGGACATGCTCCGGATGTGCGTCCTGGATTTCGGCAAGGGGTGGGAAGATCACCTCTTTCTTGTTGAGTTCGCGTACAACAACAGCTACCAAGCGAGTATTCAGATGGCGCCTTTCGAGGCCCTCTATGGCAGGAAGTGCCGCACTCTCTTAGCTTGGGCGGAAACGGGGGAGACGAAGCTCTTCAAGAGGAAAGACGTCGAAGAGGCGACTTCGACGGTACGTATGATCGGGGAGAGGCTTTTGGTTGCGCAGGATAGGCAGGCGAAGTACTATAATGCGAAACACCGCGACGTCCAGTTCGCCGTTGGCGATTGGGTTTACTTGAAGATCAGGCCGTTCAAGGGTGTATCCAGGATTCAACGCTTGAAAAAGCTGAGTCCGAGATACCTTGGACCGTTCGAGATCATCGAGCGCGTCGGCGAGGCGGCTTATAGGCTTGTACTATCGGCGGAACTGAGCGGGCTACACGATGTTTTTCACATCTCCGTGTTGCGGAAGGCGGTGCAAGAGCTTACGCATGTGGTCGCGGCGGATCAGGTGTCCGTGGATAGTGGGCTTAAGACGGCGGTCAGGCCCGTTAGCATCGAGGATGATGAGGTGCGTCAGTTGCGGAACAGGGCGATCCGTATGGTAAAGGTCCGTTGGGACAACTGCGGTCGCGAGGAACTCTCATGGGAGCGTGAGCAGACCATGATGGAGGAGTTCCTCGAGCTGTTTCAGTGACGTTTATCTCTCTTTTTCCCGTTTATGTAAAGACCTTTTGTATATATATGTATATGCCTGTTTTTACAAATTTCGGGACGAAATTCTTTTAAGGGGGTGGAGTTGTAACACCCCAAAAATCGTAGTTCAGCGAGTTAGGCGGAGAGGTGTTTATGTAAAGACCTTTTGTATATATATGTATATGCCTGTTTTTACAAATTTCGGGACGAAATTCTTTTAAGGGGGTGGAGTTGTAACACCCCAAAAATCGTAGTTCAGCGAGTTAGGCGGAGAGGTGGTGCTGCGCTCGGAATAGGCTGGAAATTTCATAGCAGCTCTTCGCGCACGACCATTGTTTCTATTCGCGCACGACCAGTGATCGTGCGCCAGCGATCGTGCGTTAATTCGCAAGAAAACAGAGTGCTGTTGCGGTAAGCGCGCACGATCAGTGGAGGTGCTTCGCGCACGACCACTGACCGTGCGTCGATGCTCGTGCGCCCTGTTTATTCTGCTCCGCGAATTTGAGCGGAGAAGGAGATCGGGCCGATCGAATCTCTTGGAATCCGATCAGACGGCTAGGATGGAATGCTGGAGGCTATTAGGGCTTATGAGAGGAGTGGAACCCTCATTATTTCTAAGCCCTTCTCTCTCCAAACCTAGAGAAAGAAGGAGGTGCAGCGCCCCCGTCTCCCCCCCCCCCCCCCGATTCCTCTCTTCCCGTCGCCGCTTAGGACTAGGAGAGCCCCGTCTCCCTTCCTCCTCTCGTTTCCTCTCTCCCGACGGCAAGGAGTCGAGCTCCTCTCGTGTGGAGAAGTCGCCTGGAGGAACTCCCTCACCCGAGTCCCTCTTCTCCCCTTCCCGTCGCCGCCTAGGGCAAGGAGGACCCAGCTCCCCCTTCCTCTCCTTTTCTCCCGTCGACAAGGAGGAGTCGAGCCCCTCTCCTCCTCTCTTTGTCCCGGCCGCCGCCGGTTAGGAGGAGGCCGACCCCTTTGGGTTGGGTGTTACTGTGTGCGTAGCCGTGGTGCTTGAGCTTGGCCGGCGAAGTGCGAGGAAGAACTCACGTGCTCCATGGTTCAGAAACGACGTCTAAGGGTAACGATCTCTTCTACCCTCATTTGGACGTGTCCTAGTCCTTTTCCGTGCATCGTTGAGGCCCCTACCCAAAGGGTGAGGTCGTGGCCTCCGACGAGTCGATTCATGTTATCCCCGTCAAATCTTGCATACATGTAGAGTCCATGCGTAAAATGGGCGTAGGCGCGCTGTGTGAAGCCCATCCGAGACGGTTCGTCCGGATTGGTGATGCTTTTGATATTGTGCGTGCCGGGGGAAAGCTCTGTGTTGTTATACTGCTTCGTAGGACTAGAGGGTGCTACTGCATGCGCAGCAACGCCTGGGGGTGTGCCCCGGGGAGCACCCGAAGTTAGAAACAGAAATGGAATTTCTGTTCACTACCGCCGGCGTTAGCGTTATCGCCGGGCGGTAGCTCCTAGACTGGGTTCTGGTGATTTTGTGCGTTCTGAGGCAGTGGGAGTGCTACTGCATGTGCAGCAATGCCTGGGGGTGTGCCCCGGGAAGCACCCACGGCTAGAAGCCAAAATAGGGTTTCTGTGCGCTAGCGTCAGGCGTTAGCGTTAACGCCGGCGATAGCTCCCAGACTGAGTTCTGGTGATGTTGTTGTGCCCACCTGTTGAGAGGACATGTGGCCTGTGTGCCCGACCTGTGAGGGTGTTCTGGTGGATGACTTAGCGGCCCGTAGAGCCGGCTAATTGAGAATACCTGGGCTGAGGGGATGCCATACCCGCTCTTCGTGTTGTACAACGAGAGCTGTGAACAACGGGCATTTGGCGAACCTGAAACCGCACCATTGAAGCACCTGATTAGTGAGTCTCGTACAGCATGTCGGGAAGCAATGGGAAAGAGTCTTCGGATTACGGTATGTTCACAATTAAAGCACGGGAGAGCCCTGGTATTCGGGCCACCGACTTTAGCCTCGAAGGGCAAAGCCATCGAGAATAGATGGTGGTGGAAGGCGGAGTACACCAAAGAGTGCCTGAGAGCACGAGACGTGGAGGCCATTCCCACGTTTGTGATTGTTGCATATGTATGAACTGTTGTGGGCTTTGCTAGTCGCACTCTTATATATATATATGCTGCTGAGGTTGTTTTGCAGGGATGGTTAGAACTGTCGCCCCCTCGAAGGAGTGGGGTCATTATAATTTGGTCAGCTTTAGCTGACCGTTGCCCTGTTTTGCCACCGTTTTGGTGGGCTTGTTGTACAGGTGCTGGACCGAGCGGGAACATAGCGAGCTCATAGCGGGCTGAAGCCCTTGTGCTGCTGCGGCCCTTGAAGGACTTTTGATGTTCTTTTGTTTTCATGTATGGCCGGCCTGCGCACCGGTGTTGGTAAATTGTAAGGCCGTCGTGCCTCTTTTGTTGTGTAAAACATTTTATTCCTATTAATAGAAGTGGACATACCCGGGTTTGGGTTTTGTGGTTTATATACCTTGTCTCTCTCTTTTGCTTCCGCATAGAATGCTCTGAGTTAGGTTCGCTGTTTAGAGTTGAATGATATTCCTCATTGTGACGTTACCGTTCGTTTTGTTGTATATGGCGTGGGGCCCCGGCCGGACCTTCTGTTATATGCTCCCGAACGGATGGGGGTGTTACATCAGCAATGAAACCTTTCCCTCCTTTCTTGTCCTTCCTCCTGAAGAATTTCTTCT
Source organism: Dactylorhiza incarnata (assembly GCA_033032865.1). NCBI lineage: Eukaryota > Viridiplantae > Streptophyta > Magnoliopsida > Asparagales > Orchidaceae > Dactylorhiza > Dactylorhiza incarnata. The sequence continues at coordinate 1,113,891 of JAWHQI010000355.1, read as the reverse complement.
TGTGCTCCTTCCTCTGCTTGTTGTTCTTGTTCTTTTCTTCCTCAGGACACTCAGTGGAAAAGTGTCCTGGTTTTCTGCAAGAAAAACAAATAATCTCCTGTTTAGGAGTTTTGTCATACCTTGGCTTGCTTGAACTCCTCTCTTTCCTTCTGGAGTCCTCTATCCTGACCCACCTCTTGAATCTTTTAGCCAAGAGATTGAACATCTCTTCTTCAGTGGTGGACGACTCTGCTTCAGTAGTCTTTAATGCAAGAGTCCTTTCTTTAGGAGTTTATATTCTCTCCTGGGCTTCTGACTCAGCCCTGCTTTTCAGTAGAAACTCATAGGACTTGAATTTTCCCAAGAGAGCATCAGTTGATATCTCTCTGAGTCATCTAGAATCTCTAATAGCCCAGATTCTAGAGTCGCATGTGCTTGGGAAGCACATGAGGAGCTTGTCGTTAATTTCTGTGAGAGAAATTTCTTTGTCAAGCCCTCTCAGCTCATTTATGATGAGGCTGAATCTGTCATACATTTCTGTGATGTTTTCATCAGACTTTTTCTTGAAGTTCTCATATTGGGATATGAGAAGTGACTTTTTGTCTTTTCTCTCATCAGAGCTCCCTTCAACTAATCTGGAGAGAGATTCCCAGATTTCTTTAGCAGAGTTGCAATCAGCAACTTTTTGGAATGTCATCTGACATGGTTGAGACCAGGATGTTCATGGCAATGGTATCACATGCCTTGACCTTCTTCTAGCATCAGTCCATTCTGCTTTGGGTACTGTAATTTGTGTAACATTTCCACTAGCATCTTTCCTTATTGGGACCGGGGGACCTGTGAGGATGACATTAAAAATTTCTTCATCAACAGAGTTCATATAGAGTTTTATTCTGGTCTTCCATTGTGTAAACTTGTTCAGATTACACATTGGAGGTCTTGTTGATGTATAATCCTTAGAACTCATTTTTATATAAAAAATAGTTTTAATTAATTTGAAAATGAATAAATGAGAGTAGAAGATCTTTTGATCAAGGTGTTAACCTTTTAATGATCAACCTACCTCTGATACCAATTGAAAGTGCACAGTGTGCCTCTGAGAATTCTCTAGAGGGGGTGAATAGAGATTTAAAAACTTTTCTATCCTAACTATGCATACAATAAAAAATACTAAGGTAATATGCATACAGCAAAACCAATAGCAGAATAAATAAAATATGGTTTGCTGAAAATGAACACAGAAAAAGTAAAAGGGACAACATAGAAATTCACAGCAAAGACACAAGGATTTTTATAGAGGTTCCCCAAAATATGGGTAGTCCTCTCTTCTACCTCTCTGGTAGGATTGCACAACCTGTGCCTGAGTTTTTTGATAAGGAGACTCTTAGAACCAAAGATCTTTTGATAAGGAGATCTTGAACCACTCAGATCTTTTGATAAGGAGATCTTGAACTACTCAGATCTTTTGATAAGGAGAACTTGAACCACTCAGATCTTTTGATAAGGAGATCTTGAACCACTGAATCTTTTGGAAGAGGAATTCTTAAAACTCTTTTACAGTTGATGAAAATATAAAGAAGAAAGTAAGGAGGAGAAGATTAGAATTCTGTTCTCAGAATTCTTCAGAAGCACTTCTGCTGTTTCTTTCTTTCACAGGATCAGAAATGATGAACTTTTGCTTATGATAGTGATGATTGCAAGAGTTATTTGATTTGATCCTTCTCTGTTTATCAATCTTGTAATCTGGTTGTTGTATGATGTAGAAGAAGAAGCAGCCATGTATCTTTCCTGTGCAGAGTGAACACTTGATTTCTTTCGGTATCTCATAGGGTTGAAGGAGGAGGAAGAAGAAGAAGAAGAAGGAACCCCAATCGACAGAGAGAGAAATAATGTAATGAATGCCCTATACTTTCTTCTCTTCTCAGCCTACTTATTGTCCATCATTGGATTTGAATTTCTTTCTTATTTTGGACAGACCTGAGAAGGTATTCTTATTGGATACTTGATTTCTTTTCTTGTTTTGTTGCCGACCCGTCTATCACATTCTATTTCATTCCAAGAAAGCTTTTGCTCTTGTCGAATACTCATTTCCTTTATAGGCAACAAATTAGTCGTTGGACAATTGTCTTCAGTATGGTGGACCTTCTGAAAAGGTATTAGAAAGACAGCTGGAAAGAATTCATTTTTCTGACTGTATTCGACGCTGCGTCGAGTTCATCTTCTTTCATATCGACGCACCTCTTAGTTCTTTTAGAAGTAGCTTCGAATTGTTCTTTAGCTCTGGTTGAACTCAGATGTCGACGTTGCGTCGATTACTTATCGACGTAACCGTCGAGTTGAAGACTTAGACTTGACCTTCATCTTCTGCGTCGAGTTGAAGTCGAAGTTGTGTCGACTTCTCAGATAGCTTCGACTGGGTCTTCCTTCTGCGACGAGATCCTTTCGACGTTGCGTCAACTTAACTTATACTTCAACAGGCTAAATGATCTGCTTCGGCAACAACACAAAGTTGCGTCGATATCAAGTCGAAGTTGCGTCGACTTGTATTCGACGCAAGTCTTATCTCAACTTGATTTGTGATTGCTTTGACTTGGCCCTGACACTCTAAGTTGAGTGAGACATCCTAAGACATCTAATGACCAGATTACCCTTACTATATAATGTGGGTAATAAACCTAGAAGGTAAAATCACTCCTAGTTAATTTGTTAAGTTAAATCAAAATGGGTTTTTCCCAACACTCCCCCTCTCTTCCCGTTCGTGGAGCCACCGCTGAGCCGACCCGCGCCCCCAAACCCCCTTCCCATCGCTGCTCGGCGACCTCCACCTATGGTCGGAGCTCGTCGTGCAGCCAATCCTTGGCCACCGCCTGCCACTAACCGTCGCATTTCCGCCATCCGCGCATCGACCAGTCGTTCTCCGCTTGGGTCGTGTCTGATAGGGCTGGTGAAGCCCCGGGGTGAGATCTTTCCTTACTTTACTCCATTTCCTGGCTATTGGGGTTGAATATTATTGGATGTGTAGCAATTTTCAATATTTATTTGGAAGGTGGCACTCTCTGAATCGCGTTTCGTTACACCGTGCTTGTTAAGATTGTTTTTTTTATCGTTGTTGTGAATTCTGCCTGTAGAACTGGTCGTGTCCCGTGCTACGGATCGTACCAACTATTCCCTATTAATTTATCATCCGCTCTTCTTGAAAACTCGGTGCTCCTGTTGTGCAAGCGCGCTGACATTAGATTTGTGCCAAGGTTCCACCCCAATTTCAAGTTGACTGAGCAAGGTTGCATCAATATGGTGTGGCTGCTGGGATACCTCACTCCTATTGTGGGGTAGCCGAGCGTGTCTCTAACCCGAGAGATAGCTTGAGAGTTTTTCAATTTTTATTTTCATGGAAGCGAGAGTCGAACGTCTGGAGGGAGGGATGAGCGACATGGGAAAACGCATGGAGGAATTAATAATTGTTGTCACAGCACTCACTACTACCATGGGCGATACGACCCAAGTCGTTTTGCAAATGCGCACCACTGTCAACAACCTAGAGGCCCAATTACACTTGGGAGGTCCACCTCCGCAGCACCCAGTCCCACCCGCACAGCATCCCGCTGCTCCTGCACCCCCACTGCACCCAACTCCTCCCGCACCCACACAATATCCAGCTCCACATGAACCACCGCAGCATCCAGCCCCACCACCCGAAGAACCGCAACATGATTATCGGGAACATAGGTACCCTCCCAGGTGGGATTCGGATGTCCGACTGGACATTGGAGATTTTGAAGGCACACTTGAATCGAAAGAGTGCCTCGATTGGAGCGAGCGATTAGAACGATACCTTAGTTGGCGGCGCATTCCTGCTCACCAGCAGGTAGAGTATGCCACCCTGAGATTGAAAGGACCGGCCCTCACGTGGTGGGGACAGGTCGAACGCGTGCGCTTGTCGATGGGACAACCCTCGATCACCACTTGGATTGAGTTTAAAGCTCAACTTAAGAAGAGATATGTCCCGTTAGACTACATGCAAACCCTTTATCGAAGGTATCACACCCTACGACAGGATAAGCGAACCGTAGACGAGTACACCAACGAATTTCTTGTACTCCAGTCCCGACTAAATCTGAGCGAGGCCAACCATGTGGTTGTAGGCCAATATCTCGACGGACTACGATATGTGATTCAAGACCAGTTGGAACTTCATGACTTCCAAGATCCAGAGGAGATCTCCAGTCGTGCACGGACGGTAGAGGCCCTCCAGAGAAGGTCTGGTGGGCCGAGGTTCGTTGATCGGACCCCACACACTGCACCGTCCCCGGTGACGGTTCGACCTAGCCCGACAGCCGCTCCGACCCCCCAGTCCCTGCTAGGCCATTACTACCAGCCCCCACTCCTACCGGCATAACCCCTGCTGCCGCCAGAGGAAGGGAGGCAGCAGGCTCACGCACAGTATTACGTTGTTTCAAGTGCATGGAGCCTGGTCACAAGTCATCTGAGAGCCCCCGTCGCCGATTCACCGCGATAGTCGATACAGATGATGGCCGAGAGCCAAAGTATGGGATATGGGATGATGATGTCACCACGGACACGCTAGGACCACCCGAGGTCGAGTATGAGGTAGAAGGCGAGCAGCCTACACACTTGGTCTCTGTCTTACAGCACAGCCTTCTTACCCCACGCGTCCCCACTGATGACGCATGGCTGCATCATAGTAATTTCGCACCACCGCCCGTATTCAGGAACATTTTTGCTCCATTATTATTGATAGTGGGAGCATGGAGAATTTCGTCTCCCAGCGCATGGTAGAGAGACTGAGATTACCTACCCAGAGCTTAGAACGTACTTACGAACTATCTTGGGTCACTAGCGGCGCTACGATAGCTGTCACCCACCGCTGCCTTGTTTCGTTCGCCATTGGGATGATCTATACTAATCCGGTGTCGTGTGACATCGCCCCTGGACGTGTGTCACCTTCTGTTAGGCCGCCCGTGGAAGTATGATCGACACGTTACTCACGATGGGCGTAGGAACGCCTACACGTTCGACCACCAGGGTCCCCGGATTATTCTTCCCCAAAAGAATGGTCTGGTCCCTCAGAGGCTCCCACCCCCATCTAGTCTGCTTACCAGGGCACGCGATTGCCCCACACCTGCTCTCACCACCACAACCTACCCGTCTGCCTCCCACCCGTCCATCACGATGCTTATGACTGCTCGTCAGTTCTGTCGAAAGGTGGAGGACAGAGGTGTAGTTTACATGTTGATGGAGAGAGAATCCCCCACCACCACCACCGAGATACCCGTCCGAGTGCAGCCACAAGTGACGAAATTTGGCGATCTCACACTTGACGAGTTACCCGACCAGCTACCACCACTACGGGATATACAACACTGCATCGATCTTATCCCTGGGGCCAGCCTTCCGCACCTTCCCCACTATCGCATGAGCCCACGAGAGCACGAGGAGCTTAGGTGACAGGTGTCCGAGCTCCTCTAGAAGGGGCTTATCCGCGAGAGCTTAAGTCCATGCGTCGTCCCTGCCCTTCTTGTCCTCAAAAAGGACGGGACATGGCGGATGTGCGTTGACAGCCGCGCCATCAACAAGATCACTATCAAGTATCGTTTTCTAATTCAACGATTGGACGGCATGCTTTGATATGCTGAGTGGCACGAAGGTGTTCTTGAAGATCGACTTGAGGAGCGGCTACCATCAAATTCAGGTGCGTCCTGGAGACGAATGGAAGACTGCCTTCAAGACCAAGGAGGGGTTGTATGAGTGGATGGTCATGCCCTTCGGCCTGTCCAACGCTCCGAGCACTTTCATGTTCTTGATGACTCAGGTCCTTAGACCCCTGATCGGGATTTGCGTAGTAGTCTACTTCGACGACATTTTGGTCTATAGCACTGAGTATGAACAGCATATCGCCCACCTGCGGCAGGTTCTTCAGATCCTGCGTGAGCACCGACTGATAATCAATCTGAAGAAGTGTACGTTCTGTACTTACAGTCTCACCATTCTGGGGTATATAGTCTCGTCTAAGGGAATCCGAGTAGACCAGGAGAAAGTGCGAGCGATTGTGTCCTGGCCCACTCCCAGGAACTTCACTGAGGCCAGAGGCTACAACGGGTTAGCATCATTTTACCGCGTTTCATCCGGAATTTTAGCACGCATATCGCACTCATCACGGATTGCCTCAAAAAGGGTGAGTTCACTTGGACCGCCGAAGCGGAGGCAGCATTCCTTCTCATGAAGGAGAAGATGTCCAGCGCGCCCGTACTTGCTCTTCTTGATTTCGAGAAAGTGTTTGAGGTTGACTGCGATGCGTCCCACGTCGGTATAGGGGCCGTTCTGAGCCAGGAGGGCCGGCCCGTAGCATTTCATAGTGAGAAGCTAGACGACGCAAAGACACGATATTCGACTTATGATATCGAGTTCTTTGCCATCGTCCAGGCTCTCCGACACTGGCGTTATTATCTGATTCAACGTGAATTCATATTGAATACGGACCACGATGCGTTACGACACCTGAACTCCCAAAAGGAGGTCAGACGCCACGCAAAGTGGGCCGCATTCCTCCAGGAGTACACCTTCCACATTAGACACAAGCCTGGGGCGGCCAACCAAGTGGTTGATGCCCTTAGTAGGCGTGCACATTTACTTGTCTCTCTTCAACCGCGAGTCACAGACCTAGATTCCCAGTGGGAGTCGTATTCCACTGACCCGGATTTTAGCACTATTTGGGAGGAGTGTCGCACGAGGGGCGCGGATAGTTCGGGTCGCTTTATTCTGAGTGAGGGGTACCTATTTCGAGGAACACGCCTATGCATTTGTCAGGGTCCGTTACGGGAGTTGCTCCTCACTGAGTTGCACTCCTCGGGGTTAGGAGGACACTTTGGCCAGTCAAAAATGTTGGACCTCGCCACGGCTCGCTACTACTGGCCGTGCATGAGGAAGGATATCGTACAAGCGGTTCAATCGTGTCAGACCTGCCAACTATTTAAGGGGCACGCCCAGAATACGGGGTTGTGCACACCACTGCCCATCCCAGAGCGACCGTGGGACGAGGTATCCATGGATTTCATTAGCGGCCTACCCACTACCGCCCGTCGAGTTGACGATGTCTTCGTTGTGGTTGATAGATTCTCTAGGATGGCCCACTTCATTCCCTATAGAAAGGCATCCGACGGAGCACGTGTCGCTGAGTTGTTCTTGAGGAAGGTAGTCAGACTTCACGGGGTCCCGCGAGTATTCTTGTCTGATAGGGACACTCGTTTCATGGGATATTTCTGGAAAACTCTTTGGGGCAAGCTTGGCACAAAACTAAAGTTCAATAGCGCTTATCACCCCCCCCCCCCCCCCCGACAGACGGGCAGACCGAAGTGGTCAACCGGAGTTTGGGTGATTTATTGAGATGTTTGGCAGGTGAGCACCCTAAGCAATGGGACATGGTCATTTCCCAGGCCGAGTTTGCGTACAATAGTTCCGTGAATCGTTCCAGCCAAAAATCCCCATTCGAAATTGTTTACGGATTTCCCATCCCACACTTCCTGGATCGCCACTCCCTTCCGTGCCACGAACGTATTTCCTTCGATGCTACCACTTTCATTGATGATTTGAAATTGCTACACAAGTCCATTAATAAACAATTGCAGGCAGCATCCGAAAAATACAAGCTCGCGGCGGACACTGGCCGTCGTGAACTGTATTTTTCGGCTGGAGATTGGGTATTGGTCCACTTTCGGAAGGAAAGATTTCTCACCGGGTCGTATGATAAGCTTCAACAGTGCCGTTTTGGACCCTTTCAGGTGAGGAAGCGGCTGGGTGAGAACGCCTACCTCATAGATCTACCGTTGGAATTCAGTACTTCCCCGATTTTCAATGTGTCGGATCTAGTCCCGTTTTATGGCCCACCACCCACCAGCCCGAAACCATCTCCGTCACTGGGACCCGGATCAGAGACAAGCTTCCAGTCTACCTTCACCTCTACAGTCGAGGAGATAGAGCGCATCTTGGACGTTCGCGAATTCCAGACCAGCCATGGCACCTACCAGCGATACTTAGTGGCATGGCGCGGACGTGACCTTTTGGACAGCACGTGGATCAGCGCCCATGAGCTTCAACGCCGCCGCCCGGATCTCTCCGTCGCCCCAAGTTGCCCAGTCTCGCCGGAGTCGAGTTCTCTCAACCCCGGGGGAATTGATGCAACCCCGACAACGTCTTAATTTTCAATTTCTGCATTTATTCTCGTCGCATTATTTAGTTTTGTTGGTAGTTTATTTTGATTAAGCTGTAGCGCGTCGCGCAACTTTTCAGTTGTTGTTGTTTGTTATTTTAAATTGGTTATAGCGCGCCGCACAATTTTTGCTTCTGGCATGTGAGCCCGGCCAACTCACATGACCCTGAATGAATCGGCCCGGTGTGATGAGAGGTGGTGAGGAATGTGTTACTCTTCCAATTTAAAGAATATGCTAAAATAGGTATGCCAATATATTCAGCCTAATTTTCCCTATAAATAGGAAATGGGATGCCCTAAAGGGGGCGGCTGATATTGTGAGAAGGTCTTTCCTCACGATACCCAGCCGAACAGCCTTCAGACCATCGCCTTCCTCCCGCATCCAGCGATCCCCCCCCCCCCAGTACGCCCGCAGATCCCGCCCGTGGAGCCACCGTCCAGCATCTCTCCCTCATTCCGCCTCCTCCCCGACATCGTGAAGCCCTCGCCTACCTCCCGTCCACCGATCACGTCTTTTCACCCCCCGCGGAGCCACCTCCCGGCGCGATTGAAACCCTCCCCCTCTCTTCCCGTTCGTGGAGCCACCGCTGAGCCGACCCGCGCCCCAAAACCCCCTTCCCGTCGCTGCTCGGTGACCTCCACCTGTGGTCGGAGCTCGTCGTGCAGCCAGTCCTTCGCCACCGCCTGCCACCAACCATCGCATTTCTGCCATCCGCGCATCGACCAGTCGTTCTCCGCTTGGATCGTGTCTGATAGGGCTTGTGAAGCCCCGGGGTGAGATCTTTCCTTACTTTACTCCATTTCCTGGTTATTTGGGTTGAATATTATTGGATGTGTAGCAATTTTCAATATTTATCGTTGTTGTGAATTCTGCCTGTGGAACTCGTCGTGTCCCGTGCTACGGATCGTACCAGCTATTTCCTATTAATTTATCATCCGCTCTTCTTGAAAACTCCTGTTGTGCAAGCGCTGACATTAGATTTGTGCCAAGGTTCCACCCCAGTTTTCAGGTTGACCGAGCAAGGTTGCATCAAGATGTCATCGACATAGACCATGAGAATCACTATGCCTGACGGACGATGGTGAGTAAATAGAGAAAAGTCAACCGAGCTTCGAGTGAACCCAACACTGCGAACAACCTGACAGAACTTGTTAAACCATGCTCGAGAAGACTGTTTGAGACCATAGAGAGATTTTCGTAGATGACAAACGAGGGACTCCCCCGTGGTCTCAAACCCGGGAGGTTGTTGCATGTAGACAGTCTCCTGCAAATCGCCATGGAGAAAAGCATTTTTTTGGCATCCAGTTGATGCAACGGCCACAGCCGATGAACAACAAGGGAGATCAAGACGCGAGCAGTGTTCAGTTTTGCGACTGGCAAGAAGGTTTCGTCATAATCAAGACCTTGTTGTTGTGTGAATCCTCGAGCCACCAGGCGAGCCATAAGTCGTTGAATTGCCCCGTCTTGACCATGTTTGATGGTAAAAACCCACTTACACCTGACACAAGATTGTCCAGGTGGAAGGGAAACAAGGTCCTAAGTATGATTTGCCCGAAAAGCAGCCATTTCCTCATTCATGGTGGCGCGCCACCCCGGATGCAGAAGAGCCCCATGTAGAGAGCTTGTAGTAGAGATAGACATCAAAGAAGATGCAAAGTGGTGAAGCGCGGTGGATGCTTGTGTCGGATCTTCAGGCCGCGTGATATCATTTGAAGAGGGTAATTGTTTGAGGGCATCAAAACGAGTAGCGCGACGAGTGTACACATGAAGAAGAGGCGGTTGGGAGGGTGCAACGGTGGGTGGGGGTATAGGTGGTAGAGGGGAAGTAACAGGTACGGTAGGACGTGGTAGTGTTTGAGGTGTTTGAGAAGCCGAGGAGGAAGACTGAAAGGGATGATGCTCGAGAAAGGTTACATCTGCAGATGTAACAACCTTGTGATCATCAAGAGAGTAGCAGACATAACCTTTTTGAGTGCGAGAATAACCAACGAACATATATTAGGTTGCACGAGGAGCAAGCTTGTCGGTGGAGGGGTCAAGGCAGTGGACATAGCAGGTACATCCAAAGACACAAGGAGTAATTGGAAAGGGGGTGTGGAGGGAAATAGAAAACTGAAAGTAGTCACATAGTGGAGAATAAAGGAGGGCATGCGATTGATGAGGTAGCAAGCTGTAGAAATAGCGAAATAGCAATAGTGTTTGGCAACTTGCATTGAAACATAAGTGAGCGAGCGACCTCGAGAATGTGATGATTTTTCCTCTCCGCTACACCATTCTGCTGGGGTGTATAAGCACGTGACGTTTGATGGATGATCCCCAACTCAGTACATAGATTATTAAATTCATGACTCGTATATTCACGCGCATTATCGGTGCGAATTATTTTAACGGGGCATGAAAACTGTGTACGAGTTTCAGCAAGAAACGCATAGAACACGCAAGGGAGTTCAGAAAGATCGTGAGGAGATACAACCATGTCATGTGAGAGTAATCATTAATAAAAGTAAGAAAATAACGGTAACCCGAAATAGTGGCAGTTCTAAATGGTCCCCAAATGTCAGAATGAACTAAACAAAAAGGAGTGTCGCTCTGAATACAATGAGGAATACAAGAAGTGTGATGTTGTTTGCCAAAGATACAAGATTCGCAGGTAAATTCGGAGAGGGGGAAATCTGGAAGTGTTTTCTTGAGAATTTGGAGAGCATGCCCAAGACGCATCGTCAATCAATCGAGGTGAGGGGGGAGAGAATTGTGGGTGGAACATGCAGAATGTAGAGCCCGTTGGACAATTTTCCTTCACCAATGATATTATGCGTCCGTCGATCCTGCACAACAAAGGAGAAAATGATATAGTGCAGTCAAGCTCTTGAGTGAGACGACTAACAGAAAGAAGATTGAAAGGAGAGCCAGGAACATGAAGAACCGAGCGAAGGGAGATGGAGGAAGTAAGGAGGCATCAGCGGAACCAGAAATCGGGGTGGTGTCACTGTTGGCCACTATGATGAACTTGGAATATGTGGAGTCCAAGTACTGCGGTGGTTTCTGCGGAGTAATATGGTGGGTAGCACCAGAGTCCACAATCCAAGTGGAGCTATAGGAAGGATAGGAGATATCTTCGTTGGAGATGGAGGCAACAAAGTCAGATGTACGACTGAGCACCCTTTGAACATGTTGAAGCTGTGTGCGCAGATCATCAATGTCGATACTGGTGGTGGAAGTTGGTACAGCCGCAACGAAGGCATGGTGCTGCAGGGGCATACCATGCTTACGGAAGCATATTGCCTCAAAATTACCAACCCGGCCACAGTGAGAACAGTGAGGGCGAGGCTTTCCTGAGCAACCTCGTCCACGAGATCTGGTGCGAGCCCCACGAGCTGGTGAAGGAGCGGGGTGAGAGGGAGAAGCTTGCTAGAGGAGAGTCGGAGACAGAGTGTCGGGAGGATCGGGGGGCGGTGTGAATTTTAAGAGCATCGAGCACACATCTGATAAAGGAGGAATGGTGGGTGACGACAGGATCTGAGCCCGAACACTGAGGAGATGAGGCGGAACACATGCCATCATCATGGCGATGTCAGCGGCTTCTTTCTGAGCACGTTGGACAGCGAGATCCGCTGTTGAAGGCTGATGTAGAATCCAAACCTCGACCAGAGTTTTGGAACGTCCAGGAAAGGAGGTTAAGTCTCCAATCACCCCTGAGTCGGGAGATTGAAGATCTGTGATGATATCAAATAGGTACTGCAAGTTGTCCTTGCCAGAATAAAGGAAGTGAAGTTCCTCCCACATGGCCTTGGCTGTCTCATGATACTTTGTCATTCAATACGGTTCATTGTCCATAGAGTTGAGGATCCAGGATTGGACATGACCGTCATCACGGAGCCAGTCCTCGGTGGGCTCAGTAAGAGTAGCCTTAGTCAGATGGTGAAGGACGTCTTTGGTTTCAAGAACACGATGAACGGAGTGCACCCACTCAACAAAATTCTTCTTCCCACTAAGAGAGATAATGGTGATCCGAAGCTCATCACGAACTTCAAGAAGGGGAACCGCAGCACGGGCAGGAAGAGATGGGACATCGTTCAAGTCCATTGAGACTGGACACTACCGCGGTCAGGAACATGGGATGAGTGCGGCAAGCACAGGCGGCAAGCTGAAGCCGAGAACCTGAAGAACCACGCGAGAACAAGGGAACCAGGAAGGCCCGCGGTCAGTGACGCGGCAAGCACGGGCGGACTCTAGCGGGTAGCGGAAGCTAGGCTCAGACGAGCAGAGGAGAGCAGCTTCGATCAAAGGAAGAGCGGCCAGAAGGAATAGTTCCAAGAGAAGTTGCGGAGAATCCGTGCGGATAAGTAGATCGCGGCGAGCTCGCGAGCTTCAAAAAATGAACATGAGCGCTCCTGCGAGCAGATGGTCCAGCGAACAGGTGAGTGCAGCGGCAAACTGAAGGAACCAGTAGACAAATGGTCGCGCGAGAAGATTATGTGAACACAATCGAGGACGAGGAGCAAACAGCACGGGTAGTGCAGCGAGCAGAAGGAGAAGGAAGTCACTTTGGCAAGGTCACGCCGAGAGCAGCGGCAAGGCGGGCTCTGCGATCAGAAGAAGCAGAGAAGCGACAAAAACGGATAGAGAGTAGAAGCTACGGAAGACACCAGACTGGTGGGGCCCGAAGAGTCGCGGAGCAGAGTTATAAAAACCTGAAGGAGGATGTGAATTGCAAAGGACGGCGAAGCCAGGCGCAGAGCGACTCGATGTGCGGTAGAAAAGGCCAGACCACAGAGACTGCCAACAGCAAGGCGGGGAAAAAAATTCGGATCAGAGCCCTAATACCAGATAAAAAAACACGAAAAAAGAGAAATAATCCAAATATTTTATTAATTTTCCCTCGTATATGCTACATACAAGTATTTGTACATTTATAAAGGAAGAGAAAAGGAAGAAGCAATCTCATTCTAAGATGTGGGACTAAAGACCTAAAGAGGGAGAAAGAGGGCTCTAGCTATGCCTTGTTAGTGGGCCTTTTTACATTGTTTATTCAACATAGCTTTTGGCAATTTTTATGGATTTTTTATTTTATATTGAATGGAAAAACATAAGCAAAACAAAATTCAAAATAATAAAGACGGTTGTTATTCGCGGAATGCTTTTATCTATTCGCAGACCAGTATTATACTGGATTAAACACTTTTAATATTCTTTTGCCAATTCGATGGTGTCTATTTGCAAACCTCACGCTCCCGTGCCCTACCCCCTCACGAGACGCAGTCGACCGCGAGTTCGTCGCCCGCCACCCTCCATCTTCCTCGATTGGCCGCTCCCACTCGTCGGCAACATCACCCCTAGCATCCCCAACTACGTCGGTGACACCCTCTTTCTAGACCAAGCCATCAGCTGAGCCGACGCAACCACTCTGCCAATCCCAATGACGCCTCCTCTGATTCGGCGACGTACATTTAAGCAGAGTCTGACTTCGGTCGTCTCCTCTCCGGCGACCGTCTAAGCAGGGCCGAACACCACCTCTTTGTAAAAAAAATCTTCCATTTTTCATTCTAGGGTTTAGAATATGCAAATATTTGATTGTTTAGGATATGCTCTCTCACGATCAGCTTAACATTGATATAGGTGTGTAGAACGCTTGCTTCTCTTGGCCGACTTTGAGGTACACTATTTACACATCTCTTAATGAACCTGAAGGCTTCCTGCTGCATATGCAAGAGGTGCAACCAATGTTGTACCTCAAAGTCATTATCATAGTGCCCACCCGTATAGGAACCCAATTCACCCAATTCAGTTGGATTAATTCCAAATGAATGAAGTCAAATTTGTTGTGTACTTTTGGCATATGAACAATGTAATTGAAATTGTATCTTTCGCTTATAATTCCAGATACCCAATTGCACGAGTCAGTGTCATCGTCATCAAGACAAGAAAGAGAGATTTAACATAACTGCAGTTGAATTATCTAGTCTATTTGAATTTTAGTGTTTAGTGGACGTGTGGTAAAATCAGGGAGGGAAGCACATAATTGATTATACTAAAGATTTTCGAGGCCCAATCACATCTGTTGTTTTTAATGGAGGTTTTTTTGCTTCATTAACATGCATTATTACTTTTCAGCTTCATCATAATGTAATGTATTGCAAATTCATTTCAGGTGTAGAAGAAATAATAGATGAAAAGGCCAACATCAGCAATGAAGACAATGTTCTTGTTAATATTCAATCTCCTTTGTGCGCAAATGGTAATGACTTCTTTGTGCGCAAATGGTAATGATCCAACCTTTTCTTGTATGTTTAGTTCTTAAATGGTAATTTCCTTTCTTAAATGTTCTTGTATTTTTGGCTCTTAGATATGACAACATTTTCAGACAAATATAGTATTTGCGTCAAGGGACGAGCTAATTGCTGGGCACGTAATGTTGGTAGATCTTTTAACTTTGTTGTCACGATACAGATCTCTGATAAACTAACTGGTAGACCGCAACCTCGTGTTATACTTGGGTGCGACAGAACAAATTATGTCGGTGAGAGTCAGAATAAAAAAGAATGGGTTAAACAAAATCTGAAGAAAACGACCACTAAAAAATGTGGGTGTCCTTTTTTCCATTAAGGGGAAGAAAGATGCTAATGCTGATGAATGGAGAGTGCAAGTGTTATGTGACACTCATAACCATAATGTTGTTCACTTAGAGGAACATCTCTATGCCGGGAGATTGAATGAAAAGGAAGAGAAATTGGACGAATTTATGTGATCATCAGGAGTTAAGCCCAGAAAAATATTATCTGCACTAAAAAAGGATGTGGAAAATACCACTACAATGAGTACTATTTATAACCAAAGGGCAGCGTTACATAAGGAGTTGGGGGGTTTTGAGTCAAATACAGTTTTTATACAAATGTACAGGATATGTAAGCTTCAACATCATTAAAGAGGATACCAAACAGTTAAAGGGCCTACATCTATCAAATTGAGCTATATGTTCTCATCTGTCTTACAACTAGATTGAACCTATAAAACTAATAGGTACCGCATGCCTCTAATGTCAATTGTTGGGGTTACATCGATAAATAAATCTTTTTTTTTTTTTGCATTCACATTTATGTCAGATGAGCTTGAAACAAGCTATATTTGGGCTCTTAGATGTTTTAAATCAATTCTCGATTCAACTTCTATGCATGTCGTCTTCATTACTGAAAGAGAATTAGCTCTTATGAATGTCATCAAGGTCGTTTTCCCTCATTCTAAAAATATATTATGTCAAGTGCATATATATAGATATATTCTGGAGCACTGCAAAAAATATTTCAACAAGGGCAAAGAATGTGAGTTTTTTGGAGGTGTATGGCAAAGAATTGTTAATGCACAAACAGAGAATGAGTTTAACATTGAATTTAATGCAATACTAGTAATATATGCCGAAAAATATCATAAAGTCTTCACATATGTTGTCACCACATGGATTGATCCATACAAAGAGTACTTTGTATCTGCATGGATGGACAAATTTCTTCATTTAGGAAACCCAACTACGAATCGTGTCGAAGGTGGTCATAATCAGTTGAAGAAATTTATTGAAGTATCGGTTCGCAACTTAAACGTAGTTTGGCGGACTTTTGACCAAATGATTTTCTTGCAGCACACAGACATGAAGAGATCAACTGGTCAAAGTACTATGAATATCAGCCCTTTATATACTGGATCGTTGTACACAGCTTTAATAGGCCACATCTCATTGTCTACATTAGAGTTCATTAGAGAAGAGGAGGCCCTTGCAATATCATAAACCTATACCCCGACCGGAGAATGCACACATAGGTCCAACATTCAATGGGTTTGTCATGCGCTCATGAATTGGTAACATATATCAAAGAGGCTTTATCATCTCCATTGTGCATGGTGCACAAGCATTGAAGGAAATTGTCATTAGAGGAAGATAACAAGATTGAATATTAAGATGACATCACGGTTGGTATGAAGAAATAAGTCGCCGGTTCAATGATACAAGTTCAAAACAAAGAGAAGAAATAAAAAGAAAACTACGAGAAATTATGGATCCACCCTCCTCTCAAACGGTTGAGCCTAAAGTACCACTAAAAATAAAGGGTATACCCAAGGGAACTTACAAAAAGCTAAGTGATGATCTCAAGTCCACTAAAAGAAATCCATCACACTTTGAATATTTGTTGCAGAATGAGAATGACACGGCAGGGCAGTGTAAGAAGAACAACGTAACAACAAGAAAGAGGACAAGTTATCAATTTTGGAAGTCATCACTCACTATTAAACAACAGTTTTATGTTGATGTTTGTAGACAAATGCCAACATATATAGCGGATCACATAATATAAGTAATTAATGTGAGGGGGGGGGGGGGGGGGGATTGGGCACAAGTGCGGTTAGACCTGAGTAGGGAACTACGGACTAAAGAGATATTTTACAAGAATATTTTTGACATATCAAGATACGATTATTTACTGGCATCTCTTGATTGTTCTCAAATACTGGCACCGACAGACAAATGAATGTCAATGCCTGATATGGGGCTTCAGGTGGCATCCTACTATAACATAGCATTAGTCCAGTTGTCTACACTTCAATGTCTCACTTTTCTACACTTAAATTCCGGACCGCCGGCTAGCCCACAACTAGTATGCATTGGCTTCGTAGAAAGGAATCATTTTGTACATTTATTGATGCGTGACGAGTGTCCATTGCCATGTAGCGACTCACCGCGGAGAAGGTTTCATGATCCGATTGCAAATTCATGGGAAGCTACATACATTTCATGATTGGATAACTCTTTATTGCAAAAGAACAGACAAAGTGATATAGTAAATTTGGATGACTACTAGTTTTGAAGTATGTGAATATTCAAAGTAGTTTTATGTGATTTTAATTTTGCCAATTAACATGCTCACGATTTGAATTATTGTGCTATTTCACAGCTTCTCCATATGACAACGGAGGAGAAAATTTTCTTTTGGATAAGACCTACTTTTGAGGTGTGTTCTGCTCTTTAATTATGATTTTTTACTGCCTTCTCTTTTTAGTCAAATCTTCTACCTCTCTTTTTAGTCAAATAGTTCCATGTAACTCTAATTGAAAATATGTTTCAACCATACATTCATTAGAATTACAATTAGTTTTGATAACTCTTTGTTGCCGAAACCCACTTGTGTTATTTCACGTCTTCTCCAAATAATAACGAAGGAGAAGCAAATTTTGCTTTTGGATGAGACCTACTTATGAGGTGTGTTAATTTTCACTCGACCATGTTCGATTTAGTATTCATTTTGAGGAGTTAATAAGCTAATGCTTTGGACTTTTGTGCTTGTTCGCAGCTTCTCAATATGACTACAAAGGAGAAGCAAATATAGTTTTGGATTACTGTACAACCCTTATTCTCCGAGGGTGGGGCTCATTCAAAGCCACGTAGGCAGAAGTCAAAGTCAAAAGGTCAACGCAGAAGCTAGGAGTCGAAGACCCAAGACAGATCAACCAGCAGAATCAGCAGAAAGCCTGTGCGAGTAGTGGTCCGGCATGTGCGAGCAACCCCCACTACTCGGCAGGTGGGCGACTAGAGGCAGTACTCGCCAAAGGTCAGGCGAGGTCCCCTTGATCCTCGCATAGTCGCCGGGCTGGGTGGGCTATAAATAAGACCTCCCTCCCCTTTAGTTTTCCTATAAATAGGACATCAAGGGTACTTGGATTGGCACCTAAACTTGAGCTTTCGGAACCCAACTTTCGAATTCTTGGACCCGTCCTCCTTGGACGCTACTCTTGATTCTCGCCAAGTCGTTGCCTTCCTCGTACCCTGCTCGGCCATCTTTGGTTTTGGAGTAGAAGTCTCTTCTGAGCTTCTGGGTACGTGGTGGGACCTCCCTGTCGCAGCGCCTGGGGTCCTGTTATTCCCGTTCTAGTTCTTTCATCATCGCCAGTCAAGCCATCTAGTTGGATCGCTGGGCGAGTAGCCTCCGGCTACATTGATCTGAATTTTGGAGCTAGGAATTTCCTGGCTTCAACCATTACCACTAATTTTGAGGTTACATTTTTTCTAAGGTTGGGAATTTTGTTGCTCACCTCCTGGTTAGTTATTTGCATTGCGCAATAGTGCTTATTAGATCTTGAATGCCTTCTATGCTATACCAGTCGCCATGCACATACATGTTTCTTTTGAATTAACTGAAATACAGTCACTTCAACCTTTGTTTGCAGGCCTCATGATGTCCCTTATTGGCCTCATGAGCTGAATTACAATGATTGCAACTCATTTTTTCTAATGATTTTTGTTCATTGGTCAAAGATAGGGCACAATAGCGACAAAGGATCCATATAGCCAATCCCACTAGTGGGATAAAGGCTTGAGTGTTGTTGTTTTTGTTGGTCAATATCCTTTTCCTCAAAGACCTAAGCATTAGCCGGCGAATTGTGTTTTTTTATAAAGTGATTGTCAACCGTAGAATGATTTTGAATTTTCTAATTGATGTGATGCAAATATTATTCAGATGATTTCTGCAGTGGGGCAGCAATCTGTTGGTGGTCGTCGAGCCCTAGACAGATTTATAGATCGGACACTTCCTCATTTCCCAATAAATTCATAGACACATTCTGTAAGTTAGGTTTTCTCACGATCACTTGACCCCTTGCATTAATTTGCTTTTTGGATAAAGGCTTGAGTGTGGTAGTTCGGCTTATACTTGATTTATTTGTTTTTTTTCTTTCTCAGGATCTTACAATTAAGTGTTATACCATATTAAATAAAAAGAATTTATAAACACTGCTCTACTTGACCCCTTCCATTTATTCCCCTTTTACTAGGGGGAGGATGTTGATAGCCTTCTACAAGAGTATCATGGAATCTCAATAAAAAGGTACGAAGAGACATACATGGTGAAAGATCGGCTCTAGTACTTCAACTACTATCTGTAGATATGGAAATCACTCATAATAAAGTGTGCTCCCTCTATTCGATCAAAAGGAAGCTAAGAACGAAATGCTTAAGCTGATGCTAAGGTCAACAACTAGTTTAATTTAGTATTATTTTACTAGTTTGTCAAATTTGTTCTTACTTTTGTTGGTTAAATACTAATCACTTTGCATAATAATCACCAGGAAATGGAAAAAGTAGGCAGCAATGAGGAGAGAAAACAGGGAACTTAAAGAGCTTTTCGCATGCCCAAACAATATTACCTTACTCTTCACTTTGATTGCAAGAATAGAATTAGTAGAGCAATGTGCACTCTATAGCTTCTTTTACTAGTCTCGCCTATTGTATGTTTTTTGCAAATGTTTTGGTTGGGTAAAGTTTCTTTAACTTGTTAGGTTGCTAAAATAGAGACTTGTTAGGTAAAATTTCTTTAACTTGTTAGGTTTGGACTGTTTTTTTATTGGTTTGTAAATAACAAGGTTATCTGTGAATAGTAATTTTGTATCCTTTTGGAGCTGCGATTAGTAAAAATCTGCGAATAACAACCGCAAAAAAATATATTTTTGTATTTTAAAATTGGTTTGTAATTTTCTATTTTGATTTTGGATTTGTTAAAAATGAAAGGAAAATAATAAAACATGACTGAACATAGAAGACATTATCGTGCAATGAAGTAAGAGGATATTCCATGTCAACAAAGTAGAAACAAATACAACGAAAATTAAAAAAAAAAACAGAATAAGCAGTTATTGCTAGTGGTAACAGTTATCGCTAGTGGTAACAGTTACCGCGCGACGATAGTAAACAGAGAAATGTAATTTTGCATAGCAAACATGTTTTGGGACATTTTTTGCCTTCGGCTTTTATGAACTTTGTGTGTCCACTATAAGGAACACCTAATGCAAGAAAGAAAACACGACAAATTACAAAAAGTTGCAGATTTTAGAATTTTAGCCTAAGATATCTAAAAAACCCAACTCCAACATAACTAAATGGAATCGTGCATCGGGGAGCGATTTTGTGAAAATGTCCGTAAGTTGTGACTCAGTGTCAATGAAGCTAACCTAAACATTTTCTTTCTTGATGTGATCCCGAATAAAGTGGTACCTAACATCAATGTGTTTAGACCTAGAGTGGTGAACCGGATTGTTGGTTAGATCAATTGCGTTTTTGTTGCCACATCTTAGTTATACATTTTTTTAGATGAATGTCAATAACATCTGGTGTTTGGTTCATCCATTGCGCTTGTGCGCAACAGCTACCCAGTGTATGTATTTAGCCTCGGTGGTGGAGAGGGCAACAGAATTTTTTTGCATACTTGACCACGAAAGTAGTGAAGGCCCTAAGAAATCACAAGTGTCACCAGTGCTCTTACGATCTAATAAACAAACCGCATAATCTGAATCAGAGTAACCATGCAAGATAAAAGAGTTATTGTGATACTTTGAAGTTTTTTTGTTACATAGTGAGCAAGTTGATTGCACTGGTACCAGCGAAAACGATGTGTCATTAATGGCTAGTTTCCACAATTTTTTAGTGCAATGTTTGTTCAATTTAATGAAATTTTTATGTTTAGGCATCGTTGCCATGTCGTGATAGCGATTATCGTGCCGCAATAGTTCTTTTTCTCGAATAATAAGAACCATCGACCCGGTCTGATTTTGTGATTTGAGGGAGGTCTAAAGGCGATAACTGTGGCGATAACCCTAGGTGAGTTCTTTTTCTCCTTTAGACCTTCATTTTTGCTTAGATAAGTCTTTTTGGGTGTTTAATCAATTTCTAATGTTTGGTTAGGGATCTCTCCTAATTATTTTGCAGATTTCTAAGTAAAAATCAGATTTATAGGAATGTTTTTATGAGTGGAATTTTGCATAGGAAGAATGGATTTTATGCAAGCTTGCAGATGTCGGATATCGGACGCATGTCGGTTTGGGTTTTTTATGTCGGATGTCGAATTGCGGGGGATATATCGGGGCATTTCAAAATGTCGGATTGTAATATTATATGTATATATATTATATATCATAATATTTTTTTAATTAGATGATAATTATTTTATTTAATGAAGTATACACTAAAATTCATATTAGAAAATGAAACTACTAACAAGTGTTTAATCAATTTGTAATAAATAAGAAATGTTGCATGCTTTCAAAATGTTGAAGTGTAACCAAAGGAGAGTTGCGAAGAAGACGAGAGCCAGAGGCGGAGATTAGGGCAAGCGAAGAAGACGAGAGCCCAGAGCGTCGTGAGGAGGACGCGAGGGAGATGAGGAGTCGTCGTGAGGGGCAAACGTAGTATAACTATATAAGTATATAATAAAAACTGATTTAATTATAAAATTTAATAAAATAACTTATTAATTTCTAATGGCCTCCATAACCCACCATAATCCGCCATAACCCGCCATAACGGGCCGACATGTCGGCCGCAATACTGGAAACACAAGTTTCGTGATATGTGGCGGTAACGTGTCGATTCCCCCTCAAAAATGACATGTCAGCCGACACGTCTTACATGTCGGCCGACATCTACAAGCTTGATTTTATGAGCATGTGATGCAGGGTTTTTAGTTGGTCTTTTCTCAGGTTACACAATAGGTGAAAGCCATTGTTGATTTGTATGGGTTTTAAGTGTGTTCCTTCGATTATCGCGGTGCGCTAGTGACTATCGCACCGTGACAGTGCACAAATTTTGAAGTTTGCCTTATATGATATCTTGATTACTAGGATCATTTCATAAATGTGTGATGATGGTTTTTATGTTTCCTTTACAGAATATGGGGGAACCAGTCGTCGTCAAAGGGTAAGGGGTCCTCCACTTGACCAGTCTCACCTTGGGATTAAGAAAGATATTGTCAGTGTGTCGTTTAATGTTTGGTTTGATATGGAGACTGCTCCACACATCTATTCTTATTTTGAAGCTGCTGGACTAATGCCACTGCTAAGTGACATGGTTTGCTTTTCTTCTGAGTTAGTGTGATCGTTTTACAACAGCATGGACAAGCCATCAAGTACTGACGTACATGCACATGTTGCCTCTACAGTCCAGAGAATCCCAGTTGAGATATCTCGCCAAGACCTGAGATCTTTCTTTGGTCTTGTGGAGCATGGTTTTATGCTGGACGTGGTTGAGAAGTTCCGTACCACACGGGATTGGTCTAATGTAGACAGGGTCCTACATGGCATGAATGATAAGAGAAATATGGTTCTTATCGTTTCTACCTTGTGTCCATGCGCTCGTACTATTCAAAATATCCTGCACCATACCATTTTGATCAAGGCAGGTGATACAAAGACAATTACAGCTCAGCTCAACCTTGTCACCTTTCATATCATGGTGCACAGACCTTTGATGTTGTTCATCTCCTCTTGTCTCTTATGAGGTACACAAACAAGTTGAAAGACCCATCTGGTCAGCGTTTGAATACTCTCCTGTTGGTATTTGGAGTGCAAATATCGCAAATTGGTGTGCCGATAGCAGGTCTCCTCTTGTATTTAGTCCCACGCCGCTAGTACGGTGTTGTAGTTATCTTTGTATGTGTATCTATAAAGGTAAGATGTAAAGGTTTAATTGAGAAATACAACTCATTATTTTCCACTTGGTATTAGAGCGAGGTTGGAAAGAAATAAAAAAAATTGATCCGGAGAAATTCCTGTAATCTCGCTTCGATGATCTCAGCTTGTCTCCCGCGATCTTTAATTATTTTCTTTCCTTTCCGGGAGACGCGCGCGTGGCGTGGCGGAAGCCGTGAGACAAGAGCTTGCGCAGGAGGTGTGGTAGTGCATAAGGAGCGTGGCAGGCACTTGCGCAGGAGGTGCAGAAGATGCGCGGCAGACGTGCGGAAGGAGCTTGCGCGGGAGGTGCAGCAGCGCATAAGGAGCGCGGCACTTGCGCAGGAGGTGCGGCAGATGCGCGGCAGATGCGCGGCAGATGTGCGGCAGACATGCGGCAGGAGCTTGCGCAGGAGGTGCGGCAGAGGACCGCGGCAGATCGCGCGGCATCGGTGTGCACGTTGCGCGGCATCAGCACAGTTTGTGCGGCAAATCAGTCGCAGCTTGCGCAGCGCAGCTTGTGCGGCATCAGCACAACTTGCACGACATTAGCGCAACAGCGCGGTAGATCGCGCGGCAGCAGAACACGCACCTTGTGCGGCAGAGGAGTGCGCACGTTGCGCGGCAAGGAGCGCTCGTTGCGCTGCAGGGGAATGCGCGGAACCAAGGCAACAGGGCGCGCGGCAGTGCGCACGTTGCGAAGCAGAGGAGGAGCCCGAAACCGCGGCAGAACCGCGCTGCGCAAGCAGAGGCGCGCGCAACAGCGACGTACGGAGCGGAACCGCGCTGATGCAGAGGCAAGAGGAAGAGGCGGCGCGATAAGATTTGCGTGATATCGTGCGCTCATAGAGAAATTAGTGGCCGAACTGGAGGAGGCAGACCTCAAGGTGTTCTTCGACTTCTTACGGATGTCCAAAGGCGAAGGATTCGCTCAGTCGCAACCTCCTCACGTGAAGCTCGATCTCCCTCCAATGGAGCTGAAGCTCGATGGACCAGCCACATACTTGAGCTGGTCGTGTCGAGTAAAGAGGGCACTCTCCGAAAGGAACCTGGATGGCTATCTGACTGGTGAGAAGGGGGATCCAGAGGACTCGGATGGGTACAATGACTGGAAAACTACGCATAGTCTGCTACACAGTTGGCTCCTAAATTCGATGATCGCGTCTATCGCTATCACGGTGGATGGCATAGAGACTGTAAACGATGTTTGGGGGACGTTACAGAGGCTCTACACAGAAATCGACAACAACATGCGCGTGTTCCAGATCGAGCGGGAGATAGAGACTGTAACCCAGGGAGATCGCTCGATCCAGTAGTATGTCGCCGATCTAGAGTGACTATGGGCAGACTATGATTATTTCTCACCAGCCGCATACTGCAAAGACCCTGAATGCACGAAAGGGGAGCGAGATGCTCAGCGGAGGACTATGCACTTTATGAGGGGGTTGAACCCGGCATTTGAGCAAAGGAGTGCGATGTTGCTCGCTCAGCCAAAGATTCCTTCCCTGGATGAGACAATCTCAGTCAAGATGTAGGAGAGCAGAATTAGGCTCCAGTCTGGTGGAACCACTCTTCCGGGAGGGAAATCAGCTCTAGCGGTCAATAATCAAGGGCACGAGAGATACAAGAGAGACGCGATAATGTTACAATTGTGGTGAAATAGGTCATCTCCGGCTAACTTGCCCCAAGCCACCAAAAGAGCGGAATGCAGGTGGATGGGGAAAGTTTGGAGGTCGTGGGCGCGGTCGTGGAGGTCGTGGGCGCGGTCGTGGAGGTCGTAGAGGTCGTGGACGAGGAGGCTATCAGGCAAATCTCATGATAAGCGAGGAGGTGGCAGAAGAAGGTATTGTTGATATGGGTCACCCAAAGGAGCAGGAGATTTTGAATGCATACCACCAGCTGATGCAAAGGAAGCAGAAAGGCGTAAGGAATGCAAACCCACTCCAACTGCGTCTATGGGTAATATTGCCTCTTTTGCACACTCTGTCACAGGTACATGTGATACGCGTGCCCTCTCTTCTATATCCATCACTAGATCACCAGAATGGATAGTCGATTCAGGCGCCTCCCAACATGTTACTGGGAATGCTATGGAATTTATTTTATATACTCCCCTAGTAGTCCCAGAACATATTCAAACTGCCGATAGCACGACCCAACCTGTGGTTGGTAAGAGTACCGTACATTGTGTACCAACACTTTGATTGTGTCCTATGTTTTGCATGTCCCTTTCTTCCCGTAAATCTTTTATCTATTAGTATCATTATATCACAGTTAAAGTGTGTTGTCTTGTTTGATATCCCAAAGGTGATCTTTCAGGAGAAGATGACTGGCAGGAAACTTGGGACTGGCACATGGCGTAAGGGCTTGTGGTACCTGGATAGGGAAAACTTGGACTCGACCTTTTCCACGTTGATAGAAGATACTGCAGGAGAAGGAAGGAGCGTGGAGGACCAACTCATATTTCATCACAGGCGTCTGGGTCATCCTTCATTTTCTGTTTTGAGTCAAATGTATCCGCTTTTGTTTGAAAAAGTCAATCAAGAAAAACTTGTATGCGATGTGTGTGAACTGGGAAAGCATACCAGAAACTCCAACTCAAGTTCCGATAGAAGGAGTTCTAATTTATTTGATCCAATTCATTCTGATGTATGAGGACCATGTCTCACGCCTACTGTGAATGGATTTCGATATTTCGTGTCCTTTATTGATTGCTTTTCATGTATGACTTGGTTATACCTAATGAAAAACAAAAGTGATGTGTTTCTCTGCTTCAAGGATTATCATAAACGGGTTCAAACGCAGTACGGTGCAGCGTTGAAGGTGTTGAGGTCGGACAATGGGACAGAGTACACCAACAGGGCATTTGAGCAGTACTTGTCCTCACATGGGATCCAACACCAAACCACTTGTCCATACACACCAGAGCAGAATGGTGTAGCTGAACGGAAGAACCAACACATTGAAGTAACCCGGAGTATGATGTTTTTGATGAATGTGCTGAAGCAAGCTATTCTGACAGCAGTGTATTTGATCAATTGGATCCCCTCGCGAGTCTTAAAGTGGAAATCTCCGGTCGAGATGCTGTGAGGAAAAAGTGGAGATACTCTTCCTCTTAAAACCTTTGGATGTGTATGCTTTGTGCAAGATAATAGACAAAATGTGGGAAAGTTGGATCCAAGGTCCCTGAAGTGTATTTTTTTGGGGTATTCAGCTACCCAAAAGGGGTATGTATGTTGGAGCCCAGTAGAGAGGAGATTGTTTGTTAGTATGGATATCACATTTCGCGAGCATGAGTCATATTATTTCTCTCCAGTTGACTCACCATTTGGGGACTCACTAATTACAGATTGTACGAGGCAGGAAGAGGAGGATAGCAGTACTGGTAAGAAGCAAGTAATAAGTATCTCTTATTCCGTATTGCCAAGCATGGAGTCAGGTGTGATGTCAGTGCATGAGTAGAATGCAACTGTAGATACAAGAAGAAGAAAGTAGAGTGAGACTACAATGCTCACAGAGTCAAGCGTGTTGAGTCCCTTGTCACTGCCTACTCCGTCTCCTGCAACGCCGATTCCATCAACCTCAATCTCTGTTCAATCCACATCAGCATCTGAACTCACAGGTGATATAATTCACCAACCTACTACTTCCACTCTCATACCGGTAAGGAGTACCCGCAAAAATGCGGGAGTCTCACCCGATCGATATGACTTTTCTCATGATATTGATAAGTTTGTTTCTTTTTCTCATATATCACATGTACATGGTGGATTTATTGCATCTTTGGACATAGTCTCTATTCCTAAGTGTTGGTCGGTGGCCAAGGAGGATCCGCGATGGAAAACTGCAATGTTGGAAGAACTCGGAGCATTGGAAAAGAACAAAACCTGGGATCTTGTGTCTGTACCACCAGGAAAAAGAGTAGTTGGGTGCAAGTGGATTTTCACCGAGAAACAAAACCTAGAGGGACTGATCGAGCGCTACAAGGCCCGACTGGTAGCAAAGGGGTACAGTCAGACTTATGGCATTGACTACGATGAGACCTTTGCACCCGTTGCAAAAATGAGCACAGTGCGGATGTTGATATCCTTGGCGGAAAATGAGGGATGGAAACTACATCAGCTTGACGTAAAAAATACCTTTCTTCATGGAGATCTGTTGGAAGAGGTGTACATGGAAGTACCGTCGGGCTTTGGCACAAAACAAACAACAGGGAAGGTGTGTAGACTCAAGAAGTCACTATATGGGTTGAAGCAGCCTCCTCGAGCTTGGTTTGACAGGTTCAGGAGAGCCATGACAGCCATAGAATATCAACAGACCAATGTTGATCACACCTTATTCTTTAGGAGGCATGGAGCTCACATCACAGTACTTTCCGTGTATGTGGATGATATGATCATCACAGGAAATGATGAGAATGAAATTGCTCAGCTTAAGAAAAGATCGGGCAAGGAATTTGAGGTGAAGGACTTGGGTCAGCTACAATACTTCCTTGGGATTGAGGTAGCCTGCGGCGCACGAGGAATTGTTCTCTCCCAACGGAAATATGTGTTGGACCTACTCAAAGAGACATGTATGATGGGTTGCAGACCTGCCGTCTCTCCTATTGATCAGAAGACCAAGCTCGGTGCGGAGGCGGAAGAGCCAATTGATAGAGAAAGGTACCAGAGGCTGGTAGGCCGACTAATTTATCTGGGTCACACCCGTCCCGACATATCTTTCGCTGTGAGCGGGGTAGCTCGTTATATGCATGATTCTAGGGAGGGTCACTTGGATGTCGTATATCAGATTCTTCGATACCTGAAGAGCGCACCCGGGACGGGACTGATCTTCCAAAAGAGTGGACATCTAAACATCGAGGGCTATTGCGACTCTGACTAGGCTAGCTGTGCAGATGACAGAAGATTAACATCAGGATATTGTATGTTTGTAGGAGGCAACCTCGTCTCTTGGAAAAGCAAGAAGCAGACTGTAGTTGCGAGATCTACAGCCGAGGCAGAATATAGGTCCATGATCTTACATAGGGGAGATGTTATGGCTGAAAGTCTTGCTGGTTGAACTCAAGATAGATCAAGGAGGACAGATGACACTGTGGTGTGATAACAAGTCAATTATTAGCATTGCAAATAATCCTGTCCAACATAATAGGACCAAGCATATAGAGATCGACAGATTCTTTATCAAAGAAAAGCTGGATAGTGGAACATTAAAGCTGGGACATGTTGCTACAAAAAAGCAAGTGTTTGATTGTCTAACCAAAGGATTTAGCTCGTTGGACTTATGCAGATTGAGTGGCAAGATGAGCTTTGTAACAATCCATGTTTTAAATAAAATTAAAAGTGGGGGGTTTAATTTAGTGGCATATTTGTAATTAACAAAAAAAACCTAACCCTTTTATTATCTAGCCGCAGCCCCCCCCCCCCCCCGATTTATTCTCCCGCACCCAAGCCACAAACCGTAAGCCGCTCGGTCTCCCGATCCAGTCTCCCGCTCCAGCCCCGTCTCCCCCCCCCCCCCCCCCCCCGTCTCCCGCAAGTGCGCAGCCTGCCCCTCCAGATCCCGTTTCTACTTCCAGACGACGACGACTCCTGCCGTGGCCTCCTGCTCCTCCTCCTGTCTCAAGGCCGACAGCCCTCAAGCTGTCAGCCGCCCTTCTTCCCCTCTTAAAGACGACAGTCCATTTCTCCTCTTCCCAAGGGGCCGACAGCCCCCTTGCAAATCATCAATGTTGGCATCCTCCCCCTCCGACCTCCTCCGAGGGCCGAAAGCCCTAGTTCCTCCCATTCCTCCTCGATTTGACCGGGGATTTGCGAGAGGGGCAACTAGGGTTCTCCTTCCCTCTCCTCCTTGGGCTCGGATTTGGTCCTTATTGGTAAGATTCTCCTTTTGTTCTCCTCTATTCAGATTTCCTTAATTTTTTTGGAAAGTTTGCTATCCAAATTTCGGATATTTTGAGATTCAAGATTTGTGCCCTCCTATAATCATCTAAACGTTGTTTGTTTGTGATTTCCAGCATCGTTCGTTGAATCTCCTAGCGGGATCTCCCGAAGTCTTCTCCGATTTAGGGTTTCCCCAAGCCTAAGCACCGCCAAGTCTCTATTTTCGCGCAGTAATCTCTTCTCCCCTCACCTTTTGAGGGAGGTAAATCTGCTAAACCCTCGTTGTTTAAATTCCGCGTCGTAGAATGCATGTTTTAGCGTAGTAAATTATGCTACATCGTTTTCGTTGTGCTTGAACAAGTTCAAAATATGATTTCTGCTTTTGCTTGCGCCGCTTAGCCGCCGCCGTCAGATTCAACCTCATTTAAGGCAAGTAGAGAATCCCTCTCTCTTGCAAACATTGAACTTAATTACCTTGCATGTTCTTATAATTTTATGTTTCACTTTTAAATGCATGTTTCGTCATATAAGTCTACATCTTGAATGTCTGAATTGACTTGTTAGTAGTTGAGGTTTCACGCATTTGGAATGACACGTATTTGTGAACATGAATGATTTTATTTGGATAGTCACCTAGATGAATGAGTTTCTTAATTGATGAATAATTCGAGAAATGATAGGTTGTTGAACATGAGTAACAAACGTCATGATAATAATAGTAATGATTTCTGGTTACCAAATATATGATCGGTGTTTTTTCTATCATGCTCGTATCGATGCACATCTTATTTGGGAGTTAATCGTGTCATAAAATAACTTAATGTAAATGAGTACTTGTTATCCCAGAATCGATGCATGTCAAACTTGCTCCTGCGCATTTTACTTGAATAATTTTCTTGTTAATAAAATCCTTAGCCTCTCGGACTCACAAGATTCAAAACTCTATTTTGGGTGTCATCAGCTCCTCTTGCTCCTTAGGTATGCTTGAACGCAAGACTTTGTTAAATAACATTCTATAACTTGATTCCTCTCGTTTCACGTTTGTAAAATCTACTCTTGTATATCTAAATCAGTATTTGGTTACATATCTTGATATGCTAGAATCACTCAATCATGAATTATTTCATTAATAACACAAGTAAACAATTGGACGGTGGGGTTTTAGTTGACGCAACTCCTTGACTTGGGTTCCCTCTTGAATCCTTAATGGGAACAAAGGACCAGTCATAGCGAGCTTAAATTTTTTAATCTCCTGAATCCGTACTAGAATCTGTCTGAATCATGAATCTTGTGCGTCAAACAAAAACACCTACACTTTCACTTGTTACAACTTATGTTATTACATGATCATCTTTGTATGTTTTGCCCTGGAGTCGTTTAATAATTCTTGATATTTCTGTTTGTCTCACTTGTTTGTCTGTCTTGTTAGTTTTGCTCATGAAAAACGGTACATATATATTCTGTTTCTCCTGCTCGTATTTTATTTTTCTTTGCTCCTGTTTATTTTAATGTTCTGAGGCTTTTCCTTCTGGTTTTGAAATTTGTCTTAGGGTTCGTGTCTGCGCTGCCTGCTTCCTGAGTCGATCTGCGTCAAGCTTCAGGTTCAATATTTATGTTTCATTTCATTTACTGTCGGATATTTCTTTTATGTAATAATTACGATCAGTCATTTTCTCATGCTTCATAAACAACTGCTAGGCTAAATATTATATGTACTAGACTTTGACATGATTTGCATGCTCATTCATCTGCGATGATCACTGCATAAAAATCTATTCCAAAACTTGTATCATAAGCCTTTTTGCAAATGCATGTGCAACTGTTTCAAACTATCATATTTTAAAGCTTCCGCAACAAAACAATTTGTTTTTCTCAAAAGTAACTACTTTAAAACTATTTACCAGTATCTCAGCCTCCGTCTAACAAGCATGGATTTTCCTTTCGCTCATACCTGTGGCATCACGGCCCGCACCGAAGCGCACTCTGACTTTTGTCAAGACGGGTCGTGACAGGCTTAGTGGATATCTTTCACTCACCTTGAGGGGGAGTGTTGGTATTTGAAGTGCAAATAGTGCAAATTGGTGTGCCGATAGCAGGTCACCTCCTCTTGTATTTAGTCTTACACCACTTGTACGGTGTTATAGTTATCTTTGTATGTGTATATATCAAGCTTGCGAATGTCGGATGTCGGACTCATGTTGGTTTGGGTTTTTTATGTCGGATGTCGGATTCCGGGGGATATATCGGGGACATTTCAAAATGTCGGATTGTAATATTATATCTATATATATTATATATCATAATATTTTTTAAATTAGATGGTAATTATTTTATTTAATGAAGTATACACTAAAATTCATATTAGAAAATGAAGCTACTAACAAGTGTTTAATCAATTTGTAATAAATAAGAAATGTTGCATACTTTCAAAATGTCGAAGTGTAGCCAAAGGAGAGCTGCGAAGAAGACGAGAGTCAGAGGCGGAGATTAGGGCAAGCGAAGAAGACGAGAGCTCAACGCATCGTGAGGAGGACGCGAGGGAGATGAGGAGTCGTCGTGAGGGGCAAATGTAGTATAACTATATAAGTATATAATAAAAACTGATTTAATTATAAAATTTAATAAAATAACTTATTAATTTCTAATGGCCGTCATAACCCGTCATAACCCGCCATAACGGGCCGACATGTCCGACATGTCGGCCGCAATACTGGAAAACGCCAGTTTCGTGATATGTGGCGGTAACGTGTCGATTCACCCTCAAAAATGACATGTCGGACGACATGTCGGACATGTCGGCCGACATCTACAAGCTTGGTATATATAGAGGCAAGAAGTAAAGGTTTAATTGAGAAATACAATTCTTTATTTTCTACTACTCCCATTGGGTTGGATCATAC
This sequence comes from Dactylorhiza incarnata, assembly GCA_033032865.1. Lineage (NCBI taxonomy): Eukaryota > Viridiplantae > Streptophyta > Magnoliopsida > Asparagales > Orchidaceae > Dactylorhiza > Dactylorhiza incarnata. The sequence continues at coordinate 1,082,433 of JAWHQI010000355.1, read as the reverse complement.
AAAAGGTCTTGTTTGTCAAGTATACACGGTAGGCAGAGGCGGATTACTTCATGGATTATCTCCCTACCAGATTTTTCCTGAGGTGTATCCTCCTGTTAGGGGTGGTTCCCCATCTCCTTCTGTACGTGAGCCTCACTTTCGTCGTGGGCAAACAGTGCGCTAGACACAGCGAGACTATGAGGAGAGTCATGGGGGGCACTAGCTAAGCTGCATAAGAAAATGAGAGTGATGAAAAAGATTATGCGCTTTATGTTGCGGTGCATGAACATGGTTCCAACGACTATTGAAAAGGAAGAGTGGAAGGAATCGAACGATGAATCGACATGAGTGTACACTTGACACGGCTTCGGAGGGAGTAGTAGGGGGAACGAATCTGATTTCAGTAGTTTATGATTATTAAGTTGTTTATTTTATGGACATCTTTAAGATTTTTCTGTGTCGGGTACTATCGCCTGGTGATAAGGTCGTACCGCCGACGGTAGTGTCCATATCTTTATCTTTCCGAACTTTTAACCTTCTGGTTTTCTTGGGACTTTTTTCAGTGCTAGTGGTATGTGTTATTGATGGGGATCGACGTTGGACTACTAGTAACCATTTGGCGGGGCCTGCATTCGTGTATTTGCACAGGAGGCGATCCGAGACCGCGAGATTTATACTTCCGGTTTTAAATTGAAATCTCCACGCATCATATAGTGCAGATGTGGGTAAGTCCCTTCCGTACATTCACTTAGGTTGACATTAACGTTGGCACATCCCCGCACAGCCTGCCCTGCGTCAATTATGTTCTCATATATTTTCATGCAATGTGTAATTTTAGTTAGCTTTGATTGATGAGCGCATATATTTTAGGTTGATTTTGTGCGTTATAATTTTTAGTTACGGCCAAGCTTATCATGAAGTAGATTGTGAGTGTCCCTTTCAGTTTTAATTCTACTTCATGTACTCTTAGGATCACTAATGAGTGAATGATTTGGGCAACCAAATCGGACCTAAGGTGACGGTTCCTTTGGGTACCCAAATATTATGAGGTGATCTATTTTAAGATTAAGCTGAATGAGCCTTCATGAGTGGAGTTGAGGAGTCAATTTTAGCTACGGGTCTCCATTCATATCTTAGTTGTATGTAATTTTATTTTTCAAATTTTCAAAGTAGTTTTCTTTATGTTTGGGAATTAAGATAGTAGTGAATGGAGACCCATAGCTAAAGTTACATGCAACCAAGATAAATTGGAAAAATAAAAATTACACATTCACTGCCCAACACTCAGAATCGTACAGCATCACTGGTCTAATTGCAGTACGGTAAAACTCGCCTTAAGTTTTAATGGTACTTTACAATCACATAAGATCCCTAACGCGTCTCTCTACTTCAACCAACCTGCTTGGATTCTATGTATCACATCTTTATCTACACCTCCATCTTTTTTAACTATCGATCCAAGATATTTAAAGCACATGTTAGGCGTTGGGAGAGTTTAGTCACTAGATATGTTAAACAGGGGAGGGGTAGACCAAAAAAGACTTGGAATGAAATTACAAGGAAAGATATGATGTACTTAGGCATTAGTGAGGCTATGATTAAAGATAGGGCGCAATGCAGACAAAGGATCCATATAGCCGACCCCACTATGGTGGGATAAAGGCTTGAGTGTTGTTGTTGATCCCATATATTTAAAGCATTCACTGCGTGAAATATCTTGATCACACAACTTAATAACGGAGTCATCCGTCCTTCTTACACTGCTAAATGTAAGCTCCATATACTCCGTCTTTGCCCTGCTTAACCTTAAACCTTCTTTTCTAAAGTGTCTCACAAAGATTCAAGATTCGCGTTTACACCCTCTCGCGTCTTATCGACCAAAACAATATCATCAGCAAACAATAAACACCAAGGTATTGCTTGTTGGATATGTCTGGTGAGCTCATTTAATATAAGGGTAAAGAGATAGGGCTTAAAGCTGACCCTTGATGTAAGCCAACAGTGATAGGGAATTCCTGTGTTAATCCTCCAGATGTCCTTACCCTCGTCACGGAATTTATATATATATATATATCTTTGATTATGTTAATGTATGATACATTTACACATTTCTTTTCTAAGACTCTTCATAAGACCTCTCTGGGAGCATATCATAAGCCTTCTCAAGGTCGATAGAGAGCATATGCTAATCATGTTTTTTCCCGATAGTTGTCAATGAGTCTCCTCAAGAGATGTATAGCTTTCATGGTCGACCACCCTGACATAAATCCAAATTGGTTCTCTGAGATACGAGTCTCTCGTCTAACTCTTCATTCTATTACTCATTCTCATAGCTTCATGGGACTCGTTAATTTAATTCCTCTGTAATTGACACAATTTTGTATATCTCTTTTGTTCTTAAACAAAGGTACCAAGATACTTTCTCTCCATTTTCTGACATTCTCTGTCTAAAATATCTTATTGAAGAAACATGTAAGTCATAAAATTTCTTCTTTCTCTAGGCATTTGCATACTTCGATGGATATATCGTTTGACCAAACCGTCTTTCCATTTTTTCATCTTCTTTAGAGCATCATTTACCTCTGATACTTGAATTTTACGATAAAACGTTATGTTCTTATACTCCTCTGATTTACTTAACTCTTCCAAGCTCAGTTCATTATCTTTTGTTTCATTGTAGAGTTTATAAAAGTATCTTTTACATCGCTCTTTAATAGTCGCGCCATCCGTCAAAACCAAATCTGTTTCATCCTTTATGCATTTAACTTAGCCTAAATCCTTATCTTTCTCTCTCTCTCTAGTTCGAGCAATTTTATATATGTCACGCTCTCCATTTTTAATATTCAGTCACTTATAAAATTCTTTATAAGCTTGACTTCGTGCTTTACTTACTGCATGTTTAGCTTCTTTTTTGGCGACTTTAATTTGTCAAGTTTTCATCATTCCTGCAAGTGTAGAGTGTTTTATAGTTGACCCTCTTTGCCCTCACTTTGTCTTGCACTTCCACTTTCCATCAAGAAGATTAATCATTTAGGGGCGCACGACTTTTTGATTTTCCAAGTACGTTCTTTTCACTTATCCTTAAATGTGAAGGCATAATGTTATGGATCCTATTATTATTATTATTATTTTCCATATATGCATTTATTTTGTCATTAAAGTCGCGTCCTTATATGACGCTTGATTGGTGTCGAATCCTTTTTAGTCGTATGTCCAAGTTTGTCGTTATTTCCTTTAGTGTCTTTTCCTTTTTAATGTCGGTTGTAAGTCCTATTTAAAGGACCTAGAGGGTCTTGTATCGGTATGCAAGAAATAAAGCCTATTTCCTTTCTCTAAAATTGTGAGATATTGGTAGCTCTCTCCTCCAACGAGCAAGCCCCGCTTAGGCAGCCGCGGTTCCGGCTCCCCGGTATCCTCCTCCGCAGTCGTCATCATTCCCCTCTGACTAGGCTCGTAACAACTTGGTATCAGAGCCAGGTTGGCCCCCCTCCGTCAACACACGCCAAACTCACTCCACAGCAAACCGACACCGAGCCGCCTACTCCATTCCGCTGTTACCTCCTCCAATCAGACCTTCCTCCTGACGCTTGAAGTTCTCCCTGCATCGTCTCCTTCGTTGAGCCCTACAGTCGAGACCAGCGACCGCTCGAAGTTCTCCCTGCATCGTCTCCTTCGTGGAGCCCTACCGTCGAGACCAGCAACATCATCATCGTCGAGCGGCATCATCGTCGTCGAGCGGCTCCATCGTCGAACAGAAGTAGCGCCCTCGTCGTCGTTCGGCCTCGTCGACAGCGCCCTACTGCGCGAACCTACAAGGGAAGTTGCGTGAGCAGGGCATACCGTCGTTGACTGCGCAAACCTTGGCAGCGCCCTAACTGCGCGCAATCAACAGCCTTTCCGCACGTTGCTCGCGATTCCAGCCGGACTCACGCACGATTCCAGCCGGCACGCGTAAGTTACTTCCAGTTTGGGCCGGCACCAATGTGCGGGGATAAATTGGAATTGATTCCTAAAATTATTCAGCATTTATTCCTTATTAATTCTTAATTGAATTAATTAAGTAATCAAATTTGTGACGCCATCATTGGGAGACGGCGTGGATCTCGCGGCACCGCTCAAACAGCCGACTCCGAGAAATCAAGCCGTCCCGTCACCCGCTCCTTATCCCGTGCTAACTCCATCAACAATATGGGAGACGCGCAAGATTTTACGGCGGCTCTCCAGGACGTGCTACAGAAGGTTATGACCGCCATAGAAACACGCTTTCGGGACACCGAAACACGGCATCGGGACGACATGGCTACTATCACTGCCAAACTTAATGAGCTGACCGCTTCCCTTCCCGTTGTTACTACTCCACCCACGGATCACGCCAGCAGCAGTCAGGTTCCACCACCGCCGCTCATTCGCCATGAGCCACTTTTACGCCCTGAAGCGGCTATTCTGTCACGTTATACCCGTTTGGAATTCCCCACATACGATGGGAAAACTGATCCCTTGGGCTGGCTCACCAGGTGCGAACAATTCTTTGGCCATCAACAAACTCCAGCAGCTGAACGGCTCCCTTTGGCTTCTTTCCACCTTCTCGACTCAGCCTTGCTTTGGGCCACTCGTCTCCTCACTGATCAGTCGGGCCTAACATGGGACGACTTCAAGCGATTTTGCAACCTGCGCTTCGGCCCTCCCATCCGCAGCAACCCCCTGGGTGCCCTCACAACACTACGCCAGACAGGATCCGTGGACGACTATCTGGACCAGTTTCAACTTCTACTGGCACACGTCACGCTTTCCCCAGAGATGCAGGTGGGCATCTTCACCGCCGGACTTGGCGATCGCCTGCGACTTGATGTCGAATTTGAGGCTCCTCCAAACTTAGTAACCTCTATGAGTCTGGCCAGGCTATGTGACCGCCGTCTTCAACTGGCACAGGAGGCATATCCACCCGCCAACATGAGCATTCCGCAAGACCGCACCACGGATCATCCAGCCCCACCAGTTCGTCGACTATCTCAGGCCGATATGATGAAACGACGTGCACAAGGCTTATGTTACAACTGCGACGAACAGTACACTCGCGGCCACAGGTGCAAAAGACTTTTCTATCTGGAAGTCGAGGACTATGATGATGAGGGTGTCGGCTGACGCAAACACCATTGATCTCCCTCGAGCTTGAGGACAAGCCCAATTTGAAGGCCGGGAGAGATGTTATGGATCCTATTATTATTATTATTATTTTCCATATATGCATTTATTTTGTCATTAAAGTCGCGTCCTTATATGACGCTTGATTGGTGTCGTATCCTTTTTAGTCGTATGTCCAAGTTTGTCGTTATTTCCTTTAGTGTCTTTTCCTTTTTAATGTCGGTTGTAAGTCCTATTTAAAGGACCTAGAGGGTCTTGTATCGGTATGCAAGAAATAAAGTCTATTTCCTTTCTCTAAAATTGTGAGATATTGGTAGCTCTCTCCTCCAACGAGCAAGCCCCGCTTAGGCAGCCGCGGTTCCGGCTCCCCGGTATCCTCCTCCGCCGTCGTCATCATTCCCCTCCGACTAGGCTCGTAACACATAACTTCTCATGAGACACTAGGATCAGCAATCAACTAGTTGTTTCATAATTGTTGTCTTGAAAGCAACCTATTTTTCCGTCTTCGAGTTCCACCACCGAATTTTTGACAACATTTTTGTCCTTGTTTTAAATTTATCATATTTAATTTGTACGTCCAACACCACTAGTCTGTGTTGTGTTGTTAAACTTTCTCCTTGTACGACTTTGCAATCCTTACAAATCATTTTATCAATTTTGTGAGTCATAAAATTATCAATTTGTGACTTATTTGGTCCGCTTTTAAATATAATTAAATATTTTTCTCTCTTCATGAAGAGGGTATTTATCACAATTAGCTCATGTGCTATGGCAAAGTCTAAAATGGTTTTTCTTTCTTCATTTCTTTCTCCATACCCAAATCCTTCAGGACGATTGTATAATCTATATTTTCCTTCCATATAAGTCAACTTAAGTCTCCTCTTATGAAAATCTTCTCTATTTGTGAGATTTATCTTACTAAATCATTTAAGTCGTCTTAAAATTGCACTTTAATAGTTTCACTTAATCTTATTTGAGGTGCATAAGCACTGATCACATTAATAGATTTCTTTTCTATGACCAATTTAAGAGTTATGATTCTATCACATTTTCTACTTACCCCAACAACTTCATCCCTCCAAGTGGTATCCACAATGATACATACTTCATTGCTTATTTTATTTTTTCATGTGTATTTAAGACCTGAACTGTCTAAAAATTTAGATTTTTCACTCACCCATCTAGTCTCTTGCAGACATAAGATATTTATCATTCTCCTAATCATCGTATCCACCACTTCCATCATTTTTCCCGTTAGCATACCTATATTCCAACTTCCAAACCTAAGTCGGTCACAAATCCTACGATTTACTTTCCTAGGGTGTCTAATAAGTGAGGGTTCTTGCCTATTTAATATTACACCCAACTCCTCTTGGAGGTGCAGCGGTCCTTGCAGTAGAAAAAAATAGATTAATATAAAAATATCCTTTGAAAGTGCGCAATATAAGATATTCATAGCTTTAGCATTTAAAGCACATTCATCTTTATTTAATTCACTCGGAGGTTTTGTTATGGTGATATTCCAAATATCTATGCTTAAGGTTATGATATTTTTTTTCATTAAAACTTTCCAACATTCATAGTTAACTCCGGTAAATAGTGGTGGTGCTAAAGATTTTTCATAATTAGAAAATTCCTCTCCTCTATTTGAGGCGAGATCATGATGCGTCGTTATTCCAGGTAATGAACCTTTTTTTAGAATAACCTGACTCTGAAACCACTTGTTGGATCGATAGGCGCCCTTAGAGGGGGGTGAATAAAAGTTTTTAGAATTCTTTGAAACTATTTCAATTAATGAAATCTTTAGAATAAATAATATTGAAATTTAGGAATGAAACTTTTATAAAAAGAAGACGCGGTTTTATTATATTTAAAGAGGATTACAAAATTTGATCTTTATGACGCTAAAGATAAAAGACGATGAAACGAAATCTCTTTTGGTTTTCCATACTGACTCGCTCCTCGAACCGGTTAGCTTTAGCTTATCTCTTGTTAGATAGACCTCAAGCTGCCCCCTAGACCTAAACATTAGTCTAGTCCCCTAACACAAGAGGAGAATTTCCCCTAAGCCTCACACGAACATATTCACCAACACAAGGGTGAATTCCTCTACGTTCAGCAATAACGTAATCAAAACAAAGAGAAAAATACAAGAGTGGTGAAAGATAAAATATTCCAGAGCTTAAAAACTCCCTAGAGAAGCTTTGAAGGCAAAAGTGAAGAAGAGCACAAGATTTCGTTGAAGAGGTGTTTGTTCTTCGCGTAGAAAGTGCATTAAACTTGTTCGCCTTCAAACTCTCCTTTGGATGTCGGAATACGCTTTGGGGACTCCTCTGGAGCTTTGGGACAGAACCTCTCTTCAGAGTAGTCGTGTTCTTCATTGATTCATGCTTGAAGACGGAATGACGGGATCTTTAAATAGCCATTGTCAGCTATCGCCAGCGGTAGTGGCTACCATGCAGCGGTATCCTTTTGGAAAGTATTTCCCACTCCAGCCAGACAGAAATGGAAGCACGGACTTGTATCTTAGGCAACCATTATCGCGGTGTGGTAAGTGTTATCGCAGCATGGTAGCATAATATTTCATTCCGCAAAAATGCATTCTCCTGCTTCATTTGGTTCCTCAATCATCAGGTGATTGTCGGGGTTGCCTAAGTGTTACTGTCGCGCGACAGGGGTTTACATAATAGACTCATTGCTCCCGCCATGTCCCTTTCAAAATTCTCTTTGTCAGTTGTCCTCTTGGAGGGAAAGTTACTGACTGCGATAGCTGTTATCGCGGCGCGGTAGGGGTCTTTTCAGTCAACGCCTCCAATTGATCGCCCCGATCGAATTCCCTTGTATTCTTCACTATTGAACCTGTATGACTTGCACACTATAGACAGAAAGCAAAAGATCAAATACATATTATGATTTGTTATTCTCAAACCAAGAGATGTGGAACTCATATTCCAACAAAAGTGTTGTGCGAGCTCAGGGGAAAGGCAACCAATGTAACCAAATCTTCAAATAGGTGACTATTTGAGATGTGTAAACTCCCTCCCCATTTACAATGAGTTATATTTATAGGCAATGGGGGACTCCCCTCTGGTCTGACACTGTAGTTGAGATACCTAGCGAGATACCCCAGAGGAGCTTGTCGAGATGCATGTGAGGTCTCACATAGACTAGGGATGACCTCTTGCGAGGTCCTCCATATATTGATGCTTTCCACTTGTCTTTTTCTGGACCTTGTTGAATACGGGTCGTACATGTTTATTTACCTAAAGTTTAATTGAAGAACTCTTCACTCTAATCGGAATCTTGTTAGCTATGTTGCACCGACACCGACACGTGACACGCGACACGACACGACGCGACACGCGACTCGTCAATTCTCAAAAAATACCATATTCCGACACGCTGGGACACGTATATTAAATATTTATTTTTTATAATTAAGAAGGAGTACGTACTTCAATTCCTCTCGGCACATGATGAAGAAGATGGTTGTGCAAGAAGCTTTATGGCTAAACTTTGTTGCATAGGTGCACTTGCACCATGAATAACCCATCAAGCCTTAGGATCCATCAAAAATCGACTGTGAACTGAATCAAATTCTCTAAATTCTCAATTTATATAAGCAAAATTTGTGTACTCTAAATTCACCTTGGTGCAATCCTCAATGTTAGGAAAGTACTTCCTAAAGCATTTTTTTGTTTCTTGAATGATTTCACTATCCTTGTATGGAGAAATTCTAGAAGAATCTTCATTGAGTCATTGTTCACTATAGTACCTAAATTTTAAAAATAAAACATCACACATAGTGGCCTTTATAGTGTTCTGAAGTGTCGGAGAGTCCGATGTGTGTCGGAGAGTCCGACACCGACACACTGGGCATTTTGAAGTGTCGGTGCAACATAGCTTGTTAGTTTATCACTTCCATCACTTTATTTGCCTAAAGATTATTTGAAGAACTCTTACTTCAATCTAACCGGAAACTTGTTAGTTTATCACTTCCATCACAAGTGTGGTTGTTTATGGTTGACTTTAATAATTTTAGTGCTAATTGTAATTATTCGTCGGAATATATTTGCATGCACATTGCATCATCTCTAGGCCTTCGCGACATTCCACCATCATCGATTATAAAATAAGAGAGAGACGTAACACAAAATCCCTATATAATATGGGACTATTCACATAGAACTCCATTTATCAGGCTCACAATAGAATTAAATATGATTAATTTTCTGTAGATAATGTCCTAATCAAAATCAAAAGACTTAAAATTCCTCAAGTAGCAATTATCTTCAACAAGGTACAGCCTGCAGTCAACTCCAGACTTAAGCAATGTACATTTGGCCAAGATGGCCCCTACATGACAAGCACATCTAAATTAATACCTAAATGCACTAAAGTTGATTAACTAGGGTTAATAGAATAGCTGAATAGATTTTTAAAACACAAAAACAACCAGAATATGCCCAATATACAATAAAAATAGTAATCGTAAATCAATATCAAATAGAAAAGCAGATGTTGACACAACAATTAACTCTATATTAACTGATATCTTTCTGACAACTTGCACAGAAGAAAGCTGGTTAGTCCCACTGTAGATGCTATGAGAATTTGACTTTTGTATATATACAAATATACATGTTTGTGCTTTGTGCGAGACTCTTCAAATCAAATATCCACATTAATGACAATGCAAAGATGCTAGGCTTTTAGGCATTAAATGCCTAGCAACTCAGTTGATTTTTTAAAGAGATCCCTCTACTAAACTTTAATCTGAGTTATTAATAAAAGGAATTACGAATATTCCCAAAATAATCAGTTAATATAAAACTGTGAGTTACCCATTACCAATTTCAACAACAGGTGAAGCAGACCTAAAAGAAATTCGAAGTAATTAATAAGTTCAGAAGCTTGGATCAAATCCAAAGCATGTCATATGTGGTGTAATCTAATCAGCAACCATTGAAGAACATGTGATTCTAACATAAGAAAGAGAAGCGTTCAACATCAGAAGCGTTCAACAACGGAAGGTTCATAATAGAAAGCAAAACCAAGGAACAAGACAATTGAGGATACAGAAGAGGATACAGCTGTAGAAAATATCCTGATCCTGGTTTAGATGGCAATTCACTGGAATGTCAACAAAAAATCTCTAAGTAAACATATGCAAGAATTCATGTTCAAAAAATCAATAAAGTTCCGTTCTACAGCTTTATAAAAGAAGAAAAGGACCGTAGTTCATATTACAAAATAATATAAAGATATCACTATACTTACAAGACAATGAGATTTATAGATTTGGTACTTATAATATCCTTGTTATGACCAGAATTCTGTCAGTAAGACCTCTGATGTGCATCATGATGCTCAATATCATTTCGGAGTCCGTGGAGCTTTTGTGATCGGACAGAATGGCTTGCTTCAGAAAACCCTTCAAACAATGTATCATAATTATCATTTGAGCGAAAAGGTTCATATCTGTCCTCAAGGATGTCCTTTCTAGTGGAATCCACCCACTGCTTCTCAGAAGCTCTGCTGCTATAACTTTTTCTAGATTCTGGTGTACAATTGTACTCATATTCTCTAGCCTCCTGAGACTTTGAAGTCAAAGTTGATCTACTATCAGGAGTTTTATAACTAGAAGAGTAGTCTGAATCCTTCCTTTCATACTTATTCCTACATGGACTCCAATCGTTTCGATCGCGTTTCTGTGAATATCTCTTACTTGAGCTGGAAAATTTATTGTGATATGAGGGACTTCTAGACCTAAAGTTCTGAGTTTCCTTCTTGCTTTTCTCCGGTTTAGGATGTTCCTCATAGCGTGCATTTATTGTTCCGCAATGGCTCTTTTGCAAACAACTGCTGCTTGACCCATCCTTAGAAGAATCACATTCATATACATTATTTGCACTGAATTGCAACTCAAAGTCCTTATTTCTGTCAAATTTAGAGATGAGGGTACTCTCTGAAGCAATTTTCACATTACAACCTATTCCTCCTGCCTGCTTGATTTCCTCCATGTGTTCTTCAATAATGTCATGTAAAACCTTTAACCAAAAAAGATAGAAACTAAGCTAAAAAACTGGCAAATGAAGGGATCTGAAGAACAAACCATTGAAAAAAAACAAGTTTACATGAAAATTTAAAGCTTTTTCGCACCTGCATAGTATTTCGCTTCACCTTCTTTCCACGATATGACATTCTTCTCCGTTTGTAATCTCTTTCCTCGGCCAATAGCTCTTCTCTAGTCTTGGACTTGGCAAACTCCTTGAATGCACAATGAAAGAGGTAACATGTGAAAGGCAGGCATAAATACATTAAATATACTATTACTAGAAACCACGAACCAAAGAAATATCCTAACTGCATGTATGATGTATCTAACAAGAACAAGCCAAGGAAAAGTACAGTGAATGGACGTTGAAACTATGAAAAAAACAGTTGGCATCAACAGCAAAAATAAGGGATGCCAAATGTGTTGGCGCTACCCATTTAACTCATGGACCAGCCCTTTAGATATCTTATAATGGGCTGGCCCTAGCAGGCATGGAACTAAATAAGACAGCTCTAGTGGGCGCTTCATTAGCCCATTACAACATCCATCATTTCACCTCCGGCCCTACTAACCCATAACCACCTCCCCCACTATCTTTATAACTCCCCGCTATCATAAAATTACTCTCATTCACCCATCCTCCCCACTACCCCCATTCTCTCTCACGTGGAGCCCCCATCCCTCCCATTACTACAGCCAGCCCACCTCCTCACCTCACCCCACTTCTCCCGCAAACCGACCCCAACTCCAGTACTCCACTCCACCCATTCTCGTGGAACCACCTCCAACCGACCCCCCCCCCCCCCCCCCTCACATTCCCATTCTCATTGAGCACATTTCTCCTCTTCTGTGGAGCCACTCTTCACCTAGACGAACCCCACTCCCCCACCCTCAACTGCCCGGACTCCTACAACCGGCCGGCCCCTCAAATCCTCCCTCTCCTCCCTGCTGCCATCCGCTGTCCAGCACCCTACTGTGTTCTCCACACTGCCGGCAGCACCCCAACAGCCTCGGGAACTCCAGGAACACCCCTACTGCAGGCCAGCACCTCAAAATTTCTCTCATCCCTTCTGCCTGCCACTATACAGCACCTCTTTGTGATCTCCATACAACCGGCAGCCCCCCTGCAACCCCAGAAACTGTCCCGCTGCCCGCTGTCCAGCAGTTCAAAGGTTCACCGGGAGTCAGAATTTCAGTACCACTACTTATCCCCGCTCCAAGAGATCCTCTCCAAGCCTCATACTACTACTACCGTATGAGTTTATTTGTTTTGGTTAATTCTTTGTGTTGAGTTCAATGATATTTCCTATTCAAGGAGTGTGTCTTTTGTAATTGTTGTTTCAAACTCTTGAATCATTGTGAGTTTCTATTTTACTAGTTATTTGAATTTTGAGTACTCTTTCACATGCACTCCGTCTCGTGTCTCTTTGTTCGTGTACTTTTATCTCTTGTGTAACAATTGATATTTTGATTTAAAAATTAAAATTTATTGCACGTAACTTATACTGCCGGAAAGTATGTTTGCATATAGTGCATACCCCTAGCCCATCTAGGACCTTAGGTATCAGAGCTTAGGTTAGGGTCATTTGCATGCTTCGTAGCGATAAGGTATTTAGGCACATCATGGCAGGGTCTCTTCCTTTAGATAAACATGCCACCGCCGGTTCTAATTCCGACTTGTCAATGTCCGATTTCCAAAAAATATTTGGCAAATCGATTCGATCAGATAAATGCACTGTTCCATGATCTTATGGAGCAATTCGGAATCCTCACCACTAAGGTAGATGGTCTAGATCTCATTAGGAATCCACGTACATTGGAACTCATTAGGTCACAAGCTATACATCGCGAGTGTCATCGAGATGTTAAGGGACTTCCTGAGCGTATTGTCACGGACTTGTCTTCTTACAAGCTCCCGTACGGCCTTAGCACCTCCGTGTCACTCCGCGTAGCCAAGCTAAGTCAGCCTCTCTCTGCAAGAACTAGGTGGTGATGAAGAAAGGAGTGGGAAACAACACAAGAGAAAGCTCACAAGTGAAAGAACTCCAAAAGATCTCTATTGCTCTCCAAAACTTCGATGTTATACAAATGAGGAGGTCTTCCCCTTTTATAGGCCCTAAAGAGATTTCCCTCCAAAGGAGAGAAGATTCTAGACTACTTATATTCTAGAATATTCCATACATGTCTAGTATGTGCAAGACTCATGAATTCACTAGAATGCACCATCATCTTCCTATGTACAAGCCTCCGGATTTCTCCGGAATCTTCCCGGGCCTTAACCACAATCATGCGGATCCGTGACAGTATGTTCATTAACCCACTAATACAGGCTCCTCCACCCTTCCCCGAGGGCCCGGAGTTAGCGTACTGTTGGTCGACACCACTACACACAAGAAGAGCGGCCACAACCCCGATATCTGATGCAAAGAGATCTCCCTAGTAACCACGCGTGGTTCGACCAAAGTATAGATGACTATATTGACTATCATGAGCCCCGAAGAGGTTATGTAGGAGAAAAGGATATCACAGGTCATATTCGTATCGATGCCTCATCCTACTGCGGACAGTTGAATCCTAAGGTTTTTAGTGAATGGTTATTGGACATGGACAATTATTTTGATTGGTATGAAATAACTGATGAGCGACGAGTGCATTTTGCCAAGATGAAATTACTTGGGCAAGCTAAGATTTACTGGACTATCTTAGAGCGCTTATTAGATAGAGATGGCTATTATCCCATCACCCGATGGGACGATATGAAGTAAAAACATAAAGAAAAGTATCTCCCGGCTTCGTACCGTAGTCAGCTCCTAGATCAGCTCCAGGTCCAACGCCAAAGAACCCTTTCGGTAGCTGAGTATATGACTCGCTTTGATGAGGTTATCGTTGAAGTGATATCACAAAAGAGCACATTGTGACCACCTCCCGCTTTCGAATCAGATTGAGAGCAAAGATTTGCAGGGAACTAATTGCCCGCCACCTGGAGTCCTTCGAGCAGATCTTTCAGCTTGCATTAGAATACGAACAATACCTACACACTTCAGGTCCAAGGCGACCAAACCCACAGCTTAATAGTTCCGCACCTAGGAGATCTCCTCAGCAGGGGCCCAGTCTACTAATGCCTACTCGAGCTCCTCTAGACATGAGGGGCACATCTACTGCCATTGGGCCCCCGAAGCCCGAAGGAATCCAGTGTTACCGTTGCAGGGTAGAGGCCATGTCGGGGCATAATGCCCTACACCGAATCTCCTTATAGAGGAGGACCCAGATGTAAGACCCAAACTCGTTTTGTACATTAAATACTTTTATAATAATTCCCCTATAATGAAAATAAAATAAAAATTCAGTGTCGATTCCACGTCGTGCGTTTATTTTGAAATTCGAGCTTTTCCGAAGATTTTTGCGACGCTCGTTTCGTTTTCGTGAAAATTTTGTGATATTGGCCTTGAATTTCTTTAATACATGGTTGTTGTATTTCTTGTGGATGGCCTCTTGGTTGGCTGTTCTCAAGTGGCCTTTGCAAATCTGGCCAGCTGGTTGTTGATTAAATTGGGCTTTGGACCTTGGCTGAATTGATAGCTTGGGTTCAGTTTATGAATTAAATGAGGTTTAAGCTGAAAGAGGCGGTGATCTCATGAGTTTGGTGGTTGCTGGCAGAGTATTAGTATATATTATATCCTATTGTTTAGGCGGTGGATGCAATAAGTTATCTATTGCCGCAAATTGTCATTTTCGTCTACCTTCTTTCATCTCCTAGAGAGCTCGACGATGGGATGGTTCGGTGGTTTTGCTTAGGGCTTCTCTGATCCTCCTTCCTCTTTCTCCATAGCTACTCCTCCTTGATCGCCTGTGTTGGAGGTGGTGGTCTTGTTGTTGTTGCTTGTTCTTGCGGTTTTACTGGGATCGGCTGGCAGCCTAACCTCCACTGTGAGCTTCTCTCCTCCCTCTCTCGTCTTTTAATTACTGAAATTTGAGTTATGTTGAAAGTATAAGCTTATGAATGGCTGGCTAGAGTTCTTATTGGGGGATTTAAGTTCTTTAGGCCTTGGCTAGGGTTACTGATTTCCGATTTGGGATTCCCTCTACCTCTCATCTGTTATTATATAGTTTTGTCTTGATTCCTCTATGGAATTTGATAGTTGTCCCTCTTGGATGATGGTTGTTGACTGCCTCCCCGTATTGGTTGTTTGTGCTTGTGTTGGCCGGATTTTATTTCTGGTTTCTGTTGGGGGAAAACTGTTTAGTGCATGATTCCTTTGGGGATGATGTGTTGTAGGCCAGCTATGTGCTATTGGCTGCTCCTGTTAGCTGCTAACTGCCCTTGGTGGCTGTCTTTGGTTGAGGGTTTGCCTTGGAAATGGACTGCTAGTGGCAGCCCTTGGTGTTGCAGTTAGCAGTCCTTGTTTGTTGTCTTTTGGGGTTGCCTTTGTAGCTAGTGTGGGTTGTCTTCTTTGGTGTATATTAGCCACAAAAGTGGCTAATTTCAGAAGTATATAGTGGCTGAATTCTGAGTTCCGTAGCGATTAGAATCGGATTTTGACGCTTTCTTTTCGAGTCACGGACGCTAGTCCTCCCTTAGGCAACTCCTATTGGTCGTAATTGTAGCCATCTTAGTTGTCCGCTTGTAGCTATTTAACGGCGCAACCCTAAAGTAAATGATTTACTTGATACTGTAGAGGATGGCGTCCAGCGATAGACGCGACGAGAACCCTATGAAGGACAAGGGCAAAGGGAAAGTTGTGAGTCCTTCCCGCTTTGATTATGTATACATTTGAATTATTTTGAATTATGAACATGTAGATTTACTTTACTCTGAGCTACTTCCTTGCATAGACACCGAATATGAACTGAATTGAATTGAAGAAATTCGAAGATTTGAAAGCACTGAAAATATGATATCGTTAAAATGCTAAACATGGATTAGCAAGCGATAAAAACTCCGAGGAGAAATTAATATAATTATTTCTTATATTCTGAAACTGAATACGAATTGAATATGAAAAGAATAAGAAATTGAGAGTGCATCGACGCATCGAAAAACTAAGGGTCAGCATTGTAGGGGGAGTAGAGCAACAGACTCCTACACCTTGTAGGGGAGGTAGAACTCTTACACCCAGTAGGGGGGTTGAACTCCTACGGAAGTTGACACTGAAATGTCTAATCTAGGAGGCGTGGAAGCCTGTTGCGTTGTTAAGCGCCCTAGAGCAGACATTAATGTGACGGACCCAAATGTTTGATTGAGAATGACCCTCAGTATTTTGAAAGAACGAAAAGTGATATAAAAAACCTGAATTGAATACAGAAATAAATAAGAATGAAAGAATAAGAATTTTGATACCAGAAATAGTTTATTTATGTTGTACTAGCTCACTGTACAGTGCCTTACCTGCTTACTTTACTTACTGAACATGTTCATATAGAAATATATAATTGCATATTGATGCTGACTTTTTTTGTTTGTCTGTAGTGTGGTTGAAGAGGTAAGGAACTCACTTAGTTTTCTAAACTAACTGGTTGTCGATCTATTTTTTTAGGATCAGAACGTCAATGCATCATGCCCCATTAGTAGGATACTTGCGGAAGCAGAAAAAAAGTAAAAGAAGAATGTGATTCGAATACGGATTAGAATTTTTGTAAATTATTAAATGAAAAGTTATTTTATATTGTCTCTTGGTGCCCCTCTTGTAGTATATATTAGAATTGATGTGTTATTTAATTGTGAAAAACCGCTCGGAAGAAAGAATTAAATTGTGGCGCACTTCGGACCGTTAAATCAGACCTTAGTACTGATCCCATAAAGCCTCCTGGAGAAGAGATTGTTATGACCATAGAGGAGGGTTGGGAGGACAAAGCAGATCGAGCACTTGAGATGGGGGTTATCCGCCGCCTACTCCACACTCACCACACAAATGAGGATTGGAGGCAGACCACTATCTGTCAGACGGCTAAGGGTCGCAATAGAACACAGATCTAATACACCACTTTCGGTACCACACTAGTCTTGGGTGGACATTAGTATGGACTTTGTGCTCGGATTAACTCGCATCTTGCGTAAGCACGACTCTCTCCTAGTCGTTGTTGATCGATTTTTCAAAATGGCTCACTTCATCGCATGCAGCAAGATTGTAGATACATCTCGTATCGCATCGATATTCATTCAGGACATCTTTAGACTTCACAGTCTACCTAAGATCATTATATATAATCGAGATGTCTGATTCCTGAGCTATTTCTGGAAAACCATATGGAAGAAGATTGACATTACACTATAATTCTCATCCGCTTACCATCCACAGACGAATGGTCAGACTGAAGTAGTAAATTGTTACGTGCCCTAGATTGAGAGCGTGTGCAAGGGGGAAGAGGAGGGAAGTCCTCGATGAAGGAGGAGGGAGACTTCTTGGAGCCGGGGGGGCAATGGCTGGCGGCGGCGGGAGGGGGGGCTTCGGCTTGCGAACGGCGGAGGGGTCGTGCGCGGGTCGTGGGCTGAACTCGCGGAGGTAGGGCGCGGGATGGGCGGTTCCGTGAAAAGGGAGAGGGAGAGATAGGGAATTAGAGAGAGAAAGAGATAAAATTAAAATAACTTGTTTTTGCTTGCCTTCTTGGTTCCCCACTCGGGTATTAAATAGTCACACCAAAATGCCCCTCCTTGGGCTTAGACACGAAGGATCAATTGTGCATAGTAAAATATAAAATAGGACTAGATAAAGGTCAGTGATATACGCGACCAAAGCGGGACCATAGCATCTCCACCCTGCCCGACTACAAGCTTGCCCTCAAACTTGTTCTGTGGTGACGGTAAGCGTCGGATCCCCTGTGTCCGAGTTAGCATCCCGTTCTGCGGCTGGGTCGTCTACCTCCAACCAGAAGAGGCGCTTGCAGCGATGTCCACGGAGAAAGGGCTCGTCGCAGTTGTAGCATAGGCCCTTGGCACGACGGTCAATCATCTCTTGTGTAGACAGACGACGAATGGTGGTGGGACGGTCGGCATCGCGGTCCAGAGGGCGCAGGGTGTGACCGGGCCCTTCGGTGTTTGGGTGATGTAGATGAGGGCGATCCAAGAGCAGACGCTTCTCGCAGATGCGAGCCAAGCTCAATACAGTCGTCATATCTGCGGGGGCCTGAAATTCCACATCCATGCGTAGGCGCTCATGGAGTCCCGTCGTGAAGATGGGCACATGCTGTGTCGGGAGAACTGAAAGAGTGCGGGCCAGGCGGACCTGAAATTGCTCGAGGTACTCGTCGATCGGACCGATCTGTCGGAGAGAAATGAGATCCCCCAAGGTATTGTTGTGGAGGGGTGGACCGAAGCAGAGGGTGCAGCTCACTTTGAACTCCTCCCAAGATAGGAGTGGTTTCTCCCGTTGCAGTTGGGAAAACCAAAGTTGGGCGGGGCCCATCAAGTGGAAGGACGCAATATTGAGTCATTCTTCCCAAGGGATGCGTTGATGGGCGAAGAACTGCTCACAGCGAGAGAGCCAGGCCAAGGGGTATTCGTGGCCATTGAATATGGGGAAGTCCAGCCGCACGAATCGTGGCATACCGTTGCCCTCATGCCGTTGTTGGAAAATCTCCGATGGGGTTGGCGGAATCGGCACGTCATTAGAGGATCCCGCTGTCGGTTGGGCATGTCGGTTAGCCGCAAGCTGGGTCGTGATGGTGCTGATGAGTGCAGTGTTGTTATCTGCTAGGAGCTTGGCGGGGGACTCAAAGATTTGAGAGAGAGAGGGCGGTTCGGCCATTGTTGAAGGGTTGTCGGCGTCGGAGGGGCTGGAGGAAGGCTGAGAGGAAAACTAGACCGGCGGCGGTAGCAGCCCGGTAGAGGCAGCGAGCAAGGGGCTCCCGTCGATGGAAGAGCAGAGTAGTACGCGCTGTGGGATGGCCGAGAGCGGTCGGGGCGGAGCAAGACGGGGTTGAGGCGGTCGAGGCGGTTGGGCGGAGCAGGTCGGGGCGGGGCCGGTCGAGGCGGAGTCGAGCAGGGCTGAAGGCAGAAGATCTGGAGTTTCGGTTGAGGGGGGAGAGCTCCCTCTGATACCAAGTTGTTACGTGCCCTAGCTTGAGAGCGTGTGCAAGGGGGAAGAGGAGGGAAGTCCTCGATGAAGGAGGAGGGAGCCTTCTTGGAGCCGGGGGGAGCAATGGCTGGCGGGGGGGCGGCTTGCGAACGACGGAGGGGTCGTGCGCGGGTCGCGGAAGGCGGGCTGAACTCGCGGAGGTAAGGCGCGGGGTGGGCGGTTCCGTGAAAAGGGAGAGGGAGAGATAGGGAATTAGAGAGAGAGAAAGAGATAAAATTAAAATAATTTGTTTTTGCTTGCTTTCTTGGTTCCCCACCCGGGTATTAATTAGTCACACTAAAATGCCCCCTCCTTGGGCTTAGACACGGAGGATCAATTGTGCATAGTAAAATATAAAATAGGACTAGATAAAGGTCTGCGATATACGCGACCAAAGCGGGACCATAACATAAACATAAGTCTTGGAAACCTCTTACGATGCCTTGTCGGTGACCACACCTCCCCTTGGGATTCAGTATTACTCGTGGCAGAGTTCGCAATTAATAGCTCGATAAATAGGAGAACAGGGTTGAGTCCATTCAAGGTAGTCTTAAGGTATGAACCTAGGAAGCCCATAGATCTTATTCCTCTGCCCATAGAGTCCCGCGCAAGAAAGTCTACCGAGTCCTTTGCTAGACACCACCATAGTTTGCATGAGTCTATCCGGTAAAATATTACTTGCAATAATGACATTATAAATCTTATGTTGATAGCCACAGAAGACTACAAAACTTTAAAGAAGGAGAACAAGTGATGGGTCGTATACGTGCTGAGAGGTTCCCTAAGGGAACTGCTCAAAAGTTAAATGTTAAGCGAATGGGTTCTTATACTGTCCTCAAAAGAATTGGAACAAACGCTTACGAATTAGATATTCTGAAGAGTATAAGGATTTCACTTGTATTCAACATTGAGGATCTGACTTCATTCTTTGAGCCACACGACTACATGTACGCTTCGCCTCCTACCACCACAGCTCCGCAGCCAAAACCTCCGTCTACTACTAAGACATATTCCCCACACCCACTGACTATCACACTGTATCCTAAGACATCAGCATCGAATGATCGCACGGCTTCTTCTGCTACAGTGCCACTTCCACCGACACAGGTTTCACCGTCCACAGACACCGGACCATTCAACGTCATCATTGATCCAGCAATAGTTCCAACTTCTTCCACAGCAGTACCACTGTCACTAATCCAGCCACAGCTATCACTGATCCAGCCACAGCTCCAGCTTATTCCGCAGCAATGCCACTTCCTCCAGCACCGACCGCATTGGCCACTGGCTTCAGATCATTCGACAACATCACTGAGATTGTGACTCATGAGCTCGTACCCGCACCAGACAGAGTCAGATACTTGGTCAGTTGGTGGGGCCGCATTTTTATCGACGATAGTTGGATTTTCGCAGCAGAGCTTAAGAGACTCTCCCCGGCCCTACGACAACATTTGACCATCTCCATTCTTCAGAAATTAATGATTTTAAGATGAGGGGAGTTGATGGGGATTGGGGCACTCAGACCTGTTAGGGTCGATTCCCGCAAACCACAGACCCAGTGATGAACGGGATAGCAAATCCTGAGTGGATCGCAGATCATAATATTTTTTGTTCTTTGCCTTTTTAATTTATTATGTAATTTTGTATGTTTTAAGGTAGGCAACGAACGGAGAATCACGACTGTTCGTTGCCCCCACCCCACTAGTCTATATATAGAGGTGGAAGGCTCTAAAGAAGGGATTAAAAGTTGAAGCAAAGATTCCAAGCTTTTGATCACCGGTGCAGAAGTCAGAAACCCTCCAAATGCAACGCTTGGACCTCCCCTCTCCCTATGCCGTCGGCAATACCCCCTCCCCTATCCCCCTCAAAATTGAGCCTTCTCATCACCCCCCAATCGTCCCCATATCTCATCCTTCCTCCCACAACTGACAGACCCATTTCCCCTTCCACCACCTCCACCTTCCGGCAGCCCAAACAAGCCACCTTAAACACCGGCCAACCACCACAAAAATCCCCTCCCCAAACCCCACCAAAACAGCCCCCCCCCCCTCTCCAAATTCTCCTTGTTTCTAATCTCCGACTGTTAACACCCCACCCGTAACTTAACGCATGACATGGGTCTGGACGGACCCCACTACATAGAATCATCACAAGCAGACTATTCTAATAAGGTATAAAAGTACACAACTAGCCAAACCAAACATACCTCAAAAAAGTACACAGCGAATAAGCTAAAAACCATCAATACCACCGAGAATGTCCACGTCTAACGGTTAAAGAAAATGTCCATGGTCTTATGGCCTACAAAGCTCTCAAAAGAAGTACAACTGTCTAGAAAATAAAGGGGGGTACAAGCACCCACAACTAGCTCACATGCCTACAAAAGAAAAGACAGCTCTAAAAAATAGGAGACCGGTACACCGTGCGAAGCGACTCTAGCGGCCCTCTGCTTCCTTACCGTGTCCTACAACCATCACAACAAAAGCAGCACAGCATGGGTCAGCTGCAAGCTGACCATAACTACGTAACAACACTGCTTCCTCCGACCGTCCTAGCGGACCCCGGGGTTACACCACCCTGCAAGTCAGTACTTCACAAAATATATAATATAAAGCAAAGAAGAGCAGGTATAAAACAATAATCAAGAGAGCAGTCTAACAATAGAAAGCCTACCACGATAATTCATCTAACAAGCATCCTACTGTACCACTCAACCATATATGGGAGAGATTCTCGAATCATCAGCGACAATGGTATAATCCGACTCTTGAGTCATGGGTGAGAAACTCCAACCCCAATCAATATGCTTTGAGAGGGAAGTTATTCTCACTATTCGAGTCCACGGCTATAAGAGATGAATACATCTCTTGAGTCCACAATGCACAAGTTCAATATTTGGGATACCTGGGGGCTATCGTCTGCGGTAACTACTACCGCCCGACAGTAGCTCCCAGGAGTTTCCCAAATATAATTTGCCCGCGCCACCACAAATGACCTTAGGGTCACAAACGCGACCTAAGGCTTCCCAGCATGAGCACCATGCCTGGGAGAGAGCTACGAAATTCCTGAGGCATCGCTGGTGGTAACTACTGTCCAGCGGTAACTCCAGGAATCTGTGATCCAACCTCGTTTTTCAGCCTTGCAAGGCTTCCTTACCCCATGTCCATGCATCCTAGAAGCTCTAGGGTACCATAATAGTTTTCTACAAAAACCACCTTAGCTAGATCTAGTAAAACAACATCAAATCGAGTCACACATCACGATTTGGCTTCACGCACAAGATCGACGAGAGGAAAAATTAAGAAAACATCTGAACGAATCCTAAAGACAGGAGAAAGAAGGTTGTTACCTTGAGAGATCTCCTAGGAACCATGGATCTCTAAGATACTTGGGTGGAGAACAACCGCAACGGCTCTAGTAAGCTAACTCCGGCGACGGCTGGTCGATCCGACCAACGGAGCTTCAATAAATACCTTCTCTCTAGCTCCTCCCTTTCTCCTCCTAAAAGTAACCCTAGCCCATGAAAAGGAGCAAATGAATCTTTAGCAGAAAATAGGGCTTTCAGCCACTATTAAGGCTCTTGAGTGAGCCTATCGTGGCCCTCTGATCGAGTTCCAAGAGGTTTGGACGGCCATGATCGCGGTTTCAAAGTTCTTGATCGGTCTGGGCGCTACCACGCAGAGGTAACCACTATCGTGCGGCGGTATCCACAGATCAAAACGACTGCTCGAAATGAATACTTCCGCCGGCAGTAATGAATATCCGCGGCGGTAGCTTCAGGCTACCCGCAGTAACTAAACAGAGAGAGGGGGCCAAGAAAACTATTTTTTATTTAATTTGCAGTTTGCGGCGATAGAGCTGCCGCGGCGCGGTAGCTCCCAGATTTCCACTTTCTTGTAGAAATCGGGGTGTTAGAACTCTCCCCTCCTTAAGACAATTTTGTCCCAAAATTTGAAATCATAATCTATACATACATGAGAATAACTCAGGATGCTCCTCACGCATAAACTGCTCTCGCTCCCAAGAGAGCTCCTCCCATCCACAGTTGTCCCAACGGACTTTTACCATACAAATGCTCTTTTTCTGCAAGCCGCACCTCGGTATCTTCTATACCTATTGGGCGAACGACTCTTCTTACCATACATGAGAAGTTGGCTCAACAACGGCACTCGACTCCACTACAACTCTTCTTAAGGATGAAACGTGGAAAACATCGTGCAATCCGCCGAGTTCTTTCGACAAGGCAAGGTTGTAAGCATACTCGCCTACCTGCTCGATCACTTTAAAAGGCCCCAAATAACTCGGACTCAACTTCTTCAAACATCATATTCATGATACGCCTTTGAACGGCTTGATTTTCAGGTAGACTTTATCTCCAACGACAAATTCAACGTTCATGTGGTGTGCGTTGCAGTACCTAGCCTGCCGATCCTGAGCAAATCTTCTAACGCTCCTGGATGGTCCCAATCAATTCGAATGCATCAGACACCTCCTCCTTGTTCAACAAACGAGTGTCGCCCTCCTCGGCCCAAGACATTAGCGTTTGCCACCATCATCCATACAAAGCCTCGAACGGTGTCATCTTGATGCTCGCTCGAAAATTATTATTGTATGCAAACTAGATCATTTAGAGGTGATTCTCCCCTTTCTTGTCGAACTCAAGTGCGCACATCTTTAACATGTCCTCCATAGTGCTCCATAGTGTGGTTGGTTCTCTCCGTCTAACTGTCAATCTGTGGGTGGAACGTCGTACTATACTTAAGCTTGGTTCCCAAACTTTTCAACCTTCAATCCTTTGAGGTGAAACGCTCATCTCGGTCGCTAACAATGCTCATTGGTATCTCGTGCAGACGAACGATATTTCGAACATAGAGCTCTACCAAATGCTCTGTGCCGTCACTCTTCCGATTAGGGATGAAGTGGGTCACTCTAGTCAAGCGGTCCACAATCACCCAAATTGCATCGTTCCCCTGCTGAGACCTCGGCAATCCGTGAACACAATCCATCGAGATGTCGTCGAACTTCCATTCTGGAATCAACAATGGCTGAAGAAATCCGTCGGGTCGCTGACACTCGGCTTTCACTAAAGCACAAGTCTGACACTTGCTTATGAATAGCGCCATGTCCTTCATCCCAAGCCACCAAAAAGACTTAATCAAGTCCATGTACATCTTCGTACTGCCCAGATGAATCAAGTACCGCGTGAAATGTGGCGCATACATAAGCTCCTCTGGAAGCTTGCCAAAACGCGGAATGCAAACCCACCCGTTCCTCCTCAGCAATCCATCGAACATAGGCAGGTCGTCGCTCTTGCCCTTCCAGTCTTCTCTCACAAAAGGTTTGAGCTCTTCATTAAGTGCAATTGCCTCCCACACCATGTCCGCAATGTCGTAATGCAAATCAATCCAGTCCAAACACGCCTCCGCAGTCCCACCTCGAGCAACACAAGAGATATACAAGGATTTAAAATCCCGAACCAACTGATCACTATGAGCCTTGATCCAGTTGCCTTAACTCGCATACTTTCTACTCAAGGCGTCGGACACAACATACGCCTTTCCAGGCGTATACTGGATATCCACTTCGTAGTCCCTCAAGTACTCGATCCACCTTTGCCTCATGTTCAACTCCTTCTGATCAAGGAGGTACTTCAAAATCTTATGATCTGTGAAGATCTCCACCTTTGCCCCATAAATGTAATGCCTTCGCAGTTTCAAGGCATAGATCACGGCGGCTAACTCCATATCATGAACAGGATAGTTCCTCTCATGGAGCTTCAGCTGTCTAGATCCATAGGATATCACTTGGCCATGCTGAACCAATACACAATCATGTCGAAAGGCCTTGTTCATTAGATCCATGAACACTGGCGGCGCGTTCTTCATCCCGATCGACATAACTGAGACTCGAAGTGTCCATATCACGTTCCAAACGCGGTCTTCGGAACCTCCTCCTCCCGGATCTTCAACTGGTGATAACCCGGCTTCAAATCCAACTTAGAGTAGGCAGATGATCCAACCAACTCATCAAAGAGATCATCAATCCATGGGATCGGGTACTTGTTCTTCATAGTTAGCTTGTTCAACTCACAATAGTCGATGCACAACCGCATGTTACCATCCTTCTTTTTCACGAATAGAACTGGAGCGCTCCACGGAGAAGAGCTCAGGCGAATGTACCCTTGCTCCAAGAGCTCCTGGAGTTGAATCTTCAATTCGGCTAGCTCCTTGGGTGTCATTCGATAGGGCGCTCGAGACACAAGTCTAGCCGCAGGCACTAGCTCTATGGTGAAGTTGATTTCTCTCTGCGGTAGTGCTCCTGAAAGCTCGTCAGGAAACACGTCAACAAAGCCTGCCACTACTGGCACATCGCAAAGAGCAACCTTCGGAGAATGAGTCTCCAAGAATGCTATGAACGCCTCACCTCCCTGATTTATTGCACGCACCAACTGCATCACGGAAATCAACGACGTAACAACTCCGGGCAGGCCCCTAAACTGAACATCATAAGGTCTCCCACTCCTCGGTTCACCACCTTCAAGTTACAGTAGATATTTGCTCGTTGCTCTAAGAGCCAATACATGCCCAGAATTACCTCTAACTCAGCTAAAGGCAATATTGTTGCCTCCAGGTTGAAGTCTTGCCACTCTATCCTCATGATGATGAGACTTCTCCTGCTCATGAACGATCCGTTCGACATTTTTATGTTCAACTCAACTCCCGCAAAGAACGGATCCACTCCAATACTCCAGACAAAGGCATGCGACAAGAATGAGTGTGAAGCACTCGTGTCAAATAAGATCTTCGCGGGTACGTTGAAAACTAAAACAATGCCTAAAAAATATAACACAAACATAAGATGACGAAACAGATAAACGGTTCTAAAAGTAACGAGAACTTTTAAAATTTTCCATACATGTCACTACGTCATGATAACGGATAGAATCCTGCTGCCCCAGGCTGTACGCCCTCAACTGCACTGGTGCCATGTGAGAAGCGCTGGACTCCACCGCCTTTTCTCTACATCGCTCGACCATGCCTACATTGTAGGCTCCGGACTCATGTCCTCAGTCGGTGCGCACTCTCCTGGCACCTGCAAGCTATATGGCCCTTCTTGCCACAGGTATAGCAGGTAGGTAGGATACCCACCTGTCGCTTCGTTGCTCCTGTCCCTTGATTGTTGGCGACGGAACCTCTTGCTTTTTTTCCTACTTCTGACTTCTTCTGAGACTGAGAGGGCTTCCCTCCTGCTTTCTCGTAGTAAATGTTGGGTTTTTTCTTAAAATAACGCATCACATGTGCGCAGCGGAAAGAAACAAGAACAACCCAAAAGAGTTACAGATCTTGCGACTTCATGAATCAAGAAATAAAAGAAGAAGCAACACATTGCAATATACCTGAAAGAGATTGAGTCAACACTCAACCAAGATGCTCCAAGATCTGATCCCAAGACCGAACTCTGAGTTCCAAGTACTGAAATGGATCAGCACCTCAATAGGAGTGCACACAGTGAAGGAGAACCACACGACTCTTGTCCAACAAGATCTGGGATGGAGGAAGAATGCCCTTTGCGTCTCCCACGAACTGCTAGATCCGACGACAGGGAGAGGCGGTGGCAGCGATCTCGCGGAATGTCGAGACCTATGCGAAACTATTCCGCTTTGGCTCTGATAGCTTTTCGAAAAAGATTATTACGTCCAGGAAACCTAATCGCTTCCTGTTTTATACTCAGGGCATAAAACACATTTTCGCCGAGGCAATTCGACGCAGCGTCGAGATGATCTCGACGCAGCTTCGAGTACAACTTGTATCGTCGAGACAATTCAACGCAGCGTTGAGACGATCTCGACGCAACTTCGAGTACAAGTATCGCAGAGACAATTCGACGCAGCGTCGAGACGATCTCGACGCAGCGTCGAGACGATCTCGACGCAGCGTCGAGACGATCTCGACGCAACTTCGAATACAAGTATCGCCGAGACAATTCGACGCAGCGTCGAGACGATCTCGACGCAACGTTGAGTACTACATTTTCTATCGAGCCATTCTTGACGCAACTCCAATCAGTTACAGGATTGGTCTTCCACTCATATCCAATATGAATAAGGCCAACGCAATCCTTCATCCAACTTCTCCAACACTCTTATGTGCGACCCTATAGACTCATATTGCGTTGGCAGTAAGACTAACTATTTGATTGCTTTGAGATCACCTTGGAAAAACTAACAGTCTCCCACTTGATCACAAAGTATCTACAAAAGTCTCACAAACAATGAGCGGCATCTAGCAATACATCATTGTTACCCAAGCAATAAGAGTTCATAACTCATAAGCCTGTCTTGACCAATGTACCAGTGCTGTCATGTCCCTTTGTCCATTACATCCGGATAGAATTAGAGGCATGGATCATGTCACCCTCATAATTAATCAATCCTAGTTTCCTGATCTAGAATAGACTGTCTGAAATTGGTGAGCTCAATATCCCATATTGACTCAACCAAGCATGGTCATGCATTTCTCAGTCTCATTCCATCAAGGGGCCCTTGGATGTAACTCTTGTCATATAGGAGGACAAATCTCATATATGTCCACACACAAACATCCAAATGAATCGTAGCATACCCAATAACCACCGTTATCATCAACCTTCTTCAAGGAAGACTTTTGATGGCATCAAAGTACGCTCTTCCTCACTTGATGAATGCTGCGACTTCAGGTCAAAGAACCACAAACACCATTGTCAAATGAGACCTACTTGTGACACATTCATATAACAATCCACAAAGTAGTATCATGGTGGGTCTGTCCAGTACAACTTGTTCACTAACAAGTACCCATGTGATGACTTGATATCACAATATCATGACCTGTGAGAACCGGTCATCAGTCAACGCACATGCTAGTCTAAATACACCATCTGTTACGAGTCCACCGTCAGTTATCCTATTATATTAGTAGTATGTTGTATCGAGTCTTTATTATGTTGAGTCTTTATTATGGTTGAGTCAAGTTAGAGTATTTTAGGTGTTTTAGTGGGTCAAGTCTTATTATATTAGTATTTATGCATTTTTAATATTTTATATGTTCGATGTAATTACGGGGTTGCCCCCGGGGGTTCTATATATTAGACCCGGTCATGTATTTGGAAATTATGAAATGAAATATGAATTTCCTTTATCTCTCTAAATTCCTCTCTCTCTCTCTAAGCTCTTCTCTCCTTCCTCCACCCTCTAGGGTTTCTTCCTCTCTCCTCTCCTCCACCATTCTAGGGCTTGCCCCTTTGTATCTCCGCCTCCAACAATCCGGCAACGAACCAAGTCCATAACAACTTGGTATCAGAGCTAAACGCCGACGACTCCCTTCCCGGCACTCCTTCTGTCGTCTTCCGCTGTTTTCCGCAAGCCGCACCGCAGCCGCCAACACCTCCCCTTCTGCTGCATCCGCTGTTTCCGTAAGCCGTCGCCGCTGTTTCCCCATCTTCCAGCCCCGCTCCTCACGACGCACGTTTCCATCTCCAGTCGAAGTCGCTGCTGCCACTCCAACGCAGTCCGTTCCTCCACACGTCGTCTCACAGAAATCGTCGCACCCGCTCGTCTCCTCCTAGCGCACGCTCCGTCAGACGCCCAGACGACTGCTCCCGAGCACTGCCTCCCTCTTCCACTGGCACTGCTTCTCGCGAGCGTTCCAACTTGCCAGGCGACCCATCCCGACGCCTCTCTCGACGCACTCCTGCGTCTTTTCCTTCACGCCCGACTGCCCCTACTCCGCCTGCTGCTCTGTCCCCATCGAGCCCCATCCCCTTTTTACTGCCGATCTTTTCCAGCGCCATTTCCCCTCTTTTCCAGCGCCATTTCCTTGAGCCCTGCGCCATTTCCCAATCCTATTTTATTTCTTTTTCTTTTTTGCAATCTCAGCCACACACGCCACTCTCATTTCTTTTAATATTCCTCCCAGCCGGTCCCCTCTCCTTCATCTTTTCCTTTCCCAAATAAATTTCCTCTTAATTGTTTAATAAATTAATTCGTCTTGGATTAATTAATTAACCAATTAATTTATATGGACGTGTCGTTAGGCACCGATGCGGCGGATTGCCTCCGCGCTCTAAAGGGGTACCTTGAGGCCACCTTCTTCGCACCACCACTGTGTCCTCAACCCGCTTGCCCACCGGTACGACCGGCAAATCCTCCAGTTGTCTCTCCACCACTCGTCGAGGTTCTTCACGCTCCTCCATCCCCTCCAGTGAATTCTGCTCCGCGGTTTTCCTCAGCCGCCTCCCCCGCCCATTCTGACCGCCTCCCGAGGCCGCTTCCACCGCCGACCGTTCCGCCGCCTGCGCCACCGTCCCCTGCCTTACCGGTCCCTCCAGCCACGTCGCCTTCTGCTCTGTCGGCCTCCTCATTGCCGGTTTCCGCTCTGCCGCCTCCGACCACGTTGTTGCCTCTGCTGTCGGCCCCTCCGGCCGCATGGTCGTTGCTGCCTCGCACCACACCGCCGTTCCCGCCGGACCCCTTCATTTTGTCGACCGTTGTTCCTTCGGTTGCATTCCTACTCTGACCTCCCGCCGCTCCGCCGGACCAGCCAGCTCCATTCCTTCTGCCACTCGTCTTCCCAAAGGAGCCGCCGCTACTCCTCGTCGCCACTACCACCGCGACGGACTACCAGGCGTTATTTTGGCGCGAGATCAAGGAGCCAAAAAAGCCGACCATCCTACTGGAGTTTGAGCTTGAGGACAAGCTCAAAATGAAGGACGGATGGAGTGTTACGGGTCCACCGTCAGTTATCCTATTATATTAGTAGTATGTTGTATCGAGTCTTTATTATATTGAGTCTTTATTATGGTTGAGTCAAGTTAGAGTATTTTAGGTGTTTTAGTGGGTCAAGTCTTATTATATTAGTATTTAGGCATTTTTAATATTTTATATGTTCGATGTAATTACGGGGTTGCCCCCGGGGGTTCTATATATTAGACCCGATCATGTATTTGGAAATTATGAAATGAAATATGAATTTCCTTTATCTCTCTAAATTCCTCTCTCTCTCTCTCTAAGCTCTTCTCTCCTTCCTCCACCCTCTAGGGTTTCTTCCTCTCTCATCCCTTCCTCCACCATTTTAGGGCTTGCTCCTTTGTATCTCCGCCTCCAACAATCCGGCAACGAACCAAGTCCATAACACCATCATTGCCCTTAGCTTCTAAGATGACACACCGACCAGGGACTATTTAAGAATGAAGCTTCTTATAAGCATAGGTCCTCACATTCAAGTCACGTACTTGAATTCCTATGGAAGTGAACATTCTAAGGGCATTTATTATGTTAATTAATCTATCATATAGAAACAGTTGACATAATAAAAGAACTTGTCATAAATGTAAGAAGAAATATAAAGTACTTTATTCATCACATGAAAGACAACCGACACTAAATACAATCCACAAGTCTCCCACTAGATATGATCATTTAGGTATCTAATACACATTGATCTAGTATGACTATCATGCTTTCTCTGTGCAAGAGGCTTTGTTAGTGGATCCACAATATTCTCTTCAATCGGTACTCTGCATATGTTCACATCTCCTCGGTCGACAATCTCTCGAATGAGATGGAACCGCCGAAGTATGTGCTTAGAGCGCTGATGAGATCTAGGTTCTTAGCTTGGGGAATTGCACCATTGTTGTCACAGTAGAGAACTACGAGATCAACAATGTTAGGAACTACATCTAGCTCGCCGATGAATTTCCTAATCCATACAGCCTCCTTCGCCGCATTTGCTACAGCGATATACTCGGCTTCTGTCGTAGAATCGGCAACTGTCTCTTGCTTGGAACTCTTCCAGCTTACAGCTCCTCTATTAAGGCAAAATACAAAACCTGATTGAGACTTTGAGTCGTCCCTATCAGTCTGGAAGCTAGTATCTGTGTAACCCTTTACGACGAGCTCTTCCTCTCCACCAAACACCAAGAATGCATCTTTCATCCTTCTCAAGTACTTTAGGATATTCTTGACGGCTGTCCAGTGACTATCACCGGGATCAGACTGATATCTGTTTGTCATGCTCAAAGCATAGGAGACATCGGGTCGAGTACTTAATATTGCATACATGATTGATCCAATTGTCGAGGCATATGGAATCAACTTCATATTGTCCTTATCTTCCAAAGATTTAGGACACTGGTCCTTAGAGAGACTCACATCATGAGACATGGGTAAGTATCCCTTCTTGGACTCAAGCATGCTGAACCGTTTCAGCACCTTGTCAATGTATGTATTTTGGGTCAAACCCAGCAACTTCTTCGATTTATCTCTATAGATCTTAATACCAAGTATATAAGTCGCTTCGCCCAAGTCTTTCATAGAAAAGCAGTTCTCTAGGTTGTTCTTAACAACTTGTGGGGTTGGAATGTCATTCCCGATCAACAGTATGTCATCTACATACAGTATCAGGAAGACAATTATGCTCTCACTAATTCTCTTGTAAACACAAGGCTCATCTTCGTTTTTGATGAAACCAAACTCTTTGATTTTCTCATCAAAACGGAGATTCCAACTTCGAGAAGCTTGTTTCAATCCATAAATGGATCGATTCCACTTGTATATTTTAGTGGCTTCATTTGGAGATTCAAAACCCTCGGGTTGTGTCATATACATTTCCTCAATGAGGTTTCCATTTAGGAAAGTCATTTTGACAATCATTTGCCAGATCTCGTAGTCATAATACGCAGCAATAGCAAGCAGAATTCTGATGGACTTAACCATAGCGACAGAGGAAAATGTCTCATCATAGTCAACACCATGAATTTGCTAGAAACCTTTAGCCACTAATCGTAATCTCCCTTTGAATGTCTGTACATTTTCATCCATGTCGGTCTTCTTCTTGAAGACCCACTTGCACCATATGGTTCGTACCCCTTCAGGTGGTTCCACTAAGATACAAACTTGGTTTGCATACATGGAGTCCATTTCAGATTTCATGGCGTCTAACCACTTCTCGGAGTCCGGTCCATTCATAGCCTCTTGGTAGGTTGCAGGTTCATCATCATGATCCATAAGCAACACATTACCTATTTGAGACACGAGAAATCCATATCTCTCAGGCTCAAATCTTGGTCTATCAGATCTATGTAGGACTTGTGTTTCTTGAGCAGGCTCTCCAGCTACAACTATTTGTAGTCCTTGCTCAGATACCAATTCAGGTTTATTTTCAGTTTGTGGTTCTTGAACTTCTTCAAGTTCTACCTTTGCAGTCTTTCTGAATAAGAACTCTTTCTCCAAAAAGACGTTAGTCCTTGCGACAAACACTTTGCCCTCAGATGGCAGGTAGAAGTAATACCCTTTGGTCTCCCTAGGATACCCCACTAGATAGCATTTATCTGATTTGGGTTCCAGCTTGTCAGACATTTGACGTCGTACGTATGTCTCACAGCCCCAAATTTTAATGAAAGACATACTAGGATGCTTCCCAGTCCATATCTCATATGGTGTCTTTAGAACTGTTTTTATTGGAGCACGATTTAAGGTGAAAGCAGCAGTCTCTAGAGCAAATCCCCAAAAGGAAACGGGCAGATCTGCATGACTCATCATCGATCGCATCATGTCTAACAAGGTACGATTCCTCCTCTCAGAAACACCATTGTGTTGTGGTGTTCTAGGTAGAGTGAGTTGTGATATAATATCACTCTCTTAGATGATCACGAAACTCGTGACTCAAGTATTCGCCACCTCGATCAGATCGGAGTGTCTTAATCTTTTTTCTCAGTTGGTTCTCTACTTCATAAATAAACTCTTTGAACTTTTCAAAGGTTTCGGATTTACATTTCATAAGATATATATCTGTATCTACTGAAATCATCAGCAAATGTAACGAAGTAGTAGTACCCACCTCTAGCCATGGAACTCATGGGTTCGCATACATCACTATGTATTATACCCAAGAGATCATCAGCCCTCTCACTACAACTAGTGAAAGGGGTTTTTGTCATCTTGCCTAATAAACATGACTCGTATCTCTCAAATGATACATGATCAAATGAGTCCAATAATTCATCTTTATGGAGCTTGGATATGCGTTTCTAATTTATATGGCATAGACGACAGTGCCAGAGATATGTAGGATTAGAGTCATTAGTTTTTAATCGTTTGGTATTTTATATGTTATAGATTTGATGATTTATGTTCAAAACATACAAACTGTAAAACATTTGAGCAACGTCATAACAAACATCATTCTTATAAATAGAACAACAATTGTTCTTAATAATAAAAGAAAAACCAATCATGTCCAAACATGAAATTGAAATGATGTTTCTAGTTATAGCAGGAACAAAATAACAATTATCAAGTTCTAAAATAAGCCCAGTGGGCAAGGAAAGACGGTACACTCATGCGGCAACGGCAGCAACTTTTGCTCCATTTCCAACGCGCAGATCCACCTCTCCTTTACCCAGCAGTCTTCTCCTTGTCAGTTCTTGCACATTCGTACAAATGTGAGAACCACATCCGGTATCCAATACCCAAGATGAAGGAGCAGACATGTTAATTTCTATAACAAAAATACCTGAAGTGGAAGTCACACTTCCCTTCTTCTTCAGATCCTCGATGTAGAGGGGACAGTTCCTCCTCCAATGCCCCATTACCGCAGTGGTGGCAATTTCCTTCTTTAGCTAATCCCTTCTTTTTCAGTGTAGAAGGCATGGGATCAAGGTAAGACTTAGGTCCCACCTTAGTCTTCCTGAATCCCTTGGCCTTGCCCTTGCTTTTATGCACCATCAATATGGGGCTAGCAGGCTTGGTCTTCTTCATGTTGTTCTCGGCAGTTCTTAACATGCCTAGGAGCTCGAGCAGTGTCTTATCTATCTCATTCATGTTGTAGTTCAAGACAAACTGCTCGTAACTGTCCGGCAACGATTGCAGGATCAGATCAGTAGCCAACTCTTGGCTTAAAGGAAACCCCAGTCTCTGAAGGTTCTCAATGTACCCAATCATTTTGAGTACATGAGTTCCCACTTGGTCTCTAGCTCTCATTTTACACTGAAATAAAACCTTAGTGATGTTGAACCTCTCTTGTCGAGCCTGCCCTTGGAACATTTTCTTCAGGTGCTCGATAATCTCAAAGCCACGCATGGTCTCATGTTGCTTCTGAAGCTCAGAGTTCATGATAGCGAGCATGAGGCATTCGACGTCTAGGGATTCATCTTGATACTTTTTATAAGCATCTTTGTCGGCTCGGGACGAATTCCCGGTCGGCACTGGGGGGGATCCTCTTCCAAGATATGGAGCTTACGCTCTTGCCTGAGAACAATTCTCAGGTTTCTATACCAGTCAAGGAAGTTAGTCTCATTGAGTTTGTCCTTCTCAAGGATAGCTCTCAGGGACAAGGTGGAGTGAGATCCACTTGCCATGGAAGTTCTACAAAAATTATGCAAAATAAATTTCAGTACTATATTTCAAAATACATTTTATTTAATAAGGATTTTTATTAAAAGCTCTCACTATTTTAATCAAATTGATAACCCTTAATATCAATTCGGAGAGGTTATGCGAGCTACTCTCTTAGTGGACAAGATCCGTATTTCACCAACACAACGAGTCCGCTTTGGCGTTCCTCTCATAATGCGGTTATTTAGATAGACAAAACTTGTCAATTGCATCATTATGCAACTCTTGTATGGTTGGTGAATAACTATTTATTCACATCCATCATATGGTGCATGTCAACCCTATGCCTCTAGGCACTCAACCTTTGAGGTCACCTAGTTAAGTTGGACCTGATGTCGACAGTAGAATATCACAATTATCCGCTCGTACCCTTACCAAGATAGATTAATGTACCTTGCTTTGGCAAGCCCACACTTCATCAATCGAGGCAAGAATAGTGTCATCCATCGGAAGGCATCCGTAAACTTAATATTGGATAAGGGATTTTATGATAATCGATTAACAATTAATCAAAGTGCACATACACAAAATTATAACATTCACAGACCAAATACATCCCAGATGTGCACAAAAATAAAATTATCAACACTTTGATAAAATGGCTAAATCTAAAGCATTTAGAACATTTCTAAACCTCCAAATTTACATGCATTGGACACAGGCAAAAACAACTTCACTTATGCAGTAGACAAGCTCGTCTCTCAATGTCAGATTCAAAATCTAAGACACTTTGTTTCACAAACCAGTCCGAGGGACGGTTACTGCAAAGGAGAAACGATTTCTGAAACATGAAAATCGCAACGCAATCACATGCGTTCCTGGCGGGGTTCCAAGGGGCATCCCCTGGCGGTGGTCAAGGGGCAGCTCCCCTGCGGGGTGCGGGGCAGAGCCCCGACCAATTTTTGAAACAAGAAAAACCCAAAAGAGTTACAGATCTTGTGACTTCATGAATCAAGAAATAAAAGAAGAAGCAACACATTGCAATATACCTGAAAGGGATTGAGTCAACACTCAACCAAGATGCTCCAAGATCGGATCCCAAGACTAAACTCTCAGTTCCAAGTACTGAAATGGATCAGCACTTCTATAGGAGTGCACACAGTGAAGGAGAACCCCACGACTCTTGTCCAACAAGATCTGGGATGGAGGAAGAATGCACTCTGTATCTCCCACGAACTGCAAGATCCGACGACAGGGAGAGGCGGTGGCAGCGATCTCGCGGAATGTCGAGACCTATGCGGAACTATTCCTCTTTGGCTCTGATAGCTTTTAGAAAAAGATTATTACGTCCAGGAAACCTAATCGCTTCATGTTTTATACTCAGGGCATAAAACACATTTTCGCTGAGGCAATTCAACGCAGCGTCGAGACGATCTCGACGCAGCTTCGAGTACAACTTGTATCGGCGAGACAAGTCGACGCAGCGTTGAGACGATATGGACGCAACTTCGAGTACAAGTATCGCCGAGACAATTCGACGCAGCGTCGAGACGATCTCGACGCAACTTCGAGTACAAGTATCGCCGAGACAATTCGACGCAGCGTCGAGACGATCTCGACGCAACGTTGAGTACTACATTTTCTATCGAGCCATTCTCGGCGCAACTCCAATCAGTTACAGGATTGGTCCTCCACTCATATCCAATATGAGTAAGGCCAACACAATCCTTCATCCAACTTCTCCAACACTCTTATGTGCGACCCTATAGGCTCATATTGCGTTGGCAGTAAGATTAACTATTTGATTGCTTTGAGATCACCTTGGAAAAACCAACAGTAAAGCCACGACGACACTGCATCTTCTCCATATCCAGCTTCAAGGCTCAAGCATCCTCCACCAGCGCATGGAATCCAAAAGTCCTTGAGGAGATCATGGTGTGCCTTAGGTTGTCTCGCAACCCCTCATAGAACAAGTGTGTTTTTGTATCCTCATCAACAACTATGCTCTCCGCGTACCTGCTCAACCGAGTGAACTCCTGAAGGTATGCATTCACTGACATGTCACGCTAACGCAATCTGGAGAATTGGCCCTGAAGGGCGAGTCTAGTCGATAAGTGAAGATAGCATTTCAGGAACGTTGTTGCAAACTCCTCCATCGAGATTTGACTAGCAAGACGTCTAGCAAAGCGACTGCCCAGCTCGTCAATGCACCATAACTTGGCATCTCCTTCTAGTATGAAGGAGGCTAAGGGTACTTTTCTATCCTCTGGGGTTCCTGCTGCTTCCAAAATCCCCCTGACTCTCGCCAGCCAATCCTCTGCATCAGATGGAGCTCCAGCCCCTTTGAAAGTGGGAGGGTGAAAACTCAGAAAGTACTTCAGTTGATGGTATTGCTAACAAACTGCTTGCTTAAGTAACGGTTGAACTCGCATCATTACGCCCTCCGGTGTGGCAGGTTCACCTCCACCCATTGTGGCTTGGGCAGGCACAACGACATCTGTCAGCATCTTGCAGAAGTCTGTGGGCGACATGTTGACATTCGGGAAACCCTGACCAGTCTGGCTGCTATCAGAATGATCCTCCTGGGCTCTCGAAGTTCCTGCATCCCCGTCAACACCCTGATGCACGAAAATGACAAAGGTCAAAAAATTGATCGAATCTTGCTACAAGCAAAAGGACACGCACGGTTCCAATGGACAGTCCTATGTGGACATCTCTTCATAACGGTCTAACTTCACTAAACCGGTTTTTTTCGATCTAGAACATCTAAACTTATCTCTGATACCAAATTGTATCGCACCACCCGCAATTACCAAATGGTGTGGGTCCGTCCAAGTCCCACTACATATAATCATCACAGACTATTATAATAAGGTATAAAAGTACACAACTAGCCAACCCAAACAGACCTCAAAAGAGTACACAGCGAATAATCTAAAAGTCATTAAAACACCAAGAATGTCCACATTTAACAATTAAAAAAATATCCATGACCTTATGACCTACAAAGCTACCAAACGAAGTACAATTGTCTAGAAGAGAAGGGGGTACAAGCACCCACAACTGGCTCACAGGCCTACAAGAGAAAAGAGCTCTAAAGAAAAACAACAGATCGATACAACGCGCGAAGCAACTCTAGCGGCCCTCTGCTTGCTTGTTGTGCCCTGCAACCATCACAACAAATGCAGTACAACATGGGTCAGCTACAGGCTGACCCAACCACGTAATAACACCCCTTCCCCCGACCTTCCTAGTGTACTCCGGGGCTACACCACTCTACAAGTCAGCACTTCGCAAAATATATAATATAAAGCAAAGAAGAGTAAGTATAAAGCAGTAATCAAGAGAGCGGTCTAAGAATAGAAAGCCTACCACAATAATTGAGCTAGCAAACATCATATTGTATAACTAAGTCATCTACGGGAGTGATTCTCGGATCATCGGCTACAAGGGTATAATCCAACCCTCAAGTTAATGGTGAGAAACTCCAACCCCAATCAATATACTACGAGAGGGGAGTTATTCCAACTCTTCGAGTTCACAGCTACAAGAGATAAACACCTCTTGAGTCCACAATGTTCAAGTTCTATACTTATGCTACATGGTGGATATCGTCGGCGGTAACTACTACTGCCCGGAGGTAGCTCTGAGGAGTCTCCCAAATATGATTTGTCTGCGTCGCCACAAATGACCATAGGGTCAAAAACGTGTCCTGGGGCTTCCCAGCATGAGCATTATGCCTGGAAGCGCTCTCTTCGAAATTCCTAGGGCTAACGTCAGCGGTAACTACTAACACACAGCGGTAGCTCCAAGAATCCGTGAACCAACCCCGTTTTCATCCTTTTCTAGGCTTCCCTACCCCATGTTCATGTATCCTAATGGCTTTAGGGCACCATAATGATTTTCTATGAAAACCGTCTTAGCTAGATCTAGTAAAACCTCACCAAATCGATCCGCACACCACGATTTGGCTTCACGCACAAGATCCAGAAGAAGAAAAATTAAGAAAGCATAGGAACGAATCCTAAAGACCAGAGAAAGAAGTTTGTTACCTTGAGAGATCCCCTAGGAGCCATGGACCTCTGAGATACTTTGGTGGAGAACGACCGCAACGGCTCTAGCAAGCTAACTCTGGCGACGGCTAGTTGATCTGACCAACAAAGCTCTAGCAAACACCTTCTCTATAGCTCATGAGCTCATCCCTTTCACTTCCTCAAAGTAACCCTAGCCAAGAAAAGGAGCAAATTAATGTCTAGCTGAAAATAAGGCTTTCAAACACTATTAGGGCTCTTGGGCGAACCTATCGTGGGCCTCCGATCGAGTTCTAAGAGGTATGCATGGCCATGATCGCGGATTTCAAAGTTCTTAATCCGTCTGGGAACTACCGCAGGGCGGTAACCACGATCGTGCGGTGGTATCCCCAGGTCAAAGTGACTGCTCGAAATGAACACTACCACCGACGGTAATGACTATCATGCGGCGGTAGCTCCAGGCTACCCACGGTAACTAAATAGAGAGAGGGGTCCAAAAGAACTAGTTTTGATTTAAGTTGCAGTTAGAGGCACGGTAGCTCCCAGATTTCCACTTTCTTGTGGAAATCGAGGCATTACACCGGCGATCGCCAGAAAACCTTGCCCAACCACCTTCAGCGAACCTCCACCACTAACCTCCAAGTTCCCTTCGTTTTCATTTTCCGGCGATTGCCGGAAAGCACCTCCAGCCACCACCACCACTATTGGCTACCTCTCTGCGGATCACCTACAACCAGCCACCACCCCATAACCACCATAGCCACCTCCCCCACTGCGTCCATACCTCCCCACTATCCTAAAATTACTCTAATTCACCCATCCTCCCCACCACCTCCATTCAATCTCACGCGGAGCCCCTATCCCTCGCATTACTGCAGCTGAACCACCTCCTCATCTCACCCCACTTCCCCTAAAAACCGACCCCCACTCCACTCCACCCATTTTCGTGGAACCACCTCCAACCGACCCCTCCCCCTATTCCCAATCTCATTCAGCACATTTCCCCTCTCCTGTGGAGCCACTCTTCACCTAGCCAAACCCTACTCCCCCACCCTCAATTGCCAAGACTCCAACAGCCAGCCAGCCCCTCAAATTCACCCTCTCCTCCCTGCTGCCAGTAGCTGTCCAGCCCCCTACTGTGTTCACCACACTATCGGCAGCACCCCAACAGTCTCGGGAACATCAGGAACGCCCTTACTGCAGGCTGGCACCTCAAGATCCCTCTCATCCTGCTGCCCTCCACTGTCCAGCACCCTTTTGTGATCTACATGCAGCCGGCAGCCCCGCGGCAGCCCCGGAAACTCCAGAAACAGTCCCACTACCCATTGTCTAGTAGTTCAAAGATTCATTCGGCGTTCGAATTTCAATACAACCACTTGTCCCCCCTCCGAGAGAACCTCTCCAAGCATTCTACTACTACTACAGTGTGAGTTTATTTGTTTTGAAGTTAATTATGTGTTAAATTCAGTGTTATTTCCTATTCAAGGAATATGTCTCTTGTAATTATTGTTTCAAACTTTTGAATCACTGTGAGTTTTCATTTTACTAGTTATTTTAATTTTGAGTACTCTTCTGCATATATTCCGGCTCGTTTCTCCTTGCTCATGTGTTTTATCTCGTGTCACAATTGATATTTTGATTTATAAATTAAAATTTATTGCAAGTAACTTATATTGCCGGAAAGTACATTTGCATACAGTACATACCTCCAACCCCTCTAGGACCTTATCATGCGTCACCATTGCTGCATAATAACTCAAAATAAAATACAAATAATATTGGAAGTGGCTTTGAACTCCTGCTTTTTTTAACCATAACTACCAGATAGATCAAATATTATTTTACTTGCATAGATATTAAATTTTGAATAATATATTACAAATCCAAAATAATTAAATTATTTTTTTGATTCTGAACTCTCTTCCTGAATCATTGGGGGTATGGCCGGTGGAAGATTGCAAACAGACCTAACCTTTGGCACTATGCACAAAGTGGCTTCTCTCAGAGGAGAAAGACC
This sequence comes from Dactylorhiza incarnata, assembly GCA_033032865.1. NCBI lineage: Eukaryota > Viridiplantae > Streptophyta > Magnoliopsida > Asparagales > Orchidaceae > Dactylorhiza > Dactylorhiza incarnata. Next base: position 1,041,785 of record JAWHQI010000355.1, on the reverse strand, counting down.
TAACCTTTGACAGTAAATGCACAAAGTGGCTGATCACAGAGTACCACTGAAATAGTGGCCCCACATACCGTCGCGTTTGCTGCGGAATCATGCCCTCAAGGAAGCATGGTTATGTGCACATAAATCAAAATGGATTCTTGGGTCTGCCCTCTCTGATGTCTTTGGCTTTGATTTGAGGGCATGATTCCGCAGCAAACGCGACGGTATGTGGGGCCACTATTTCAGTGGTGCTCTGTGAGCAGCCACTTTGTGCATTTACTGTCAAAGGTTAGGTCTTTCTCCTCTGAGAGAAGCCACTTTGTGCATAGTGCCAAAGGTTAGGTCTGTTTCCATTCTTCCCCGTCCATACCCCCAATGATTGGGGATTATATGGGTTCTGTTGTTGTTGTTGTGGTTGTTGTTGGACTCTCTTCCTAGCAATGTGAACAGCTTTGAATCAATTTTGAGTATGACTAAAGAATCAATCTTAGTTTTATTATTATTATTAATGGAGAAATGCTATTTCACAAACAGATTTTAATTGGGAATCAAACCAAATCCCATCAATTTTTAAGCCAAGCCCCAAGTCTATAATAAAATTATGATGGACTTCATGGGGGGCTTGGGTAGACCATTTGACACTCCTTAGGAGTAGGTGCAATATGTAGGTGCACACATGTGCATGATAATAAAAGTATTTACAAATGCAATATAATGAAATATAAATAGTTTTACAATAAATAACTGTTCCTATAGCAGTACATGATTGGTCATAATAAAAAATTTTATTTGATAAACTCTCCTGAATGCAACCGTAATAATACATCCTATTAGCAAAATCAGAATATCAGGGGACTTAGTATTTCCCTAGACAAACCAAGATCTCTGCAAAATATAGCCTAAAATTAATCCCCGGTGAACTCACAAATACACCAAGATATTATAAGCAAATATCAGTGTTAGGGTAGATTTAATATCACTTAGGAACCTAGAGTCAGCTTTAAACACTTGTCACCAACGGGTCATGTCTATAAGTTTATGATTGAGCTATTTCATTTATAGTGTGCAAAATAGGAAAGTTGGTTTTTCAGCAATTTTTTAGAACATATCGTCCTAATACATACTTGTGCGAATAGAGTATATAAATATATCATAGGTATTATGTTATGCCCCCGGACGAGGCTCGGCTATTTGGGAGGCAGTACACGCGGCGACAACGGTGTAACGAGGGCGACAACGGGGCTGAACCAGTGGGTTCAGCCCCCTCCTCTTAATATTCGGCCCAGGGGGGCTGAACCGCACCCGGTTCAGCCCCCATTGTGGGCCGGCCGGCCCCCTTGGTTGGCCGGCCCTGGGTCCGGGTATTAATACCCCGGACCCCCCTCTTTTGGAGGCATGCAAGATTATTCTCTAAAAAGGTATTCTCCTCCTCCTTCCTCCTAACCCTAGTCTCTCCCTTCTTGTAGCCGCTTATTTTTCTCTCTTCCTTCTTCTTCGTTCTTAACAATTGGTATCAGAGGATTCCTTCCTCCATCATGGTGTCTACGCGCTTGCAAGAAGAGAACGGTCGTTTGGAAAACCTAGAGGAGAACTTGGTGGGGTTGACCGATTCGGTGGCCGCCATCGAAGAAAACGTGAAAGCGTACACTCAAAGGTTAGAAGAACGAATGGATGGTCGGCTTCCATATGCACTCTCATGGGATATGTGTGGGGGTTTGCTCAGGAAAATGTGTAATCATAACATTATTCCTCCTTTGAAAATTGACCTTGCTCCCAAGGTTGAGCAACAAATATTTGTCGGGATCTTTGAAATTTTGGCAACGTACAATTTATGGATGAAAGGCAACAGTTGATGGTACTACATAAAACTGGCAGTGATTGATGAACCGGGGAATAGAAGTCATGTCCGAGTGGAGTGGGCAGGAGCCTTGTGAAGTAGAATAATTAAATTCGGGAGATAATTAATTAGTGGAAGCGGGGGAGGGTGATTGATGTGTAGGTTGGGCAACAGAATAACGGTGGAATTTTCAATGGGGACAACTGGTGCTGCATTTGGTAGAAAGACATGTGGAGTTATGGGTGAGTGAATTAAAATGATGATATATGGAGCTAGAAGTGGGTGAATTAATATGATGTCAAGGATAGAGTGGAACCCGTTGCTTTGGAAAAAATAAAACGTGTAAGAGCAATGTGTGGGGTGGTCCAGGCGGCAAAGAGGACAAGGTTGTTGCATGGGGACTCGATAAAAGAGAGGAGGATCAATTCGGGATAGGAGAAGTTGAGATCGAGGAGGTGAACCATAGGGGTGTACAACTCGATAACAGGGAGGGGAGACGTTGGGCGGGGTAAAGTTGATGACAGCGTCAGGAGGCGCAATGGAGAGTGACGATCGCGTCGAGGTGTGCCAAATCAGGGTCGTGGGCGATTGCATCGAATTGGCGCTGAGAATATCAATGCATGCGAGAAAGGTAATGGGATTTGGCCCGTGGTATCCTGCATTGATAGCGGGAAGATCTCCACTAAGGATCTCATTGGTATAACATGGAGCTCGTGGGCAACAAGGAAGTCCCTGCACAATAGTTGTTGGTGTCGCTGCACGTCTTGTTCATCATCAACGAGGAACAGTGGAGCACGGTGAGAGGGAAAGAGGGTTAGTTCATTGTCTTTTGCTTCATTGTAGAGTTGATAAAAGTATCTTTTTAATCGCTCATTAATAGTCACATCATCCGTCAAAACCGTATCAGTTTCATCATTTATACATTTAACTTGACTTAAATCTCATCTTTCTCTCTCTAGCTCGAGCAATTTTATATATTGTAATTATTGTAATTAATGGAAATTGATTGGAGTGTGGGGTTTGAATCAAGCTATATGGAAAAATTTGGCGGTACCAGTTTAATTGAATGAAAACTTGTAAGTTGTTTTAAATTTGAGGATGATGAAATTTAAAAGTTTAATTCCAAAGATTGATGAAAGCACACCTTGATTGTGGCGCATAATCAGAGGTCTGCAATAGAAAATTGGTGGCAGCACGATTATCATTGTCTTGTAACAAATTTTTCATAACAAATTTTGGGATGCTTTTAGTAAGAGATACAGAGGACAAAAATATTGGGCCAAATCCTACTTGCCAATCAAACTTGTAGATTTGCTGTTTGAAAAGGGAAAGACGATGTTGCTATAAGTTGAGTAGATATAGATGGATGATCAAATGAAGTCATATGATATTCAAACTTGTTATAAATTCATGGATCATATAGAATTACATAAACAATCAACTAATTTGGAAAACTGCAATGTTCCAGTTGTAGCTACCACTATCTGTTTGTCTGCAACCGAACAGAACAACAAGCATAAAGGAGCTCAAATTAATGAAATAATTTATTGCACCAACTTCAACCTAAATCTAATGACATGTACAGAATAATCACAAAATGTCATAACCGCCTACTGCAGTAGGAAAAGGATAAAAGGTTGTTATATGATACAGCAAGTGTTACAAAGATGACCTATCTCAGGAGACAGAAACAATCCAAGAGGAAGTTTGTACAAAATGAAATCATAATAGCACAGTAACCTGCATGTTTTGACGCTGCCAAAGCAATCCATCATGCTCCAATAATGGTCTATAGTTGGGTCGTTTTGCTCGTTCCTGAGATGCCCTAATTGATGTGGATATAAATTCATTTATCCTGGAAAAGATAGAAAATAAATCAGCAATCTTCTGTAAGCTCAAAGTCATAGTGACGTCTTGAAGACTCTGAAAATGAAGCATGTAAAGTGTCTGGAACTTAAAAACAAATTTCTAAGCTTTGATCACAACACAGTCAGAATGACAAAAAAAGAGTTAAAACCAAATAAAAGATTGGACTCCCACAAACTCCCTTTGAAGTTCAACTGCAATTCTATTCTGCTCCCTTTTGCTGTAGGCTCATCCATCTTAAGCAATAATTGACGCGCTAATAATTCTTGCCAATAAAAAGGAGCAAACTACTTTTTTAAATTTTACAAAGATAGAAATAGTTTTTGAATATTTTTTGGCAAATACGTTACTGCTCATACTAAAGTCTTGACATAAGCTATCGCGTGAACTGAGAGGTCCAAAAAACACATGAAAATAACTGCAACTAGAGTAGCTCAGTCAATCCACTCATAATGAAGCCTCTAAATAATGGAAGCATGAAAAAATAAACAATGGAAAAGTATTTCAAGGAAATGACTAATAAAAATAACGTGTTTAAAATCAGAATCTCGGCCTATGAAACACAGATATTCTAGATGGTTTTGCTAAACCTATCGGATACCACAGACAATAAGGCTTTTAGCGAACCAAAGGTAGTAGTAGCAAGCCAATTTTATAAGCCAGGCATCCAACCTGTCAATTTAACCATCGCTTGTTCCATAATAGCTAAGAAGTAGGATATTGTTACGGGCTAACCCGTAATGCAGCAATAATTCGTCAGAGGGATGTCCAGAGGTGCCGACAGAGGCGGAGATACAAGGAACTGTGCTCAACCGGAGGAGGAGGGGGCGAAGGCGGAAGAGGGGAGCCTTGTTCAACCCAAACCCTAGCTTGAAGAGGGAAAAAAGAGAGAACTAAGAGAGAGAGGGAGGGAGATTAAAATCATTCTTTGCTTGATTTTCTCAATACCCAAGGGGTCCTTAAATAAATGATACATGCCACGAACATAAAATAAAGACGCAATATGTGCCTACATGGACATAAAGTAAAGGCGCAACAAACGCTGACACAACATAAAATAAAGACGCAACATTCCGAACAACTCGAAATAACAACTTATAAAAACATACATAAAAGTAACGAATAATGGATAGTGGGCCCATAACATTCCACCCATCCTTCTCATTGAGCTTATCCTCGAGCTCATAGAAGGGCAAAGAAATTTGCGAGACGATTTATCTGAGTCCTTGATTTTACGCTAGAACAACCCATTGTAGCGCATACTCGGAGTTGAGAGGTTAGCAAGGAGAGGCTCTGTCATGCTCATGGCTGACGCGAACGGTGGTGAGTTGTGGGGAGGGTGTTGTTTGCATAGAGGTGGAACCAATGAGCCTGATGGATGCAGATGGTCGAGGGAGACTGATGAGCTTGGGGATAGGAACCATGGTGTTCAAGGGTGTCGGTTCCAACTGGTAATCAATCGTCAAAGTAATGGTTCAAGAGTGACCGGCAAGACAAGTAACGTGAAGCTCGAAGCTAGCAGAATCTGTGGCAAGAGAGGAGAGTGTTGGATAGAGATGACAAAGACTGATAGTGGTGCATCAAGGGTGGTCAAGTGTGCAATGGGCACGACTTCAGGTTGTTATGGCTGGCAAGGGATCTTGTTGTGCAACTTGAAGGCCAATGACATCAGATTGTTATGTACCATAAACTGCCAGTGTGACCACGTAATAGGCAGCTAAATCTCTATTAGATTTCTCCAAAGTTGGCATGGCCTCCACATACCGTTGGCGGGCAACCTCAATTGGTGTTTGTTCAGAGACTTGAGGACGAGTGTGTGTTAGAAGCTTGGCGAGCAAGCAAAAGGTCAGTAGCGCAAGGATGTCAACGACGTAGATTGTTCGCGCCCCAAGAAGGCGGGGTGGTCTCATAAGCCATTTACAGGTGGTTGATTTTCCCCCACTTTTTTATTTTGTTTTTTCAATTAATTATTAACTAATCAACTAATTAATTAATCAATAAACTAAATCATCAATCCTCCAATTGATGGAAAAAGTGGGTCTCAGAAAGTGTTGGGGTTCAAAAAAGGAGTGGGGATCGAACTGGGGGCGGGCGGCTCAAGAAATCAAGGGAAGCAAAACCCACTGGCAGGCTGGCATGTGGCTTGAAGACGAGGGAAAATAGGCCTAGTGCACGTGTGGGCATCAATTTGCAGTTTGCTTCAGCACATGGGTGGAGCATGTTGACGAGTTTTGTTGAGGATGACGATGTGCTCCACCTCTTCGTGCAGGACGCTCGATGTGTGAACGGTGTCATTGAAAAGGAGGCGAAAGGTGTGAAGTTGTGAAGCAAAGAACTCCACGGTGCTTGTTGACGGAAGTGGTATGTCGCTCCACCTCTTTGTGCAGGACGCTCGATGTGTGAATGGTGTCATTGAAAAGGAGGTGAAAGGCATGAGTTTGTGAGGCAACGAACTCCACAGTGCTTGTGGACGGTAGTGGTATGTGGTCCCACCCTCTTGGTTGATTGAAGAAGAGGTTACTCCCGGCTCCACAGAAGTGCATGAAGCAGGTCATCGGAAGGGAATAGCAGCAGTGCGGTTTCGACGGAAGCAGTCCAGGGCTTTGTGGTCTCACAGTAAGCAGTCCAGTTGCGAGGAAGTAGCTATCTCCGGACTCAGGTTTCAAAATCAGCAAGAGAAAAGATTTTGGTGGAGCGGAACGTCAAGGAGGTTCGTGGCGCTGATACCAAAGTATTACGGGCTAACCTATAATGCGTCAGTAACTCGTAAAGGGATGGTCGGAGGTGGCGAGAGAGGTGGGGAAACAAGGGAGTCATGCTCAACCGGAGGAGAAAGCGCGCAAAGGAGAAATATATATGGGGAGTCTTGCTCAATCCTAACCCTAGCATGAAGAGGGAGAGAAGAAGAAAATAGGACAGAGCGAGAGATTGAGATTCATTCATTGCTTGATTTTCTCCTGGCCTAAGGGGTCCTTAAATAAAGAATACATGACACGGAAAAAATAAAGATGCGGCATTCCTAACTTTAAATAACGACTTAATAAAACATACATAAAAGTAGCAGATAATAGATAGTGGGCCCATGAAAGATATATGGATTATTTTACAACTTTTACATGGATTCACTTCAATCAGCACAACATTTCCTGGTTTAACTGGTTGAATAGGATAAGATAATGAGGTTCTTAAAACAATCATAAGCATGCTTCCAGCGGACAGTTCCACACAAGGAAAGGCTTCTGACAGCGAAAATTTAACAGATGCAAAGAAAATGTAAAAAATAAATATTGTTAGAAGCGAACAATATTTTATTGGAATACCACAAGTAAGCCTAAATATATTGAATTCCAAATGAAATGTTGAGAGTTCCAAAATAAGTGTAAACCAGTGTTCATCATTTATGACATTATTTTGTGGCAATCATCCAAACATTATGATTTCCCCTAAAATTTCAAATACGTATTCACTCTCAGCTTTTCAAACAAGATGATGTTGAAAAGCAGTAAAGTTATGACATGAAACCAATTTTCTTCGAGGAGTTTGACATAACACTAGATGTGTCTGAGTAAAACAAATTACAGACCTTAAAAAGTTAACTCATAAACATCAGTGGTCGGAATATATTCATATTTATGATATATTAAAACTAAGACCAACATTCTAATTATTTTAAGCTTTCCCCCTTTTAACAATGTAACAGCCAAGCCAACTGTAACGCAACTAATGGAACAAATGCTTGCAGTTGAGATTTGACTCTGGAAAATAATTAAGACACAACGGCACAGGATTTAAAAAAATTAGAAGTTTTGATTAAATGGTATTGAGAAGGCTTGGCTGACTAAGCAGGACAAATATATAGGTTTTTCTAAATAAAAAATACGTGCATGCACACAAGTCAATGACCAGAATGATCACTCTACCCAAACTCTTAATGCAAAGCAACCATATGATTCAATCATGCAAATAAATATCCGAAGCGCAATTAGTTAAATAACAAGAATTTAAAATTTGTGCAAGCGATTACAATTGATTATAAACAATTCAATTAAGACTAGCAAGTAGGGGTGTAAATTAGGCTCGGGCCTGGAAAGCCCACCCAGGTCTGCACCGGCAAAAAACCTTGTTTAGGTCTGGGCCCAGGCCAGGAGCGAGAATGGTGTTGTAGGTTGATTTGGGTGGAAGTATGAGCGACGCGTAGGATTGAATTTGCTAGTAGGAGGAAAGGCGATGCGCGAGATTTCTCAAGTTTGGAGATTTATAGAATTTGGAGGACTTTCGGTATTTGGAAGATTCAGGTGGAGAGGCGGGGACCGTGTGGGCTGCAGGGGAAGAAGTAGGGGTTGTGAAGGGAAGAGGCGGAGATCGGAGAGGGGAAGTGGGTTGTGGCCAGAGGTCCATAGGCGGGTGGAGGCGACAGTGGGGCTAGGGGATGTCAATGGGGACGATGAATGCCGCGGGAGGTGAAGACCTAGGTTGGGTAATTGCATGAGGTGTTAACGAGGGTTGGATGACCTCATTGAGGTCATGTAAGGTGACTGGAAGCACACTTGGGTTATTGTAGATGCTCGGCTAGGCAGGTAAAGGAGAGGGGGGAAGAGGAGGGCCAGACGAAGCTCGGGTTGGTGTTGAGCCTTCGTTGAAATGAGGGGGTGGAAGCAAAGGCCCGTTGTATGGAGGAAGGGCTGGTGGGCTATGGATATGGAACCCAGGATGATGGTGTGAGCTTGTGTTGCACGGACGAAAGAGGTTGTAAGAGGAAGTCCTGGACATTGAACAGGAAGGCGATAACAATAGTTGGCCTGCGACATCAGCACAGTAGAAGGCGAGACTCAATTCAACACCGACCTGGACCAAGCGGCTTCGTAATTGAAACCCAATTTTTCGATACATCAAGCTACGGAAAATAAAATATATAAATAAGGGTGGAAATAAGTTAAGTGTGTCGATTCTCGAATATTCAAACCAGGCGATTTAACCTACTTCTCAAGGTACACCTCAGAAAAATAAAGAAATGCATAAAAATATGAGAAATTGTGTTAAAAAGCGATAGCGATCTCCGGTTGTCCACCTGATTATTCAACAACTGTAAATAACAAAAAATCATTCATACAAAGCGTGGTCGATCTCCATCACTAAGAATAACCCCAAGGAGCTATTGGTAAGCTTAGGGATTGCGTGGTAATGGAATTAGGATTCTATGTTTGAAATGCATCCATCAAGTGAAATCAACAGCATATTCTAATAACCAATCACTCATCGACTGACTGGTCCAAACTATCAAAACACTTGCCTTAGACCTTGATGTACTATATGAAGGCTACAGCCCAAGACCAATGTTATGATCCTAGTTTATTACTTGGATTGCGGGGGATGAATATTGAGGACACTAGGGAGTAAGGAGTCGCTGGTTGCCTATGCAGAGCTGCATGGTAGAAGATGACTCCTAGATCTCTTTTAGGGTTTAATATTGTTTGTTGCCATTCCACCAAGACTTCATTTAAATACAACTCACACAATGTAAATTTGTAAGAAGTTCCAAACAAACGGATAAATTACAAAAATATCTAAACATATAACAAAAATGCAAATGGAATTAAAACTTTAATCAGAAATATTAAATAGACAGTTGTTGCAGTTGGTTGTCTCGACTGTGGCATAACATTTCACCCCTCCTTCAATTCAAGCTTGACCTCAAGCTTAGAAGAAGTTTGGCTTTTATATCTCATGGCAAGGTCGCGATGTTAATATGTATTCTTCGTCAAGTTCCTTAATCTCCCGTCAATTATGCTTTTTGTAACGATGCCCTAAAGCAAAGGCATTGTCACCAATCCATTCTCCCTAGTGGGGGGATACGTATTTGCATTAGGGAACACATCTCACGCATACGCTCGGACGTTCGGCCTCACCTTGCGGGAGTCAGTCAACGGATTGTTTCTTTAGTGTATTATTTATATGTTTTGTCTTGTAGTAAAGGGCTCAATCTATATAAGGAGCCCTAGGCGTAGAGTTTTATTCATCTTTTGAGTCTTAGAGTTTGAGCTGTCTTGGAGAGTGGAGTGTCAAGGAGGACCCAGCCTCCAGATGCTTGGCATGAGCTTGCCTCACGAGTGTATCCTTATGTTTGCTCAATACAATGCAAATTTCTTATTTGCGCTCTTGATACGATTACGACGTATCAATGGTCCGACCTGCCCTCATTTAGGGTTTCGGTCGAAACCCGAATTGGATCTCTCAGTTCCATCCAGTACTGTTCTCCATTGTTCGGCGACCCGATTCACGTTCTCCACTATTCGGATACATCGCACCGCCAGGCCTGCGCCTCTTCTGACTTCGGTTTGTCGGCGCATCCGCTACTGCGGTTCCGCGACCCGATTCCACCCTACTTCATGTACAACGGCATTCAACGAAGTTTCCACCGACGTCGTTCACGCAACGTAGTTTTCGCCGACGCATGACTTCCTTCGTGTTCCTTCTTCCAACGACAAGCTCGCCTTTCTGCGCACCGTGCATCCTTCCAGTTGCACTCTGTTTCTCCGTCCACAGTGTGACGACCCTCCAGCCCCTCCTTTCGCGCTCCAGAAGCCCTCGCCGCCTTCCGGCGCAGCCCCTCTTCCAATCGTTCGACTGCACCTCCAGCGACAGATTCCTGGTCGTTCCCATGTCCGACCCTCCTCCAGCGCACGATCCAAGTGCGTCTCGGTTCTTGGCACCTCCAGACGGCTCTTCCTCCTCTCTAGTTGTATCTGACAGCACCCCAGCGAACCACCAGCAGTCCTGCAGCCTTCAAGCGGACGCTCGTCACCCTCACAGCCCTCCTGCGGCTCCGGCCACAGTTCGGCAGCACTCATGCGGCTCCTACAGCATTCTGACAGCCCTCCCGTGGCTCCTGCAGCAATCTGGCAGCCCTCCGGCGGTGTCTGCAGCATTTCAGTAACCCTCTTGAGCCTCCTGTCGCTTTCTGGCGCCCTCCCCCACTTTTTCACCATGGCTCCCCTTCCGGACACAGTGCATGCTCGATGCATACGCACGGACGTTTGGCCTCACCTTGCAAAAGTCACTCAACGGCTTGTTTCTTTATTGTATTATTTAAGTGGTTTGTCTTGTAGTAAGGGACTCCATCTATATAAGGAGCCCTAGGGGTAAAGTCTTATCCATTTTTTGAGTCTTAGAGTTTGAGCACTCTTAGAGAGTGGAGTGTCAAGGAGGACTCAGCCTCCGGATGCTTGACGAGAGCATGCCTCTCAAGTGTATCCATATGTTTGTTTAATGCAATGCAAGTTTTTTATTTGCGTTCTTGATAAGATTACGGCGTACGGGTCAAAAAGATGATTGTCGTAGGCTGCTCGTACTTTGTGCAGAGACAGAATCAGCGAGATTTTTAAGTAGTAGATGTTGCTCACTGATGGGGATTGTGGGATCGTAATTAGCTAAAGTGTGGTCAACTGGATGAGAACAACATGGATTGATTGTTTGTACCATTTTCCACCATACCCAATGTTTTTAGGCAAGTTGGATATCAGAAGAATTCTCTGAAGTGAGAGGGGTACTCGCTTATCCGAAGTTACATCCTCCAAGATGACCAATCCAAGTCACCCCACCTGGAGTATTCGCCTCCCCATTTAGGGAGAATTCGCCTCTCCCATAAGGAGTATTCGCCTCCCCTTTTGGGAGAATTCGCCTCTCCCGTGAGAAGTATTCGCCTCCCCCGTGGAAAATATTCACCAATTAGGGGAAAGGTATTCAAGAAGATCTCTAGACCATCCAAACACCAACTAAAATGTCCTAGAAGATGCTAGAATCTGCTACATCCTTATTAGAAGACGGACAGCCCGGAGAAGGGTGAGTTGCCCGCAGGGCAGATCTCGAGCCTATACATAGGCCAGAGTTACAGCTTAGAAAGGCATGTGAACCAGTTCAATATTCCCGAAATCACTTGTTTTCTCTCCAAAAAAAAGGAGCTCGTGAGTACCCGAGAAATACCACTTAAACCGTCTAAGCTATAAGCAATCGCCAATTAAACAAAGAGCCCTTAGTACTCGCATAACCCAGAATACGCACATGCGAGTATCTTCCATGGATCAAGCGACAACTCTTCTAGAGATCGTGATTCCACTAACGGCAACTTACTACGTACTCGCCCAATCACTCAAGATTCCATGTAACCAACCATCCGCAGTACCCGCTACCCTCTCGTGGCCTTAGTTGTGTGGAGCTAGGGGATTTTTTGCATCAACATTGATGACATAAGGACCCACTAGATGAGGACAGTCGTGATTGATATCTATGTGATAATGGCGAAAAGGACTGAATTCTTGCAACCTAGTTGATATTGTGAATCTTCTGCACAATCTTTCATCGTATCAGTGCACACATTGGTTAATACTTTGGAGCAAGCAAGGGTTGGTTGGTTTCTTTGTCATTGTCATCCTACTTGAGTTTCATTTCATTGATGTATGGTGTTGGTGAAAGAAGAGCAGCAATCATGATGATGAGGAACTAAGGGCCACCAATTGGCATGCCTTGTTTCTAGATCTTCCTTGAATTTCTTCGTCATTTTTATAACTTCCAAGTTTGATAGGTGCAACTTCCCATGGTGATAGGTAGTTATAGAGCTGGCTTAGGTAGGAGGATCGGTGGTATCTCAGGCCTGGGTGGAGGAAATAATTGATGATTCGATTATGAAGGACCAAATCTATTAGTATTTGTGATAGGGAAGAATTGATGAGTCACTATTTTGGAAGCAACCGCAATCATATCTTGGTGTGAGGGTCAAACGAGAAGGAAAACAATGAGGACATGGCACATTAGCATCTGGAGGAATGCGTTCGGTTCCTGTGGAAGAACGATCGAGATTGATATACACGCAGATGAAGGTTTGTGTGTTGTATCTGGAGTAGATGGGTAGTCGAATGTGTGATGGCGTCAAGCTGGACCGCAGAAGGATATGGATTGGACTCTTAGCAGAGTAATGGGGGATGGATCAAGGACCTCGACATGCATCTTAATCGGAGGGGACTGACACAAAAGTCGAGATAAAACATAGTGGGTTCAACGGAGTTGGAGTAAGATTTTGCGTGAGGAGATGAGAATCAAAGGAGGAAATTAATAGGACCGAGCGAGAGGAGTCTCTCGTCGTTAGGTGTTAGGTCGAAATATCGTAGTAGCAATCGTGGGGCCAAGAATCAGTGACTCTAATAACAATTGTTACAATCATAATTTACAATGTTGGTTGCAGAGGATGAAGAAGGAAACTGAGAATCAAGGAGTCGTTAGTTGCGAACCTACACAGTATGAGAGAGCTGTTATAATCACTTTTAGGGTTTAATCATTTTTGTATTTTCATTACACCAAGGGTTCATTTAAATAACACCTCACACAACAGAAATTTGCAGAAAGTTCCAATCAAACAACTTGCAAAAATATTTCAACATATAATAAAAATGCAAAGAGAATAAAAATAACAATTTAACTCTTTAAATATATAGTTGCTACGAGTTAGCCGTCTCTACTGGAGCCATAACAATTAGTTACACAATCTAGGCTCTGTTTGGATTCTAATTGTCTAGTACTTCCCATTTCCAATCTGCAAAATCACCTTAACTGGACTTGTTTGGGTCATGTGTTTCAAGCATTGATGCACTCATACTTGCACACCATAAGATGAATCCGATGCAAATATGATTCTAAATACAATTTGGGATGAGCAACAGTAGTTTCAACAAAGCAAAATTGAAGCACAACCTGCATAATATTAGCAATTCCTTCAATTATAGCAGCACATTTCAAGTAGAATGCGCTGTGTAATCCAATCAAGTAGAATGTGCTGAATAATCCAATCAAGTAGAATGTGTTGAATAATCCAATCAAGTAGACAAAAATACATACCATAAAATTTTCCTCGGATTATACTAAACTAATAACTCTAAACTAGATAAAAGCAAACATAAAATTTAGAAAATATCTCACTGGATATAAAAGGGGAAGGCAAGATGGTCGGTTGAAGGCCCAGTGGAAGAAGGGAGACTCCTAGCGCAAACAGTGTAAGGCAGCGGCGACTCGCGGGGAGGATGGTGCAATGACAAGGTAGATGAGGTAAGGTGACGTTGAAATCCATGGAGAGATGATGGAGGAAGATAACTTAGAAGAAGTGCAGGGGAACTCGCGTGGAAGAGAAAATGAGAGAACATGTTCTCTTAAAAGATCATAGGTGGCTCTTGTCCAGGGAAAATAGGATTTTTTTCATTGTTGATCTACCTTATATAAGGCGTGAAGTGGAGGCCCACGTGAAGAAAAATTGTGATTCACGCGAAGTCTTCGCTTCACATGAACAATAAAAATTTTATGTGGTTTTTTAAACTTCAGTTTTCATTGATTTTTCGAAACATGTTTTTTACATATTTTTCTTTTTTTACACAAATAGTTTTTATTATAGAAAACTTCAAATGGAAATAGGAGAGGTGTTGGCTCAAAATTATGGCTAAGGCTCAAAAGAGGACAAAGAAAATGTATTTGGCTCCATTCAAATAGAGTAAAATAAATACAACCCAGATAATCGCATCATAAGGAACACACCACCACAAATACTCCAACAATAAAAAGTTGTGTTATGTGTTGCTATATGTTTAACCATGTATTTATTATTCTGTGTATCTCTTGTTTTCTATTATTCCTCTCACTATATAGAGGAGATGTTTATTTGTGATAATTAATTGATCGAAGAATTCTATCTAACAAGATATCAAAGCACTCGCTCCTCGTTCCCTAATTGATTCCTCGTTCAGCGATCTGCCTCTCATCACCAGCTCATGTTGCCTTTCTCGTCGCGCGACCTCGCCCGCTTCCGCTTCCGGTCGCGCAACCCCTCCAGGCAAGCGTTCCGCTTTCGGTCGCAGGCATGCATCCCCGTACAGGAGCGTCTCGCTTTTTGCTTCTTCTGCAGCTGGCCGCTTCTTCTACACCCGCCTCTTGCTTCTACATCCTCTCCTTCCACAGTCTCTCTTCGATAGTGACTGCTCGGCACTGATCCACCCTATGTGGTAAGGTTCTCCTCTTCCGGCGTCGTTTATTTCCGCATCTTGCATGGAGATGATTTATATTCCTCTCCTCTTCAAGATTTGTGGGATTTTTGTGTAATCTGGCGATTATAGTTCTTGGATAACTTAAGTTTGTTTCTATCTCCGCTCCACGAAATCTCTTGTTCTTGGATGATCTCCAGATTTTGATTCTTCAGCCACCATGCCAAGCAGTGTAGATTCTCCTGCTCCATCATCAGTAGTCGTTACTCCAGTGGGATCACTTCGAGAGAGCCATGATCATAATACTCCCCAGATTACTACTATTCGTCTGGATGATTCCAACTACTTTTTGTGGTTTCACTTTATCACCTTCGCGCTTAAGAGTCGTCCTCTATTTGGTTATGTAAATTGCCTAAATAGGGAACCGATGAAGGACTCACCAGATTGGATACAATGGGAGTCGAAAAACTCCTAAGTCGTGTCTTGGATCACAAATTCCACGCAGGAATCCATTGCCCACAATTATTTATTTCTTGACACTATTGCCGAAATTTGGAAGAAAACAAAGTCTACTTACCCTCACAGAGGTAATGCCGCTCATATCTTCCAGTTGCGACGGAAGATATCCTTACTTCTCCAAGTTGATCGTCCTCCTTCAGTTTACTATTTGGAGTCTACACAGTTGTACCTGGAATACGACTACTTTATTCCCCTCACATTTGTTAGCTAGCCATGACGATGAGGTAATGGTTCGAGCCCAGGAAGAACGTAATCGGATTTTTGAGTTCCTTCATGAGCTCCATCGTGACTTTGATCAGATCAGTATTCAAATTCTTAAGCGTCCATTGTTACCATCCCTACCTGAGGTCTACAGTGTTGTGCGGCAGGAATTTGATCGTCGACAAACCTTACTTCCAAAATCTGCCCCTGAAAGTTCTGCCCTTGCTACTACAACTCATATTTCAGGTGAGATAGACACGTGATGCTAAGATGAAGGGATCTGATAAAGACACTCAATTTGTGACTATTGTGGCAAGGGACGCCACACCAGGGATACTTGCTTCAGAATCCATGGATTTCCACCAGAGAGAGGAGTTACTGCATCACAAGGTGGTCATGGAGATGGAAGACCTCCGGGTCGTCAAGCCCCCTCCCCCCGCCTCATTCGGTGTATTTCATAGATGTCGTTGATGACACGCCTCCTGGAAATCCTAGAACTGACTCCTCTTGTTTTCCTGTTGTATTCTTTGTTGAAGAAATGTTAGCTCTATGTTAGGGGTAAGGCTTTACCCGTACCGGTGGGCAATACCAGCTGCTCAAATACCGCACCACGCGAAGCAGTCCACGGCAATGATCCATAGTGGCCCCCAATCCGGAGCCCCTAACAGGGCCGCGGCCCCCACACCTCAACCCGTCTCCAGGACCAGTTTAATCACTGGCGGGTTGTTGAGGTCGGGGCTTGAACCCCCAACCTCCTTGATAAGGAGCCTTCAACATGGCTCTCATCACCAACTAAGCTGATTCCCTTTTGGGGTCAAGTATCTTTAATTGGCTGAAGCATTCTAGTGATATTCGATTTTTCTTTTTGCAAAAGAGTAGTTCTTAGAGCATTATATCCAGGAGGAACAAATTCATCAAGATTATGATTAGCAGCAAATTTATATGAACTAATATAATACGGATTTCTAGCTAGATTAAATGGCAAACCACCGGAATAGAACATCCTAGCTATGTGGCTCCTCAACTCATCTCTAGCTTTATTTTGGAAAGTCATATCAATAGGTCCACCTCTTCTTTTTTTTTGCTTCCCCAACTAATTGAGAAGTTTGACTTGCATTAGGAAACGATAATACCTTGGGAGCCGGTTTGCATTTTTCTTCTGAAGTAGAAACCACTCTTTGAAGCTCTTTTAAATACTCCTGGGTAACCTTTGGACATACCCTAATACCATTCCCAGATATTTTTAGCAAGTGGCTCTTGACCCTAGAATAAGAGCCGCTGAAATCAATCTCACAAAAATTACATTTCCATTTTTTGTTTCCGCCACCAACTTCTTATGGATAAGAGATACATAATCCCAGAGAGGCGCATTATCATCCTTGTTTGCGTCATCAGAAATAAATCTACTTGTTGCTGAAGTAGAAGTTGAACCAGTGACACTAATCGGAGATTGTGATTGAGACATAATTGTTGTAATAAGAAGACGAAAAAAACAATAATACAGAAATTACAACATAAAATACAGAATAGAAATTCCTGTACAGGAATTCTAATTCCTGTACAGGAATTCTACAGAAATTACAACATAAAATTCCTGTACAGGAATTCCTGCACAGGAATTCTAATTCCTGCACAGGAATTCTAATTCCTGCACAGGAAGAAGAAGAAGAAGAACGACTTACAGGAGCAGAGGAGCGAGCGTATGCGGGAGCGGCTGCGGGAGCAGAGGAGCGGCTGCGGGAGCGGGAGCGTAAGCAGGGCAGGGTAGAGCAGCGGCAAACCTAATTTAGCGATAAATATGCGTATCGCGCCGTGCCATACGCGTACCCGTACCGGAAATGTACCCGGTACGGGTACGGGCCTGTTTTTGACGTATCTATGCTTCGTAGCATACAACATTATCAGACTAATTATGGTTCGATAAAATTTATCTTTAAGTATCCATATTATCATCTACTGCATAGCACTACCTAGATACGGTTGGGTATACACCCACTTGCACAAATCGGGCACACAAGAAGAAAAATAACTGCAGCAACCACAAGAAAAATAAAACGCACAGAGGACACCAATATTTTACGTGGAAAACCCTCTCTAAATCAATGAGGGAAAAAACACTGGGCGGGGCACACAAACAATCCACTATCAAAATAAGGATTGAAATAAGAAACTCTAGGTTTGCCCAACCTAGAAACCCTCGTGGATTCACAAATTTGAATCCATTCTCAACCCATGGTGAAAAAGTTTCTCTTCAAGAAAGGAACACAAACAAACACAAATCATAGGTCTCCGGCAAACAAAGACAAGATTGAGCAAAAAAAAGTTTACAGCGAAGACCATGTTCTTCCTCCTGAAGAACACCTCCGGCAACAATGGCAGCAACCTTTCTTTCCTGAAACCGAGACTTCTCCGTTTCTTACAAATGACGGCTGAAAAACTGGAATTAATCTTTTGTCAAAGCACCTCTGTCAATTTAGGGCAAAAGGGTGAACTCGTCTTGGCCATTGAAACAAGTTCCAACGCGATCTGACGGCTCCCGATAACAAATTTACGAAACAGATTTCGTCCGCTACCGCCCGGCGATAGCTATTACCGCGTCGCGGTAGCCATCAAGACGACAAAGGCCGTCTCAACGATATTGGAGACTTATTTCGACGATATGCAGAAAACTTCAAGACGATATGCTACAGCCGGGCGGTAGCTACTACCGCGTCGTGGTAGCCATCAAGACGACAAAGGTCGTCTCGACGATATTGGAGACTCATCTCGACAATATGCAGCAAGCTTCAAGACGATATGCTACCGTCAGTGGTAGAGTCACCGCCCGGCGATAGCAACAGTAGCAGAATCTATTGTTATACACAGCCTGCTCCATCTCCTACAGCAGCACAGCTCCAAATATGATCTGATTTTTCTTCTCCTTAGGGGCTGGACCCCAACAAACTCGCCCTCCAGACTATAAAGAGGAGTTCTCATACCTGACATCCTCAGGTGGACTTCATGTCGATCAGCAACCAGTAAAACTCATGTTTCTCCCTTGGCACGACCTTCGTCATCATGTCCGAAGGATTTTCATCCGTGTGGACTTTCTCCATCTTCAGCAGCGTCTCCTCGACGGCATCATGTATCCAATGATACATCACATCAATGTGCTTCGTGTTGGAGTGGTAGGCGGGATTCTTGGCCAGAAATATGGCGCACTGACTGTCACTAAAAACAGTGAGCACTTCTTGCTGGAGTCCAAGGTCAAACATAAACTTCTTCATCCACAAGAACTCATTTGACACCTCCGTCAGGGATATATATTCTGCCTCCGTCGTCGACAGTGTCACGCACTTCTGCAACCTCAACTGCCACGACACAGCTCCCACTGTATAAGTAACAGCAAAAACCCGAAGTGGTTCTCCTGGAGTCAACATCTCCAGACTTATCTGAATCAGAGTACCCAACCAGCTTCGGTGATCCTCCACCAAACTGCAAACATAAATCTGGGGTACCTCTGAGGTATCGGAGTATCCACTTCACTGCATCCCAGTGGATCTTCCTCGGGTTCGCCAAGTATCTGCTCACTACCCCCACTGCATGGGCTATGTCTGACCTCGTGCAGACCATAGCATACATCAGACTCACCACTGCAGATGCGTAGGGGATCTGGCCCATCTCCTCCACTTCCTTCTCAGATGAAGGACACTGAGAACTTGATAGCTTGAAGTGTCCACCCAACGGAGTAGCAACCAGCTTGCTCTGCTCCATTATGATTCATGAACATCTTCATCACTTTCTTCATGTACTCAGCCTGAGATAGCCATAATTGACCTGCACTTCTGTCCATGGTAATCTTCATCCCCGGGATTTTCGCTGGTCCCAAGTCCTTCATCTCAAAGGACTTGCTAAGCTCCTTCTTCAGCTCATCAATGCTCGACTTGTCATCACCGACAATCAGCATATCATCCACATACAGCAGAATAGTGAGGGTTTTCTCAGTCTTCTTCACATAGACACGGTGATCAGCTCTGGTCCTCTGGAACTTACTCTTCAACATAAAAGAGTCAAATTTCTTGTACCACTGTCTGGGTGCCTGCTTCGACCCATACAGACTCTTCTTGAGTCGGCAGACCAAATGCTCCTTCCCCTTTGCTTCAAAACCTTCGGGTTGCTCCATATATAGCTCCTCCTCCAAATCTCCATGCAGGAATGTCTTCTTGACATCCATCTGCTCAATTTCAAGATTCCTGGAGGTAGCCAACCCTAGTACCAGTCTGATAGAAGACATTTTCACCACTGGTGAAAATATCTTATCAAAATCCGCGCCATGCCTTTGACTGAACCCTTTGACTACCAACCTTGCCTTGTACCTGGGTCGAGAGAGGCTTTCATCAGTCTTCAGCTTGAAGACTCATTTGTTCTTCAAAGCTTTTCTCTCATTTGGTAGTAGGACCAGATCATAGGTCTCATTCTTCTGGAGTGAGTCTAACTCCTCATCCATAGTTGTTACCCAAGACTCTCTCTCTTCAGCCCTCTGAGCCTCCTCAAAAGACTGAGGCTCATCACCATCAGTAAGCAAAATATAATCTTGAGGTGAATACCTAGTGTTGGGCCTTCGTGCTCTGTCAGATCTCCTGAGGGGTACCTCCACAACTGGTGGAATATCTACAGGCAAAGATCCCCCTCCATCCAGAATCTCCTCCTAATCTGGAATCTGCACAACTTCTTCTCTAGCACGCCCTTCCTCAGCACCAGCATTATGTGGCTCAAGATCTGCATCAAAATCTCCACAGTCGGTAGATCATGTGGCTCAGCAACACTCTGCTCAAAAACAATTTGGTCTTCCACAAAGACCGCATCCCTGCTTCTGATGATCTTCTTCTTCACTGAATCCCAAAGTCTATAGTCAAACTCTTCATGCGGGAATCACAGCAAGATGCACTCATGAGACTTCTCATCAAGCTTCGATCTCTCCTCCTTGGGGACATAGACATGTGCTCTGCAACCGAACACCCGCACGTGTCCATATGACACCTTCTCGGATCAAACCCGCTCTGGGATATCTCCAACCTAAGGTATAGAGGGGGACAGATTGACTACCCAGAACTGTTTGTCAATACCTGCCTGAGAGATCATGCACCTGATCTTCTCCACAATCGTCCTGTTCATCCTTCTCCGTCAACCCATTCTATTGCGGTGTCCTCGAAACTGTCTTCTCATGCATGATGTCATGCGCCCTGCAGTAAGCATCAAAAGCACCAATGTATTATCCCTCATTGTCAGATCTTACCCGTCTGATTTCCTTCACAGTCATCTTCTCCACCTTTGCTCTGAACTCTATGAACCTTGTCAAAACTTCGCTCTTCTGCTTCAGGAAGTAAGCTCGTACCTTCCAAGAGTGATCATCACTTAATGTGACAAAGTAAGCTGCACCACCCACTGACTTGAGCTCTATAAGTCCACACACATCCGTGTGTATCAGGTTCAACAGCTCTACCTTCCTCTTCAGTTCAGCCTCCGTAAAGGATACTTTTCTCTGCTTGCCAGCCAAGCAGTGAACACATGTGTCGGGTAACTCCCCTGACAGCTCTGGTAGAACCTTGTTCTTCACCAGGATCTTGAGATTCTTCTCACTGATATGGTCAAGTCTGTGATGCCACAACTCCATAGAGTTATCTTCAGCTGCATTCACACTCGGACTGCAGATCTTAGCTTTTGCTCGGTAGAAACCGCAACACATCTTGCCCCTGCCACCACCAAGGAACCCTTCACCAGCCTCCAAGCACCTCCTCCTTCAATGTTCGTAAAGCCTCATCATCTAGCCTTCCAACAGAAATGAGGTTAATCCTCAAATCAGGAATATGTTTGACATCCTTGAGGATAACCTTCTCAAGATCAGTTTCAAGGTGGACATCTCCACTACCAACAATCTTCGACACACCGGCATTTGTCATCCGAATAGTGTCAAAATCTCCCGCAGCATACGAGTAGAAGTAGTCTCTGTGAGGAATGCAGTGGTAGGATGCACCACCATCCACTACCCAGTCTGTGTCTACACACTCCTGGCATGCAGACTCACTGTAGTGTAAGCACAATGACTCATCTTCTGCAATCGAGGATGCACATGCACCCTCACTGGATTCTCTCATCTCCTTCACCTTTCCCTTCAGATCTCTCTGCATCTCGTAGCAGTCCTTTCTGTATGGCCCTTCTACTTGCAGTAGAAGCACTTGATCTCCTTCTTGGACTTACCTCTGGACTTACTTCTGGAGTTGCCTCTTTGCTTACCCTCTTTCTTCATCGGTCCGCCCCTTCCCTCCATGAGAAAGACATCTGATGTAGAGGCTCTAGAGTCCTTCCTCCTCATCTCTTCGTTCAACAGACAGATCGTCACCATCTTCATTGACACGACGCCTTCAGGTGTTGAATTGCTCAGCGACACCACAAAAGTCTCTCAACTCTCTGGTAAGGAACTAAGGATCATCAAATCTTACAGCTCGTCTCCAAGAGTGATTTTCATGGCCACCAACTGATTGATGATGCTCTGGGCAAGGTTCAGATGCTCTGTCATCTGAGAACCCTCATTGCATTTCAAGTTCACAAGCTTTCTGATCAGGAAAGCCTTGTTGTCTGATGTCTTCCTCTCGTACAGCGCTTTAAGTTTTCTCCATAAAGCCTGAGTCGATGACTCAGTGGATACATAATGGAAGACAGAATCATCTAGCCACTGTCGAATGAATCTCATTGTCTTCTTATCAATCTTCTTCCACTTTGCCCCATCCAACATGGTAGCCGGCCTCCGTAACAACGGAGTATAGAGATCCTTGCAATACAAGAGATGCTTCATCCGCGGCTTTCAAATGTTCCAATTCTTGTCATTCATGCTAATCATTCTTGTGTTCTACTACATCTTCTTCAATTGCACCTCTAGGCAATCCGATTAATTCACGAATCAGATTTAGGAAGGTAGAGAGCGGACCAATGTCGTGACCTACCGTTGACCCAAATCTAAATCGGAACAACAAATCAGACACTTACCAACCTATCTCTGGTACCAGTTGTTGGGAATACACCCACTTGCACAAACTGGGCATACAAGAAGAAAAATAACTGTTGTAACCACAAGAAAAATAAAATGCACAGAGAACACCAATATTTTACGTGGAAAACTCTCTCTAAATCAATGAGGGAAAAACCACGGGGCGGGGTACACAAATAATCCACTATCAAAATAATGATTACAATAAGAAACTCTAGGCAATCTCATTGTCTTCCTATCAATCTTCTTCCACTCTGCCCCATCCAACATGGTAGCCGCCCTCCCTAACAACGGAGTATAGAGATCCTTGCAATACAAGAGATGCTCCATCTGCGGCTTCCAAATATTCCAATTCTTGTCATTCATGCTAACCATTCTTGTGTTCTGCTCCATCTTCTTCAATTGCACCTCTAGGCAATCTGATTAATTCACGGATCAGATTTAGGAAGGTAGAGAGCGGATCAATGTCGTGACCTACCGTTGACCCATATCTAAACCGGAACAACCAATCAGACCAACCTATCTCTGGTACCACTTGTTGGGAATACACTCACTTGCACAAACCGGGCACACAAGAAGAAAAATAACTGCAGTAACCACAAGAAAAATAAAATACACAGAGAACACCAATATTTTACGTGGAAAACTCTCTCTAAATCAATGAGGGAAAAACCACGGGGCGGGGTACACAAACAATCCACTATCAAAATAAGGATTACAATAAGAAACTCTAGTTTTACCCAACCTAGAAACCCCCTTGGATTCACAAAATCGAATCCCCTCTCAAACCACGGTGAAAAAGCTTCTCTTCAAGAAAGGAACACAAACAAACTCAAATCTCTCTTAAAGCACACCGGCAAACAAAGACAAGATTGAGCAAAAAAACCTTTACAGTGAAGATGAAGGCACCAATGATGAGAAACTTGTTCTTCCTCCTGAAGAACACCTCCGGCAACAATGGCAGCAACCTTTCTTCCCGAAACCGGGACTTCTCTCTTTCTTACAAATGACGGCTGAAAAACTGGAATTAATCTTTTGTCAAAGCATCTCTGTCAATTTAGGACAAAAGGCCAAAATCATCTTGGCCATTGAAACATGTTCCAATGCGATCCGACGGCTCCCGATCACAAATTTATAAAACAGATCTCGTCCGCTACCGTCTGGCGGTAGCTACTACCGCGACGCGGTAGCCATCAAGATGACAAAGGCCGTCTCGACGAAATCGGAGACTCATCTCGACGATATGCAGCAAGCTTCAAGACGATGTGCTACCGTCGGGCGGTAGCTACTACCGCGTCGCGATAGCCATCAAGACGACAAAGGCCGTCTCGACAATATCGGAGACTCATCTCGACAATATGCAGCAAGCTTCAAGACGATATGCTACCGTCGGCGGTAGAGTTACCGCCCGGCGATAGCAACAATAGCAGAATCTACTGTTACACAGCCTGCTCCATCTCCTGCAGCAGCACAACTCCAAACATCATCTGATTTTTCTTCTCTTTAGGGGCTGGACCCCAACAAATACTTCTCCCATTTAATCACCCAATCTTAACTATACAGGTTAAGATAGATTTTATCACCAAACAACTTTTATATGACAGATCCAAAATATTCAAACCTAGGTATAACTTTATATAAGTAGGTTGTGTTTGATAATTTAAAACCAAAATTACATATCATGCACTCGAGCTTTGTTCTACTTATTTAAAACCCTACATCATCAAAATAATTTTTCAAATGTTCTCAGTTTCAATATATCATAATGGATGTCACATCTATTAGAAACATGGCATATATAAGAAGTATAATGGCACCTTATTTTGAATATCCTCTGTAAAAATCTAGACACCTAAGTACAAAGAACTTAATCAATGTTGAACTCTAATCCTACCATAACTTTATTTATTTATTTTTTTCACCCCACAACTGCTTCTAATACTAGTAAGTGCTCCAACATACGTATCACTGATAACTTCAACATACATTTAACACAAACATTTTTTCTTTAATATACACCAAATAGATTATCATAATACTTTTTTCTATGTCATCTCAAAACCAATAAAATAAAATATAAAACCTATATTTGTTCACAATACTTTTCCTATGAATTTTCTTAATACAAAATCTCTTTCGTAGTATATCTTATTGTTTTAAACCCAATTGATTCACATAAAGTCTATGTTATATAACTCTTTCTAATAGTAGTAATTTTTCCAAAAATACATTGTTTTTTTAATCACTTGCCATTATCTAAGTTTTTGAAGCACTCTGAAAAGACTTGTTAATCAAACCACTGATGTATATCCTTCAGAGCTCTCTAAACGACAATAGCCATCTCATTTTGACATAAGCCTGTGTTGATGCACCTTCATTAGAGCTAACAGACCTTCACTTTTTGGGTCCATATATAATATATCTCATTAATCTATTCAATATGCACTATTGAACATCTTCCCTTGACATTAACTTCTAAAAAAAACTAATCTCTTGGCGATTCCCTGCTTCATAGTTGGCAATCTAATAGTTGAGGATTAATCCGACATTTTAGGTAATTAAATTAACAAGAAACAATACCTAACATGACAGATGTAAAGAAAAAAGTAAAAATAATAACAGCCAAAATAAATTATCACTTTATTTCACTCTTAATGAATTCATATCCTCCTGGTAAAAAAACAAAGCTAAGATTCATCTTTTTAGAGCTTGGGTATATGGAAGCAGAGGGAACATCACTAGCTATACTTATAATGACCAAGAACGGGCCAAACTTTCAAGAAAGTAGGGCCATAACCATTATTCTTTATGTCTAAGGAGTGGTAGACCAACATCTTTAAACAGCACAGAATCAAGCGATCAGAAATGAATAATATAGCTTTAAGTATTGAGAGGATGAAAGGAGAAGGTACTGTTGGAATCTAGGTAATCGTTGGGAAAACCGCAATGCCTGGACTCTTTTCTCCAATAAGAATCTCTCATGCAATGCAGCAATTGCAGACGCAACCTGAGAAACAAATACTTTACAGTGGCCAGAACTTTCAGATGGCTTGGAAGATTTGACCTCCATGATTTCAGTAGATTTAGGCAGTCCCAATTTGTATTCCCCTCCACTACATTCAAAATTGCTGGATATCACATTGGCATCACAGTTGACATTCCCTTTTTCGCTCATAAACACCGTCAAATGTCTTCCAACAAGCAGGAAGGACTCCTTGAGCATTCCCAACACAAATAGTTTTCCGTTTTCTTCACTATATAAAACAGATATCTGAAAAGCCAACCATGTTATGCTGCTAACTAAATACGGGCACTCATGCCTAACAACCGTTGAATCCAAATAACCTTTCACCTCCAAAACTAACTTGAGAGAGCAGATTGCTTCCCTTCTTACTGCTTTCAAGCAGAGTTTCAGAAGCAGGAATATGTGATCCCTCATTGCTGAATCAATCGAAATCCCAAATCTAGGCGAGTTCAAAATTACCCATCTTTTCATCCCAAGCTTGTCAGCCTTGTGCAAATCCACAGCAACCAGAAGAGCAGTAAAGGAATATGATGAAGGAATATTGCTCCACGATTGAACTTCAGTTCTCAAAGCCCAATAATCCGATGGAAGGATACCAGCTTTTTGATCCAAATCTCCACTTCCCGAGTCGTAGTCATTGATGAAGTTAGCACACTCGGTGAACAGAATGGTAGGAAGCGTAAATGGTCTGCCTGTTGTGTCCGGCTCTGGAGTAGTAACTACGCCAGGGCAGTCCTTATAAAAGAAATTTGAATCTATTTCTCCGAGCTCATAGTCAAGAGAGAAACAGATGTCGACTTCGGCTTCGGGAAAAGGTCGGACAAAGAGATTCTCCTTCAGGAGCTGATCCTCGGTCTCAAGTGATTTAGGGTACCGTAGATTATCAAGGAACCCTAGGTCTAAGAGACGCGATCCCGGGGCGGAGGAGCAGGTGAGGGAATGACGGAAAAGGGATTCCGGTGGCATGAGGTGGCGGCAGTCGAAAGGGCAGCGACCAAGTGTGAGGGAAGTTGGCAGAGGGATGGGAGTTGAAAACAGGAAGTCGGAAACTGATACAAGTGTGGATTCGGCGAGAATCATGAGGTCTTGGAGGAGAGAGACAGTCGCAGGGAGATCGGAGGAGGTAGGATTAGAGTCTTGATGAAAGATCGAATGATGATGTAGCGGTTGGGGGAGCGAGATCTCAGAAAAGGAACAACGGATATCCATGAGAGAAGAGGACGACGCGGCAAAGCGGAGGGAGTAACAGGCGGCTGGCGAGTTTTATGCAAATCGACTGTTTAAGGAGAATGAAAAGCCTAATGCACCTTTCTTGCTAGTTTAAATAGATTTTATGTATGAGGCCTACCAGGAAATTTTATGGAACTGAACAAATTTTCCTCGCTCTTTTTCCTCCCGTCCGCCATTATTAGGGTTGTCACAGCAGCAGAAGCTCATCCTTGGTGACGTCGGTCCCTCCTGGTAGGAAAATCTAACTTTGACTCAGCTCAGGTTTCACATTTCTCGCAAGCACGTGTTCTTCCGACTAACTTTTTGGAATCTCCTTCTCATCCTTCATCTGCAGCAGGCGTACAAGATCGAAAGTAACCTTACTGTTAACACTCCCGAGCTGTAACAAATCAGAACGAAACGTCAAAATCTCTAATAAATCATGCAACAGACGTACGAGAAACCAGTAGTTGATAGTTTTTGCAATGTGAGTCTTTAAACTTTCTTTTCTTTTGATGACATAGAAATAGAAAACTTGGACTTTTATGTGTTTTCCCAGCTATTTTTTCGTATTACAGTTGGAATAAAAGTAACATTACTGCTAATTACAACTGTAAATTTTCTTTTACAACTGGAATTGTAGCATTGTGTTGTTGAAACCAGAAAACTGGTTTCGACGTTCGAAAGGGGGATGCAGCTAATCCTTACTTGACCCGAGCTAGAACCCCTGACTGGTTGCTAAGAACTGGAAGATCCTACCCTTGAAGAACACCTGAGTCCACAAACGAACCTCTTAAGCTGCAGCGTGGAGGTCCCACCACACACCCGGAAGCTCACAAGGAACTTCCCCTCCCAAGCCAATGTTGAGCCTTGGCACCTTGGATGGCACTAAGGACCACCTCACCGCCAACCTTCACCGACAGGGGGGAGGGGGTAGTGCTTGCTCACAAGACACACACGAGGAGAGGGGTAGAGACCAACCCTTCCCAAGGTGCTCATGGGGGTCTATTTATAGACTTCCCAAAATTGGGTTGTGGATATCCCAAAATCTACTATCCGCGGCTCAACCACAAACCTGAACGACCAACACAGGAGGGGGAGAGTGGAGGTTGAGACGTCCACCCTCCCCCTTGTCGGGTGAGTGGACTTCGGGCGAGTGGACCTTAGGTCCACTTGGACTTAGGGTCCACTCGCCCAAGTGAGAAGTGTCCCCCCCCCCCCGGGTCTACTCTTTCTCGGTCTTGGCGACCTTCGGCTAGTCAATCTTATGCGTCACGGCCAATCTCTCTACCACGACCTTATCCGCATCGGGTCACACCGACTCGGAAAATATGAGTGTTATACACAATCCCGGCTCTTTTCGAGCTTGTCTCAATCTCGGAAAGAAAGTCCAACCCACATATTTGACGAGTAGGTGAGGCTTCAGAATAACCCACGGAGGGCCCTGCCAACGGGTTACTCTTGCCGAGCTTTTCAGCGGAACTCAACTTGAGGCGAAAGGCGAACCTTTCTCCACTTAACAACCCTCCTGTGAACCGAGTTCAACTGGAGGTGGAGAAAGCTC
Organism: Dactylorhiza incarnata; assembly: GCA_033032865.1. Lineage (NCBI taxonomy): Eukaryota > Viridiplantae > Streptophyta > Magnoliopsida > Asparagales > Orchidaceae > Dactylorhiza > Dactylorhiza incarnata. Next base: position 1,013,546 of record JAWHQI010000355.1, on the reverse strand, counting down.
AACACCTATGGTCGAGCTAAACTCGACTTGAGGTGGAGGAAAAATCAACACCTCTAGTCGAGTTGAACTCGACCCGAGGTGGAAGACGAACCTTTCTCCACATAACAACCCTCCTGTGAACCGGGTTCCACTAGAGGTGGAGAAAGCTCAGCACCTCTAGTCGAGCCGAACTCGACCTGAGATGGAGGAAACTCAACATCTCTAGTGGAGCCGAACTCGACCTGAGATGGAGGAAACTCAACATCTCTAGTCGAGCCGAACTCGACCTGAGATGGAGGAAACTCAACATCTCTAGTCGAGTCGAACTCGACCTGAGATGGAGGAAACTCAACATCTCTAGTCGAGCCGAACTCGACCTGAGATGGAGGAAACTCAACATCTCTAGTCGAGCCGAACTCGACCTGAGATGGAGGAAACTCAACATCTCTAGTCGAGTCGAACTCGACCTGAAATGGAGGAAACTCAACATCTCTAGTCGAGCCGAACTCAACCTGAGATGGAGGGAACTCAACATGGCTAGCCGAGTCGAACTCAACCTGAGATGGAGGGAACTCAACTTCCCTAGCCGAGTCGAACTCGACCTGAGATGGAGGGAACTCAACATCTCTAGTCGAGTCGAACTTGACCTGAGATGGAGTGAACTCAACATCTCTAGCCGAGTTGAACTCGACCTGAGATGGAGGGAACTCAACATCTCTAGTCGAGGTGAACTCCACCAGAGATGGAGGGACCTCAACATCTCTAATCGAGCCAAACTCAACCTGAGATGGAGGGAACTCAACATCTATAGTCGAGTCGAACTCAACCTGAGATGGAGGGAACTCAACATCTCTAGTCGAGTCGAACTCAACCTGAGATGGAGGGACCTCAACATCTCTAGTCCAGTCGAACTCGACCTGAGATGGAGGAAACTCAACATCTCTAGTCGAGCCGAACTCGACTGAGATGGAGGGACCTCAACATCTCTAGTCGAGCCAAACTCGACCTGAGATGGAGGAAACTCAACATCTCTAGTCGAGTCGAACTCCACCAGAGATGGAGGAACCTCAACATCTTTAGTCGAGTCGAACTCAACCCGAGATGGAGGGAACTTAACATCTCTAGTCGAGTCGAACTCAACCTGGGATGGAGGGAACTCATCATCTCCCCAGATTAACTGGGGCGGAGAACCACTCCATGTTCTAGGTGCTTACCTCACCTGGAGGCAGAGGGACTCAATTCCTTCCCAAACTGATTACCCATCCTGAGGTCTTACCTACAGCGAGTCGACCCGATGAGCCTCCCATCTGTCGACATTACTGAGCCCGGTGAATGGTCTCTAGTCGAGGATTTTACCAATTGGGGGTGGAGTACCCCTCCGCATCCTAGGTGCCTAGCTTACCTGGAGGCAGAGGAACTCAACACCTTCCCAATCCAATTGGAGGCGGAAGTACTCATCCACGTCTTAGGGGCTTAGCTTACCTGGAGGCAGAGGAACTCAACACCTTCCCAATCCACTTAGCATGTAGCCAATCGACCCGATGAGTCTCCCATCAGCCGGCATGACTGAGCCCGGTGAATGGTCTCTAGTCGGGGATCATACCAGCTGGGGGTGGAGTACCCATCCATGTCCTAGGTGCTTACCTTCACCTAGAGGCAGAGGAACTCAACACCTTCCCAAACCACTTAGCATGTAGCCAGTCGACCCGATGAGTCTCCCATCAACCGACATGACTGAGCCCAGTGAATGGTCTCTAGTCAGGGATCTTACCAGCTGGGGGAAGAGTACCCATCCACGTCCTAGGTGCTTACCTTCACCTGGAGGCAGAGGAACTCAACACCTTCCCAAGCCACTTAGCATGTTGCCAGTCGACCCGATGAGTCTCCCATCAGCCGACATGACTGAGCCCGGTGAATGGTCTCTAGTCGGGGATCTTACTAGCTGGGGGCGGAGTACCCATCCACGTCCTAGGTGCTTACCTCACCTGGAGGTAGAGGAACTCAACACCTTCCCAGAAACTAGCCCAATGGAGGTCGAGGACTTCAACACTTCTCGGGAGCTCGGCTCAACCAGAGGCGGAGGACCACTCGACACTCCCTTGAAAGTAGCCAAATGGAGGTCGAGGACTTCAACACTTCTCGGGAGCTCAGCTCAACCAGAGGCGGAGGACCACTCGACACTCCCTAGAAAGTAGCCAACTGGAGGTCGAGGACTTCAACACTTCTCGGGAGCTCAGCTCAACCAGAGACGGAGGACCACTCGACACTCCCTAAAAACTAGCCAACCAGAGATCGAGGACTTCAACACTTCTTGGGAGCTCAGCTCAACCAGAGGTGGAGGACCACTCGACACTCCCTAGAAACTAGCCAACCGGAGATTGAGGACCTCAACACTTCTCTGGAGTTTAGCTCAACCAGAGGCGGAGGACCACTCGACACTCCTAGTCAGGGTCTTACCTAAGATACTACCTCTAAATATTTCTCATTTATAACGAGGTGGTTACATATTATAACGTGTCTTGTTGCGCCTACTTGGCCACATGCAACTCGGCCATCTACTTTATCACCTCCTCTACTTTCTTCATCTTCTTATTCCTTCTCTTTCTTATGGTCCCTCCTACTTCTCTGGTCAACCTGGAGGTGAAGGACTTGTTCCTGAAACCGGTCTGCGTAGCTTCCCAGCGTCTCCCCGCGCTTTTGTTGAATCAAGAACAGGGACTCTGGCCCCTTCCTTCCCTTCTTCGAGGTGGAGAACCTCAACAAGAAACTCCGACGCAGGTCCTTGAAGCTGCATATGGTACCTGATGGGAGCTGGTGGAACCAGTCTGTTGCCACTCCCTTGAAAGTGATAGCGAAGAGCCTGCACTTGGAGACGTCCGTCATTTGCCCGACCGAGACCATGTCCTCAAACCACTGGAGGTGCTAGAGAGGGTCGTCCTTCCCTGCATAGTAGGACATGACGGACTCGTTGAACCCGCCTAGAACGGGAGCTGAGATGATCAGCTTGCAGAAGGGACTTCCCCATCTTCCCTGGCGAGTCGAAGGCGTTCTCTCTGCCTCCCCACCGGGGTAGCCAGTCCCAGGAGAGTTGTTGAAGAGCATTCTTGCTTGGAGGCCCGAGCCTTCTCTCGTGGCTACCTTGCCGACGTGCTTGCCCCGTCTCTATCGGGGATGGCAAGGCGAGCATGGGTGCGAGTGGTGTCGAGCACTCGCCGTGAGGGGGGAGTGCGATCCGCATGAGCTCCGGAACCGACTTCTCGAACTCTTCAAAATCCCTTTTCTTCATGCATTTGCTGGTAGGGGGCGAGTCCCCCAGCTCACCCTTACTTGACCCGAGCTAGAACCCCTGACTGGTTGCTAAGAACTGGAAGATCCTACCCTTGAAGAACACCTGAGTCCACAAATGAACCCCTTAAGATGCAGCGTGGAGGTCCCACCACACACCCGGAAGCTTACAAGGAACTTCCCTTCCCAAGCCAATGCTGAGCCTGGGCACCTTGGAGGGCACTAAGAACCACCTCACCGTCAACCTTCACTGACAGGGGGAGGGGGTAATGCTTGCTCACAAGACACAGACGAGGAGAGGGGTGGAGACCAACCCTTCCCAAGGTGCCCATGGGGGTCTATTTATAGACTTCCCAAAATTGGGTTGCGGATAACCCAAAATCTACTATCCGCAGCTCAACCACGAACCTGAACGACCAACACAGGAGGGGGGGGGGGGAGAGTGGAGGCTGAGACGTCCACCCTCCCCCTTGCCGGGGGTCGGGGAGTGGACCAAGGTCCACCACCCGAACTGGGTGAGTGGACCTCATGGTCCACTCAGCTAACCGGGCGAGTGGACCATTGGTCCACTCGCCCAGTTGCCCGGTCGACCTATGGTCCACTCACCCCTCCACTCGGGTGAGTGGACCTTAGGTCCACTCGCCCGGAGCCTTGGGCGAGTGGACTTAGGGTCCACTCACCCAAGTGAGAAGTGTTTCCCCCGGGTCTTCTCTTTCTCGGTCTTGGCGACCTTCAGCTAGTCAATCTTCTGCGTCACGACCAATCTCACTACCACGACCTTATCTGCATCGGGTCACACCGACTCGGTAAATATGAGGGTTGTACATGTGTACTGTCACTTACAACTATAATGCTCTTTCTAATTGACAAAAAGGGACAGTGGTCTTCCCAACTGTGCACAATGAGGAGGAATCATATGTTGTGTACTGTGAGTATGCCCATAAAACTGGATTAAGTGTGCGAAAGCAACATATTGTTTATTGGACACATATGAGGATTATTAAGGGTAGAGGTTATAGTTGCACTAGAGCTGGTCTAAAGGTTTCAAAAACGATGATTGCCAAACAAAAAAGTACCATAAATTAGATACTCGCACAGGTTGTTTAGCCTGCATACACTTCAATGCTGACAAAAAAGGTAAGAATTGGGAGGTTACGAAGTTCGTTGAGGAACATAATCACCCGCTTGCATCACAAAATGACACGTATTTGCTGAGGTCTCATATCAGTATATCTAATGTCCAAGCTAGCCTTCTGAAGAATATGACCGGCATGGGTATTAGAACAGTCGATGCATACAATTTCCTTGCAGATGAAGTATGTGGTGTTGAAAATGTAGGGTTTGGTAAGACCGGCGCTTATAATTTTGTCCAATGAGAAAGAAATGCTCTAATAGATAGTGTAGATGTTATAAGCGTGTCCAAAATATTGAAGGAACGACAATCCGAAGACAATATGTTTTCTTTTGATATCCAAACTGATGAAATGAATACGCTTATTAGTTTTTTTTATCGACGGGCATAGTAAAATCGACTATGATTATTTCGGTGACGTTATCATTTTCGATACAACGTATCGATTAAACAAGTACAATTTGGCGTGTGCGCCCTTTATCGATGTTAACCACCATTGGCAGAATATTTTTGTAGGTGGAGCTTTCATAGCAACGAAGAACATTGAGTCATTTTGTTGGGTGTTCGAGACTTTATTGAGTTTTGTTGGTGGAAAACAACCCGCAACCATATTTACTGATCAAGACCAGGCGATGTCTATTGTCATTGAGAGAACTTTTCCTAAAACTCGATATCGGTTGTGTCAATGACACATCTCAAAGAAAGCGCCATCAAAAGTACCAACATTTAATAATGATAAATCTATTAGATCTCTTTTCTACCATTGCATGAGTAAATGTGATAGTGAAATTGAATTTGAGAAGTGTTGGACTGAAATGGTAACAAGAGGAAACTTGGACGATAACAGATGGTTGCGGGACTTATTTAAGGTTAGAATGAAATGGTCGTCCGCTTTCAATAAAGAGAGCTTAGATCTTGGCATATTATCGACACAAAGAAGTGAATCGGCCAATAATGTTTTGCATGGATGTTCTAAAGCATCCAGTTCACTGGTTGAATGTTTTCTTGGGTTGGATAAATTGACCTCGAGTTGGCGTCGATATGAACATGATGAAGACTTTCGATGCAAACATGGTAATATAACTTTAAGATTTATGAATTGTCTACCACTCAATCAAATTTCAAAGATTTACACTCGTAAGATTTTTTACATGTTTGAGCAAGCATATATGGACGGTGATGTTAGTTTTTATGTTGTAGAGGATGTTGGTGTTTCCAGGGTGATCTGGAAGTGATCAAGCATTTAGTCTCACCGCCAATGCAATATGAGCTTATGAGGTCACACACAAGAGTGTTTGGAGAAGTTGGAGGAAGAATTCTGTTGGCCTTACTCATATTGGATATGAGTGAAGGACCAATCCTACGAATTATTGGAGTTGGGTCAAGTCAACTGAATGCTCCACAGGTATTGCGAATATTGTATGGAGCATGTTGACAAGATTTCGAGACGAGTCGTCGAGAATGTCTCGACGACATTTACTTCAGGTTTACTCGACGAATTCAGGATCACTCGACGAATTCAGGTTTACTTGACGAATTCATGATCACTCGACGAATTCAGTTTACTCGACGAATTCATGATCACTCGACGAATTCAGTGTTTACTCGACGAATTCATGATCACTCGACGAATTCTGGTTTACTCTGATTCAAGTCTTGGGTCTACGGTTATCTTGTTTTTTGCCTGGGTATAAATAGAACCCAATTTATACCCTAGACGTATCTCTGCCTTTCTGCGACCTTTTAGAAGAACGAGAAGAACGATGAAAGAGTTCTGACGCTCATGATTCCGCAACCCACCACCGCCTCTTCCTTTTGTCGGATCTAGCAGTTCGTGGAAGATGTAGAGGTCTCTTCTTCTCCGACCTAGTTCTTGTGCGACAAGAAGTTAGGGTTCTTCTACACTCGTGTGGACTTCCGTAGAGACGTCGATCGATTCCTGCGCTTGTAACTCAGATTTTGTCTTCGGACCAGATCTTGGAGCATCTTGGTTGAGTGTTGACTCAATCCCTTTCAGGTATATTGTGAAGCATTGCTTTCCTATTTCTTGATTCATGAAATCGCAAAGTCCTTTAACTCTTTTGGGTTATTCTTGTTTGTTTGTTCCGCTGCGCGCATCGGATGCGATGTTTAGAGAAAACCCAACAGTGGTATAAGAGGCAGGTTATGATCTAGTGCGTGTAAATCGGAAATTTAGAAGTGTTCTAAATGTCTGGATTTCTTCCTGGATGTGAGGTTTCTGATGAAGTGTTCTAAATTGGAACCCCGTCAGGAACGCATGTGATTGCGTTGCGATTTCATTATTTCAAAATTTGTTTCTCTTTTGCAGTAACCGTCCCTCTAATTGGTTGTGAAACCAAGTATCTTAGATTTTGAATCTAACATTGAGAGACGAGCTTGTCTACTGCTTAAGAGGAGTTGTTATTCATTGTTCTAATGCACGTCACTACAAGAAAACCGAGTTTTAGCCAGGGCAATTTGCCCTAGCAAAAATTCTAAAACCGTGGCTAAAGATCTTTTGCCACGGTCTAGCCACGGAAAAAATTCATGGCTAAAGATCGCGTGGCGAAAGATTTTTAGCCACGGATTGGCCGTAGCAAATAGTATTAGCCACAAAAAATATCACCGTGGCAAATACCTACACTTTTAGCCACGGTTTTAGGCCCTGGCAAAAAGCTATCAATAATGATAAATTGGAGTTTTTGCCACAGCTTTTGGCCGTGTCAAATAACTGACTATTAGCCACGGTTTGAATCCCTGGCTAATAGTGAATTTGATATTTTTTAAAAAATTATTAACCACGGCTTAAAACCCTTGCAAAAACTATTTTATATATTAAAAAAAATTGTCACCGGCTAAAACCATGACAAATATGGATGAATTAAAAAAAAATATTGCCTATTTTTTAGTTAAAAATAAATAAAGTAATCTTATTTTCTCTCTATCAATACAAATAGAGGATTTATAGGCATCACATGATACTACATAATATTTGTAAAAAAACAAACTATGTTGTACAACCCCGATATTCGCCATGCAGGGAGATTGTCTAAAGAAGGCAATGGAACAGAGCTCGCTGAAGGGCGAGCGAGAAGGGTTTGGTTGCCGAGACAAGGGGTCGTTGAAGCCAAAGGGACTCACGCGAGAGGGGTCGCGAGGTCCAGGCCTCGCGAGACCGGACCTCGGCAGATACCGTTAGGAGGGGGCCGACGAAGTCCTCGCAGGGCGATCGCCTTGAAGAGTTACCGCGAGCAGGACTCGCGAGAGGGACCGCGAGAGCACTCTATAGAATGGTTCTCGCAGTTTCTGGCCCATAAGCCGATAGGGTCAAATTACTCTTGTCACCCTTGGTGGTCTGCCCTTAGCCTCTCCAAATAGCAGAGTTTGGCTGTTAGCAGACCCATTTGGGGTGCGGATAGTAAAACTAAAAGGCGGAATCCGGTTATTGACAGACCACAAAACCAAAATCTATAAATAGACCTTAAAGGGCACCTTGGAGAAGGACCGGTTCAGAATCTTTGAGCCTTCTTCTCTCCTTAGGTCGCTTTGGGTTGGGCTCTCTAGCTCTCCAAGGTGCCCGAGTCTTAGCTTTGGCTTGGGAGGGGAAGCGCTCAACGATCTTCCGGGTTAGTGGAGGGACCTCCTCGCTGAGACTAAGGTCTTCGTTCTTTGTCCGAGTTATTTGCCTACCTCTTCCGAGGGATCAGTAAGGGCTAGCCGCCCCTCGATTCGTTGAGGGCCCCGAGCTCCACAAGAGACCGAGAAATCGGTTTCAACATTTTGGTGCGGTGAGCGTGGAGTGTGGCTGGTTCAAGAAAGTTCCGGAGAAGGGATATGGCGGGCGATGAAGAGCAAGGCGAGGAGTTCGGCGAGACACCTCAGGAGGCGATGGACAGAATGCTCGCAGATTTCAGAAAGGAGGTGCTCGACACCTTGGGGTTCATGGTCACAGCTCTGCGAAGCGAGTTTGCGACCCCAGCCCCTCGGGCGCCCCTTCCCCCTACAACAGTCGGCGAGGAGGCACCAGGGGGAAGGGCTGGAAAGGAAGTTGTCGTTGGTTTAGGTCAGGGCAAGGAAGGGCGAGTGTTGTTCGTCAGTCCGGCGAGCTCCGTGCCGGCGAGCTCAGTGCTGGCGAGCTCCGTCCCAGCGAGCGCGACGCAGGCGAGTGCGCGCCAAGAGGAAGCGGCGACGGTCGGGGTGGTTCAGGCGAGCACCGCCCTCGCGAGCACAGTCCCGACGAGCTCAAGTTTGGCGAGCGAGCTCGGGGGGCGGTGGAGCCAGGAAGAGTGACAGGAGGGGGAAGCCCCTTTTGCGAGCTGGTGCTTTCCGCACCCGTCCATGAGGGATTTGGAGAGTGGGACCAGGTGTACTACAACGGTAGAGATGACCCTGTCCAGCACCTGCAGAGTTTCGAAGACTCGGTCTCCATCAGGCCGATGTCAGATGCCTTCAAGTGTCGGCTCTTTGCCGTCACCCTCAAGGAGAAGGCCAGGGACTGGTTCCACCAGCTCCCCGCAGGGCCAATCTACGCGTTCGAGGATTTGCTCCGAAGTTTTTTGCTGAGGTTCTCGACCTCAAAAAAGAGGAAGAAGGACGCTGATTCCCTCTTCGCGGTGAAGCAGGGGCCCAGGGAGTCGCTGGCTCAGTATGCCGATCGGTTCCAGGAGGAAATGCAGCTCACTCAGGAGATGCCTGGGTTTGCACTCTAACTCGCCTTCACGGTCGGGTTGAAAGAGAGTTTCTTCAAGATGGCGTTGAAGAGAAAAGCCCCCGTCTCCTATGAAGAGCTGATGGAGAGGGTGTCGGAAGAAGTCACAAGTGAGGAAGCCAATCCGGAGCTCACCAAGAGGCTAACAAAGCTCAGTGAGCCGGAGGTGAGGCAACAGGAGGTCAAGAGAAGGGAAGAGCCCCGGGCCCCGGAGGGGGAATGGAGGCCGCAAGGTGGAGGAATGCAAGGACATGGAAGGGGTTACGACCCAGGAAGGGGTAACCATATCGGAGGTCAATGGAGGCCCCCAGTTAGGGTGGAGGCAGGGTCCGATGCAAATGCCTCCCCCTCCCCAACAGGCCATGACAATTGGACGGGGAAGAGGAAGAGGAAGAGGAAGAAGAGGAGAGGTGGAAACGACAACCGCTAGGAGGAGAAGGAATAGGGTGGCAGAGGCCGATGCAGGGGAGGTGACGTTGTCATATTGTATCTTCCATGATGAGGAAGGTCACTCAACGGACACCTGCCTGGAGTTCCTGGAAGTAAAGAGGGGCAGAGCGCCCGCACCACAGCAGCTGCAGCCAGTGAGGATCGTGGAGGTCGAGCCTCGAGGATGAGGAAAGGTGTGAGGATAGAAACGATGTGGGAAATAGGGGAGGGATCAGGGTGATCCATGGGGGGGGGGGGGGGGGGTAGGGGTGGAGGCGACCCGCAAGGCTAGCCTCCATACCATCTACCGTCGGAGCGTAGCTTCAACATCCACCGCTCCGCCCCCGGCCGAGAAAATCATTTTCACCCAGAAGGACATGCCGGGCTATGAGGACCCGTTCTGCGACGCGCTGGTCATTCAGACGGCGATCGAGAACTTCACCGTCTCCCGAATCCTAGTGGACAACGGGAGTTCGGTCAACGTCATCTTCAAGAAGGCGTTTGACAAGATGGAGGTAGAACCCAGAAGGGTGTTGGCCTCGGATGGCCCTCTGTTTGGATTCTCGGGGGAGAGGAAAGAAGTAGAAGGGGGAGTAGGACTTCATGTAACCCTGGGTGGGCAGTCCAGGAACTGCCGTTTTGTCATAGTGGACGCTCCAAGCAGCTACAACGCCATCTTCGGACGGCCGCTCATCAGCGCGTTCCGCTGTGTCCCCTCCACCTTTCATCAATGCCTTAAGTTCAACGACGGAGGGGTTCAGGTGCGAATCAGGGGGGATCCCAAGGTGGCAAGGCAATGCTACGTAACGGCTGTCAACACCATCTCCTGGATGGGAGAAGCTGAGGAGTGGGATAAGATGATGGAGGAGGAGGCCGAAGCCGGAGGTAAGGAGGTAGCCGAGGAGAAGATGGAGGGAGATGAAGTCCATGCCCAGGAAGGGGTAGCTGAGGGACCCCGGGTGGAAAGAAAGGAAAAGGAAGAGAAGGCCCAGGAGGGAGGGGCGGGGGAGCTGATGGTGGTAGAGAAGGAGGTAGAGGAAGGAACCCAGGCTATCGCTTGTGCCGAGGAGGAGAGGGCTTGGGGAGAGCAGTCCCGGCTGGAGGCTGCGGATGAGGTCATGGAGCTCGAGGTCACCACCCGGCTAGGGGAGGTGGAGAAGGTCCGGGTCAGCGGAGGACTCAACCCGGAAGATCAAGCGGAGATCCTGGCTTGCGTACAGGAGAACATAGACGTCTTTGCTTGGAGCGCCGCGGAGATGCCCGGGATCGACGCGGATGTGGCGTGCCATCGCCTCAACCTCGACCCCGGCACCCGCCCTATCCGTCAGAAGAAAAGGGCCACCGTCGACAAGTTGGAAGGGTCCATCCGCGAGGAGGTAAGCAAGCTCCCACATGCAGGCTTTGTAACGGAGATCCAGTATCCAGGCTGGGTCTCCAATGCGTTATGGTAAAGAAGGGAGGAGGTAAATGGAGGATGTGTATCGACTTCTCTTTACTTAATAAATCATGCCATGAGGATTGTTACCCCCTGCCTAGGATCGACGCGTTGGTTGACTCAGCCGTCGGTTTTCCTGTGATGTCTTTCTTAGATGCTTTTTCAGGTTACCATCAAATCCGCATGCACCCCCCCCCGGACATCAAGGATGTCTCCTTCATCACGGGGGATGGATGCTACTGTTATAAGATGATGCCGTTCGGACTCAAGAATGCAGGTGCCACATATCAAAGGATGATGGACAGAGTCTTCCGCGAGCAGAAGGGAAGAAAATTGGAGGTTTATGTTGACGACCTCATGGTAAAGAGCCGAGACCTTGGGTCTCACCTCTGGGACCTTGAGGAGACGTTCGGGACCCTGCGGCGCTATAAGATGAAACTCAATCCCTTGAAATGTGTCTTCGGGGCAAGCCGAGGAAAGTTCCTAGGCCATTTACTCACCCCCGCAGGAGTGGAGCCTAACCCGGACAAGGTTAAGGCGGTGATGGAGTTGGGATCACCGAGGAATCCGAAGGAAGTTCAGAGCCTTACAGGGAAGTTGGCTGGGCTCAGCAGGTTCCTCTCCAAGGCCGGGAAAAAGTGCGCACCTTTCTTCAAGGTGCTACGGGGCAACAAGAAGTTTGAATGGACCCGGGAGTGCGAGGAGGCCTTCCAGGACCTGAAGGAACAGCTCACCCAAACCCCTCTGCTCCAGGGGCTGAGACCAGGGGAAGACCTATCCCTGTACCTGGGGGTAGGGTCCGAAGCAGTAAGTTCCGTGTTGATCCGGGAGGAGAGGAAGAAACAGTTCCCTATCTACTACGTCAGCCGAGTGCTGAAGAAGGTAGAGCTCCGGTACCCGATCCTGGAAAAGTTAGCCTTCGCATTAGTGGTGTCGTCCCGGAGGCTCCGACCCTACTTCCAAGCCCATTCAATCAAAGTGGTGACGGACCACCCGCTCCATAGAATCATGGAGGGGCTGGAGCACTCGGGAAGGTTGGCAAAGTGGTCCGTGGAGTTAAGTGAATTCAATATCACATTCGTGCCCAGGACGTCCATCGAGGCTCAGGCAGTGGCAGACTTCATGGCCGACTATGCGGCCGAGGTGGGGGAGCACGAACCATCTCCCCCGGAGGCATGGAAAATGTTGGTGGATGGAGCGTCAGGAAAGTACTCCTATGGAGGGGGGATAGTCCTGGTAGGTCCTCAGGGGACTCGGATCGAGCAAGCCTTAAACATCCATTTCCCAATTACCAACAACCAGGCTGAGTACAAGGAAGTGATAGCGGGCCTTCGGCTGGCCCAGGAACTAGGGGTGCAGGACGTGGAGGTCTCCACGGACTCCATGGTGGTCGCATGCCAAATCAAGGGGGAGTTTGAAGAGAAGGACCCGACCCTCCGGCTATACCTGGAGAAGGTTAAAGGGGTCATCGGGCAGTTCCGCACCTTCTCCATCAAGCACGTGCCGAGGGAGGAGAGCACCCAGGCGGATCTCTTAGCCAAGTTCGGCCCCCGAGCGGGAGGGACGGCTTCGGAACTCTTCCGGCCCTCCATCGAGGAAGGAGAATTGATGTAGGTGGATCAACGAGCCTCATGGATGGATCCGTTCATCACCTTCCTATCCTCCGGGCAGTTCCCTGGAGAGGACGTGGACAAGAGGCGCTTCAGGTATAAGTCCGCTTATTACTCCTTGCATGCAGGAGGGCTATATAGAAAAACTCTCTCGGGACTCCTGGCCCGTTGTGTTTCCGAGGAGGAGGCCCCGAGAGTCTTGGAAGAAATCCACTCCGGGGAGTGCGGCAGTCACTCCGGGAGTCGGACCCTGGAGGGAAGGGTGTTGAGGCAAGGCTACTTCTGGCCCACTCTCAGCAAGGACGCGGCGGAGTTCGCGAGGAAGTGTCCGAAGTGCCAGCTCTATGCTCCGCTCCAACTCCTCCCAGCTCAAAGGCTTCGGACCCTCACGGCTCCCTGACCCTTCGCCATATGGGGGTTAGACCTGGTCGGTCCCTTCCCCCAAGCCAGCGGCCAGAGGAAGTTCCTGCTGGTCATGATAGACTACTTCTCCAAGTGGGTAGAAGTGAAAGCACTCGCTAAGGTAACCTCTCAGGTGATAAGGAATTTCGTGTGGGGGGAGATAATTTGCAGGCACGGGCTACCTCTAGCTATAGTGACGGACAATGAGCCGTAGTTTGCTAGTGGAGAGTTTGTTGGCTTTTGCACTCAGCTCGGCATTGACCTCAGGTTCGCATCGGTCCACCACCAGAGGAGCAATGAGCAGGTGGAAGCGGCGAACAAAATAATCGTTAACCTATTAAAAAAGAAAGTGGAGAACCCTCGGGGAAACTGGGTAGAACAGCTACCCTCCGTCCTCTGGGCCATGAGGACTACTCCGAACACCGCCACCGGGGAGACTCCGTTCAAGCTCTCTCACGGGTCCGAGGTCGTTCTCCCCATAGAGTTCGAGGTAAAGACCCCCAGGTGATCGCTGCAAGCGAGGGGGATGAAGAATGGCTAGAAGATAACAGTGCAGAGCAGAGGCTATCTTTGGACCTGGTGGAAGAACTCCGGGACTTGGCCACCATCAGGCAGGAAGAGGTCAAACGGCGAATGGCTCGATATTTTGACAAACATATCCGGATCAAGCACTTTCAGAAAGGAGACCTAGTCCTGAAGAAGGTGGATGCAGCCGGCAGAGGGGCCGCGGTGGGTAAACTTAACCCCAATTGGGAGGGTCCATATATTGTAAGCAAGGTGCTCAAGTCAGGGGGGTATCATCTCCAGGATGTGGAGGGGGTGCCTCTCGACCGAGCCCGGAGTGGGGATGATTTGAAACGATTTTACCCTTGAAAGCTTTATTCTGCTGTTTACTAAATGTCTTACTCCTTTTTGTGATTCTTATAATTACTGCCATGCCGTGGTGACGAAGGTTGGATGTGTTGGTGCTGGAATGCCCCAGATCGATTCCGCTCCCGGGCTCCCACCTAGACGGGGGGTTCAGGTTGATCTCTGGAGAGGCTGGCAAGGTTGAATATGTTGGTGCCGGAATGCCCCAGATCGATTCCGCTCCCGGGCTCTCACCTAGACGGGGGGTTCAGGTTGATCTCTGGAGAGGCTGGCAAGGTTGAATATGTTGGTGCCGGAATGCCCCAGATCGATTCCGCTCCCGGGCTCTCACCTAGACGGGGGGTTCAGGTTGATCTCTGGAGAGGCTGGCAATGTTGAATATGTTGGTGCTGGAATGCCCCAGATCGATTCCGCTCCCGAGCTCTCACCTAGACGGGGGGTTCAGGTTGATCTCTGGAGAGGCTGGCAAGGTTGGATATGTTGGTGCTGGAATGCCCCAGATCGATTCCGCTCCCGGGCTCTCACCTAGACGGGGGGTTCAGGTTGATCTCTGGAGAGGTTGGCAAGGTTGGATATGTTGGTGCTGGAATGCCCCAGATCGATTCCGCTCCCGGGCTCTCACCTAGACGGGGGGTTCAGGTTGATCTCTGGAGAGGTTGGCAAGGTTGGATATGTTGGTGCTGGAGTGCCCCAGATCGATTCCGCTCCCGGGCTCTCACCTAGACGGGGGGTTCAGGTTGATCTCTGGAGAGGCTGGCAAGAATAACAGGTCTTTTTACTGGAAGGTTCCGTCTCACTCGGCGGTCAGGCCCGCTCGACAAAGAGAGATTTCACACGATATTATGCGAATGGCGAGAATCAGTCCTATGCGATTCAGAACATCCAGTCCGCGGCAGAAAGGGTGCCGGTTCCGGGTAAGAAGCGAGCTCTCGCCAAGAGAAAAAATGTCTTTAAAAACCTAGAGAAAATACGCGTGACTAAGAGAATAGTAACTAAGGCGAATGGCGCAGGGCCAGAGCAGCCGAAAAGGTCCTGCACTCGCCTATTCGGCAACATAAAATGCGAGAACGGTCATCGCGGGAGTTCGACAACGTAAAACGCGAGAACTGTCATCGCGGGAATAAGCAACGAAAAACGCGAGAACGGTCATCGCGGGAGTGACCTACACAGGTAAACATCGAGATAAGTAAGAGCGCGATATCTACGCAGAAAACGATAGAAAGGAGCTAGCGCAACGCAGCAAGTAATTTGTATTCACTCCTTTAAAAAGTCTGATTTACATAAAGCGGCGACCTCGCCAGCCAAAAAACAAAATCGGAAAAAATAAAGCGGCAAGCCTCACTGGTCGCTCACGGAAACCTCCCCGTCGTCACTGCTCTTCACTGGCGAAAGCGGGTGGAAGAGCTCGGGGACGATATCTTCTAGGTCCAGATCGGCCGCGTCGGCGGTCAAGTGGCCAGTCGCCTTCATCATCTGGAAGATGTAGCGAGCCGAATCCGTAGACTCCAAGCGAACTTCTTCATTTCGCGCTCTCCGCTCTTCCTTCAGACGGCGAGGCGAGGGGGGAACGACGACATGAGTGAGGTCGCAGTTTAGGGCCTTCAACCCAGCCACCTCGCCCTCCAAATCGTTGATGCGAGCGTCGGTTCTCCCGGCAGAATCGGCATCCTGCAATTGAGTTCGATTAAAAATCCGAAACAACCGAAGGAAAGAAGGATGAGGAATTCTAACTCACCACACTGCCCTCTGTGGCGAGCAGCTTCTCCTTCAACTGCGCGTTCTCGGCAAGGAGCCCCTGATAGAGCCTCGCGAGCTCCACGTTCTGAAGCTCCAGCTGTAAGCAACGCCTCCCCGTCATATGGGCGAGCTCGGCGGAGCGTAATTGCGGCCTCGCGCTTTCGAAAGCGAGGGTTCTCGCGGTCTCATCCTTATAAGACCCCGCATCCTCACGCCCATAGAGAGCGAACGAGAGGTCGAAGGCGTGACCGCTGAAGGTCTCCTTCTCCACCCAAGAAGGAAGGATGCTGGAGATGTCCACCCGGTTGGTCTCCGGCTCCCAGTTAACCAGGAGCTCGCCGGTCTCATCGCGACGCCTCTGGCCGAGGCCGAAGTTGTAGTGGTTGACGGGGATGGGCAGGACGGAAGTTCTGAAAACCTCTTGGCAGGGCTCGTCATCCTCACCCCCTGCGGAGAGGGCGGTGAGGCCGAACTCGTCGAAAGCCGCCTCGCGGGGCTCCTTTCCTTTCGAGGAGGCGAGCGAGATCCCGCTCGTCTTACTCTTCTTCTTTTGCGGAGACTTTGGGGGAACGACATGACCACTAGGGGCTCCCGATCTCTTGCGGGAAGAGGGCTCACCCGGAGAGGAGGTGCCTCGGCAAGCCTCCGCCCCCATGGTCGCGAGAGTCAGGGTAGCGTCGGTTTTACGATTGCTCGTGTAGGGTGGATGGAGAGGAAGATCCCGTTCGCCTAGAAAATAGTGGAAGCTTCATTAAGTACGAGTACCGGAAAAGAGAGAGGGAGTCCGATGATGGAGCGATATCTTTTACCTTCCCCGGCGAGTACGGGAAGAAGCTTGTCGACGTTGCGGCGGAGACGGACGACCTCGAAGTTCTTCTTGCAGAAGAACTGGTAGAGAAGGGCGTCGTGGCCTCCGAGAGCGGCGGGTCGGTAGGTGGTCTCGCCGTGCTGGACTGGCGAGAACGGGATATTTCCGAAGTTCCCCTTGACGAGAAGGAACTTCTGCGCCCAGAAGTGGGCTTTGTTGACGGTCTCATCCACCTTAGGACCTGAGCCCACGAAGTAGGCGGTCCCCTCCTTGAAGGCACGGAACGAGAACAACTTCCGGAAGACCGGGAGGCTGAACTCGATGCGCTCCTCGCGAAGGAAGCAGGCGAAAGCTATGATCACCGCCATGGCGTTAGGGGTGAGCTGGCCCGGAACAACGCCATAGTGCTTGAACACTTGACAAAGCAGCGAGAAGATCAGGATTAGTTCGCACGATAAGCGAGACTAGATCGACACAAAATAAGAAATGAGCGAGAACGACCATACCTGGCGAACTTCCGGCCATAGTGGTAGACGCA
Organism: Dactylorhiza incarnata; assembly: GCA_033032865.1. Taxonomy (NCBI): domain Eukaryota; kingdom Viridiplantae; phylum Streptophyta; class Magnoliopsida; order Asparagales; family Orchidaceae; genus Dactylorhiza; species Dactylorhiza incarnata. Next base: position 996,613 of record JAWHQI010000355.1, on the reverse strand, counting down.
GGCCGACCGCGAAGTGGGCGGTAGGGATGGCCAACTCGCCGGTACGCGGGGCGTTGATCACGTCATCCTCGCTGGGACGACGTGCCTCGAACGGGGGGTGATGAAGTCGGCGACCGCGCTAAGATACTCTTCGTCGGTCAAGTTGCAGTGGTAGAAGGTGTGCTCGGCGAAAGCCTTCGCAATCTTGCGCCGACCCTCCGATTCATGAGCATCGCCACCCATCCTGATAACCTGCGAGAAAGAAAATAGGGCGAGAACGGGAAGGAGCGAGAGCTTTGAAGCGGGAGAGGAAGAAGTTTGACAGTAAATGCGGTGGTTGACTCAGTTATGACCACCTATTTATAACCAAAACAAAATGGCGGGCAGAAGTCCAAACGCCGGCGAGCACGGGCCGCAGGAAAAAAACATCACATCATGCCCGCGGGCGAGAGAAACCTGCGGGGTTAGCACAAACAACACCTCGCGAGATGTATTCGGCGAGAACAGAAGGTCCGCGAGAACACAACGTAACAAATAAAACAGAGGTACTAGAAGCAAGCGAGAATTTATAAAAGCTAGTGATACTTATGATCAAAGGAGATAAAAGCCAGCGAGTGGCCGATGCGCGAGTCATGAGTCGTAGCGAGATTGTCTAACAACAACGACATCCATTACAAATAAGTCCACGACATAACAGTTAACGAGAATCATGGGGCAGCCATTTCCACCTGCCCCCACCCCGCGACCTAGACCTCGGCGGTACCCTGGAGTTGTAGTACTCCTCGGCCAATCGGCCCTCCCTGTCCGTGAGGTAGACGTAGTCTCTCATCCTGGCTATATGAACCTCCGGCGTCGTAGCACTCTCATCCTGGTCACGCTGTCTCGCCTGCCGAAGCCTCGCACATTCTTCCATCAAAATCGCGTGCCTGTCCTTGGCGGCTTCTCTGTCTCGCCTCGCCTGCATGTTGAGGTCCATCAACATCCTCCCGTGCTTCCTCAGCAAATCCGCGGCTCGCTGCTTCAACATCTCGGGGTCTCGCGGATCCCCTAAGAAGTCCTTCACCTGGTCCGGAAGGGGGGACATTTCGTCGTCGTCCAGCTCAGAATCGGTAGGCGGATTTTCAGTATTGTCTGCGAGATATTACGAAGAGGTCAGATGGCGCGCGTAAGCCCGCGCAGGGTTTCCGCGAGGTCAGAATACTTACCAAGTGGGGGGCGAGAGGCCGAGGGACGACCCTGGAACACGTTGCCGTAGTGAGGATAGAGAGATTTGCCCAAGCCAGCGGGGTAGGCTGCACTGTTGGTAGGAGGGATCTTCGGCGGCGCAGAGCCCCCGGTCTCCTCGCTCGTCAAGAGCTGAAATCCGGGCTTGTCTATGATTTTGTCAGGAGGCGGAAGCGGAGACGGAGGCCGCGATGTCTGGCGGGCCGGAGACTTCAGGGGCGAGGCTGTAAAAAGTAAGGAACGGAGGTCAATTGACAAGAAACATTCTGGCGCGCGAGATTAGGATCGTACCGGTAACGTCCTTCCCTGTGAGGTTCATATCCTCCTGCAGGCTTTTGCGAGATCCCTCCGCGGGTTCTCCAGCGTTCTCGCTCGGCAAAGCATCCTGCGAGTAGAAATGAGTGACAGGCAAATTTATTAACACGAACGGGAGGGGTGGCTCGTACCTTCTCGTTATGGCGATCGTCGGGGGAGGAGTCCAACATCGCAGAGTCATCCCCGGTTCGGCGAGCCGCCTTCGCCTTCTTAACTTTCGGCGACACGGCGAGAGAGGGCCGGTTCATCCAGGCAGGGACCTTGGCCGTAGAAGGGAGCCCGCCGACTCTCACCTCCCTCATGCGAGCCTTGATTTCTTCAGTAAGAGGCATCTACAGACAGCTACAGTGTCAGGCAAAGGGAAAAGAAAAGGAGTGGCGGCACACGCCCCTGGGGACTCGGGACGATATTTATAACCCAGAGGGGGTCCCACCAAAGATTCCCGACAGATCATCAAATAGCGAGCGGATATCAGGGGTTGGATGATTCTTCGCGATCACAAATGTCCTCGCGAAGAGCGGGGATTGTGTACAACCCCGATATTCGCCATGCAGGGAGATTGTCTAAAGAAGGCAATGGAACGGAGCTCGCTGAAGGGCGAGCGAGAAGGGTTTGGTTGCCGAGACAAGGGGTCGTTGAAGCCAAAGGGACTCACGCGAGAGGGGTCACGAGGTCCAGGCCTCGCGAGACCGGACCTCGACAGATACCGTTAGGAGGGGGCCGACGAAGTCCTCGCAGGGCGATCGCCTTGAAGAGTTACCGCGAGCAGGACTCGCGAGAGGGACCGCGAGAGCACTCTATAGAATGGTTCTCGCAGTTTCTGGCCCATAAGCCGATAGGGTCAAATTACTCTTGTCACCCTTGGTGGTCTGCCCTTAGCCTCTCCAAATAGCGGAGTTTGGCTGTTAGCAGACCCATTTGGGGTGCGGATAGTAAAACTAAAAGGCAGAATCCGGTTATTGACAGACCACAAAACCAAAATCTATAAATAGACCTTAAAGGGCACCTTGCAGAAGGACCGGTTCAGAATCTTTGAGCCTTCTTCTCTCCTTAGGTCGCTTTGGGTTGGGCTCTCTAGCTCTCCAAGGTGCCCGACTCTTAGCTTTGGCTTGGGAGGGGAAGCGCTCAACGATCTTCCGGGTTAGTGGAGGGACCTCCTCGCTGAGACTAAGGTCTTCGTTCTTTGTCCGAGTTATTTGCCTACCTCTTCCGAGGGATCAGTAAGGGCTAGCCGCCCCTCGATTCGTTGAGGGGCCCGAGCTCCACAAGAGACCGAGAAATCGGTTTCAACATATGCATCCAACCAACAAGATTAACAGACCTATTAGGGAAGGCAAGGATTAAAGAATCAAGAAGTAGCTTTTTCAGCCCATATCTGAAGCTCTTATTTTGAGCATAGCCGACTTCTCTGTTACTTTTATAAACAACAAAAAGTGAATACATATATAGACACATAAATAACATTCATGGACTTGCATCCAGAAAAGCTGGTATTACTCAAACTCAACCATAACCGACAACTCCCTTAGATTTAAAAAAATGATCCCTACAACATTCAAAATTTTCATACAATAATTCTTCACTCAACTTATTGATGTATGCCCATAACTGTATTTAACTTATCCTTGAGTCGAAAACAAACAAATACAGATATACAAAAAAACGTGGAATAACAGTACAACATTCAATAGAGACATATATGGAGAAGTCATCCACTAGCATACCATATGCTAGAAATTGAACTCTGCCAGCTGATGTCCTTTTTTGCAAGTTAGAGAAAAATAACTGTAGAATGTATCAATGTAAGTTAGAGAAAAATAACTGTAGAATTATCATTTGAAAACTTAATTATAAAAAATGTCAAAAGAAAATGGTAACAAATGATTACCGCTGATTTTATCAAAGGAGAATCATGAGATTATTTGCACAGGTATCCCTGGAAGAGAAAATTGTCCTTCATCAATTTAAGCATGAGAAGAAATTGCAAAATTGACATCTAACAAGAAAGGAAAAATCAACTATTAGTATCTACCTAAGAATTTATATTTGAAAATACATATAAACAAAATATCCTTCAATAGACAAAGAACTGTTATGTATAAATCTAATAAACTCGCATATCCAACTTTAATTCTTAAGTACATGGCAAGCTAATATTCCTGTCATAGCTTGGTTAAATCAAAACAAAACTGAATTATTGGCTCTTAAGAAAGAAATACAATATTAATTAACACCAATCTTATATGATGAGAAGTGCGTTGAGGCTCAAACAAAAATGGTGCCCATGCACACAAATCCTATTAAGTATGATTAAAAGTTGGCATTATTTCCGTTTAAAAAATGGAACTTTGATTGATAAGTAGAACAAATATATGCTGACCATTGGCTAAAAAGATCAGGTGAGTACAAAATCAGTCAACATAATACATAACATTTTTTCACTCCATTAGTGAAAAGATGTTATCTTCCCTTTCAAGAACTCTAACTCTTACATCAAATGATAAATAGTAGTAGACAACCACAAAGATATATAAGTTTACCAAAAAAGTAACACATTAAAAAACAATTAGTTGTTTACAGACTGAAGGATATATGTTAGTAACCTCCTCCTAAGAATATACTCAGCAAAAAAATCATCAATTCTCGTCCACTAAAGTAAAATATCATTTATATACCATCAAATATATGACAGAGACACAACAGAAGAATAAAAACAGAGAATAGAAAGGACGATAGTTGGGGAGAAAGCAAGCAACTACTCACTCTGTCCTTGGGCCGCCATTTGGAGACTAATCCACTCTCGGAAGGCCCCATCGTGGAGCACTCCTCAAACCTCTCGTGCCAGGTCTCGCACAGAAATACCATCTCCTGCATCAAGCATGGAACCAAAAGTAAGAAAATTTCCAACTTATGAAGGAGAACAACAATGCCTATTTTGAATGGCCTACCTGATTCATTGAATTAAATGACGACAACACAAGTTCACAATGCCCAAGGACTCCTTTGACCAGTAGAAGCCTGGGATTTTTGCGTTTTGTTGGCATGTTCTTGTGAGCAGCATTTTTCTTGAAAATTAAACCCTTGATCACTTCACTGTATAATGCAACTTTTACAATCAACCCCACAACCCAGTTCTCTATGTCCATTGTCACAGACACAACACATTGTAGTTATCCAATCTCAATGAAAATGATTCAAGGAATGAGGAAGTAAATATCTCATAATGGTTATTTCTTTGGGTTTGAGTAAATTCTATGTCAACCAGCTGCACGACAAGGCTACTCAGATCACTTAGAAAGGTCTTGATATGGCGAGCTGCTGCATTGAGTTGATCTTTGCCATGATGTTGGCCATTACTGGCATTGCTTTCTGTCATATTTCAAGTATGTCAAAGCTCTAATATCACCTGAAGTGGATTTAGAAACGTCAACCCTTTAGAACCAAAACCCCACACATGAACTAATGTTATCCTAGTCGCCACTCACACACACACAATTCAGGATCAAAAGGTATTCGTCCAATGTTTGGCACTGCTTTCCTATGCTATTAAAGGCACAAGGCGCGAAGGATCCCTGGAGCTTAGGCGTAAGCCGCAGTCGTGCGCCTGGCAAAGGCAAGATGCAAAAAATAGGAAAAATATACTAAAGTAAGGTAATATGATAACAATACTGAGTATAACAAAATTCTTAATGTAAAACATCTACCATAGTAGCATTAGTGTTTAAAAATGCTGGACAACAATTTTGGACAGAAAAACTGCTATGTGGAAGTGTTGGACAGCAATTCAACACTTGTAGATTGCTGGAACAGCAGTTTTAATCAAATTATAGAGCAAAATCAGTCACGAAAAGATCAAACAAATACTGAGAGGAAGAACGTAGTAATGGTGTTCTCATGAGCTCCGCCGCGAGACTTTAAAGGATCGACACCGGCATTCCCACATATGGTGCAGCCATCGTTAATTAATCAAATTTTCTCCTTCTTTATTTATGTAGGTCTTCACCCTTTGAATTCTGGGAGTGGGATTTTTATTTCCAATGTAATTTGCTTTAGGAGATTGTTAGAAAGTCTGTTTTGATCACGTAATGTTTCTTTATTATTGTTTTTTACTAATGCTTATCAACTTTTTTTGGTGTACATATAAAAAATTAGTATCAAATAATTTTTTTTGATATGCACACAATCATTTTAGATGTGCGCATAACTGCTCTTACAAAAGAGAGCCCATTATAAAATTTTACAAGAGCCAAATTAAATTTTTAATCATAAAATTGTTTAAAGAGGTAGACCAAATGTGACATCAAGAAAAGAGTTTTCTTATAGACATTTTGTATACATATCATATGGAGATACACATATTTATGTGGAATTGTATATAACATAAATGAGTATTTTCACCGGCGGACGGAAGTTGGATGACGCCCCGCGTGCATAAATAATCTAGTCTTTGTTCTAATGAAAACAAAAAACTTATTAAGATCAAATGACGCGTATTAAATTTGAATTTATACTACGCATCATCGCACCATACCATCCATACAATTTCTCGGTGATAAAACATAATTGCAAAATTTATCAATTGGATAAAATTCTATCCAACTCATTGAACTTGACACAAAATAAACCTCCATGAACAATATAAAACAGAATTCATCAATGCAAAAATCATTAAATAAAAATATAGGCAATTTGCAAGATTTTCTAAAAATTTATAACAGGAATGCAAATCATAATATTCTTGTCCATTTTAACAAATAGCGAAACTCTGAGGACTTCTATAAAAAACATAATAATCACCTGATTTAAGTGAGAGTTTCCGTGAAATGACTATTGTAAAATAGAAGCATCGGAGTCCTGCATATACATTAGGAGTCAAAGATGATGTTAAAATAAAGATAAAGATATTGGTATGGAAGAGAATAATTGTAACTCTCTAATTTTGCCCTCTGATATAAAGTCATTAACAACAGATATTGGTATGGAAGAGAAAAATAATGTCTTGTCATCTATCTCTACCAATTTATGGAGCCGAACTGTATCTTCTTCTTGATGGCTCGATGCCAGTGGAAAACAAAAGCGTCAATGTTCCCAGCATGTATACATAAACATTCATGAATGAATTTTTTAATGCATTAATACATATGAGCATTTACACAAACTATTGCATGTCTAGAATATGTATGTATACATAGTACACATTTTTTGAATGAAAATTTATCTCAAAAGATCCAAACGGATAAAATACTGAATACATTTCCAGATCATATCGTCTGTAATTAGACGCGCCCAATCTAAACTAAATTAGATATATACTAGTGCTAATCACAGAATCATCATTAAAGAACATGGGTTAATTTCTTGTAATACCTTAGTGCTAACATCACTAATCCTGCAAGCTTTCCAAATGAAGAATACATGATCGTAATGCATATTGGAGCTCTACTTAGAGAAGTGAAAGGTTTTGATCCTTTGTCGAAATAGTTTCTCCACATATTATATCTGGTAAAATTGACATACGGGCTATGTTTATTAATATACAAGCTCACGATGTTTCGGTGACCTCATGAAGTTGCTCTTGAGGCATATATGCATTAGACAAATTGCTAAACTTATAGTTCTCATCTTCCCTGTTGTTATTATGAAAGCACCATCTAGAGGAAGCACCTTCTATTGGAGAAGTTTAGTTGTGAGAAACTCGAACCTTTTCAAAGCATCCTTGCTGACCTTTGTAGGCTGCGCACATTGGCTTGCCTTTCTCTTCATTATTTCCTCACCCCACTTGAGCCGATCAACAGTAACATCCCCACACAAAGAATGGACTTTGTGCTATCAGCAATAATGTAGCTAATATCATTCTGAAATCACCAAAACTATACTCTAACCCTAAATTTCACAAATAATTTATGATAATTGACTTATTTTGCCAAACCAACAACCCATAAGGTTTATCATTTACTGTAATCAAGTATTCTGCAAGAGATCTATGAATGTTTCAGTTTACGCTGTTTTCTTATAGTCTAGATATGCAATTCATACATATGTACATTTGAATAGCTAATTTACCATCTCAAAACCAGCCGCAAGTAAAACATAAACAAAAGAATAAGAAATACACGAGATTTGTTGTATAAAATAAAAAAAACAATGTTTAATACCACATTATCAAAGAAAAGAAGTGAGAAGGACCAAAATTCATCACCTTCTACTTCACCCTATTTTTTGGGTTACTCAATAAATTTGGCAAACACTTTTTTCCCTTAATGCATACCAAATAAACCCCTTTGATGATCTTACGTCAATTTAAGATTAAAAAAAATTATGTGTAAAGATCATTTCTCTTTTCTCTTTATTTTTCAAATTATAAAGTTTAGTTCTTAAACCATGAGACTTCTTATTTCCTATTAACAGTATTCAACAACTCATCATTGTCTAGAGGTATAGTAAGTTTTATGCCAAAATAAATTTATTGGTAGTTAAATAACAATTCACAAGTGCATCCTCGGTCAATTTATTATGAAGATTGTTATAACATAAGGCCTAAAATTTTCATTTTTCTTGGTATTGAAGAGACTGTGATCAACATTGGAGTAGGTATATGATAGCATCATAGCACTACACAATATGGAACAAGTAAAACAGTGCAGGGACAAACTGAACATCAAATTATTTTTGTTCAGTAAAAACAATGCCCATTCGCTAGTTAGGAGGCACACCAAATCCACTTTTAATAGTTGGAGGAGTATCAGTTAGGGGAATAGACATGCATATATTTAACGCCCTTTCAAAAAATTAGTAAGGAGGAGAGAAGTGGATCATCCAAAGCTAGCAATAAAAATTTTCTTGTGAAAGAAATGAAGTTAAAGGCAATTATTATTTTCTTGTGAAAGACAATAATTATTTTTCTCAGCATAGCTCCAAGAAAAAATCAACAACCCCTTTCTTATGGGTGGTGTTATTTGTACACCATTTTTAGCTATTCATACCCCATTACTCCTTTTAAAACAGCCATTTTTATAACCCTAAATCATTATATTTGTACCCCTTCTTCCAGCCGCCCATCCTCCTTCAGCCGCGATTCGCGGAACCCTCCCAGAACACCGCCCGACACCGCCCAGGAAAGCCGTCGTCTTCTTCTTATCTGGATCCCGACGCCGCCAGTCCTCCTCCAGCCGTGATTCGTGAAACCCTCCCTCCTCCAGCCGCCCAGAACACCGCCCGACGCTGCCCAGAACACCGCTCGTCGCCGCCCAGAACACTTCCCGTCGTCGTCCAGAACGCCGCTCTTTCTCCTTATTAAGGTAATCACTGAACTTCATATTTGGGTGCTGATTTTGAGTTAGACAATAGATTGGTAGTTTAGGATTTCAGAGTTAGGATTTCAGAGTTTTGAGCACAGATCATTGCCCGTCGTAGTTTAGGATAAGAATGAGTGAAATGAGAGTTTAGTTCTTATTATATGTTAAAACTCTTGTTTAAGTTTTACTTTCAAAATAATTGATATATATAAATATATAATGTGCTGTTTGCTGTAAGAGTAATAAACAAAAACAGTAAGAGTGAAAAGTAATAAACAACACAAATAAAGAAACAAAACAAAACAAACAAGCACATCCAGATGACACAAAGAAATATAGTAGTTCCCCAAAACCCGGGTACATCTACTCTACTACCTGAAAGACTTTAATTAAGGGTAGCTAATCACCTAGAGGGGGGGGGGGGGGGGTGAATTAGTTATTTTAAAAACTATTTGCAGTTCTTGATTATAACCTAAAAGAATGATCATAACTTTCAAGAAAATGAACACACACAGAAAAACACACAGAATTTTATAGTGGTTCCCCTTATCTTGGGTAATCCACTTTCCCCCTTCTCCCTTATAGCAGTGTGCTAGATAGGGTTTATATCTCCTCCAGATCTCAGACCACAAACAGGTCTTACAGCTCAGATCACAATAGATCTTACAGACTCAGATCTTAACTGATCTTACTCTCTCAGATCTCAGCAGATCTTACAAACTCAGATCTCACAGATCCTACCAACTCAGATCTCAACAAATCCTACCAACTCAGATCTCCACAGATCCTACCTCAGCCTTTATAATTATAGGCTTACAGCTCAGATTCACCCCTGAATCCTACAACTCAGATCACACCTGATCTTACAACTCAGATCCTTGACAGATCCTACACTCAGATCTGACAACTCAGACCCTATAGGGATTGATAAAGATTATAACAATACTTAGACTCAGATTCTTCAAATTGTTGAGTCTTCTTGATCTGTCTGAATGATCAGTCAGAAATCTTCAACAGATCAGCAACAACAATTTGGTCTTCTTGATTTATCAGGCTGTGATGGCTGTTCTTCTTCTTAGAAAGACAGATTCTTACTTCTTAATCTTCTCTTTTCAGAAAGATGTATCAGCACCAGATTGCTGAAAGAATTCTTCAAGTTAAAACAGTTCTGAAAGAGGAGACGACTTCTTCAGATTCTTTCTCAGACTTTCCCTCAAAATGATGGAGAAGATAATGGCTTTCGAAAATAGGAATGATCGACTTCTAAACCCATAGGTCATGCCTTCTATTTATAGCCCGCCATCTGTAACATCTGTTACGCTCCTCTACGTCAGCACGACGCTAAGTCTTCAACGGTCTTTAATGGATTCAGAAGAAACAAAGGCTCAGCTAGCTGTAGATGAAATTTCTCAGCTCAGAGCTTTTATAGAAAAAGGCGCTGAGCACTGTGTATCTCTGTTGACGCTTTTTCCATTAGGTGTCGAGCGATATGTAGATACTCGACACATACTTCTTAGACTGAAGCTCTCGACTCCTCCTTCTTAGGGGTTGGGCAATCTTTAGTCATTCGACGCTTTTTATCTGTAGGAGTCGAGCAATGTATAGGGGCTCGACGCTTCTTAACTGTGCCTTCATATCTAGACTCCTCTTGTTGGTGTAGAGCTAACTGAAGTTTGGTCGACTCTTCTCATTCCACGGCGTCGAGCGACATTCCTTAGCTCGACGCTTCCAAACTTGGTCTCAGAACTTCAGCGACGACCTTGTATTTTTGAGCAGTAGACATGAGTCGACGCTTCTGGGTCATAGACGTCGAGCGATGTGTGGGGTCTCGACGCTTGTGAACTTGGATGAATTCCTTGAGCACTTTGCCTGACCTGATCTTCTGCACAAAGATTCTAGAAAGTATATCAAATACATTCTGAGATATATCTTTGACTTAGGAATGGACTTCTCCAAATCTAAGACATTGTGGACAATGGTCCCAACAATCTCCCCCTATTTGAAGAAGTCATAACCTCAGTCAATGATATATCCCTCTTTATAAAGATAATCAATATTTTCTATACAGGTAATCAAAATCTAATGAGTATAATACCTTATAAAATTAGATTACCAAAACATTCTAACAAGAGAGATTATCTCAGACATGATTTCTCATATAAGTATAAAATCACAAGCAGTTCAGAATGAAACATGTCATGATAGGAAAAAGATCACATCACAGGCATATATATATGATAATGAAAAATAGTTTGCTCTGGGAGCTCATCAATATTGTTCAAAGTTATATCAATTACATTTCTCTGAAAATGTTAATAAAGATTAAGATCCTAATGCTGTTCAGGTTCCTTGATCTCTATTCCTCTTTTGGCTCTCTTGGAAAGGGCTTCAGCAACTTCTTTTCTTCTCTTGAAATAGCCAAACGGCTTTGGAAAATATCTGATTGGTTCTTTATCACCTGTCTGAACTTTCCCAGCCAATTTGCCAGCCTTGAATTTTATCTTCAGCTCCTCTTGATCCCTGTGCTTCAACCATTCAGCTTCAGAATACCATTTCCCTCTTTCACCTGGATTACCTTTCACAGCTTCCCATGCTGCCAGAATCATTTCTCTTGAAGAGGGAGACCAATGTTCAAAATCAACCCTTGATTGAACTTCTTCTCTGAACTTTCTTTTGCTAGATTCTACTTGCTCACTGGTAAAGTTCTCTCTCTTGCTTTTATCCTCAGGACTGTACATTTTGGCAATTTGTTTTTGAATTTGTGTAAGAGATGCTGGCTTGGTCTCAGAAACTTGATCATTTTCATAATCTATGGGAGGATAGCCAAAAGTTTCTCTTATAGAATTAGAGGTCCACACAACATGCTCAGAGCTGGCTTGAATCATTGACCTCTCCCCCTTTAGGACTTCTTCAACTATATGATCTCTTATAACATTCTTCTGAAACCTGACTTGTCCCTCCAGATGATGTACTCCACTTTCAATGGTTTTCTTGACCTTAAGAAGATGGTCATCTATGGTATCTGTATTTAACTTTACCTGATCTTTTAGAATTGAAGAGCTCTCATCAATTTTGGCTAGAATAGCAGCATCATGCTGTTGCAGTCTAGCTTCTATCTTAGCTGTACCTGTAAGAGTTTGTGCAACTTGTTCTTTGTACAACACTTGCATATTGTTACTTAGAATTCCTTGATTAGTTTGAACATCATCTACTGTCTTTGTGATACCTGCTTGTGTCTCTTTAATAGCCTTTGATGTCTCTTTGATTGAATCAAGTTGTTCAGTTGTGTAATCTACTGAAGCACCCGCTCTTTTGAAAAACTTTACCATTTCCTTTCTCAGTGCATTCATCTGATGATTAACTTCAAATCTAACCAGTTTCATCTGAAAATCTACTTCATTTTTCATTTTTGTGTTATTTTCTTCAATATACTATTCCAATAATCTTCTTTGATTATTAAGCAACACCTCCAGCTGAGGTAGTATTGGACTTAGATCCACATTGATTTCTCTTGCCATTCCATCACTTCTACTGCTTTCTTCTCTGATGAACGAATCATCTCTCTGGCTCATATGTGAGCTAGAAGATTCTATCTTGATCACCTTCTCATCCTCTTTCCTTGTGGCTTCAGGCTCTCCTTCCACATTCATAGCATCAACTGCAGGATTCACTTGAGCAGGGACCTCAGGCTGATACTCCCCCTCAAATGGTGCATTGTCTTGATCAAGATTTTCTTGAGCTGGGATTTCATCTTGAGGCTCCCCCTCAATGTCTGCATTGTTCAGGTCATTATTTTCTGGAGCAGGGATCTCATCCTGAGACTCCCCCTCAACTGCTGCTTTGCTAATTTCAGAATTATCCTGAGCAGGGATCTCATCTTGAGCCTCCCTCTCATTTTGAAAATTCCCTTCAACTCTAGCAGGGGATCCAGGGTGACTTCCTCTCTCTTCTTCTTTCTCATTCTCATCTTTTTCTTTATTGAACTTGTCAACCCCTTCCAGTAATGGATCAGTACCTGTTGGTGTGTCAGGAGTGTTGGGAATCGTGCCCACATGATTCCTGATTTGAAGAAGTCATCATGTCAAGAATACTTCACTTTGTATTTGATCACACATCTAGTTCATAATCTCAGGAGAATACAAGTATACAAGTATATATCGTCGAGAAGGACAGAAGGGATGGCCGACAAAGTATGCTTGTCGTTGTAATGACAAGCAAAGCAGACGCAGAGAAACTGTCAAAGAAAGACATGTCGTCGAGAAGAATGGAGTATCTTCGACATCAAAATAGCGGCCATGTCGACAAGACAATACTACAATTACAACGACATAATGAACAAAGAAGGTTCCAACGACACAGTCAAAGTCAGCATATCGTCATATATACAGGAACGCCAGTATGTCTCGTATCGTTGGAATGCAAGCGGCGGAGGCAGAAGCAAGGAGATCTGAGAAGAAGTTCCAAAGCACAAGGAGCCGACAAAGGGTTGTCGTCGAGATACATTCCATGTCGTCGTAACGATGGAATGTATCGTCGAGACAAATTCAAATCTCGCGGATGCGTTGTCAGAAATTAATGCCGCCGCCTGATTGTCCAATCAGGGGCCTGCTATGATGGTTGGGCGTCTGACAGGAAAGGAAAGCTAATGTGACCGTTATACGACTTGTCCTCTCTATAAAAGGCAACAGGGTTGCCCTAGAAAAGATAACTTCGCGTGCAAGAAAGAACTAGAAAAAGTATCCCGTCGTTCAATAGAACAGTACATTCTTGCGGAGAAGAAGAAGAAGTTCTGAAGAAGCAGTCATCCTCACCGACTGCTAAGAAGCCAATCCACATCCGGCTAAGAAAGAATTGAAGAAGAACCGTGCATTCAAGATCTGATTCAGAAGCATTCTCTTCATTCTCAAGAAGCCGATCATCATCAGGCTAAGGTTGCCGATCAACATCAGGCAGAAGAAACATTTTATATCTGTAATCTCTTGTAAGGCTTGCGGGCCATATTGTCTAGCTTGAGGGCTGGAGAGCTGTGAGGCTTGAGGGCCAGGGCAGTGCACTCGCGGGTGCGATTTGTCGAGCTTGCGGGCTACGGGGCAGTAGGGACTTGCGGGTCTAGGCTGTTGGGACTTGCGGGTCCGAAAGTTAGGGCTTGAGGGCCTGAGTGTCAAGCTTGCGGGCTCGGGGGCAGTAGGGGCTTGCGGGCCTAGGCTGTTGGGACTTGCGGGTCCGAAAGGTAGGGCTTGAGGGCCTGAGTGTTGAGCTTGCGGGCTCGGGGGCAGTAGGGGCTTGTGGGCCTAGGCTGTTGGGACTTGCGGGTCCGTGGTGTAAGGCTTGAGGGCCGGAAGATTTTGGCGGAGTTTGCCGAGCCTAGCGGATCGCTGGGTAGGCGCAGAGGGACAGAGGACTACTCAAGACGCCCGGTCTTGAGGAACCTCTATAGATCGATTGTGTGCTTTCTGTGATTAGTTCTTTACATTCTGCAAATCCGTTAATCACAATAGAGAAATACCTAAAGGGGATAGTATAAATTAGAAAAACCTATTCACCCCCCTCTAGGTGATTTAGTAGACACCCCATAAACAACAAGTGGTATCAGAGCTAGGTTGTTCAAACAAAGCTTAACAGCTTTAACAGATCTGCCAGCGGGTGTCTAAGGATCATTAGCTATGGAATCAAGAATAGCTGCATGCTCTAAAGAAAAGTATAGCTTATGGAGAATAAGAGCTAGAATATTCATGGAAGCTCTAGATCCAAGAATGTTTCAAATCGTACAAGAAGGGCCAAACCTCCACAAGTCCTTGCCCAAGAAAATGACTGAAGATGAGATCATCTTAGTCAACTTAGACAAAAGGGCCAAAGACATCATTGCAAGTGCAGTTGATACTCCTACCTTGGATCAAATTGCACACTGCACTACATCCAAGGAAATGTGGGAGTCATTAGCAACTCTCATGGAAGGATCACTAGAAGCCAGAAGCACTGAAGCTGAAAGGAAAAGTAAAACCCTGAGTGATAGTGACTCAGGCACTTCAGATGCAGAGGAGGAAATTCAGTTTGGACTAACTGTCCTATCTGAATCAGAGGAAGAAGTTCAGAATGAATTCATTTCTGAACAAGGTGGAATAAGAGCTCCTCTGTCAAACACCGATTCAGATTCGGAAACAAGCCTCTCAGGAAGTTATGAGGACCTAGTAGAAGATTTAAGAAGGAGCAGAGAACTTTGCAAAAAACAAGCTGATGAAATCTCCATTCTTCAAGCAAGAAACTTTGATCTCTTGGAAAAGGCAGAGAAACTTACACTGCAAAATGCAGAGTTCTGCCAACTCAAGAAGGACTTCAACGCCAGCTCCAACCTGGACATGATGAGTAAGTTAGGAAAAACTCTGAAAGCCTTAGAAGATAGCAGGGAGATATGCTACTCCCTCACCAAAGAGATTGTTTTTCTAAAAAAGGATAGAGACCTGGCTGGCCCCCTGAAACCAAGGGTTAAAAATATAGAAAACAAATTCTCTTTCAAAGGAAAACCATCAACAAGATCCACTAAGCCCATCAATGGCTGCTGCTCTACTCCAAGAGGGGAGCACAACTGCCATCAAGAGAGTGGTTTAGGTCCACTATGGGAGACAAAGGTCAATCTGAGAAAGATGTCACCTACCACTTCCAAGGTACATCTCAAAAAGGAAGACACGGGAAAATAGGAGCTCAGTGGGACAGGAGGAAGAAGGAACCGCCACAAAGGACTGAATTCAAAAGAAGAAACATGAACGGAGAGAGTTATATTTCTAACCAATACAACTCTGTCTCCTACAAGTACACGTCCAACTGTCCACAAAAGAATCATACGCCTGCCTATCGCAACAGGACAAGATACAATAAATTTGATTGTTGGTGCTGTGGCAAGACGGGTCATTTTGCAATTGACTGTTGGCATAATCCAACCACTCCAAGGGTAACGAAGGCTAATCATTATCATCATACATATCCTGGAGCTGTGATTTTTAAAGCTGACAATATCCCAGGACCCAAGACCACTTGGGTCCCTAAGGGTCAATAAATTTATCCTTCAAATAGTCCGAAAGCCTATCAAAAGTAAATTTGAGGCTTTGGACAAGTTGCTGATCTAAAGAACAAAGAACAACAGATTCACTCACTATTTTTCTCTGCAGCAGAGCCTCTAAAAGAAGCCACCTAGGAAAGAACAAAGTCTGTTTAAAACTGACAAGGGATGAAAATTTGGTGCACTTAAATAAATCCCTAGTAAATCGATAAATCAGAACCACCTGACAATAGCCGTCAGTTCATCGATAAATTCCAATAGGCACGGATATCGAACGACTCTTCACCTTCCTCTCACTATAAGTAGAACAACCTCCTAGAAACCTGGCTAACGACTCCTTCCTAGTCTCAGTAGTCCTGCCATGGAGAAGGAAAGCAGCAACCCTGAACCAGGAAAATCCGTAGCTCAAAGTGACTCTCCCCTCCACTCCATTTCAATTCTTCTCGCTACTCAAAAAGTGCAAATGGAAAGCTTCATACAGAAGGCCATTTGTGAGTTTAGGACTGAGTTCAAAACTGATATAGAATCTATAAAGAAGGATGTCCTGTATCTCAACACTCAACATGCCCACTTCACGGGTCTTATTCTGAATAGGATCACCGTCCAAGAGCAAAACTTGAACACCCAACTGTTAGAAGTTAGAGACTTCATAGATGCAGGAAATCAAGTAGCTCTGCAACAGTTAGTCGGGCTTCAAAAATCCATATCTGAAGACGTCCAAGAGATGGAGGATAATGTGAAGGAGAAGATCACGGAGGAGGGGAGGAAAAATATACATGCCGGCTCACATCACGCCATTTGGGTGAGCAATCAAGTCAAAGAAGCTCTACAGGTAACCCCGTGCTTAAATGTACTTAATGAACCCTCAATTAGCTCCGACTCGAATGCTTATGGAGGTGATTCAGAAGAATCCACATCGACCAAGAGGAGAAGAAGAGTCTCCAGTGCAGAGTACCGGCAGGAAAGGCTAAATGAGGTTGAGCCGGACCCCGAAGCTGGTAGGTGGAGTCCCCGTTCAAGGGAAATCATCACGGAGCTGTGGGGTACGTTCGGACATCTTCAAGTCAATCCGGGAAGGGCTTACTCCTCAGTAGAGTGGAATCGACATCTAAAGGAGCTGGATGCAAGGAAGCTTCACAAGATGGCATTTCCGAATGGACCTCCTCCGCCACCAAAGAGAATACCAAGACCCATCCACTTCTATAAACGACAAAAGAAGAAGGAAGCAAAGAAAGCCAGCTCCAGCAAAGATGTCCTGCCTGTCAACAAATGAAAGACATTTACTTCTTAAAAAGTTAAAGTTACGAACATTTTATATACGAACAATTCTAATATCAGAACACTTATATGTGCCTGCTTATAAGGTATATGCCTGAGATACTTTGACATGCTCAATGTGCATAATATTCATGAAATTGCAATCCCTGCTATCTGTCTGCTGATAACCAATAATGTGTCTGTTGATGCCAAAATTGCACCTCCACGATCTACTAGAGGAAATAAGGAGAAAAGGAGGCCACGAGTAGCTGGTTACTTGAGTCGCGAGTGAAGAGGGGAGAAGAAGAGAGGGCCGCTAGCTTGCGGCGAGGCCAGACTTCGCCCGCCGCGGCAAATGCCACTCCTGCGACGGGCTTTCCCTTTATTTAATAATCTGTATTACAGCTCATGGTGTTTAGTACATGGAAATAGAATGAGTACAAGAGAGTTGCGGGTAAGAAAAGAGTAAGCCGCGCGGGCTGTTTGCCGAGGTCGCTCGGCCTGGTCGCAGAGGTCGCTCGGCCTGTTCGCCGAGGTCGCCTGGACAGGTCGCCCGGACAGGTCGCCCGGACAGGTCGCCCGGACAGGTCGCCCGGACAGGTCGCCCGAACTGGTCGCCCGGACAGGTCGCCCAGACAGGTCGCCCGGACAGGTCGCCCGGACAGGTCGCCCGGACAGGTCGCAACTTGGTGCGGGTTGACTGTTTCTAGCCGCCGGTTTTGTCCCCCCACCTGCCTGTCCTCTCTTCATGGTCGAGGGTCCTATTTATAGGCTCTGGGTCGATGTCGTCACCTCCGGTGAGCCGGTGATTGGAGTTCTACCCGCGCGGTCTGAACATGGAGGCCGCCTACTCACGCGGTCTGAAGGAGGAGGTCGCCTACCCACGCGGTCTGAAGGAGGAGGCCGCCTACCTGCACGATCTGAAGGAGGAGGCCGCCTACCCGCGCGGTCTGAAGGAGGAGGCCGCCTACCCGCGCGGTCCGGAGGAGGAGGCCGCCTACCCGTGCGGTCTGAAGGAGGAGGCCGCCTACCCACGTGGTCTGAAGGAGGAGGCCGCCTACCCGCGCGGTTTGAAGGAGGAGGCCGCCTACCTGCATGGTCTGAAGGAGGAGGCCGCCTACCCACGCGGTTTGAAGGAGGAGGCCGCCTACCCGCACGGTCTGGAGGAGGAGGCCGCCTACCCGCGCTGTCTGAAGGAGGAGGCCGCCCACCCGCGTGGTTTGAAGGAGGAGGTCGCCTACCCGCGCGGTTTGAAAGGAGAAGCCGCCCCACCTAGGCGACTTGAAAGGAGAAGGCTGCCCCTTCTTACCATTTTGGGTGTAAAAGAGCCTTTGCGTGAGGTCTATTCCTTCCCGGGCGCGTAATCTGCAAAAATGTAGCAAAAGAGGCCTCCCAGGGGAGGATCGCCGATTTCTGGGTCAACATAATCCCAACACTTTTTCAAATTTCCAAGAAACTTCGAAAAAGTAGGTATTGACCCACAAAAATCGTGATCCGCTAATGGTAAACTATCAAAAGAGTGGGAAAGACAAAAAGGGAACGAGTACCTGATGCCTCTCCACAAAGGAACTAGTGAACGCCTATTCTTTCTCCTGTGAGGGAGGAGAGTCATAGCAAATATAAAACACAATTCACAAGTACCTGAAGGGAACTTGCGGACATCGGCTCACTTTGTCCTCTGAGGTTGACAAGTAATCATCTACTAGTCTCTGAGGATAACTTGATAAGTAAAGAAAGAACGTGGCGCGAGTACCTGAAGAGAACTCACGAATACCTGCTAACCTCTGCAAAAGAGAACTCAAAGTAGGGTATAAAACATAACGCGAGTACCTGAATAGACCTCGCGAGCACCTGCTAATCTCTGCAAAAGAGAACTCACAGATGAAATATAACATAACGCGAGTACCTGAAGAAACCTCGCGAACACCTGCTAATCTCTGCAAAAGAGAACTCAAAGCAGGTATAAAACATAACGCGAGTACCTGAAGAGAACTCGCGAACACCTGCAAATCTCTGCAAAAGAGAATTCAAAGCAGGTATAAAACATAACGCGAGTACCTGAAGAGAACTCACAAACACCTGCTAATCTCTGCAAAAGAGAACTCAAACGCATGTATGAAATATAATATAACGCGAGTACCTGAAGAGACCTCGCGAACACCTGCTAATATCTGCAAAAGAGAATTCAAAGAAGGTAAAAAACATAACGCGAGTACCTGAAGAGAACTCACGAGCACCTGTTAATCTCTGCAAAAGAGAACTCAAACGCATGTATGAAATATAATATAACGCGAGTACCTGAAGAGACCTCGCGAACACCTGCTAATCTCTGCAAAAGAGAATTCAAAGCAGGTAAAAAACATAACGCGAGTACCTGAAGAGAACTCGCGAACACCTGCAAATCTCTGCAAAAGAGAATTCAAAGCAGGTAAAAACATAACGCGAGTACCTGAAGAGAACTCGCGATCACCTGCAAATCTCTGCAAAAGAGAATTCAAAGCAGGTAAGAAACATAACGCGAGTACCTGAAGAGAACTCGCGATCACCTGCTAATCTCTGCAAAAGAGAATTCAAAGCAGGTAAAAAACATAACGCGAGTACCTGAAGTGAACTCGCGAACACCTGCAAATCTCTGCAAAAGAGAACTTAAAACAGGTGTAAAACAAACTACAATGCGAGTACCTGAAGAGAACTCGCGAACACCTGCTAATCTATGTACAAGAGAACTTAAAACAGGTGTAAAGCAATCTATAACGCGAGTACCTGAAGAGAACTCGCGAATACCTGCTAATCTCTACAAAAGAGAACTCAAGAGCAGGTATAAAACAATCTATAACGCGAGTATCTAAAAAGAACTCGCGAACACCTGCTAATCTCTGCAAAAGAGAACTCAAGAGCAGGTATAAAACAATATATAATGCGAGTACCTAAAAAGAACTCGCGAACACCTGCTAATCTCTGCAAAAGAGAACTCAAGAGCAAGTATAAAACAATCTATAACGCGAGTATCTGAAAAGAACTCGCGAACACATGCTAATCTCTGCAAAAGAGAACGCAAGAGCAGGTATATAACAATATATAACGCGAGTACCTGAAAAGAACTCGCGAACACCTGCTAATCTCTGCAAAAGAGAACCCAAGAGCAGGTATAAAACAATCTATAACGCGAGTACCTGAAGAGAACTCGCGAATACCTGCCAATCTCTGCAAAAGAGAACTCAAGAGCAGGTGTAAAACAGTCTATAACGCGAGTACCTGAAGAGAACTCGCGAATACCTGCTAATATCTGCAAAAGAGAACTTAAGAGCAGGTATAAAACAATCTATAACGCGAGTACCTGAAAAGAACTCGCGAATACCTGCTAATCTCTGCAAAAGAGAACTCAAGAGCAGGTATAAAACAATCTATAATGCGAGTACCTGAATAGAACTCGCGGATACCTGCTAATCTCTGCAAAAGAGAACTCAAGAGCAGGTATAAAACTATCTATAACGCGAGAACCTGAAGAGAACTCGCGAGCACCTGCTAATCTCTGCAAAAGAGAACTCAAAAGCAGGTATAAAACTATCTATAACGCGAGTACCTGAAGAGAACTCGCGAGCACCTGCTAATCTCTGCAAAAGAGAACTCAAAGCAGGTATAAAACAATCCAATACGCGAGTACCTGAAGAGAACTCGCGATTACCTGCTAATCTCTGCAAAAACAGAATATAAAACAGGTATAAAACAATCCAATACGCGAGTACCTGAAGAGAACTCGCGATTACCTGCTAATCTCTGCAAAAACAGAACATAAAGCAGGAATAAAACAATCCAATACGCGAGTACCCGAAGAGAACTCGCGATTACCTGCTAATCTCTGCAAAAACAAAACATAAAGCAGGTATAAAACAATCTAATACGCGAGTACCTGAAGAGAACTCGCGAATACCTGCTAATCTCTGCAAAAACAGAACATAAAGCAGGTATAAAACAATCTAATACGCGAGTACCTGAAGAGAACTCGCGAATACCTGCTAATCTCTGCAAAAACAGAACATAAAGCAGGTATAAAACAATCCAATACGCGAGTACCTGAAGAGAACTCGCGAATACCTGCTAATCTCTGCAAAAACAGAACATAAAGCAGGTATAAAACAATCCAATACGCGAGTACCTGAAGAGAACTCGCGATTACCTGCTAATCTCTGCAAAAACAGAACATAAAGCAGGTATAAAACAATCTAATACGCGAGTACCTGAAGAGAACTCGCGAATACCTGCTAATCTCTGCAAAAACAGAACATAAAGCAGGTATAAAACAATCTAATACGCGAGTACCTGAAGAGAACTCGCGAATACCTGCTAATCTCTGCAAAAACAGAGCATAAAGCAGGTATAAAACAATCCAATACGCGAGTACCTGAAGAGAACTCGCGAATACCTGCTAATCTCTGCAAAAACAGAACATAAAGCAGGTATAAAACAATCCAATACGCGAGTACCTGAAGAGAACTCGTGAATACCTGCTAATCTCTGCAGAAACAGAACATAAAGCAGATATAAGACAATCTATAATGCGAGTACCTGAAGAGAACTCGCGAATACCTGCTAATCTTTGCAAAAACAGAACATAAAGCAGGTATAAAACAATCTAATACGCGAGTACCTGAAGAGAACTCGCGAATACCTGCTAACCTCTGCAAAAACAGAACATAAAGCAGGTATAAATGATTTCATAACTGTTAGTCTTTGCTATTTTACTTACTTGTGGATATTCATATGCGATCTTCTGTTTTTAGCGTTATTCCTTATAAAGCTTCAAATCCTTTCTGAAAAACCTCCAGGGAAAAGATATCTCCAAAAGAATAATTGCCTCAGTGAAGATGAATCGCGGGCTGAAACTGCCAGAGATTATATCTTCATAAGCTCTGATTGTAAGCAATGAGCCGTGCAGTTAAAATGCAATCCAGAGGATTAATAAGTCCATTTCCCGACTATTAGAGTGAAAGCCTTGACTTGATTATCTCGAGTCAGAAATACTGCATTGTGGCTTCCTGTAATAGCCCGCTTTCCAGCTTTAAAGCCAGATACATTTTACTCACTTGGCTAGCATATTACGCAGCCATTTTTCATAACTTGTAGTACTCTTTCAAACTGACCGACTTGATAGATAAAAACCGCCCAGTCTAAAAGTTTTTCAACTTTTTAAATGACCAAGTGGACCAATATTTGTACCTGTTAGATACTACTTTTCTCCAAATGATCGAGGATCATAAGAGAGATAATTTTCCTGTAAGGAAAAAGGAATGGCTACAGACTCAGATGACCAAGTGGGCAGGTGGGCCTAGGCGGCGAACATTGCTTTCCTCAAGTGGTCATAAGAGCTGTAGAAATAAAGAAAAAGTAAGTACAGACCCAGATGACCAAGTGGGCAGGTGGGCCTAGGCGGCGAACATTGCTTTCCTCAAGTGGACATAAGGGCTGTAAACGACTCAACTGCTCTCTTGCCTAGGGCTACAAGCCGAGTTGATCAATTGGGCAGGTGGGCCTAGACGGCGAACATTGCTTTCCTCAGAGAGATCAACTCAGTTGTGGGTCCAGCTTAGGCATCGCTTGAGAGTACCTAGGAGTATTCGATGGTCACAGACTAAGATGATCAGTTGGGCAGGTGTGGTTATGCCGCAGGGGCTATACCGACATTGCTTTCCTCAGAAAGATCATCAAAGCTGTAACTATATCCCTCTCGGGGCATGATAGAGCCAACATTCACCTAGACCTCCCTTGATGCAGGGGTGTGTCGGATATCAGCCGGGATCCAAGGTTCCGAAGACCACCGCACGGGAATTGGCAAGCTACCACTACACGTGTGCGAAAACTCCCCGCTACACATGATCTTCGTGGTTTTACGCTAATGACTACAATCCGAGGGGGTTCAAGCAGAACTTGGCGATGTCTCCGTGGTTCAGTGAGTTTGATAATAAGTAAAAAGGAATAGACAAGTCACAAGGAAAGGTGTCAGTATTGTGGACACTTCATTCGATATCAAAATGCAAACAAATGAGAGCATTATCATTAAGGACAGAACCGTTTTGAGATCGTCGCCGCTCGTAGATGTCTTCACCATCACTTGACTACACTTGTCTAGAGATGATAAGTTCCATTTCTTAACTCCTTGATGATAAATGGGCCTGCCCAGTTAGGACTTAATTTCCCAATGGGACCTGATATGGCTGGACGAGGTTCGACTCGGAGCCACCTCCCAACAAATTTTGATTTATAATGGGAAGAGTCTTGCTATTATCCTGCAAGAAAAGTTAGCCCATCAACTTGATATGGAGAATTATTCATACTCACCTTATAGAACTCATGGCGAGGAATAGAGAATTCTTCTACTTCAAGCCGAGTTAGTAGCTGACGTAGTATTATGTTGAGAATTCACTTGTCCTTTGAGTTGAATGTTCTCTGCTAATAGGAGAGGGACGTCGTTGTTTTGCACACGCTTTTCTGGATGATCGGGGGGATGCTCGGGGATGCCCGCGGCCTTCTGACGGATGATCCATGAAAACAAGAATTGTCGAAAGAGAAAAACTGAAATAACTTTCAAACGGAGCCGAATTTTTGAAATCTGAGGGCTGAAAAGTGCTTGAACGGGGAACCCAGTTCTATTTTTGGATAGTTCAGCTCAAGCCGGTCGCGTCGGGCTTTGAATTTCTGAATTCCGACACCCGGATCAAAAGTTATGGCCGTTTTAAAATTGAATGTATTTTAGGCCAAATCTCGCATCCTCATCGCAACTATTGTTCATCAACCACTCGCAATCTGAAGGTCGCGTGTTTCTGTTGATGCCAAAATTGCACCTCCACGATCTACTCGAGGAAATAGGGAGAAAAGGAGGCCGCGAGTAGCTGGTTACTTGAGTCGCGAGTGAAGAGGGGAGAAGAAGAGAGGGCCGCTAGCTTGCGGCGAGGCCAGACTTCGCCCACCGCGGCAAATGCCACTTCTGCGACGGGCTTTCCCTTTATTTAATAATCTGTATTACAACTCATGGTGTTTAGTACATGGAAATAGAATGAGTACAAGAGAGTTGCGGGTAAGAAAAGAGTAAGCCGCGCGGGCTGTTTGTCGAGGTCGCTCGGCCTGGTCGCAGAGGTCGCTCGGCCTGTTCGCCGAGGTCGCCCGGATAGGTCGCCCGGACAGGTCGCCCGGACAGGTCGCCCGGACAGGTCGCCCGGACAGGTCGCCCGGACAGGTCGCCCGAACTGGTCGCCCGGACTGGTCGCCCGGACAGGTCGCCCGGACTGGTCGCCCGGACAGGTCGCCCGGACAGGTCGCCCAGACAGGTCGCAACTTGGTGCGGGTTGACTGTTTCTAGCCGCCGGTTTTGTCCCCCCACCTGCCTGTCCTCTCTTCATGGTCGAGGGTCCTATTTATAGGCTCTGGGTCGATGTCGTCACCTCCGGTGAGCCGGTGACTGGAGTTCTACCCGCGCGGTCTGAACATGGAGGCCGCCTACTCACGCGGTCTGAAGGAGGAGGTCGCCTACCATTGTTATCACAGTAGAGAACTACGGGACCAATAATGCTAGGAACTACATTTAGCTCGCCGATGAATTTCCTAATCCATACAGCCTCCTTCGCCGCATTCACTGCAGCGACATACTCAGCCTCAGTCGTAGAATCAGCAACTGTCTCTTGCTTGGAACTCTTCTAGCTTACAGCTCCTCCATTAAGGCAAAACACAAAACCTGACTGAGACTTCGAATCATTCCTATCAGTTTGGAAGCTGGCATCTGTGTAACCACTTACAACGAGCTCTTCCTCTCCACCATACACTAAGAATACATCCTTAATCCTTCTCAAGTACTTCAGGATATTTTTCACGGCTATCCAGTGACATTCACCGGGATCAGACTGATACCTGCTAGTCATGCTCAAAGCAAAAGATACATCGGGTCGAGTACATAGCATTGCATACATGATTTACCCAATTGCCGAAGCATATGGAATCAACTTCATGCGGTCCTTATCTTCACAAGATTTTGGACACTGGTCCTTAGAGAGATTCACACCATGAGACATGGGAAAAAATCCTTTCTTGTACTCAAGCATGTTGAACCGCTTCAACACCTTCTCAATGTACGTACTCTGGGTCAAACCCAGCAACTTCTTCGATCTATCTCTATAGATCTTAATACCGAGTATGTAAGTCGCTTCACCCAAGTCCTTCATAGAAAAGCAGTTCCCTAGGTTGTTCTTAACAACTTTCAGGGTAGGTATGCCATTCCCGATCAGCAGTATGTCATCTACATATAATATCAGGAAGACAACAATTCTCCCACTAATTCGCTTGTAAACACACGGTTCATCCTCATTCTTGACAAAACCAAACTCTTTGATTTTCTCATCAAAACGAAGATTCTAACTTCTAGAGGCCTGTTTCAATCCATAGATGGACCTATTCAGCTTGCATATTTTAGTGGCTTCATTTGGGGATACAAAACCCTCGGGTTGTGTCATATACACTTCCTCAAGGAGGTTTCCATTTAGGAAAGCCGTTTTGACATCCATCTGCCAGGTCTCGTAGTCATAATACGCAGCAATAGCAAGCAATATCCTAATGGACTTTACCATGGCAACAGGGGAAAAGGTCTCATCATAGTCAATACCATGAATTTGCTTGAAACCCTTAGCCACCAATCGCCCTTTGAATGTCTGTACATTCCCATCCATGTCGGTCTTCTTCTTGAAGACCCACTTGCACCCTATGGGTCGTACCCCTTCAGGTGGTTCCACCAAGTTCCAAACTTGGTTTGTATACATGGAGTCCATTTCGGATTTCATAGCCTCAAGCCATTTGTCAGAGTCCGGTCCATTCATAGCCTCTTGGTAGGTTGCTGGTTCATCATCATGATCCATAAGCAACACATTACCTATTTGAGACACGAGAAATCCATATCTCTCAGGCTCAAATCTTGGTCTACCAGATCTACGTAGGACTTGTGTCTCTTGAGCAGGTTCTCCAGCTACAACATCTTGTAGTCCTGGCTCAGAATCCAACTCTGGTTCATTCACTACTTGTGGTTCTTGAACTTCTTCAAGTTCTACCTTTTGCGTCTTTCTTGACAAGAACTCTTTCTCCAAGAAGACACCCATCCTTGCGACAAACACTTTGCCCTCAGACGGTAGGTAAAAGTAATATCCTTTCGTTTCCTTAGGATATCCCACCAGATAACACTTATCTGATTTGAGTTCCAGCTTGTCAGGCATTTGACGTCGTACGTATGCCTCACAGCCCCAAATTTTAATGAATGACATACTAGGACGCTTCCCAGTCCATATCTCATATGGTGTCTTTAGAACCGTTTTCGTCGGAGTGCGATTCAGTGTCATTGCAGCTGTCTCTAAAGCAAAACCCCAAAAGGAAACAAGCAAGTCTGCATGACTCATCATCGACCGTACCATGTCTAACAGAGTACGATTTCTCCTCTCAGACACACCATTATGCTGCGGTGTCCTAGGTGGAGTGAGCTGTGATACAATACCACACTCTTTCAGATGATCACGAAACTCATGACTCAGGTATTCGCCACCTCGATCAGATCGGAGTGCTTTAACCTTTTTACCCAATTGGTTCTCCACTTCATTTTTAACTCTTTGAACTTTTCAAAAGTTTCGGATTTGAACTTCATAAGATACACATATCCGTATCTACTGAAATCATCAGTAAATGTAACGAAGTAGAAATACCCACCTCTAGCCATAGAACTCATGGGCCCGCATACATCACTATGTACAACACCCAAGAGATCCCCAGCCCTCTCAGTATAACCAGTGAAAGGGGCTTTAGTCATCTTGCCTAATAAACAAGACTCGCATCGCTCAAATGATTCATAATCAAATGAGTCCAATAGTCCATCTTTATGGAGCTTGGATATGCGCTTCTCGTTTATATGGCCCAAACGACAATGCCAGAGATATGTAGGATTTGAGTCATTTGTTCTTAGTCTTTTATTATTATCTACATTATAGATCGGATGGTCTAGGTTCAAAACATAAAGACCATTAAACAATTGAGCTACAGCATAACAAACATCATTCTTAAATATAGAACAACAATGGTTCTTAATTATAAAAGAAAATCCAATCATGTCTAAGCATGAAATGGATATAATGTTTCTAGTTATGGCCGGAACATAATAACAATTATTAAGTTCTATTACAAGCCCACTGGGCAAAGAAAGACGGTAAACCCCTACGGCTACAGCAGCAACTCTTGCTCCATTGCCGACGCGCAGGTCCACCTCTCCTTTACTCAGCAATCTCCTCCTTCCCAGTTCCTGCACATTTGTACAAATGTGAGAACCACATCCGGTATCCAATACCTAAGATGAAGGAGCAGAAAGGTTTATCTCTATAACGTAAATATTCGAAGCGGAAGTCATACCTCCCTTCATTTTCCGCAGACCGTCAATGTACGAAGGACAATTCCTCCTCCAATGACCAGCCTTGCCACAGTGGTGGCATTTCCCTTCCTTCACGGTGCTCTTCTTTTTCAGCGCAGAAGATTTGGGATCAAGATGTGACTTAGGTCCCACCTTCGTCTTCTTGAAGCCCTTGGCCTTACCCTTGCCTTTATGTACCATCAATATGGGACTAGCAGGCTTGGCCTTCTTCATGTTTATCTCGGCAGTTCGCAACATGCCTAGGAGCTCGGGCAGTGTCTTGTCTATTTCATTCATGTTGTAGTTCAAGACAAACTGCTCATAACTATCCGGCAACGATTGCAGGATAAGATCTGTGGCCAACTCTTGACCCAGAGGAAAACCCAGTCTCTCCAGGTTCTCTATATACCCAATCATCTTGAGTACGTGAGTACCAACTGAGTCTCGAGCTCCCATTTTGCACTGAAATAAGGCCTTCGTGACATCGAACCTCTCTTGACGAGCTTGCCCTTGAAACATTTTCTTTAGGTGCTCGTTAATCTCCTTGCACCCCATGTTCTCGTGTTGCTTCTGAAGCTCAGAGTTCATGGTGGCAAGCATAAGGCACTCGACGTCTAAGGCGTCATCGATATACTTCTTATAAGCATCCTTATCAACTCGGGACGAGTTCCCGGTCGGCACCTCGAGGGCTTCTTCTTCCAAGACGTAGAGCTTTCGCTCTTGCCTGAGAACAATTCTCAGGTTCCTATACCAGTCCATGTAATTCGTCCCACTTAGCTTGTCCTTCTCAAGGATAGCTCTCAGGGACAAGGTGGAATGTGAACCACTTGCCATGGAATTCTACAAGAATTCATGCAGAATTTAATCAGTACCTTAATTTCAAAATACAATTTATTTTAATTTGGACTTCAATTAAACACTCCCACTATTTTATTCAAATTGATAGCCCTCACTATCAACTCGGAGAGTCCATGCGAGCTACTCTCTTAGTGGACAAGATCCGTATTTCACCAACACCACGAGTCCGCTTTGGCGTTCCTCTCATAATGCGGTTATTTAGGTAGACAACACTTGTCAATTGCATCATTATGCAACTCTTGTATGGTTGGTGAATAACTCTTTATTCGCATCCATCATATGGAGCATGCCAACCCTATGCCTCTAGGCACTCAACGTTTGAGGTCACCTAGTTAAGCTAGACCCGATGTCGACAGTGGGATATCACAATTATCCGCTCGCACCCTTACCAAGATAGATTAATGCACCTTGCTTTGGCAAGCCCACACTTCATCGATCGAGGCAGGAAGAGTGTCATCCATCGGAAGGCATCCGAACACTTAATATTTGATGAAGGGATTTTAATTTTAAATAATAGGTTAACACTTAACCATGATCAACATTTGATCAAAGTGCACATCCACAGAAAAACAAGCATTCTAAAATCCACATGCATCCCTTATGTGCACAACATAAGACTATCAACCTTTGATAGACGAAAGGGCTAAATCTGGACATTTAGAACTCTTCCAAATCTTCAGATTTACATGCATTGGACAAAGGCAAAGACAACTCGACTTAAAGCAGTAGACAAGCTCGTCTCTCATTGTTGGATTCAAAATCCAAAACAATACAAGGGTTCATTAACCACTTGAGGGACGGTTACTGCTAAGGAGACAACAATTTCTAACAATTAGAAATTACCACGAAATCCCAAACGTTCCTGGCGGGGTACCAAGACCCCCTTTGAAAAATCATCAACATTTGATGTTCCAGGAAGAAATCTTGACATTTAGAACACTTCTAAATACCTAGATTTGCACGTACTGGGATAACCAAACTTCTGAAACAACATTCATGACCAGAACCTAGCTCTGATACCACTGTTGGGTTTTTCTAGAACCATACATCAAATGTAGGCGCAGCGGAAAAAGAAGAGAAACAACCCAAAAGATCCGGATCGACCATGAATGTTGAATCAAGAAGTTAATCAAAATGCTAGGTATGAAATTACCTTGGCGGGATTGGATCAAATCCAGCCTAGATGCTCCAAGAAGAAGATTGCTGTTGGCGGCAAGGAGAGTTCTCACGTAGAATAATATCCACGTCTCTACAGCAGTCCACACGAGCCGGGAGAAGAAGACTACACCTTGCGCTTCCACGGATTGCTAGATCCGCTTCAGGAAGAACAACACCGGCGACAATCGTCGGAGAGGAAGTCGTCGGAGGCGATTCAGACGGAACCCCTTCCGTCTAGGGTTCGAGAGGAACTTCTTCCGTCTAGGACGAGCGGAACTCCTTCCGTCGAGGGCGAGCGGAACTCCTTCCGTCGGCTTCTATTTCATTCGGTAATGAGAACCCTAAAAGAAGTCCTATTTATACCCAAAGGATAAACAGCTTCATGAAGAATCGCTATCCGCAGACCACACAGCAGAATGGGGCTTCTGTTACAATTCGTCGGGATTCCACGGAACAGCATTCGTCGAGATTTCACGGGACAATCCGACGAATTCCGACGAATCACAACAGACGGCAACAATTGCCTAGTTAATGCTCTCTGTGATAATTCGTCGAGATTCCACGGAACAATCCGACGAATCCCGACGAATTCCGACGAATCACAACAGACGACAACATTTGCCGAGTTAATGATCTCTGTCACAGTTCGTCGAGTTTCCACGGAACGACCCGACGAATCCGACGAATTCCATCCGTGTAAACCCGACGAATTCAGACAGCAACATTTGCTGGACTTCCCCCATTCTTTATGGTGATTGGTAACCTTTACCAACATAGTCAATCTTCCAACTTCTCCACGTGCTCTTATGTGCGACCCTGCAGGCTCATATCACGTTGGCAGTGACATTACATGTTTGACCACTTCTAGATCACAATGGTAACTCCAACAAATCAAACGGTAGCATAGGGATGTGTGTAGACGTTCGTTAGCCTCGTATTGCCCGAGTTAGGAGAAAGGATTATCTTTCTCGGTGGCTAGAACTTGCCCCAAGCGATTCTTGAAGCATGGGCATACGGTTAGTCAATTGCGTGAATGTGATATAGGCCATCATTTTGGCCCGGTTGAGCCTTTGTGCCCACTCCTATTGCTTTATCCTCGTTAGACCAATTGTGCCTACCCTTCCTTTGATTCAGCCCCACTGTTGTCTCACCAAAGCCTAAATGCCAATCCTAGTCGCACAACCAAATCTGAGCTTTAGCTGTTGATTATTTTCATGAGTTGGGTTGTTGATTTGGTGATATGTTTGTGAAGATGTGGATGCGCTTCATTGCTCATTTTGCTGAAAATATTTTGAAAAGAGAAAGAAAATAAGAAAAAGAAGAGAAGTGAAAAGGAAAGAAAAAGATATGAGCTTTAATGAAAAATCTGTGTAAAAATCTATGTTTGGGAGTAGGCGGTGCACACACCCATGTTGTTAAGTCCAAGTCTGGGGGTGTGATGTACCCGCGTGTTTGTGTGGTGAACGAGAATAATTTTTGCATGAGCTTATTTGGGTTTAGTGCTTGAGCCGTCGTTTTTATCGTTGTTTATCCTCACCTAAACCCAAGCCCCATTTAAAACCTAAAGTCCTATTGATTCACGCATTTGAGTCAAACCAGTGCCGTGGAGAGAGTGCGAACGGGCAAGCTTATGGTCACTGACATTGATGGATTTCAATGGAGGTTGTCTCGAGCCCCGATCTTTGGCAATGCTCGCCTCAGCGTTCAGTTTACTTTCTTCCTATGTACAACCTTGTGATTCACCGTGATTCAATTTTTGAGTAAATGTAATATATAAATATGCTCCTAGGAAATTATAAACTAATATGTATAATTAGAAATTTTATCTACTGTATTTCTACGCACATGAGCATGCGACTTCGCATGGTACTCCGCTTGAAAGTTTCTTCGCCAGCTTATGTTTTTCCTGTCCGCGAGAGATGGTTTGCTCGGGACGCGCAAACAGGTAAGTCTGGGGGTGTGATGAGTCCCAAATATATACACATTTATGGACTCATCTGGGCCAATTTTCTAGTCTTTGCACTTCACTTTAGACATGTTTTCACTCATATTTGATACTCCATGCTAAGTGCACCTCTAGGCCCATTTTTGGTGTTATTTCATGTTCTTCTCCTTTATTAGTTTTCATGCATGGTTAAGTGTCACTTTCAGTGGCAGGATTCGTGGTTATGCTGGAACAGGAGTTGTGCAGGTGTTCCCGGTACAAATCTGTACAGGAACACCGCGCACGATCACTGGTTCTATCGCGCACGACCACTGGTCGTGCGCCACTGATCGTGCGCACTTAACGCCCATTTTATGAGTTCTGTTTGGCTTATCACACGACCACTTACGGTAGTGCGCACGACCACTGGTCGTGTGCCATTGGTCGTGCGAACATTGTATTTTATAATTTTCTTACCTTGCAGGCTCCGTCCAGGCAGGCGCACGATCACAGGATGCTAGTGCGCACGACCACTGGTCGTTCGCCAATGACCTTGCGCACTGTTTATTCCAGCGCCTATAAATTCTCCTGCTCGCGATTTAGGTCGGATCACTCGCCGTTTTTCTCGCCCAGCTCCGCCGTTCCGCCCGATTTCGCCCTCCATCGCCGCCCACCATATGGAGGTGCTCCGGGCTTGTTCTTCACGCCAATCTTGAGCCGGAGCTTCCTCTCGGCCTCCTCCTTCATCCTAGCGCTCCAAAGGAAGACCTAGCCGCCATTACCTTCAAGCAAGAGGAAGTTTGCAACCTCCACCGGATCGTGACACGAAGAAGACGGGCTCATTGGAGAGTAGTGACAGCTCTCTGTACCCCGGACGTAGCTGCGGACCGATCTTGGACGCGGATTGACAACCCGGCGATTCCAACTGTGAATCTACAACGAGCCTTCGGATTCGGTCGATTTCTTGCCTCATTCTTCTCTTATTGATGTGTTTGTAGCTAGATCTCTCATGTATTTATGATGAACACTATGAATCGTGCTTGTATTCTTAATTTCATGTCTATGTGAAGTTATATTTTGTTCATATGTGTACGAGGTGCGCCCCATTCCATCCTCCATCCCGCCGTCGTGTTTGGTGCCGCACTAGCAATTGCTAGTGGCGTGCTTGTCGAAGAGGTGCTTGCGACCCTCATTCAGTATGCCTACTCGCCCATCCACCTACCGAAGCGTGGCATAGCGGCCCGTGTATTCCATCCCGCCTAACGAAGCAGCGCGCTCAAGGCCTGCATAGTTCGATCCGTTTGCCTACTCGTCCATCCGCCCTTACGAAGTAGCGCGTTCAAGGCCTACGTAGTCTTCCATCCCGCCGAGCGAAGCATTGCATAGCGGCATTGCATAGGAGTAGTTGTAATATTTTACTTTATTATTCACAACCCAAATCCCTTTCATCCGCATTCCACCTATCGCTGGACTTCGATCTCAAGTCCTTCCTCGAAACCTAACTCCACCTTACTGTGTTCCTCAAGAGACCGACACTCGGGGATTTTCCCCATTATTATTACTTGCGCGACCGGTGCACTTGCCGAAAATAATCGCATCACTACCCGCGCGGTCTGAAGGAGGAGGCCGCCTACCCGCGTGGTCCGGAGGAGGAGGCCGCCTACCCGCGCGGTCCGGAGGAGGAGGCCGCCTACCCGCGCGGTCTGAAGGAGGAGGCCGCCTACCCGCGTGGTCTGAAGGAGGAGGCCGCCTACCCGCGCGGTTTGAAGGAGGAGGCCGCCTACCTGCATGGTCTGAAGGAGGAGGCCGCCTACCCGCGCGGTCTGAAGGAGGAGGCCGCCTACCCGCGCGGTCTGGAGGAGGAGGCCGCCTACCCGCGCTATCTGAAGGAGGAGGCCGCCTACCCACGCGGTTTGAAGGAGGAGGTCGCCTACCCGCGCAGTTTGAAAGGAGAAGTCGCCCCACCTAGGCGACTTGAAAGGAGAAGGCTGCCCCTTCTTACCATTTTGGGTGTAAAAGAGCCTTTGCGTGAGGTCTTTTCCTTCCCGGGCGCGTAATCTGCAAAAATGTAGCAAAAGAGGCCTCCCAGGGGAGGATCGCCGATTTCTGGGTCAACAGTGTCCTTAGCTAACACATAGGTATACGCCAGCAAGATGCAGGCTCGGTAGATAAGCAAGTTATACTAGACATTCAGACACAGATTATGCAGGGAGCTGTAAAGAAAAGAGATTATCAAGAGAGAGCTTATACTACTCCTTGGAGAAAGAAACGGAAGGAGCCTGCTGCGCCAAGCACGGAGCAGAAGGATTATAGATAAAATTCAATTCAAGAACAATCGATTTCTTTTACATGAATATTCATCGATGAATGCTTATAAGGCACATGCTTAAGGTTAAAATGCTGCCTTCTATTCTACATGCAAGTTACTCATAAATTATTGCTATGATTTCTCTTGCAAAATACCATTGTATATGCCTGTGCTTAGCCAAAATGTCATACAATCATATAAATGCTTGTGCTAGATATCAGATGCAAACTATGCAGAATGCAGGAAAATAGGTAAAGTATCTCTTGGAGCAACTAGGTCAAGAATACTTGAAAGCTTTGAATGAAGGCAAGAAGTCAGAAAGGGGGAGAAAGAGTGCTCAAAGAAGAGACATCAAATCAAGGGGGAGCTACAAAATTGATGTACTCAAAGACACCCTAAAGACAGGGGGAGCAAATCAAGGGGGAGCTAGCTCAAAGATAAGTTATATCTTGACACACCTTCTGTTAAGATTATGATATTTATTGTCATGTGAAGTAGTCTTGAAATGAGATTCTGACTTCTTTAAATAGGGGGAGATTGTTGGGAATCGTGCCCACATGATTCCTGATTTGAAGAAGTCATCATGTCAAGAATACTTCACTTTGTATTTGATCACACATCTAGTTCATAATCTCAGGAGAATACAAGTATACAAGTATATATCGTCGAGAAGGACAGAAGGGATGGCCGACAAAGTATGCTTGTCGCTGTAATGACAAGCAAAGTAGACGCAGAGAAACTGTCAAAGAAAGACATGTCGTCGAGAAGAATGGAGTATCGTCGACATCAAAATAGCGGCCATGTCGACAAGACAATACTACAATTACAACGACAGAATGAACAAAGAAGGTTCCAACGACACAGTCAAAGTCAGCATATCATCGTATATACAGGAACGCCAGTATGTCTCGTATCGTTGGAATGCAAGCGGCGGAGGCAGAAGCAAGGAGATCTGAGAAGAAGTTCCAAAGTACAAGGAGCCGACAAAGGGTTGTCGTCGAGATACATTCCATGTCGTCGTAACGATGGAATGTATCGTCGAGACAAATTCAAATCTCGCGGATGCGTTGTCAGAAATTAATGCCGCCGCCTGCTTGTCCAATCAGGGGCCTGCTATGATGGCTGGGCGTCTGACAGGAAAGGAAAGCTAATGTGACCGTTATACGGCTTGTCCTCTCTATAAAAGGCAACAGGGTTGCCCTAGAAAAGATAACTTCGTGTGCAAGAAAGAACTAGAAAAAGTATCCCGCCGTTCAATAGAACAATACATTCTTGCGGAGAAGAAGAAGAAGTTCTGAAGAAGCAGTCATCCTCACCGACTGCTAAGAAGCCAATCCACATCCGGCTAAGAAAGAATTGAAGAAGAACCGTGCATTCAAGATCTGATTCAGAAGCATTCTCTTCATTCTCAAGAAGCAGATCATCATCAGGCTAAGGTTGCCGATCAACATCAAGCAGAAGAAACAGTTTATATCTGTAATCTCTTGTAAGGCTTGCGGGCCATATTATCTAGCTTGAGGGCTGGAGAGCTGTGAGGCTTGAGAGCCAGGGCAGTGCACTCGCGGGTGCGATTTGTCGAGCTTGCGGGCTCGGGGGCAGTAGGGACTTGCGGGTCTAGGCTGTTGGGACTTGCGGGTCCGAAAGGTAGGGCTTGAGGGCCTGAGTGTCGAGCTTGTGGGCTCGGGGGCAGTAGGGGCTTGCGGGCCTAGGCTGTTGGGACTTGCGGGTCCAAAAGGTAGGGCTTGAGGGCCTGAGTGTCGAGCTTGCGGGCTCGGGGGCAGTAGGGGCTTGCAGGCCTAGGCTGTTGGCACTTGCGGGTCCGTGGTGTAAGGCTTGAGGGCCGGAAGATTTTGGCGGAGTTTGCCGAGCCTAGCGGATCGCTGGGTAGGCGCAGAGGGACAAGACTACTCAAGACGCCCGGTCTTGAGGAACCTCTATAGATCGATTGTGTGCTTTCTGTGATTAGTTCTTTACATTCTGCAAATCCGTTAATCACAATCGAGAAATACCTAAAGGGGATAGTATAAATTAGAAAAACCTATTCACCCCCCTCTAGGTGATTTAGTAGACACCCCATAAACAACAAGGAGTGCTGTCTCTAGGTTTGTTTCCTTCTTCTTCTTCATATGATGTGAGATTAGGATCATGAATTGGAGAGGATTTTGATTTCCTTTTAGATGATGTTGAGCTTGAAGAGCTTGAAGAGACCTTCTTCTTCTTTTGCTTCTTAGCTTTCTTCTGCTTGGGAGAAAATTCTGCTGGAGGATGATTTGATAAAACTCTTTCCCATCTCTCTATCATTCTGATGTCCATTTTCTTCATATGATTTATCTTGGATCCAAGTTTGTTATTTAAGGAGTCTGGAATGACTTTTACTAAACATAGAGATAATATCCTACCCATGTTGGGTGCTTGGATACATTCGATTATTCTGTCAAACACCACCCTCCCCCAATCTGTTCTCAATGTTTGAATGATCCTGGTCAGAAGAATAAACATTTTCCTAGAAATTTTATCATGAGACCCAGTCTTGCATAACAGACCCTTTCCGAACACATCTGTCAGCAGTTTTCCTCTTGAATTCATTCCTTTCCTAAGAATACTCCCAGAGATTTCATGTGATGTTTCAATTCCGCACCAGACTTGTGCTAATCTAATCTGCTCAGAGCTCACTTATTCTTCTTCTTCATTACCTTTTAATCTTGGCAGTTCTAGTGCCTTAGCGAGTCTTGATGGAGAGATCTTAATCTTCTTACCATTTACAGTGGTTTTAAGCTTCGAATTGACGGAGTCTATTACTATATTGGAGAAAAGTTCTAAGACCTCTCGTTTCCAAATTAGAGTCGATTCAGATAGCACAAATTCTAGTCCTGCTTTGTAGATTAGCTCGATGGTTGATTTGATTTCCACTAGAGCTGTTTGGAATCCATTGCGAACAAGCTCGCCTCCTTCGTAAAGGTAATCACTGCTTTTGGGAGGCATTGTGGTTGTTGATTGTAGAGTGAAAGAATTGATGGAGAAATTTTCTAGGGCAGATAATTTCCAATTGAGAAATCTAGGGCAAATGTACTAACGAAGTGTCTTCCCTATTTATAGAAATTCTAATTCAAGAAGATGAATAGCCGCGCGCCGGACTTGTTTGACAAGATTGATCAAATGGTTCAAATTTACCCTGTCGAGACGGCCTAACTATGTTCACACAAGCGTTGAGATAGCTCGACGCCATTTATCCTCGCTCGACGCCAGGTATCTTCTCGACGCCAGGTATCTTCTCGATGCCAGGTATCTTCTCTCGACGCCAGGTATCTTCTCTTGACGCCAGGTATCCTCTCTCGACGCCTGATATCCTCTCCACTCACCTTTTAGGACTTAATTGTTATTTTCATTTATTTATTTCATTTTCTATACTTATTTGTGAGTTGTCATTTATTCTAGCTTTATTTTATTTAATTTCAAGACAACTTTATTCCATTTTTAGCATTCCTAATTCAATTTTGAAGTTATTAAATTTTGTTTCATCCAGGGGTTTAGTGAATATATCAGCAACTTGTTTGTCAGTGGGGACATATTCAATTATGATATCTCCATTTTCTACACGTTCTCTAATGAAGTGATATCTAATTTCTATGTGCTTAGTTCTGCTATGTGATATAGGATTATTAGCTATAACAATAGCACTAGTTGAATCACAATATAGAGGAGATTTACTTAGCTGGACTTTATAGTCTTGGAGTTGGTGTTGAATCCATAATAGCTGAGCACAACAGTTTCCAGCTGAGATGTACTCAGATTCTGCTGTAGAGATAGCTACACTGGTCTGCTTCCTGCTACTCCAAGATATTAGTCTTTTGCCAAGGAATTGACATGTGCCTGATGTACTTTTTCTGTCCTCCTTGCATCCTGCAAAGTCAGCATCTGAAAAACCAATTAGTTCAAAGTCATTGCTTCTAGGATACCAAAGGCCAAGATTAAGAGTACCCTTCAGATATCTCAGGATTCTTTTGACAGCAGTGTAGTGAGATTCTTTAGGGTTCACTTGATACCTAGCACACACACATGTTGAGAACATAATGTCTGGCCTGCTAGTAGTTAGGTAGAGCAATGAGCCAATGATGCCTCTGTACAAGGTTTCATCAATAGGTTTCCCTTTGTCATCCTTGTCCAATGATACATTGGCTGCCATTGGTGTTTTCATGACAGTGGAATTTTCCATTCCAAACTTCTTGATAATCTCTTTGGTGTACTTGGTCTGAGAAATGAAAATTCCTTCCTCAGACTGTTTCACTTGGAGTCCTAAGAAGTATTTGATCTCACCCATGCTGCTCATTTCAAATTTCCCTTGCATAAGGATTGCAAACCTTTTGCAAAGGTTATTATCAGTTGAGCCAAAAATTATATCATCTACATATATTTGAACTAGAATAATATGACCTTTAACTACCCTAAGAAACAATGTCTTGTCTATCTTTCCCCTTGAGAATTTATTCTCAATGAGAAATCTAGATAATGTCTCGTACCAGGCTCTAGGTGCCTGTTTCAGGCCATACAAAGCTTTTAATAAAAGATAGACATGGTTTGGATGAGTAGAGTCAATAAAACCTGGGGGTTGTTCTACATATACTTCCTACAGTATTGTTCCATTAAGGAATGCTGACTTTACATCCATTTGATAAACTATGAATCCAGTATGTGCTGCAAATGCCAGGAATAGTCTGATTGCCTCCAATCTTGCCACAAGAGCAAACACTTGATCAAAATCTATGCCTTCCTCCTGTCTATATCCTTGGGCAACCAACCTTGCTTTGTTTTTGATAATCACACCATTTTCATCCAGCTTATTTCTAAATACCCATTTGGTCCCTATGACTTTGTGTTTCTTTGGTCTTGGAACCAATATCCAGACCTTGCATCTTTCAAATTGATTTAGCTCTTCTTGCATAGCTAATATCCATGAAGTGTCCTTATTGGCTTCATCAAACTTCTTAGGCTCTATTTTGGATAGAAAGCTGTGATGCAAGGCCTCATGTATTGAGTTTCCTCTTCTAGTTTGCACACCTTCATTTCGATTTCCTATAATCTGTTCTTTGGGATGATCCTTCAGATGTTTGGTTGCATTCCTCTACCTCTCATTTTCTCTTTGTGATTCTGGTGCATCTGTTTGAGTTGGCTCTTCTAGAGGTTCTGGATGTTGTGGTTCTTCAACAGCAATAGGTTCTTCATAATTGTTTTCTACTTGAGATTCATCCTCTCTAGTTACAATTAAAGTCTCATTAGTTTCTTCATTATCCTCATTGTGCTGTTCATTGATATTCATCTCCTTCAATTTCTGTGTAGAACCTGCACTACTAGATAAACTTCCCAGATCCTTATAAATAAGGCTGGTTTCATCAAATACAACATGTATAGATTCTTCTATCCTATTTGACCTTTTGTTGAAAATTCTATAGGCTCTACTTTGAGAGCTATAGCCAACAAAAATTCCCTCATGTGCTTTTTCAGCAAATTTAGTGAGATGGTGCTTTCCATTATTTAATACAAAACATTTACTACCAAATATTTTGAAATAGGCTAAAGTGGATTTTCTACCTTTCAACAACTCATAAGGGGTCTTATCCAGTCTTTTGTTGATAAGAGCCCTATTCTGCACATGGCATGCTGTGTTTACAGCTTCAGCCCAGAAATACTCAGGAAGAGAGGAGTCACTTAGCATACTCCTACTAGCTTCAATGAGAGTTCTATTTCTTCTCTCAGCAACCCCATTTTGTTGGGGAGTTCTAGGAGATGAGAACTCTTGTGAGATGCCTAGATTTTCACAAAATTTGGTCATTGCACCTGACTGAAATTCAGTCCCATGATCACTTCTAATTTTGGCTACAGGATTTCCTATTTCATTGTTGATTTGCCTAACAAAGCCGGTAAATATTTCTAAAGTGTCTGACTTGTGTTTAAGGAAGAATACCCATGTGAATCTGGAATAATCATCAACAATTACAAGGGTGTAAATTTTTCCTCCTAGGCTATGGATTGCCATTGGTCCAAATAGATCCATGTGAAGTAGGTATAGACATCTAATGGAATCCTTCTCACCAATTGGTTTGAAGGATGACTTGGTCTGCTTACCCATTTGACAAGTATGGCAGGGACCCTCCTGCATACACTTCCACTTAGGCCCAGCTCTCACTAGGTCTTTTGAAATTAGCTTATTTATAGTCTTATAGTTTATGTGGGCTAACCTTTTATGCCATTGTACACTATTAGAGACTTTATTCTCAGCTACTAAGCATATGGAATTTACCTGATTAGAACATATAAAGTGTAAGCAGTAAATGTTGCCACTTCTAGTGCCTGAGAGAATTATTTCATTCTCTTTCTTAATCAGGCACTCATCCTTGTGGAATGAAATGTCATACCCAATATCACACAATTGACTTATGCTGATGAGATTGTGTTGCAATCCATCAACATGAGCAACTTTGGTGATGGTGACAATTCCATTTGTGATTTTACCATAACCTTTAGTTTTACCTTTTTCAGACCCTCCAAAGATAACCTTTGGTCCATTCTTCACAGGAGTGTAATCATTAAGCAGACTTTTTGTTCCTGTCATGTGCATAGAGAACCCACTGTCTGTAACACCCCAAAAATCGTAGTTCAGTGAGGTAGGCGGAGTGGTAGTGCTGCGCTCGGGATAGGCTGAAAATTCCTCAACAGTTCTCTGCGCACGACCATTCTCCTCTTCGTGCACGACCAGTGATCGTGCGCCTATGATCGTGCGTCAATTTGCAAGGAATCAGAGTTCTGTCTCGGGTTATCGCACGACCATTCTCCTCTTGGGCACGACCAGTGATCATGCACCTGTGATCGTGCGCCCTGTTTATTCTGTTCCGCGAAAACGTGCGGGGATGACGATCCGACCGATCAAATGTTTCGGGATTTGATCCATCGGCTGTGATGTTTCACTGAGGGGCTTTAGGGCTTGGATGAGGGGTTATTCCCTCATATTTTCAAGTCTTTTCTCTCTCTTAAGTTGGAGAAAGGAGAAGGGGGCAAGGAGGAAGAAGAGGGGAGATCCGCCATTGTTGGAGCTTCGGAGCTCCGATCGCCGATCCGAGACCGGCAACGCGTAGAGGGCGTCAAGGCGCTTCTTCTCCACCATTTGTTTGCAAGCTTCTCATGGCTAGGAGGAGATCTTAAAAGGTAACGACATTTCTCCTCCCGGTCTTTAGGATGCGCGCATGGCATCCCTTATTTTCCTGCATTTTGGCACCGGATCTGTCGGGTGAGAGGGATCCGGGTCGCCTTGGTTCAAAAGGAACCATCGGGTTGATTGAGTCCGTCCCCGACATGATTTGCACTAGAGATCCGCTCTGTTAGCGGATTAGGCATTGTGGGTGAAGCCGGATTTGTGGTCGTTGGTCCGATCCGGTGATGTTGATTTACGCGCATTTTAGGGGTTTTGTTAGAAATCCGAATACGGCGAACTCGTCGTTGTGATACCCTTGTAGCTTCATGTGGTAACGAATATTGGGTTTAGGGCGGAGAAATAATGTGCGGATTATGGGGCTTGTGATGCATAGTGTTGTGCGAAGGCGCGATTGGTCTTTGTGGTCGGCTGGCTATCCCGTGAAGACTGAGATTCACGTGTGGAGAGTGTCCCGACAAGATTAGTCCCTTAGATTGTTGACTGACGAGAATGTCTGTGCTACGGATGAGTCCGTTGACGGTCGCCAGGCGAGGCAATCGGTGGACGTTGTCCCGAGAGTAAGCCCAGGGCCTTGGGACGTTTTGGTTGGCCAGAATTCTTAGTATCGGTCTTAGTGTGTCGTTGGCGGCCCGAGCGTGTGAGCTGTTAGACAAGCCCGATGGCATGGTGAGCCAGGCGAGGTGGGTCTCAGCGAGAGCTCTTGGCCTTGGGTTTTGATGCCCTTGTGGGGGAAGTAATGAGTACCCTTGTGTTGGTGATGTATGATGATGTGTTAGATTCATACGCTTTAGGGTGCCTTGGGTGAAACCCGGGTTTGCACTCATTTTGCATTGTTAGGCCCCCTTTTATTACCTGCTCAACATAGAAACGTGGATGATGCTTGTGACACTCATGCCTGTATTTATGTTGTTTTTCTTTATGTACATTTGCATACGAAGTGCTGACTTGCAGGGTGAAGTAGTTCCCCGGGGTCCGCTAGGACGGCCGGGAGGAGGGATGTTGTTACACCGTTTGTGGTCAGCCATAGCTGACCCTCGTTTACCGCTCTTTGTGATTTGGTTGCAGGGCAAGAATCGCAGGCTGGACCCAGCGCGCCGGCCAAAAAGGCCTAAAGCCTCACGAAGTGCTTAGTTGTCTTTCCTGCATTACTTTCTTCGTACTTTGTTATATCCGGCTTGCATGCCGAGGTAGTTTAGGAAGAACTATCTTTCCCCTTTTGTTAGGATGTCTTTTAGGATTGAATGTTTGATGATTTGGATGTTGGTTTTGTAAGGCCTTAAGGCCAGTTGGACTCCTTTGTACTGTGGACAATCTCGGTGGTATATAATTTGTTTCCGCTGTGTTTTCTGAGTTTTGAGATTGGGTAGTTAATATCATCTTTTAATACTGATCCTGTGGCGGTTATATGTTGTGGGGTCCCGGCCGGACCCATATTATATGGTCATTACAGGGGAGGCGTTACACTGTCCAAGTACCAGATGGGAGGTTAATTGGTATTTGGACATCCCTGCAAGAAGAGATTACCTTTTCTTAGGAACCCACACCAAGTTGGGTCCTAGAGCCTTGTTAGTATGAGCTGGAATATTTAGTTGTTGTATAATCCTTGGTGCTGTGAGAGTTGCCATAGGTCTGAATACTGGTCTCCCAGAGTTGAATCTTGGAACAGTTGGATTGAACCAATAGTCAAGAGCAAAATGTCCAACCATTCCACAGCACCAACATTCATATCTGCTATATCTCCTTGGAGGTCCTCTCACTTCTTTAGGTTGACTCACATTTTGTTTAATTGCCTTTTTCAAAGGAACTTTGTAAAGTGTTTTAGTGAAATTTGTTGGTTTAGTTTCCTTGACAGCAGTGGTCTTCACTGCTGGTCTTAGTTCCTCTCTTTTGAATTTGGTGTTTGCTTTAAATGCAAAGGAGTCATGATGAGTTAATACTTTTTCTTTGCATAGAGATTTGGCATCATTGTTACTTGGTTGAATTGAGTCATCTTTGCTATTAGAACACTCACCCTTACAAAACTTATGCACACCTTTTTGATCATGCTTATTTGTGATAGGCATGGCTTTGTTGAATTTTATAGGTTGCATAGGTGCCTTGTCATTATTTTTAGGTTTATTTTCTGCCTTCCCATTATATCCTATGCCAGATCTGTATTGTGCAGAAAATATGTCTATTATGGGACGGATAGTTTGTGGTTTTGAGAACTTTGCCACAAGCTTCCTTTCTGCTAGGAGTTTTGATTCAAGTTCTTTTATTAACTTCTCCTTGGTGCATAAAGTCTGTATGTGAATAATAGACATGACTTTTAATTTGCTAAGCTCCTTGCTTACCTGATTCAGCCTCTCAGCTGTCTCAGAGTATTGGGAGTTAGTTTGCTTTAATTCAGATATTTCTTTTTGTAGCTTTTTGTTATGCCTTTTTCTCTTTTTAAGGGCTTTGAGAAGTGACTCATATTTCTCAATGATTTCATCTTCATGAAAATTAGATTTTGAGTCATTCTCATCAGAAGAAAATGAATTTATCTCAGGTTTAGAAATAATTTTAGGTTCAGAATCAGAATCAGATAAAGGAGTTTTATCAAGTACCTTCACATTAGAAATTGACTCCTGATCCTCTTCATCACTGAGTGCCATGAGTCCTGTATTTTCTTCTTCATCCTCTTCACTATCAGACCTTGATAGTGTGGCTATTATTATAGGTCTATGATTCAGAATGTCTTCACTTTCATTGACAGCCACCAGAGCTATGAGTGCCTCTTCACTATCTGAGTCAGATGATTGAGATTCACTGTCACTGAGAGTGACTTTGCCCTTCTTGGCTATTAGGATCCTCTCATGTCTCTTGTCAGATTTGTGCCTCCTTTCATCAGATTTCTTGTTGTTCTTTCTCTTTGAAGGACAATCAACAATCATGTGTCCTGATTTCCTGCAACCAAAGCACACAATTTCTTCTGAATTGGATTTATTGTGTTTAAAGTTATACCTGTCCTTCTTGGAATCTTGTTTGAATCCCTCTGAAGAATTGGAGTGCTTTTTGACTGAGAGGGTCTATTTTTCCAGTGTTGTTTTCTTCTGAGCATCCTTTTCAGCTGTTTGGTGAAGAGTGCCAGTTCACCATCTGATATTTCAGAGTCAGAATTACTGATCTCTGATTCTTCTGATTCAGAAGGTATCTTGGGGGATAATGACATTCTTTCTTTGCTTTTCTTGAAACTTTCTGCCTTCAGAGCAATAGGATTTTCCCTGCCATGTCCTTCCTCAGCTTTTCTGGTGTTCAGGTGAAGTTCATGGGACAAAAGTTTCCCATATAAATTCTGTGGCTGAATATTTCCCAGATTTCCCATTTCCCTGATTGCACAGATCTTGATATCCCATTCTTTGTTCAGTGATCTTAAGAATTTATCATTCAGCTCATAAT
Organism: Dactylorhiza incarnata; assembly: GCA_033032865.1. Taxonomy (NCBI): domain Eukaryota; kingdom Viridiplantae; phylum Streptophyta; class Magnoliopsida; order Asparagales; family Orchidaceae; genus Dactylorhiza; species Dactylorhiza incarnata. Next base: position 952,194 of record JAWHQI010000355.1, on the reverse strand, counting down.
CTGTAAAAGTTCTTCCATGGTTTTCAGACCATTTACAATTTTGAAGAATTTCTCATAGCAGACTGCTATTGAATCTTTCTTGTCTTGTCTGAAAGCTTCATATTGCTGATTTAGAAGAGACTTCCTGTCATCTCTGACTTCTTCAGTCCCTTCCATATAGACAATGAGAGATTCCCACATTTCTTTGGCAATTTTGCAATGAACTAAGTTTTGGAAGGTTGAATCCTCATAGCACTAACAATGATGTTCTGAGCTCTCTTATCCATGGAGGCCAGAATCACTTCATCTTTGGTCATCTCAGAATATGTTTTAGGAGTCTTGATACTTCCATCTGTAAATGAAACCTTCATAGGAACAAAAGGTCCCTCTAGTATAGTTATGTATATCCTAGGGTCAGAGGCTTCCATGAATAGTCTGACCCTTTCCTTCCAAATCCCAAAGTTTTCTTTTCTGCAGATTGGTAGCTTCATAGATGTGAATTCCTTGTTTCCTTCACTATTAGCCATCACGACTTAAGAAATCTACCCTTAGAAGATCTTGTTCAGGCTGTTAAACCTCTTCTTGAACAACAACCCTCTGATACCACTTGAAAGACTTTAATTAAGGGTAGTTAATCACCTAGAGGGGGGGGGGGGGTGAATAAGTTATTTTAAAAACTATTTGCAGTTCTTGATTATAACCTAAAAGAATGATCAGAGCTTTCAAGAAAATGAACACACACAGAAAAACACACAGAATTTTATAGTGGTTCCCCTTATCTTGGGTAATCCACTTTCCCCCTTCTCCCCTCTAGCAGTGTGCTAGATAGGGTTTATATCTCTTCCAGATCTCAGACCACAAACATGTCTTACAACTCAGATCATAATAGATCTTACAGACTCAGATCTTAACTGATCTTACTCTCTCAGACCTCAGCATATCTTACAAACTCAGATATCACAGATCCTACCAACTCAGATCTCAACAGATCCTACCAACTCAGATCTCCATAGATCCTACCTCAGCCTTTATAATTATAGGCTTACAGCTCAGATTCACCCCTGAATCCTACAACTCAGATCACACCTGATCTTACAACTCAGATCCTTGACAGATCCTACACTCAGATCTGACAACTCAGACCCTACAGGGATTGATAAAGATAATAACAATACTTAGACTCAGATTCTTCAAATGTTGAGTCTTCTTGATCTGTCTGAATGATCAGACAGAAATCTTCAACAGATCAGCAGCAGCAATTTGGTCTTCTTGATTTATCAGGCTGTGATGACTGTTCTTCTTCTTAGAAAGACAGATTCTTCCTTCTTAATCTTCTCTTTTCAGAAAGATGTATCAGCACCAGATTGCTGAAAGAATTCTTCAAGTTAAAACAGTTCTGAAAGAGGAGACGACTTCTTCAGATTCTTTCTCAGACTTTCCCTCAAAACGATGGAGAAGATAATGGCTTTCGAAAATAGGAATGATCGACTTCTAAACCCATAGGTCATGCCTTCTATTTATAACCCGCCATCTGCAACATCTGTTATGCTCCTCCACGTCAGCACGACGCTAAGTTTTCAACGGTCTATAATGGCTTCAGAAGAAACAAAGGCTCAGCTAGTTGTAGATGAAATTTCTCAGCTCAGAGCTTTTATAGAAAAAGGCGTTGAGCACTGTGTATCTCTGTCGACGCTTTTTCCATTAGGTGTCGAGCGATATGTAGATACTCGACACATACTTCTTAGACTGAAGCTCTCGACTCCTCCTTCTTAGGCGTTGAGCAATCTTTAGTCATTCAACGCTTTTTATCTGTAGGAGTCGAGCAATGTATAGGGGATCGACGCTTCTTAACCGTGCCTTCATATCTAGACTCCTCTTGTTGGCGTAGAGCTAACTGAAGTTTGGTCGACTCTTCTCATTCCACGGCATCGAGCGACATTCCTTGGCTCGATGCTTCCAAACTTGGTCTCAGAACTTCAGTGGCGACCTTGTCTTTTTGAGCAGTAGACATGAGTCGACGCTTCTGGGTCACAGGCGTTGAGCGATGTGTGGTGTATCGACGCTTGTGAACTTGGATGAATTCCTTGAGCACTTTGCCTGACCTGATCTTCTGCACAAAGATTCTAGAAAGTATATCAAATACATTCTGAGATATATCTTTGACTTAGGAATGGACTTCTCCAAATCTAAGACATTGTGTACAATGGTCCCAACACTACCCACTGGTAGGAATCCACTGGGAGAGTTGATCAGGTGTGCTCACACCTATATGTTTTTGACCAGGTGCTTATAAACTAACTAGATTTTTTGATCAGGTGTCTTGCCACCAACAGGTAAACTTTTGAAGGGAGTTTTAACCCTGTACAAGATGGGGAAGGAGAAAGGGGAAAGATTTATTGTTTTTCTCTTTGTGCTGAGAAGACTCTTGATGAAGATCCTGATTGGTAGTTGTGTTTGGATCTTGATGATGATGTTGAAGAGCTCCCCCTGCCTGATATAATTGTTGACAGTTTGTGGAGGCCTCTTCTCTTGATTGTTTATACTCCTTTCTTCTTATGCAGTAATGATCATGAGCAAATGATTGTGATTGGTGTCTCAGGATGAATGTGATCTGCAAGAAAAAGGGTTAGCAAAAAGAAGATAAATAATAGAAGGTCTGCTTCTTCTTTTTGCTCCTTTGATTTTCTCTTCTTCTTTCTCTTCTTTCATCCTGTACATCAATATAATAATGTTCTGTTCTATTCTTCCCTGCTATTCTGTCGAGAGATAACAACTATATATATAACCTGATATATATTATCTGCTGTAATATATTCTGTTTAAATCCTTGCCGACCAAAGAGGAATATAATAAATATATCTTTCATTTCCCAGATCCTTGAGCAGATAACTTGCCGTGTTTGACTTGCTGCAACGACTATATTAATTTATGCCTTTGCCAAACGGATACAACATTAAATTCTTGCACGCTGTAATGTCAGAACAGCAATATATATAGCAATATATAAAAAAGAATAAATAAATATTGCTTTAATAAAGTCTGACAGCATATCAGAATAAGAAATATAATTCTGCATAAATTTCGTCGAGCTGAGCTCCACTTTCGTTGAGCTCAAACATTTGATTCGTCGACCTCATTATTAAGTTTACTATTTCTGAACATCTGTTGGAATTCGTCGACCGCTGTTCGTCATTCGTCGACCGATGTTCCACGTTCGTCGACCGCAGCTTCCCTGCTGTAATCTGTCGAGCGCTGCCATCTGTTCGTCGGGCGCCGTCCGACGAATGCTGAGCGCCGTTCGACGTTCGTCGAACGCCAGTGAATTATATGTAAATTTAATTTCTCTTATAATATTTTCTCTTATATTATTTATCCTATTATTATATATATATTTTTCTTAGTATATTATTTATACATATATATTATTTTCAGCCTTTTAACTTAATAGGATATTTAATCTAAGTTATAATATAAGTTATGATATAAACTTAGATACTTAAGGTGGATCCTAACTCAAATCAAAACTAAGGTTCCAACAATCTCCCCCTATTTGAGTTGGGATCCTAATCCAAATTAAGACTAGGTTCTAACAATCTCCCCCTATTTGGTTTAGGATTCCTAAGCATAAAAAGTCTTGATTAACTTAAGGCTTAAGGGTTAGAGATTATTTTTAAATTTCTTTTATAACTAAGCAATTTCTAATTTCCTAAATCTTGATTAAAATAGGAATTTAAATGAAAATGAATTGCTAGTTGTTAACAGATTCTAAGAATTTTAAAATCATAAATACAAAGTCTGATAGCTTCTTTCTATAGAATCCCCTTAATCAGAAAAGATTCACACTCAGTGCCATGATCATTTCTGATCAATGCAACTACAGTAGAATGCTCAACATGATTTTAGGAGAAAAAGTCTGTAAGAAAGTGAAGTCTATCTGACTTGTTTTTAAGATAGAAAATTCAAAAAGGATCATAAAACTACTGCTTAATTTAATTATAATTTAAGTAAAAACATTGTACAGTTAAAACAAAATTGCCTTATAGATAGGTATGTTGGCCTTTTTATTTCATTGAAATACAAATTAAAAAATTTTCTTTGATTTTGCTGAACATACATAATTTCTTTTTCTTTAAAGTTCTGTTTGAACTTATCAGCCTTATTTTCTAAACAAATAAATTGTTCTGCTGTTATTTTAAAATCTTCTATAATTTTAACAGAAATCAATTTGTTTATTAATAGCTTTTTACTGATTCTATTTTCAGAAAATTTTAAACCTGCACAAGGTGAGTTGAAAACAGATCTGAAGTTTTCAGAGGTAAAATTAGTAAATGCTGTTACCTCTTTTACCTTTTCTTCATTAGATTCAGCATCTGATATGTAGTTTGAGCCATAAATTGCCATCATGCAAAAGTTTCTGGCTTTTTGTTCTTCCTTGTCTTCTTCTTCAGTTAGAGTAACTGATGGTTCTGCATCAAAAATGATGTTAGTGGAGGAGAAGGAAAATGGTTCATTTACCATCCTTGAGAGGGAGTTCCAAATGCTCTTTGCTGAAGTGCAATCAGCCACTTTAAGAAGAATGTCATTTGACATTAATTTAGCCAATATCTCCATGGCTATGGCATCAACACTTTTCAGCCTTTCCTGATCATCAGATGAAGAAGTTGAAGATATAGTTCCTGTCAAAACAGATTTATATATATCTTCATCTATGGCATTCATAAATAATTTAATTCTAATTTGCCATAAATCAAAACTATCCAAATTACATAAAGGTGGATCTGAAAAAGAGAAATCTGTTAGTGCCATCAAATTTTTGAAAAACCTTTTTACAACAAAACAAATAAGAACTAAGTGATCTTTGTGATTTCAGGTGTTAGCCTGTGTGAAAAATCAACTTCCTCTGATACCAATTGAAAGGGACAATTGATATCCTCTGATGAGGGTGATTGATAAAATCAACCTGCTTTGATACCAATTGAAAGGAGAGTTTAGTTCTTATTATATGTTAAAACTCTTGTTTAAGTTTTACTTTCAAAATAATTGATATATATAAATATATAATGCGCTGTTTGCTGTAAAAGTAATAAACACAAACAGTAAGAGTGCAAAGTAATAAACAACACAAATAAAGAAATAAAACAAAACAAACAAGCACATCCAGATGACACAAAGAAATATAGTGGTTCCCCAAAACCCGGGTACATCTACTCTTCTACCCACTGGTAGGAATCCACTGGGAGAGTTGATCAGGTGCCCTCACACCTATAAGCTTTTGACCAGGTGCTTATAAACCAACTAGATTTTTTGATCAGGTGTCTTGCCACCAACAGGTAAACTTTTGAAGGGAGTTTTAACCCTGTACAAGATGGGGAAGGAGAAAGGGAAAAGATTTATTATTCTTCTCTTTGTGCTGAGAAGAATCTTGATGAAGATCCTGATTGGTAGTTGTGTTTGGATCTTGATGATGATGTTGAAGAGCTCCCCCTGTCTGATATAATTGTTGACAGTTTGTGGAGGCCTCTTCTCTTGATTGTACAAACTCCTTTCTTCTTATGCAGTAATGATCCTGAGCAAATGATTGTGATTGGTGTCTCAGGATGAATGTGATCTGCAATAAAAAGGGTTAGCAAAAAGAAGATAAATAATAGAAGATCTGCTTCTTCTTTTTGCTCCTCTGATTTTCTCTTCTTCTTTCTCTTCTTTCTTCCTGTACAACAATATAATAATGTTCTGTTCTATTCTTCCCTGCTATTCTGTCGAGATATAACAGCTATATATATAACCTGATATATATTATCTGCTGTAATATATTCTGTTTAAATCCTTGCCGACCAAAGTGGAATATAATAAATATATCTTTCATTTCCCAGATCCTTGAGCAGATAACTTGCCGTGTTTGACTTGCTGCAACGACTATATTAATTAATGCTTTTGCCAAATGTCTACAACATTAAATGCTTGCACGCTGTAATGTCAGAACAGCAATATATATAGCAATATATAAAATAGAATAAATAAATATTGCCTTAATAAAGTCTGACATCATATTAGAATAAGAAATATAATTCTGCATAAATTTTGTCGAGCTGAGCTCCACTTTCGTCGAGCTCAAACATTTGATTCGTCGACCTCATTATTAAGAGGAATATAATAAATATATCTTTCATTTCCCAGATCCTTGAGCAGATAACTTGCCGTGTTTGACTTGCTGCAACGACTATATTAATTAATGCTTTTGCCAAATGTCTACAACATTAAATGCTTGCACGCTGTAATGTCAGAACAGCAATATATATAGCAATATATAAAATAGAATAAATAAATATTGCCTTAATAAAGTCTGACATCATATTAGAATAAGAAATACAATTCTGCATAAATTTCGTCGAGCTGAGCTCCACTTTCGTCGAGCTCAAACATTTGATTCGTCGACCTCATTATTAAGTTTACTGTTTCTGAACATCTGTTGGAATTCGTCGACCTCTGTTCATCATTCGTCGACCGCTGTTCCACGTTTGTCGACCGCAGCTTCCCTGCTGTAATCTATCGAGCTCTGCCATCTGTTCGTCGGGCGCCGTCCGACGAATGCTGAGCGCCGTTCGACGTTCGTCGAACGCCAGTGAACTATATGTAAATTTAATTTCTCTTATAATATTTTCTCTTATATTATTTAGCCTATTATTATATATATTTTTCTTAGTATATTATTTATACATATATATTATTTTCAGCCTTTTAACTCAATAGGATATTTAATCTAAGTTATAATATAAGTTATGATATAAACTTAGATACTTAAGGTGGATCCTAACTCAAATCAAAACTAAGGTTCCAACAATGAGTTATTTCAGAGTTTGGTAGTTCAGAAATTTCCTATAAATGCTGGTAAAATTTTGGGGCTGAAAATTGTTAGACAATAGATTTTGAGATTTTTGTTTTCTTGTTTATATTCAATTTCAGAGTTTGGTAGTTCAGAACTTCATTTTTTTTGTTTATGTGATAGGAATGAGTTCAGAAAAATTGCTATTGCTGTGTAATGAAGAGTCCTCTAAAGACACCGCGTTTGATGTTGGAATGCATTTTTGTACTAATATGAGTTTTGAAAGTAAAGAAGAGTTGATTGAATGGGCGCGGAAAACAACAAAAACTTTGGGATTTATTATCATTATTCTGAGAGCAGATATTATCACATCCAGAGCATCACCGAGGGTAACATTAGGTTGTGATAGAGCCGGGTTACCTCCTGACAGTCAAAACAAGAAAGGGTACATAAGGAAAAATATAAGAAAATCAAGTTCCAAACGTTGCGGGTGTAAGTTTGCATTGAGAGGACAAAGAGATGTGAATAATCAATGGAAAATTGTAGTTAAAAATGGTATGCACAACCATGAGTTCATTCATCTTGAAGCACATCTATATGCTGGTAGACTAGATGACAATGAGAATAAGATAGTGGAGGAGATGTTCAATGCCGGATGTAAGCCTCGTACAATTTTAACCGCTTTAAAGAAAAGAAATCTGGGGAATTCTACATCACTTAGAACAATCTACAATGAAAAAGCAAAGCTATACAGAACTCAACTAGATGGTGGAACTCCAATCCAACATTTGTTTAAGTGCATTAGTGCATCCGGATATATTAGTTTCACTCAAGTAAATGAGAGCACTATGCTTTTGGAAAATTTGTTTTTTGCACATCCAACTTCAGTGCGTCTAAGTAATATGTTCTCCACTACATTTATGATTGATTGCACTTACAAGACCAACCGTTATCGTTTGCCACTACTTTCCATTGTTGGTGTTACATCTACCAATCAATCTTTTTACTCTTGTTTTGCCTTTATGTCAAGTGAAAATGAAGCCAATTATAAATGGTCTCTTGAGTGTTTCAAGCTTACTTTTGATGAGAATGTGATGCCTAATGTCTTTGTAACAGACCGAGAGATTGCTTTGTTAAATGCCATTGAAGTTGTTTTCCCAAAAGCAAAAAGTGTGTTATGCCAAGTACATATAAATCGCAATATTTTGGCACACTGCAAAAAGTATTTTACTAAGGGAAAAGAATGTGATGTTTTTTTGAGTGTATGGCAAAATATTGTGAATGCAATATCTGAAAATGAGTTTAATATGCGATTGAATGAAATGATGATTGATTATGCTACAAAGTACCAGGATGTGATTGCTTATGTTACAAATACATGGTTAGAACCTTACAAAGAGAGGTTTATTTCAGCGTGGGTGGATAAATACTTGCACCTTGGAAACACATCTACCAACCATGTAGAGGGGGGCAACATGATAAATTTACAACACACGGAAATCAAACGAATGTTTGGGCAAAGTAAGATGCAAGTTTTTCCAAGTTTCAAAACATTATATTATTCAGAGCTACTTGGTAACGTCTCTATTGCTACATTAGAGATAATAAAAAAGGAAGAAGTTACAATAAAATCGGGGTATGTAGAGCATGGGCAATGTACACATAAGAATAGATATACGCTTGGATTGCCTTGTGCACATGAGCTTGTTACGTACATTAAAGAGAGTAACGCAATTCCTTTATGGATGGTGCACAAACAGTGAAAACAGTTAACATTACTTGACAAGCCTGAGTTCAAAGTGAAGGAAGAACAAAATGAGTGTGTTGATATAGAGAATGAGGTGGAAGGAATTTTAAAAAAATATTGTAGCATTAGTGAACTGCAGAGAAAGGAAATTAAAAGAAAATTGCGTGAACTAGTCAATCCGGATGCAAGTCAAACAAAGGAACCTAAAATGCCCATAAAATTGAAGGGTCGCCCGAAAGGAAGTTTGAAGAAGTTTTTGGAGGATTATAAATCCACAAAAAGAGACCCTTCGCATTTTGAGCATGTCCTAAATGAGGAACAACAATATGTCAAGGTCAAATTGATTAACGCGTCAAAGAAACTTCAATTCGAAGGGGTGGTTTTCTTGAAAATGTGCGCAAACAAATGCCCCCAAATGTGCGTACACATCTCATTGACGCCATTGATGTTTTAGGAGATGGGCATTGCGGATACAGGGTAATAAGTATTGCTCTAAATATGGGAGATAGTTGGATGCAAGTGCGACATGATCTTGCGGGTGAGCTATATGATTGATCATCATTGTACGCTGAAATTTTTGGGGCATCAAGGAGATTAGAATTACTAAAATCTCTAGATTGTTGGAAGGTACCGGCCCCACTTGATAAGTGGATGACAATGCCTGACATGGGGTTATTAGTTACATCATGCTACAACATACAACTAGTTCATCTCTCAAACCAACAATCATTCACATTTCTACCACTACATTCAGCTCCGCCAGAGATTAGAAGGGTTGTTTATATCGGATATATAAATGACAACCACTTCATTGAATTGCGGATGAAGGAAGAATGCCCGCAACTGCCGATATTTCCAGTGTGGACAAGATATCATGAACAAGTGGCAGAACAATGGGAAGTTTCATATATCACACGACTTTTTTGATCATAAGGTATGTTAATGTTGTATATTATCATTAAAATATTACATTATTGGCAATGACTTAATCTAATATTATTGTTATTTTGCAGAGTTCATATTATATATATTGACGCTATTTCATCAATTGGGGTCTTCATATGTACCACAACTTAGTAAGACAAATGTAACACATTTTTATCATTGTTTTTATATTTCTATATTAGTTTTAAAATTTGTAGCCACTATTTTGCAGGGGTAATATATTTTGAGCGGAAGCTTACAGATGGTGACTAAATTTTGAAGAAATTAGTGTTATCTCATAATATATTCTAAAAATGATGTACTTATGTCACAATATATTTTGCAGGGATCCTTCTATGTTTGTTTTATATTAGTTTTTAAATTTGTAGCTGCTATTTTGCTTACGAATGATGACTAAATTTTGAAGAAATTAGTGTTATGTCACAATATATTCTAAAAATGATGTACTTATGTCACATTGGATTAATGAGATGATTTTATGTTTGTTTTAAAATTTTAAACATTGGGGTATAAATAGCCAGTCGGGGTACAAATATAATTTTGAGGGGTACGAATATCCGTGGGCTACAAATAGCCATTTATGGTGTACAAATAACATCACCCCTTTCTTATCTATGTGCAATGTAACAAATAAATCAAGTGGGAAGAGAAATATGCATACCCTAAAACGGAGGAGAGAACAACCCCTAGCGACCTTTGGACATTCCTTCCACACCACGCGCTGGAACCGATCATTTTTTGGAGAGCTCATTTTCAGAGAAGAGAGCAGCGAGAGCGGGATCTTTAGAGGTGAGAGAAACTAGATCAAGAGAGCAGCGAGAGCGGATCTTTAGAGGAGAGAGCAGTGAGAGTGGGATATTCAGAGAGATCATTTTTTGTTCTTGCTTTTCGTTTTTAGAGGGGAGACGGGATAGGATTTGGGGAGAGTTTTAAAGAGAGGCGAATGAAAAATACGGGATATGGTTTTCACGAGAGGAGAGACGGTATAGATCTTGGACAACGCCAAATAAAACAAACCGTGGCTAAAACGGTGTATTTGCTACAAAAGAAAATAACCGTGGCAAATACTATAATTTGTTGCCACGGTTATGATTTATCGTGGATAATACATAAGCATTAGCCATGACTTTTGCAACCCTGGCTAAAACCTAACTATTAGCTACAATTTTTTTAAGTGTGGCTAATACTAGTGTATTAGCCATGATTTTTGAACCCTGACAAAAAATGTGTAGCTAAAAATTATTTTTCTAGTAATGTGTAAATCTGGAGATTTAGAAGGGTTCTAAATGTTCAGATTTAGCCTCTTTCATCAAAGTGTTGATGATTTTATTTTGTGCACATCTGAGATGAATTTGGATTGTGAATGTTGTATTTTTAGATTTTATTTTGAGCACAATGATTAAGTGTTAATCACGATGAAATGTTCATCGATCGTATCTTAAAATCCCTTAATCCAATATTAAGTATTCAGATGCCTTCCGATGTATGACACTCTTCCTACCTCGATCGATGAAGTGTGGGTTTGCCAAAGTAAGGTGCATTAATCTATCTTGGTAAGGGTGCGAGCGGATAATTGTGATATCCCACTGTCGAGATCAGGTGAAACTTAACTAGGTGACCTCTAAGGTTGAGTGCCTAGAGACATAGGGTTGGCATGCACCCTATGATGGATGCGAATAAAGAGTTATTCACCAACCATACAAGAGTTGCGTAATGATGCAATTGGCAAGTGTTGTCTACCTAAATAACCGCATTATGAGAGGAACGCCAAAGCGAACTCGTTGTGTTGGTGAAATATGGATCTTGTCCACTAAGAGAGTAGCTCGCATAAACTCTCCGAATTGATGTCAATGGTTATCAGTTTGAATAAAATAGTGGGAGCTTTTAATTAAAAGTCCTTATTAAAATAAAATGTATTTTAAAATATAGTACTAAAACTTTACTTTGCAAAATTCCTTGTAGAATATCCATGGCAAATGGTTCTCATTCCACCTTGTCCCTAAGAGCGATCCTTGAGAAGGACAAGCTGAATAGGACAAATTTCCTCGAATGGTTTAGGAACCTGAGAATTATTCTCAGGCAAGAGCGTAAACTCTATGTCCTAGAAGAAGATCCCCCCGCGGAGCCAGCCGCTACTGCACCTCGTGCAGATAAAGATGCTTACAAGAAGTATAAAGATGACTCCTTGGATGTTGAATACATTATGCTCGCGACCATGAACTCTGAGCTTCAGAAGCAACATGAGAACATGAGTTGTTACGAGATGGTCGAGCGCCTGAAGAAAATGTTTCAAGGGCAAGGTCGCCAAGAGAGTTTTACATATCCATGACGTTATTTCAGTGCAAGATGGGAGCTCGAAACCCAATAGGGACTCACGTACTCATGATGATTGGGTATATAGAGAACCTTGAAAGACTGGGTTTTTCCTTGGGCCAAGAGTTGGTCACTAATTTAATCCTACAATCATTGTCGGAAAGTTACGAGCAGTTCGTCTTGAATTACAATATGAATGAAATTGACAAGACACTGCCCGAGCTCCTAGGCATGTTAAGAACTGCTGAAATAAATATGAATAAGGTCAAGCCTGCTAGCCCCATATTGATGGTGCAGAAAGGCAAGAGCAAGGCCAAGGGATCAAAGAAGACGAAGATATGATCTAAGTCTTATCTTGATCTCAAGTCTTCAGCACTGAAAAAGAAAGGTCTGGATAAGGAAGGGAAGTGCCACCATTGTGGTAAGACAGGGCATTGAAGGAGGAACTGTCCCCTCTATCTTGAGGATCTACAAAAGAAGGGAAGTGAGACTTCCGCTTCAGGTATTTTTGTTATAGAAATAAATCTTTCTGCTCCTTCATCTTGGGTATTAGATATCGGATGCGGTCCTCACATTTGTACAAATGTGCAGGAACTGGGAATGAGAAGAATGCTGGGTAAAGGAGAGGTAGACCTGCGCGTTGGAAAGTGAGCAAGAGTTGATGTTGTTGCCGTAGGAGTATATCGTCTTTCTTTGCCCACAAGGCTTGTAATAGAATTAGATAATTGTTATTTTGTTTCATCCATAACTCGAAACATTATATCCGTGTAATGTTTAGACATGAGAGGATTTTCTTTCATTATTAAGAACAATAGTTGTTCTATATTTATGAATGATATTTGTTATGGTGTTGCCCAACTATTTAATGGCTTATATATTTTGAACTTAGATCAACCAATCTATAACATACAAAATACTAAAAGACTAAAAACTAATGACTTGAATCCTTCGTATCTTTGGCATTGTCGTTTGGGCCATATAAATGAGAAACGCATATCCAAGATCCATAAAGATGGAATGTTGGACTCTTTTGATTATGAATCATTTGAGAGATGCGAATCATATTTATTAGGCAAAATGACGAAAGCCCCTTTCACTAGTTGTACTGAGAGGTCTGATGATCTCTTGGGTGTGATACATTGTGTTGTATGCGGACCCATGAGTTCTATGGCTAGAGGTGTGTTCTACTACTTCGTTACATTCACTGATGATTTCAGTAGATATGGATACGTGTTTCTTATGAAGAACAAATCTGAAACCTTTGAAAAGTTCAAAGAGTTTAAGAATGAAGTAGAGAACCAACTAGGAAAAAGGATAAAAGCACTCCGATCTGATCGAGGTGGCGAATATCTGAGTCATGAGTTTCGTGATCATATGAGAGAGTGTGGTATTGTATCACAACTCACTCCGCCCAGAACACCACAACATAATGGTGTGTATGAGAGGAGGAATCATACTTTTTTAGACATGGTACGGTCAATGATGAGTCATGCAGATTTGCCCTTTTCCTTTTGGGGATTTGCTTTAGAGACTGCTGCTTTCACATTAAATTGTGCTCCAACAAAAATGGTTCTAAAGACACCATATGAGATATGGACTGGGAAGCGTCCTAGTATGTCTTTTATTAAGATTTGGGGTTGTGAGGCATACGTGCGACATCAAATGCCTGACAAGCTGGAACCCAAATCAGATAAGTGTTATCTTGTGAGATATCCTAGGGAAACCAAAGGATACTACTTCTACCTGCCATCCGAGGGAAAAATGTTTGTCGCAAGGACCAGCGTCTTTTTGGAGAAAGAGTTCTTATCCAAAAAGACTGCAAAGGTGGAACTTGAGGAAGTTAAAGAACCACAAATAATAGATGAACCGATTTTAGAACCTGAGCAAGGACTACAAGTTGTTGTAGCTAGTGAGCCTGCTCAAGAAACAAAAGTACTACGTAGATCTGGTAGACCAAGATTTGAACCTGAGAGATATGGATTTCTCATGTCTCAAATAGGTAATGTGTTGCTTATGGATCATGATGATGAGCCTGCAACCTACCAAGAGGCAATGAATGGACCAGACTCCGAGAAGTGGCTAGACGCCATGAAATCTGAAATGGACTCCATGTATGCAAACCAAGTTTGGACCTTGGTGGAACCACCTAAAGGGGTACAACCCATAAGGTGCAAGTGGGTCTTCAAGAAGAAGACCGACATGGATGGGAATGTACATACATTCAAAGGGCGATTAGTGGCTAAGCATTTTAAGCAAATTCATGGTGTTGACTATAATGAGACTTTTTCCCATATCGCTATGGTTAAGTCTATCAAAATTCTGCTTGCTATTGCTGCATATTATGACTACGAGATCTGATAAATAAATGTCAAAACGGCTTTCCTAAATGGAAACCTCCTTGAGGAAGTGTATATGACACAACCCGAGGGTTTTGAATCTCCAAATGAAGCCACTAAAATATGCAAGTTGAATCGATCCATTTATGGATTGAAACAAGCTTCTCGAAGTTGGAATCTTCATTTTGATGAGAAAATCAAAGAGTTTGGTTTCATCAAGAACGAGGATGAGCCTTGTGTTTACAAGAGGATTAGTGGGAGCATTGTTGTCTTCCTGATATTGTATGTAGATAACATACTGTTGATCGTGAATGAAATTCCGACCCTGCAAGTTGTTAAAAACAACCTAGGGAACTACTTTTTTATGAAAGATTTGGGCAAAGCGACGTATATACTTGGTATTAAGATCTATAGAGATAGATCGAAGAAGTTGTTGGGTTTGACCCAAAGTACATACATTGAGAAGGTGCTGAAACCGTTCAGCATGCTTGAGTCCAAGAAGGGATTCTTACCCATGTCTCATGGTGTGAGTCTCTCTAAGGACCAGTGTCCTAAATATTTGGAAGATAAGGACCACATGAAGTTGATTGCATATGCTTCAGCAATTGGATCAATCATGTATGCAATATTATGTACACGACCCGATGTCTTTTATGCTTTGAGCGACTAGCATATATCAGTCTGATCCCGGTGACATTCACTGGATTGCAGTCAAGAACATCTTAAAATACTTGAGAAGGACAAAGGATGTATTCTAGGCGTTTGGTGGAGAGGAAGAGCACGTCGTAAAGGGTTACACATATGCTAGCTTCCAGGCTGATAGGGACGACTCAAAGTCTCAATCAGATTTTGTATTTTGCCTTAATGAAGGAGCTGTAAGCTGGAAGAGTTCCAAGCAAGAGACAATTGCTGATTCTACGATAGAAGCTGAATATATCACTGCTGCAAATGCGGCGAAGAAGGCTGTATGGATTAGGAAATTCATCGGCGAGCTAGATGTAGTTCCTAACATTGTTGATCCCATAGTTCTCTACTGTGACAACAATGGTGCAATTGCCCAAGCTAAGGAACCTAGATCTCATCAGCGCTCCAAGCACATACTTCAGCGATTCCATCTTATTCGAGAGATTGTCGATCGAGGAGATGTTCGCATATGTAGAGTACCGACTGAAGAGAATATTGCGGATCCACTGACGAAGCCTCTTGCACAGAGAAAGCATGATGGTCATACTAGATCAATGGGTATTAGATACCTGAATGATCATCTCTTGTGGGAGGCTTGTGGATTAATTTATATATATATGTCAGATGTTGTTTATTCATGTGATGAATAGAGTACTGTATATTTTATTTTACATTTATGGCAAGTTCTTATTATTATGTCAACTGTTTCTATATGATAGATTAATTAGCATAATAGATGCCCTTAGAATGTTTGCTTCCATAGGAAATCAAGTGTGTGACTTGAATGCGAGGGCTTATCTTTAATTAGAAGCTTCATTCTTAATTGGTCCCTGGTCGGAGTACCATCTTAGAAGTTAAGGGCGATGATGGTACATTTAGACTAGCATGTGTGTTGACTAATGACCGGTTCTCATATGTCATGATATTGTGATATCGAGTCATCACATGGGTACTTGTTAGTGAACAAGTTGTACTGGACAGACCCACTATGAGACTACTTTATGGATTGTTATACGAACGGGTCACAAGTAGGTCTCATATGACAACGGTGTTTGTGGTTCTTTGACCTGAAGTCACAATATTCATTAAGTGAGGAAGAGCGTACTTTGATGTCATCTAAAGTCTTCCTTGAGAAAAGTTGATGATAAGAGTGGTTATTTGGTATGTTAAGATTCATTTGGGTGTTTGTGTGTGGATAGATATGAGATTTGTACTCCTATATGACATGAGTTACATCCATGGGCCCCTTGATGAAATGAGACTGAGAAATGCATGGCCATGCCTGGTTGAGTCAATGTGTGATATTGTGCTCACCAATTTCCGACAGTCTATTCTAGATTAGGAAACCAGGATTGAACAATTATGAGGGTGACATGGTCCATGCCTCTAGTTCTATCCGGATATAAAGGACAAAGGGACACGACAACACTGATACATTGGTCAAGACATGCTTATTGAGTTATAAACTCTTATTGCATGGGTAGCAATGATGTATTGCTAGATGCCGCTCATTGTTTGTGAGACTTTTGTTTGATACGTTCAAGATCAAGTGGGAGACTGTTGGTGTTTCCAGGGTGATCTGGAAGTGATCAAGCATTCAGTCCCACTGCCAATGCAATATGAGCCTATGGGGTCACACACAAGAGTGTTTGGAGAAGTTGGAGGAAGAATTGTGTTGGCCTTACTCATATTGGATATGAGTGAAGGACTAATCATACGACTTATTGGAGTTGGGTCGAGTCAACTGAATGCTCCACAAGTATTGTGAATATTGTATGGAGCATGTTGGCAAGATTTCGAGACGAGTCGTCGAGAATGTCTCGACAACATTTACTTCAGGTTTACTCGACGAATTCATGATCACTCGACGAATTCAGGTTTACTCAAAGAATTCATGATCACTCGACGAATTCAGTTTACTCGATGAATTCATGATCACTGGACGAATTCAGTGTTTACTCGACGAATTCAGTTGATGAATTCTGGTTTACTCCAATTCATGTCGTGGGTTTGCAATTATCTTATTTTTCGCCTGGGTATAAATAGAATCCGATTTATACCCTAGATGTATCTCTGCCTTTCTGCGACCTTTTAGAAGAACGAGAAGAACGACGGAAGAGTTCCGACGCTCGTGATTCCGCAACCCACCACCGCCTCTTCCTTTTGTCGGATTTAGCAGTCCGTAGAAGACGTAGATGGCTCTTCTTCTCTGACCTAGTTCTTGTGCGACAAGAAGTTAGGGTTCTTCTACACTCGTGTGAACTTCCGTAGAGGCGTCGATCGATTTCTGCGCTTGGAACACAGATTTTGTCTTCGAATCAGATCTTGGAGCATCTTGGTTGAGTGTTGACTCAATCCCTTTCAGGTATATTGTAAGATGTTGCTTTCCTATTTCTTGATTCATGAAATTGCAAGGTCTTGTAACTCTTTTGGGTTGTTCTTGTTTGTTTGTTCCGCTGCGCGCATTAGATGCGATGTTTAGAGAAAACCCAACAGAGGAATCAAGAATTAGTGACACACATATCTTGTATGTTACACAACATTTTGACAGAGCCGAGGATGTTAAACAATGATTTGTTAGAGTTGATTCAACTAATTATGATGCTGATTGTTCTTGCAGAGGTTTTCAAACAAAGGGAATACTATGCAAACATATATTAAGGGTTTATAATTGCAAAAATGTTAAACATATTCCAGCTAAATACATACTCAGCAGATTTACTCTCAAGGCGAAATCGTATGATGCGGTTAACTTATGACCTTGGTCGTCGAGTAGAAGATTGTAAGATTGCCAAAGAGTATGTACTAAGTGCCATGAATGAAATTGGTAAGAAGGCAGATGACATGGTAGATGATGATGAGAAGATGAAAAAAGGTATATTTAATGAGAATGAAAATAACAAGGGAATGGTTCGGGATCCACTGGCAATGCGATGTAAGGGGCTATCAAACAACCGGGCTAAGAGTCACTGAGAGAAACCTACAAAGAGGAAAAGTAACATTTTATTGAAATTAAGATATTGTTTTTTAGTAATATTTTTTGCATTTCTGTGTTTGGATGAGATTTAGTAATAATCTTTACATGTTACTTTTTTTCAGAGGCCAGGGATGATTCAAAGGTAAAAGCGCATATCATTGATAACGTGAAGACAGAACCCAAAGAGTACAACTTCATAGAAAAGTTGTCTCTTCAGAGAGACTCAGCTCCAGTTAATCCAACTCCTTCACGCTTGAACCTAAACGACGAAGTATTTGCGGAGGACAAATGTTACAAATTTCCAGCAATTCCAGATATTTTTAAATGGTGAATGTTAGACATGAATGATGCAATTCAATTTTACCCATATAAATTTATTTTTATCATATCGCCATGAATGATTCATTGCAGCTGGTGTTAAATTTCAGTGGATAGCATAATAAACACTTGAGCCTACAGTCAGTAATATGTTGTATACCTATTATGCTAAAAGCAAATGTGCTAAATTGATTTGCGTATGAATCTAAATAACATCTAAAATTAAATAGAAGACATGTAGTGAGCAAATTAAACTACAAAACCATGTTCTATGAGTAGAGAGTTATGGAAGGTTTGTAATAATTCAACTAGTATTTCTGCCCTAAACCGTTGCATATCTTTTGGCCAACTCCCGTGTTTCTTCCATTCAACCGGCTCCTTCAGCAAGCTCGCCTGCATATACTTCATCACAAATATTCCACAATCATTGTCATTATCCTGGGTGGGTATGCCTTCAACTATGTGTACTGTCCAATTGGTGATATCTCCGAGAAGTACATCAGCCCTATCCTCATGAAGGAAATTTATCTGCACATATTTACAATATAGTAATCAGGCACATAATTATAACAATATAAGTAAATTGAAGGATATAGTAACATACGTGCTCCCGGATAGATGATCTGTGCATGACACTCAGCAACGAATCGTAGAAATCTCATCGCCTCTCTTTCAAATTACCTACCAACAGTACCCAATGGCTGCCAACATGGCAGGGCATTAGAATAACATCGACAGCGGAAATTGAATGACGAGTAATGTGCTCAACAAGCCGTATGCTTGCCACATATTTTATAATACTGCATGGTAAACAAGGTGATCAATACCTTTGAAGCAATGCTAAGTAAGCTTATGATGAAATTTCATTACCGTATGGTTAGAAGATACAAAAAAAAATTAATCACGTCTTTTAGCCCTTTTGCTTTGAGGTTATTGAGAACAAATGCATACACATCTATATGTGCATCGCCCACCCACCCATTCCCTAAGATATCAGTAATACTCGATCGAGGAATATAAATATTTCCACTTTCGATAACAATTGCGTCGCTGCAAAAATTTGCATGTTGTAAATATTAACAATACATAAAGAATATTAAACATAACCAAATTACGTACCCATCAGGGTATCAGGCCAAGACAAAATCAATCATGCGACTATCTATGGGAGCAAGATCATCCCTCCTGGGGTACGGATATTGCTTAACCGGGTAGGCATCAATCTTGTCCTTCTTCTTCTTTACTGCCTTTACTAGTGTGAAGGGTCTCTTTTTCTTGGGAGAATCAGTTTGGAAAGGATTTGTTTCATTTATCTCATCCGTAGGGGTTACATTTGGCGATGGTCGTGGCGACGGTGGCGGTGACATTTTCACATGATGAGAATGGCTGGCACATGCTCTACTATCCCCAATCAGAGCTGCCAAAGCATCAAACTTTTTTTAAATAAAGTTTTTCAGCTGGCCGAAGACTTCGTCAACATAACATCTCAACCTATCCTTCCTCTTGATCTCCTTCCTCTCCTTCTCCTCCCTCTCCTTTCCCTTATCCTTCTCCTCCCTTTTATTCTTCTCCTTCCTTACCTCCTTCCCCTCCTTCTCCCTCTTCTCTTCCTTTTGCTCCTCCTTCTATTCCCTTTTCTCCTCCCTCGCCCACTTCTTAGCCTTCTTCTCCCTCTTCTCCTCCCTCACCCTCTTCTTATACTCCTTCTCCCTCTTCTCCTCCTTCTCCCTCTTCTCCTCCCTCACCTTCCTCTTCTCCTCCCCACTTCTCCTATCACCCTCAAAATCAGATGACTCCTCACCATCTTCTTCTCCTAGCAAATCATGCTCCTCAACTGATATATATACAAAAGCCCTCCTAACCTGCATACCAAAAAACACCTCATGTAACATGTTTACTGATCTATTAATACAATAAATAATAAAGTGATACTTACGGCGCTAGGCTTCGACAGCTTAGCGCGTAGTTTTGAACATTGTGTAGCACTAATAGTGAAATTCGATGACCATCGATGCAAGCGTGGTCTTGCTAACTCAGACGCTGCTGATGCTATAGACGTTTGCTCAAAAAACCATATCTACGACATGAGTTATACATGAGCAATATAAATGACATTTTATTTTACAAAGATAGATAGTACGTGTTTATTTCTTTCCACTAAGACGACAAAATATCCCTCGAGGTAGCCCAAATTTGTCACCCCCTCAGTATCAGCAACCCGGCTCATGTGAGCAAAATGAAAATGGAGGAATTTATGTATGGCCTTTGACCAATTGAACTCTTGAAAAATCTCAAAACCTTGGAAATCCATAATACAGATTGACACTTTCAGTCCTTTAAGAGGGAAGAACAAAACAGCCAAGACACACTTAATCAGGGCATTCACTCTCCTAAGCTCTAAAGTTGGTGAGTTCTCCTCAACTTTGAGGCCAGCTAGCTCCTGCACCAAGTCCTTGTGCATGCAGTTGGCAAGCTGAGTTCTCTCAAAATGAAATTTCCTTCCGCAGTTTGGAAGGCCCAGAATCATTGCAACATGATCAACAATCAGTTTAACATAAAATTTACCTAAAAGAAATGCATTTCTCTTGGCAGAGTAAGATCTCAAAATATAATATATAAGAGGAATATTCTGTTGAATATCAGGCATATTCAACAAAGGTAGAACGTTGATATTTTGTAGAGCGTCTTTTGAGTCTTCGGAGAGAACATCCAACAAGGGTTTAACATGTTTTTTGAATGTTTTAATAGCACATCGGCTATACAGGTAACTAGATCCAAGCATATCTGCAATTAGGTAGCTGTAATTGATCAAATTAATATATATTACAACTGTAAAAATCATAATCTGGAACATAAATTTTTACAACTGGAATGAACTAGATTACGATTGGAAAACTGGAATTATAACTGGAAACTAATTTTTTTTCAACTGGAAAAATGGATTTATAACTGGAAACTATAACTAATCACAGGAATGGATCAAAATAACTTGATTTACTTGGAAAATGGATTTTAAACTTGAAACTAACATTTTTACGACTGGAAAAATGGATTTATAACTATAAAAATGGATTTATACTTTCAAGTGGGCGGAATGGGGAGAAGAGAAGAAAACCCTAGTAATGGCGTCTTGCTGTTCGACCCAAGTTTTGGGTAAAACCTTAGAACATCCGCCGTTGAGCGGGCGGAATGGCTGGAACGGGGACGGGGGGATGTGAAACAGGTTTTCATCCCTAGTAATGGCGGACGACGTCGAGGGAGAGGAAAGGGCGAGCGAGCGAGGGAAAGTTATCCAGTTCCAAAAATTAACCTAGTGGTCCCCACCCATAAAATCTATTTAAACTAGCACAGGAGGAAGGTGCATTACATGCACGAAAAAATTTCCCCTGTTTGGGGCTGCTGCTGCGGATCAGAGAGCTTCTCACTGATCTGCAGCTGCTATATTTTGTTGTTTGGGGCGGCGGATTATGAAAATCACTTTTCTAAAATCCCGCGTATGAGCAGTTTTCTGGAGCGTCGTTCATCACCTGTGTCTATCTTCTGGAAATAGTGTCTCAGGTTATTCCCGATCGCGAGTTATGCGATCTTCTTCTTCCTCTTCCATGACGCCACCATGACAGCGAGAACGACGAGACGCCACCACGATAGCGAGCCTCATCTTCCAGATCCGGCCATTCCAAGCCTTCCTCCGGCCATTCCGATCCCCCGACGACCTCACCTCCATCCAACCAGCCAAGTTCCCATCAAGCTCCAGCGAGTTGGAACCCCTGATGACCTCGCCTCCATCCGATCAGCCAAGCTCCGGCGATTCCGAGCCTTCCTCCGGAGATTCCGAGCCCTCCTCTTCCACATCTCTTCAGATTCCAAAACCTAGCTTTCTGAGCCTGATTTTTCTACCAAACAGTCTGCACCTCTATATGTAGAGCTTTTCTGAGAGCTCTTTCTAAGAGCTCTTTCTAAGAGCTCTAATCCATCAGCAACTTCTCTATCCGCCAGAGCTGTCCCAAACAGAGCCTTAGAGTCTATTTGTGAGAGCTACTGCGGATTGAAAAGCTGCCGATTGAACATAATTTTTTAAGCAGAGCTCTTTTAGAAGCTTTTCAACAGAATGTTTGGAGAGTCTGTGTATAAGCACTGATGGAACAGAGTTTTTTCTAATAAAACTGTTTGGTAGAACAGTTTTTTTAAAGCTATTTTTTCTAAACAAAAATACTGAAATATAAATAAAATAAAAATATTACAAAATATTTAAACATATGAATAGAAATATAAATTGTTCTCAAACATAACTAGGCCTAAACAGTAGTTTTTTCGGTGCTTTCTTTCCGCATCTTTCAATCATTTAAGTTCACCTGTGCGATAAAAAATTAATATTAATCATATTTTTGAATATGATGATATATAGAATTTGTTAACAATATGCAAAAAATTTTTACCTTCTTGCGTTGTACAAATCTTCAGCAATGCTATCTCGTACTACATACATATGATCAGCTCCCCCAGCATCAAACATATCAGTCTTAATACTATTTTCTATTGTAGGGTCACCAATCTCCGGGGGTATAAATGAGTCATGAACATCGCAAACATTAAATTTTGGATCTCATCGAGATGGATGTCTACGAATGAAGTTATTCAATGTCATGGTCGCTATCATAATTGAACGTTGTTTCTTAAAATTGTACTGAGGCATTTTTTGAAGAATTTGCCACTTTTTCTTCCAAACACCGAACATCCGCTCTATCACACTTCGAATAGATGAATGTGTCTTATTAAAATGCTCATGTCTGCCTTGGACGGGACGACTCTCGCTTGCATAATCTGCCAAATGATATCTTGTTTCTAGATAGGGTTTAAGTAGCCAGTCTTTAATGGATATCCAACATCCACTAAATAATATTTACATGTAATTAGTTGGTATGTTAAACATAATAAATTGATAGTGAATGATTATAGTATATATGATCATTTTCTTTAACAATTTACCTTGAGGGGGATGCAGAAATTACAGTATATCGGCTGTCAATGCGCGCGCGAAGATGCGACTATCATGAGCTGATCCTTCCCATCTAGCGAGGACAAATGTGAAGTATGTAAGACCCCCTATTTTCTTTATTTTCTCGGGTCTTACGCCAAGAACCGTTGCCTTATAGTGACTCCAACACACAGGGAGGCTGTCACCATGAGATGTCGATCTGCCAGCAGTTCAACATACATAGGCCAACCATTCATCACAGGGTAAATAGAAGCGAATAAAGATAAAACACAGTCCACATCACATCATAAATAAAGACATGGTCCACAGATGAGATGAAATAAATAAGTGCGTAGAAGAGTAATGAGATAAATTAGGGTTTATTCCCTATACATCATATCCCTCACTACAAAAGTCTCTCGCGGAAGTGAACTAAGCTACTGGTAAGGAAATAGGTGAAATATGGAGTTCGAAAGATAATATCTTGTCACACTCATAGGCGCTGCTCCAGCTGCTGTAGATACTCCAAGTCCCGGCCGTGCCACCGCATCACGCTTTGTCCTCTCTATGTGCTAGGTCCACTACTCCTGGGGCTCATGTTGTTATGCCACATCCGACCGTTATTTAAAAAGACTAAGCAGTTTCCTTGTCCCCTCCCCCGGTTACTCCTAGGCACCGGGCGAGAGGAAGAAGCGGAGGACAATAAGGGTATATAAAAAATAGGTGACAGTGCTCTCACTCACATAGTAATAAACTAGTATCATAAGGTCCAGCTAATATGAGATCTACTAGCAAGTACAATAAATCACTAACAATTATACTATGTAAGAGCTAGATATAATGAACAGTATTAAGAGCAACAATATAGGTAAAAGAAGTACAGCTAACTATCATCACAGTAAAGTAACTTTAACTTATAAGGAAAGCTCAAACAATATTATAAGTTAAGTGGTCATTTTGCATAGACCTATCGTATAAAAGAGCTCATACTAGATTATACGATGGGGTTTATGAGGTATGTGTATCATGTGTATGATATGCAGTGCAAGGCAATGTTTATATTATTGGTTCACACACATGCAACTCACCCACATAACTTTGCACGCACAGACCTTTAGTTCCCACTTTTCGGAGGTAGCTAACCTCTCGGGCACCTCCTGCCGTGGTCAAATGCTGGTAGAGGAGCGGGCTCTAACGTACGATATGGCATGTTGGAACAACCCTATTACTGATTTGGGCTAGGATCACTATCTGCGACTAGGAATCAAGTTGACCCCATTGTATAGTCTAAGGGTCAAGGTCTAAGTGTGTCTGAGTAGCTAGAACTTAGGAAAATTCCAAGTTCCTGCGTTCGACGAACTCCATTTGGCATTCGACGAACTCCATCCTGGGTTCGACGAACATTGTGCTTCAGTTCGACGAACTTCCTTCTCAGCTCGATGAACTCAGTTCTCCTGCCAGTTCAATAGATTCTATTCTCAGTTCGATGAACTCTAACTTGAGATTGATGAACTCAGCTCTGTGTTCGACAAATTCAGTTCTCCAGCCAGTTTATCAGATTTTATCTTCAGTTCGATGAACTCCAGTTTGAGATCGACGAACTCAGCTCTGCGTTCGACAAATAAGTAACAAGATGTTCAGTTCGACGAACTCAGTTTTCAGCTCGAAGAATTTTCTCCTCAGCTTGACAAATTTCTGAAGGATCAGTTATCTTTATTCTCTGAACTCAGATCGACTAATCAGCAACAGATCTATTCCTTCAGATAAGACAAGTTTTTATCTTTCCTTTTATTATTCCTTTCCATTCTCTTCTCTCGAGAAAGCAGTAGTTGACATATATTGGAAAAGGATAATTTCAAGGAAAAGGAAAAAGGATTAAAGTTTATTGCTGAATCAGATTGCAGTTTCCAAGATATATTCCTTCTGATTATTATATTCCTTAATTGGAAGATTTGAATTTCAAATCAGTGATATATTGTCTAAGGAAAAGAAAGATCAGTAAGAAGAAGAAGACAGAAAGAATATAGAAGTATCAGTCGAGAGAGAAATACAAAATGTCAATGTACAACCATCATATTTTCCGAGTCGATGTGAACCGGCACGGATGAGGTCGTGACGGAGACGGCGACCGCGACACAGCAAACCAAACCATCAAAAATCATTAAGGATCGAGAAAGAGAAGGCCGGGGGGGGGGGGGGGGGGCAGATCTCCTTGGGCGAGTGAACCTTGGGTCCACTCGCCCAAGGCCTCGGGCGAGTGGACCCTTGGTCCACTCGCCCGAGTGGGGTGGCGAGTGGACCTTGGGTCCACTCGCCCAAGGTGGACGAGTTGACCTATGGTCCACTCGCCCGGTAGGTTGAGTGGACCGCAAGGTCCACTCGCCCAGTCAGGGTGGTGGACCTCGGTCCACTCATTCGACCCCCGGCAAGGGGGGAGTGGACGTCTCAAGCTCCACTCGCCCCCTCCTGTTTTGGTCGTTCGGGTTGGTTGTTGGGCTGCAGAGAGTAGATTTTTGGCTATCCGCAGCCCAATTTTTGGGAAGTCTATAAATATACCCCCATGGGCACCTTGGGAAGGGATGTTGGTACCCCCATCCCTCGCGTGTGAGCAAGCACTACCCCTCCCCTCCCCCTGTCATTGAAGGTGGACGGTGAGTTGATCCTTAGTGCCCTACAAGGTGCCCAAGCTCAGCATTGGCTTGGGAGGGGAAGTTCCATGTGAGCTTCCGGGTATGTGGTGGGACCTCCACGCTGCAGCTTAAAGGGTCCATTTGTGGACTTAGGTATTCTATAAGGGCAGGGTTCTTTGGTTCTTAGTGACTGGTCAAGGGTCTCGCTCAGGTCAAGTAAGGGTTAGCTGCATCCCCCTTGCGAACGTCAAGACCAGTTCTCTGGTTTCAACATTATGGTGCGGTGAGCGTGGAAGCAGCTAGTTCGGAAAGCTCTGGGCAAGTCTCATGGCCGGAAGCGATGATCTGGGGGACTCACCCCTGTCGGAGAGTGCGTGAAGAAAGGTGACTTCGAGGAGTTCAGGAAGTCAATCCAGGAAGTCTTGCGGGTCGCACTCCTCCCTCAGGGAGAGTGCCCGACATCACCAACACCTGTGCTCGCCTCGCCGTCTTTGATGCAGATAGAGCAAGCATGTCGGCAAGGGAAGGGGCCAGCCTCAGAGGAGGGCTTGATCCTCCAAGCGCAAGCACTCTTCAACAGTTCTCCTGGGACCAGCTGTCCCGAGTGAGGGGGTAGGGAGGATGCCTCCGTCTCACCAGGAAGGGGGTGGGGTCCCTATTCCTGATGCGACAAAAGAACGGGGAGACGCAGGGAAGCTACGCGGATCGGTTTCAGGAACAAGTCCTCCGCCTCCAGGCCGACAAAGGACCTCCAGGCCGACAAAGGAAGCAGGAGGGACCAGGAGAAAGAAAAGGAACAAGGGGACAAAGAAGATGGAGGAAGTAATGAAGGAGATGGTCAAGGTGCATGCGACCAATTAGGCCCAGAGGGGCGCGTTGTAATAAGAAGGTAGCTCCTCGGTGATGAATGGAAACGACTTCAGGTAACGCCAATGGTAAGTGGCTTGGGGAAGGTGTTGGGTTCCTCTACCTCCAGGTGAAGCAAGGCACCTAGGACGCAGGTGGGTACTTCCGCCTCCAATTAGATTGGGAGGGCGTTGAGTTCCCCTGTCTCCAGGTAAGCAAGGCACCTTGGACGCAGGTGGGTACTTCCGCCTCCAATTGGATTGGGAGGGCGTTGAGTTCCCCTGTCTCCAGGTAAGCAAGAAACCTTGGACACAGGTGGGTACTTCCGCCTCCAATTGGATTGGGAGGGCGTTGAGTTACCATGTCTCCAGGTAAGCAAGACACCTAGGACGCAGGTGGGTACTTCCGCCTCCAATTGGATTGGGAGGGCGTTGAGTTCCCCTGTCTCCAGGTAAGCAAGGCACCTAGGACGCGGGTGGGTACTTCCGCCTCCAATTTGATTGGGAGGGTGTTGAGTTCCCCTGTCTCCAGGTAAGCAAGGCACCTTGGATGTAGGTGGGTACTTCCGCCTCCAATTGGATTGGGAGGGCGTTGAGTTCCCCTGTCTCCAGGTAAGCAAGAGACCTTGGACGCAGGTGGGTACTTCCACCTCCAATTGGATTGGGAGGGCGTTGAGTTCCCCTGTCTCCAGGTAAGCAAGACACCTAGGACACAGGTGGGTACTTCCGCCTCCAATTGGATTGGGAGGGCGTTGAGTTCCCCTGTCTCCAGGTAAGCAAGGCACCTTGGACGCGGGTGGGTACTTCCGCCTCCAATTGGATTGGGAGGGCGTTGAGTTCCCCTGTCTCCAGGTAAGCTAAGCACCTAAGATGCGGATTGGATCTCCACCTCAGTTGTTTTGATAAGACGGTCGAGTTCCTCCACTTCTATGTGAAGGTAAGCACATAAGACGTGGATTGGATCTCTACCTCAGTTGCCTCAATAAGATGACTGAATCCCTCCGTCCCTCGGTGAGGGTAAGCACCTGGGACATGGACTAGTTCTCCGCCCCCGGATAGTTTGGGAAACTGTTAGTTCCCTCCCCCTCCAGGTGAGCTCGGCTCCCTGGTAGGTGTGGAGTTCCCTCCCCCTCCAGGTGAGCTCGGCTCCCTGGTAGGTGTGGAGTTCCCTCCCCCTACAGGTGAGCTCGGCTCCCTATCAGGTGTGGAGTTCCCTCCCCCTCCAAGTGAGCTCGACTCCCTGGTAGGTACGGAGTTCCTCCACCTCCAGGTGAGCTCGGCTCCCCGTTAGGTGTTGAGTTCCTCCACCTCCAGGTGAGCTCAGCTCCCTATTAGGTGTTAAGCTCCTCCACCACCAGGTGAGCTCGGCTCCCTGTTAGGTGTTGCGTTCCTTTTCCTCCAGGTGAGCTCGGCTCCCTGTTAGGTGTGGAGTTTCCTCCACCTTCGGGTGAGCTCGGCTCACTGGCAGGTGTGGGGTTTCCGCCTTCCACCTTAGGTCGGGCTCGGCTCGACCAAGGGTGTTGAGTTTTTCTCCACCTCAGGTCAAGTTCAATTTGACCTAAGGTGTTGAGCTTTCTCCACCTCTAGTTGAGCTCGGCTCATCGGAGGGTTGTTAAGTGGAGAAAGGTTTGCCTTCCACCTCAGGTCGGGCTCGGCTCGACTAAGGGTGTTGAGTTTTTCTCCACCTCAGGTCAAAGTTCAATTCGACCTAAGGTGTTGAGCTTTATCTACCTCCAGTTGAGCTCGACTCATAGGAGGGTTGTTAAGTGGAGAAAGGTTTGCCTTCCACCTCAGGTCGGGCTCGGCTCGACTAAGGGTGTTGAGTTTTTCTCCACCTCAGGTCAAGTTCAATTCGACCTAAGGTGTTGAGCTTTCTCCACCTCCAGTTGAGCTCGGCTCAAAGGAGGGTTGTTAAGTGGAGAAAGGTTTGCCTTCCACCTCAGGTCGGGCTCGGCTCGACTAAGGGTGTTGAGTTTTTCTCCACCTCAGGTCAAAGTTTAATTCGACCTAAGGTGTTTAGCTTTCTCCACCTCCAGTTGAGCTCGGCTCATAGGAGGGTTGTTAAGTGGAGAAAGGTTTGCCTTCCACCTCAGGTCGGGCTCGGCTCGACTAAGGGTGTTGAGTTTTTTTCCACCTCAGGTCAAAGTTCAATTCGACCTAAGGTGTTGAGCTTTCTCCACCTCCAGTTGAGCTCGGCTCATAGGAGGGTTGTTAAGTGGAGAAAGGTTTGCCTTCCACCTCAGGTCGGGCTCGGCTCGACTAAGGGTGTTGAGTTTTTCTCCACCTCAGGTCAAGTTCAATTCGACCTAAGGTGTTGAGCTTTCTCCACCTCCAGTTGAGCTCGGCTCATAGGAGGGTTGTTAAGTGGAGAAAGGTTTGCCTTCCACCTCAGGTCGGGCTCGACTCGACTAAGGGTGTTGAGTTTTTCTCCACCTCAGGTCAAAGTTCAATACGACCTAAGGTGTTGGGCTTTCTCCACCTCCAGTTGAGCTCGGCTCATTGGAGGGTTGTTAAGTGGAGAAAGGTTTGCCTTTGACCTTAGGTCGGGCTCTGCTCGACTAAGGGTGTTGAGTTTTTCTCTATCTCAGGTCAAGTTCAATTCGACCTAAGGTGTTGAGCTTTCTCCACCTCCAGTTGAGCTCGGCTCATAGAAGGGTTTTTAAGTGGAGAAAGGTTTGCCTTCCACCTCAGGTCGAGCTCGGCTCGACTAAGGGTGTTGAGTTTTTCCCCACCTCAGATTAAGTTCAAGTCGACCTAAGGTGTTGAGCTTTCTCCACCTCCAGTTGATCTCGGCTCATAGGAGGGTTGTTAAGTGGAGAAAGGTTTGCCTTCCACCTCAGGTCGGGCTCGGCTCGACTAAGGGTGTTGAGTTTTTCTCCACCTCAGGTCAAGTTCAATTCGACCTAAGGTGTTGAGCTTTCTCCACCTCCAGTTGAGCTTGGCTCATAGGAGGGTTTTTAAGTGGAGAAAGGTTTGCCTTCCACCTCAGGTCGGGCTCGACTCGACTAAGGGTGTTGAGTTTTTCTCCACCTCAGGTCAAAGTTCAATACGACCTAAGGTGTTGAGCTTTCTCCACCTCCAGTTGAGCTCGGCTCATAGGAGGGTTGTTAAGTGGAGAAAGGTTTGCCTTCCACCTTAGGTCGGGCTCTGCTCGACTAAGGGTGTTGAGTTTTTCTCTACCTCAGGTTAAGTTCAATTCGACCTAAGGTGTTGATCTTTCTCCAGCTCCAGTTGAGCTCGACTCATAGAATGGTTTTTAAGTGGAGAAAGGTTTGCCTTCCACCTCAGGTCGAGCTCGGCTCAACTAAGGGTGTTGAGTTTTTCCCCACCTCAGATTAAGTTCAAGTCGACCTAAGGTGTTGAGCTTTCTCCACCTCCAGTTGAACTCGGCTCATAGGAGGGTTGTTAAGTGGAGAAAGGTTTGCCTTCCACCTCAGGTCGGGCTCGGCTCGACTAATGGTGTTGAGTTTTTCTCCACCTCAGGTCAAGTTCAATTCGACCTAAGGTGTTGAGCTTTCTCCACCTCCAGTTGAGCTCGGCTCATAGGAGGGTTGTTAAGCGGGGAAAAGTTTGCCTTCCACATAGGTCGGGCTCGACTCGACTAAGGGTGTTGAGTTTTTCTCCACCTCAGGTCAAGTTCAATTCGACCTAAGGTGTTGAGCTTTCTCCACCTCCAGTTGAGCTCGGCTCATAGGAGGGTTGTTAAGTGTAGAAAAGTTTGCCTTCCACCTCAGGTCGGGCTCGGCTCGACTAAGGGTGTTGAGTTTTTCTCCACCTCAGGTCAAAGTTTAATTCGACCTAAGGTGTTGAGCTTTCTCCACCTCTAGTTGAGCTCGGCTCATAGGAGGGTTGTTAAGTGGAGAAAGGTTTGCCTTCCACCTCAGGTCGAGCTCGGCTCGATTAAGGGTGTTGAGTTTTTCCCCACCTCAGGTTAAGTTCAAGTCGACCTAAGGTGTTGAGCTTTCTCCACCTCCAGTTGAGCTCGGCTCATAGGAGGGTTGTTATGTGGAGAAATGTTTGCCTTCCGCCCCAACGTTAGGTTCAGTTGAAAAACTCGGCAGGAGTATCCCGTTGGCAGGGCCCCTCGTGGATTCCCCTAAAGTCCCACCTACTCGTCAAATAGGTGGGTTGGACTTTCTTTCCGAGCTTAAGGCAAGCTCGAAAAGAGCGGGGATTGTGTACAACCCTCATATTTTTTGAGTCGGTGTGACCCGGCACGGATGAGGTCGTGACGGAGAAGGCGACCGCGACGCAGCAAACCAAACCATCGGAAACCGTTAAGGATCGAGAAAGAGAAGGCCCGGGGGGGGGGGGGGGGGGGCAGATCTCTTTGGGCGAGTGAACCTTGGGCCCACTCGCCCAAGGCCCCGGGCGAGTAGACCCTTGGTCCACTCGCCCGAGTGGGGTGGCGAGTGGACCTTGGGTCCACTCGCCCAAGGTGGGGGGCGAGTGGACCTAGGGTCTACTCGCCCCAAGCCCGTGGACGAGTGGACCTATGGTCCACTCGCCCGGGCAGCTGGGCGAGTGGACCAAGGGTCCACTCACACGGTAGTTTGAGTGGACCGCAAGGTCCACTCGCCCAGTTAGGGTGGTGGACCTCGTGCCCACTCATTCGACCCCCGACAATGGGGGAGTGGATGTCTCAAGCTCCACTCGCCCCCTCCTGTTTCGGTCATTCGGGTTGGTTGTTGGGCTGCAGATAGTAGATTTTTGGCTATCCGCAACCCAATTTTTGGGAAGTCTATAAATAGACCCCCATGGGCACCTTGGGAAGGGATGTTGGTACCCCCCTCCCTCGCGTGTGAGCAAGCACTACACCTCCCCTCCCCCTGTCATTGAAGGTGGATGGTGAGGTGATCCTTAGTGCCCTCCAAGGTGCCCAAGCTCAGCATTGGCTTGGGAGGGGAAGTTCCATGTGAGCTTCCGGGTATGTGGTGGGACCTCCACGCTGCAGCTTAAAGGGTCCGTTTGTGGACTTAGGTGTTCTCTAAGGGCAGGGTTCTTTGGTTCTTAGTGACTGGTCAAGGGTCTCGCTCAGGTCAAGTAAGGGTTAGATGCATCCCCCTTGCGAACGTCGAGACCAGTTCTCTGGTTTCAACAGTCAAAAAGGATTACAAAGTTCATCCTCAACATTAGCACTCTCAATCTCTGAGAACATCAATCTTCATTCTCTCAGTGTTCAACTGCTGATTCTAAATCATCAAAGAGCAACAACAATCTGAGAAACTTTGTCTCTCAGATTCATCAGCTATCAGGAAGATTTGTTTTATATTCAAGAGAAAGCTCCATCCTTCAACTGTCAAGAATTTCTATCAGACAGGGGGAGCTTTACAAAAACAATCCACTAGTCTTCTCTCAGCTTGTTGACAGAGAAGAATCTCATAAACATTTTTGTTTACCCTTTTTATCCCATGTTGTACAGGGTTCTAACTCCATTCAAAAGTTAACCCTTTGGTGGCAGGGCACCTGATCAAAACCTGTGATTGGTATGAGCACCTGATCAAAAGCTCAGTGGTGTTTGGGCACCTGATCAAAACTCCATTGGTGTTTGGGCACCTGATCAAAACTCCATTAGTGATAGGGCACCTGATCAAAAACCTAGTGTAATCCTACCAAGGGTGGTAGAAGAGTAGATGTACCCAGTTTGATTAGGGAACTACTATAGATCCTTGTGTTTTTTGTGTTTGTGTTTACTTTCTGTACTGTGCTGTGCTGTGTGATTTGTATTTTGTTTTTATACTCACTCTGTTATACACATATACATATATCAGTTTTTTAATTCCGCTATAAAATAAATTAAAAACTTTTAATACTCTATTCACCCCCTCTAGAGTAAATCTAAGATCTAACCTCACTTTCAATACAGTCCTCGGTACTCATGAACTCCTGCGTACTCTTGCTGGACCTGTACGGACCAAACCTTAGATAGGCTAAGTGTAGGGTTATTAGGGATGAGACCTTTTTGTTAGAACACTGTTTTCCGCATCCCTTTGATTTGAGAATAACAAATCCTACTTGTATTTGATCTTGTTTGTGTTGCAACATGGTCTTCCGCATCTCCTAGGTTTGAGAATAACAAATCCTATGTGTATTTGATCTTGTGTATTTAAGTGTGTAGGAAAACAAGTCTACATGACTCAAGGATAACATAAGAAGGTTGCGCCCAAATTTGAAGCCAAAATTCCAACATGCCCGCTAGAGCCGGCGCTAGCGCTAGCTCTGATTTGAGAAAATTTTGGAAACAGTTATGGAAGGTGCTAGCGCCAGACGATAGCAGCTAACACAGGCGGTAGTAGCTAGCGCAGGCGGTATCAGCTAGCACAGGCGGTAGCGCAAAGCACAAGAGGAAGGCGTCCGACTTGCTTAAAATGAAGGATTCTCACGCGGAGAATATTGCCTAATCTGGGATAGCGCCGACGGTAGCGTTAGCGCAGGCGCTAGCTCCAAGGCTATAAAAAGGACCCCTTGCATCCGTCTTCTTCATCCTCTCCGACTCCCAAATTCTAGAGCTTCGTGCTACTTCATATAGAGGAAGGTTTAGAGAGATACTCCCACAAATCCATGAAGGCTTAAGGAGATCCGTGGAGAAGATTTCAATACGCGTCATCATCGTGACGAAAGACCGCATCAACTATGATCATACTCTATGGGTATTCGTCTACTTCCCCAAGAGATCCACATAGAGGGAGTTTTTAACATTATTGTTCTTCTCATTCTTGTAATCGCTTTGTGAATTCGCCTCGTGTTGGCGACTAGGTCTGGGTAGGTATTAGGGTAGAAATTCGCCTCGTGTTGGTGACTAGGTCTAGGGTGTAGGTCTAGGGGGTGATCTAGGCCATATCTGGGGAATGATTGGCTAGAGCGGCTTGAGACCATATCCTGGGAAGGATCAGCTAAAGCCAACCAGTTCGTAGGGATACGAGTCGGTATAGAAAACAAAAAGAGTCTTTCATATTTCGCCTTGATTTCTAGCGCCATTGAAATCTAGTTTTGTAATCAATTTTATTAATAGTAATCATGTCTCTCTTTGTGTAATATAATTGATTTTGTTCTTCATTTATCTAAATTGTTTATTATCATCTTTTTCATCATAAAACAATTTAGATCTTTATTCAAAATCACTATTTTAATCTCTTATTATTTCAGATATTCAAAATATAAGAAAAAGTTTTACAACCCTTATTCACCCCCCCTCTAAGGGCGCCTACCAATCCAACAAGTGGTATCAGAGCGGTTTTTTTCCAAATGGATTAACAACCGGGAGTAATGACGTCTCATGATCTCGCTTCTACTAGTGGGGTAAATTTTTATGAAGAAGAAAAATCTCTTAAACCACATTTATTTGAAGGAAGAAATTATAATAGTAATTGAAAATTTTCTTAAAGCTTTAGATGAAAAAGTTTGGAATATTACTATTAAAAAGCCACCTAGCGTATTAAATAAAAACGAAATGGTTTTAAATGCAAAATCTATGAATAGTCTATTTTGTGTGTTAGATCAAAATATTTCCAAACTCATTCATACTTTTCCTACTGCATACGAGATGTGGAATTTTCTTGAGATAACTTATGATTCTCCATCTACAGGTATAAAACAAACGCAAGAATTGGAGAACATAAAAGCTTGCACAGGTGTTCAAGAAAGCTCCTCATATGATGAATCCATAGAATGCACATCTAGCATAAGGGAAGATGAAAACTCATCCACGGAAGAGGAATGCAATAATGATGAAAAAGGAACTTTATGTTCAAACCAGACCTCATCCTTAAGTGTTGTAAGGGAATCAAAATCCCTTATCATTTGTAATTCAATTTCCACGCTACAATTGCTACAAATTACTAAACGTAAAATTAAGAAATTAAAAAGGGCTAATGCAAAACTACGTTTAGAAAATAAAACTTTGAAGGCAAATGTGAATGTAGAATCCAAAAATGATGTTTTTGAATCTCCATCATGCTCTTTAATTGAAATTTCAAAGCCTTGTTTTGATTGTTATAATATTATAGAAAAATTCAAGGAATTTGAAAAAGAACTTTTAATTTCCAAAGAGTATAATGAAAAATTAGTAAATGAAAATAATATTTTATTTAATAAATTAGAATCATTAAAACTATTTGTGGAAAATTTTACAAGTAATAAAAAATCTTTTATTTCTAGTTTATCATCTAACATGTGTAAAACTTCTACTAGTATTATAAAATCTATTAAACATGCACCTATTAGAATATTTAATTATAAAAGCATAATGAACTCTAACCCTCATTATATATCTCCCAAATTAAATTCATATGTGGACAAATTTCCTATGAAAAATAATTTCAAAAGTCATTATTATTCTAAGCCTAATTTTAATGAATATGGAAATTTGATGCATAATATTAAATCAAAATATGAATGGAGACCCAAAATAAAAAATGAAACATTAACTCCACTTGAAAGGATTCATTCATTTTTGTCTCCTCAAAAATTATCACGCTATATTTGGGTGCCCAAAGGAACCGTTAGACTTGGTTCCCTTTGGATACCCAAATCTCTTATCTACTAGTATCATTCATTTGCATGAAGTAGAAATAAATCAAAATGAATTACAAAATACTCTACTTCATGATATGCCTAATGTTCCATTTTATTTTTTTTGTTCTCTTTTTTTAACCCATCATGTCATGGTCATCTAATATAATATTTGAAATTTGACTTTGTCCCCTAAAACCTAAATGAAGTTTACAAATCAATGTAAATCAAAAGTAAAAGTCAGGTTTTCATTTATAAATGACCAATCTATTACTATTAAAATCATTGCCTATAAATATCATATAGTATTCATATAAATTGAATAATAAATTTGCTATAAGATATTTTAATTAAATCAAGTTATTAGGCTATTAAGCACTTTAGCCTTCATCAACAAATTTGGAGAATTAACATGTAACAACGCGTGGACATCCTCTCAAAAACTCTTTAAAACACACGAATCAAAATTTGGGTTTTGACCTCATGAGTTAAAATTTAACTTTCGCAAATTTTTGCATTTTCTTCAAAAAATTTCACTGTATTAGATAGGTCTTATATTGCTCAGTCATAATTAAGTGAAATCAGAAATAAAATTGAAGAAAATTCGGTCCAAATACTCACAATAAGCACTCTCTGTGAGCTAATGCAGGCGCTAAGACCTACCGTCGGCGCTAGCTCGAGTGTTTGATTTTCTGTAATTTTAAAATTCTCAAATATCACTAAAAATATATTATTTTATATGTACTACTCATTTTTGCATCTATGCCTATAATTGATTTTTGAAAAATTAAAATACAAAATTACAAAAACCAAATTACAAAAAATATTTTTCTTACTTCCTTTCTTTGGTTATTTGTTTGATTTCTATTTCTATATGCCAAAATCAAATACAAAAATATAAAACAAAAACAAGTATCACAAATTATCTTTTGAACTTAACTTTTCTATTTACATATATCTTGCGAAAGGGAGATTTGGGCTATCATCCCACACATCTCCTAGTACCGGATGAACCCCTCATATGGTAGACCTCGGGAAGTCCAAGATCAATTTTAAGAGTTCAAACATTAAATAAATTTTTTTAAAAAATATCAAAAATACTATATGGACTTTATTGTGAAAATCAAGCATGATTTAATATATTATTTAGAACTTCTATAATGTTGCAATTCATCGGTTCAAACTACTTTGATCATTGTTTTTATCATGCTTTGCTATATCTACTCATATGTGCACCAATTATAATGAACTAGTTATGTAGAACCAAGCTTAGCATGCCTCAAAGTATGAGTAAATGTTTTATGATTGATAATGATGTTTATTCACTCACTTATTTTGGCAAAGTCTACATGTGTTTTTAATCCAAGAATGCTTGCTTGTGTATTGTAATTGTACAACGAATTAAATTTGCACAAGTATCTTACCTACACTACATTTATTTGCACTCTTATTAATTAAGAAAAGTGGTTGTGCTTTCAAAATTACATTGGTTTGCAAAACAAGTGTATTCAGAGAACTTTGTATAAAAATAATCATGAAATAAATTGACAAAGATAACCACCAAGCAACACTTGAACCTCCTGATAAGTCTTAATAAGCGTTGTGAGGTTGAGCACCTTGGATAGAATAGTAAAGTGTCTTGTGCAAACCTTCATTTTTACACCACTTATTCTTAAGTACACCAGATCACAAAAATCAATATTGAAAAATAAAGTATGTCATCCCCCAAGCACTACTTTGCACCCTGATAAGTCTTAATGAGCATTGTGTGTGCAAAGCACCTTGGTAGTTGTACATTTTTTTTCTATGTGCATTGAAGTGTGTGGAAGTAAAATTATTTGTGTTTTATTGTGCACTTTACTCTACATATGTCTTGTATTTATGATTAAATCATTTGTTTATTCTATTCAAAATACACGAATGTGCACATCATTATCTTCCATAACACTTCTTCTCATGAGTATTGGATCCTAATGCTAAGTTCCATACAACTCTTTATATATATAAATGCACTAGTTAACCTAGCATGCTCTCTACAATGTTTTGTATGTTTTGAATTTGTGAATTAATATAACGTTGTAGTAATCTCTTCTTGAAAACATTATTTCATGCTTGGTTACTTTATTACTTAAAGATTTTAAAATGAAAAATGATTTACAAAACATCTTCCTTTTTGTAATTTTACTCATATATCTTCTTATGAATAGACATGATTACAAAATGATGTTTCTTGTATTTCTATACGTCTTCCGCATCGTCACCATATATTTTTTACCTTGCGCTTTCATGCTTATATCAAAGTCTTAAATCTCAAAATTCCTTTTTCAACAAGTAGTAGACTTGCTTGGTAGAATTTATATTGGTTATTCAAAACACGCATATCATTTTTATGCTAAAAACTCTGATTTAATAATGGATTTCAAAATAGCTATGTGAGTTTTTTTCAAAAAAAATCAAACAAAAATATAAACCCATTGGCTATGAAATTATAATTAGATTTAAAATGCTTAAATGTTTCTAATAATTATTATCCATGATTATATATCTCACTCTGATTTATTTCTATGAACATACTTATGCTAAGAACTCTGATTTATTTCTATGAAAATTATTCTAAAACTCCTTATCATTTCCTTCTCTCAAAAAAATCAATCATGCCTTTATCTTATTATCAAAAATTTTATGTGTTTTGCTTCCTTACCCACTTTTGCTAATAACAAAAGGGGGAGAACTAACATGATAAATATTTGTGGCTATCAAAATGGAAAACTAACATGATTAATTAAGATGATAGCTTACATATTAGGGGAGCATTCACTTAGGGGGAGCATGCATTTAGGGGGAGCAACTCTAAATACCCAAAATGACATTTATCCTAAGTCATCACTTTCACACACACACAAGTAGGTTTTATCATGCTTATATATTAATGCTCTGATTTATCATTAATGGATTTATTATTATCAAAAGGGGGAGTTTGTTGGAACATGGTCTTCCGCATCTCCTAGGTTTGAGAATAACAAATCCTATGTGTATTTGATCTTGTGTATTTAAGTGTGCAGGAAAACAAGCCCACATGACTCAAGGATAACATAAGAAGGTTGCGCCCAAATTTGAAGCCAAAATTTCAACATGCCCGCTAGAGCCGGCGCTAGCGCTAGCTCTGATTTGAGAAAATTTTGGAAACAGTTATGGAAGGTGCTAGCGCCAGGCGATATCAGCTAACACAGGCGGTAGCAACTAGCGCAGGCGGTATCGGCTAGCACAGGCGGTAGCGCAAAGCACAAGAGGAAGGCGTCTGGCTTGCTAAAAATGAAGGATTCCCACGCGGAGAATATTGCCTAATCTGGGATAGCGCCGACGGTAGTGTTAGCGCAGGCGCTAGCTCTAAGGCTATAAAAAGGACCCCTTGGATCCATCTTCTTCATCCTCTCCCACTCCCAAATTCCAGAGCTTCGTGCCACTTCATATATAGGAAGGTTTAGAGAGATACTCCCACAAATCCATGAATGCTTAAGGAGAACCGTGGAGAAGATTTCAACATGCGTCATCATCGTGACGAAATACCGCATCGACTATGATCATACTCTGCGGATCTTCGTCTACTTCTCCAAGAGATCCACATAGAGGGAGTTTTTAATATTATTTTTCTTCTCATTCTTGTAATCGCTTAGTGAATTCTCCTCGTGTTAGCGACTAGGTCTGGGTAGGACTTAGGGCAGAAATTTGCTTCGTGTTGGCGACTAGGTCTAGGGTGTAGATCTAGGGGGTGCTCGAGGCCATATCCAGGGAAGGATTGGCTAGAGCGGCTTGAGGCCGTATTCAGGGAAGGATCGGCTAAAGCCAACCAGTTCGTGGGGATACGAGTCGGTATAGAAAATAAAAAGAGTCTTTCATATTTCTCCTTGATTTCTAGCATCATTGAAATCTAGTTTTGTAATCAATTTTATTAATAGTAATCATGTCTCTCTTTGTGTAATATAATTGATTTTGTTCTTTATTTATCTAAATTGTTTATTATCATCTCTTTCATCATAAAACAATTTAGATCTTTATTCAAAATCATTATTTTAATCTCTTATTATTTCAGATATTCAAAATATAAGAAAAAATTTTAAAACCCTTATTCACCCCGCCCCCCTTTAAGGGCGCCTACCGATCCAACAATTTTCCATTGTGTTTTTAGCATGCAAGTTTGAACAATATTGACACTAGGATGCTACATTGTTGGTCTAGACTTGCTTACAAGATGAAATGATGAAAGTGGTCTAACACCAGGCGTTAGGACTTAACACCAGCGTTGACATTCGACGAATATGGCATGGAGGGATGCTGTCGTGATTGCAGGAGCATTTTTGGAATGATTTGACTTAACGCTAGGCGTTAACTTCAATATCAGCGTTAAGGTTACGAAAAATAAATGTTTCCAAAGATGCATTATCTCCTTCCTGTTTTGAAGATTCGAGCCATCAAGTTCCTTCTATACTGTGTCAACGCCTATCGTTAGCCTTAATGCCAGCGTTAACGTCTGTCCTATAAATAGGTGGCATTCGTTCTCTTCAACTATGCATGCCAAGGAGCCGTATTCCAGCACTCTGAATTATTTATGAAGGCCGTATTTTCAGACCATCATCTCCCACACAAATTCAAGAGAAGAATTCGAAGGAGGATCAGATCAGCGCTCACCCAGCATGAAGAATGCGCGCTTCAACTTCGACAATATTCAGCGAGTCTTCGTCATCTCCAGAATTCTTCATAGGGAGTTTTACTTGTGTTTTATATTTTGTTGTAACACCTTTTTCATTATGATTGTTTAGTGAATTCGCCCCGTGTTGACGACTAGGTCTCGGTAGGACTTAGGAAGAAATTCGCCTCGTGTTGGCGACTGGGTCTAGGGAGTAGATCTAGGGGGTGCTCGAGGCCTTTCTGGGGATAGAACGGCTAGAGCGGTTTGATGTCGTATCTAGGGAGAGATCGGCTAAAGCCAACCGGTTCTTAGTAAGAAGAGTCGGTATAGAAAATGAAAAGACTATTTCATATTCGCCTTTGATTTCTAGCGTCATAGAAATCAGATTTTGTAATCAAATTTTATAAATGATAATCATGTCTTTTCATGTCAATTAAAATTGATTTCATATTTCTAGCACTTTACTTTTTGTTTCAATCTACTTATCAAAAAATCACAAAAGTTTTCTTAAAAACCTAAAGTTTTCTAAAACCCTTATTCACCCCCACTCTAAGGGCGCCTCAAGATCCAACAAGTGGTATCATAACGAGGTTATTCCAATGCTGTCTAACAACTGAGAATAATGGCACTCTGTGATCTCGCTTTCCATGAGGGGGAAGGAATAAGTAGACCTCCACTTTTCACCGAAACTGACTATAACTACTGGAGAACGCAAATGCGTTACTTTCTAATTAATTTAGATCTAGACTTCTGGGCTAGTGTTAAAATACCGTATACCACTCCTACGTATGTTGTTGGAGAAGTAACCATGGAAAAGTCTAGAGATAGATGGGATGATGGGGATAAAAATAAATGTAAAAATAATGCAAAAGCTATGAATGCCCTATTTTGTGCGTTAGATAAGACTGAATTTAATTGAGTTTGTGCTTGCGAACCTCTTATGACATTTGGAATTTACTAGAAATAACGCATGAAGGTACCTCGCAGGTTACAGAATCAAAGCTCTTCCAATTGGAATCAGAGTTTGAAAGATTCAAAATTGATCCAGATGAGGACGTTGACTCGATGTACACACATTTTTCCAAGATCGTAAATGCCTCGAAGATTCTTGGAAAAACCTTCTCGAACGGTGACTTGGTGTGGAAGATCCTTTGATCTCTCCATCTGAAGTTCAATCCAAAGGTGACAGCTATTTTGGAATCACATGATCTAAGACGGCTCCAGATTGAGAGCATCATTGGGAATCTCAAAACCCATGAGGTAGAACTCAAAATCTAAGATGAAGAATACAACAAAGAGCCAAAGAAGAAAGCCTTGGCACTAAAATCAAGGAAAGTGGATGACGACGAGGAAGAGGATGAGGAGAGTCTCTTTGTGAAAAATTTCACAAAGTACATGAAGAATCCAGAAAGGAGGAACACCTTCCGTAAGTATTTCCGAAAAGGCTCATCTTCCAAAAGAGAGAAAAAAAAAGAAAAAATCAAGCGACGACGATGAAGAGCGACCTCCTCCCGAGTGCTTCCACTGCAGGAAGACCGGGCACATAAGAAGTCAATGTCCAAAGTACTTAAAAGAACAAAAAGAAAAGCGGTTTAAAGGAGGAGAAAAGAAGAAGGTTTTGAAGGCTGCAACGTGGGATGACTCTTCATCTGAAAGTTCAAACGAGTCAACTTCAAGCGATAATGATGAGGCAAATCCGTGCCTCGTGGGGAGGAGCCATGAATAATTGGACCATATTGCAGTGTCCAAAGCGACACTGAGGTAACTCTTACTACTTATGATGATTTTTATATTGAGTACATGAAAACATGCAATTTTTTTAGTAAAAGTCTAAAAGATCTTGATCTTCTAAAAACTGAAAATAAAATTCTTTTAAAACAAAATAATAAACTAAATAAGGAAATAAAAGCTTTGGGAAAAGAGATAGGGTCTGGCCAAGAAAATGATCATAACTTATCAAGGACAAAAGAACTAGAAAACGATCTTTCTAAGGCTCTCTCCAATATCGAATCTCTCACAAAACAAAAGGAGACTTAGAAAGAAGTTTAAAAATTTCTCTTTCTTAAACAGAAAATGAAAAGAAAAATTTCGCAAAGAGGTGTGGAAATTTAGTAAGTGAAAACTTCGCCTTAAAAACCCGAATCAATGATCTTAATATGACAATAAACAAATTTGGGGTTGGCCAAAAATCGCCGGACATGATTTTGGGCAACCAGTGTCATGGTTCTGCAAAGTTTGGGCTGAGGTACGGTTCGGGAAGCTACCGCTCAGCGTTAAATCCTAACGCTGGCGTTAGCTCTGTTTCCAGAAACTAAAATTCTATTTATAAAAATAATTTTGTCACGCCTTCTACCTCCTTGTCTACCAGCAAGGGTCAACAAAATTCTCTGAAAAAGGTCACAACCCCTTTTGTTGCGTGTGCCAATTGTTATTTTTTGGCCACACCACGAATTCTTGTAGGAAGAAGGGAAAGCACACTTTAAGCAAATCTGGGTACCTAAGGTCACCACCTATATTATGGGAGGAACCTCATGGGTATCCAGATTTTCACTAACATCTTCTTTTTAGGCGTATTGGCAGGCTAAGGACAAGGAAGACATGTGGTACTTGGACTCAGGATGTTCCAAACACATGACGAGCGATAAAGCAAAGTTCCTTAGCCTCACAAAGAAGAAAGGAGGAACAGTGACATTTGGTGACAATGGAAAAGGAAGAATCTTAGGCACCGGTACAGTGGGCAATGCCTTCTTCTCTCTTACAAATGTCTTATATGTAGAAAGCTTAAAACACAACTTAATTTCTATTAGTCAACTATGCAATAAAGGTCTTAATGTTTTATTTGAGTCTTCTACAAATTTGTGCAAAATTATAGATCCTAAGACTAAAGATATTCTACTCACTGCACCAAGAATTCACAATGTCTATTTAAATTCTTTTCATGATCTATCACGTGTATCACTAAAATGTCTAATTAAAAAAATGAAGAACTTGAATTATGGCATAGGCGTCTTGGTCACACTAGCACCAAGTTGATCTTAAAATTGTCAAAAAATAAAATAATAAAGGTTTACCAATGCTTAATGGAAACCTATTTACTTTATGCCCGCCATGCCAAAAAGGAAAATTCTCTAAAACATCTTTTAAAAATAAATATGAAATGTCCACCTCTAGACCCCTATAACTAATTCACATGGACCTGTTTGGGCCAATTAGCACTTGTAGTCATGGTGGTAAAAAGTACACATTTGTTTTGATTGATGATTTTTCTAGATTTACTTGGACACTATTTCTTACCTCCAAATCCGATGCTTTTTCTGAATTTACAAAACTATGCAATCACATTCAAAATGAATTAGATTTAAAAATTAAGTGCATTCGATTGGATCATGGAGGGCAATTTGAAAACAATAGTTTCACAACTTTTTGTAATGATCTGGGTATTAAACATGAATTTTCCGCTCCTCGCACCCCCCAACAAAATGGTGTGGTGGAGAGGAAAAATAGAACCCTTCAGGAACTCGCACGGACTATGCTATCCGAGTATGGGTTGCCTAAATCTTTTTGGGCCGAAGTGGTAAATACATCTTGTTATGTTATAAATCGAGTCATGCTTCGCCCAATCTTGAAATTAACTCCATATGAATTATATTACAAAAGGAAACCTAATGTATCTTACTTTCATGTTTTTGGATGTCAATGCTTTATCTTAAACACCAAAGATGCATTCGCAAAATTTGATGAAAAATGTGATGAAGGAATATTCCTTGGCTACTCTTTAACTAGTAATGCATATAGGATATACAATAAAAGGTCTAAGAAGGTTGATGAGTCTATTCATGTGAAGTTTGATGAATTTGTTCCTTGTGTAGATTTTAACACTGCAGGAAAAGAAGAGGAACCCCCTTCACCCTTGGAGGATTATGATGTTGAACCACTTAGAGTTGACAAAGAAACAGAGGCGGTGCAAGCAGAGTTTGTGCCTCCAAGCGCGCTTAGATTCACAAAAGATCATCCAAGGGAACTTGTCATTGGATAACCATCAAGAGGGGTAATGACACACTCTTCCATTCATGAATCCTTCTCTAATTTATGCTTCATTTCTGAAATTGAACCTAGAAATGTCTCTACCGCACTAAACGATTAATTTTGGTATTTAGCTATGCATGAAGAATTAGAACAATTTGAACGTAATACCGTTTGGAATCTAATAGAAAGACCATCAAATCATCCGATAATAGGCTTAAAATGGATTTTCAAAATTAAATTAGATAGTGAACCTAGAATTAATAGGAACAAAGCTCGCTTAGTAGCATAAGGTTATTCACAAATCAAGGGGGTAGATTTTGATGAATCCTTTGCACC
The DNA here is from genome assembly GCA_033032865.1 of Dactylorhiza incarnata. Taxonomy (NCBI): domain Eukaryota; kingdom Viridiplantae; phylum Streptophyta; class Magnoliopsida; order Asparagales; family Orchidaceae; genus Dactylorhiza; species Dactylorhiza incarnata. Next base: position 908,065 of record JAWHQI010000355.1, on the reverse strand, counting down.
CGTAGCTCGCTTAGAATCCAATAGAATTTTTCTTGTCTTTGCAAGTTTCAAAAGATTTAAACTTTTTCAAATGGATGTTAAAAGTGCCTTCTTAAATGGAATTATTAAGGAAGAAGTTTATGTTGAACAACCCCCCGGTTGCATAAATGAAAAAAACCCAAATCATGTTTTTAAACTAGATAAAGCACTGTATGGTTTAAAACAAGCGCCTCGTGCTTGGTATGAAAGATTAACTTAATTTATATTAAAACATGATTATGTAATGAGATTTTGCCGATAATACACTCTTTATCAAACATGTTAATAACGATCTAATTATATTACAAATCTATGTCGATGACATCATTTTTGGAGCTACTAATGATCAATTATGTAATGAGGTTGTAAGTGTGATGCAAAAAGTGTTGAAACCAGAGAACTGGTCTCGATGTTCGCAAGGGGGATGCAGCTAACCATTACTTGACTCGAGCTAGAACCCTTGACCAGTTGCTAAGAACTGAAAGATCTTCCCTTGAAGAACTCTTGAGTCTAGAAATAAACCCTTTAAGCTGCAGCGTGGAGGTCCCACCACACACCCAGAAGTTCATCAAGAGCTTCCCCTCCCAACCCAATGCTGAGCCTAGGCACCTTGGAGGGCACTAAAGGTCACCTCTCCATCCACCTTCAATGATAGGGGGAGAGAGGGGTAGTGCTTGCTCACAACACTCACACGAGGGAGGGGGGGGGGGGGTACCAACAACCCTTCCCAAGGTGCCCATGTGGGTCTATTTATAGACTTCCCAAAATTGGGCTGCAGATAGCAAAAATTCTGCTATCCGTAGCTCAACCACGAACCTGGATGGTCAAAACGAGAGGGGGGGGGGAGTGGAGGACGAGATGTCCACTCCCCCCCTTGCCGGGGGTCGAACGAGTGGACCGAGGTCCACCGCCCTTACTGGGCGAGTGGACCTTACTGTTCACTCAACCCACCGGGCGAGTGGAACCTTGGTCCACTCGCCCAACTGCACGGGGCGAGTGGACCATAGGTCCACTCGCCCCTACCCCTGGGCGAGTGGACCCATGGTCCACTCGCCCGTCACTCGGGCGAGTGGACCAATGGTCCACTCGCCCGGGTCCTTGGGCGAGTGGACCAAGGGTCCACTCGCCCGGGGCCTTGGGCGAGTGGACCCAAGGTCCACTCGTCCGAGGAGGTCTACCCCCTCCGGTCTTCTCTTTTTGGTCTTTACGACCTCCGATGGTTCGGTCCGTTGAGCCACGGTCACCCTTTCTACCACGACCTTATCCGAGTCGGGTCACACCGACTCGGAAAATATGAGGGTTGTACACAATCCCCGCTCTTTTCGAGCTTGCCTTAATCTCGGAAAGAAAGTCCAACCCACCTATTTGACGAGTAGGTGGGACCTCAGGGGAATCCGTGAAGGGCCCTGCCAACGGGATACTCATGCCGAGTTTTTCAGCTGATCCTGACTTGAGGCAGAAAGCGAACCTTCCTCCACTTAACAACCCTCCTGTGAGCCGAGCTCATCTGGAGGTGGAGAAAGCTCAACACCTTGGGTCGAACTGAGCTTGACCTGAGGTGGAGAAAAATAAACACCTCTAGTCGAGCCGAACTCGACCTGAGGTGGAAGGCAAACCTTTCTCCACTTAACAACCCTCCTGTGAGCCGAGCTCAACTGGAGGTGGAGAAAGCTCAACACCTTGGGTCTAATTGTGCTTGACCTGAGGTGGAGAAAAACCAACACCTCTAGTCGAGCTGAACTCGACCTGAGGTGGAAGGCAAACCTTTCTCCATTTAATAACCCTCCTATGAGCCGAGCTCAACTGGAGGTGGAGAAAGCTCAACACCTTTGGTCTAACTGAGCTTGACCTGAGGTGGAGAAAAATCAACACCTCTAGTCGAGCCGAACTCGACCTGAGGTGGAAGGCAAACCTTTCTCTACTTAACAACCCTCCTTTGAGCCGAGCTCAACTGTAGGTGGAGAAAGCTCAACACCTTGGGTCGAACTGAGCTTGACCTGAGGTGGAGAAAAATCAACACCTCTAGTCGAGCCGAACTCGACCTGAGGTGGAAGGCAAACCTTTCTCCACTTAACAACCCTCCTGTGAGCTGAGCTCAACTTGAGGTGGAGAAATCTCAACATCTTGGGTCGAACTGAGCTTGACCCGAGGTGGAGAAAAATCAACAACTTTAGTCGAGCCGAACTCGACCTGAGGTGGAAGGCAAACCTTTCTCCACTTAACAACCCTCCTGTGAGCCGAGCTTAACTGGAGGTGGAGAAAGCTCAACACCTTGGGTCGAACTGAGCTTGACCTGAGGTGGAGAAAAATCAACATCTTCCCAAACCAACTGGGGGCGAAGAACCAGTCCACGTCCTAGGTGCTTACTTTCAATTGGAGGCTGAGGAACTCAACCATCTTATCAAAGCAACTGAGGGCAGAGAACCAGTCCATGTCCTAGATGCTTACCTTCACCTGGAGGCAGAGGAATTCAACCATCTCATCAGAGCAACTGGGGGCAGAAAACCAGTCCACGTCCTAGGTGCTTACCTTCACCTGGAGGCAGAGGGACTCGAACATCTCATCAGAGCAACTTGGGGCAGAGAACCAGTCCACGTCCTAGGTGCTTACCTTCACCTGAAGGCAGAGGGACTAGACCATCTTATCAAAGAAACTGGGGGCAGAGAACCAGTCCACGTCCTAGGTGCTTACCTTCACCTGGAGGCGGAGGAACTCGACCATCTCATCAGAGCAACTGGGGACAGATAACCAGTCCACGTCCTAGGTGCTTACCTTCACCTGGAGGCAGAGGGACTCGACCATCTTATCAAAGCAACTGGGGGCAGAGAACCAGTCCACGTCCTAGGTGCTTACCTTCACCTGGAGGAAGAGGGACTCGACCATCTTATCAAAGAAACTGGGGGCTGAGAATCAGTCCACGTCCTAGGTGCTTAGCTTACCTGGAGGCGGAGGAATTCAACACCTTTCCAAACCAATTGGGAGCAAAGTACCCATCCACGTCCTAGGGGCTTAGCTTGCCTAGAGGCTGAGGAACCCAACACCTTCCCAAACCAATTGGGGGCGGAGTACCCGTCCACGTCCTAGGGGCCTAGCTTACCTAGAGGCGGAGGAACTCAACACTTTTTCAAACCATCTGGGGGTGGAATACCCATCCACGTCCTAGGGGCCTAGCTTACCTGGAGGCAGAGGCGAAGGAGCTCATCGTCTTTCCAAGCCACTCAGTCAAGTAGCGAGTTGACCCGATGAGTCTCCCATCTGCTGGCATGACTGAGCCCGGAGAATGGTCTCTAGTTGGGGATCTTACCAACTGGTGGAGGAGTACCCATCCACGTCATAGGTGCTTACCTTCACCTGGAGGTAGAGGAACTCAACACCTTCCCAAGCCACTTAGTTGAGTAGCGAGTCGACCCAATGATTCTCCCATCTGCTGGCATTACTGAGCCCGGAGAATGGTTTCTAGTCGGAGATCTTACCAGCTGGGGGCGGAGTACCCATCCACGTCCTAGGTGCTTACCTTCACTTGGAGGCAGAGGAACTTAACACCTTCCCAAGCCACTTAGTCAAGTAGCGAGTCGACCCGATGATTCTCCCATCTGCCGGCATGAATGAGCCTGGAGAATGGTCTCTAGTCGGTGATCTTATCAACTGGGGGAGGAGTACCCATCCACGTCCTAGGTGCTTACCTTCACCTGGAGGCAGAGGAACTCAACCCCTTCCCAAGCCACTTAGTCAAGTAGCGAGTCGACCCGATGAGTCTCCCATCTGCCGGCATGACTGAGCCCGGAGAATGGTCTCTAGTCGGGGATCTTACCAACTGGGGGAGGAGTACCCATCCACGTCCGAGGTGTTTACCTTCACCTGGAGGCAGAGGAACTCAACACCTTCCCAAGCCACTTATTCTAGTAGCGAGTCGACCTGATGAGTCTCCCATCTGCCGGCATGACTAAGCCCGGAGAATGGTCTCTAGTCGGGGATCTTACCAACTGGGGGCAGAGTACCCATCCATGTCCTAGGTGCTTACCTTCACCTGGAGGCGGAGGAACCCAGCACCTTCCCAGACCAACTACCAAGTAGCGAGTCGACCCGATGAGTCTCCCATCTGCCGGCATGACTGAGCCCGGAGAATGGTCTCTAGTCGTGGATTTTACTAACTGGAGGCGGAGTACCCATCCACGTCCTAGGTGCTTACCTTCACCTAGAGGCGGAGGAACCCAACACCTTCCCGGAGGCTTTACCTAAGGTTCTATCTCTACCTACTTTTCATTCAACATGGGGAGGTTACATATCTATTGCAACGCGCCTTCTTACGCCTACTCGGCCACATGCATCTCGACCATCTCTTTTATCACCTTCTCCACTTTCTCTGCCTTCTCATTCCTTCTCTTTCTCCTGGTCCTTCCTGCTTCCCCGGTCAACCTGGAGGCAGAATACTTGCTCTTGGAACCGGTCTGCGTAGCTTCCCAGCATCTCCCCCTGCTTCTGTTGAATCAAGAATAGGGACTCGGGCCCCTTCCTCCCCTTCTTCGAGGTGGAGAACTTTAACAAGAAACTCCGACGCAGGTCCTTGAAGCTGTAGATGGTACCTGATGGGAGCCGGTGGAACCAGTCTTTTGCCTCTCCCTTGAAAGTGATGGCGAAGAGCCTGCACTTGGAGGCGTCTGTCATTTGCCTGACCGAGACCATGTCTTCAAACCACTGGAGGTGCTGAATAGGGTCATCCTTCCCTGCATAGTAAGACATGTCAGGCTTGCTGAACCCGTCGGGAACGGGAGCTGAGATGATCAGCTCGCACAAGGGACTTCCCCATCTTCCCTGGCGAGTCGAGGGCGTTCTCTCCATCTCTCCACCGGGGTAGCCGGTCCTGGGAGAGCCGTTAAAGTGCCTTCTTGCTTGGAGACCCGAGCCCTCCCATGTGGCTAGCTCCTTCCCTTGCCGACGTGCTTGCCCCGTCTCTATCAGAGATGGCAAGGCGAGCACAGGTGCGGGTAGTGTCGAGCACTCGCCGTGAGGGGGGGAGTGCGACCCGCATGAGATCCAGAACCGACTCCTTGAACTCTTCAAAATCCCTTTTCTTCACGCACTTGCTGGTAGGGGGTGAGTCCCCCAGCTCATCGCTTCCAGCCATGAGACTTGCTCAGAGCTTTCCGAACTACCTGCGTCCACGCTCACCGCACCATAATATTGAAACCAGAGAACTGGTCTCGACGTTCGCAAGGGGGATGCATCTAACCCTTACTTGACCTGAGCTAGAACCCTTGACCAATTGCTAAGAACCGAAAGACCTTCCCTTGAAGAACTCTTGAGTCTAGAAACAGACCCCTTAAGCTGCAGCGTGGAGGTCCCACCACACACCCGGAAGTTCATCGAGAGCTTCCCCTCCCGAGCCAATGCTGAGCCTGGGCACCTTGGAGGGCACTAAAGGTCACCTCTCCATCCACCTTCAATGACAGGGGGAGAGAGGGGCAGTGCTTGCTCACAACACTCACGCGAGGGAGGGGGGTACCGATAACCCTTCCCAAGGTGCCCATGGGGGTCTATTTATAGACTTCCCAAAATTGGGCTGCGGATAGCCAAAATTATGCTATCCGCAGCTCAACCATGAACCTGGACGGTCAAAACGAGAGGGAGGGGGGGGGGGGGGGGGGGGCGAGTGGAGGATGAGATGTCCACTCCCCCCCCCCTTGCCGGGGGTCGAACGTGTGGACCGAGGTCCACCGCCCTTACTGGGCGAGTGGACCTTACGGTCCACTCAACCCACCGGGCGAGTGGACCCTTGGTCCACTCGCCCAGCTGCACGGGGTGAGTGGACCATAGGTCCACTCGCCCCTACCCTTGGGCGAGTGGACCCATTGTCCACTCGCCCCCCCCCCCCCCCCCCCCCACTCAGGCGAGTGGACCAATGGTCCACTCACCCGAGTACTTGGGCGAGTGGACCAAGGGTCCACTAGCCCGGGGCCTTGGGCGAATGGACCCAAGGTCCACTCGTCCAAGGAGGTCTACCCCCCGGGTCTTCTCTTTCTGGTCTTGACAATCTCCGACAGTTCGGTCCGTTGCGCCACGGTCACCCTTTCTACCACGACCTTATCCGCGTCGGGTCACACCAACTCGGAAAATATGAGGGTTGTACAAAAAGAATTTGAAATGAGCTTTGTAGGAGAACTTACTTATTTTCTTGGTTTTCAAATCAAACAAAAAAATTATGGAATATTTATAAATCAATCTAAATATGTTCATGATATGTTAAAAAGATTTGGATTTGAAAATTTAAAACAAGCCTCCACTCCTATGAGTGCCTCTCTAAAATTAGGAGACGATGAAGCCAGAATTTCTATTGATCAAACATTATATTGAGGAATGATAGGGTCGTTATTATATCTAAGTGCGTCTAGACCCAATATTATGTTTGTCGTTTGCTTATGTGCTAGATTTCAAGCTAATCCTAAAGAATCTCATTTAAAAGCGGTCAAACGGATTTTTAGATGTTTAATCGGATCATTTAATCTAGGCCTATGGTATCCTTATAATGATTCATTTATTTTACATGGATATTCCGACTCTGATTATGCTGAGTGCTTACTAGATCGTAAAAGCACAAGCGGCACATGTCACTTCCTAGGCCCCTTACTAGTTGCTTGGTCGAGTAGGAAACAAAATTCTGTTGCCCTCTCCACCACCGAGGTCGAATATGTCGCACTTGGAAGTTGTTGTGCACAAGCTCTTTGGATGAGTCAAACACTAGAAGACTTCGGGGCGCATCTAAATAATATTGAATTAAAATGTGACAACAAAAGTTCTACTAATCTAACCAATAATCTCGTTCATCACTCACGGTCCAAACACATAGATGTGTGTCATCACTTCATTAGGGATCACATTAAGAAAGAACGTGTGAGTATTAGCTTCATAGGCATGGAATCCCAACTTGCAAACATCTTTACCAAACCTCTCCTCGATGCTCGTTTCAACATGCTTAGACTAGAATTAGGAGTCTTAGATATATCAAATTGAAACCCATCAAAAGCTATTTCTCCTCAAAATAACCTGTTGTACTACTTTATCGATCTTATTGAGTTTCATCGCAACTGATATTTCATGAATCTATCTACATAACTATTATAAAAATTGAACTAAAAGTACTAACGCTCGACGCTATCATTAATGCACCGCGCTAGCATATTTCCCTAAACTTAGCAACTCTTTCTGCCAATTCATTTATATACTTATATATATCTATGTTTACACCTTAGTTAATTTTTCATTTCTAGAAAAAATCAAAATCAAATATAAAATATAAAAAAACCATTTTAAAACTACCAAAATGATGCTTAAATACCCTTCAAATCATTTTCAAATTCTCTGAAAATTCTACACTAAGAAGGTCTATATACATACACTCTATTTCAAAGATTTTTTTTCAAAAAACTTAGAAAACAGTGGTCTATTTGGGCGTTAAGAAGTTAAACCCCGACGCTAGGTCCTTTGGCCGAATGTTCATTCTATGTTTTTTTTAAATATTTCTGGTATTTTTTCTCATGCATATTCTTTTTGTTGTTTTGAATTGTTTCCTATTTGTCTTATTTCAAGACTACAAAAAAAATAATCCAAAAAATGTAAAAATATGTTTTATCATTTGTTTGTTTTTAATATTTATAAAAATATGCTTTAATAATAAAAACTTCACTTGAGCAAAACATCTTAGTCCTTTCATTTCAAATGGTCAAAATTAGATGGCACACACTTACAGATTTTTCTTCAATGTCGAATTTTTATTTCAAGTTTCCTAAACATTATTTTATCTTCTCACGCCTTGACCTTAATCTTATTATGTGCGAAGAAATGGTCTTCAAAAAATTGTGAAAGATTGCCTAGCATGTCTCTAAGTATGTGTAATGTTTAATGTTAATCAATGATTCATTCACTCACTATTTTGGTTATCTACATGTGCTCATAATCTTAGTCTTGCATGATTGTGTACTATAATAGCTTTAACTTATTAAGTTGTGTGTCTATATTCCCTACACCATCTTTCAAACAAAATATTTCTTGCACATATAGAAGTGTTATTTCAATATTGTTTGTGTTTGCAAAAACAAGTGAGTTCGAAGACCTTTGTCCCAAAATTAATAATATGAAAGAAAATGACAAAGATAACTTCACCAAGCACTACTCACCCTCATGATAAGTCTTAATGAGCATTGTGAGCGAGCACCTTGGAAAGAATTGTAAAGTGTCTTGTGCAAACACATTTTCTTTATCACTTCTATTTTTGTACACCGGATCACTCAAAATAAAAATATACAAAAATGGCTTATGTGATTCCCCAAGCAATACTTCGCTCCCTGATAAGTCTTAATGAGCATTTTGTGGGCGAAGCACCTTGGTAGTTGTACTATTTCATTGTGCTTTTAAATTTTATTCTACAATTGATGTGTGAAAGTAATTATAATACTACAATCTTAATATTGTTTTACTATTTCATTGCATATATCATGTGTTTTGATTATTTCACTTGTATACTCTTATCAAAACACTTTTTATGCACACATCATTGTTTTTCATAAAGCTTATACTCATGATAATTGTATCCTAATGCAGATTTACATGATTATCTAAGAACTTAAGTAAAAACACTAGATTGCAATGCATGATTTCTACAATATTTTCTTCACTTGAAATACGAATTAGTTACATTGTAGATCTTATCTTTTTGAAAATTTTCAAAGTTAATGCTCAAATATGATGAGTCTAGACATATTGTTGGAAGAATTAAACCAAAAATACTCTTTACAAATATATTAATCTTAGTAACTTTGTTTTTGCTTTTCCACATTATTTGATCATGTAATTCTATCATGCGTTATCATGCTTATTTTTTTTGGTATCTTCTTCACTTGTATCTTTCAAAATCTTTTGTTCATTATTTTCTAACAAGTGGAAGAATGACTTGCTTAAGTATATGAGATATTATTACTCGCGCATATCATATTCTTTTTTCGCTGTGCTACTCTCTCTTTAGCTCGATCATGACCTACTTTATACATAAAAACAAAACTCTTATGCTCTCTTAGTTTGTCCCAAATTTTGTCTTATTTACTCTAGTTTTGTTTTCACTCCACCCACTTTTGATAATAACAAAAGGGGGAGAATTAAATGATAAATCTTAATGGAGTTGGATTCACTAGCTTAAGGGGGAGCATGAATCTAGTTTATGGGAGCATACACTAAGGGGGAGCACTTAAGTAGGGGGAGCAAAATTAATTAACAAACTATAATTATAACTCTTATCTATATGTTTCTTAGTGTCATATATCTTTCTAAAAACACATCTCTTATTTATGATTCTAATTTATCACTATTAGATTTGCTATTATCAAAATGGGGAGATTGTTAGAACACGGTTTTCCGCATCCCTTTGATTTGAGAATAACAAATCCTACTTGTATTTGATCTTGTTTGCCATTGTGTTTTTAGCATGCAGGTTTGAACAATATTGACACTAGGATGCTACATTGTTGGTCTGGACTTTCCCACAAGCTGAAATGAAGAAAGTGGTCTAACGCCAGGCGTTAGGACTTAACGTCGGTGTTGAAATTCAACGAATATGACATAGATGGAAGTTGTCGTGATTGCAGGAGCATTTTTTGGAATGATTTGACTTAACGCCAGACGTTAACTTCAACGTCGACATTAAGGTTACATAAAATGAATGTTTCCAAAGATGTAGTATCTCCTTCATGTTTTGAAGATCTGAGCCATCAAGTTCCTTCTATACTGGGTCAACGCCTGACGTTAGCTTTAACTCCAACGTTAGCTTCAGTCCAATAAATAGGTGGCATTCGTTCTCTTCAACTATCCATGCCAAGGAGCCCTATTCCAGCACTTTGAATTATTTGTGAAGGTCGTATTTTCAGACCACCATCTCCCACACAAATTCAAGAGAAGAATTCGAAGGAGGATCAGATCAACGCTCACCCAACACGAAGAATGCGCACTTCGACTTCGACAATATTCAGCGAGTCTTTGTCATCTCCAGAATTCTTCATAGGGAGTTTTCTTGTGTTTTATATTTTGTTGTAACACCTTTTTCATTATGATCGTTTAGTGAATTCGCCTCGTGTTGGCAACTAGGTCTCGGTAGGACTTTGGGCTGAAATTCGCCTCGTGTTGGCGATTGGGTCTAGGGAGTAGATCTAGGGGGTGCTCGAGGCCTTTCTGGGGATAGAAAGTCTAGAGCGGCTTGAGTCCGTATCTGGGGAGAGATCGATTAAAGTCAACCTGTTCTTAGTGAAAAGAGTCGGTATAGAAAACAAAAAGAGTATTTCATATTCGCCTTTGATTTCTAGCGTCATAAAAATCAGATTTTGTAATCAAATTTTATAAATGATATTCATATCTTTTCATGTCAATTAAAATTGATTTCATATTTCTAGCACTTTACTTTTTGTTTCAATCTACTTATCAAAAAATCACAAAAGTTTTCTTAAAAAACTAAAGTTTTCTAAAACCCGTATTCACCACCCCTCTAAGGATGCCTCTAGATCCAACACTTTTGGTCGCGTAGTAAAACATCCTGGCCATCTGAACACCTACCACTTGTCGAGTCATCGTACTTCCGTCGATGTGTCGACTAGGCTAGTACCGAAGACCCACCATATCTTATACACATTCACTTATGTTCCACCTGATTTCAAGCTCGCAGGACCAACCCATCCTTTATAACTACCAAGTCTATGGCTCCATGGACCGACTTGTCCATTCCACTTCATAAAGTATTATTCACCTAAGCTGTGTGTGTATGATTCATTCACATTCCTAAGCAATCTAGTTTTTTCTACTCTTTAGTTAATCTTAAATGTTTAGGATGCATCTTGGACTTCCCGAGGTCTACCCGATAAAAGGCTCGCAGCAGTACTAGAAGGTATGATTGGGTGACTAGATTCCTTTTGCTCTCGCTTTTGAGCTGTTTCTTCTGAATCGATGTTATTTGCTTATCCTTACTTTTATAGTCTAGTTGCTCATACCCTCATATTTTCATGCTAACCTTAACTCTTTCTTTAGATTTGTGCTGCTTTCTTGCCCCTTTGGACAGATGGACTCTTTTATTTGAATGCCTCAGGTTCAGGTCTGTAGCTGTCGCAGGTGGTAGAGCGGAGTCTTTCAGCTCATGGTGGTGTCTTTTTCCCTTCTCTCCTTGAGAGGTTGCCTTCTGGTGGTTGTAGTAGTTTGTTTTCCTATGGGTTTGTTGGCACCCATAGTGTTCTCTTGTTGAATTCTGCTTTCTTGCTATTATGCTATTACTTCTTACTGTGGATGAAGTATTGCTCTCTGGGAAGGTTTTTATGTTAGGATGCATGAATTACTTTATTTATTTAAAATGTCATTCTTGCATAGCATGATTTTAAGTAAATGTCACCTACTTTGAAGATCGTAGAAAATCCTTTCTTACTTATACTAAACTTAGATATGTGCATATCATTTCTGGAAATGTTGATCTTCATGCTCATGTTGGCTAAAATAAACTTATTTTTCCGCTGCGTATATATAGTTTTCTACTGGTGGACTAGTTGATCCACCAAACCGAGGGACACAGTCTTAAGCTAAAATGTAAATCCTCTTTTTAACTCAAACATATTTATGCCTCTTATAAATTATTCATAAGGAGTGTTTGCCTGAGCGTCTGTAGTTGTCCCCTGCATGACATGGCATCATAACGCGTATTTTCCCCTTGCTCTGATAATATTTATTAAATTCTTGGGAAAATGCAGGTTGTGACAGTTGGTATCAGAGGGAGGTTGGTCGGGTTACTGGGATAGTATGGTTGGCCCGGTTAACCTCCTGGTGAGGATCGTTATTCATTGCATATACACACCAAAGGGTCATCCGTATGTCTTGGCTGAAGCATGAATACTACACTCATAGCATGATAAGAAGTATACATGCCATATTATGTAGTATGTGATGCATAATATGTGTTTGTATATGGATCCTCATAGGTGACAACATGCGACGGTTATGTAGTATGAGATGCATAACGCCGGTCCCATGGATGTCCATTTGCTCGATTTTTCTTTTTCGTTACATGCGGTGATATGTAGTATGGGATGCATAAAATAGCATGTATACGCCGCTCATAACATGCATTAAGGCCTTTCTAGACTGCATAGCACTGCATGCACATCATAACATAGCATTAACACACGTGCCAAGTTAAAGATATATATGATGATGCTCGTACACACATGATTTAAAATGAAATTTTGGCATTCATGCATTCATCTTTTGTGCACAAGAGTTAATAGGATGATGATATATCATCCTAGGTTAAGCACAACATCATTTCATGAATTACCAGAGCAAGTATTAGCAAGAGCAACTATCTATTCTTTTCTGATCTGTATCGAGTTAGGAAATTCTAGTTTGCTAGTTGTTGTGTCTTAAGCTAGGTGTAGTTGAGCGGTTTGTTTGTAATTGTAGTCGATGACTCTAGAGGGTAGTGCGTCAGAGTCATCTCTCTGGTTAGAGGATGAATCCTCAGGTGCGCGCAGTGAGGCGGTGATTGAGGAGTTGCGTCAGAGTAACAAGGCGTTGTCGAGGCAAATGGTCGAGATGCAGACGCAAATTCGGACTTTGATGGAGGCTACTTTTGGGCAGCATCTTGGGGTGCAGAACCCTGTTGTGGGTCAGGATGCAGTGTCAAGGAAGGGAAAGAGGAAGGATGGCGATAGTGGCAGCTCTGCTCTAAGTAAGAAGGGCAAGATGATGTGGAATTTTTGCAGTCGTGTGGGCCATCCGTTCGAGAAGTATTTCAAGAGACTGTGAGCGCAGAAGCAGCTTTAGATGATGGCTCTTCAAGGTGCTCCGAGCAATGATCTGTTTTGCACTTCGTGTAAACGGAAGGGGCACGACGCCAGCCGTTGTTGGTCAAAGGATAAAGTCTGTTATTAGTGTGGGCAGAAGGACATGTGAAATTTCGGTGTTCGCAGTTCCAGTCGGCCAGCCTGCAGCTTGCTCTTACGGCTCTGGCACCGCCACCGCCTCAGCAATGACACTTGGATCGAGGAGAGGCCGAGTTTAGTATAGTTGCGATGGAAGAAGATCAGTTTCCCCCCAAGTGATCTCATGTTAGATTTTGACCTAGTTGTTATATAATAGTTATGCGGTTAATAATTATGTATCGATGCGCTTGTATTATTGAGTTTGCGGTAAAGAACCATCGTGCGCGCATTCTTTCCAAGTCGGTGTTCCGCTTCGCGTTGAAAAAGTTTCGAGGAGAAACTTTCTTTTAGGAGGGGTGGTTGTAACGCCCCGAGTTTTCGCTAATTATTTTAGATCTAATTATATATTAGTTTAAATATAATTATCTTCGAAATGGCGGTGTGAGGGCGTTACCATTTTGGGGTGTGTATAAATAACTAATAAAGAGCGAGAACCAAAATAAAAGGATGAAAATAATAATAAAATTTATATATATATATCATATTATATATATAATGTGTTATACATGATAAAATAGTTTATAAATGAATGATACTATTCATATTATTTATATAATCTCATTATTTTGATTAATCAAAATGATTAAAATGCCAAGATAATGTAAAACACTTAATTACATGCGTTTAGCACAAAAGATTTTATATAAAAAGTAATATGTATATATATAATAAGATAATCTAAAATATATATAAAATCACTAATTTAATTACATATAATATAATATATATGTATATATAAATAAATCCTCTGATTTATTTTAAGTATTATTATATATAATAAGCCTTATTATAAGTATCATTATATAATAAGAATTATTTTTAGAGAAGAATCGAGAAAGTAGGTTAGTGGAAGGAGATATTTATATTTAAAGTATTAATTTAAGGGTTAATGGATTCCCAATTTCCACTTAATATTATTATATTATTATAAGCTAGTCCTTTCTTCTTCCTCCCCAAGCCGTCCAGCATCTTATTCATTTTTTTTATTTTTTCGAGAAAGAGTTCTCTGGTTCGAGAGGGAGAGAATGAGTGAAGGTTTTCTTCTTTCCAATGGCCGTCGAGGGAGCTCGTGAGCTCGGATTCGTCACCAGAGCGTAGTTTTGGAGAGCTCTCACCGAGATCTTTGTGCGTGCGGTAAGTTTTTCGTGTTTCGTCGAGTTTTGTCGTCGAGCTTAACCCTAATGGTTGGAGTTTTTCCTTGTTTTCATGTCTAGCTTCTTCCCCTGCCGAAGAGTGCTAATCGGCGAGTCGGCTCGCAAGTTCGAGGCAAGTTGCAGTATTCCTTTTGGTGTTTCTTTTCCTTTATTGCTAGTAGCATGAATTATTCTGTGGGTTGGATTTCTGGTTAAGATATGAGCAGCTAGAAGTTATTCTCCTATTTCTTGTTTTCCCTTGTATAGGTAACATGGTTTCTTTTTTCTGTGTTTTGTTTTGGGTTGGTTTTCTGATTGTGTCATGAGCAACTAGATATTTGTTTCTTTCTCTTTGTTCTTTGGAGTGTATTCCTTGTTCAGGGAGTTAGTCTCCTGTTTCTATGTCTTTCTCTTGTTTGTTCAAGAAATTATTTTCCTATTTTCTTGTTTCTTTTCCTTTGTGCAAGTAGCATATTTCTCTTCCTCTTCTTTCACTTCTTGAGATGGTTAAGTTTGTTTCTAAAAATCTGGATAGTTTCAAGTTCTTGCTTAGTTATGACTAAAGAAATATGCTGAGAATCCCTTAGGTTAGGGTACATTTTACTTAGCCTTTCTGTCAATTGTTACTTAGTTTTTTTTCTGATTTTTTCTCTGTTTGAAGTCCCATCCCGTCGATCGCATCTCTTCCAATCGATCAACGGGAGAGGGCATGGTGATCTTGTTATGTCGAGTTTTCTAAGTAAAAATCGACGGGACACCCGTCGATCTAGCTCCCGTCCCGTCGATCGGGCTCCCGTCCCGTCGATCGGGCCATCTTCCAGCCTTCCAGTGGATTTAATGTTAGCTTCCCGTCGATTTTGTTACAACTCTTCCCGTCGACTTGAATTTAGTCCTTCCCGTCGACTTGCCTTAATCCTTCCAGTCGATTATAAGTTAATCATCCCGTCGACTTGTGTAAAGCCTTTTCCGTCGATTATAAGTTAGCTTTTCCGTCGACTTCTATTCAAGCTTCCCGTCGACTTTTATGTATCTAATCCTTCCCGTCGACTTTTCCTTTAGTCTTTTCCAGTCGACTTCTATAAGAAGTCTTGTCCCGTCGATTTGGATTACATCATTCCCATCGACTTTTCTTTAGTCCTCCCGTCGATTTCTCTGAGATTTTTCCCGTCGACTTTGCCTTGATGAAGTTTCACGTCGACTCTTGAGTATCCTTCCCATCGACTTTTGTGCATAGCCTTTCCCGTCGATTTGTATAAGCCTCTTGTCGACTTTTGTAGAGATTCCCATCGACTCTAATAAAGTTTCCCGTCGATTTTGATAAGGTTTTCCCGTCGGTGTTGATAAGTCTTCCATTCGACTTTGTCGCATTTTCTGAAATTGTTTCACCAATGTTTTTAAGCCCTTTTTTGCTGTGTGGGCTCGAGTATCTTAAATTTTGTTGTTGAGCGTCTTAAGATCATTTGTTGAGTCTTTTGGTGAAGTCAAGTCTTGATATGTCCCGCGATGTTAAGTGTCCATTCTTCGTGTTATTTCGTCATGTATATTGGGTTATTTCATCAAACATTCCGGGATAGTTTTGGTGAGTGTTTCTTGAATATTTTGATCTATGTTGTCTAATACTCCGAGTGTTTTCTGATGATCTGTAGAGTGTTTTATTTATATATTTATATATATGGTTATGCACCACAACTTCTGTGGTTGTTGAGCTATGTTGAGGTCTGTTGGATGTGTGAGCTAAGAGTCACCGTCACAGTGCCTCTACTTGGGATGTTGATTTGTGTGGACTGGAGTCACCGCCACATCATCCCTGGTTTGGTATTATTTTGGGGTTAAGGTTGGCAGTGAATAAAGGACCACCACCTCAGTGCCCGTTTGTGGATTTTACACCCCTAGTTTTGGGTTATTTCGAGGCTAAGGTTGGCAGTGGATACAGGACCACCACCTCAGTGCCCTTTCTTCTAAGCTAAGCAGTCTCAGGTTCTTATATCATTTCATTTATATATATACATACATATCATTATAATTTAGGCTGTCATTATTCTTGGTACTAGATTCCTTTTGCTCTCACTTTTGAGCTGTTTCTTCTGAATCAATGTTATTTGCTTGTCCTTACTTTTGTATTCTAGTTGCTCATACCCTCATATTTCATGCTAACCTTAACTCTTTCTTTAGCTTTGTGCTGCTTTCTTGCCCCTTTGGGCCGAGGCATTCTTTTCTTTGAATGCCTCAGGTTCAGGTCTGTAGCTGTCACAGGTGGTAGAGCGGAGTCTTTCAGTCCATGGTGGTGGCTTTCTCCCTTCTTTCCTTGGTGAGAGGTTTCCTTCTGGTGGTTGTAGTAGTTTGTTTGCCTATGGGTTTGTTGGCACCCATAGTGTTCTCTTGTTGAATTATGCTTTCTTGCTATTATGCTATTACTTCTTACTGTGGATGAAGTATTGCTCTCTGGGAAGGTCTTATGTTAGGATGCATGTGTTACTTTATTTATATAAAATGTCATTCTTGCATATCATGATTTTAAGTAAATGTCACCTACTTTGAAGATCGTAGAAAATCCTTTCTTACTTATACTAAACTTAGATATGTGCATATCATTTCTGGAAATGTTGATCTTCATGCTCATGTAAGCTAAAATGAACCTTTTTTCCGCTGCGTATATATAGTTTTCTACTGGTGGACTAGTTGATTCACCGGACCGAGGGACACGGTCTTAAGCTAAAATGTAAATCCTCTTTTTAACTCAAACATATTTATGCCTTTTATAAATTATTCGTGAGTGTTTGCCCGAGCATCTGTAGTTGTCCCCTGTATGATGTGGCATCATAACGTATATTTTCCCCTTGCTCTGATAATATTTATTAAATTCGTGTGAAAATGCGGGTTGTGACAAGTGGTTGGGAAGAGGAATTGAGAATCATTCCCCAATTTCCTCCTTTTGGCCTCTTTTGAATTTAAAGTTAGTTTAAATTCTGTCATAATCCCCACCCCTTATTAATTATCTGAGATTAATCAGGGAATAGGCTTATGGCTTAGTGATGGGGCCAAAACATTGGACTAAACCCAATGGATTTGGGGTTTGGGCTCACTTGACCTAAATGGGTCAAATTTGAGCTTATGGAGTTGGGGTTGACCCTAGGTCAACCAAGGCAATGTGGCTGACAAGCATTGGTGGAATTGGGTCCATAGACTCCCTTTGGGGTGAATCATGGTTTGGTGAACCCACTTTGGGGGCCTTTTGACCTATTTAGGTCAAATTGTGCTAAATGAGTCAAATGATGATTTTGAACCAAACCCTAGATTTTACTTGACTCATTGGGTTATTTGTGACCCCTTGAGCTCCCTAGAGGATTAGGAAGAGTTGGGTGAGGTCAATTGGGTCATTAGTTGGTTATGGGACTCCAAATTAAGGAGATTTGACCAATTT
Source organism: Dactylorhiza incarnata (assembly GCA_033032865.1). Lineage (NCBI taxonomy): Eukaryota > Viridiplantae > Streptophyta > Magnoliopsida > Asparagales > Orchidaceae > Dactylorhiza > Dactylorhiza incarnata. The sequence continues at coordinate 890,498 of JAWHQI010000355.1, read as the reverse complement.
AGGGTATGGTTGACTTTGGTCAATTTGATTAATTGAGTTGACCCCATTGGGTCCTAAGTGGCTCAAAGGACTCCCTAAGGGTTTAGTTGAGTAATGGTGAGGTCAACTTGGCCATTTGAGAGCTGATTGCCCTTAATTAGAGGGGTTTGACCCATTTAGGGTTAGGGTTGACTTTGGTCAATTTGACAAATTGGGTTGACCACATTGGGTCTTAAGTGGCCCAAGGGACTCCCTAAGGGTTTATGGGAGTGATGGTTGGGTATGTTGGGTATTGTAGCCACAATAGCCTGATTTGAAGAAGTCCCCCTTGAACTAAGATGAATTGAATTTGTATTTTATGTTGTATTCTAGCTATGTTATCGCATTACCTTATTTGCTAAGTACAAACTAATATCAGATTTCAATGGGTCATAAAACACAGAGCTATACAATGTAATCCCTCATTATGTAGAACATGATGCTGACTCATGTGAAATCTCTCTATTGGGGCGTACTTCATATTCAAGTACTCAGAAGAAATCAAGTAGGAGCTATTGTTGTTTTCTGAATTGAAGAAAATTTCTCTAAAGTAAAATTCATCGAGACATCACGTGAGGACTCGAATAATTCGTCGAGATTACTCGAGAGGCTTCATTAATTTATTAGATCTTATTTTCGTCGAGTGATCTATTGATCTCTTGTGAACACTCGACGACTTTGTCGAGTGGTCTCGTGGTCTCTCATTTAAAGAGACTTTCCAGTTCAGTTTTCAACTAAGTAATTTTCGTCGGAAGTCTAGAAGAATTCGTCGAGACATTAAGGGTACTTCGTCGAGTGGTTAAGAGACTTCACGTGAACATTCAACGAATGGACTTGAGAGTATTTCTTTTTAAATCGTTGGCAACTTTCCTTTAGGGCACTGACCATGTATAGTACACGTGGAGGTTTGTCCAGAGATCTCGTTCTAACCGTTAGAAGAAGCCTCTCTATATAAGTAAAGGGTTAATTTTCCTTTAACCCGAATCTTAAAAAAATAGAAAAAGAGTACGCACATTCCGTCTGTCGGCTCTCTCTCGCAAAAAGACCTTTCTCGTCGCCGACAACTCTGTGTTGCTCAAAGAAATGACTCGACTAAATCTTTGCTTACAGATTATTCATAGCTCTTTCAAGATCAAGCCGATTCCTAAGTTTCAGATCAAGTTCTCAAAAGCCTTAATCTTTCTTCTACTTCTTCATTCAAGTTCAAAGCTTTTTCTCAAGCAAGAAAGAAAAAGATTATTTCTCAGATTTGAAGTCAAATCTTTCTGAGATTTATGAAGATGGTTTACAATTTATTCTTATTGTTAAAGTCCTTTTACATTTTTCGGAAGTGTTCACTTCCGAGTTTTGTAGATCCTTGTTGAAAGGATCAAGTGTAGGAGACGTTGTGCTACGAGTTTGTAGGAGTGGGAGACTCCGGGTTGTAAGATTTTCTTAAATCTGAGTATTGGTGAAGTAGCCAAATCTAGCCCGAAGTGCTAGATAGGCGAGGCGGGAAAGTGGACGTACCCACATCAGGGAACCACTATAAATCCTTGTGTCTGTAATGTGTGCTCTCTTTCTGTGTACTTTTGCTTACAAGTTTTTAATTCCGCTTAAAGCCATAGAATTCATCTATTAACTCCCACTAGGTGATTTAGGTAGCAACTAAATACTTTCAATTGGTATCAGAGGGAGGTTGTTCATTAAAGATTAACACCTTGAACAAAGATCTTTATCTAGTTGTTAAGAGACAACATGTTTGGGGTGGATAAAAGCAAGGATATGTGCTCCATGAAGTTGTCAGTCTGCACCAAAGAGAACTTTCCTATATGGAAGGAAAGAGTTAGGTTCTAAATGGAAGCTGCCGATCCCAGAATTTTTTATGCACAAAACTATATCCGCAAACAACAACGGCAAGTGTACCGTATCGAAAGTAGTATAGGTTTATAAAACCAAGGTCGTATTAGACTCAGGTGGTTGAGTAATTCTACTTTGAAAATCGCTATTATTTTATCAATGGAAAATTGGGTTGGTTTGTTTGCAAATGGCAGAAACTAAAAGAAATGCTAACGGAATTAAATCGATGGTTTAAAACTAGTACCCAATCTTTGAGTCACCTCAAATTTATAAAATTATGAAATCAAAGTAGCAATGCAATTCTCTTGTTGAAGAGGCTTTGACCGTGAAGGTTCCCGCAGCATGAACACTCCTCTTTTGAGGATTTGGTTCAACTAAGCTTATGTGTATCGACCGAACTTTCGTTCTTAAATCACATCGCCTAAGACTTGCTTTAGGAAGTGAACCTCGCTATTGGATTTTACTCCAATCCGGAAGAGTTACGTCGTCCTCTCTCGAGGGTTGCGTTATACTCCTTTTACCAATGAGTGATCGATTTGACTTACGAGCCTCTCAGCTAACTAAAGAATGAAAACAATATGAAGACTATATATTGATGATATAGCCTCATAATAATTTGTTAGATCAAAGGTAAATCGTAAGCGTTCAACAATTAGAGAAAAGCAAATCTAAAAATCATAACAAAATTATCTCATCCTTGGATCGTCGTGATCGAGCACTATAGGAATTAGTTACTCATGGAGATGGAGGACTCATTCACATAAAAATATGACATGTTAGAAAAAGAACGAGAGTGGTGAGAGACAAAATCTAAACTAGGGAATGACAATATTTTAAATTCAAATATAACCTGCAATTTTTATTACTAGACGATAAAAGAAATACAAGAAATAAAATTAGTAAATAAAAAGGGCAAAGTTACAAGTTGATGAAATTCGAAACGAGAAGTACTGAATGTTGATTGAACAACTAAAATGACGGACAAAAATAACAATTTTCCGGAGCGACCAAAACGAAATTATCTAATCGAAAATTCTCTCCAATCTCTCACTAAAAATAATCACATCCCCCCCAATGAGCCCTATTTATAGGTGCAAAACAATAACATCCGACCCAAGCATTTGAAGAAAGGTAATCAATAGGGGGTGGGGCCATGGCTGATTTAATGGAGACGTTTCTTGGAGCAGGCTGAACAGCTGGTGGAGCTTGGGCGGAGGAGGTGCTGCTGCTTGCTGGACATTGGAGGAGGCGCACATGGATTGCTGACGTGGCATGCATGGGAGTAGAGGTAGCTGGACCGCTGATGTGGAGGAGCTTAGGCGGATTGCTGTAAGGTGGCGGTGGCGTAACTGCTTGGAGGTAACAACGGTGTTGTTGAACATTCGTCGAACGCAGTTCGTCGATCTCTCGCCCATTCGTTGATCGGATCGGAGGCCACCAGGAGATAGTTCGTCGATCTCCCGCCTATTCGTCGAACGCAGTTCGTCGATATCTCGCCCATTCGTCGATCGGAGTTTGTCGATCTCTCGCCCGTTCGTCGATCGGAGTTCGTCGATCTCTCGCCCGTTCGTCGATCGGAGTTCGTCGATCTCTCGCCCGTTCGTCGATCGGAGTTCGTCGATCTCTCGCCCGTTCGTCGATCGGAGTTCGTCGATCTCTCGCCCGTTCGTCGATCGGAGGCCGCCAAACGACAGTTCGTCGAACTCCTATACTTTCGTCAAACGCAGTTCGTCGATCTCCCGACAGCGCGTATCAAATCTCCTCCACGCTGCGCGTATATCCAGTGGCCCGTATATATATAAAACATATATATATAAACGTATATATAACATATATATCTATAAATGTATATATATATAAACATATATATATATATATAAATATATGTAGATATGTATGACAGCTTGCGCGTCTTGGACGCGACAGCGAGATTTTGCACATAAATTCCCCCAGGCCTGCCGAATCTTTACAAAATAGAAAATATATGAGTTAGAACATAAAATTTTTTTTTTTACGAAAATTTATAAAAACAACGAACAAAATGCGATAATTTATTTAAATATCTAATAAGATATTAGCCTAAAACGATGACTAAAATATCAGTTATTAAACACCTCCATACTTACTCGTTGCTCGTCCCGAGCAAACCATTCTTCATAAGGGTAGGAAAAACTAATGCTAGATAGAATCTTGAAAACTAGAGAGTAAAATGCGAAGTATTATGTCGGCATGCGTAGATATTTTAGTAAAAAGACGTTCTTGGCATAAATACTAATTTATGAAATAATTCAAAACGCGTTATAATTATTTATTATCACTTTTAAAATGAGTCGACGGTCAATCAGAAAGTTATGTAAAGGGAGAAAATAGCGTGATTGCTGAGATTTAAATTACTAGACGTTGACGCTTGGGGTGGCCTCCAAAGAAATCCATCAATGTCGACGGCCATAGGCTTGCCCGTTTGCACCTTCTCCACTGCACTCCATACTAAATCAACATTATGGATCGTTAGGACTTAAATAGGATGCAATTTAAGGCTTGGGTTTATGGGCGAGGTAAATTATGATAAATATGAAGGCGTACTCCACTTAAACGAAAAGTTTTGAGCTAAAAGAAAACAATGACTACCACAAAATAAAGAAGCTTTACCCCATACTCATATTTTGCTAAGGGAAACACTCTCTTTCTCCTTCATTTATATCACGATTCTTCATAATTGGGATCATTCCAAGTATGCATGTGCATACCTAGGCCGCATATTATTATGAGATTTTTGCTTTTTGATATAAACATATTTCTTTTGAATTGACACCCATATATTTTTTCTTCATAGTTGGGATCATTCTAAGTATGCATAAGCATACCTAGGCCGCATATCACTATGAAATTTTTTTCTTCTTAAAATAATACCCAATTTTTTTTCAATAATTTAGCTCAAAATTTCAAGTGTTCATTTGGGTTTGGGCTTTTTAGTTTTGGTGATGAAATGGTGAGGGTGGTTCAAATAAAGGTGCAAGACTCAAATTTGTGTGAATAATGGTAGTAAATCGAAGTTGGGTGCAAAGGCTCAAACTATCCAAAAAAAAGGCCTAAATCATTTCCGTAAGGTTAATTTGACTAAAGTGCACATGTTTCGAAAGTAGCTTGGGGAAAGTTCTAGACATCGAGAAAGGACATCCTTCTGTTCGATTCGAGTAATAGCTTTCTAACAATCTTCTACACACTCACCTAAACTACTTTTGGATAGGACCAGATTCGAATTAAAAGTAAAATAAATTATTACTACGCAAATTAATAAAACATAATTTTAGATCTATGCCAAGAATTTAATTTTACACCAACACTACTCAAAGACATGTATATGACTAAGAGCACTACATGAGTCAACAATTTTACTCACAAGTTTCAAAAAAACTATTCTTGTACAAAAAGTTCTTAGTCCATATGAAAAATAAGTCTTCTTTAGAACTTTCAATTTAGCAAGCTAGGACGTTTTGATAAACTAAACAAAAAGAACATTTCCTAATATTTTTGTTTTAGTTCTTGGACTTCTCAAGGTCAACCTGGTGAAGGGCTCGCAAGGTACTAGAGGCTGCAATGAGAATTCAAGCCCAAAGCATTTTTTCCAAGAAATTTGATTTTTATTAAATTAAATATATATATATTTTTTTCAGAAATAAAAATTCCAAAAAAATGCTATGCTACACCCCCATACTTAAAATTAAACATTGTCCCCAATGTTTAAAACTAAGTATGAAGATAAAAAAACTAAAATGACAATAAAGAAGATAAAAATAAATGACTAAAGGGTGAAGAGGGCTTCCCTAGTTGGTAGACGGGGTTGCCGGACAAACACCTGCAAAATTAAAGTGAACAACAAACAAGAAAAGAAATAACAAAATAAAAAGGATAACGTTGGGGTGCCTCCCAAAAGCGCTTTGTTTACCGTCGCGTAGCTTGACTAATCAAAATGAGTGGTCAATCCACTTAACTACCTGAGATTCGTCATGCAATTGCATAGCGGTGGTTGTTTAAAATTTCTATTAATTCGGAATTTTCCGAATTAATAGGTGCGGATGAAATAAACACGGGCAATTTTGAATTTTTTTCTGAATAAATATATTGTAATTGATCCGGATTTTTTTTTAATTCTAAACTCGGTGGCTCTTCATAAGATATTGTTACTTTGTTAATATTCAATTTTATTTCGTCAAATTTAAACAGCTGAGTTATTTCTTTTAAATAGAATAAATTTTCATTATACGAGTTTTCAAACAAAGTAGGGGCAATTTCAGAAAACGACGTTATTTTCTTTTCATAATTTGTTTCTAAGGTAAAACAAGAGTCGTCGTTAAAAAAATATTTTTTTATGGGGGAGTCGATACTAAAAGTAACTTCTTCATCCCCTATTCGTAGGAGAAGCTTCCCGTTACTTACGTCAATTATTGTCCTAGAGGTGGCAAGGAAGGGACGACCGAGTATAAAGGGTACTTCGGCATCTTCCTCGCTGTCTAGAATGATAAAGTCTACCGGGAAGATAAACTTGTCTATTTTAACTAAATCATCCTCTATGACTCCCATTGGGTACTTTATTGACCCATCCGCTAGTTGGATGCTTAATTTAGTTGGTGTTGGGGCGCCCAACCCAAGCTTTTTAAATAGAGAAAACAACATCAAATTTATACTAGCCCCCAAATCGGCTAAGGCATGCTTAATTAGATTATTGCCGAAGAGACAAGGGATCGAGAATCGTCCCGGATCGTTTAATTTTTCCGGCAATTTGTTTAAACCAACTGCCGAGCTTTCTGCGTTTAGAGATACACATGAAATATTTTCAAACTTTTTTTTATTAGTTAACAAATCTTTTAAATATTTTGCGTACTTAGGCATTTGAGAAAGTGCCTCGCAAAAAGGAATATTGATTTGGATTTGTTGTAAAATATTTATTATTGTTTTATATTGCTCCTCGTTGCGCTCATTTTGATTTTTAGAAGGGTAAGAAATAGAAGGAGCTTGAATTTTGCGTGGAGCTAAATCAGAAGAAATTCAAAATGGAGGTGGGGTTGAAACGTTTACCTCAGACTCGGCCAATTTTGAAGTTTTTACCTCCTTTTCGCTACGGAGGATTATTGCGTTGATGCTCTCCCGTGGATTGGGCTCAGTATTGCCCGTTAGAGCTCCTTGCTGGCGTTCAGAGAACATTTTGGCGAGCTGTCCAATTTGTTTTTCCAAACTTTTAATAGATCCGGAAAGGTTCCAGATATTGGACTCATTAGAGGCAACGTATTTAGTGAAGACCTCTTCAAATGAAGAGAGCTTGTGTGGTGGTGCTGGAGCGAATCTGGGAGGATTCACTTGTGGAGGTCTTTGAGCATTATTGGGGTTTCTCCATGAAAAATTTGGATGGTTCCTTAAACCCGGATTATAACTATTATTTAAAGGAAGATTATTATTCGGGTTATAAGGAGGACGATAGGAGTTCCCCATATAATCGACATGCTATTGAATAAAATTATTATTATTAGCCCAATTAGTGGCGGAGGAAGCAGACATCTCCACCACTTGCTTAGTAAGCATTTCTACTTAAAGCGTTAAATTCGGGGTGGCCTCGACTTCAAAGAGTCCGGTCGGCTTGTTAGGGCGCGACCGTAGCGCATTCCTCTGATACGCATTCATGGCCATCTCCTCGAAAAGCTCTTGAGCAATCTCGGGGGTTTTGTTATTAAGGGTCCCCCCCCCACGGCCGCATCAATCATCTGCCTCGTTTGGAGATTCAAACCATTGTAGAAAGTTTGAACTTGTTGCCACACAGGAAGGGCATGATGAGGACATCTCCGCAAGAGTTCCTTGAAGCGCTCCCATGTGTCGTAGAGAGACTCTGAGTCTATTTGCGTAAACGTGAGAATGTCCGTACGTAATTTAGCGGACTTTGCCGGAGGAAAATATTTAGTTAAAAATTTCTCCGTCATCTCGGCCCATGTAGCGATGGAACCTCTAGGAAGAGATCCCAACCATTGCTTGGCCTTAGTCCGCAAAGAGAAAGGAAATAAATGTAAATGAATGGCGTCATCAGTGACGCCATTTATTTTGAATGTGTCGCAAATTTCCAAAAAATTTAGTAAATGCAAATTAGGATCTTCATTTGGTAAGCCATCAAATATGACGGTTTGCTGTACCATTTGAATGATGCTCATTTTAATTTCAAAATTATTATTCGCCACCGCTGGGCGAATAATACTAGATTTTGTTCCCTCCCAATTTGGCCTCGCATAATAGGACATGGTCCGTAGCGGGGCCTCATTATGGTCGGGGTTATCCATTAAACCTTCGCTAGTTTCTCCGATTGTCTCTTCTTGAATTATTGGTAGATCACTAAATCGGAGACGTCGCCGCAAGGTGCGCTCGATTTCCGGATCAAAACACAATTCAAGATTATTTGAAGAGTTCCCTCGGGTCATAAACCAAAAGAAAGGAAAAGATGTAGAAAAAAAAAGTAAAATAAATTTTAGATAAATATATTTATTATATATTTTTTTTTATTTTCTTGTGTAGATTTTTTTAATTAGGTGATTTAAGATTAGTCCTGGACTTCCCAAGGTCAACCCGGTGAAGGGCTCGCAAGGTACTAGAGGCTGTGATGGGAATTCAAGCACAAAGCGTCCTTTCCAGGAATTTCGATTACGCCTTTTAAGATTTTTAAAATTTTTAAAAGAAAGGGGTGAGAAGAAAGAGAACGATAAAATTAATAACTATTTCTTTTTCAAATTATCGAACAAGATTCCCGGCAACGGTACCAAAAACTTGATGCGCAAAACTATATCCGCAAACGACAACGGCAAGTGTACCGTATCGAAAGTAGTATATGTTTATAAAACCAAGGTCATATTAGACTCGGGGTGGTTGAGTAATTCTACTTTGAAAATCGCTATTATTTTATCAATAGAAAAATGAGTTGGTTTGTTTGCAAATAACAGAAACTAAAAGAAATGCTAACGGAATTAAATCGATGGTTTAAAACTAGTACTCGATCTTTGAGTCACCTCGGATTTATAAAATTACGAAATGAAAGTAGCAATGCAATTCTCTTGTTGAAGAGGCTTTGACCGTGAAGGTTCCCACGGCATGAACACTCATCTTTCTAGGATTTGGTTCAACTAAGCTTAGGTGTATTGACCAAACTTTCGTTCTCAAATCACATCGCCTAAGGTACCGTTTGGCGCAGCTTACGGGCTCCAGTGCGGCAGGTAAGAAACGGAGCTTCATCATAAGCCGTGTTTGGTAATCGTCCGCTCTCAAACGCCGGTTCTAAATTGCCGCGGTTTATACCTAGGGCTGATCCACGGTTCATTCCTCCAGCTCCACCGCGCCGCAAGCGCGATTCCTCGCTGCGTCTTCTCTTCTTCGTTCCCGACTCCCTCCCGACGGCGAAACCCTACCCCTCCGCGAGTCCTTCTTCTTCCTCGCCTCTCTTCTCCAGTCGAAGTGCGACTACGCCGGCTCCCAATCGATCTCTGCCGGCTCCCAATCGATGCCTCTTCCAATTTTTGCTCCCAATCGACGCCATTTCTGCACCCGATCTCCTCTCCTAACAGCCTCAACTCTTTGATATCCAACATCAGGTATCTACTCACCTGATATCCTCTATTTGTTTGTAATTTTCGTTGGGATATTTTTTTTTGTTCTTTTAGGTGTATACTCACCCAATTTTTGTTTGAATGAAATTTTTCTTGTGTTTTTATATGAGTGTTTGTGATTGTGTGTGTGTGTGAGTGTGCTTGATTGTGTGTGTGTGTGTGATGTATATATGTATGTGTGTGTGAGATGGCTGCTCTATATATGTATGTGTGTGTGTGTGCTGTGTATATATGTAGGTGTGTGTGTGTGTGTGCTGTGTATGTATATATATGTATTTGTGTGTGTGTGCTGTGTATATATATGTAGGTGTGTGTGTGTTGTGTATGTATATATATGTAGGTGTGTGTGTGTTGTGTATGTATATATATGTAGGTGTGTGTGTGCTGTGTGTGTGTGTGCTGTATATATATGTAGGTATGTGTGTGTGTGCTGTATATATATGAATGTGTGTGTGTGTGTGTGCTGTGTATATATATATATATATGTATTTGTGTGTGTGTGTGTGCTGTATATATATATTTGTGTGTGTGTGTGTGTGCTGTATATATGTATTTGTGTGTGTGTGCTGTGTATATATATGTAGGTGTGTGTATGTATGTATATGTAGGTGTGTGTGTGTGCTGTGTATGTATATATGTAGGTGTGTGTGTGTGCTGTGTGTGTGTGTGCTGTATATATATGTAGGTATGTGTGTGTGTGTTGTATATATATGTAGCAAGATGTCCTAAGCACGTGAGTCTATTGATGAGCGTGATATGTCTGAGGATGACAATGTTCCGGTTGAGATCAGTGGGAATGCAGAGAGTATTGATCCATCCGTTGCATCTGAATCTTGTAAACGACGGAAGAAGGGGAAAAAGAAGGCAGCCAGCTCAGTCCTTGTTGATTTGGTGGAATCTACTAAGGATATCGGTTTATCTCTCCGGGAGCCGCCAAAGACGAGTTGCCCATTCACAATTGCCCAAGCTTTGGAGAAAATTGAATCCTACCCTGAGATATGCCAAGAGTATGATTTTTTTTATTTTTCTACAATGTTGCTGATGGATAAGAACCATAGGGAGACCTTTATGTGTCTCAGGGAGGAGATCAGGGTGAGATGTGTAACACCCTGCCAGTACGAATAGTATAACAGTAGGTCCGGTCGGGACCCCACGCCATACAAACCACACTAGCTAGGAGTTAAAAGGTGATAAACAGAAAGAACTACAACAGAGTATACTAAACACTAGCGGAAGCATAATGATTTAACATTTCATTTAGAACTGTCCACTATCATAGGAATGAAACCATAAAATAGAGTTACGGCCTTAAGGCCTTACATTCACCGATGTACAAAACTCAGAACATACTTCGGCACGCAGACCGACAATACATGAGAAAGCAGAAAAGGGAGGCTGGCCTTCAAGGGCCAACTCAGCAAAAGGGCCACCACCCGCTATTTCCCACTAGGCTCACCTGCACTTGCATAAGAACATTCCACCAAGCGGTGGCAAACAAAGCAACGGTCAGCACAACTGACCAAATTATAACGACCCCACCCCTTACCCGGGGTGGCGGAGCTTCTACCCTGCAAGCAAGCCATACTAGCACAAGTACTAATATAAATAAAGTGCAACTACACAAGGTGAGGTTTCAAGCACAATCAATCTTCTAGGTTGAGCATCAAAAAGGAGGGAACCTAGGTATGCACATGATGTTGGTTGGGTTCACCCGAAGGTTCCCCACAACCGCCTAAACAACCGCATGAGGCTAACAACATCAATTCCACAAAACACTCCACCGTAAGGGCCATCGCCTTAGGTGGGAAAAAGAGCTATTGGTCGGTCTAGGTAAATCACCTTCCACGACCTCTCCCATGATTACACAGCTACATGAGGTAGGGACCTCTTACCGATCTGCATGGAAACGGGTTCTGTTTAGCTTTGCCCGTGCTCTAATCGTCGCGATCTATCGCACGACGCGGGTACAGCTTCACCTCGGCCCGTAAGGGTTTAGCACTTTCAAGTGCTACACAATTTATAAACTATCCACCTAACCCCTTCGCAAGGATCTAGGCTTCACAAATACTCAACAAGGGAGGTACAATACGCTCCGCATCAATTTTGTTGTGAAGGTTTTCCTTCATCCAATCTCAAAGCATTGGGCTTTCGTTAGGATCTTCACAAGACACCTACACTTAAATCCCGCAATACTATAGATGATTTCACGGAGTCATTCTCCGACACGCATTCTAGGTTTAACCTAAATGCAACGTTGCAAATCAAGCATCACCGATTAGGGCTCACGGCCACGAATAGGCTTCACACAAAATGCCTAAATCCGTATGACTACCGGATTTCTAAATGCAATATGCCGGGGACGGACACAATCGACCCGGAGTTCCGAAGAACTTGAGGAAAATCCTACACTTCACCCATTTGGTGAAAGGGATTCCTCATGCAAGCATAGAGAAATGAAAGAGAGGACAAATGACAAGTCCAAATATCGGGAGGAAGAATCGTTACCCTAGGAGCGTTCTTCTTAGCCATGGATCTGAGATTTTACACGGAGGGATAGGACCGCACCGAGCTGCACTCTCCAGATCTGGAAACGGCTCGCGAAACGGAGCTCCGGAGCTCCGTCAATGGCGGGATCTCTCCTTCTTCTTCTTTGCCTCCTTCTTCTTTCTCTAACCTTGGAGAGAGAAAGGCCTTGGATTAATGAGGGATTAACCCCTCTCCAAAGACCTAAGACCCTCCAGCAACTAGTCCTAGCCGTCGGATCGGATTCCAATAGATTTTATCGGCCCGATCTTCTTCTCCGCTCAAAATCGCGGAGCAGAATAAGAAGGGCGCACGAGCATCGGCACACGGTCAGTGGTCGTGCGCAAGCACTTCTCCTGATCATGCGCACTTACCGCAATAGAACTCTGAATGCTTGCGAATTAACGCACGATCGCTGGCGCACGGTCACTGGTCGTGCGCGAAGAGGGACAGTGGTCGTGCGCGAAGAGCTGCTATGAAATTTCCAGCCTATTCCGAGCGCAGCACCACCTCTCCGCCTAATTCGCTGAACAATGAATTTTGGGGTGTTACAACTCCACCCCCCTTAAAAGAATTTCGTCCCGAAATTTAGAAAACAGTAATAGCAGGAATTACAGTTATAAATTACCTTAGAGAAATAGCTCGGGGTACTCCGCAAGCATCGTTTGCTCTCTCTCCCAAGAGAGCTCCTCTCGGCCGCAATTGTCCCACCGGACTTTCACCATCCGAATGGACTTGTTCCGCAACTTCTTTACTTCGGTATCTTCGATGTGTAAAGGCTTGACTTTTGTCGACAACCCACTATCAACCGACACTTTGCCGACCGCAACGATATGAGTAGGCTCTTGCACTGCCTTCCTCAAAACTGAAATGTGAAACACGTCATGTAAACCGCTCAGCTCTGCAGATAGTGCGAGCCGATAAGCCGCATCACCAACACGCTCCACAATCTCAAACGGTCCCAAGTACCTTGTACTGAGCTTCTTCAAGCGTCGAATCCTTGATACCCCTTTGAACGGTTTGATCTTCAAGTAAACCCGGACGCCAACGGCGAACTCTAGGTTGCTATGCTTGGTGCTGTAATATTTTGCTTGCCTATCCTGGGCAATCAATAGCCTTTCACGTACAGATCGGATCGTCGAAGTTGCTTCCTCAACGTCCTTTCGCTTTAATAGCTTAGTATCGCCCGTTTCCGCCCAAGACAACGGCGTACGACACTTCTTACCATAGAGGGCCTCGAAGGGAGCCATTTGTATACTGGCTTGGTAGCTATTATTGTAGGCGAACTCGATCATATAGAGATGATCTTCCCACTTCTTTCCAAAATCTAGAGCGCACATTCGGAGCATATCCTCCATATTCCTATTGGTCCTCTCGGTCTATCCATCCGTTTGTGGGTGGAAGGCCGTGCTGAACTTCAATTTAGTGCCCAACAGTTCATGGATAAGCCTCCAATCTTTCGATGTGAAACGCCCGTCACGATCGCTGACGATGCTACGAGGGACACCGTGCAGCCGCACAATATTATCAACATAGAGCTTCGCTAGCTTTTCTACAGAATCAACCTTCCGGTTCGGAATAAAATGTGATACCTTCGTCAATCGGTCCACGATCACCCAGATGGCGTCGTTTCCCTGTTGTGATCTTGGCAATCCGTGCACGAAATCCATCGAGATATCATCAAACTTCCACTCCGGAATCGGCAAGGACTTCAAAAATCCACCGGGACGTTGATATTCCGCCTTCACCAACGTGCAAGTATTACACTTGGCCACGTAGAGGGCAATGTCTTTCTTCATACCCGGCCACCAGAAAAGTTTCTTCATGTCCATGTACATTTTCGTGCTCCCCGGGTGGATAGAGTACTTGGTATGATGAGCCTCGTACATCAACTCCGCCCGTAGAGTGCCAATGTTTGGGACGCACAATCTGCCCTCTTTCCACATAAGGCCATCTTCGAAGGAGAAATCAACGTTTAACCCATCAACGGTTTCCGCTTTATAGCGTTTCATGCTCTCATCCAGCTCCAATTCCTGTCGAACTCGGTCGGCAAGGTTGTATTGAACCTCCGTCCAGTTCAAGCATGCTGAAGGAGACGCCCTTCTATCAACGCAAATGATCTCCATTTCTTCCAGCTCGCGGATTAGACGCTCATCGTGCATCAAAATCCAATTTGCTTGAGCGGGAGCCCGATGACTCAACGCGTCCGCAACTACATTTCCCATTCCAGGAGTATATTTGATGTAGAAGGTGTAGTCCACTAACAACATGACCAAGGAATGCTACTGACGGTAGCCAAAACTCGCACTTGGAGAACTTGGCATATAGCTGACTCCTCCTCAAGGTGCTCAAAACTGCGTGCAGATGCCCTACATGCTCCTCTTTCGACTGAGAGTATACCAAAATGTCGTTGATGAAGACGATCACAAATTGATCCAAATACTCTCGGAACGTCCTGTTCATTAAGTCCATGAATACCGACGGTGCATTAGAAAGACCGAACGACATCACCGTGAACTCATAATGCCCAAAGCGGGTACTGAACGCTGTCTTTGGAATGTCACATTCCCTTATCCGCAGTTGGTAATAGCCGGACCTTAGGTCCAGTTTGGAGTATACCGTCGACCCAACCAGTTGGTCGAATAAATCATCGATTCTTGGAATCGGATATCGGTTCTTCTCGGTCAACTTGTTTAGCTCCCGATAATCAATACATAGACGCAAGCTCCCCTCCTTCTTTTTCACAAAGAGGACCGGTGCACTCCAAGGCGATGAACTTGGACGTACGTAGCCTTGCTCTAGCAGCTCTTGCAATTGGACCTTCAACTCTGCCATTTCCTTTGGCGCTATCCGGTACGGTGAGCGGGCCACAGGTTTGGCACCTGGCACCAACTCGATACAGAAATCAATCTCCCAATGAGGCGGAGCCCCAGGGAGTTCATTAGGAAACACGTCGGAATACTCCGCTACAACTGGGACATCACACAACCTGGGCTTTGGCTCCGAAGCCTCCAACAAAGTGAAGAACAACTCAGCCCCTTTTCTCACCGCCTTAACCACTTGGAGAGCAGACATCAGCGTCTTGCTTGCTCCTCGCATACCGGCAAATGTGGTTTCTCCTTCGGTGTTCTTTCCCAGAGTGATCTCCTTTGAATTGCAATCTATGCATGCTCGCTGCTCCGAGAGCCAGTCCATGCCGAAGATCACATCGAATTCAGCTAACGGTAGTAACGATGCTTCCAAATTGAAATCCTGATTTCCGATCCGCACCTTCACACGACTCTTCCTATCCACACTCATGCAAGATCCATTGGGTAGAACTACTTCCATTCTATCCTCTACCAAGGTAGACGGCACTCCGATTCGCACCACGAAGTCCTCGGACAGAAAAGAGTGCGATGCACCCGTATCAAATAGAGCTCTCGCCGGATAGTTGAAAATTAGGACGAAACCTAATTGTACACAAATAAAGCATATAGTCGTACAACAGTATGAATTATATATATAGCTGTAAAAACTAGCTTCTAATTCGTACCTGTGATGACATCTGTTTGTCGTATGGCTTCTTGTTGGCCAAGTGAATAGACTATCGGCTGAGTCGGAATGTGCTGGGAAGCCGAAGACTCCGCAGCTTTACCCTTTTCCGCAGCACGAGCATAGTCCAACGCTCGGTTTTCTGCCTTCGGGGGACCACTTCGACACACCGCGGCCTTGTGTCCCACCTTCCCGCAGGTGAAACACGTGATAGGACCCCACACAGTCGTTGCTCCCGAAACATTTGAGCGAGTTTGCTCCGCCGATTTGAACTTCCTTTTGTTCTTTCTGAACTCTGACTTGGACTGAGAGGCCGACACATGAAACTCAGGTTTCTTTGCCACAGCTTTTGCTTGTACCCTCTTCATGTCCAACTCTAGGGATCTGGCAGTTTGGACCATCACATGGAAACCTAACGTCATTGGGCCTGCAAGGAGCAGCCTCAACTCGTCCCAAAGACCTTCATAGAACTTGTTCGTCTTTGTCTCTTCATCTTCCATCATAGGCCCCGCATAACGACCCAGTTTAGTGAACTCGTGCAAGTACTCATCCACCGAGCTGTCGCCTTGAGTTAACTTCAGAAACTAGTTCTGCAATGCAATGCGTTGGGCAGAAGGAATATACCTTTGAAGAAATGACTTTGAGAACTCCACTATCGTGATCTCGGTAATCTCCTTGCCTCCAAACTTGTGCACTTCCTGTTCGGCCCACCAACGCTCTGCCTCTCCGTTAAGGAGGAAGGTGGCTAAAGTGACCATCATAGCTTCTTCTGTTGCTGTCGCCTTTAGAGTTTTTCTAACCGTTGACAGCCAGTCCTCCGCCTCCGTTGGGGATCCGGTCCCCGAGAAAGTTGGAGGGTGGAAGCTTAGAAAGTGTTGCAGTTGTTGATCACGTGCTCGCGCAACGGCTACACGCTCTACAGGACGCTCCACCCTTTGCACCACCGCAGGTTCCACTGCAGCCACTGGCACAGGGGTCTCAACCCTCGGTTCCACCGCAGGTTCCGCTGCAGGTTCGAACACCGGGGCTGCATCTGTAATAGGCGTAGCAGGTTGTGCAAGCCTTTGCAGATGAGAATTGATCATCGCGAAGACAGCTTCTGCGATTAACCTGATCATCTTGTTGGATCTTACGGCGCCCTTAGAGGGGGGGGGGGGTGAATAAGGGAATAAAATTCTTTTTATAATTTTTGAGAAAATTACTAAGTTGTTCTGATTATTGGGAAATAATGATGACAAATTAGAAATAAATAATTTAGATTTAGAATTGAAAACTTAGAAACACAAAATAATAAAGATTACGCCAAATGATAGAAATCAAAGTAAACACAAAAGAGACATGATTATATTATGTGAAAAAGTGTTTACATAAAATTTGATTTCTATAATGCTAGAAATTGGAGGCGTAGAAAAATGATTTTCTTTTCCTTTTCTATACCGACTCGTATCCCCACGAACCGGTTGGCTTTAGCCTATCCTTCCCCGGATAAGGCCTCAAGCCGCTCTAGCCAATCCTTCCTCGGATATGGCCTCGAGCACACCCTAGATCTAATCCCCTAGACCTAGTCGCCAACTCACGCGGCGAATTCCCCCTAAGCCGCGCAAGGACCTAGTTGCCAAAAACAAGGGCGATTTCACTACAAGATACAAATAAAGAAATGAAGTAAATAACAAGCAAACTCCCTCTTGAGATTTCTGGAGATGAGGATGAAGGGTCGCTGAAGCACAAGCGAGGTCGAAGCGATCGTTCTTCAGATGCAGCGTGATGACTTCCTTCTCCAGAATTTCTTCTTTGGCTTTGAGTGGGAGATGATGTTTTGGCAGAGTAGCAGCACGAGAGTATGGGCACAAGTAATATCTCTGGGAGGTCTAACCAAAACGAGAGAGAGCCCAGCCTTTTATAGAACTTGGAGCTAGCGTCTGCGGTAGTGGCTAGCGCCGGCGGTAGCGTTCGTGTGGAGCGGTTGTGCAATCGTCGGCGGCGTGGCGCTGTGCATGAACTGGAGATAGCGCCTGGCGGTAGCGATAGCGCTGGCGGTAGCGGGAGATAGCGCTGGCGGTAGCGGTAGCGGTTACGAAACCGTCGTGTGCACGAACTCGAGATAACGCCTAGCGGTAGTGATAGCGCTGGTGGTAGTGCTGGCGGTAGCGGTAGCGCTAGCGATAGCACTGGCGTTAGTGATAGCATCGGCGGTAGCTCTGCTCCTTTCAAAAGTTTGTTCCAAGCTTCTTTCTACCTGTGGAGTATTGCACCTATAGTTTCTGCACACTATAAACACACTACAAGCAATATCAAATACAATATGTGATTTATTATTCTCAAACAAAGGGATGTGACACACATGTCCAACTATCTCCCCCTTTTGATAATAACAAATCCTCTAAGCAAAAAATCAACAATAGTGTTTATAGATAAGATAAGCAAGATAAAAGTGCAACTATAGTAAATGATATGCATGATAATGTGCATACTCCCCCTATCTTAATGCTCCCCCTACATAAATGCAATTTATGTGTTACTCCCCCTAAATGATAGATTTCATGAATTTATTCTCCCCTTAATCTTCTATATTTCTTCTATATAGATTTCTTCAATTAATCTCCCCCTTTTGGTATTATCAAAAGAAGGTGGGGTGAGGGTAGTAAGGAGGCATTAATATATTATGATTGAGCTTTTTGAAATATAAATAATGATAAATAGTTTAAGCATAGCATACATACGAGATTTCAAATATAAAGATAAGAGTTGTAAGCAAGCGGAAGATTATAATAAACATCTTTTTGGAAGCATTAAAAGCATAAGTAGAAATGTGAGTTTTTGTTCAAATTTGAAAGATGTTTTAATCTTTTTGAAATCTCAAAGTTTTTCATAAAAATACCAAGCATGATATGAACAAATCAAAGAGAGATTAAGCTACAATGTTACTTAATTCTAAGTTCAAGAAATACCAAAACATTGTAGAGATCATACTAGGTTATCTAGTGCATTTTTATATAAAGAGTAGTATAGATAAAGCATTTGAATCCAATACTCATGAGAAGAAGTGTTATGAAAGATAATGATGTGCACATAAGTGTATTTTGAGCAATGTTAACAATAGATTTAAATCATCAAAATACAAGACATATGTAAAGTAAAGTGCACAATAAAACACAAGTAAATTACTTTCACACACTTTTTAATGCACATAATTTTTAACAAAGTGGTGTAATAATCAAAGTTTGCACAAGACATTTTACTATTCTTTCCAAGGTGCTCAACCTCACAATGCTTATGAAGACTTATCAGGAGGTTCAAGTAGTGCTTGGTGGAGTTATATTTGTCTACATATATAATTTTTTGTTCACATTTGTGAGACAACATTCTCCGAATACACTTGTTTTGCAAACCAAAATTTTTAACTTAACCACTTTTCTAAATTTCGTAAGTGCAATTCAAATGTAGTGTAAGCAATAAACTTATGCAAGTTTTAATTCATTGCACAAATACAATACACAAGCAAGCATTTTTAGATTTAGACACACATGTTGATTACCAAAATAAGTGAGTGAAATGTATCATTATCAATCATAAAATATTTACTCATACTTAGAGGCATGCTAAGCTTGGTTCTATACATTTTTAAATACAATTGATGCACTTTAAGTAGATATATCAAAGCATGATGAGCAAAACAATGTTAATCCTGATGCACCTCCTGCTCCTCCCAAGCACTACCCAAAGCCAATTGCTTACTTTGACAGGCAATTGGAGAAAAGTAAAGGGAAAAGGCTAAAATTCCTTAGTAAAGTGTTGTGATCTGTAATTGCCCCATAACAAACATTTTTATAAAATTTAATGTTTTGATGTTCTAGCTTTTGTTTCTAATTTCAATATCATTTTCTGTGTCTATGGTTATATTTATTCTCTATGCAATTCACCTTAGTATATAGGGCTCTGACTTTTTCAAATAAGGGGAGATTGTTGGGTATTGTAGCCATAATAGCCTTGATTTAAAGAAGTCCCCCTTGAACTAAGATGAAATGAATTTGTATTTGATGTTACATTCTAGCTATGTTATTGCAGGACCTTAGTTGCTAAGTACAAACCAATGTAAGATTTCAATAGGTCATAAAACACAGGGCTATGCAATGTAATCCCTCATTGTGTAGAACATGGTGTTGACTTATGTGAAATTTCTCTATTGGGGTGTACTTCATATTCAAGTATTCAGGAGAAATCGAGTAGGAGCTGTTGCTATTTTCTGGATTGAAGAAAATTTCTCTAAAGTAGAATTCGTCGAGACATCACGTGAGGACTCGATTAATTCGTCGAGATTACTCGAGAGGCTTTAGTAATTTATCAGATCTTATTTTCGTCGAGTGATTTATTGATCTCTCGTGAACACTCGACGAATTCGTCGAGTGGTCTCGAGAGGTCTCGTGGTCTCTCTTTTAAAGAGTCTTTCCAGTTTAGTTTTCAGCTAAGTACTTTTCGTCAGAAGTCTAGAAGAATTCATCGAGACATTAAGGGTAATTCGTCGAGTGGTTTAGAGACTTCACGTGAACATTCGACGAATGGACTTGAGAGTATTTCTTTTTAAATCGTTGATGGCTTTCCATTAGGGCACCGACCATGTATAATACACGTGGAGGTTTGTCCAGAGATCTCGTTCTAGCCGTTAGAAGAAGCCTCTCTATATAAGTAAAGGGTTAATTTTTTTCCTTTAACTTTAATCTTAAGAAAAAAATAGAAAAAGAATACGCACATTCCGTGTGTCGGTTCTCTCTTGCAAAAAGACCTTTCTCGTCCCCGACAACTATTTGTTGCTTAAAGAAAAGACTCGACTAGATCTTTGCGTACAGATTCTTCATAGCTCTTTCAAGATCAAGTCGATTCCTAAGTTTCAGATCAAGTTCTTAAAAGCCTTAATCTTTCTTCTCCTTCTTCATTCAAGTTCAAAGCTTTTTCTCAAGCAAGAAAGAAGAAGATTATTTCTCAGATCTGAAGTCAAATCTTTTTGACATTTAAGAAGATTGTTTACAATTTATTCTTATTATAAAAATCCTTTTACATTTTGTAGGAATTGTTCACTTTCGAGTTTTGTAGATCCTTGTTGAAAGGATCGAGTGTAGGAGACGAAGTGCTCCGAGTTTGTAGGAGTGGGAGACTCCGAGTTATAAGATTTGTTTAAATCTGAGTATTGGTGAAGTAGCTGAATCTAGCCTGAAGTGCTAGATAGACGAGGCGGGAAAGTGGACGTACCCACATCGGGGAACCACTATAAATCCTTGTGTTTGTGCTGTGTTCTCTCTTTTTATGTGCTTTTGTTTACAAGTTTTTAATTCCACTTAAAGACATAGAATTCACGTATTCACCCCATCTAGGTGATTTAGGTAGCAACTAGATACTTTCAGGGACAATTTTTCATTTTGGGGCTTTTTTGGCTAATCCCTAGATTAGTGTTTAAAATTGCTATTAGCACACACAAGTAGCATTTTACCTAACTACTTGGTTTCTAAGGCCACTTAGGTTGACTTAAGCCTATGTCATTACTCTAGTCATGACAAAAGTCACCCTAAGGGTCTAGGGATGTTAAAAATCCCAATACATAAAGAAAATAATTTCATCCCCGAAATTGAGATTGGGTCTACGGGTTTCTCTTATGGTAAATGAAAGTAAAACTTCAGGCGGGTTAGGGTATACCTGATGTGAAGAGTACCAGGTAACGTTGTTGCATAAGGTCCATGTGCTCCCACGTATGCTCCTCCTACCCATGATTCGACCATAGAACCTTGACCAACGGGACCTTCTTCCACCGCAAAACCCAAACGTCAGTGTCATCAATCTGTATCGGCGCCAAGCGGACCGAACGATCGGATGCTACCGGGCCTGATGTATAAGTAATTTGCTGCTCTGGCCGAAGTAAAGCCCTCCTGGGTGAAGAGAAGTGGAATACGTCGTGCAGGTTTGCCATCTCTGGTGGCAGCTCAAGTCGGTAAGCGAGGGGGTCGATCCACTCCACGACTGAGCTTCTTTAGACCCCGCACCCGCGTGACACCGTGCACCAGACGTATCTTTGGGAAAACTCAGTCTCCCACCTGGAACTATACCTTATGATGTCATAGATTGTAATATTTGGTATGTATGCTCTTGGCCTCTAGCATCCATTCACGTATCAGTCGTACCTGAGCATCTGTGTCCTCTACTTATTCTGACCCCAACGCCTTAGGGTCCTCATCCTAAACCCATGAAAGCGGAGTTCTGCACCTCCGTCCGTATAATGCTTCGTAGGGAGCCATGCCGGTACTGGATTGATGGCTATTATTGTAAGAGAACTCGACAAGCGGCAACAATCTCTCTCACGGTTCCCCACAGTCCAGTATATAGAGGCGTAGTAAATCCTCCATTGTCCGGATGGTACACTATGTCTGGCCATTCATTTAAGAGTGGAAAGCGGTCTTGAAGGTCAACCGAGATCCCATATAAGCCTGGACGGCTCTCCATTCCCGAGATGTGAACCGGTCATCCCGATCTGATATGATCGATCTGGGAGCTCCGTGGTATCGCACTAACTGCTCCACAAATAACCACACTAAAGTACCGACTAGAGTATCCTTCATGACGGGAATAAATCTTGCAATATTCGTCATCCTGTCTACGATCACCCACACAGAGTCATGCCCGGAGCGGGAGAGAGGCAGACCGTGTATGAAGTCCATAAATATGTCTTCAAATTTTGACTCTGGCACTGGTAGTTGTTGTAATAGTCCTCCCGACCTCTTACACTCGGCTTTCACTAGCTGGCAGGATTCAAAGTGCGTCATAAAGCGTGCAATCTCTTTCTTCATGCCGGTCCAGTACATCATTCTCCCCAGGTCCGCTGACATTTTGGAGATCACCGGGTGCATATAATATTTGCTACTATGCGCTTTCTCCATGATGTCCTCTCAGATCCTATCTCCCGCTGGTATATAAACTCGGCCTCGGAAGTGCACAAGGTCATCTTTTAAGGAATAATCCCTAGCGGATCCTGAATCCAATGCTCTAAAGAATGGTTTCAATTCTGCATCTTGTTTCTGGGCAGCCTTAATTCAATCTTGAATATCACAGACAATGCTCATCAAGGCTAAATACTCCTTGTAGACCTCGAGGTCATTCTTGGATACTAGTGTGATATGCATGTCTTCTAGCATCTGCACCAGCTCCGTATCAGACGTGCTATCCTTCCTGCTGAGTGCTTCCACTACTATGTTCGCCTTCCCGGTGTGATAGTGCATCGTATACTGGTAATCACAGAGGAATTCCAACCATCTTCTCTGTCAGAGATTCAAATCCTTCTGCGTGTCCACATACTTTAGGTTCTTGTGATCTGAAAATATATCGCAATGAACCCCATATATGTAGTGTCTCCAAATCTTCAATGCAAATATTACCGCTCCCATCTATAAATCATGCACTGGGTAATTCTGCTCGTGCTTCTTCAACTGCCGGTAAGTGATGCGATGATTCGGCAAGTGCACCGGTCGCGCAAGTAATAATAATGGGGAAAATCCCCGAGTGTCGGTCTCTTGAGGAACACAGTAAGGTGGAGTTAGGTTTCGAGGAAGGACTTGAGATTGAAGTCCTTAAATCAGATGAAATGCGGGGGAGTTGGGTTGGCTTTTGGAAAATAAAATAAAAGCTATCAACTACTCCTATGCAATGCCGCTATGCAATGCTTCGCTTGGCGGGATGGAGACTAGGCAGGCCTTGAGCGCGCTGCGTCGAAAGGGCGGATGGACGAGTAAGCAAGCGAAATCGAACTGTGCAGGCCTTGAGCGCACTGCTTCGTTAGGCAGGATGGAATACACGGGCCGCGATGCCACGCTTCGGTAGGCGGATGGACGAGTAGGCTAGCGGAGTGAGGGTCGCAAGCACCTCTTCAACAAGCACGCCACTAGCAATTGCTAGTGCGGCACACGAACGTGATGGCGGGATGGAGGATGGAATGGGGCGCACCTCAAGCAACTCAAACAACAAATATTTCACATAGACATGAAATAAATAGAAATACAACTAGTTTAAGTGCCACTTCATCATAATAATGAGATCTAAAACATATACACATCAATAAGAGAAGAATAAGGCAAGAAATCGACCGAATCCGAAGTCTCATTGTAGATTCACGGTTGGAATCGCCGGGTTGTCAATCCGCGTCCAAGCTCGGTCCGCAACTATGTCCGGGGTAGAGAGAGCTGTCACGACTCTCCAATGGACCCGTCTTCTTCGTGTCACGATCCGGTAGAGGTTGCAAACTTCCACTTGCTCGATGGAGATGGCGGCTAGATCTCTCTTTGAATCTCTTAGATGAAGGAGGAGGCCGAGAGGAAACTCCGGCTCAAGATTGGCGTGAAGAACCAGCCCGGAGCACCTCTAGATGGTGGGCGACGATGGAGGGGCGAAACTGGCGCGGAACGGCGGAGCTGGGCGTGAAAACGGCGGTCGATTTGACCTAAATCGCGAGCAACGGAATTTATAGGCGCTGGAATAAACAGTGCGCA
The DNA here is from genome assembly GCA_033032865.1 of Dactylorhiza incarnata. Lineage (NCBI taxonomy): Eukaryota > Viridiplantae > Streptophyta > Magnoliopsida > Asparagales > Orchidaceae > Dactylorhiza > Dactylorhiza incarnata. Next base: position 866,428 of record JAWHQI010000355.1, on the reverse strand, counting down.
CGGTCATTGGCGCACGACCAGTGGTCGTGCGCACTAGAATTCGGTGATCGTGCGCTCTGCCTGGACGGAACCTGCAACTACAGAAATTATGAAATAACATGTTCGCACGACCGGTGGCGCACGACCGGTGGTCGTGCGCACTATCGTAGGTGGTCGTGCGCACTGGTTGAAACAGAACTCATGAAATTGATGCTAAGTGCGCACGAACAGTGGCGCACGACCGGTGGTCGTGCGCACTATCGTAGATGGTCGTGCGCACTGCACCAAACAGAACTCATGAAAAAGGATTAAGTGCACACGATCAGTGGCGCACGACCAGTGGTCGTGCGCAATAGAACCGGTGATCGTGCGCAGTGTTCCTGTGCAGAATTGCACCGGGAACACCTGCACGACTCCTAATCCAGCACAACCATGAATCTAGCCACTGAAAGTGACACCTAACAGTACATGAAAACTACTAATGAAGATAAGCATGAAATCACACCAAAATGGGCCTAGAGGTGCACCTAGCATGGAATATGAAATATAAACAATAACAGGGCTAAAGTGCGGTGAAATGACTGAAAAATGGCCCAGATGAGTCCATAAAAGTGTATATGATCAGGACTCATCACACCCCCAGACTTAACTGTTTGCGCGTCCCGAGCAAACGAATCCGGTGGAGTGTGAAAAAGGTAGTTAGCAAAGAAAATTACGCAAGGGAGTACAATGCGAAGTAACAAAAGCATGCAAATAGAGATTTCGTAAAAAGAGATTCTAACTATGCTAACTAATTTACGAAAGTACTAGAGCGTAAATAAAGATTTATCAATACTCAGTTGGTGAATTGTGAAGAATTTGATGATCATCTCCGGTGTGAAAGTAATAAGCCACTAAGGAGGGTGTTGCAAAAGATCGGGGTTCGGGAATAACTCCGCTGAAATCCATCAACGTCGGGAACCATACGCTTGCCCGGTCACACTCTCTCCACAGCGCTAGCAAACGCGCGAGATAAATCAATAGGACTTTTAGGATTATATTGGGGCTTAGGTTGTGGTATGATAATCAAAGGTAAAAACGAAGGCTACACAACCAACATGAGTCAACGGGACGCTGCACCAAGCAAAACCAAAAACAAAGCTCGTGTGACACACCCCCAGACTTATTGTGAAAACTAGGTGTGCACACGTCCTACTCCACAAATACCAACAGATTTTCTAAAACGCTCGGGAGGATAACTTTTCAATACACTTTTTTCAGATTTTTATTTCAATACCATATTTTTCTTTTTCTTTTTCTTATCCTCCGGTTGATTCAAAATCAGCAAATGGAGTTTATTTCTCCTTCACAACACGACAATTCCAAACATCACACCAAATCTAAAATATGAGTGCAGATAACATATACTTGGTTGCGACAGTGGGATAAGCTTTAGGCCTTGGTGTATGGAGGAGGAGCTGAACAAAGGGAGTGGTAGGCACAAGTGTTGGGAAGCAAAGGTGAGCGAATAGGATATGGAAAGCGAAGGCTCAATCTAGCCAAAAGGTGGCCTATATCACATTTATCTCAACGAATCGCCCGCACCCATGCTTCAAGAGTCGCTTGGGGCAAGTTCTTAGCCCACGAGAAAGGTAAACCTTCCTCCCGACTCGAGCAACACACAACTAGTGCTCGTATACACACAACACCGGGCTATCACCAATTTCATTCACATTCACCACTTGAGTAGAATAAATCTAAAACTACGCATAAATACTAATCATAAATTAAAAGCATAGAAATAATCTAATTTTACTCAAATTCTATTGTAGCACGCGGATGCGACTAGAACACTGCTCGAGTCAACATTGCGCTCCCAATAGTAATTCCTAAGCTATCATCCCAATTCACATTCCTAACCAAGATAGTTTGTTCAGAACAAAACAAATAGATAAGCACGCGCTCATGTGGGTGCTGTGGTGTGCAATGAAATTAAACAAAACATTTTAAATGAAATCTTCTAGTATGCAGTGCAATAGTGCACGTGAGCGGGTAAACAAACTACTCTCCCCCAGACTTAAACTAAACAATCCGCATAATATATGACATGAAAATCAGCAAAGGCTAGGGGAAGAGAGTACCCAATGCTCAGCAAGTGAGCATACCAGAAGATTGGCGTTTAAACCAAGACTAAGCTGCAGCATCCGCCATCCAGAAGAAGATACCTGCAGGGGTCAGCTCCGCAAAAAGAAAATAGAAAACTGAAATAAAGTGCGATTAACTAAATAAAATTAGCAAAGAAATGAGAATGCAAGAAAAATTAAGATAACTACTGGGGTTATTGTCCTCCCAGCATGACTTATTCTAAATTAAAACGGTTCTAGCTAATGGGCCTATGAAAAAGAAAATGCACAGGTAACTGCTCCATTATCCGTTTCGGTAGCTGGTACTGATACGGAGATAAGGCAGTCACCCCTCTACCTAAATAATAATACCTGCTCCTCACAGGTAGAGGGAAAAGAAAGTAAGAAGAGGAGGAGGCCTGGTCCTCACTCATCTCGCCAAAACTATCCTTGCCCAGCAAGGTATCGCCCACAACAGGTCCGCAGGAGGAGAAGGCAACGAGTGGAGCTTCCTCTACGGAGGGAGGATAAACCTCCTCACATGAGAGGATACTCTCATCATTGATTTGAGCAAAAAGCTCCAAGTCCTCCTGGGGCACCTGTAAAGACTCAACCTGCACAGGCTCGGAAGAAGAAGGGGGGGGGGTCCAGAAATAAAAGAGAAGAATGACATAAATAATCAAAAATCGGGGGAGTGGTCCCGGTCTCACTCCCAGCAAGATCCAAGGGTAGATCACTATCATCATCGTAAATATCATAGCAAGGGGGACTTGAGAACTCAGGAGCCTCAGTGGTGATTTGGACCTCCTCGTCCCATGAAGAAGTGCAAACCTCCTCATCAGAGAGAGTATCCTCCTCATCCCACCGAGGTGCATCATCGTGTTCAAAGTATTCATTCTCCCCCTCAGGGAAAATGACATCCTCATCCCACTTTGGAGCACCCTCCGAGTCAGAAGCATCACCCAGCTCCTTTACTTCGATCGGATCATAAAGAATATGTGTAGAAAAATCTTGCAAAGAAACTGGAGGGACAAAAATATTCGGTTCCTCCGCAAAAAGATCTGCTAAAGCCTCCCCGATGGAAAGAATACTTTCCTCATCATACTCAGGTGCATCTAGGAGCTCCCATTCCTCTCCTTGTTGGCTAACAGATGAGTGATCATCATCACTAGGAGTGAAGCCACACACAGGGAGTGAGGAGTCCGTGCACGAGACAAGCTCAGGGGTAGAGGGCACAATTGCCTCCATGGGTAAAGAATGAGTGATAGGGACAATGTCGTCATGAGTGGAGGAGCGGCGGTCAGGATTGAAAAGACGCGGACAGTCCTTCAATTCATGACCCTCTCCTCGACACAACAAGCAAACAATGTTCCTACACTGCCTAGCATTTAACTCATTCATTTGGTCCAAATAATAAACCATCTTGTCATTAAAGCTAGGTGAAATATCCCATGACGACATTATCAATAAAAGAGCAGATACAATGAAACTGAAATTCTTTGCAAGGGAATCTACACAACTAAAAAAAAACTCCTTGAATAAAACTTGCCTAAAACTTCAAAATAGGGGGGAAAGAAATAAAAACAAACAACAGAAGATTAAAAGGCAAACAAAAATAATAATGCGGCTATTCACAAAGAAAGAACCTCTATCTCTTGTCTCCCTCTCAAGAAAACTCACACGACTGTGTTCCCCGGCAACGGCGCCAAAAACTTGGTGCGATATTTTCGGCAAGTACACCGGTCGCGCAAGTAATAATAATGGGGAAAATCCCCGAGTGTCGGTCTCTTGAGGAACACAGTAAGGTGGAGTTAGGTTTCGAGGAAGGACTTGAGATTGAAGTCCTTAAATCAGATGAAATGCGGGGGAGTTGGGTTGGCTTTTGGAAAATAAAATAAAAGCTATCAACTACTCCTATGCAATGCCGCTATGCAATGCTTCGCTTGGCGGGATGGAGACTAGGCAGGCCTTGAGCGCGCTGCGTCGAAAGGGCGGATGGACGAGTAGGCAAGCGGAATCGAACTGTGCAGGCCTTGAGCGCACTGCTTCGTTAGGTAGGATGGAATACACGGGCCGCGATGCCACGCTTCGGTAGGCGGATGGACGAGTAGGCTAGCGGAGTGAGGGTCGCAAGCACCTCTTCGACAAGCACGCCACTAGCAATTGCTAGTGCGGCACACGAACGTGACGGCGGGATGGAGGATGGAATGGGGCGCACCTCAAGCAACTCAAACAACAAATATTTCACATAGACATGAAATAAATAGAAATACAACTAGTTTAAGTGCCACTTCATCATAATAATGAGATCTAAAACATATACACATCAATAAGAGAAGAATAAGGCAAGAAATCGACCGAATCCGAAGTCTCGTTGTAGATTCACGGTTGGAATCGCCGGGTTGTCAATCCGCGTCCAAGCTCGGTCCGCAACTACGTCCGGGGTAGAGAGAGCTGTCACGACTCTCCAATGGACCCGTCTTCTTCGTGTCACGATCCGGTAGAGGTTGCAAACTTCCTCTTGCTCGATGGAGATGGCGGCTAGATCTCTCTTTGAAGCTCTTGGATGAAGGAGGAGGCCGAGAGGAAACTCCGGCTCAAGATTGGCGTGAAGAACCAGCCCGGAGCACCTCTAGATGGTGGGCGACGATGGAGGGGCGAAACTGGCGCGGAACGGCGGAGCTGGGCGTGAAAACGGCGGTCGATTTGACCTAAATCACGAGCAGCAGAATTTATAGACGCTGGAATAAACAGTGCGCACGGTCATTGGCGCACGACCAGTGGTCGTGCGCACTAGAATTCGGTGATCGTGCGTTCTGCCTGGACGGAACCTGCAACTACAGAAATTATGAAATAACATGTTCGCACGACCGGTGGTCGTGCGCACTATCGTAGGTGGTCGTGCGCACTGGTTGAAACAGAACTCATGAAATTGATGCTAAGTGCGCACGAACAGTGGCGCACGACCGGTGGTCGTGCGCACTATCGTAGATGGTCGTGCGCACTGCACCAAACAGAACTCATGAAAAAGGATTAAGTGCACACGATCAGTGGCGCACGACCAGTGGTCGTGCGCAATAGAACCGATGATCGTGCGCAGTGTTCCTGTGCAGAATTGCACCGGGAACACCTGCACGACTCCTAATCCAGCACAACCACGAATCTAGCCACTGAAAGTGACACCTAACAGTACATGAAAACTACTAATGAAGATAAGCATGAAATCACACCAAAATGGGCCTAGAGGTGCACCTAGCATGGAATATCAAATATAAACAATAACAGGGCTAAAGTGCGGTGAAATGACTGAAAAATGGCCCAGATGAGTCCATAAAAGTGTATATGATCAGGACTCATCAGTAAGCGTAAGCAATCACTTGTACGTGCTGCATCAGTACATCATTCATCCTTTGATATGATGTGTCAGTGTAGACCTGGAATCCTTCCTTCCTAGATGAAAGTGCAAGAATCAGAGATGAGGTGAGTCTATCCTTTAGTTCCTGAAAGGCATCCTCGCACCATGGTGTCCATACAAATGACGCATCCTTCTTTGTCAGTGTCGTAAAGGGAAGGGCAATCCAGGAGAATCCCTCTACAAACTTTCGGTAGTAACCGACAAGTCCTAGGAAACTCCTTACGTCAGAAGCCGTCTTCAGCTAGGGCCAGTCTTGCACAGCCTGAATTTTTTCCGAATCTACTACTAATCCTGCCCCACTGATGATGTGACCCAGAAAGGCTACTTCCTTGAGCTAGAATTGACACTTGCTAAATTTGGCATACATCCTATGCTTTCGAAGCCTCTCTAATACGAGTGCCAAATGCTGAGTAAGTTCTTCCTCCGTCCTTGAATAGATAAGAATGTCGCCTATGAATATTATAACAAAGACGTTAAGATGGGTCTTGAATACGTGGTTCATTAGACTCATGAATGCCGTAGGAGCATTTGTGAGCCCAAATGACATTACCGTGAATTCGTAGAGACCATAACGATTGCTGAAAGTTGTCTTCAAAATATCTTCCGCTTGGATTCGCAGTTGGTAGTACCCAGATCTCAAGTCAAGCTTTGATAACCAGTGCGCTCCTTCGAGTTGATCAAATAACTCATTTATCCTTGACAAGGGGTACATGTTTCACACCATCAGCCTATTAAGTTCCCTATAATCAATACAAAGCATGAGGGACCCGTCCTTCTTCTTTAAAAACAACACCGGGGCTCCCCACGGTGATGATCTTGTCCTGACGAATCTTGCCTCTACCAATTCTTATAGTTGGATCCTGAACTCTGCCAGTTCCTTCGGTGCCATCCGATATGGAGCCCTAGATACTGGTATCGCTCCTGGTACTAGTTGAATTTGGAAGTCTTTCTCCCCGTGCGGCGGTAACCCGAGTAACTTCTTCAGAAATACGCCAAAAAAATTACGTACAATGGGAATATCGGTTAAGGAAGTTTTCGCTTCCATCAACTCAAAGCATATCATATAAACTTCATCTCCCTGTAGATGGGCCTTGACGACCTGAATAAAAGAAAGTAAATAACGAGAGACTGGGGTAATACCTTCGAAGGTCATGTAGGTGTTATCATATCTTAGCACGACCTTCCTTGCTGGGCAATCAATCTGGGCATGGTTCCAGGTGAGCCATGTCATCCCCAAGACAAGATCAAAGTCCGGCACCTTCAAGATTGTTGTCGGAGCCTCGAGTGTTAGGCCTTAAATGGTCACCTTTAGAAGGGACTTTGCTGTTGATTCAATCTTCGACCCATTGGGAAGATGCACCCTCCTGGTGAATCCCGTATAGTGTCGAACCAGGTCCAAGTCCTTGACGAAGTCTTATGAGACAAAGTTATGCGATGCTCCCGTGTCGAATAGGGTATGGACAGGCTTGCCGCATACATTTACTATTCCTGAATTTGTTGTATAGTTTTAGGTGGCTAAGTTTTTCTACTTATAGCAGTTCTATAGCATTTCTACAATCTAAGAATTGAAAAGAATTTAAAACACTAGCATACCTGCGATGACTCTTTTTGGACTCCGGGGCTAAGTAAGATCAAATACATAGAGCTGCTCCCCGGCTGGTCGGTGATCTCCGCCATGAAATCCTCGGCCTCAGCCATATCCTCGGCCAAGACCTCTGAATTATTGTGCAGGTGGGGCAGCAGGTGGTGGTGGTGGAGGATTTCTCCATCTCTGAGGGCAATGATGTTGGGTTTTCTCTAATAGGTTGAAACATCACATCCCATGTGCGCAACAGATTAATAAAACAAGAACAACCCAAAAGAGTTAACAAATCTTGCAATTTCATGAATAAAGAAATAGATAAAGCAACACATTACAATATACCTGAAAGGAATTGAGTCAACACTCAACCAAGATGCTTCAAGCTCTGATCCCGAAGACAAACTCCTAGTTCCAAGCACAGAAATCGACCGGTGCCTCTATATAAGCCTACACAAGTGAAAGAGAACCCCACGACTCTTGTCCAACAAGAGCTGGGATGGAGAAAGAATGCCCTCTAACGTCCCCCACGAGCTACTAGATCCGACGACAGGGAGAGGCGGCAGCAGCGATTTGACCTTGCGGAATGTGGATGGAACTTCACGACTTTCGCTCATTCTCGGGAAGACGAAGAGATCGACTTTTTTTGTAGTTGAAATCCTCTGACCTAATCGCTTCATCACTTCCTGTTATATGCTCAAGGCATAAAACAGGCTATCCGCAGACCCAAGACTCTATAAGAATAAATGAACAAATTCGTCGTGTACTGGAAATTAGTCGAGACATTTCAACGATTCATCGTGACGAACTAAGACGTGTTCCGTCGAGACAATCTCGACGATTCGTCGAGTACATCTAATTCGTCGAGACATTTTAGCGAATTTGACGAAACGAATTGACACATATGTCATCGAGACATTTTGACGATCCGTCGTGATGAACTAAGACGTGTTCCATCGAGATAATCTAGACGATTCATCGAGTACATCTAATTCGTCGAGACATTTCAGCGAATTCTACGAGATGAATTAATATATATGCCGTCGAGACATTTCGATGGTTCAACGAGTACAATGCAATTCATTGAGACACTCTCAGCGATTTGTCGTGTTCATCTTTTCCCTGTGCTGCAGCTTAACTGAACCATTCCTCATGAAAAGGGGGGTTGCGGCCTCCACCCACCCAATGTGCCATGTGGTGGGACAGAGAGGGGTTGGGGTGCACGGTCTGTAGACCGGTTGAGGCTGAACTCTTTCGAGCTGGATGATGGGGGTGCCGGCGGTCGTCCTTGCGAGCTGTATGCTGGGGAGACCGTTACACTATAGGCTCATATTGCGTTGATAGTAAGACTAACTGTTTGATTGCTTTGAGATCACATTGGAAAATACAACAAATGAGCCTACATGTGACCTGGTTGGTGACAATGAAAGCACACCGGTGGAGGGTGTGCCCTGCTTGCATGCCCTTGAGGCTCCTGGATCTGTAGTGGTTGGGGGGAAAGTACAACAGAGGGCCTCCATTCTTGTATGAAATCAGGACGAGGTCGTCCTCTGCCTCTCTGATTTCTAATAAATTTGCCCCGCTGCTGGGGGTGGCCTCGACCCCTATTCCCGTCCTCAATCATCGTATCATCCGCTAACCTCTATACTCTGCTCCGAACTATGAGGTGCTCTACCTCTAACTTCTTTGTCGTCTCTATGATTCGTGCTAAGCCGGAATCCGCTACAAACAAGAGGTCCCGCCTGAGGTCGTCACAGAGCTTATAAAATCTCTTGGCGTAACCAGCCTCATCTAGCTGGTAAGAGTCGGCAAAGAAGGCGAGGTGGGAGAACTCCCACTGGTACTCCAAAACTAACCAGTTCCCCTCCTTAAGTTGTAGGAACCACTCTTCCAACTCATCCATTGCCGTCTGAGGCACAAAGTGCTCTAGCAGCTGTTTGCCCAGAAATCCTTGACCTCTCTTCTCCAGTCAAAAGGAATCTTTCCAGTGGTCTCAGTTTTGGGAGACAGCCCAGATCGCCTACTCCCCCTCCAGTGTTTCCTCCCAAGGCACATGCGATCAGGCCCATGTCAGACCGCCAGACCGTACAGTCTGGTCTTTTTCTCCTTTTTTATTATTTGCACCCCCTTTCTCTGCCTTGGTTCTCCTGTACCCCGGGCAACCCGTAATTTTTGGATCTGCCAGTTTGGGCAGCCTCTGCGTCTATAAATAGAGGGGTAGGGGTACCTGAAAGAGGACTTTTGCTTCGAGCCTCTAGCTTACAACCTGTGTAAGCGGTCTCGAATTCTGTCGTTTTTCTACCTCTCCTCCTGACCTGTTTTGGACCCCTTTTAGTCCCTCTTTGAGATCAATCCCAGCAGTTTTTCTTACTGTTGATCTCTCCTCTTGCATCTTCGTTCTGAGTAACCGGCACTCCGCAGTTCCTTCCCCTCTCTTTTAGTGTGAGTCCTGGTGGTACATTTTTTGTACCAACAGAACGAACATGCGACCTTCAGATAAGGAGTGTTTAGGTGAAATCAGTGGGCATTCAAGATGTCAGACCGCATACATCATTCTCGCCGGTCTCCCAGCGGTCTCCCCTCAAACAATCCGACCTCCTTAGAAGATTTGGAGCGTCGTTTTGAGCTTCGCGTAGAGCAAGCTCTTCGAGAGGATGCCCGAGCTCACCGAGAGACCACTCAGGCTCAGCAACAGTCTGCTAGGCAGTTTGAATTTTTGAGTTAAACCCTGGTCGTGATCTCCCAGACGCTTCTCTCCCAACCAAGTCAGGCCGCCACCCCTGACCACTTGGCTGGCGGTCACCCTCTTGATCGTGCGACCTCCTAGCCCGCTACTCCTGTGCGACCTCAAGTTGGAGAGTTCGCAGCTCGCCAAGATTTCATCAGAGCAGCAGCTCAGGGACCTCCTGCTCAGGTCCTGAATTTCCAGGAGGATTATGCCTATCCTCCATCCCCTGCCATTGCCTTTCCTGCTCCTTTCAACGTCGTTGAAGTAGAGGAGCCTTCCTCCTTTACTGATAGAGTTCATTTGGAGTCAATTCCCAACGGCTTCAGAGAACCTCGTCTGCCCATGTTTACAGGGGAGAATGACCCAATTTCCCATCTTCAAGCCTTCGAGTCCGTTGTTGCTCTGAGGACTCTCTATGATGCTGTGAAGTGTAAGATGTTGATCACTTCCTTCGATGTGCAAGCCCGGGAATGGTTCTACAATTTGCCTTCCAGTTCATCCCCAGCTTCGCCGTCTTGAGGAATGAGCTTCTTCTGAGGTTTGCAACCTCCAAGAAGAGGAAGTGTGGCCCTGCGACCCTCTTCAAGATCAAGCAATGGGAATGCGAGACTTTTAGCATTATTGATCATTTTTAGAAGGAAATTCTCGGAATAAGGGACGTAGATCTCTCTCTCTATATGGTGGCCGTGATCAACGGCCTGCAAGAGGGACCTCTCAAGTTTGAGGTCACAACCAGGGAACCCAGCTCATATCAAGAACTTATTAGTATTGTCAACCACCACATAGAGTGGGAGATCAATAACCCCGTCTATGTCTCTAATCTGACAAGTAAGGCCGTCTAGAAAGGTTCGACAGGTATTTATCCATCCCAGTCATCGTCCAAACCACCTTGTCAAGATTTCCAGCCCCCTTATCAAAAGGGAAAGAACTCCCGTCATTACCGCTCTCATCAGGGGAATCGGCAGTTCCAGCCTAAAGGGTCCTCGCTGCCAACCCCGGCTGCCCCAATTCAGCAATCCACACCAGTACATCAGATCCAATATCCTCAGCCACCTCTGACAACCCCTTCTCAACCACTTTTCAATGACTCTCAAGAATCCTTCACCAACCTCGGCATCTCTATGAGTGAAGTAGTTCAGGTTCTTAAAAAGTATCCCTTTTACAAAAGGTCTGCCCCGATCAACTTTGACCCATAAACCAGAAATCTGGCCCTCTACTGTGAACATCACAGGGAGATGGGCCATGTGACCAAGAATTGCAGAGCTCTCCGCTTGCTTGTGGAGAACCTCATAAAGGAAGGAAAATTCAAAGATCTATTCCAGAAGGGAGATCCTTCCAAAGCTTCGACCTCCAAGTACAAGGAGGTAGCAGAACTTCTTTGGGAATGCGAATAAGTGGATGATGTTGGCTCTCTCGGCAACATCGGATATCCAGGTGAATGTATAAATGCAAACGACGAAGGTATCTTAGGTAATCCCTTTTGCATTCATGGAGGCGCAGGACTCGAATCTTCCAGGAAAGCTAGCATCGCAAGAGTCTATCAATCCGAGGTTGCAGCTACCTCCTCCTTAGCTCCAGTTCGGGGAACAGTCACCTTCGGGCATTAAGACCTTTCCCCGACCGCCAACCCTTTCAACGACGCAGTCGATATCAAGGCGTTAATAAAAAATTATACCGTGGATAAGATCCTGGTGGATATCGGAAGTTCGATGAATGTTCTCTTCAAACCTACTTTTGAGGCGCTGCAGACCGGGAAGGCTCTTCTCTCTACTGAAGGGCCACTCTATGGTTTCTCAGGGGAGAAGAAGGAGGTGGAGGGAATTGTGATCCTCTTAGTGACGTTAGCAGGCATTGTAAAATTGGTAAAGTTCATAGTCGTTGAAGCTTCGAGCAGCTACAACGCAATTTTGGAAGGCCAGTCCTGAATGAGCAATTTATTAACTTTACTAAACTTAATAAAGCTTGCCCTAAAGATTGCTACCCTTTGCCTCATATAGATTCTTTAGTTGATTCGACGGTGGGGTTTTCCTGCATGAGTTTCTTAGATGTATTCTCTGGTTATCACCAAATAAGAATGCATAAGCCATATATCCCTTACACCTCATTCATCACGAATGACGGATGTTTTTGTTATCTCGTAATGCCTTTTGGACTAAAGAATGTCGGTGCCACCAATAAGAAAATGATGGATACCGTGTTTAAAACTCAAAAAGGAAGAAATTTAGAAGTTTGCGTCGATGATCTCTTAATCAAAAGAAAGCTTTTCTCAGCTCACCTTAACGACCTAAATGAAACGTTTGCAACCCTCTGAACCTTCAATATGAGGTTGAACCAATTGAAATGCATTTTTGGAGCTAGCAAAGGAAAGTTTCTCGGCCATCTCCTTACTCAGGAAGGGCTGGAGCCAAATCCCGATAAGGTGAAGGATATCCTAAAAATGTCACCTCCTGTAAGACCCCTTTTTTTTCTTTTGAAAACCTGGGTCTTATTGTAACACCCCAAAAATCGTAGTTCCGCGAGGTAGGCGGAGTGGTAGTGCTGCGCTCGGGAAAGGCTAGGAATTTCTTAGCAGCTCTTCGCGCACGACCATTTCTCCTCTTCGCGCACGACCAGTGATCGTGCGCAGTGATCGTGCGCCATCCGCCAGAATTCGGAGTTCTGTCTCGGATAGTGCGCACGACCAGTGTCTCCTTCGCGCACGACCAGTGATCGTGCGCAGTGATCGTGCGCTATCCGCCAGAATTCGGAGTTCTGTCTCGGATAGTGCGCACGACCAGTGTCTTCTTCGCGCACGACCAGTGACCGTGCGACTGTGATCGTGCGCCCTGTTTATTCTGTTCCGCGAAATCGTGCGGGGATGACGATCCGACCGATCAAATACTTTGGGCTTTGATCCGACGGCTGAGATAATTCGCTGGGGGGCTTTAGGGCTTGGATGAGGGGTTATTCCCTCATATTTCCAAGTCCTTTCTCTCTCTTAGGTTGGAGAAAGGAGAAGGGGGCAAGGAGGAAGAAGAGGGGAGATCCGCCATTGTTGGAGCTTCGGAGCTCCGATCGCCGATCCGAGACCGGCAACGCGTAGAGGGCGTCAAGGCGCTTCTTCTCCACCGTTTGGTTGCAAGCTTCTCATGGCTAGGAGGAGATCTCAAAAGGTAACGACGTTTCTCCTCCCGGTCTTTAGGATGCGTGTTTGGCATCTCCTCTTTCATGCATTTTTGGCACCGGATCCGTCGAGTGAGAGGGATCCGGGTCGCCTTGGTTCAAGAGAAACCACCGGGTTGATTGTGTCCGTCCCCGGCATGTTTTGCACTAGAGATCCGCTCCGTTAGCGGATTAGGCATTGTGGGTGAAGCCGGATTTATGGCCGTTGGTCCGATCCGGTGATGTTGATTTACGCGCATGTTAGGGGTTTTGTTAGAAATCCGATTACGGCGAACTCGTCGTTGTGATGCCCTTGTAGCTTCGTATGGTAACGAATGTTGGGTTAGGGCGGGGAATAAATGTGCGGATTATGGGGCTTGTGATGCCTTGTGTTGTGCGAAGGCGCGATTGGTCTTTGTGGTCGGCTGGCTATCCCGTGGAGACTGAGATTCACGTGTGGAGAGTGTCCCGGCAAGATTAGTCCCTTCGTTTGTTGACTGACGAGAATGTCTGTGCTACGGATTGCATCCGTTGACGGTCTCCAGGCGAGGCAATCGGTGGACGTTGTCCCGAGAGTAAGCCCAGGGCCTTGGGACGTTTTGATTAGCCAGAATTCTTGGAATCGGTCTTGGTGCGTTGTTGGCGGCCCGAGCGTGTGAGCTGTCAGACAAGCCCGTTGGCATGGAAGGCCTGGCGAGGTGAGTCTCGGCGAGAGCGCTTGGCCTTGGGTTTGATGCCCTTGTGGGGAAATGATGAGTACCCTTGTGTTGGTAATGTATGATGATGTGTTAGATTCATACGCATTAGGGCGCCTTGGGTGAAACCCCGGGCTTGCACTCATTCTGCATTGTTAGGCCCTTTTATTACCTGCTCAACCTAGAAACGTGGATGATGCTTGTGACACTCATGCCAGTATGTTTGTTGCTTTCCTTTATGTACATTTGCATACGAAGTGCTGACTTGCAGGGTGAAGTAGTTCCCCGGGGTCCGCTAGGACGGCCGGGAGGAGGGATGTTGTTACACCGCTTGTGGTCAGCCATAGCTGACCCTCGTTTTCCGCTCTTTGTGATTTGGTTGCAGGGCACGAATCGCAAGCTGGACCCAGTGCGCCGGCCAAAAGGGCCTAAAGCCTCATGAAGTGATTACCTGTTTTCCTGCATTACTTTCTTCGTGCTTTGTTATATCCGGCTTGCATGCCGAGGTAGTTTAGGGAAAAACCACCTTTCCCCTTGGGTTGGGATGTCTTTCTTTATGAATTGTTGGATGTTTTGGACTGTGTTTTTGTAAGGCCTTAAGGCCAGTTGGACTCCTTTGTAGTGGACAATCTCTGTGGTTTAGTTTTTTTGTTTCCGCTGTGTTGTCTGAGTTATGAGTTGGGTAGTGATTATCATCTTTTAATACTAAAGCTGTGGCGGTTATATGTTGTGGGGTCCCGGCCGGACCCATATTATATGGTCATTGCAGGGGAGGTGTTACAATTTGGTATCAGAGGTAGGTTTAGTATTCTTGCGAGGTCTAGTGTATTTGGATCGCGTAAGAGATTGTCCACATAGGAGTTTTGCGCGGGATTATGAGTATCCCTGTGTTTGAGTCTTGCGAATAGAGACTGATGAGTCTTTCTCCTTGCTTATGCTAGGATGTTGGCGATGACGCGGGGACATCTAGGAGGCAAGAGGAGCCTTCGGGGAGTAGTGCTACTGCTCCAGGCCTTGTGAATGTGGGCATGTCCCCGGCCGACTTCTGTCGCATGCTAGCGGAGGCAATGGTGGCGGCTCAAGCTGGAGCGATGCCACGGGTTCCTACGCCGGTGGTGCAAGTTGCGACCCCTGTCACTCCGGCGGCTACGCCGGATACACCGGAGGTTGAAGTAAGGCAAGCAGAGCCTCTTGCGGAGAGAGTTTTTCCGATGGGTGATCGATTCATGAAGTATTTCTTGAGTTTTCACCCTCCGACGTTCAAGGGAGTGGGCACTCCAACGGATGCCGAGGATTGGCTTTCGAGGATCCGGGAGCTCTTGAGGGCAGCTGAGACCCCAGCTGAGAGGCAGTCTCACTTTGCGAGCTTCATGTTGGAGGGCGATGCGAAGTTGTGGTGGGCGAACCATAACGGTCGTCAGTTTGTTGGGCGTGTTCCGTCCATGGAGGAGTTCGGAAACGCTTTCCTAAAGCGGTATATTCCGGTTTCAACAAGGTTAGCACTGCAGCGGCAGTTTCTGCATTTGGTGCAGCGGGAGAAGACGGTGGATGAGTATCTGCAAGAGTTCACCCGGTTGGGTCGGTATGCAGGCACGACAATGGCAGATGATGAAGAGAGAGATAACCTCTTTTATCAAGGGTTGAGGGAAAACTTAAGGCAACCACTCATAGCCTTGAAGAATGCAGGGTTCGATGAGTTGGTCGAAGCCGCTCGCACGCTGGAGAGCGACCTGGAGCGAACTCAGCGGCGAAAGGGTGTTGCGGCAAAACAGGGAGAAGGAAAGCCTTCTCAGTCTCAATCCCAGTGGAAATCCGAGGGTAGCCGATGGAAGAAGAAGCCCCGTCCTAACAGACCTGGGGAGAGAGGTGGTGCGCCTTCGGGAGATTTCCGTTCCAGGGGTCCAGTTACTTGTTACCAGTGTGGCAAGGTGGGCCACATTAGTCGTTTCTGTACTGAGGGCGGAGCTGGGCCAGAGCCGAGGCAAGAGCAATCGGTGCGTTCAGGTCCCAGTGTTGCAGAGAAGGGGAAAGCGGCGGAGTCGAGTGCTTCGCGGTTCCCTCCAGTGCAGCCTAGGGCCTACAACCTTGGGCAGCAGGAAGCGATACGTCAACCCGATGTGGTGACAGGTATGAAAAGTTTAAGTTTTCAGTTGTTACTATAATGTAGGTTGCGGCCTTTCATGTTTGTTTTGCACGTGGTTAGGTTTCGTGCTAGTGTCGGGCTACCCCTCGCGAGTGTTGTTCGACACGGGGGCGTCACACTCTTTTCTTGCGGAAGGTTTTATCCGGAAGATTGGTGCTGAGCCCGTAGCGGCAGGGGTGGAGCTGAGTGTGCGTATGCCAAATGGGTCTTTCATGACTACCATGAGGAGGGGACGCATTGTGATGCAAATTGGCGATTGTGATTTCGTGTTGGTAGCAGCGATTCTGCCACTAGCCGAATTCGACGTTATCTTGGGGATGGACTGGCTTGCGGAGCAGCGAGCTAGTATCGACTGCCAGTTGAAGGTGGTAACCCTGAGAGGTGAAGGTAGAGCAGAGGTCAAGTTCGAAGGCCTAAGTGGAGTGGCTTACTCCCTGATTTCCGCTATGCAAATGAGGCGTGCGGTAAACCAAGGAGGCGAGGCGTTCTTAGCTCTGTTGGAGACTCACTCCACAAAGTTGGCTATTAGGGAAGTTCCGGTGGTGGAAGAATTTGAGGATGTTTTCCCCGAGGAACTTCCGGGAGCACCTCCTCAGCGTGAAATAGATTTCTCGATAGAGTTGGTACCGGGTGCGAGGCCAGTGTCGCGTCCTCCGTTTAGGATGGCACCGAAGGAACTGGCCGAGTTAAAGGTTCAGTTGCGGGAGTTGTTGGAGCAAGGGTACATTAGGCCCAGCTCTTCACCATGGAGCGCACCGGTTTTGTTTGTGAAGAAAAAGGACGGAAGTATGCGGTTATGCATTGATTACCGTGAGCTAAATAAGTTGACCGTCAAGAATAAATATCCAATTCCCCGAATTGATGATCTGTTCGACCAGTTAGTGGGGTCGGTGGTGTACTCCAAGTTGGATTTGAAATCGGGGTACTACCAGCTGAAGATCCGAGAAGAGGACGTTGCCAAGACAGCGTTCGGGACTCGGTATGGCCACTACGAGTTTTCGGTGATGCCGTTCGGTTTGACGAACGCGCCATCCGTGTTCATGGACTTGATGAACAGGGTTTTCCGCCCTTTCTTAGATTCGTTCGTGGTGGTGTTTATTGACGATATTTTGGTGTACTCAAAATCGGAGGCGGAGCATGAGTCTCACTTGAGGCAAGTATTGCAGACTCTAAGGGAGAATCAGCTCTATGCTAAGTTCTCAAAATGCGAATTTTGGATCGAGAAGGTGGCTTTCTTAGGTCACGTGATTAGTGGAGATGGGGTGGCGGTAGATCCAGCGAAGATCGAAGCCATTAGAGATTGGCCTGTCTTGAGGACCGTGACGGAAGTCCGGAGTTTTCTTGGACTAGCCGGTTATTATAGAAGGTTCGTGGAGAACTTTTCGCGGATGGCGTTGCCCCTCACCACTCTCACTCGCAAGGACCAGAAGTTCGTATGGACACCGGAGTGTGCCCGGGCATTTGAGAATCTGAAGGAAAGGTTGATGTCCGCTCCAATCCTTAGTCTTCCTAGTGGGACGGAAGGATTTCAGATTTTCAGCGACGCGTCAGGTTGCGGTTTGGGGTGCGTGCTCGTGCAGCACGGCAAGGTGATCGCTTATGGGTCAAGGCAGTTAAAGACTCATGAGAAGAATTACCCCGTCCACGATTTGGAGTTGGCGGCGGTAATCTTTGCGCTAAAGTTGTGGCGGCACTACGTTTATGGTGCGAAGGTGGAGATCTTCACAGATCACAAAAGCCTGAGGTATCTCCTAGACCAAAAGGATCTGAATATGCGGCAGCGTAGGTGGGTCGAGTTCCTTGGGGACTACGACGTGGAGATTCAGTATACGCCGGGTAAAGCCAACGTGGTGGCGGATGCTTTGAGTAGGAAGTACTCCGGGCAAGGTAATTGGATGGAGGCGCATAACGAGCGTTTGATTCGAGACTTGGAGTCTCTTGATATCTCTTGTGTGGCTAGAGGTGAGTCTAGCGTAGCTCGTTTGAATTGGATTGAAATGCAATGTGACATAACAGATCGAATCCGAGAGGCGACCAGTGCGGACGAGGAGTGCCAACAGTTGGTGTTGGAGGCTCAACAGAGCGAGGGCACTGCTTTGGAGATGGTTGGTGGGATCTTAAAAAGGGACGGGAGGGTTTGCGTTCCGCGCTTTGGCAAGCTCCGCGAGGAGTTGATGTTTGAAGCTCACTTTACGAAGTACTCCGTTCATCCAGGAAGTACAAAGATGTACGCGGATTTGAAGAAATCTTTTTGGTGGCCTGGGATGAAGCGGGATGTAGCCGAGTACGTGAGCCGATGTCAGACTTGTGCCTTGGTAAAGGCTGAGTGCCAAAGGCCCGGCGGGTTCTTGAAGCCTCTTCCCATCCCCGAATGGAAATTTGATGACATCTCTATGGATTTTGTGCATGGTTTGCCTCGATCGCAGCAGGGTAACGATGCAATTTGGGTGATAGTAGATCGCCTGACGAAGGTGGCCCACTTCATTCCGAACCAGAAGGGTGATGGCGTGGAAAAGCTCGTGGAGCTTTATGTTCGAAACGTTGTGCGGTTGCACGGGATTCCGAAGAGCATCGTTAGTGATCGCGATGGGCGATTCACATCGAAGGATTGGAGATTAGTACAGAAAAGTCTAGGCACGAAGCTCAAGTTTAGTACCGCGTTCCATCCGCAGACCGATGGTCAGACGGAGCGAACGAACCGTACGTTGGAAGACATGTTGAGGATGTGTGCTCTCGACTTTGGCAAAGGGTGGGAGGACCACCTTTTCATGGTGGAGTTCGCCTATAATAATAGCTTCCAGGCGAGTATCAAGATGGCGCCATACGAAGCTTTGTATGGAAGGAAGTGTCGAACGCCGATGTCTTGGGCAGAGGTGGGAGACACTAAGATTTTGGGAAAGCAAGTGGTGGAAGATGCTTGCGAGATTGTGCGGACGATTCAGGAGCGCATGAAGGTTGCTCAGGATCGACAAGCAAAGTATTTTAATGCACGCCACAGAAATGTGGAGTTTGCAGTGGGCGACATGGTCTACTTGAAGATCAAGCCGTTCAAGGGTGTTTCGCGGGTGCGGCGACTCAAGAAGTTGAGTCCAAGATATTTGGGTCCGTTCGAGGTTACGGAACGTATAGGCGAAGCAGCCTATCGTTTGGCGTTGTCCGCAGAGCTGAGTGGATTACATGACGTTTTCCATGTCTCCGTGCTGAGGAAAGCTTTGATAGAGCCGAGTGTCGTGGTCGAAGCGGCGGCGGTGCCGGTGATGGAGAACTTGGGGGCGAGGGTTCGCCCGGTGTGCGTGGAGGATTCAGAAGTCCGGCAGTTGCGTAACAAGCAAGTCAAACTTGTGAAGGTGCGATGGGACAACTGCGGGCGAGACGAATTCTCTTGGGAGCGAGAGCAAGCGATGCGGGAGGATTTCCCGGAACTTTTCGCTCCAGGTATGCGTTGTGAAATTCCTGTTTAAATTCTGAAATTTCGAGGACGAAATTCTTTTAAGGGGGGTGGAGTTGTAACACCCCAAAAATCGTAGTTCCGCGAGGTAGGCGGAGTGGTAGTGCTGCGCTCGGGAAAGGCTAGGAATTTCTTAGCAGCTCTTCGCGCACGACCATTTCTCCTCTTCGCGCACGACCAGTGATCGTGCGCAGTGATCGTGCGCCATCCGCCAGAATTCGGAGTTCTGTCTCGGATAGTGCGCACGACCAGTGTCTCCTTCGCGCACGACCAGTGATCGTGCGCAGTGATCGTGCGCTATCCGCCAGAATTCGGAGTTCTGTCTCGGATAGTGCGCACGACCAGTGTCTTCTTCGCGCACGACCAGTGACCGTGCGACTGTGATCGTGCGCCCTGTTTATTCTGTTCCGCGAAATCGTGCGGGGATGACGATCCGACCGATCAAATACTTTGGGCTTTGATCCGACGGCTGAGATAATTCGCTGGGGGGCTTTAGGGCTTGGATGAGGGGTTATTCCCTCATATTTCCAAGTCCTTTCTCTCTCTTAGGTTGGAGAAAGGAGAAGGGGGCAAGGAGGAAGAAGAGGGGAGATCCGCCATTGTTGGAGCTTCGGAGCTCCGATCGCCGATCCGAGACCGGCAACGCGTAGAGGGCGTCAAGGCGCTTCTTCTCCACCGTTTGGTTGCAAGCTTCTCATGGCTAGGAGGAGATCTCAAAAGGTAACGACGTTTCTCCTCCCGGTCTTTAGGATGCGTGTTTGGCATCTCCTCTTTCATGCATTTTTGGCACCGGATCCGTCGAGTGAGAGGGATCCGGGTCGCCTTGGTTCAAGAGAAACCACCGGGTTGATTGTGTCCGTCCCCGGCATGTTTTGCACTAGAGATCCGCTCCGTTAGCGGATTAGGCATTGTGGGTGAAGCCGGATTTATGGCCGTTGGTCCGATCCGGTGATGTTGATTTACGCGCATGTTAGGGGTTTTGTTAGAAATCCGATTACGGCGAACTCGTCGTTGTGATGCCCTTGTAGCTTCGTATGGTAACGAATGTTGGGTTAGGGCGGGGAATAAATGTGCGGATTATGGGGCTTGTGATGCCTTGTGTTGTGCGAAGGCGCGATTGGTCTTTGTGGTCGGCTGGCTATCCCGTGGAGACTGAGATTCACGTGTGGAGAGTGTCCCGGCAAGATTAGTCCCTTCGTTTGTTGACTGACGAGAATGTCTGTGCTACGGATTGCATCCGTTGACGGTCTCCAGGCGAGGCAATCGGTGGACGTTGTCCCGAGAGTAAGCCCAGGGCCTTGGGACGTTTTGATTAGCCAGAATTCTTGGAATCGGTCTTGGTGCGTTGTTGGCGGCCCGAGCGTGTGAGCTGTCAGACAAGCCCGTTGGCATGGAAGGCCTGGCGAGGTGAGTCTCGGCGAGAGCGCTTGGCCTTGGGTTTGATGCCCTTGTGGGGAAATGATGAGTACCCTTGTGTTGGTAATGTATGATGATGTGTTAGATTCATACGCATTAGGGCGCCTTGGGTGAAACCCCGGGCTTGCACTCATTCTGCATTGTTAGGCCCTTTTATTACCTGCTCAACCTAGAAACGTGGATGATGCTTGTGACACTCATGCCAGTATGTTTGTTGCTTTCCTTTATGTACATTTGCATACGAAGTGCTGACTTGCAGGGTGAAGTAGTTCCCCGGGGTCCGCTAGGACGGCCGGGAGGAGGGATGTTGTTACACCGCTTGTGGTCAGCCATAGCTGACCCTCGTTTTCCGCTCTTTGTGATTTGGTTGCAGGGCACGAATCGCAAGCTGGACCCAGTGCGCCGGCCAAAAGGGCCTAAAGCCTCATGAAGTGATTACCTGTTTTCCTGCATTACTTTCTTCGTGCTTTGTTATATCCGGCTTGCATGCCGAGGTAGTTTAGGGAAAAACCACCTTTCCCCTTGGGTTGGGATGTCTTTCTTTATGAATTGTTGGATGTTTTGGACTGTGTTTTTGTAAGGCCTTAAGGCCAGTTGGACTCCTTTGTAGTGGACAATCTCTGTGGTTTAGTTTTTTTGTTTCCGCTGTGTTGTCTGAGTTATGAGTTGGGTAGTGATTATCATCTTTTAATACTAAAGCTGTGGCGGTTATATGTTGTGGGGTCCCGGCCGGACCCATATTATATGGTCATTGCAGGGGAGGTGTTACACTTATGCCCAGAACCGCCGCTTTGCGGTGACATCATCACTCGGGAAGGTCAGCACTACAAAATGACGATCCTGCCGGCCATATCGATCACAGAAGAAGATAAGTATAAACGAGCAAATAAAAGTTCAAGTCCACATGGTATAACTGAAATAACAAAGTTACAATAACAAAGGGCTCATGCCCTGTACATCATGTCCTCACTACAAGATCACTCGTGGAAGCTAAGTACTAATCACTCACTGACCCTAAAACTTGTGCTCCTGTACTAGACTAGCCCGCCTCCGTCTGCACCGGCCTCTGGTATTGCTGCGTCTCCTAGATCCCCTAAATGATATGGTCCACCGACCGTTAGTCAAAAAGACTAAGCCTTATGTTCCCCACCCCACCCCTAATGGCTCCTAGGCACCGTGTGGGAGGATGAAGCGGAGGACAGCAAGGGGTATAAAACAAAGCAGATGACGACGGATTTTGTCTCAGGAAATGTATACAACTACACATGTGTATATAGATAATTGAAGCAGTAATAGAAAGCATGGTAAAGAGCAAGTAAAGAATAGTAAGTAAAGACAAGTATATAATATAAAAGTAACCGTTGATTTATATGAATGCACATACAAACCTATAGACCAAGGGGTCATTTTGCAAGGCCTATCGTATAAAGAGTCCCATAACCAATTTATACGATAGGGGTACGGGTTGAAATGCAATGTTTATGCCATGATATGCAGAGTTATGCAGTTTATGCTATGTTCATACAAGTGCAACTCACACACTTCGACTTTATGCGCACAGATCTTTAGTTCCTCCTTTTTGGAGCTAGCAAGACTCCCAGGATACTCCCGTAGTGGCAAACGGAAGCGGTGGGTTGGGCCTCACCCACCTCTAGGTTGGTATTCACACTACCTAACCTAGACCTATCATACGCCTCAACGCAAAACCGCAGAGCATCTGCGTACTCTTACTGGCTGGACCACCAGACTTTTATGGCTAAGTGTAAATTCCACACTTGCCGAGTCAACGTATTGATGTCGGTGTGAACGACCGTCCAATACCGAAGACCCACCACCTTCATGCACATGCAAACATGTTCTGCTATATCCCGAGCCATAAACTCCCCGGGCTAACCTTCCCGTCATAATAACCTTTCGAGCCAACGGCTCGCCGGACCAACCCGTCCGTACCAACAAGCACTACTGAGTCACAAGCTCACCGGACTAACTAGTCCGCTGCTTCAACCACCGAGCCTATCGCTCGTACAACCAAACCAACTAACCTCCCGTAACTACGGGGTGTGGGTGTGTACTTTATTAAGTTAATCTTGTACATCAACTTATCCCTACAATTTATGGTTAATCTTGGACTTCCCGAGGATTACCCTGTAAAGGGCTCGCTACGGTACTAGGAACTATAATGGGATGACACCCCAAAGTTCCCTTTCTCAAGACACTTAGTGTTGTTGGTATATACCCATAAAATTACCCCTCTTAACAATTCACTTGAATTACTCTACGTATTTTATGACCTTCTAAGGGGAAAGACGATCTTTTGTCGGTCCCGGACACCATCTTACCCTTAACTCTCCAAGCACACTCTCATCTCATAAACTCCTTTTGGTGACCTTCGATCTCTTCAACCTGACCATGTGCACCAACTACATGCCACTTCTGCTTGGTAGGCCCCTAAATACCCAAGTTTCACATTTTTACTATACACAGACCAAACTAACTATATGAAGTTTGTAAGTAGAGGTACTCCAAATATTCATCCAACTGACTCAAGATATTTACTGGAGGACTACCATGGTATTTTAAGACTAAATCCATAGAATCATATTTTCCTCAACATTTTAGCATTTATTTAAATTTCTCCAACTCTTGCCAAGTATGAATATGAACATGAAGTGTAAGGTATTATTATGATATGGCTTCCATAAAATCAAGATAAATCTATCATGCCAAAATAACAGTAAGTACAGAGTGTCACAATTTTACAATCAGGAATTGTCCTCTAATTATAATATTTAGCATTTATCCAATTTGGAGGTTAATGAAGGAACCATCAAAATTACTTATGCCAAAATTAGGGAAAAAATACCAGACCTCTATTCTGCCCAGAAAAGCTTAAATACAGAGTTTCCCAATTTATGGGAATCATTTCCTCACTGAAATAATTAATCCAAATAATTCCTAATTTGCACATGTTGTGAAGTAGCCTACTGATAACAATCACAAAAATTATATAAAAATTCATAGAGTTCCTAGTGCCGTGAAATATCCTATCACCAAGTTGCACATTTTTCCAGAGAGTTTTGGACCCTTAATTATATTTCTTAAGATTGAGACAAAATAGGTGTCTTGAGGATGAAGTACTAGTTAAATCATAAAAAAAATTATACAAAATTTACCAGGGGTCTAAAATATGATTAAAAAGGCACCACCAAGATTTCATCTTCATCCAAGATCATTTGTGCATGTAAATATCTCTTAAAAGAAGTTTCCCTAAAGGAGTTATGACCTAATTCGAAGGGGATAATTGCTCCTAAAATTCTTATAAAATTACCTAGGGCCTAATTACACCCTATGAACTTATCCACCAAGTTCAATGACCATTCAAGAACATTTAACCCCATGTCCTTCACAAGGTTCAAAGAGCAACCCTAAGGTTAAAATTAGGGTCCTAGGGCATATCCACCTCTACACCACCACATCTTACTCATGAAGGTATTTTAGGTGATCCTAAACCAGTGGCCAAGGTTTCAACTCATGGTGATGAGTTCTGACCACCATACTCCAAGATAAACATCATGCCCTAACTTTGACCCAATTTGACCTAACTTGGGTTGACAAATTACCCAACCAAATGAGTCCCAATTGGGCTGAGATTTTTACCAGGGACATGTGATAACCCTAAGAAGTACCCACCAAAATTTGGAGGGCATTGGAGGTCATTTGACCCACTAAATAATTAATATTTGATTTATGAAATTATTACAAAAACCTTAGAAAATGGTTCTCCTAAAATTCCCATCTTTGGGTATGATGTGTGGGTAGGTGTAAATAGCCTATGTTTGAATTTTCAAGTCAATCCCATAACCCAATCAAAAGTTTTTCAAGAAATGGTGGTTGTCCTACACTAGGGACCAGTCACACCAAAATGGACCTACAAGGAGATACAGAACTCCTTTTGGGGTAAAATCAATTTTAATATAAAGTAGACTCCAAGGGATACAACTTTGGTGTTGACCACTTTTTCATTTGAGGGGTTCTAGTATTTTTAATAATTAAAATGAAATACTGCAGGAAGTATGACAAAATGTGTTGGAACAAGTCTCTGCGTTCGACGAAATCCAATCTGTGTTCGATGAAATCTGTTCTGCGTTCAACGAATGCCGTGCTTCAGTGCGTTCGATGGAATCTGATCTGCGTTCGACGAAATCTGACCTGCGTTCGATGAAATATGTTCTGCGTTCGATGAACGTCGTGGTTCAGTTCGACGAAATCAGTTCTCTAGCAGTTCAGCAGATTACCTCTCCATACGATGAACTCCAGATTCAGTTCGATGAATTAATTCGTTCAGCGAATTAATTCCGTTCGATGAACTCCGGGGTCAGCTCAACGAACTCAACTTTCAGTTCGGTGAATTAATTTCGTTCGACGAACTCCGAGTTTAGTTCGACGAACTCAACTATCAGTTCGACGCACCAGAGTGTGTCCGACGAATGAATTCTGTTCGACGAACTCCGGGTTCAGTTCGACAAACTCAACCATCAGTTCGACGAACTTAGGCTACAGCTCGATGAATTTCTTCTACATCAGATCGACGAATAAATGAAATAATGATATAACATAATCATTTAATATGAAGATCTTGCACAGATCTTGAAGCAGAACGGACGACATCCGTTTGTCTTTTTCCTTTGGCCGACGACCAGGATTAACCGCACCTAGAGCTCCTTCATCCTTGTTTTCCCGGCCACCTAAGCGCCGCCCCGGCCGGCCAATGCCACCACCACCTTCGTTGAGGTGGTGGCCGACGATTTGCGGTGGTTGGCCGGCCGGAGGTGGACGGAACAGAGGTATGGAGGCGGGATTAATGCTCCAAAAACGGAGCTCTTGGCCTACCCGATTGGGAACCAATTGGCTCTAATCCTTGCAGGCAACCTGATGGGATCTATCCACAGAGAGAGAGGAGAAGAACCAGACCTTTAATCGGGCTCGAGGGTGGTTGTTTCCTGGATTTGCCATGGCCGCCCCCTTCAAGTTGTGCTCCTTGCCGATCTCTTGATTCTCCACCAAATGCAACGATCTAGGACTCAATTTCAACTGATATCCCCCTTCTGAAGGTGATGGAAGGGTCAATTTGAGGAGGGAAAGGCTTAATGGTGGAGTTCCATTAATGGCCATTTCAGTTTCACTTGAAACCTCTTGAATCCTCCACTGGATGGCATGGGAAAGGTTGTAAAACATCTTATAATTCAATGGGGGAGATGAATGGAGGGTGTAGGGAGATGAATGGGGGTCAATTTGCCATGAATTCACCTTGAATGGTCACTTTCTCTCTCTTTAAATTGGGGGAAACTCCCAATTTCTCTCTCCTAGTCACCCCCTCCAGAAATTGGATGGCATTTCATGTAATTTCAGTGGTGACTAATCAATTGGGCCATTGAAATTGGGCTTAGCCCAAAGGGATTGAGCATTGGGCTTAATTAACCCAAGTTGGGCAATATTGACCAAGTGTTGACTTTGGTCAAATTGGTGAAATTAATTAGGCCCAATGGGTCAATGTTGACCCATTGGCCTCCCTTAGTGACCAATGGAACTTGAAGAAAGTCAATTGGTCCAATTGAACCCTAATTGACCATAAATATGGTGGTTTGACTTATTTGAGGCTAGGGTTGACTTTGGTCAATTTGGCCTCTTTGGTTGACCCCCATGGGTCCTAATTGCTCTAAGGGACCCTCCAAAGGGTTAGGTGTGCCATGGTGGGGTCAAAGAGTCAAGGTGAGGCTCTAAAGTCCAACCTTAAGCTTGGTAACTGGAAATTTCTATTTGCAGACCACTGTGGTTTTCCTCCTTCTTGCCTAAGTTCACATGGTCTTTTGTGCTTCTTAGGGTTTTGTCATGACCTAGCCATGACAAAATCACTCTAGGGGTCTGGTTGTTTGCAGACCACTGTGGTTTTCCTCCTTTCCGAAGTTTCAACGCAACTTGAAAATGTGCGGGGATCATGTTTGCCCAGAAATCCTCGACCTCTCTTCTCTAGTTAAGGAATCTTTCCCGCGGTCTCAGTTTTGGGAGACCGCCCAGATCGCCTGCTCCCCCTCCAGTGTTTCCTCCCAAGGCACAGGCGATCTGGCCCCTGTCAAACCGCCAGACCGTACGGTCTGGTCTTTTTCTCACACACACACAGACACACACAGACAAGACACAGACACAGAAACAGACACAGAAACAGACACACACAGACACAGACACACAGACACACACACACAAACACATACACACACACACAAACACACAAACAGATAGACACAGGCAGACACAAACAGACACAGACACAAACATAGACACAGGCACATACAGACACAGACACACATACACAGACAGATAGACACACAAACACAAACATACACACACACACAGACACACAAACACACAGACACACACACAGACACACACACATTATTACGAACAAGAAAGAAATTGCATGGATTAACGGAAAACGATACAATCTGGAGCAAGCCCCGGACAATTCTTGGAGGCTAGTTCCTCCAAAGAGCCTTATCTCAAATGAGAGCCAAAAGTCAATAGATCCAAAGATATCCTAACTCCCAAAACCACCTCCTTATATATGGAGGGGGGATCACAAAAAACCTTATAACATTTAAAAGAAAAACAATAATAATAATAATAATAACAAGACATATGCGCATAACATTACATCCCATCAGAAAAGCAACTTTGACCCTAAGGTTGGAACGCCTCACGCCTACCAGTAATGATATGCTCGCAATTAGGATGTCATCGATGTGCGCGGGGGTCGCCTGGTAGTCCGTTTGAGAGCAGCAGGGCGTAAAAGTTGGCGACGGAGAGCGCGTCCACATCGTCACCGATGAGGACCCGACACTCCTTCACCGAGCACGCATGACCAAGAGAGTAGGGTTGCTTGCATCAGAAGCACATACCCTTGATCCGTAAGTCATTGTACTTCTGGTTGGTTAGGCGGTGTGTAGGGACATGTCTAGTGTTGGTTGGGCCCATAATTGGTGGTCGGGGTAGGGGAGGTGGCGAAGGTTGATGTTTAGGATGGGTCGAGAAATATGGTTCGGAGGGATGCCTGGAGAGAGGTGATGGGGAAGGAATATCGTCGAACATGGCGAAGAATTCTGCCTCCACAAGGGGGGAGAGGTTGATGTCTTGGTGGACCATTAATGGTTGGAGGGTGCGAAGATGGGAGCGGAAGTGGGGTTGCAAGCCGTTCATGAAGAAACCCAAGTAATGGTATAGGGGGAGTCCGGGAACATGGTTGATCAATTCCACGAAGGCATCAATATACGAGTCAATGGAGCCAGTGTGACGGACCCCGTAAAGTTGCTCGATCATGGGGCCTGGGTAGCGGTCGTCATACTTTTGAATGAGGGCCTAAGTGAGAGTTGTCCAGGTGAGGTCAGGAGAGGTCTAGCGGAGCCAATGGACCCAATGGATAGCAGACCCTTCCATACCGATAAGTGTTGTGGAGACCCGTTGTGTCGGAGGGGTCTGGTGAATGTCAAAGAACTATTCGGCACGAGCAATCCACCCAAGGGGGTCAGTCTCATTGAATGTGGGGATGTCAGGTCCACGGTACGGTGGAGTAGGTAATTCCACCAATGCGGGTGTATCAGGGATCACAGTGCTGAGGGATCCCACAAAAGAGGAAGTAGGAGGCCCAGAGTGCTGGCTGGGCTGTATGTTCTAGAGCATAGTCAAAATCGAGGTGAACTGCTCGGCATGTGCCTCGAGACGAGATTTGATGGTGGTGAGGGAGTACTCGAGGGCTTCCACGCAGGATTCCATCCTAACCTATTGCATATGAGGATGCACGATGGATAGAGTGTTGTCAGAGAGTGTCAGAGAGTGCAAAGATGTGTGAGTTGGCGGCGAAGAGTGGAAGCAGGCGGAGCGCAACGACGACGGGCCAATGCCTGAGCGATGGTGCCGATCCATGATGGTTTAAGGCAGAATAGATGCTGGAGAAGTAGGCATAGGGGTCAGAGGCCGATGGAGGCATAACTGGCATGGGCGGGCAAATCTGGCACTGGATCGACGGTCGGCAGATCCGGAATCGAGGATCGTCGGTCGGCAGAGCCAGAATCGAGGATCGTCGGTGGCACTGGAGAAGCTGATGCTGGAGAAGCTGTCGCTGGAGAAGCTGGCGCTGGAGCATCGATTGCATTCGCTGGATCGATCCGAAGTCGAGGATCGACGGCTCTGGGTCAAAAGATCGGCGTGCGCTGGATGCAGAAATTGAACGGCTAACAGAGGTGAGCTAACCGACAACTTAGAGCGGGCGGACGGGAAGGTCAGACCAATTATTACGAACAAGAAAGAAATTGCATGGATTAACGGAAAATGAATACAATCCGGAGCAAGCTCCGACCAACTCTTGGAGGCTGGTTCCTCCAAAGAGCCTTCTCTCAAATGAGAGCCAAAAGACAATAGATCCAAAGATATCCTAACTCTCAAAACCACCTCCTTATATAGGGAGGGGGGCTCACATCAACCCAAATAACATTTAAAAGAAAAAAAATAATAATAAGAGTACTTGTGCGCATAACACACACAAACACAGGCACAGATGCACACACACACACGCATACACACACATAGACACACACTCACACACACACAAACATACACACGCACACAAACATATATACACACACACACAAACACACACACACAAATAAAACATTCACAATAAATATTTGGCTAAACATAACATTCACAGGTAATCCAAAATGATTTCATTTTGTTTATGTGTGTGTGTATACAAATTCACAATCACATAGATATATACAAAAATTCACAATCACATAGATATATACACAAATTCAAAGCATACACAAATTTTGTTATGTGTGTGTGCATACACAAATTCAAAGCATACACAAATTTACATAAACATATACACACACAAAAATCAGTCCTAATGAGGTGGACGATGAGATCTGGAAGTATACCTGAATATGGAAGAAGCACTAGACGTGGAGGAGGAAGCCAATCTGGAAGTGGAAGATGAGGGCTCCGAATCGCCGAAGGAAGAGGAGCAGGTGGTCGGCGACTAGGGTGTTAGGGCTCGTCTGGAAGTTAGGGCTCGGTCGAGGAGGAAGAAGACTGGAAAAAATTTACTTTTTAGCTAGTCGAGGTGAAGGCCGCTATAAAGGAATTTAGGGCTCCTCGAGGAGGAAGACGGCGGGATCTTAAGGCTCGTCGAGGAGAAGGCCGATGTAGAGGAAATTAGGGCTCGTCGAGAAGGAAGACGACGGGATCTTAAGGCACGTCGAGGGATTTAGGGCTCGCGAGTAGGAAGACGGCGAGATCCAAGAGGAGGACGCGACTTTTTCTCCAGAAGAGTGAAATGTCGGGAGCGATTTTGCGAGAGCAAAAGCGGGGAGTCAGCAGCTTTCAGATTATGGGTTAAAACGTGGCTCTTTAAAAAATCGATTTTGAAAGAGTTGAGCCATCAAACATTTACAAAAGAGCTCCAGCGGTTGGAAAATAGTTTTTCCATCCGCTGGAGCTGTCCCAAACAGACCTTAATAATAATACATGGTATTTTTAAAGGGCGATGTTATTAGCAGTCCTAAGATGACTATTCACAATCTTAAAAACACTTAAAACGGCTATTCGCAATCCTAATAACACTTAAATTTATTGGACTGCGAATATCAATGGACTGTGTTTAGCGGTTATAGGATTGCTTATAACATTGCCCTTAATAATAATACATGGTATTTCCTGGACTAATCTACGATTCTGAAATCAAATTTCCCCAAGTGGATTTTTCAAAGAATTGTCATACACTTTTAGTGACTCTCACATTTGATATAATTATAAATCTCCGCCCTCTATCCCAGAATTTGATGAGATCCAGATCCCAGTGGGCAGTAACCAGTCCCTTCATTGAATAGTAGGAGGTTGCACCTTCCAATCTTCATGGAGATCTATGGTGGCTAATGAGTGGCGATATCCAGTCTTGATGGCTAGCTCGAACAGTTGGTCCCCCGCATCATCTGTGAACCCCCCCCCCCCCCCCCCCCCCCCCCCAATTCATTCTTCTGAGATTTCCTAGTACAATGATGGCCCTTCCATATTCCTGTAGTGGGAGTTCTTGCTCTCCAGATCTCTCCGTGAGAAAGCTTGTCGTCTTACCGGACGAGCTAACCTTCTACTACCGGAAAGAGGAGCACCGCCTACGCTGGAATATTCCAATCACTCTATGCTCTTTCATCCGCGAGGGAACGGGACTTCGATCTTTCTATACAAAGCGGGACTTGACTATGAAGCTAACTAAAAAGAGCTTCAAAAGAGTTCCAACTTCAGTTACAGTAGCAGGTGAGCTGAAAGGCTAAAAAGGAAAGCTCAATCCCAACTCATCTGGATTCGGGGAGCAAGGCATAAACTTCTACACCGATCATTGCTACACCTTCAGAGTTGCAATACATATACGTTTTTTGTAACTTGGTTTTCGCAATAGTTGCATGTCTCAAGAACTCTGATCACTTTTTTTCTATGGCTGTCATTTTGAACTTCGGTGCAGAGTCATAATAAACTGTCGTACAACTTGAGAGATCCTCACTTGGTAGAAAAGCTGGAATAAAATGTTAGAATTTAGATTAAGGGCTTAGTGGCAAATATGAACAAAATGAGATTATTAAATCAAATAATTTTGTGTGGCCTATGCATTCAGGATCGTCATGAATATAACTAATCAATTCATATAGTGTAACCATACAATAAAATGAATCACTTATAAAATTTATGCGAACACAAGATATAATAAAGATATTGAAGTGAAATACGTACGCTACGAAATTAAGTACGGAAATTAAAAGTGAATATGTGTACCATTTTTGGATTCAGATTAGTGTCGCATTGTTGCCAACATTCTTAACAACCGCTTGAGTTTCTCCGGATAAAATTTGTTGCTCTTAATGGAGAGAAATTCAAGCACTGGTATGATTTTTTTCTAATTAGTTCTCCAACACAAGAATTAGTATGAAGAGAAAATAAGATTAGATAAAATGTGGTTGTCATTCACATGAAGTGGAAGAGATGAATAATTAAGAATATTTTTGATGTAGATGAATGGAGCTTCAAAATGGAATGTTGATCACTGAAAACAATCAGGGCCCATTCGTTTGCACGGAATTGAAGACTTGGAATTGCAATTCAACGACGAATTCCAATTACGCCGTTCGGTTCATAGGTAGCTTTAATAATTGGAATTTGAGTTGAATATCATGGAATTGATTTTAACCTAGGCACAAAGTCTAGCTCAACATATCAGAATTAGGTGAGTCTGGCTCGCTCAATTTACTCCCGATAAAAAAAGAGGAGCAACGACTCCTTAACTGCACTTCTAGTTCCTCTTCAACATTCTGACTCGCTAGGGATTCTCCTCCACTTTCCAGCAGCGACTCGCGACCTTTCGATAATCCAGCAGTCACGGGTGGACCCAATAAGAGACACGCCCGGGCAACTGCCCGGGCGTGATTTGCGAAAAAAATAAAACCTTTTCGGCAAGACCTAAGCGACTAACCTAAAATCCCACCGCAACGCCTCTTCCGCCGCCCCCGACTCCATTGCTCGTCCGCGCTTCCCAGTTCCCAATTTCTTTCGTCTGCGCAGCCTCCCAGTTTCAACGTTCTTTCGTCTGCCGTCCCCGACTCCATTCCTTGTCGTCTTCTTTCGCCGTCCACCATCCTGTAACTCCTCCACAACTCCACGTCTCCACTGCTCGTCTGCGCCGCCTTCCCCGCCTCCCTTCTTTCACAGTCTCACGGACGGAGTAGTCGTCTAGTCGAGGTCGTCGACACTCAGTGACTCAGCATAGGATCTTCTCAGTGACTCAGCAGAGAATCTTCTCAAGGTCGTCGGCGCCTCGGCGGAGTCGCGGATCTGATTATCTAAAGCTCTGAAGTGGCAGATTGGAGAGCATAGAGCAGCCTGATTGCCTGAAGACTGGAGATTTGCCGATCTGAGACTGGAGATTTGCAGATCGTGCGGCTTGGTATCGTGCGGCTTGGTATCGTTTCTCAAAGCCTAAACTCTCTTTTTAGTTGATTTGTTGATTACTTGATTAGTTGATTTGTTGATTACTTGATAATTGTTACTTGATTTTTTTGATGAAAATTCCTTAGTTAGTTCATAGTTGTGCAAACTCCTTAATTTTTTTTTGTTTAACTGTAGATTGCACCTAATTGTAGCATACGTTTATATAATTACTTGTAAAGTTGCACCTTAGTTTTTTAGTTATGAATCAATAAATTGTTAACTTGCTTGCAGGGTAATTATTTCTCCAATGGATAATTTTTTTTCAAAATTAGGACCAAGTCAAAGTGCTGTCAATTTGCAAGAGTTAGTTTCAGTGGGTAAAAGACATCGAGTAGAACAGTTTAAACTAGAAAATTTACATTCAGATCCTGGTTTGAGACACCCTATAAACTCTTTTGATGTGAATCTTCAAGACTCTATAAGAAGATATTATTTGCAAATGGGTCCTTGCCAACCTCGTTCAGAAAATTTCCCTCAAACAGAAATCAGACACAAAACTCGTCGTTTCAATAAGAATTGGTATAACGAATTAATGGAGTTCACATTATGGTACAGTTTTAAATTTTGTTCGTATGTTCTCTTTTATTGTTGATGGAGTTTTAAATTTTGTTCGTATGTGCTGGAGATTATCATAGTTGATGGGGCAGATGGAAACCAAAGAGGAATGACATGCACACTTCTACAAGTTATCTTGACTTTCAAATTTGCATTTGTGATTCATTTGATGAAAAATATTTTGGCAAAAACACATGAATTATCACAGGCTTTGCAAAAGAAAGATCAAGATATTGTCAACACAATGCATTTCGTAAAGTTGTCAAAGGTGTTACTATTGAAGATAAGAAATGATGAAGACAAGTGACAATCCTTCATGGTTCACGTCTCTTCTTTCTGTACTAAACATGACATAGAAGTTCTGAATATGGATGAGAAGTTCGTTCAACCGGGCAGATCAAGACGCAATACACGTGACATTACAAATGTGCACTATTTTAGGATTGAAATTTTTAATGCACTGCTTGATTGGATGCTAAACGAGTTAAATTATCGTTTTGATGAAGTAAACACAAAATTGCTTTTATGTGTCGCTTCTCTAGACCCAAATGATCAATTTATTTCTTATGATAAACAAAAATTACTTCGACTTGTTGAATTATATCCATATGATTTCACTCCAATAGAGCTGCAGTTACTTGAAGGACAACTTGACATATATATTTTTGACATGCGATTTACATCAACTGACACATTTTCTGAAGTTAAAGAAATCAACGGACTTCTTAAAAAGTTAGTGGAGTAAAAAAACAAGATCATTATCAGTTAGTTTTTAGATTGTTGAAGTTGGCTTGCCTATTACCAGTTGCAACAGCTACTGTCGAAAGAACATTTTCTGCAAAGAAGATAATAAAAAATCGATTGCGAAAAAGAATGGGGGACGAATGGATGAATGATTGTTTGATTGCTTACATTAAAAAAGATGTTGCGGATACTATTACAAATGAAGCAATTCTTTCATGTTTTCAGAGCATGTGCAAACGCAAAGTATCATGTTAATATGTAAGTTTTTTTGATGTTTTGTTTTGATAACTAGCAGAAATTTTAATGATATATTTTGATTTTACTTTGCGGAAATATTACAAAAATTATATGTATGCTACAAATAATTGTGCCCGGGCGACACTAAAATCCTAGTTCCGCCGTTGCCAGCAGTGGCACGCATATTTTCGCCATGACGCGCATTTTTTCGCCCGACACGCATTTTTTGCCCAGACGGGCATTTTTCGCCAGGGCGCTTGATTTTTCACCCCGGCGTGCGTTCTTTCGACCGAGCGCACGTTTTTTTCGCCCGGGCGCACACTTTTTGCTCGGGCGCGTGCTTTTCTCCCGGGCGCGTGCTTTTCGCCCGACCAAGCGCTTTTACCCGGGCAAGCGCTTTTCGCCCGGGCGCACGTATTGTCACCTAGGCGGTGTTTTTCTCCCGGGAGCGCTTTTTTTCGCCCGGTTGCACATTTTTCGCCTGGGTGCCCATTTTTTCGACCGAGCGCTCATTTTTCCCTCGGGCGCGGGTGTTTCGCCCGGACCGCGTTTTTCGCCCGGGCACCCATTTTCCACACGTGAGCGCATTTTTCGCTCGAGCGGGTGTTTTCTTTGCCCTGGCGCGCATTTTTAAGCCCGTGCGCACATTTTTTTGCATTGGCGTGCATTTTTCGCACGGGCACGCATTTTGTGACCCGGGTGGGCAATTTCGCCCGAACGCGCTTTTTTCGCCAGGACGCGCTTTCTGTCTCCCAGGCGACCGTTCTTTGCCCGGGCGCCCACTTTTTGACCGGGCACGCGTTTTTATGCCAGGCGGAAATTTTTCGCCCGAACGCGCGTTTTGTCGCCCGGACGGTCGTTTTTTCGCCCCGACGTGTTTATTGTCTCCCTAACGCACGTATTTCGCCATGACGCGTTTTTTTCCTTGACGCGCATTTTTCGCCCGGACGCGCTTATTGTTGTCGGGGTGTGCGTATTTTGCCATGGCACGCTTTTTGCGCTCGAGCGCGTGTTTTTTGTCCGGGCATGCGTTTTGTGCTCGGGCGCGCATTTTTTTTAAGCAGGCGTATTTTTTATTATATATGTAAAGAAAATTAGTTTTTTCGTAATATTTTTCAATTTTTAGATTAAATTTTATTTAATAAACGAACAAAAGAATTGATATATTCTACAATATTCACCAATATTGTTTATTAGGTGAACGCTGAAATTAGAATTTGATCAATTCCAAATTTGAATATCGAATCCCAATATTGATTTCCAATTATGTTCAAACGCCCTCAAGGATTTTGGCGTCAATAATGGAGGAAGAAATTGGGTGGACTGCATGGCGTGGGGTTTTCTTCTTTCTCGGGCACCAAAGAAAAAACAATCCTTGGTATTGAATGAAACAGAGCATCCCTTGTGCTTCTTCTTCAAGCTTTTCCACTTCCTATTGGAGAAGATCCAATTCACGGCATAGTTTAAAAAAATTATAACGACAATCACCTGTAGGGTTCTCATATGGAGGAGGAAGAAAATAACCGCTCACTTCTACTTCGCACTTGTTCATGGACGATATACTAAATGACTGGTTATTATTTCCTTAAATAGGAGGGGGATTGGGAGACTGGAGGGAAATTTACTAAAAGCACCCTAAATTCCCTCACTTGATCTAAAATTTGACAGTACGTAAAATAAATTATACGCACAAATTAGAACCGATCGATCGAAGTATGCTAAGGGAAGACCAAGTTAACGCAAATAATGTTCCAAAATCATCTAGCCCGGGCCGCCTATCAAGTTCGAGTATTCGCGCAAACCAAAATTGACGCACACTCGTGGGAGATCCAAATAAACTCAAAATACGGCATACACTTGATCGAGACGTCTCGATTGAATTAGTCCATTCAAAGTGTAGAAAAACTTAGATAAAAAATTTAGAGTTTATCACTTACAATTGAGTGCAGATTGATTGATATACAAGTTTATCACTTACAATTATATAAAATGAGTCTTTGTGTCTGACAATTCTTAGAAAAACTCATTTGAGGAAAGCTAAGTACAACATTTTTTGCATAATGATAATTGTTGTGGGTCACTTAGCGCTCTCATGGAATTGAAAAATCAGACTATCTTAGCTAGACAGTGAGTCAAACGAGCAAACAGTCAAAGAAAGAACCGATAGCATGAGACAACAAGAATTTTACATAGAAAATCCGAAAAGGATAAAACTACTGGGCCAAGCCCAGTTCTAACAAAAATCACTAGTTGTAGTCGATTATATGAGTTAGAGTTTTTTGGAGGGTGATAGGCCGCCACTATCTTTTAAAAGTTACTTAAGAAAAAAAATACTAAGTCTTCAGTAGCGCTCGCTCGAGCAGTCTCTCGAGTAGAACCGTCGCAAGTGGAGCGAACGCTGAGTAAGAGGATGAACGGTTAACCAAGTATTCGTCGGAAAACCTCAGAGCTCTTTCTTCTCTTTTTTCTCTGTCCCAAAATGAGGGTTTTGGGGATTTTTATAGCTTTTCTGAGGAGTGCACTGGTAATTGCGCCTTTTTGGCAATTGAACGGGCGAATTAGAATGCACGATTTTGGTCACCTGGATCACCAACTTTTAAAAAATGATGACCATGCCCCCCAGGCGGTTCGGTCAACCAGGGAAGGTTCGCCGACAAGATGGTGGCGGCGGCGGTGAGAGAGGCGCGCGAGGTGGTGGGTACATGCGAAGGCATACGCGAAGACGTGCCCACGTGTAAGGGTGCATGTGTGGCCTACGAGCGAGCGGCTTATCCACACACGCGGCCCATGTACGTGGACTGTGCGTGTGCGTGGCCTACCCGTTCGCCCACAGACGATGCGTGCGACCTACTTGTATGCCCAAGGACCATGCGCGCGATGTACGCGTGCGCACAAGGGTGTGCACGCGCATAGGGCGTGCACTCTCCTACGCGCTTGTGAGCCCCGGAAGGACGCGCGCGAGTGGATTCATGTTGCTGGTATTGTTCTGGTTGAGGAGGACCATTTCGGCGAGTCGGTCGTGATTGATGGTTACAAACTCCGATTAGACTTACTTGGATTTTAGTGTAACCTCATTAAATGCCCCCCAATTTCTGGAGGTCGCCACTTATAGAAAATGAGCCCGAAATTTTTTACTGATGGTCACATATTTATTAATGACAATTTCATTGTGAATTATGCGCACGCGTTGCATGAATTATTGCTTTGTGCATTTTAGTTATCGAGTAATGTGGCAATATTTTCCGCCAATATTCGGGGGATTTGTTGCTTATGTGTAGGTTTGCAATTTTCCTTCTGAGTTACAAATGCACACTTTAATGCTGGCCTTTTATGTTATAGCCATTTTTATGCGTTCTGAAACCACCATCTACTTCCCAGGGTGTTGGTGGGATGTGAGCTTGTTGTTTGGCGTAGATATTGGAGGTCATTGTCCAGCTCTAAGCTTGCTGTTCGACGTTAACACCAGAGGTCAACGCTCAGATTGTGAGCTCGCTTCTCTGTGTAACCACTGGAGGTCAGCGCTCGAATGTGAGCTCACTGCTCGGCGTAAGCATCGATGGTCGTCGATCAGGTTATGAGCTCGCTACTTGTCGTTATCATCGAAGGTAGGCGCCAGATGTGAGCTTATTGTTCGGTGGTGACAATTGAGGTTGTCACTGAAGTGTGAGCTTGTTGCTCACTGCAGGGGAACCAGAGGTCAGCGCTCGGTCGAGTGAACCTAATTATTGACCAGTCGCAGCGGGGAGAAGGCCCTCCACGCCCATAGAGCACATTCTCGCTGCTCTCCATAAGCACTGAAGTTCATCGCTCGATTATGAGCTCGCTTCTCAGCGTTAACACTAGAGGTCATGACCTTACCCTTCAGAGATTAATTTTGAGATCGCCCTCGGTGGGGGAACTGAGTTCCTACTCGGTCATAGAGGGTGCAGACAGTAACATCCCGACTTTTATTGGGTCACTAGGACCCTAGTTGACCCAATAAAAGCAACATGATCGCCTATAAGGTACCCTAAAAGCTATGAGGTGACTCAAAGTAGCATATTGAGCAAGCATGCTCGGAATTGACTTATGTCAGTTACGTTATACTTGTATAGTCAATACAAGTGCAACATAACTCATTTGGTTTCGATCCGAGGTTATTTAGAGGAAATGACCGTTTTGAGTGGGGTTGTGCTACACAACCACTCTGAAATGTCATTTTAAGCAAACAAACTTGGAATTGACTTTTGCCAGTTGCATTTTACTCGTATAGTCAATACGAGTGCAACAAAACTTGTTTCGTTCCAATCCAAGGTCATTTGGTGGAGATGACCATTTTGAGTAACGTTGTGCTCCGCCACGACGCCGAAATGTCATTTTGAGTAACGAGCTCGGAATTGGCTTCTATCAGTTGCATTAGAATCGTATAGTTAATACGAGTGCAACGAAACTCGTTTCATTCCGATCCAAAGTCACTTGGTGGAGATAACCATTTTGAGTAGCATTGTGCACCTCCACAATGCCAAAATTGCACATTAAGTAAACAAGTTCTGAATTGACTTCTGTCAGTTGCATGAGACTAGTATAGTCAATACGATTGCGACGAAACTCGTTTCGTTCTAATCCAAAGTCATTTAGAGGAAATTACCATTTTGGGTACTGACATTACCACCCCGAAATGTCATTTTGAGTAATGAGCTCGGAATTGACCACAGTTAGTTGCATTTGACTCGTATAATCAATACGAGTGCAACTGAATTCATTGCACTAAATTCCGACGTCGTTTAGTCAATTTGACCAAAATGGGTCAAGTTATGCGACACATCAAAAATCGTGCATACACCAATATTATTCAGACATACCAACATTGGCTCATCACTCGACGACTCGGACTTATATTGACCTTAACCATCCTAGGGAACCCACCCTAGAGTTGACTTTGGTCAAACCCATCTAAAAACTTAATTTGTAGAGTTTTCTAAATACTCCTCCATTAAACCTCCAGTACACTTCCACCCATCACCCAAAGCCCATTGGGCTCTAATTCCCATGAGGCCATCTACCTAAAAGTGGATTGGAAACCCTAAGTTAGGGTTGGAACCCTAGTTCTCTTTCTCCACATGGCCTAAACTCCCTAACCTAGGTCCAAGCCTCTAAATCCCCCCAAACCTCTGCCCATAACCCAAGCAGTACAGTCACCCCTTAGCTAAGGGCTAACTCACCCTTGACCCAACCAAGGGTAGGCCAACCCTAATCCTTCTTGGGTGACTTGGCCGAGAAGAAAGTACGGGGATGGACTTTTCCTAGCCCAATAAATAGCCTCCCCTGCCCTCAGTTTAGGCTACCACCAACACAAGCTCAGCCGAGCCACCACCAACTCCATGTCAGAGCACTAGCTCGCAGGAAAATCAAACCCGAGCCACCTCCATGGCCAACCAGTCTGGAACCTCAGCCGTGCAACAGATGTCGTCTGATCTCAGGAATGAGATCAGATGGCCCAGATCTCCTTAATCACGTCGAAAAATCGTTAGGCTCCCACAATGGATCAGCGTTGGATCCGCTGTATGGCCTTAGTGCGAGATCTATGGATCGATCTCAGACATAGATTTGCGCTAACATGTGTGATGAATAAATTATATAGGCAGAAGGGATTTTAATTTTCTAGGGCAAATCCAGAGCTCTGATGGGAAACTTTGAATGTGATAATTGTTCCTCATGATACTACCCTCGTAAAAATTTGGATTTTTTCTGTCAATATTTGATATTTTTAATATTTAAAATAAAGGGAATTTTCCTATTTTTGATTTAGCGGAGGACCTTAAATTAGTTGTAAATTTCTAAGAAAAATCATGGTGATAGAAAGAGCATGTTTACAAACCCAGTAAATATTTGTGGATTTATAGTTCAGCCTTGCTCTTTTTAAGCAATTACATGGTGTTTTGATTTCTCGTTAAAAATCAACAGGAGATTAAGTACTCAATCAAAATAATTGAAACTTTTATGGATGATTAAATATGATGTTATAAATCCTCTGAATTTTTTGGAAATTTTATATCAATTCCTAGTGTTCTTTTAAATTAATTTATGGTCCAAGAGGGTTTATAAAATTCGAAGAGCCTAGTTAAGACCTATTAGGTTAGAATCTTGGTGGTGATGTACAACAATAAAAGTTTGATAATTTATTGGGGGATATTAATATTCTTATGAAATTAAATAGAGGTCACTTTTCTATTTTGAAATTTTTGGAGGACTTCCTTTTAATTATTTAATTCTGAGGAAATTAGCACAGAACCTTGGTGATGATACATAGCAGCAGTAAAAGTTTCAAGAATTTTCGGAAGATTTTACTACTTTTAAGTAATTAATAGTGTAGAAAAATCACTTTAAAAATTTAGAGAGGTTAATTCCCTCAATGAAAATCCTTTAGTGCCCGTTCGTTTGGACAGAATTGAAGACTTGGAAATGAAATTCGACGTCGAATTCCAATTACGCCGTTCGCTTGTTAGGTAGCTTTAATAATTGGAATTTGAGTTGAATACCATGAAATTGATTTTAGCATAGACACAAAATCTAGCTGGACATATCGGAATTGGGCGAGTCTGGCATGCTCGATTTATTGTGTTTTTCTCCCGGGCGCGAGTTTATGCGCCCGGGCGCGCAAATTTTTGCCTTGGCGCGAGTTTTTCGCCTGGACGTGCGTTTTTCGCCCATACGCGCAAATTTTGCCCGGATAGAAGTTTTCCGCCATAGCGCGCATTTTTCGCACTGTCGCGCGTTTTTTTCGACCGGGCTCGCGTATTTTGCCCGGGGGCGTGTTTTTCGCCAGGGCGCATATTTTCGCCCGAGCGCGAGTTTTTCGCCCGTGCGCGCGTTTTTCGCCCGGGCACGCGTTTTTCGCCCGGGGGCGCTTTTTTCGCCCGAGCGCACGTTTTGTCGCCCGGGCTCTTAATGATTCTCCTAGGCGCGAGTTTTTAGCCCGGGCGCATTTTTCGCCTGGGCGCGCATTTTGTCGCCCGGGAGAGCAATTTTTCGCCCGGGCGCGGAATTTTCTCCCGGGCGTTTTTTTCGCCTGGGAGCGCAATTTTCGCCCAAGGGCTTGTTTTTCGCCCGAGGGTGCGTTTTGTCGCCCGGGCGCTGAATTTTTTGCCCGAGCGCGAGTTATTCGCCCGGGCTCGCGTTTTTCGCCCGGGCGCGCGTTTTTTCGCCCGGGCTCGCATTTTTCGCCCGAGCGCGCATTTTTCGCCCAGACGCTCATTTTTCGCCAGGGCGCACATTTTTCGCCCGAGCACGTGTTTTTTGTCCGGGCACGCATTTTTCGCCCGTGCACACAATTTTTGCTCGGGCACGAGTTTTTCATCAGGGCACGTGTTTTTCGCCTGGGTGCGAGTTTTTCGCTCGAGCGCGCGTTTTTCGCCCGGGTGCACGTTTTTTGCCCGGGCGCGCGTTTTTCGCTCGGGAGAGTGTTTTTCGTATTGTCGCCCGTTTTGTCGCCCGGGCGCCCAATTTTTCACCCTGACGCGAGTTTTTTGCCCGGGCGCGTATTTTTTGCCATGACGCTCATTTTTTATTATATATGTAAAAAATATTAGTTTCTTTATAATATTTTTCAATTCTTAGATTGAATTTTATTTAACAAACGAACAAAAAAATGATCAATTCACAATATTCAACGATATTGTTTATTAGGCGAACGATGGAATTGGAATTAGATCAATTCCAATTCTAAATATCGAATCCCAATATCGAATTCCAATATCAAATTCTAATTCCGTCCAAACGAACGGACCCTTAAATTTTTATGGGTGATTACTATCTCCTAGTGGCATTCTCTGATAAAATTAAGAATTTTATAATCATTCCTAGTATTTTTAAGATTTAATTTAGTGACTCAATGTAGCATAATAAATTAATAGAGGTTTGCCCAAGGCTCAAGGTTATTTAAGAAAATTATGAGAAACAAGTTAGGGTAATACTAACCTCTGAATTCAATGTTATAACTTTTTAATCTTTTTTATATTCAAATGAGGCTAAAAATCAGAAGAAAATATTGGTGCTTCCATGGTGATCTGGAAGTGGTCAAATATTTAGTCTCACTGCTAACGTGATATGAGCCTATATGGTTGCACATAAAAGTGCTTGGAGTAATTGGAGAAAGAATTGAGTTGGTCTTGCTCATATTGGATATGAGTAGAGGATCAATCTTATGACTATTTGGAATTAAGTTGAGAATGTCTCAACGGGAAATCGTTTAAAGCGTTTAAACGATTGGACTTATACTAGACAAATTCGGCTAAAGTTTTTAACCGAACTGTGTCAAATTCGGCTAATAGGTTTGGACGAATTCGGCTAAAGTGTTTAGACGATTTCGACTAAGTCAAATTCGCTAAATGGTTTAAACGAATTTTTGTATTTATATAGCCGAATTACAATAGTCGATTCGTTTATAAGGTATAGGCGAATTCGACTATAATGTATAGTCGAACTGGATGATTTCTTTCGTCGAACGCAGGTTTCTGCGGGTTCGTCGAACGCAGGCTTCTGCGGGTTTGTCGAACGCAGGTTACCGCGGGTTCGTCGAACGCAGGATTCTGCGGGTTCGTCGAACGCAGGTTACTGCGGGTTCGTCGAACGCAGGTTTCTGCGGGTTCGTCGAACGCAAGTTACTGCGGGTTCGTCGAACGCAGGTTTCTGCGGGTTCGTCGAACGCAGGTTTCCGCGGGTTCGTCGAACGCAGGTTTCTGCGGGTTCGTCGAACGCAGGTTTCCGCGGGTTCGTCGAATGCAGGTTTCTGCGGGTTCGTCGAACGCAGGTTTCTGCGGGTTCGTCGAACGCAGGTTTCTGCGGGTTCGTCGAACGCAGGTTTCTGCGGGTTCGTCGAACGCAGGTTTCTGCGGGTTCGTCGAACGCAGGTTTCTGCGGGTTCGTCGAACGCAGGTTTTTGCGAGTTCGTCGACCGCAG
Source organism: Dactylorhiza incarnata (assembly GCA_033032865.1). Lineage (NCBI taxonomy): Eukaryota > Viridiplantae > Streptophyta > Magnoliopsida > Asparagales > Orchidaceae > Dactylorhiza > Dactylorhiza incarnata. The sequence goes on along the minus strand of JAWHQI010000355.1, from coordinate 823,221 downwards.
GTTTATATAAATCAGTTCGCGATCTAGGTTTTATAGACTTAGACCGAGACCGATCTTTTCCTTCTGCGATTTGAGAGAGCGGCGACGGAATCGTTCCGCTAGGGCTTTTTCTCTTCATCCGCGATTTGAGAGATCAGTGCCGGAATCGTTCCGCTAGAGTTTTCTCCTCTTCCGCCAGTCGCCGCCTCTTCCTGTAATCAGACCTAGCAGTGCGTGGAAGACGTTGAGGACTCTTCTTCTCCGACCTAGTTCTTGTGCGACAAGAAGCTAGGGTTCTCCTTCTCTTGTGTGGACCTTTATAGAGGTGTGGACACGATTCTACACTTATTCCTCTGACGAGAAGTCTACTGTTGACGGAGCAGATAGGAAGTGCAGAGCAAGGACTTGGAATAGGATTTCGAATCCTAGAAGACTTTTCTTGGAGCCTTTTGATTGAGTGTTGACTGAATTCCGTGAAGGTAATTTTATTGTTGCCTCAATTTCTTGATTCATGGTTTTTAGCAAGATCCATATGTCTCTTTGGGTTGTTCTTGATATATTCCGTTGCTCACATATGATGTGTATACCTTTAAGGAAAACCCAACAGTGGTATCATAGGTGGCGAATATTTGAGTCAGGAGTTCCGTGATCATCTGAAAGAGTGTGGTATTGTATCACAGCTCACCCCACCCAGAACACCGCAACATAATGGTGTTTCTGAGAGGAGGAATCGTACCCTGTTAGACATGGTGCGATCGATGATGAGTCATGCAAATCTGCCCATTTCCTTTTGGGGTTTTGCTCTAGAGACTGCTGCTTTTACACTAAATCGATTTCCAACGAAAACGGTTCAAAAGACACCATATGAGATATGGACTGGGAAGCGTGCTAGTATGTCTTTCATTAAGATTTGGGGATGTGAGGCATACGTACGACGTCAAATGTCTGACAAGCTGGAACCCAAATCAGATAAGTGTTATCTTGTGGGATATCCTAGGGAAACCAAAGGGTATTACTTCTACATGCTGTCCGAGGGCAAAGTGTTTGTCGCAAGGACTGCGGTCTTCTTGGAGAAAGAGTTCTTATCCAGAAAGACTACAAAAGTGGAACTTGAAGAGGTTCAAGAACCACAAACAATGAATGAACGTGAATTGGAACCTAAGCAAGGACTACAATTTGTTATAGCTGGAGAACCTGCTCAAGAAACACAAGTCCTACGTAGATCTGGTAGACCAAGATTTGAACCTGAGAGATATGGATTTCTCATGACTCAAATAGGTAATGTGTTGCTTATGGATCATGATGATGAACCAACGACCTACCAAGATGCTATGAATGGACCAGACTCCGAGAAGTGGCTTGAGGCCATGAAATCTGAAATGGACTCCATGTATGTAAACCAAGTTTGGAACTTGGTGGAACCACCTGAAGGGGTACGACCCATAGGGTGCAAGTGGCTCTTCAAGAAGAAGACCGGCATGGATGGGAATGTACAGACATTCAAAGGCCGGCTGGTGGCTAAAGGTTTCAGGCAAATTCATGGTATTGACTATGATGAGACCTTTTCCCCTGTAGCCATGGTGAAGTCCATCAGAATTCTACTTGCTATTGCTGTGTATTATGACTACGAGATCTGGCAAATGGATGTCAAAACGGCTTTCCTTAATGGAAACCTCCTTGAGGAAGTGTATATGACACAACTCGAGGGTTTTGTATCTCCAGGTGAAGCCACTAAAATATGCAAGTTGAATCGATCCATTTATGGATTGAAACAAGCTTCTCGAAGTTGGAATCTGCGTTTTGATGAGAAGATCAAAGAGTTTGGTTTCATCAGGAACGAAGATGAGCCTTGTGTTTACAAAAGAATTAGTGGGAGCATTGTCATTTTCTTGATACTGTATGTGGATGACATACTACTGATCGGGAATGACATTCCGACCCTGCAAGCTGTTAAGAACAGGCTAGGGGACTGCTTTTCTATGAAAGACTTGGGTGAAGCGACTTATATACTTGGTATTAAGATCTATAGAGATAGATCGAAGAAGTTGTTGGGTTTGACCCAGAGTACATACATTGATAATGTGTTGAAACGGTTAAACATGCTTGAGTCCAAGAAAGGATTCTTACTCATGTCTCATGGTGTGAGTCTCTCTAAGGACCAGTGTCCTAAATCTTTGGAAGATAAGGACTGCATGAAGTTGATTCCATATGCCTCGACAATTGGATCAATCATGTATGCAATGTTATGTACTCGACCCGATGTCTCATATGCTTTGAGCATGACGGGCAGGTATCAGTATGATCCTGGTGATGGTCACTGGATAGCTGTCAAGAATATCCTAAAGTACTTGAGAAGGACTGAGGATGCGTTCTTGGTGTATGGTGGAGAGGAAGAGCTCGTTGTAAGTGGCTACGCAGATGTTAGCTTCCAAACTGATAAGGACGATTCAAAGTCCCAATCAGGTTTTGTATTTTGCCTTAATGGAGGAGCTGTAAGCTGGAAGAGTTCCAAGCAGGAGATAGTTGCTGATTCTACGATAGAAGCCGAGTATATTGCTGCCGCAAATGCGGCAAAGGAGGCTGTGTGGATTAGGAAATTCATCGGCGAGCTAGATGTAGTTCCTAGCATTGTTGATCCCGTAGTTCTCTACTGTGACAACAACGGTGCAATTGCCCAAGCTAAGGAACCTAGATCTCATCAGCGCTCCAAGCACATACTTCGGCGGTTCCATCTTATTCGAGAGATTGTCGATCGAGGAGATTTGAGCATTTGCAGAGTACCGACTAAAGAAAATATTGCGGATCCACTGACAAAGCCTCTTGCGCAAAGGAAGCATGATGGTCATGTTAGATCAATGGTTATTAGATACCTGAATGATCACCTTTAGTGAGAGCCTTGTGAATTGCATGTTTGTTGGTTGTTTATTCATTTGATGAATTGTGATATGTACTATATATTTCATTTTACATTTTTGGCAAGTTCTTTTATTATGTCAACTGTTTCTATATGATAAACTAATTAACATAATGAATGCCCTTAGAATGTTTGCTTCCATAGGAATTCAAGTACGTGACTTGACTGTGAGGGCCTATGTTTAAATGAAGCTTCATTCTTAAATGGTCCCTGGTCGAGGTATCATCCTAGAAATTAGGGCGAGGATGAGGTCATAAGACTAGCATGTGCGTTGACTGATGACCGGTTCTCACAGGTCATGATATTGTGATATCAAGTCATCACATGGGTACTTGTTAGGAACAAGTTGTACTGGATAGACCCACCGTGAGATTACTTTGTGGATTGTTATATGAACGTGTCACAAGTAGGTCTCAAGTGACAATGGTGTTTGTGGTCCTTTGACCTGAAGTCACAACATTCATCAGGTGAGGACACTACTAGAAAAATGACTTTTAGCCACACTTTTTTTTGCCACGGGTCAAAAATCGTGACTAATAGTTAAGTATTAGCCACGACCTATAATTCGTGGCTAATAAGAAAGTATTAGCCACGAATGTTAAATTCGTGGCAAAAAAGAACACATTAGCCACGGTTTATCGATTTCATGGCTAAAAAGACACTATTAGACACGGTTTCCAAATTCGTGGCTAATATTTTAGCCACAATTCTTAATTCGTGGCAAATACATAAGTATTAGCCACAGTTTTTGCCGTGGCAAAAAATTAGTATGAGATAATTAACAAAAATTTAGTTTTTTAATTTATTCATAGCATATTCGTAAATATATTAATATTAATTAAAACATTAATTCTCATATACTTAATTAATTTGTGTCACACACAATTCAGTCGCGTACATGACCAAGTGCTTTGAGGAGATTAACAACATTCAATCTAAGAGCATAACTATTGTCGAACAATAATAAAAAATATTAATATTAATTTAAACAATAATTATCATATTTAATTAATTTATGTCACATATAATTCGATCACATCACGTGTTATGATTATCTTAATTATTTATATATTTACAAATGAGTGTTTAAGTGTTTGCATAAATTAAAAGAGAGCTAAACTTCTTAAGTGTGATAATCTAAAGATGATTAGGAAATGTAGAAGGAATCTTTTGCTCCAGTAACATCTCATTTTTAATGGGTCTAGTAGATTCACTTGACCCATGGTGAGCAGTCTAGTTGGCCTCCTGTGAATCATTTATCCGATTATGACCGATACGAACTCATATAATCGATACAAACTCGATGTCGTTCGTTTCATTCAAATTTGGCGAGAATTGAGAAATTTGACCATACTAAATATTAGTGAATTTCAATGAACAATAGGAATGCAACAAAAATGTCTGCGTATGATTTCGATGAATATCAAAGACGTTGACATTTTGAGTTCATGATTAAGTAACACGACGACCCAAAATACCATTCAGTGTTCAAATTTTTTTGTCACTAATATAAAAATCTAAAAATAAAATAATTATTTATTAATTTTTTAATGAATATTAATTAAAACAAATAGTATTGCCTAAAAAGTGCATTAATTATAAAATAAAATAAGGATAACATTATATATATATACTACACTAAAAAGATATATGGATGGTCACGAAATAATGGAATTAAAAAACAATTGGAGGAATCTTGATCGTTGGATTGCAATCCCATCACAACAATAGATTTAAATTAGGCAATTGTTATTTGCATATCATAAATGTCTATCAGCAGACCAACCTTTTCTCATTTTATTTGAGTTTACAAATTGTTATTCGCGGATCAATTTTAAACTTGAGCATTTGATATCTTTGTTCACCTGAGCAGGGCCCGACAACAATGGAATTAAAAAACAAATTGTTATTCGCGGAACATTATTGATGACCAAGTACTTGATTATTATTCTTTAATACTTTGGTTGATTGTAGGTATGGAGGGTTTTGATTACTTTGATCCTTAGATTCGCTTTAATTTCAACGTAGAACTGAGATTTATAGTTAACTTTGAACTCTCGAATGTGAGTTTGGCCATGAAAAGCAATTCCGCATTTTATCAAAATGAGTTTTATATTTTATCATCAAAGTTTGGTAGTGAGGAAATACACTTTTGGCATTGGGAGATTTGGTAAAAATAGGATGTAGAAAAATCACGAGGTTTAGGATGGTTCAGGTAGACTAGCATTTCAGAGATTTGATGAATAGATTGATTATTAAAATATGCCTGTGAGTTTATATGGCATTTGGACTACCTGAAGTGCGGTGCAGTTAGCACTGCCTGAAGTGCAGTTAGCACTGTAGTGCAGTGCAGTGCAGTTCAATTTTGTTGCACTATAGTGACTTATAAAAATATGCCTATAAGTTTATGCAGGAAGATGTTAATTTTATTATGAATTTCCTACAATTGGGCTTTGTTTATCATCATAGTATTGCTCTCAAAAGGTGCATCCCGTCATATTTCAATAGATGTAAGATTTAGTTCATTTTTACATCATTTTTTTCTTAAAAATCTGTCAGGATTTACTTATCTGAAACTCGCTGCCCTGACATCTCTCCTTGGTCTCACCAGAATAAGGTACTCAAAGGCTCTCTTTCCTGATTTAATGATTATATGAACTTATTAGAGCGGGATCTAGTTCTGCATAGGTGTTGCTAAATGAAAGTAATGCCAGTTTATGCAAAGAGATTTGTAGACCTATTCAGAAATTTTTGATTGTTTGATTTTGCAAGGATGCTTGGAACAAAGCATCATGCTTTGATTACACGTAACATATATTATATATGCATTTCCTAAGATATATAGAGATTGTCTCAAAAAACAATATTCTGCAATCACATCTTGATTCTTAAGTAAATCATGAATGGTGAATTGATGATTATCTTATTCATCAATGATATGCGGTGATTGTCTGCTTTAATGTCTCTCTTTTCTTATGTTATGATTATCTCAATGGACTAATTAATTCAGCCTATTTATCAGGCAATGTATTGTTTCCGTGGTAGTGAGCATGGGGTTTTGATTGCTACTGATGTTGATGCAAGATGGCTTGATATTCCTGGTACTCAAACTGTTGCTCAATATCAATTGCCACACTCACCAGAAGTATGTCTAAAGAGAATTTCTTTCATTCCTAGTAGTTTGTCTTTTGCTTTTATAATGGATCTCAAAGTTTTGATTCAGGTTTATATTCACAGAAGTGGTAGAACTGCTAGAGCTTCTTCTGATGGATGCTCCATTGCACTAATCTCCCTTAGTGATCAAGCAAAGTTTTCATCTTTATGCAAATCATTATCTCAATGGACTAATTAATTCAGCCTGTTATTCTTGTCTATTGCCAGCTTGTTAGCAGATGATCTTGTTGATTTCTTTGATTGCAATCTCCATTGCAGTTTCTGCTGTCTGTAATACTGATCAGGTAAACATCAAATTTGATGTCTGGGAGTAGTTTGCACCCAAAAAAACTTGGAAATTTGAAGTTTTTATTAAGAAAAACAGCAATTTTCTTTGTTGTTCTTCTGAATGTTACTGAGTGTTTCAGCTTGTTTGAAGACTAAACCATGGGGGTAACACCCCCTCCCTACAGGAGGAACAGCTTCTAAGAGGTGTGATAGAGATGAACCAGCTGCACGTGGCTTCTTTATTGAACATGATCAATCGATAACTATCCAGAAAGCTTCGGGACAAGGACCTGGAGATGGAGCTGATGGCCCGGAAGAACCGGGAGCTCGCCGACCAGATCCGCCAGGCTGCCGCCGAGGCTCACACATGGCAGCAGCGCGCGCAGTACGATTCGATCGTGCACACTTTGCGGAGCAACCTCCAACACATGATGGCTCAGGGTGCGGCGGGGGCGACCGCGGCCAACCACGCGAGGGAGGGATGCGGCGAGAGCGAGGTGGATGACACTGCTTCGTCCATGTACCGTAATTCCGTTCTGGACGGTGGGAAGCGCGTGCTGAGCATGGCTTGCAAGGGTTGCTGTAGAGGGAAGAAGTCATGCATGCTTTTGCTGCCCTGCAGGCACTTGTGCCTGTGCAGGGATTGTGAGGCAATGGTGGATGCTTGCCCTGTTTGCTTTATTAGGAAGACTGCAAGTGTTGAGGCAATGGTGGATGCTTGCCCTGCAGGCACATCTGATGGATGCTCGATTCAAGATGAACAGCCGCGATTCGCTCATAAAGTTGCATGTAATTAGCATCATGCATTTTGCCATTATTTTTTAGAATAATTTGTGTTGCGTTTAGCAAATTTGGTTATTGATAAAATGTTCAAATTTTTAGGGCCGCGGCTAACAAATGATTGCACAGTTATTTTCGGGTTGCGATTAACAATTATCTAATTATTTTTAAATGTATTTAATTATTTGCCACAAACCATGACCAATATATTTTTAAAATAAATCAAATAGGTATTTGCCACAGCTTCAAGCCATGGCAAATGCTTTTAAAATAAATTAATATGTCAAGTATTTGCCATGGTTTCAAACCGTGGCAAATACTTTTTTAAAATAAATCTGCCAAGTATTTGCCACGGTTTCAAACCGTGGCAAATATTTTTTTAAAATAAAACAGCCAAGTATTTGCCAAGGTGTAATGCTGTGGCAAATAATGAACTTTTAGCCACGGTAGGAAAATCGTGACAAAAAGTTGCTAAAATCAATGCTTTTAGCCACGGTTTAAATTCGTGGCTAAAAGTCGTGGCAAAAGAGTATTAGCCACGGACTGAGCGTGGTAAATACTTTTTGCCACGCTCGCATTAGCCACGCCCATTTGTCGCGGGCAACCCGTGGCTAAACCTCTTTTGCCACGGAATTGGACTTTTAGCCACGGCAATTTGCCCTGGCTAAAAGTCCATTTTCTGGTAGTGGGAAGAGCATACTTTGATGATGCCACCTAAAGTCTTCTCTTGAGAAAGGTTGACGATAAGGGTGGTTGTTCGGTATGTTACGAATCATTTGGGTGTTTGTGTGTGAGCAGAAATGGAATTTGTCCTCCTTTATGACATGAGTTACATCTATGGGCCCATTGATGGAATGAGACTGAGAAATGCATGACCATGCTTGGTTGAGTCAATATATGATATTGAGCTCACCAATTTCTGACAGTCTATTCTAGATCAGGAAGCTGGGATTGAACATTTATGAGGGTGACACGCTCCATGCCTCTAGTTCTATCCGGATGTAAAGGACAAAGGGACATGACAACACTGATACATTGGTCATGATAGGCTTGTTGAGTTATGAACTCTTATTGCTTGGGTAGCAATGATGCATTGCTAGATGCCGCTCATTGTTTGTGAGACTTTTATTTGATACTTTCAAGATCAAGTGGGAGACTGTTGGTGCTTCCATGGTGATCTGGAAGTGGTCAAATATCTTGTCTCACTGCCAACGTGATATGAGCCTATAGGGTCGCACATAAAAGTGCTTGGAGTAATTGGAGAAAGAATTGAGTTGGTCTTGCTCATATTGGATATGAGTAGAGGATCAATCTTATGACTGTTTGGAATTAAGTTGAGAATGTCTCAAAGGGAAATCGTTTAAAACGTTTAAACGATTGGACTTATACTAGACAAATTCGGCTAAAGTGTTTAACCGAACTGTGTCAAATTCGGCTAATAGGTTTGGACGAATTCGGCTAAAGTGTTTAGACGATTTCGGATAAGTCAAATTCGGCTAAATGGTTTAAACGAATTTTTGTATTTATATAGCCGAATTACAATAGTCGATTCGTTTATAAGGTATAGGCGAATTCGACTATAGTGTATAGTCGAACTGGATGATTTCTTTCGTCGAACGCAGGGTTCTGCGGGTTCGTCGAACGCAGGCTTCTGCGGGTTTGTCGAACGCAGGTTACTACGGGTTTGTCGAACGCAGGCTTCTGCGGGTTCGTCGAACGCAGGTTACTGTGGGTTCGTCGAACGCAAGTTTCTGCGGGTTCGTCGACCGCAGGTTTTTGCGAGTTCATCGACCGCAGGTTTTTGCGAGTTCGTCGACCGCAAGCCTCTTGAGTTCGTCGAACGCAGCTTTATATAAATCAGTTCGCGATCTAGGTTTTATAGACTTAGATCGAGACCGATCTTTTCCTTCTGCGATTTGAGAGAGCGGCGGCGGAATCGTTCCGCTGGGACTTTTTCTCTTCATCCACGATTTGAGAGATCAACGCCGGAATCGTTCCGCTGGAGTTTTTCTCCTCTTTCGCTAGTCGCCGCCTCTTCCTGTAATTGGACCTAGCAGTCCGTGGAAGACGTTGAGGACTCTTCTTCTCCGACCTAGTTCTTGTGTGACAAGAAGTTAGGGTTCTCCTTCTCTTGTGTGGACCTTTATAGAGGTGTGGACACGATTCTACACTTATTCCTCTGACGAGCAGTCCATTGTTGACGAAGCAGATAGGAAGTGCAGAGAAGGACTTGGAATAGGATTCCGAATCCTAGAAGACTTTTCTTGGAGCCTTTTGATTGAGTGTTGACTGAATTCCGCGAAGGTAATTTTATTGTTGCCTCAATTTCTTGATTCATGGTTTTTAGCAAGATCCATATGTCTCTTTGGGTTGTTCTTGATATATTCCGCTGCTCACATATGATGTGTACCTTTAAGGAAAACCCAACATAAAATATATTGGTTAAAATCAATGAACTTGAATCATCCCGATCGAACCGTCTCGATACAATGATTGAGATTAAAGGTTTCATATTAAACCTCCTACGGATATTTGGGGCTCGATGATTAAATTGAGAGTCGTGGAAGCAAAAGCTTGGAGTTATATCAGGCTCGAATAGATCATCGGAGCCCGTAGAGACTCACAATCTGATAATCACCCTAAAAGGCGCAACTGAAGTAGTTATCGAATTCAAATAATGTAGAAACCGGCGGACCCTAATCTAGTTAATAACACGTAAAAATACCGCAAAATTATAAAATATGCCTGCTCGGAACGGAGATGCCTCCTCAGAACGGAGATGCCTCCTCAGAACGGAGATGTCTCCTCGGAATGGAAATGCCTCCTCGGAATCGAGATGCTTCTTATGAACTGAGATGTCTCTTATGAACAAAGATGCCTTTTTGAAATGGAGATGCCGCCTTGGAACAGAGATGGAGTTGCGGATAGAAGAACTTTATTTATTCCTTACTTAATGTTCTTCTTTAAATTCTGCACTTGTTTACTGCTCTTTATCTCTGCACTTTATTTCGCTATTTTACTTATCACACTTCTTTTACAACATTATATTTACTGCAATTTACTAGTGCATTTATTTTCGCACGTCCTTTTTGGGTCTAGCTCTGTTAAGTGGTTTAGCTTAATATGAACATTAGTTATGGTTAACTTGGAGACGGAGCATACCTCCAAGGTTAACCCTAAATAATGGACACTCTTGATTGCCATGCTAAAGCCTGAACGGTACGACCAAGCCACAAGAAAGCAGTCGCGTGCCCAAATTATTGTATGTCAAATATGACAAGCGATCGCCGACCCAAAAGGTGCATGCTAGTTTTCTAATTGTAATGATTGAATTGCTGTTAAAGTGGTGGGTTGGTCATGTTAGTAGACCGTTCATACAAGTACAGGAAGGTTGACGACTCTGGGCACTAGGGCGAGTGAACCGTGGGAGCTTGTCTTTCTTTTTATGCCCCACTGGGGCACTCCGCTAGCTAGTTAGATTCTCGCTATCGTTGGATGTCGCTCACATCCACGAATACACCATGATGTACACCAGGGCCTAGGTAGTGTGATACGAACACACCCAAAAGTGGTAGGACTGACCATTGTCCCCGTAATGCTACATCGGTGAGGCCCGCATGGTTAACTACTCCACTGGAAGCAGAAATGTCAAACAATGTCAATATAGGGTGATGTGGCAGGATGTGAGCACTTGCATGATTGCGCGCTAGCTCGTAGAACCTTTATCAAATAATTGCTTATACTATACTTTTCAGTTATTTAGGGTAGTATTTATTTCAACATCTGCTCCTAGCATACTTACATAAAGCCTTGTCACCTGTTTCCGTTTAACTGCAAATTTTGCTGCTTACTTTTGATGCTTCGACTATTGATATTCTATAGAGGCTCACTCTAGTCCCCAAGCCTTAGGGATCTTGGGGAGGAGGTGGGAATCCACTAATCGTTATGACTAGTGTGTTGTTGTACACACTTTTAGAAGATGGAGCAGCGTGAGGCCCCCTCGGAGCCAGAGAGTGTACCCGCAGCAGAGCCGACTCGAGTTGTAGCGACCGCCTCGCCACCTGACTTTAGAGATGTGAGATATTAGATCGTAGTGGGAGCGAGAGATATAATACTATCTGTTATAGCCCGGGTGGGTAACATGTACAAACTAATGGCTACGCCCTTTATTATATATGTATATATAAGTAGTTTTCTGAGTTCCTTCCGCATATGTCACGACCCGTCTTGACATGAGTCAGAGTGTACTTCGGGGCGGGTCGTGATGCCACAGGCATGGGCGAAAAGAAATCCATGCCTGCTAAGGCGGAGACAGAAATACAACAAATAGTTTTAAAACAATTAAACTGAAGAAACACGGTTTTGTTTTGTTGCGGAAGCTTTAAAATATGATAACTTGAAACAGGTGCACATGCATTTTAGTAAAAGCTCATGATACAAGTTCTGGAACAGAAATGTATGTAGTGATCATCGCAAATGAATGAGCATGCAAAACATGTCAAATTCTAGTACATATAATATTTAGCCTAGCAGTTGTCCATGAAACAAGAGAAAATGGCTGATCGTAATTACTACATAACGGAAATATCCGACAGTAAAAGAAATGAAACATAAACACAAAACCTGAAGCTTGACACAGATCGGCTCAGGAAGCAGGTGGCGCAGGCACGAACGCTAAGGCAAATTCCAAAACAAGAAGGAAAAGCCTCAGAACATTGAAATACACCAGAACAAGCAAAATAAAATACGAGCAGCAGAAACAGAATATTTGCTTACCGCTTTTCATGAAGCAGAGCTAACACGACAGGCCAGCAAGTGAGATAAGCAGAAATATCTAGAATTATTAGATTACTCTGAAGTATAACATAAACATTCTTGCAACGACATAAGCTGTAATCGTTGAAATGCGTAGGTGTTTACAGTGGGTGCGCATGGTTCACACTCAAGTCTAAGTGTAAGTCTTACTAGAATAAGATTATTTCCTGCTTACAGTGACCATGCAATAAAGACGATGCACCACCTAAACCCTAGCTTCCAAGATTTGCTTATGACACGCATGACCTAAGTGATTCAGAAATTTATGCTCGTTATGACCGGTCCTTTGTTCCCATTAGGGATTCAAGAGGGAACCCAAGTCAAGGAGTTTCATCAATTAAACCCTACCTTTCAATGTTAACTTATGTTATTAATGACTTAGCGCATGATTTCAAGGATGCTAGCATATCAAGACATGTAATTAAGATACTGATTCAGATATACAAGAGTAGATTTTACCAACGTGAAACTGGAGCAAGTTATAGAATATTATTTACTCGAGTCTTAGAACCAGACAGGCATAAGAAACAAGATTCGATGACTCAAAGAACTCGATAGAGAGTTTTGAAACTCGCGGGTTCAAGTATTCACGAGTAATAAGATTATTATTCATCATTTTCCAGGATATCAAGTATTCCCTTAGATTACATCATCCAAAGACACGAATATCTTCTAAGTAAACATGTGTACGATCCGAATATTTTATATCAAGGACAATTCATCTAGTTGCTAGCAGGATCTTAACATTTATCATTATAACAATTAATGTTCCTGCTCAAAAAGATCTACTAGTCTTCCATTCATCCATCAAATGATATGCAATTCAATTAAGTGGAAATCCAATTTAAACTACTTTCGTTCACTAACTCGTCTTCCAACAAATGAGACACAATTCATCTAAGTGAATATTTAAGTAATCACCATTCTTATTCACAATTCGTGTTATTCCAACGCGTAATACCTCAATTTATTAACAAGTCAATCCAGGCATTTAAGAACTGAGCTTATTTGATAAAACATGTATTCAAAGCGAAGTCAGAAAATCGTAAGAACAGACAGGCTAAATAAATTCAAAGTTTGCAAGAGAGAGAGGGATCTCTACTTGCCTTAAATAAGCTGAAGCTGACGGGGGCGGCCAAATAGCGCGAGCAAAAGCAGAAATCATGCTTTCGAACCTGTTCAGGAACAACGAAAGCAATGCAGCACAAATTACTACGCTAATACAAGCATTCTACGATGCGGAAAATAAACAAAGAGGGTTTCAGCAGATTACCTCCCTCGAAAGTGAGGGGAGAAGGAATTCCAATGTGCGAGCCGGAGATTTGACGACGCTTAGGATGCGGAAACCCTAAATTGGAGAGGACTTCAAGAGATCCCGCCAATTGGAGCGACGAACGACACCGGGGGCACAAATACCTAAGGATTTGGCGATTAGAAAGTGCACTAAAAATCTGAAATGCAAAATGGGGCACGAATAAATCATTATAGGGTTTTATGAAAATTCTGAAATCAAGGGTTTGGGGGGAGAACCTTACCAATATTAAACAAATCTGAGCTCAAGGAGAGGGAAGGCGAACCCTAGTTGTCCCTCCCGCAAATCCCCAGTCAAATCGAGGAGGAATGGGGGGAACAAGGGCTTTCGGCCCTCGGAGGAGGTCGGCCCTTAGTCGTTGCCAACCCTAGAAGGGGGAGAAGGAAGAGCCGGCCATGGCAGAAGGAGGAGAAGAAGGAGAGTTGCCGACTGCCCTGGAGGAGGATGGAGAAGCAGTCGACCACAGCAGGGGGTCGTCGGCCCTTGAGGACAGGCGGAAAGGCCGCCGGTCAGAGGAGAGGCAGGAGGCAGCGTCGCCTAGAGCAGGGGGAGCGGCGACTTGCGCTGCGTGCGGAAGACGGGCGCAGGAGGCGGCGCTTACGGGAAATCGGGGGACGGGGATCGGGAAACCTAGCAGAGCGGGATTACTATGGGGGAGGCTTGCAAGATTTAACAGGGGAGGGGCTTGGGCTGCGAATAGCCTTTTCTATAAATTATTTTATTTTTAGGGTTGTTACATTCTCCCCTACTGAGGAAGTTTCGTCCCGAAACTTTCTGATAATTCTCTGAATGAGGGCTCTTATGGCGAAGATTCAGATGTCATTCTTTTCAACAAGACTTGCAGGTCAAGACATGGAAACTAACTATGAATATGCTGAAACAGAAATGAAAACAAGCGTGGAGACCTACCAAGATCAAGAGAAAATTTGCGGATACTTGCTTCGCATATCAGATTCAAGTTCTCGAGAGAATTATTCAAACTTTTCATGCATTCAAAACACAGTTCTCAAAAAGATGATTTTTTTTTCTTTCGAAGCTTGCGTACTTGATACTTAACGATCTTAGCGGGTATGGCAAAATATGAAGGATTGGATTCAGGGATCACAGGAATTGCTTCACTTAGCTCGAAATTGAGAGATAAGACTCAAGAATTCGGGAGCGAACAATCTTTGCATGAAGGGGGTAACTTACTTGCGATGTTGACACTTAAGAGCTAACCAGAAGGGGATACTGGAGAATCAGATGAGACCGATAGTCGAGCAGAACAGGAAGATTGAATATGAATATCGGAGATTTGAAACTAGATATTCTAACACATTTCCTACTGTCAGGTACATAAATTATGTAATAATTACAGCATTTTCATTGGACAACTCTAGGTAATGATCATGCAAGTGCAACCATGAGATTGTGTGCGATGTCAAGCAAATAGAAAAACCATGCGTGTGCAATCATTATTGTTGTTCTTGGCTTCACACTTGTGCAATGATTTATGATATGAATGCAATGAATGGATACACATGCCATGTTAAGCGGCCATATCACTTAACATGTCATGCATATTATGATTCTAATGCCAACGCACTTGAAAATATTAAACCGCCCATACAATTTAATATTCGCAAGCGGTGAATATCCTTAGTGGAAATTCATATGCACAAAAATGTTAAGTTTGCGCATACTCCCTTAACATTCGTGTGCATACTACTCATGCTTATGAGTGAGTGTGTGCATGTTTTAGCCGCGAACAACACATAATGAAAGATTATATAGGTATATGATCTAATTCACCTAGAGGGGGGGGGGGTGAATAGGTTTTTTGATTATTACTTATTTTATTTAGATGGTTAAGATTATTCTAAACAAGTAATCAAGCACAACCAGAAAACACACAAGTGTTTATAGTGGTTCCCCAAGACAGGGTGTCTATGGGTAATCCACTTTCCCCCTTCACCCTTCTAACAGTGTGTTAGACATGGCTAACTCCTCCAAACTCGGCTCCAAGAGCTTACAACACAGATCCCTCAGGATCTCTCAGGTTTTCCCATCCCTACCTCAGGCACAGCAGCCCTACCTCAGATCAGCCACTGATCCTACAACTCAGACCACAGCAGGTCCTACAAACTCTGGCCTAAACAGCCCTACCTCAGAGGAATCCACCTCCTACAACTCAAGCAATAATGCCCTACAACTCAGGCTAAATAGCCCTACTAGCTCAGGCCTTCAGCCCTACAAACTCAGGCCAACAAGCCCTAAAATCTCAGGCAAATAGTCCTACAAGCTCAGGCAAAAAGACATACAGTAAAAGTTTTGTTGAAGCTTACTACATGAGAAAGCAGAAGAAGTCCCCATGTAGTTCCTGCACACCTGGTGCTTTCTTGTAGCTGGAGATGTTGATGGCAACTTCAACCTGATCTTCCTCTTTTGTTGAAGGATGGAAGATCACCTTGCGCCTTCTTGTGGAGGAGCTTTCTTTCTCACTCAGTTTTCTTCTTCTTGTTCAGTGAGCAGGAGGAGAAAGACGAGAGTAGCAGCCGTCAATGGAATAGTAAAATGTTCGTTCTCTACCAGCCGCTTCAAAAGTGCCCTAACTCTTTATTTTATACACCCTTGATCTTCAACGGCTCTCAGTCGTCCTTCTAAGAAGTATGGGAGAGACTGGTGGACCCCACACTGACATTCTGCAGCTTGCGCCATGGGCAGAACTCGCAATCTGCGTTCGACGAACTCGCCATACTGCGTTCGACGAACTCGCCATACTCTGCGTTCGACGATCTTGCCATACTCTGCGTTCAACGATCTTGCCATACTCTGCGTTCGACGATCTTGCTATACACTGCGTTCGACGAACTCGCCATACTCTGCGTTCGACGAACTCGCCATACTCTGTGTTTGACGAACTTCATCCTTCGTTCGATGAACACACCAAGTCTCAGCGCTGGCTTCTGCTCTATCTCTGCGTTCGACCAACTGTGTTCTACGGTTGACAAACACGCCAAGTCTCAACTGTTTCTTCTGTCTCGTCTCAGCGTTCGACGAACTGAGTTCTGCGTTCGATGAACACGCCAATTCTCAGCTGTTTCTTCTGTCTCGTCTCAGCGTTCGACGAACAGAGTTCTGCGTTCGACGAATTGTGTTCTGCGTTCGATGAACACGCTAGATCTCTTCTATCTGCAGCTCCTTTCCCGTCTCAGCGGATCCGCTGAGACAGTGAGCTCGTCTCAGCGTATTTGACCCTTCGTCTCAGCGGTTCTGCTGAGATAATTCTTCATCTCTCAGGAATTGATTTCTCCTGAATTAAGGGCATGATTGGCCCTTTCTCAGCTGATTAAATAGCACATCTTTGAATCTATTCCAGTGTATGGAATATCATTTCCCTGTATTATACTAAGACAAAATAGAATGTATCAAATACAATATGTCCTTAGCATTGTGAGTGATGCCTCTTCAAATCAAGGGAACATTGAGGGCAATATTCCCAACATTCTCCCCCTATTTGAAGAAGGCAGAACATTCCCAATGCTAAGGTACATAACCAACAAAAACCTATCATGACACATACTCTATTTAGCATTCATGATATCATTGCTTCTAGAAAATAACATTGTTTAAGCATTAATATTGTTTCAGCATGCTTTGATACCTCATGACAGATTATGTTAAGCTTTGACTAGATCATAGGTTATCTCCCCCATTCTAACTCAGATTATATGCCATATTCATAATAACTAACTCTGATAACTTTATCAGAGGGTTAACTCTGATTTGGTCATATCATTGGCCATCTCCCCCTTTCTGGTTTCTTCAACTATTTTTTCCTCCAGGGATTGGGAGGGAGCATCTACAACATTTGTCAACTCCCCCTCAATCTGAGCAGGAACTTGCTCCCCCTCAATTTGAGAACTATTATCTTTAATAGCTGATCCTGTTCATTTTGAACAACCCTTTCTAACTCCCCCTCATTTGGAGCATATCTAATGATCTTATGATTGAAGGGTAAGTAAGATGACATTATATGGCTGAGTTCGTCGAACTCAGAGCTGAGTTCGTCGAACTCAAGCTCAACTTTCGTCGAATCCAGGAAGGAGTTCATCGAACCCAGGAAGGAGTTCGTCGAACCCAAAATTTTCCCAGCAGTTTAAGGGAACCCGAAGCTCAGCTGATCTAGATTTTTCTGATCCAGCTGATCTTACAACATTATACTGTTCTATATTTAACATTTTAGGGAGATTATCTACCCTATCATGTGGACTATACCTACTGTTAATGTTGATCAATTCAGATTTTAGTTTATCATAACAATACATATTGTGAGAATTGTACAGATGAGAACATAAGCATTTTAACAGTGGATGATGCATAAATGAACTCATTCTAATTCAACATACCTAATTCAATTTTGAAAGAATTGAACTTGGCCTCATCTAGTGGCTTGGTGAAGATATCAGCTACTTGATTGTCATATTCAAGTTTGATATCTTCACACTCTACATGCTCTCTAATAAAATGATACCTAATTTCTATGTGCTTGGTCCTGCTATGGGAGACAGGATTTTTGGTAATAGAAATAGCACTGGACGAGTCACACAGCAGGGGAGATTGACTAACCTTTATGTTGTAATCCTCCAATTGATGTTGGATCCACAGAAGTTGAGCACAATAGCTACCTGCAACAATGTACTCTGACTCAGCTGTGGATATGGCCACACTGGTTTGCTTTTTGCTGCTCTAAGAGATCAGCCTCCTCCCTAGGAATTGACAAGTGTCACTTGTGCTTTTCCTGTCTTCTTTGCACCCTGCAAAATCTACATCTGAATAGCCTATTAGTTCAAAGTCATTGTTCCTAGGGTACCAAAGGCCAAGATTTAGGCTGCCCTTGAGGTATCTCAAAATCCTCTTGACAGAGGTGTAGTGAGATTCCTTAGGACAAGCCTGATACCTATCATAAACACATGTAGAATACATAATGTTTGGCCTACTAACAGTCAAGTACAACAGGGATCCAATGATACACCTGTACATGGATTCATCAAAGGCCTTCCCCTTTACATCCTTGTCTAATGACACATTAGATCCCATGGGTGTTCTCATGGTGGAGGCTGATTCCATCCCAAATTTCTTGATGAGCTCCTTGGTGTACTTAGTCTGGGAAATGAAAATTCCATCATCCGACTGTTTCACTTGGAGCCCAAGGAAATATTTAAGTTCACCCATACTGCTCATCTCAAACTCCCCCTGCATTAGATTGGCAAATCTCTTGCAGAGGTTGTCATCAGTAGACCCAAAAATTATGTCATCAACATAGATTTAGACTAAGAGACACTTGCCCCTTGTTTCCCTAAGAAACAATGTGCTAAATATCTTTCCCCTCAAGAACTTGTTCTGTTGGGTTTTTCTAGAACCATACATCAAATGTAGGCGCAGCGGAAATGAAGAGAAACAACCCAAAAAGACTTTGGATCGGCCATGAATGTTGAATCAAGAAGTTAACAAAATGCTAGGTATGAAATTACCTTTGCGGGATTGGATCAAATCCAACCTAGATGCTCCACGAGTTGATTCCTGTCGTCGGCTATGCGAGTCCTCACGTAGAATAATGTCTACGTCTCTACAGTGATCCACACGAGCCGGGAGAAGAATGACTGCACCTTGAACTTCCACGAACTACTAGGTTCGCTCCAGGAAGAACACACACGGCGACGATCGCCGGAGAGGAGGTCGGCGGACGCGATTCAGAGACGGCGGAACACTTCCGTCGGCTAGGGTTCGTAAGGCGAGAGCGGAACTCCTTCCGTCGGCCTTTTCTTTTCGTTAGTTATGAGAACCCTAAAACGAAGTCCTATTTATACCCAAAGGATAAACAGCTTCTAGAAGAATCGCTATCCGCAGACCACACAGCAGAATAAGGGCTTCTGTTACAATTCGTCGGAATTCCACGGAAGATCATTCGTCGAGATTTCACGGGACAATCCGACGAATCCGACGAATCAGATCAGACGGCAACATTTGCCGAGAAAATGATCTCTGTAACAATTCGTCGAGTCTTCACGGGACAATCCGACGAATTCGACGAATCCCGACGAATCCAGACAGACGACAACATTTTGTCGAATGAAGGGTTTCTGTAATAATTCGTCGAGTGTTCACGGGACAATCCGACGAATCCCGACGAATCCGACGAATTCCATCAGTGTAAATCCGACGAATTCAGACAGCAACAACCTGCTGGATTTCCCCATTCTATATATGGTGATTGGTAACATTTACCAACACAGTCAATCTACCAACTTCTCCACATGCTCTTACGTGCGACCCTGCAGGCTCATATCGCGTTGGCAGTGAGATTACATGTTTGACCACTTCTAGATCACAATGGCAACTCCAACATGTTCTTGATGAGAAAGCTAGACAATGTCTCATACCAAGCCCTGGCGGCTTGCTTAAGACCATATAGAGCTTTCCTAAGTAGATAAACATGAGATGAGAGAGTAGGATGGACAAAACCTGATGGTTGCTCTACATAAACTTCCTCTTTCAGATTTCCATTCAGGAATGCTGATTTGACATCCATCTGGTACACTTTGAAGCCTTTGTGGGCTGTATATGCAAGGAATAGACTTATGGCCTCCAACCTTGCAACTAGGGCAAAGGTTTGGTCAAAGTCTATTCCTTCCTCTTGCTTATACCCCTTTGCAACCAGCCTTGCCTTGTTCTTGATGATTGTCCCATTTTCATCCATCTTGTTTCTGAAGATCCATTTGGTGCCAATTATATTGTGTCCCTCTGGTCTTGGCACCAACTTCCATACTTTGCATCTCTTAAATTGCAACAGTTCTTCCTGCATTGCCTGAATCCAGAAAGGATCCAAGTTGGCCTCTTCAAACTTCTTAGGCTCGACCTGTGACAGGAAACTGAGGAACAAGGCCTCATTGTGAGCCCTGCTCCTAGTTGTCACACCTTGTTGAATATTCCCAATGATCTGCTCCAAGGGATGATCCCTTAGATGTCTTGTAGCTACAGACAGTCTCTCCTCTACATGCTGAATTTCTCCCACTGGGTCAGCAGCTTCTTCAGCATCCTGCTCCTCTACTTCTTCTGGAATTACTGCATCAGTATGAGCTTTACTGCTGCTTGGTGGGTCTTGTATAGACATCCTTTCCAAATCTTGTTCATTTCCTATCAAGACAGAAGATCTAGACCATCCATTATACATTAGGATGGTCTCATCAAATACTACATGCATGGACTCCTCTACAACATTAGTTTTCTTGTTGTACACTCTATAAGCTCTACTATGAGAGCTATAGTCAACAAGAACACCTACATTGCATTTCTCTGCAAACTTTGTTAATTGAGATTTTCCATTGTTTAAAATGTAGCATTTTGAACCAAAGATTCTAAAATATGAAATTGTAGGTTGTTTGCCTTTCAGAATCTCATAGGGAGTTATTCCATGAACCTTATTGATGGAAGCTCTATTGAGAACATGACAAGCAGTGTTGACTGCCCAGCCCAAAAGTATTCTGGGAGTGAGGAGTCACTTAGCAGTGTTCTCCCAGCTTCTATCAAGGTCCTATTCCTCCTCTCAGCCACACCATTTTGTTGTGGAGTCCTTGGGGAGGAGAACTCTTGGGTGATACCATATTCTTGGCAAAACCTTATCATTGCATCAGATTGAAATTCTGTGCCATGGTCAGTTCTAGTTATGACCACATCACATTGCAAGTCATTCTGAATTGCTTTGACATGAGTTATAAAGATATTTAGAGTATCAGACTTCTTCTTTAGGAAGAATACCCATGTATATTTTGAGTGATCATCAACAATCACCAAAGTATACAATTTCCCACCTAAGCTCTGAATTGGCATGGGACCAAACAAGTCCATATGCAAGAGATAAAGACATCTTTCAGTGTCTTTGGTGCCAATGCCTTTAAAGGTGTCCCTTGTTTGCTTACCTATTTGGCAAGCATGACAGGGACCATCTTTAATACATTTTAAATTAGGACTATTCCTAATAAGGTTTTTAGAGAAAAGTCTATACATTGTCTTGTAGTTAATATGAGCAAGTCTCTTGTGCAATTGAACACAGAGAGACTCATTCTCATTAGCTACAAGACAAACAGATGTAAGGGAATTACTGCTAATAAAATCTAAGCAATAAACATTCCCACTCCTAGTGTCTGAGAGTAGTCTCTTAGTCCTTAGACTTTTTAATCAAGAACTTGTCATTGTGGAATTCAATGACATAGCCTAGGTCACACAGTTGACTTATGCTTACAAGGTTGTGTTGCAACCCTTCAACATAAGTGTTGAAACCGGTTTCCCGATTTCAGTGTTCGAAAGGGGGTTGCGACTAACCCTTACTTGACCTAAGCCTAGACCCTTGACCGGTTGCTAGGAACTGAGAGACTTGGACTTGTTGAACACTTTAATCCACAAATGGACCCCTTAAGCTGCAGCGCGGAGGTCCCACCACATACCTGGAAGATCTTTAGAGCGCTTCCCCTCCCAAGCTAATGCTGAGCCTGGGCACCTTGGAGGGCACTAAGAACCACCTCACCGTCAACTAGAAGGTGACAGGGAAGGGGGGGTGCTTGCTCACAAGACCACGCGAGGGAGGGGGTAGAGACCAACCCTTCCCAAGGTGCCCATGGGGGTCTATTTATAGACTTTCCCAAAAATGGACTGCGGATAGCAACAATCCTGATATCCGCAGTCCAACCATGACCGCCATCGATCACGCCTGAGGGGGGGCGAGTGGGACTCGCGGTGTCCACTCCCCCCCCCCCCCTCACGGGAGGTCGCACTGACCTCCCTACCTACACCGGGCGAGTGGGAGGCCTCTCCCACTCGCCCCCTAAGGGGGCGGCGAGTGGGAGGTCCCATCCCACTCGGCCGGCGAGTGGGAGCAGCCCTCCCACTCGACCGGCGAGTGGGAGGCCCCCTCCCACTCGGCCGGCGAGTGGGAGGCCCCCTCCCACTCGCCCGACGAGTGGGAGGCCCCCTCCCACTCGCCCGGCGAGTGGGAGAGCTGCTCCCACTCGCCCGGTGAGTGGGAACACTCCTCCCACTCCCCTCGCAAAGGGCCTGAGTGGGAGGATTTCTCCTACCCACCCAAGGGAGCCGGGGTAGCGGGTGCTTCCTCCGTCTCTCCCGCGGCCTATTATTGCCTTGATCGGTTTCGACCGTCTATGCGTGGTCGTTTTGACCGTCTCGACCACCTTGAGCTGTCTTGGTCTCGTCCGGGTCGGGTCACACCGACTCAGGAAATATGAGGGTTGTACACAATCCCCGCTCTTTGCGAGCTTGTCCCAAGCTCGGAAAGAAAGTCCAACCCACCTATTTGACGAGTAGGTGGGACCTTAGGGGAATCCACGGAAGGATCCATCACCGGGGAACCTCTGCCAAGCCTTTCGGTTGATCCTGACTTGAGACGAAAGGTGAACCTTTCTCCACTAAAGAACCCTCCTATGGGCCGAGCATAACTGGAGGTGGAGAAAGCTCAACACCTTGGGTCGGATTAACCTCGACCTGAGGTGGAGGAAAAACTCAGCACCTCTAGTCGAGCTGAGCTCGACCTGAGGTGGGAGGAAAACCTTTCTCCACTAAAGAACCCTCCTATGGGCCGAGCCCAACTGGAGGTGGAGAAAGCTCAACACCTTGGGTCTGATTAACCTCGACCTGAGGTGGAGGAAAAACTCAGCACCTCTAGTCGAGCCGAGCTCGACCTGAGGTGGGAGGAAAACCTTTCTCCACTAAAGAACCCTCCTATGGGCCGAGCCCAACTGGAGGTGGAGAAAGCTCAACACCTTGGGTCGGATTAACCTCGACCTGAGGTGGAGGAGAAACTCAGCACCTCTAGTCGAGTCGATCTCGACCTGAGGGGGGAGGAAACTCCACACCTAACAGAGAGCCGAGCTCACCTGCAGGTGGAAGAACTCAACACCTAACAGGGAGCCGAGCTCACCTGGAGGTGGAGGAAACTCCACACCTAACAGGGAGCCGAGCTCACCTGGAGGTGGAGGAAACTCCACAGCTAACAGGGAGCCGAGCTCACCTGGAGGTGGAGGAACTCAACACCTAACAGGGAGCCGAGCTCACCTGGAGGTGGAAGAAACTCCACACCTAACAGGGAGCCAAGCTCACCTGGAGGTGGAAGAACTCAACACCTAGCAGGGAGCCGAGCTCACCTGGAGGTGGAGGAAACTCCACACCTAACAGGGAGCCGAGCTCACCTGGAGGTGGAGGAAACTCCACACCTAACAGGGAGCCGAGCTCACCTGGAGGTGGAAGAAACTCCACACCTAACAGGGAGCCGAGCTCACCTGGAGGTTGAAGAAACTCCACACCTAACAGGGAGCCGAGCTCACCTGGAGGGGGAGGGAACTCCACGCCTTCCAAATCTGACTGGAGGTGGAAGTGCCCATCCAGGTCCTGGGAGTCTTAGCTCAACTGGGGTGGAGGGACTCAACGCACTCCTGATCTAACTGGAGGTGGTAGTGCCCATCCAGGTCCTAGAAGTCTTAGCTCAACCAGGGTGGAGGGACTCAACGCACTCCTGATCTAACTAGAGGTGGTAGTGCCCATCCGGGTCCTGGGAGTCTTAGCTCAACCGGGGTGGAGGGACTCAACGCACTCCTGATCTAACTGGAGGTGGTAGTTCCCATCCAGGTCCTGGGAGTCTTAGCTCAACCGGGGTGGAGGGACTCAACGCACTCCTGATCTAACTGGAGGTGGTAGTGCCCATCCAGGTCCCGGGAGTCTTAGCTCAACCGGGGTGGAGGGACTCAACGCACTCCTGATCTAACTGGAGGTGGTAGTGCCCATCCAGGTCCTGGGAGTCTTATCTCAACCGGGGTGGAGGGACTCAACGCACTCCTGATCTAACTGGAGGTGGTAGTGCCCATCCAGGTCATGGGAGTCTTAGCTCAACCGGGGTGGAGGGACTCAACGCACTCCTGATCTAACTGGAGGTGGTAGTGCCCATCCAGGTCCTGGGAGTCTTAGCTCAACCAGGGTGGAGGGACTCAACGCACTCCTGATCTAACTGGAGGTGGTAGTGCCCATCCAGGTCCTGGGAGTCTTAGCTCAACCGGGGTGGAGGGACTCAACGCACTCCTGATCTAACTGGAGGTGGTAGTGCCCATCCAGGTCCTGGGAGTCTTAGCTCAACCGGGGTGGAGGGACTCAACGCACTCCTGATCTAACTGGAGGTGGTAGTGCCCATCCAGGTCCTGGGAGTTTTAGCTCAACCGGGGTGGAGGGACTCAACGCACTCCTGATCTAACTGGAGGTGGTAGTGCCCATCCAGGTCCTGGGAGTCTTAGCTCAACTGGGGTGGAGGGACTCAACGCACTCCTGATCTAACTGGAGGTGGTAGTGCCCATCCAGGTCCTGGGAGTCTTAGCTCAACCGGGATGGAGGGACTCAACGCACTCCTGATCTAACTGGAGGTGGTAGTGCCCATCCAGGTCCTGGGAGTCTTAGCTCAACCGGGGTGGAGGGACTCAACGCACTCCTAGTCCCTTTACCGATTGGAGGTGGAAGTACCCATCCGCGTCCTTGGTGCTTACCTTCACCAGGAGGCAGAGGAGCTCAACGCCTTCCCAATCGGTTGTTGGACCGCGAGTCGACCTGACGAGTCCCCCATCTACCGACATGACTGAGCCCGGCGGGGGATCTCCAGTCAGGGATCTTAGATCGGGGTATTACCCCAGAACCCTTTTTCATTCCTAGTTCATCTATTACAACTTCACTACCCTACGCCCTTGCAGGGCACTTCATTACACCTCGCCCTTCTTGGGCACTTCACTTACATATCGCCCTTCTTGGGCACTTCACTTACATCTCGCCCTTCTTGGGCACTTCGCTTACACCTCGCCCTTCTTGGGCACTTCACTTGGCCGCATGCTCCTTGTTCCTTCTCTTTCCTCCGGGGGCTCTGGGCAGGCGGATGTCGCGTGATCCCTTTGCTGAACTCATTGAAGTCACTTTTCTTCACATACTCACAAGGCGGAGGCGGGTCTCCCAACTCGTCGCTTCCAGCCATGAGACTTGGCTCAGATTTTTCCGAACTAGTCGCTTCCACGCTCACCGCACCAGAATGTTGAAACCGGTTTCCCGGTTTCAGCGTTCGAAAGGGGGTTGCGACTAACCCTTACTTGACCTAAGCCTAGACCCTTGACCGGTCGCTAGGAACTGAGAGACTTGGACTTGTTGAACACTTGAATCCACAAATGGACCCCTTGAGCTGCAGCGCGGAGGTCCCACCACATACCCGGAAGATCTTTAGAGCGCTTCCCCTCCCAAGCCAATGCTGAGCCTGGGCACCTTGGAGGGCACTAAGAACCACCTCACCGTCAACTAGAAGGTGACAGGGAAGGGGGGGTGCTTGCTCACAAGACCACGCGAGGGAGGGGGTAGAGACCAACCCTTCCCAAGGTGCCCATGGGGGTCTATTTATAGACTTTCCCAAAAATGGACTGCGGATAGCAACAATCCTGATATCCGCAGTCCAACCATGACCGCCATCGATCACGCCTGAGGGGGGGCGAGTGGGACTCGCGGTGTCCACTCCCCCCCCCCCTCACGGGAGGTCGCACTGACCTCCCTACCTACACCGGGCGAGTGGGAGGCCTCTCCCACTCGCCCCCTAAGGGGGCGGCGAGTGGGAGGTCCCATCCCACTCGGCCGGCGAGTGGGAGCAGCCCTCCCACTCGGCCGGCGAGTGGGAGGCCCCCTCCCACTCGCCCGGCGAGTGGGAGGCCCCCTCCCACTCGCCCGGCGAGTGGGAGGCCCCCTCCCACTCGCCCGGCGAGTGGGAGAGATGCTCCCACTCGCCCGGTGAGTGGGAACACTCCTCCCACTCCCCTCGCAAAGGGCCTGAGTGGGAGGATTTCTCCTACCCACCCAAGGGAGCCGGGGTAGCGGGTGCTTCCTCCATCTCTCCCGCGTCCTATTCTTGCCTTGATCGGTTTCGACCGTCTATGCGTGGTCGTTTTGACCGTCTCGACCACCTTGAGCTGTCTTGGTCTCGTCCGGGTCGGGTCACACCGACTCGGGAAATATGAGGGTTGTACAATAAGCTACCCTTGTGATGGAGACTATGTCATTGGATATCATACCATATCCCTTGGTGATTCCTTTTTCAGATCCCCCAAATATAACTTTGGGTCCATTCTTCACAGGCTTGTAGTCCTATAGAAGACTCCTTGTTCCTGTCATGTGCCTTGAGCACCCACTATCCAAGTACCAAATTTGGTTTAGGCTGGTACTTGAACTAACCTGCAAGAAGAAGTTTAGTTATCCTTAGGAGCCCCAAAAACTTTGGGTCCTAGGTTCCTGTAATTCTGATGAGAAAATCTCACACTAGGTGCACTCCTAGCAGGAAGGCTCTTCTTTGCATTAGGTACATTGAGATTATACCAACAATCTATGGCAAAGTGTCCCACTTTACCACAACACCAACATTCATGAATATTGTATCTCCTCTTTTGAACATTTCTTGAGGGGAGTGCAACACTGTGCATATGTTCAGGAGGAGAGACAACTGCATTCTTTCTGTTTCTCTCAGCAATGATTTGACTGAAAGTCAATCTATGTGATGTCTTGATGCTCTTTGTCCTGATTTCATCAGCTTACTTTGGCTTGGCAGGCATACAAGATCTGATGGCATCTGACACTGAGCAACAAGCCTTGTTAACAGATTTGACATCAGTTATGCTCTTTGCTGAAGCAGATTTGGAAGAGCTTGCATCCTTATTCTTGAATGGAGGGGCTGAAGTACCAAATACAAATGGCCCAGGTTGGTCCATTTGTATTTCCTCATGGAGAGCCTTCATAATACTCAATCCCATGCCCTTTCTTCCACTATGGGAAGGAGTATTTTCCTTCCTATAGACACTCCCATTCTTCCAGTGACCATAAATGCTTTCATGGTCATACCTGTTGGAAGGAAGAAGCACCTTTTGAAAGGTGGTTTGAGGCTTAGCCTTCCCCTTGCTCTTTTCTCCACTCCCTTCTCCTACATCCATTTTATTGAATCCTAGTCCTCTCCTATTGGTCTGAGAGGAGAAGGTATCAATAATAGGGAGCACAGATTTGGGCTTGGAGAATTGAGCCACCAGGCTCTTCTCTTTCACAAGCTTCTCCTCAAGGTCCTTGATTACCTTGTTCTTCAGGGAAATAGTGCTCAATTGCACAATTGTTAACCCCTTTAAATGGCTCATCTGTCTACTCATCTGGGCCACCAGGGAGGTAGTTTCAGTGTAGTCATTTTTAGTCATTTTAAGGGAAGCAATTTCCTGTGCTTGCCTCTTGGCAAGCTTCTTGCTCCTCTTCAGGGCATCCAAGAGAGCATCATACTTGCCAATCAATTGATTGACATCTACCTCAGCTTCTGAAACACTTCCACCAACTGATGAAGGTGCTACAGATACTGGACCAGTCTCATAATCAGAAGAGGATATGGAATGAATTAATACATGCTCATGTTCTGAATTGTTGTGGCTGTTCTCATCTTCAGTTAGAGCCATCAGCCCATGGTCATCTTGAATGACTTCATCCTCCTCTATATCACTGCCTAAATGTGATAGAGGGGCCCTGATTTCTATCCTGGCAGCTGGATAGTCCTCTTCCTCCTGAGCAGCAAATAGCCCTATGTAGGCTTCCTCTTCTCCATCTGAATCTGAAGATGAAGATGCAGATTCACTCCAGCTCTTTCCTTTCTTGGCTAGAAAGGGTTTTCCTACCTTCCTCTCCTTCTGGTGATGGGTCTTCTTGTCATCTCTTTCTTTTCTCTTGACTGGACAGTCAGCAATGACATGTCCAGGCTTACTGCAGCAATAGCAAATGATGTTATTTGAAACATGTTTACTAGATTTAGAATCATACATGTCCCCTTTGGGGTGCTGCCTTTCAGATCTATAGTGATCCTTCCTGGGATGAGAGGAGGAGGAAGGTTTGTTCTTCCATTGTTTCCTTCTCATCATCTTCTTGAATTGCCTTGAGAAGGCAGCAAATTCCTCATCAGAAGAGCTATTTTTAGATTGGCAGTGATCTGAATTATCTGAGTCAGCAGCCCTTCTTGGAGGGGTGGGAATTCTTGTCTTGCTCTTCTTGGACCCTTCAGCCTTGAAGGCCACAGACTTCTCCCTAGCATGAGGCCTGGAGGAGGTGTCTTCTTCCTTTCTTGCAGATAGTTTCATCTCATATGAGAGCAACTTTCCAAACAGGGTGTGAGGAAGATTTTCACTCAGCTTTGCCACTTCCCTGATGGCACAGATTTTGGTATCCCAGTCTCTAGTTAGAGATCTTAGGAACTTATCATTAAACTCATAATGAGTGAAGATCCTTTCATAGGTCCTCAAATCATTAACTATCCTGAAAAATCTTTCATAACAATCAACAATGCATTCCTGATTTTGTTGCCTAAAGGCTTCATACTCCTGATTGAGGAGGGATTTCCTATCACTCCTCACTTCCTCAGTCCCTTCCATGTACACAATCAATGTATCCCACATTTCCTTTGCAGTGTCACAGTGTACCAAGTTTTGGAAAGTTGAATCATCAATAGCATTGACAATGATATTTTGAGCCCTTTTATCCATTGTAGCCAATGCTATCTCATCCCTTGTCATTTCAGTGTAAGGCTTGCCTACCATCCTAGTAGGATCAATGGTGGAGGGCTTTGTGATGATGAAGGGGCCTTCCTGAATAGTGATAAAGATTCTAGGATTTGAAGCTTCCATGAACAGCCTAACCCTTTATTTCCAGATGCCAAAGGTTTCCTTTTTGCATATAGGGAGCTTCATTGAACCCATTTCCTTCTGAACTTCATTTGAAGCCATTGGATTCAGATTTAATAATAGGTATATGTAGGGAGCTTTGATACCACTTGAACCTATGTAGGGAGCTTTGATACCACTTGAATGATTATATAGGTATATGATCTAATTCACCTAGAGGGGGGGGGGGGGGTGAATAGGTCTTTTGATTTTTACTTATTTTATTTAGATGGTTAAGATTATTCTAAACAAGTAATCAAGCACAACCAGAAAACACACAAGTGTTTATAATGGTTCCCCAAGAAAGGGTGTCTATGGGTAGTCCACTTTCCCCCCTTCACCCTTCTAACAGTGTGTTAGACAGGGCTAACTCCTCCAAACTCGGCTCCAAGAGCTTACAACACAGATCCCTCAGGATCTCTCAGGTTTTCGAAACCCTACCTTAGGCACAGCAGCCCTACCTCAGATCAGACACTGATCCTACAACTCAGACCACATCAGGTCCTACAAACTCAGGCCTAAACAACCCTACCTCAGAGGAATCCACCTCCTACAGCTCAGGAAATAATGCCCTACAACTCTGGCTAAACAACCCTACTAGATCAGGCCTTCAGCACTACAAACTCAGGCCAACAAGCCCTACAATCTCAAGCAAATAGCCCTAAAAGCTTAGGCAAAAAGACCTATAGTAAAAGTTTTGTTGAAGCTTACTACAGCAGACGGCAGAAGAAGTCCCATGTAGTTCCTGCACACCTGGTGCTTTCTTGTAGCTGGAGATATTGATGGCAGCTTCAACCTGATCTTCCTCTTCTGTTGAAGGATGGAAGATCACCTTGCTCCTTCTTGTGGAGGAGCTTTCTTTCTCTCTCAGTTTTCTTCTTCTTGTTCAGTGAGCAGGAGGAGAAAGACGAGAGCGGCAGTCGTCAATGGAATAGTAAAATGTTCGTTCTCTACCGACCGCTTCAAAAGTGCCCCAACTCTTTCTTTTATACACCCTTGATCTTCAACGGCTCTCAGCCGTCCTTCTGAGAAGTATGGGAGAGACTGGTGGACCCCACACTGACATTCTGCAGCTTGCGCCACGGGCAGAGCTCGCAATCTGTGTTCGACGAACTCGCCATACTGCGTTCGATGAACTCGCCATACTGCGCTTGACGAACTCGCCATACTTTGCATTCGACGATCTTGCCATACTCTGCGTTCGACGATCTTGCTATACTCTGCATTCGACGATCTTACCATACTCTGCGTTCGACGAACTCGCGATACTCTGCGTTCGACGAACTCATCATACTCTGCGTTCGACGAACTTCATCCTTCGTTTGATGAACACACCAAGTCTCAGCGCTGGCTTCTGTTCTATCTCTGCGTTCGACGAACTGTGTTCTGAGGTCGACGAACACGCCAAGTCTCAGCTGTTTCTTATGTCTCGTCTCAGCGTTCGACGAACTGAGTTCTGCGTTCGACGAACACGCCAATTCTCAGCTGTTTCTTCTGTCTAGTCTCAACGTTCGACGAACAGAGTTCTGCGTTTGACAAACTGTGTTCTGCGTTCGACGAACACGCCAGATCTCTTCTATCTGCAGCTCCTTTCCCGTCTCAGCGGATCCGCTGAGACAGTGAGCTCGTCTCAGCGGATTTGACCCTTCGCCTCAGTAGTTCTGCTGAGACAATTCTTCATCTCTCAAGAATTGATTTCTCCTGAACTAAGGGCATGATTGGCCCTTTCTCAGCTGATTAAATAGCACATCTTTGAATCTATTCCAGTGAATGGAATATCATTTCCATATATTATACTTAAGACAAAATAGAATGTATCAAATACAATATGTCCTTAGCATTGTGAGTGATGCCTCTTCAAATCAAGGGAACATTGAGGGCAATATTCCCAACACATAATGACAAGGTGCGTGAAGAAATGATACATGCATAAATATTTATAAAATAAGATTCAAAATATTTGATAATTGTAAAATACTTTATCTTTAAAAACAAACCTAGCTCTGATACCAACTGTCACGACCCGTCTCGACAAGAGTCAGAGTGCGCTTCGGGGCATGCCATGATGCCACAGGCATGGGCGAAAAGAAATCCATGTCTGCTAAGGCGGAGACAGAAATACTACAAATAGTTTTAAAACAATTAATCTGAAGAAACACGGTTTGTTTTGTTGCGGAATCTTTAAAATATGATAACTTGAAACAGGTGCACATGCATTTTAGTAAAAGCTCATGATACAAGTTCTGGAATAGAAATGTATGTAGTGATCATCGCAAATGAATAAGCATGCAAAGCATGTCAAATTCTAGTACATATAATATTTAGCCTTGCAGTTGTCTATGAAACAAGAGAAAATGGCTGATCGTAATTACTACATAACAGAAATATCCGACAGTAAAAGAAATGAAACATAAACACAAAACCTGAAGCTTGACGCAGATCGGCTCAGGAAGCAGGCGGCGCAGGCACGAACGCTAAGGCATATTCCAAAACAAGAAGGAAAAGCCTCAGAACATTGAAATACACCAGAACAAGCAAAATAAAATACGAGCAGGAGAAACAGAATATTTGCGTACCTCTTTTCATGAAGCAGAGCTAACAAGACAGGCAAGCAAGTGAGACAAGCAGAAATATCTAGAATTATTAGATTACTCTGAAGTATAGCATAAAAATTCTTGCAACGACATAAGTTGTAATCGTTGAAATGCGTAGGTGTTTACAGTGGGTACGCATGGTTCACACTCAAGTCCAAGTGTAAGTCTTACTAGAATAAGATTATTTCCTGCTTACTGTGACCATGCAATCAAGACGATGCACCACCTAAACCCTAGCTTCCAAGATTTGCTTATGACACACAGGACCTAAGTGATTCAGAAATTTAAGCTCGTTATGACCGGTCCTTTGTTCCCATTAAAAAAATTCAAGAGGGAGCCCAAGTCAAGGAGTTTCATCAATTAAACCCTACCTTTCAATGTTAACTTACGTTATTAATGACTTGACGCAGGATTTCAAGGATTCTAGCATATCAAGACATGTAATCAAGATACTGATTCAGATATACAAGAGTAGATTTTACCAACGTGAAACAGAAGGGATCAAGTTATAGAATATTATTTACTCGAGTCTTACAACCACACAGACATAAGAAACAAGATTCGATGACTCAAAGAACTCGATAGAGAGTTTTAAAACTTGCGGGTTTAAGTATTCACGAGTAATAAGATTATTATTCATCATTTTCCAGGATATCAAGTATTCCCTTAGATTACATCATCCAAAGACACGAATATCTTCTAAGTAAACATGTGTACGAGCCAAATATTTTATTTCAAGCACAATTCATCTAGTTGCTAGCAGGATCTTAACATTTATCATTATAACTATTAATGTTCCTGCTCGAAAAGATCTACTAGTCTTCCATTTATCCATCAAATGAGGTGCAATTCAATTAAGTGGAAATCCAATTTAAACCACTTTCGTTCACTAACTCGTCTTCCAACAAATGAGACACGATTCATCTAAGTGAATATTCAAGTAATCACCATTCTCATTCACAATTCGTGTTATTCCAACGCGTAATACCTCAATTTATTAACAAGTCAATCCAGGCATTTAAGAACTGAGCTTATTTGATAAAACATGTATTCAAAGCGAAGTCAGAAAATCGTAAGAACAGACAGGCTAAATAAATTCAAAGTTTGCAAGAGAGAGGGATCTCTACTTGCCTTAAATAAGCTAAAGCTGACGGGGAGGCCAAATAGCGCGAGCAAAAGCAGAAATCATGCTTTCGAACCTGTTCAGGAGCAACGAAAGCGATGCAACACAAATTACTACGCTAATACAAGCATTCTACGATGCAAAAAATAAACAAAGAGGGTTTCAGCAGATTACCTCCCTCGAAAGTGAGGGGAGAAGGAATTCCAACACGGGAGCCAGAGATTTGGCGGCGCTTAGGTTGCGGAAACCCTAAATCGGAGAGTACTTCAAGATATCCCGCCAATTGGAGCGACGAACGACACCAGGGGCACGAATACCTAAGGATTTGGAGATTAGAAAGTGCACTAAAAATCTGAAATGCAAAATGGGGCACGAATAAATCATTAGGGTTTTATGAAAATTCTGAAATCAAGGGTTTGGGGGGATAACCTTACCAATAAGAACCAAATCCGAGCTCAAGGAGAGGGAAGGCGAACACTAGTTGTCCCTCCGCAAATCCCCGGTCAAATCGAGGAGGAATGGGGGGAACAAGGGCTTTCGGCCCTCGAAGGAGGTCGACCCTTAGACTTTGCCAACCCTAGAAGGGGGAGAAGGAAGAGCCGGCCATGGAAGCAGGAGGAGAAGAAGGAGAGCTGCCGACTGCCCTGGAGGAGGCTGGAGAAGCAATCGACCACAGCAGGGGGGTCGTCGGCCCTTGAGGAAAGGCGGAAAGGCCGCCGGTCAGAGGAGAGGCTGGAGGCGGCATCGCCTAGAGCGGGGGGGAGCGACGACTTGCGCTGCGTGCGGAAGACAGGCGCAGGAGGCTATGCTTGCGGGAAATCGGGAGACGGGGATCGGGAAACCTAGCAGAGCGGGATTAATACGGGGGGAGGCTCGCGGGATTTAACAGGGGAGGGGCTTGGGCTGTGGATATACTTTTCTATAAATTATTTTATTTTTAGGGTTGTTACAACATATGTATCTGATGTGATGATATTCCAGAGTGTTACAAGACGATCGTTCTATGCTTGAGAAACGAGCATGATACTCGTTGGGAAAGCGTAAGGTGACCATCTTGGGCAGTAAGGCTTTCTCCACCTTACCTAGTCAATGTTAGGGGGCCTTACACAGGCCCTCCACGGTCGTAGGTTGCTGGATCGCTGCTCGGCATAAGCACTGGACGTCGTTGCTTGATTATGAGATCATTGCTTGATTATGGGATCATTGCTTGGCGTTAGCACCGGAGGTTGTGGCCATACCTTTCGGTGATTCATCTTGAGCTCGCTACTCAGTGTTGGAACCAGAGGTCATTGCCTGAATTATGAGCTTGGTGCGAGGGACACCAAAGGTTGACGCCCGGTCAGGGAACCCAGTTCCTTCCTGATCGTAGAGGGGGTACACCTGTTGGGAACAGTGCCCAACAATGTTCCTTATTTGAAGAATTGCACAGATCAATGAAAAAGCATTATGTATTTGATGGTGTATTCAGTTTATGCTTGCAGAGATAAAACAATATGTCCAGTACTTCTCGAATTCCACTAAGTATAATATCGTCGAGAAGGACTGGACATATCATCGAATAAAGCACTCGTGCATCGCCGAGATTGCATACAGAGATAGCTGAAGGATCATGATTGTTGTCGTTGAAATGATATGGACAACTCGACGATATCGTTGTGACAGCAAAAGCTCACACGACGATATCGTCATAAAGAACAAGAAGAATCAATTGAGTTAAATATCGTCGTGTCGATCTATATCTCACAACAATATCACTGAAAGGATAAAGTCTAAGTATTCGGGAGTGTCGACGACATCGTCGTAAAGAAGTACTCTTATCGCTGAGAAGACTAAGAAAGAACTTGTAAAGGCAGCCGACAGAAGAAGAATGGATTATCGTCGAAATAATAAAAATGATATCGACGAGAAGTAAGATTGATCAAAATGATATCGACGAGAAGTAAGAATGATCAATACGAAATCGCCGAAAGGACAGTATGGTTTCACTGACATCATCAAGAAGACCAGAAGTTTCCAACAAGATTACGACGACATATTCATATCGTCGTAAGTGCAAGTAGAGCTATGATATCAAGTATCGTCGAGATATCATTCTCTGAAGAAGACTTGAAAAATTGACCAAGTCCAAGATGGATCGTCGTAATGACAAGATATGTGGTTGAGACGATG
Source organism: Dactylorhiza incarnata (assembly GCA_033032865.1). Lineage (NCBI taxonomy): Eukaryota > Viridiplantae > Streptophyta > Magnoliopsida > Asparagales > Orchidaceae > Dactylorhiza > Dactylorhiza incarnata. The sequence continues at coordinate 788,306 of JAWHQI010000355.1, read as the reverse complement.
GAAATATCGTAGAGATAGGTCTAGACATTTCAAATCGCGCTATATTCATTTAATGCCACCGCATGATGGTCCAATCAACGCGTGTCGTTAAGGAATGGGCTCCTGACACTTAAGGTACATTCTAGGAGACCGTTAGCCGTCTCCTCAGAGATATAAAGTGAATAAGTGTCTTGTTGGAGCATGCGTTCCGCATTCGTCCGATTTGAGAATAACAAATCCCGAATGTATTTGATCCTATTTTTGATTAATGGTGTGCAGATAACAGGTGCAAGAATAACATGTTTGCAATTGGAGCAAAATACCGATTTTCCAGAAATTGGAGCTATCGGATTTCCGACAGCAGTACCGGATTTCTGACAGCGCACGATTTCTTCCGTTCTCCGATCTCTACTCAACGTTTTAGAGCTATCAGATTTCCTACAGCAGTAACGGATTTTTGACAGTGCACGATCTTCCTGTAACTCTACGACGTGCATCAGTTACGCAAGCCAACGGATATCCGAGAGTGCTATCGGATATCCGACAGCCCACGTCTCAACCACGACTCAATCGCGATCGCCACTCTCCGCAAAAATGCCAAATACATGGGACACGTGGCACCTCTGGAGCTATCGGATTTTGGCGATAGCTAGCTAACGGATGGCGTTATCTCTCTTTTATAAAAAGGGCTCAGAACTTCGTGTAATTCAAGCTTTGAAAATTCTAAGTCCTTTCTTGAGTGCATACGAAACAGAGAGCTCCAGAACCTCATCAACTCCCATTTGTGCTTAGAAGGTTTGAAATTGAAGACGAGATCGGACGCGCTTCTACATCAACGATCATCTCGAGGCTTCAACCTTCCTTTCAGAGATCTAAATTTCTAGGGAGTTCTTCATTTTATTTTGTATTTTCATTTATATACATTTCACTTTATATTGGTAGGGAAATCGTCTCCTTGTGCGTGACGTATAAGTCCTTGCGTGGCTTAGGGGAAAATTGCTTCCTTGTGCGGAACGTCCAAGTCCTTGCGTGGCTTGGTAGGAAATCGTGGCCTTGTGTGCTACGTCTAGATCTTGGGAAGATCTAAAGGATAGGTTTGGGCTTGGTCTAGGGAGAGACAAGTGATAGCCTTCCGATCCTTGGGAGAAGGATTGGTAAACTCAAATTGTTAAAAGTTTATTATCATATTTGTGCCTTGATCTTAAGCATTGTTAAGATCATTTTTATTGTATGTGAATTTCATGATTAAAAAATTATGACTTTTTCTTTAATTGCAAATTTGGTTGCTTAATCTTTAACTTAGAAATTTGTGTTTGAGTTAATTTAAAAATTACATTGGTTTGAAATTTTTATAAGTAATTTTTAGAAAAGTAAAATTTGTTTAAAAAATCTTAAGTAAAAAATTATAATTTAAACACACCCTTATTCACCCCCCCCCCCTAAGCGCGTCACACGATCCAACACGTGGTATCAGAGGGAGGTTACTCCAAAATGGTTTTACCACCGGGAAGTAATGGCGCACAACGATCACGCGTTCGTTGAGGGGCAAGGAATTAGTAGGCCACCACTTTTTACGGGCACAGACTATAACTATTGGAAAACCCGAATGCGGTGTTTTCTAATAGCTCTCGACATGGAAGTTTGGAATATGGTCGGGACGAGTTATACTTCTCCAACAATTGTTGTAGGAGATGTAACTATGGACAAACCCAAAGACAAGTGGGATGACAATGATAAATTAAAAAGTAAAAACAATGCAAAAGCCATGAATGCTTTATTTTGCGCACTATATCGCACAGAATTTAATAGAGTTTGTGCTTGTGATACTGCATTTGAAATTTGGAATCTTTTAGAAATTACTCATGAAGGTACTTCGTAGGTAAAGGATTCAAAGCTATTTCAACTGGAGTCAGAGTTCGAAAGATTCAAAATGGAGGTGGATGAAGAAATTGATACAATGTACACACGATTCACTAAAATCGTGAACGATTCAAAGGTGCTGGGTAAGGTTTTCTCCAATGGAGATTTAGTAAGGAAAATCTTAAGATCACTTCCCTCGAAGTTCAATCCTAAAGTGACTGCAATTTTTGAGTCACATGATCTTAAGACCTTACAATTGGAGAGACTCATTGGGAATCTAAAAACCCATGAAGTGGAGTTGAAGATTCAAAGCCAAGAGTACAATTTGGAGCCCAAAAAGAAGAGCTTGGCGTTGAAATCTAAAAAGGAAATTGAAAGTGAGACTGAAGAAAGTGAGGAAGATGAAGAAGGACTGTTTGTGAGGAACTTTAAGAAGTTTATGAGAAATCCTGAGAGGAGAAACTCATTTAGAAAATGTTTCAAAAAGAAGGATTTTTCCTACAACAAAGGCAAAGGAAAAATGGATGATGAAGAAGAATGTCCGCTACCGGAATGCTATCATTGCAAAAAGATTGGACATATAAGAAGCAAGTGCCCAAAATATCTGAGAGAGCAGAAAGAGAAGAGGCACGATAAGAAGTTCAAAAAGAAGGTTCTGAAGGCGGAGACTTGGGATGACACAACTTCTGAAGACTCAAGTGAAGTAAGCGATGAAGATATAGAAGAAGCAAATGTATGCTTGATGGGGAAAGAAAATGCGTCATCTGACGACGATAGCAGTGTCCAAAGCGACACTGAGGTAACTCCTCCATCTTATGATGATTTATATTCAAAATTTATGAAAACTTGCAAATTTTTGGATAAAAGCCTAAAGGAAATCGATTTTTTAAAATGTGAAAATAAAGATCCTTTGAAAGTAAATAAAAAGTTATCAAATGAGTTGAAATCTATTGGGAACGAGAAGGTAATTTGTCAAGAGTGTGATTGTTGGCACCAAAAAATGTACCAACTCCACGATCGCTGAAACTGAGGGATGGGGGGTGAGACTGTTGGGTGGCTGGTTACTTTGAGCTGAAGGAAAGGCTATTTTATTGATATAAAGCTTGAGTTACAGCTGAGGTTACAATAGAAAAGTATGAAAGAAACAGCATAAAACATGAAGAAAAAGGGGCCTGAAGGGAGATCGGAGAGGTCTCAGCGGTCACTCAAAGTTGAGACCGCTCAAACCACTGGCTGGGACTGGAAGCTCTCCCAAAGTCCAGAAACTGGTACCCCTACCCCTCTATTTATAGACGCAGGGGCCTGCCCGAATGGGCAGATCTGGAAGTAACGGGCTGCCTGGAACTGCTGAGATCGCCTGAGACCGCTACTGAGATCGTCCGGATGTGCTGAGATCGTCTGTTGAGACCGCTGAGATCGTCCGGACTGGACCTGCTTACCTGAACAGACCACATAAAATAGAGTCAGCATAGGACTAAGATCCTTCGGAGTGAGATTGCCCAGGAGGGGCGATCTCCCTCTGCGAGGTCGCCCGGAAGGGGCGACCTTCCCTGCTGCGAGATCGCCCGGGAGGGGCGATCTCCCTGCGAGATCGCCCAGGAGGGGCGATCTCTCCTCTGCGAGATCGCCCAGGAGGGGCGATCTCTCCTCTGCGAGATCGCCCGGGAGGGGCGATCTCCCTCTGTGAGGTCGCCCGGAAGGGGCGACCTTCCCTGCTGCCAGATCGCCCGGGAGGGGCAATCTCCCTCTGCGAGGTCGCCCGGAAGGGGCGACCTTCCCTGCTGCGAGATCGCCCGAGAGGGGCGATCTCCCTGCGAGATCGCCCAGGAGGGGCGATCTCTCCCCTGCGAGATCGCCCAGGAGGGGCGATCTCCCTCTGCGAGGTCGCCCCGAAGGGGCGACCTTCCCTGCTGCGAGATCGCCCGGGAGGGGCGATCTCCCTCTGCGAGGTCGCCCGGAAGGGGCGACCTTCCCTGCTGCGAGATTGCCCAGAAGGGGCGATCTCTCCTCTGCGAGATCGCCCGGGAGGGGCGATCTCCCTCTGCGAGGTCGCCCAGAAGGGGCGACCTTCCCTGCTGCGAGATCGCCCGGGAGGGGCGATCTCCCTCTGCGAGGTCGCCCGAAAGGGGCGACCTTCCCTTTGCGAGACCGCCTGGGTTCGACGAGATCGCCCCCCGGAGGAGCGAGATCGGCCCGGATCTCCGAAAATATCGCAATACCTGAAAAAGTTAGCTCGGAGGGGATCGCCGATTTCTGGGTAAAACATAATCCCTGCATTTTTTTAAGTTTTGAAAAAACTTCGAAAAAATTAAAACTTACCCACGAGAATCGCGATCCACCTTTCCTGTCATATTAAAGCGTGTATGATAGGAAAATGTAAATACCTGTGCGAACTTACTACCTCCAAGCATGCTTGAAAAACTCTCTCTCTATAAGAGAACTTGCGGCCATTTGATGTTATGTGAGTACCTGAAAAGAACTAGTGTGCACCTGCCTACCTCTGTAAAAGATCGGTTAGAGCAGGTATAAAAGAAACATATGTTACATGAGTACCTGGAGAGAAGATGTGAACACCCTTTTTTTGTGTACAAAAGATATTCTGAGCAGGTATGTGGAAAAGTAAAGATACATCAGGTACCTGGAACAACTTTTTGATCTTTATCTTGCCTATATTTGAGATAGAATCGATAATTTAAGAATGACTATCTTGTGGTTGTCAAAACTTTTTTGGAGAAGATATTAACTTTGGCCATTTGAAACTGCTTTGTTATGAAATAATTCGGATTTCAAATGGCGATCTTTAATATTCGAGATGTTTTGTAGAGGAATCAGATCATGATAATCCAAAAATGATATTTCTGAACTCTGTCATGTACTTTGATAAATGAAGGTACCAAATAATCCAAACTGCTCCTTCTGTGAATGAAAAATGAATCTTGAAAACATTGGTCTTTTGAGATAGAATATTGTCAAACTCAGTTTTTCCGACCGCTTCTTTGTTGAATAATAGAAGAAAAGACCTCATGAATAGTTTCATGTGCTTTAGATTGCTTGATAAATGGATGAGCACTCAAATTGTGATCTCAATTTCTCCAGACCGCCCAAAAATAAGTTGTTTTAAGATGACGATCACAGATGTCCCAAAACACCTGTCAAAAAAGCTTCTTTGAAGAGAACCAGTTAATAATCTTCAATACTTCAGATTGCCAGAAAGTCCTCGAAAAACTCTGAAAATCCCACCAGCAATCTCTAACATCCAAGTCCTGGAGGAAATTAAGCCTGCGGTCTGAAATGTTTCACTTCGCTGAAGAAACCAGAAAGACCAAATAAAACTCTGGAAATCCCACCGACAATCTTTAACTTCCAAATCTTGGAGAAAATTAAGCCGGAGGTCTGAAATGTTTCACTTCGCTGAAGAAACCAGAAAGACCAAATAAACTCTGGAAATCCCACCGACAATCTTTAACTTCCAAATCTTGGAGAAAATTAAGCCGGCGGTCTCAAAACTTTCAGATCGCTGAAGAAACCTGAAAAACCAAATAAAACTCTGGAAATCCCACCGACAATCTTTAACTTCCAAATCTTGGAGAAAATTAAGCCGGAGGTCTGAAATGTTTCACTTCGCTGAAGAAACCAGAAAGACCAAATAAAACTCTGGAAATCCCACCGACAATCTTTAACTTCCAAATCTTGGAGAAAATTAAGCCGGCGGTCTCAAAACTTTCAGATCGCTGAAGAAACCTGAAAAACCAAATAAACTCTGGAAATCCCACCGGCAATCTCTAACTTCCAAATCTTGGAGAAAATTAAGCCAGCGGTCTCAAAACTTTCAGATCGCTGAAGAAACCTGAAAAACCAAATAAACTCTGGAAATCCCACCGGCAATCTCTAACTTCCAAATCTTGGAGAAAATTAAGCCGGCACTCACGAATAACCCAGATCACTTTCCACTTCTTTTGAAGAACCATGCCTCTATAGAAAACCATGCCTGGCGATCACAAGAAATCCAAATTTCTTTCACCTCTTTAGAAAACCACGCCTGGTGATCACTTCCATCTAAGTCTAGGAGAGGATCAAGCCGGCGATCACAAATAACCCAGATCTCTTTCCACAAGGGAGAAATAAGAAACGGCAGTCTCAAATCCTTCAGATCGCTGAAGAACCTCTTTTTCAAATAAAGCTTTGGAGAACAACTAATCAGATCGCTGAAGAAACCAGAAAGACCAAATAAAACTCTGGAAATTCCACCGACAATCTTTAACTTCCAAATCTTGGAGAAAATTAAGCCGGCGGTCTCAAAACTTTCAGATTGCTGAAGAAACCTGAAAAACCAAATAAAACTCTGGAAATCCCACCGACAATCTTTAACTTCCAAATCTTGGAGAAAATTAAGCCGGAGGTCTGAAATGTTTCACTTCGCTGAAGAAACCAGAAAGACCAAATAAAACTCTGGAAATCCCACCGACAATCTTTAACTTCCAAATCTTGGAGAAAATTAAGCCGGCGGTCTCAAAAGTTTCAGATCGCTGAAGAAACCTGAAAAACCAAATAAACTCTGGAAATCCCACCGGCAATCTCTAACTTCCAAATCTTGGAGAAAATTAAGCCGGCGGTCTCAAATCTTTCAGATCGCTGAAGAAACCTGAAAAACCAAATAAACTCTGGAAATCCCACCGGCAATCTCTAACTTCCAAATCTTGGAGAAAATTAAGCCGGCACTCACGAATAACCCAGATCACTTTCCACTTCTTTTGAAGAACCATGCCTCTATAGAAAACCATGCTTGGCGATCACAAGAAATCCAAATTTCTTTCACCTCTTTAGAAAACCACGCCTGGTGATCACTTCCATCTAAGTCTAGGAGAGGATCAAGCCGGCGATCACAAATAACCCAGATCTCTTTCCACAAGGGAGAAATAAGAAACGGCAGTCTCAAATCCTTCAGATTGCTGAAGAACCTCTTTTTCAAATAAAGCTTTGGAGAACAACTAATCAGATCGCTGAAGAAACCAGAAAGACCAAATAAAACTCTGGAAATCCCACCGACAATCTTTAACTTCCAAATCTTGGAGAAAATTAAGCCGGCGGTCTCAAAACTTTCAGATCGCTGAAGAAACCTGAAAAACCAAATAAAACTCTGGAAATCCCACCGACAATCTTTAACTTCCAAATCTTGGAGAAAATTAAGCCGGAGGTCTGAAATGTTTCACTTCGCTGAAGAAACCAGAAAGACCAAATAAAACTCTGGAAATCCCACCGACAATCTTTAACTTCCAAATCTTGGAGAAAATTAAGCCGGCGGTCTCAAAACTTTCAGATCGCCGAAGAAACCTGAAAAACCAAATAAACTCTGGAAATCCCACCAGCAATCTCTAACTTCCAAATCTTGGAGAAAATTATGCCAGCGGTCTCAAAACTTTCAGATCGCTGAAGAAACCTGAAAAACCAAATAAACTCTGGAAATCCCACCGGCAATCTCTAACTTCCAAATCTTGGAGAAAATTAAGCCGGCACTCACGAATAACCCAGATCACTTTCCACTTCTTTTGAAGAACCATGCCTCTATAGAAAACCATGCCTGGCGATCACAAGAAATCCAAATTTCTTTCACCTCTTTAGAAAACCACGCCTGGTGATCACTTCCATCTAAGTCTAGGAGAGGATCAAGCCTGCGATCACAAATAACCCAGATCTCTTTCCACAAGGGAGAAATAAGAAACGGCAGTCTCAAATCCTTCAGATCGCTGAAGAACCTCTTTTTCAAATAAAGCTTTGGAGAACAACTAACCAGTGATTTTTAACATTTGAGACCATTTCTCTTAGAAAAATCTGGAACATTTCAACATAACTTCTTCATGGAAACCTTTATGTGAAATCAACCCAGCCCCAGCCCTATCGGCTAATAAAAGTCGGTAGCGGGAGCTCACAAATCAATGAACATAACCATTCTTTTAATCTCACCCAGATGTCTCAACTATTGATGGTAATCATCATATAGGAAGAGATTGAGGAAGAGAGGTTGGGAGAAAGGGGGTTGGGCTACCCACTACGCATCTGCGAGTGATTCAAGCGTGATGCGGTCGTTGTGGGTTTTATGACCCAGAGAAGAGAGAATTGGAGATGTTACTTCCATACTTCCTATCAAACAATAGGGATGGTATTTCTACCTTTCATATCCATGTCTACGTATTTCACGAGGTATTAACGTAAACAGGAAAAAGTAAAGTGATGATAAAGCTTTACCCGTTCCGGTTGATCTGGCCAATTTCTACTTTTCATATCAACGTATTTGTAGAAATATGAATGTAGACAGGTAAATGTAAGGAAAAGTAAAGTAATGAAAGAGTATTAAACGTACTTGGCTGGATGTCCGCAGTGAATATGGGTATGAAGGTTGATATAGCTGACTGCTGGAAAACATCCTTGCGATGATAGTTGCTTGTAGAACACAGATAACTGCTATTCTTATTACAAGCAAAACTTAGAAAATAAAAGATGCAGAAACTCCAAACAAATGGGAGACATACAAAACAAAATTGACACTATCTCATCTATATTTCTTGCATTTCTTTTATTGAATGAAAGAAAATTTTCTTTGTGAAGTGGTCTTTGCTCGAAAATAAGATCTTCATGTTATTAAGCAACATAATCCTGTAATTTTCCTGCCTTCAATAGTTGGTCTATCAATTTTCGGAGAGCACGACCATCTTCTGTATCATGACCAGAAGCTAAATGGTATTGGCAGTAGAGTTCTTGATTGCGTTTTGCAACATTAGACCTCATAGGACGGGGTCTTTTACACACTGGCATATTCTGAATAATTGGAAAAACCTCTTCCAAAGGGATATTCAACTGACCAAATCATTCTGAGTAAGTTTCATATTTAAATGTTGTAGGATCATAAGACATGATGGGAGAGACTTCCAAGAATGGAGATGGCATATCTTCTTGAGGTGGAGTAGACATATCCGGAGGAGATGAATGAGACTTGAACTGCTCATCTTGCGGAGGGATTTGTGATGAAGATGAATGATGATGATGATGATATCTATTCACCCGATGCCGCCTAGTGCGCCGGTTCCGAGAATTCATATAATTAGGATTCATTGCCTCACCTTGAATGAACCGGTTTGCTATTTCAATGAGGTGCCTATAAGACTTGGGCTCATTTGCGGTAACTTTGAATTTGAGAGGGCCTTCTTGGAGTCCGTTGATTAAAGCGACTTGAAACAGTTCTTGATCTGTACTAACAATTTGAAGAATTTCTCTCTGGAATCTATCGACATAGTGGGCGAGAGTTTCGTTAACTCCTTGCTTGATTTGGAAAAGGGCTGCGACACCTCTTTTCCGTTTTTTGTTGGTAGAAAACCTTAAGAGAAACATTCTCCGCAAATCCTCAAGGCAAGCAATTGATCCAGATGGCAAGCTATAGAACCATTCTCTTGCATGACTGTCAAGGGTCATAACAAAGAGCTTGCACTTGACGCCATCCATTAACGCTCTTAAAGAAATGGCTGACTCAAAGGCTTGGAGAAATGGCTGACTCAAAGGCTTGGAGATGGGAGAAGGGATCTTCTTTTCCAGTGAAGGTTGGCAGACGAGGCTCTCTAAAACTGTCAGGAGCAGTCACCCAACGAACTCTATCTGTGAAGGGAGAAGGATCTTCCTCTTCAACAAAATCTAGAGGAGATGAAGGATAATACGCATCAGCTGGGGCTGGAAAACTAGTACACTTTTCCTGAGGGTTAGACATTTCTATGGGACCTCCTTGGGCAACTGGCCTGAAAAATTCACGACGAGTAGAAGTGAACTCCTCAGCTTGGGGTGGCAAAGGAACAAATGGATCCACAAATCGAGGAGGAGGAGCTTTCTCAACAGGAGCCTGAACTTCTGGTATCTCCATTGAAACCCAGAAAACAGGAATTGCCGAAAAGGAAAAAAGCTGCGATAGCTTCCAAATGGAGTCGAATTTTGGAAATCTGAGGGCAGAAAATGCCTGAACGGGGTACCCAGTTCAATTTTTGGATATTTCAGGCCGAGACGGTCGCAACGGGCTTTGAATTTTTGAATTCCGACACCCGGATCAAAAGTTATGACTGTTTGAAGTTTTGGTGTATTTTAGGTCGAATTCACCGCAGCTGTTGTTTCACCAACTACTCAAAATCTGAAGGTCGCGTGTTTTCTGTTGGCACCAAAAAATGTACCAACTCCACGATCGCTGAAACTGAGGGATGGGGGGTGAGACTGTTGGGTGGCTGGTTACTTTGAGCTGAAGGAAAGGCTATTTTATTGATATAAAGCTTGAGTTACAGCTGAGGTTACAATAGAAAAGTATGAAAAAAACAGCATAAAACAAGAAGAAAAAGGGGCCTGAAGGGAGATCGGAGAGGTCTCAGCGGTCACTCAAAGTTGAGACCGCTCAAACCACTGGCTGGGACTGGAAGCTCTCCCAAAGTCCAGAAACTGGTACCCCTACCCCTCTATTTATAGACGCAGGGGCCTGCCCGAACGGGCAGATCTGGAAGTAACGGGCTGCCCGGAACTGCTGAGATCGCCTGAGACCGCTACTGAGATCGTCCGGATGTGCTGAGATCGTCTGTTGAGACCGCTGAGATCGTCCGGACTGGACCTGCTTACCTGAACAGACCACATAAAACAGAGTCAGCATAGGACTAAGATCCTCCGGAGTGAGATCGCCCGGGAGGGGCGATCTCCCTCTGTGAGGTCGCCCGGAAGGGGCGACCTTCCCTGCTGCGAGATCGCCCGGGAGGGGCGATCTCCCTGCGAGATCGCCCAGGAGGGGCGATCTCTCCTCTGCGAGATCGCCCGGGAGGGGCGATCTCCCTCTGCGAGGTCGCCCGGAAGGGGCGACCTTCCCTGCTGCGAGATCGCCCGGGAGGGGCGATCTCCCTCTGCGAGGTCGCCCGGAAGGGGCGACCTTCCTTGCTGCGAGATCGCCCGAGAGAGGCGATCTCCCTGCGAGATCGCCCAGGAGGGGCGATCTCTCCCCTGCGAGATCATCCGGGAGGGGCGATCTCCCTCTGCGAGGTCGCCCGGAAGGGGCGACCTTCCCTGCTGTGAGATCGCCCGGGAGGGGCGATCTCCCTCTGCGAGGTCGCCCGGAAGGGGCGACCTTCCCTGCTGCGAGATCGCCCGAGAGGGGCGATCTCCCTGCGAGATCCCCCAGAAGGGGCGATCTCTCCTCTGCGAGATCGCCCGGGAGGGGCGATCTCCCTCTGCGAGGTCGCCCGGAAGGGGCGACCTTCCCTGCTGCGAGATCGCCCGGGAGGGGCGATCTCCCTCTGCGAGGTCGCCCGGAAGGGGCGACCTTCCCTTTGCGAGACCGCCTGGGTTCGATGAGATCGCCCCCCGGAGGAGCGAGATCGGCCCGGATCTCCGAAAATACCGCAATACCTGAAAAAGTTAGCTCGGAGGGGATCGCCGATTTCTGGGTAAAACAGTGATCACTCTTCGACAAGGATAAAAGAACTTGAAAACACTATTTCTAAGTCCGATCAAAAAATTGATCAACTTCTAAAAGAGAAAAAGGACTTAGAAAAGGTTGTCAAAACTTCTCATTCTCAATTAGAGAATTACAAGAATTTTTTTGCAAATCGATGTGGCATGATAGTAAAAGAAATTTCAATTTTAAAGTCCAAAGTAAATGAATTGAACATGGCAATTGGAAAATTTGGTGTTAGGAAAAAAATCTCTGGATATGATTTTAGGCAACCAATGCCATGGGTCAGCAAAATTTGGACTAGGATACGTGAAGCTCTGGAAGCTATCGGAAAATTCCGACAGCTGCTGTCGCCAGCGACAGCTCCAGGTTCAGAAAACCTCTTTTTCAAAATAAAATTTTTCTAAGTCCACACATAAAGATGTTTCCTCCAGCAAGAGTCCAGAGAAACCATTAAAGAATGGTTCCTCACTATTCATTGCATGTGCCAAATGTCATCGATTTGGTCACATCTCGGACTCATGCTGGAAGAAAGGAAAAGTTAGTGTTAAACAAATTTGGGTACCTAAGGCTTCCACCTATACCATGGGAGGGACCACTTGGGTAACCAGATCTTTACTCTTATCATCTTTTTAGATGTCCGTTCAGGCTAGGAACAAGGAAGACGTGTGGTATTTGGACTCTGGATGTTCAAAACACATGACGGGCGATAAATCAAAGTTCCTTAGCCTGGAGATGAAGAAAGGTGGAACAGTGACATTTGAAGATAATGGCAAGGGTAAAGTCAAAGGCATTGGAGTAGTAGGTAACGAAGAATTTAAAATTTCAAATGTTTTATATGTTAAAGGTTTGAAACATAATTTAATTTCTATTAGTCAACTATGTGATAAAAATCTAAATGTTTTATTTGACTCTAGCTCAAACCTTTGCAAAATTATTGATTCTAAAACAAGCGAAATCATACTTACTGCACCAAGAATAAACAATGTCTATACAATCACTTTTCATGATTTATCTCATTCTACACTTAAATGTTTTATTTCAAAGAATGATGAACTTGAATTATGGCATAGGCGACTAGGACATTCTAGTGCTAAACGAATAGTAAAGCTTTCAAAGAATAAAATAATTAAAGGTTTACCGAATTTAAATGGAAATCTTTCATCATTGTGTTCACCATGCCAAAAAGAAAGTTTACTAAATCATTGTTTAAGAGCAAAAATGTTATTTCTACTTCTAGACCTTTATAGTTAGTACATATGGATTTATTTGGTCCAATTACTCAAAGTCTAGGAGGTAGAAAATATACATTTGTTATTATTGATGATTATTCTAGATTTTGTTGGACACTATTTTTAAATTCAAAATCTGATGCTTTTGATGAATTTGTAAAACTAATTTCACGTATTCAAAATGAACTTGATTTAAAAGTAAAATGCATTAGATCAGATCATGGAGGAGAGTTTGATAATGAAAAATTTATTTCATATTGTAATGAATTTGGGATAAAACACAAATTTTCCGCTCCTCGCACACCACAGCAAAATGGTGTAGTGGAGAGGAAAAATAGATCACTTCAAAAATTAGGACGTACTATGCTTTGTGAATTTAAATTGCCAAAATATTTTTGGTCCGAAGCGGTTAGTACTGCATGCTATATTATTAATCGTGTCATGATTCGTCCTACATTACAATTAACTCCTTATGAAATTTATTTTCAAAGAAAACCAAATGTATCTTACTTTAAAGTTTTTGGTTGTAAATGCTTTATTTTGAATACAAAAGATAACTTAGGTAAATTTGATGAAAAATGTGATGAAGGAATTTTCATTGGTTATTCTTCAACTAGCAAGGCCTATAGAGTTTATAATAAACGTACTAAAGTGGTTGAAGAAACTATTCATGTAAAATTTGATGAAAACATTTCTTGTGTAGAAAATACTAAAGTTGCAGGTCATGAGAAAAATGAAGATGTGGAACAAAATCTGAAGAAAAAAGATGATGATGATGATGATGATGATGATGATGGTGAAGAAGAAGAAGAACAAGGATATGTACCTCCAACCGAGCTAAGGTTCTCAAAAGATCATCCACAAGAATTTGTTATTGGAGAACCATCAAGTGGGGTACGTACACGTTCTAATTTACATGAAAGTTTTTCAAATTTATGTTTTGTCTCTAATATAGAACCAAAAGATGTTGCCACCGCTTTAAATGATGAATCTTGGTTTTTAGCTATGAATGAAGAACTTAACCAATTTGAAAGAAATAAAGTTTGGACTCTTGTTGATAGATCTAGTGATCATCCAGTGGTAGGAGTCAAATGGGTTTTCAAAAATAAATTAGATAGTGACTCTAGGGTCACTAGAAACAAAGCTAGGCTTGTAGCGAAAGGATATAATCAAATTGAAGGGGTATATTTTGATGAAACATTTGCACCCGTAGCACGATTGGAAGTAGTTAGAATTTTTGTTGCATTTGCTAGTCATAAAAGATTCAAATTGTTGCAAATGGATATTAAAACTGCATTTTTAAACGGGTTGATTAAAGAAGAAGTTTATGTTGAACAACCCTCAGGATTTATAAATGAAAATTTCCTAATCGCGTATATAGATTGCTAAAAGCTTTGCATGGTTTAAAACAAGCACCACGAGCATGGTATGATAGATTGACTTTATATTTATTACAAAATGGTTTTAAAATGGGTGGTGTTGATTGTACACTCTTCATTAAGCAAGTTGATGATAATTTAATTGTTTTACAAATTTATGTTGATGATATTATTTTTGGAGCCACTATTGAAGAGTTATGTAATTATTTTATTAAAATGATGAAAAGTGAATTTGAGATGAGCATGGTAGGAGAACTAAAATATTTCTTAGGATTTCAAATTATTCAAAAACATGATGGAATTTTTATAAACCAATCAAAATATATACATGATGTTTTGAAAAGATTTGGATTTGAAAATCTTAAACAAGCTAGTACTCCTATGAGTGTCTCTTTGAAATTAGGAAAAGATGAAAGTGGAATATCCATATATCAAACTTTATATAGAGACATGATAGGTTCACTTTTATACTTAACCGCTTCTAGACCAGATATTATGTTTTCAGTTTGTTTATGTGCTAGATTTCAAGCCGATCCCAAAGAATCACATTTAAAAGCGGTTAAAAGAATCTTTAGATATTTAATTGGCACATCTAAACTTGGTTTGTGGTATCCACACAGTGATGATTTTACTTTATTTGGTTATTCTGATTCTGATTATGCTGGTTGTTCACTAGATAGGAAAAGCACTAGTGGCACTTGTCACTTTTTAGGCCCTTCACTCATTTCATGGTCGAGTAGGAAACAGAATTCTGTTGCCCTCTCAACCACCAAGGCCGAATATATCGCACTTGGTAGTTGTTGTGCGCAAGCTCTTTGGATGAAACAAACATTAGAAGATTTTAATATTAAACAACAAACTATTGAATTATGGTGTGATAATAAAAGTGCAATTGATTCAACATACAACCCGGTCCATCATTCAAGGTCTAAATACATTGATGTGAGACATCATTTTATTAGAGATCATATTAAAAAATAACCACATTAAAATTTCATTTATAGGCACGGATAATCAACTAGCGGATATATTCACTAAACCGTTACCTGATTCCCGTTTTTCTATGCTTAGGCTAGAATTGGGAATCCTAGACATTTCACAATGATTATATCACTACTTATAACCTATAAAATTAAGAACATCACAATAGCTATACATTTTAAAAAAGAAAAACTAAATCATAAACGATCAAAACATAGACATTCACCAACATAAATCATGTCCAAATATTAAAAATTATTACAGAACTTTAATAATAGAGTACTTAAAATGTCTCATAAAAGAAGTTCACAAAATTAAGGAGAGATTTGGGCTGGGAAGCTATCGGATGGCGACAGTAGGATATCGGATGGCGTTAGCTCCCAGAAGTCATTTTCAATCTGAATCCTCCTCATTTTGACTGCCTGCTCCACTGCTTTCTGGAAGATCATAAACTTCTATTCTTCTCTAGCTTTTTCATTCCCTGTTTCTATTAATGTTCATATGATAATTTTTTAATCTTGCATAAATGATTCTTCATGTGTTATTTTTCGTAAAAATAGCTTAACACATGATTATGATGTTCAATCTTAAGTTATCATTATAATGACACTTTCATATAGGAATTAAGAATTGTTTTCGCATGCCTCTAAGTATAAGAAATCTTTTATCTATGACAATGAGCAATCACAAACACTTACTTTGCAAATACATGTTAATAAAATTTATTTTATACATACATCATGATTGATCGAACATAACAAAATACATTTCATAAATGCTACCTTCAACTTTGCTACTTTGCACTTATTCAAATTATACTATTTTTTGCATGCAAGTGAATTCGGAGATCCTTTACATACATAAATATAAAAAAAAATCAAATGCAAAACATATATTTTGCCAAAAAATGTGAAAGAAATAAATTAAAAAAAATGAAAAGGATCCTCCACCAAGCACTACTTAGCCTCCTGATAAGTCTTAATGAGCATTGTGAGGTTAAGCACCTTGGAAAGAATTGTAAAGTGTCTTGTTATGCAAAACCAAAATGGTCCTTTTATGTATACTTGCAAAGTTTTTATAAGTTCATAAGTTTGGCTTTATGTATATTTATGTTATGTTTAACAATTCCATGATCATGTATATTTTAAATATACGCATATGTATTCTTTCTCAAAGTATCACAACTACACTTCATTGTTATTTATAAAATTTCTTCTTATGAGAATTGGACCGAAATGATTCAATATTCTATTTGCTAATGTGTCTTTCTCTGATAATAGAACTTGAATCTCATAAGGGTTAAGTATATTTGCTTTATGTATATTGATAACAGATAACTAGAATGCTTGGCCTCATCTCTAAGGTTTCCTATCTCGATATCATATCACTTACAAAGCTTCCGCTAGTGTACTCCAACTTTCCCTATATTCTTTCTTATTTTCTACCATATCTCTATGATACTCCTTCCTCGTCTCTATTCATTACTTTTGATAATATCAAAGGGGGAGAAGATAATATGAAATCACTTAAATCACTTAAAATACTTAATTGATACACATAGCATACATGTAGGGGGAGTTTATATGTCGGGGAAGAATATTTTTAGAAGGAGCTAATATTAAGGGGGAGATCATATTAAGGGGGAGATCATGTAGATCATATGTTCACACTTGTAGACACATGATATACTTTTCAATATCTTTATAGGATTTATTTGAATTCTTTTTATAAGGATTTGTTATTATCAAAATGGGGAGATTGTGGAGCATGCGTTCCGCACTCGTCCGATTTGAGAATAACAAATCCCGAATGTATTTGATCCTATTTTTGATTAATGGTGTGCAGATAACAGGTGCAAGAATAACATGTTTGCAATTGGAGCAAAATACCGATTTTCCAGAAATTGGAGCTATCGGATTTCCGACAGCAGTACCGGATTTCCGACAACGCACAATTTCTTCCGTTCTCCGATTTCTACTCAACGTTTTAGAGCTATCGGATTTCCGATAGCAGTAATGGATTTTCGACAGTGCACGATCTTCATGTAACTCTACGACGTGCAGCAGTTACGCAAGCTAACGGATATTCGATAGTGCTATCGGATATCCGACAGCCCACGTCTCAACCACGACACAATCACGATCGCCACTCTCCGCAAAAATGCTGAATACATGGGACACGTGGCACCTCTGGAGCTATCGGATTTTGGCGATAGCTAGCTAACGGATGGCGTTATCTCTCTTTTATAAAAAGGGCTCAGAACTTCGTGTAATTCAAGCTTTGAAAATTCTAAGTCCTTTCCTGAGTGCATACGAACCAGAGAGCTCCAGAACCTCATCAACTCCCATTTGTGCTTAGAAGGTTTGAAATTGAAGACGAGATCGGACGTGCTTCTACAACAACGATCATCTCGAGGCTTCAACCTTCCTTTCAGAGATCTGAATTTCTAGGGAGTTCTTCATTTGATTTTGTATTTTCATTTATATACATTTCACTTTGTATTGGTAGGGAAATCGTCTCCTTGTGTGTGACGTCTAAGTCCTTGCGTGGCTTAGGGGAAAATTGCTTCCTTGTGCGGAGCGTCCAAGTCCTTGCGTGGCTTGGTAGGAAATCGCAGCCTTTTGTGCTACGTCTAGATCTTGGGAAGATCTAGAGGATAGGCTTGGGCTTGGTCTAGGGAGAGACAAGTGATAGCCTTCCGATCCTTGAGAGAAGGATTGGTAAACTCAAATTGTTAAAAGTTTATTATCATATTTGTGCCTTGATCTTAAGCATTGTTAAGATCATTTTTATTGTATGTGAATTTCATGATTAAAAAATTATGACTTTTTCTTTAATTGCAAATTTGGTTGCTTAATCTTTAACTTAGAAATTTGTGTTTGAGTTAATTTAAAAATTACATTGGTTTGAAATTTTTATAAGTAATTTTTAGAAAAGTAAAATTTGTTTAAAAATTCTTAAGTAAAAAATTATAATTTAAACACACCCTTATTCACCCCCCCCCCTCTAAGGGCGTCACACGATCCAACATGTTTACCCTAATTCAAATCAGAGAGATTACTCACAAACATTTTGAAAGTGCAAAGTGTGCCTCTAAGTATACTCTAGAGGGGGTGAATAGTTTTAAATATTTTCTATCCTATTTGTTCACACACAATAAAAACAATAAGTGATTATGCAATCAGCCAAGCCAAAGACAGAATAAGATAAATACAGTTTGCTGAAAATATACACATAATTAATAAATAGGGACAACACAGAAAATCAATACACAGAAGACACAAGGATTTTTATAGAGGTTCCCCAAAATATGGGCACTCCTCTCTTCTACCTCCCTGATAGGATTGCACAACCTGTGCCTGAGTCTTTTGATAAGGAGACTGTTAGAACCACTGAGTCTTTTGATAAGGAGACTCTTAGAACCATTGAATCCTTTGGAAGAGGGATTAATAAAACTCTTTACAGTTTAAGAAGAAAGTAAGAAGAAAGTAAGAGGGAGAAGAAAAGAATTCTGTTCTCAGAATTCTTTAGAAGCTCTGATGCTGCTTTTGTCTTTCACAGGATCTGAAAAGATGATCCCTTGCTTATGATAGTGATGATTTGCAAGGGTTGTTTTGCTAAATCCTTTTCTCTGAGCACTCCTTGAAATTCAGCTGCTGTATGGTGATGAAGAAGAAGCAACTGTATGTATTCCTGTGCAGAGAGAGCAATTCTGTATTTCTGTCTTGTAGGGTTTTAGTAGAAAGAAGATTATGGCCCTATTCAACAGAAAGAATAATGTAATAACTCTATTGTTCTTCTTCTTCCCTTTTTTCCTACTTATCCTGTATGATTGGGATTTCAAAAACCTTTCTTCTTTTGAGCTGTCTTGGAAAGAAATTCACCTAATTTCCTTTCTTCTTTTGTTCTCGACCAGTCAATCCATTTTGAATACCTTCCAAAAATGATTTGCAGTGTCCTGGAAAGCTCCATTCTATTCTTGGCAATAAACAAGCCGTTGGAGAACTGTCTCTTGCCTGGTGGTCCTTCTGAAAAGGTCTCAAAAGAACAATATAAAAAAGCTTCATTTTTCTCACTGTATTCGACGCTGCGTTGACTTCATCATTCTTCATGTCGACGCACCTCTGAGTTCTTATCGACGTAGCTTCGAAATCCTTCTTAGCTTTGGCTGAACTCAGATGTCGACGTTACGTTGATCCCTTATCGACATATCCGTCGATTTGAAGCCTTGGACTTGAGCTCTTCACTTCTGCGTCGAATTGTAGTATAAGTTGCGTCGACTTGTTAGATGGCTTCGACAAGCTCTTCCTTCTGCGTCGAGTCCCTTTCGACGTTGGGTCGACTTTACTTATACTTTGACAGACTGAATATGTTGCTTCGACTTCTAGTAAGAGTATGTCGATATCAAGTCGAAGTTGCGTCGACTTTCATTCGACGCAAGTATTAACTTGTTTTGGGATTGTCTTGACTTGGCCTTGACACTCTATGGTGAGTGTGACATCCTAAGACATCTAATGACCAATTTACCCTTGCTATACAATGTGGGTAATATATCCTAAGAAGTAAAATCACTTATAGTTAATTTGTTAAGTTAAATCAAAAGGGGTTTTCCCAACAATCTCCTCTATTTATCTTAACAAATTTTACAGATTGTTTAAAGTGATTTTATACATACTTTAACATAAACACAAATACAACCAAAGCATACATAGGTAACAAAATATGATAGAATAAAATCACAGGACATTTCATACATTGTCAAGTAATTATATTGCTCACCATAGTTGTTTGCACCAGATAATATAATATGGACAGAATACCAGAGATTTAATGTTCCTTCTCAGTAGTTTTCCTTTTTCTGGAGAAAACCTTTGGTATTACATTCCTTACAGCAAATGTAATAGATTCATTCTCTTCTTTAACAGGACTCCTGAGAGATTCTTCATTGATTTGACCTTCTTTGAGAAGCTCCCCCTGAGATTGTGCATTCTCTTCAGCATCCTGAGCAGCTTCCTGAGCAATTTTTGATACCTCATCTAGAAGTAGATCATCTTCAAGGAGCTCACCCTGATTTGATGGATGCTCTCCCTTGTTTACTGCAGGAAATTCTTCAGCTAGATCTTGTTCAATTGTAAGAGGCTCACCCTGAACATTTGCATTTAGAATATCTTGATTTACTGTTTGGAATATAGTAAGTTTATCAGGATCTTCATCATCCTTGTCCTTCTCCTGTACATTCTTTTCAAGATTAGACCTTTCCTCCTCCTGAATTTTCTCCCCTTTCTTAACCTTGCTGACAAGAGAGGTTAAGAACTCTTTAGTGACCATGTAGGACGATATAGCTATCTTGAGAGACATGAGTGACTCTTTTGATTCTTAGACTTTTGCCTCCATCTGAGAGTATTTCTTATTAAATCATCTGGCTTGATTGGCCAGTAGGTCAGCAAATGTACTGGATGCCAACCCTACTGCCTTAGAGATGGCTTGTTCAATGTCAAAAGATGTAGTGTGGGAAAGAGAGGTAGGTTGGGGTGTGTGTAGAATGGCTGGAGGGAATGCTGTGAGATTCTCATTAAAATTTGGGGGATCTTGGTGAACAGGAGAGAGGGTTTGATACACCTCTGGAGAGATATGGTATTGTGGTGGTGGGGGAGCAGACAGATTGTCTGTGATTATGGTGGATGGTTGTTGCTGAGGCCAGAGAGGAATTTGAGGTGCAGGATATGTGGGAGGAAAGGATGGACTAGCCTGGTTGAACTGGGCATGATCAACATCTGGTTGATTATCTGGTTGACTTGTTGGAGTGTCCTGAGGAGGAATATTATCCCTTGAGGGATCTGGTAGATGTCTCTCTAAATCTTGAGGAGCTGGAGAAGGAGGGGGTGAGGTTGGAGCTTGACCAGGCTTCAAAATTTTCCCGGTCCATTTTGAAAAGATGTCTATATTTATTCTTTTCCCTGGAGGAATAGGCACTCCTTTGGACTTGCACACACTTGGATAGTGTTGAAGTAGAACTTGGCTCATTATTCTCATATATGCATTCTCCTTATGAGAGTATTTATGACCAATTAATTTTAGGAGACATCTCCCCCAATTTATTCTCTTGTTGAGCACTAAGGCCCCCATGATCTGCAGCTGCTACTTTGGTATGACATCATGTGCTGAAATTTTACAGAGCAGCACCTTTCCCACTATGTCAGCATCCTGTAATCTTCTGCAAGATCAATCTTCTTAAGATTGATGGCCTTCTCTTTCCTGAACTTCATGATCTATAAAACTTTCTTAGTCTCTTCCCCTGTTAACTCATCAGACTTATCACCTATCAGTAGATCAAAGGTGTGAGATAATACTTCTTCTGTAATGTTTATATAAGTTCCAGATATATTCCCATTGAGGGATCCATCCTCTCCCATATGAATATTTTCCTTGAGCTCTGTCAGCTCTACATCCAGTATCTTGCATCTGGTAGAGATTAACTTTGTTAACCCAGCAGTCTAAAACAATCCAAGGATGGCCTTGAAGTTATCCGATGCTGCGTTGAAGGAATCCACGTCCACATCAAATCTAGAGTTAATCTTAGGAGGGGCCATTGTCTCTTTTGTGAAGTACCTACAAGGAAGAGAGAAGATAAGAGAGAGAGAGAGAGAGAAAGAGAGAGAAGAGCACGAGAGAACTAGAGAAGAGGAGAGCACAAGAGCAAAGAGAAGAGAATTTGAAAGCATAATGAATTCGACGCCAATCTTTCTTAAAAGAAGATGGTTCGTCGCTACTTAGAGTTTTATCTGAAGCACCGTCGAAAAGATTAATAGTCAGCACGCCAAAATTAGCTTCTAAAGGTAAAGCTGCGTGCGCTTGTCATGTTGACGTTGCGTTGATTAGAACTCGATGCATCTTCGAATTTGACGAGCAGCTATTAATTTGACATATCCATCGATACGAAATCAACGGTGCGTCGAATGTTTTTCAAATTCTCTGATCTGGACGACTCTCGAAGCAAGCGTCGAATAGACTTAGATAGTACGTCGACTTCTATTCGACGCAACTCTGAATTAGCAATGACATATTTCTCTCGATGCAGGTGTCGAGTAGAAATAGACAGAACGTCGAATTCTATTCGACGCAACTCTGAATGAATAGTTCTGTTTTTTTAGAAAGTTCTTGCTGTTTTTCCCAGCAATGATTTTTATTGAAAATAGTATTTATACTATTATTTTCATGAATTATAAACTCATCAGAGAATTGTGGAGTATAGATTACTCCCATTGCATATGAGTTGTTTATAATTGATCACCAACTTCTTTCCTTTCCCATCACTTTCTCTGGGAAAAGAACTTTACATCTTCCTGCACAAGTAACTCAAACATCAGAAGGTACCCAGGTTACTTTGGCCCCTTTGCTTTTACCATTATAAGGTTCTATAAAAGAGTAGAATGGTCTTTCATGATATCCCTTTGGATGACAGAGAGTGAATTTATCAAACCTTGATCAATTATTTTGATACTTCAGATGTGTATAAAATGTATCTAAATATAATAAATCAACAGAATGATTAATTATATTACTTTTGGTTTTAACCTTTTGATTATTATTGGTTAGTTTCTCTGCATTACTCTTGCATAGAGATTCCTTTTCTTTGTTTAGATTTACTTTATTAACTATAGTTATTGTATCTGGATGATTAATATCCTGATCCTTATTTATTGCCCCTCCCTCACTAGATTGATAGTCACTAGGTCTAATGAATCTAACTGGACTTTTCCAAGCAGGTTTCCTAGGGACTTCTGTGTTAGTGCATGGGTTTGCTCCTAGACCTAGGTGCTTAAATCTCATGGAGAGATTTTGTGTAATATTTTTGAGCTTTTGACTCCTCCCATTGAGTGAGTCTTCAAAGGCCTTTGCCTTTGTTAGCTCTTCCTTTAGTTTTAAGTTTTCTTTTCTTATTTCAGCTAGTTCTGATTCCTTATTATGAATCTCTTTTCTTAAGTCTTGATTTCTCAAATATAGTTGATCTTCTTTTAGGTTTTCTAGTTCTAACCTAGATGTTTCTATTTCTTTTTGTACCTTAATATGATCATTGCAGAAATCATTAAAGCAGTTTTTGAAATCATCAGAATTAAAATCAAAATTGTCAAACAGGGATACCTACTCTTCTTCATTATCTAAGGAGACCCCCCAATGCCATCAAGTAGACAGCTTCTGCTTCTGCTTCTTCATCACTCTCAGATGAAGAGGAGCTTAACTCTGCTTCAGTGTCACTCCAGGTTTCAGCAATGAACCCCTTGTCCTTCTTCTTGTCTTTCTTCCTGAAAGACTTCTTCATTTGTTTCTTTTTGCTGCTGCTCCTGTCCCTTTGCTCTTCCGGACAGTCAGGAGCAAAGTGCACTGGTTTGTTGCAGGAGAAGCAGCTCACTTCCTTCTTTGAAGTCTTATCAAACATAGGCTTTGAGCTCCACTCTTTTCTTCTTGAGTCCTCAGTCTTGACCCATTTTCTGAATCTCCTTGCCAAAAGACTGGACATCTCATCTTCAGGAGTGGAGGGCTCTCCTTCACCAGCATTTAAGGCAAGATTCCTCTGAGTAGGAGTTGATGTTAGAACATGGTCTTTTGCATCTCCTAGGTTTGAGAATAACAAATCCTATGTGCATTTGATCTTATGTGTTTAAGTGTGCAGAAAACAATGCCACATGACTCAAGGATAACATAAGAAGGTTGCCCCCAAGTTTGAAGCCAGAATTCCAACATGTCCACTAGCGTCGGCGGTAGAACCTAGCGCTGGTGCTAGCTCTGATTAGGCAAGTTCAGGCAGCAAGTATAGAAGGTGATAACGCTAGGAGGTAGCGGATAGCGCAGAAGGTAGCGAATTGCGCAGTCGGTAGCGCGGAGCACAGGAGGAATTTTGGAAAGGTTTCCTTGGAATGAAGATACGCACGCGGAGAATGTTTCCTAAACAGGGATAGCGTCGATGGTAGGGCTAGCGCATACGCTAGCTCCAAGGCTATAAAAAGGACCCCTCTTCTCTCGTTTTCAAGACACATCCTAGAGAGAGGTCCAATGCCAAAATTCTAGAGCCTTATTCTGCCGAGAGTTCATCTCCCACCAAAAGCTTAGAGAGTTTCTGAAGGAGGACTTCATCATGCTATATCCGAAGGGCGATCACTTCAACCTTGCATATTCTACAATGATCTCTCATCTCCGACTTCAGAAGTTTCTTAGAGGGAGTTTATAATATTGTGCTTGCTATTTTATTTCATTTCTTTTGTAACCATTTAGAAAATTCGTCTCGTGTTGGCGACTAGGTCTGTGTAGGACTTAGGGAGGAATTTGCCTCGTGTTGGCGACTAGGTCTGAGTAGGACTTCGGGAGAAATTCGCCTCGTGTTGGCGACTAGGTCTAGGGGTGCTCGAGGCCATATCTGAGGGAGGATTGGCTTGAGAGCCTTGAGGTCGTACCCAAGATAGATAGGATAAAGCCACCGGTTCGTGGGGATACGAGTCGGGATAGAAAATGAAAAATTCATTTTATTATTCGCCTTCGATTTCTAGCGTTATAAGAAATCAAGTTTTGTAATCCTTCATTTCATATTAATAAAATCATGTCTCTATTTGATTTCAATTGTTTTACTTGATTTCTCTCTATTTTAATCTCTTATTATTTCAAGTATATCAAAATATATTAAAAGTTTTAAAACCCTTATTCACCCCCCCCCCCCTCTAAGGGCGCCTATCGATCCAACAAGTGGTATCAGAGCGATTTTATTCCAAAATAGTGTAACAACCGGAAATAATGGCGTCTCATGATCTCGCTTCTATTAGTGGGGGTGATTTTTATGTTGAAGAAAAATCTCTTGGACCACCATTATTTTAAGGGAAAAATTATAAAGGGTGGAAAGTATTATTGGAAAAGTTTATTAAAACTTTAGATATCGAAGCGTGGAATATATGAATAATAAGACCAGCGGATGAAACAAATAAAAAAGAACGTCACCTAAATGCAAAGGCCTTGAATTGTATTTTTTGTGCTTTATCTCAAAAAATTTTCAAATTGATATATTGCTTTTCTAGTGCATACAAATTATAGAAATTTCTTGAAGAAATGTATGATTCTCCATCTACAAGTATGGAACAAACACAAGAATTGGAGAACATACAAGCTTGCACGGATGTTCAAGAATGCTACTCTCATGATGAATCAATGGAGTGCACATCAAGTGGAAGAGAAGAAGAAATCTTATCTTTGGAAGAGGAGTGCCAAATAGATGTCAAAGGAACTATTTGTTCAAATCTTGCCTCTTCCAATAGCAATTTAAGGAAATCAAATTCTTCTCTTTTTATGACAAATTCCATTTACGCATTACATATACTACAAAGTGCTAAACGTAAAATGAAGAAATAGAAAATCGTTAATGAGAAATTTCGCTTAGAAAATATAGGTTTGAAAGCAAAAATTAATGTAGAATCATATTCTAATTCATCTAGTTTTACCCATGTTTCTTTAAAAGAAAATATTACACCTTGTATAGAATTGAATGATTTAAAAGAAAAATACAAGGAACTTGAAAAAGAACTTCTTTTGTTAAAAGAACATAATAAAAAAATTGTCTTTAGAAAATTCAACTTTGAAAAGTGATTGTGCTAGATGCCAAAATTATAAAATTGAAATCAAGGAGATGGATGAAACATTTGAGGAATTTAGAAATAACTATCAAACTCATATTGACTCTATTGTTTCCACTCTTAAGAATAGCACAATTGCTTATAATAAAGCTAGACATAATCTCAAAGTTAATAATTATGAATTGAAAAATAAAGTTTACTTGCTTAAAGAAATTATAAAGAAAAATTCTCAACACATAAATTCAAAATATAAAGCAAATTCCAAAGGCAAGTTAAATATGAATTTTCATAATCTATCTAAGCAGAATATAGGAAATAAAAAACAACAAAAGCTTGTAAATGAAATTCCAAATCCCTATCATCATTATCATTTACAACATAATTGTTCTTCCAACATAAAATTAAATGCAAACAAATTTCCTTTAAATAATAAATTCAAATATCATTTTATCCAAATATTCAAGTTAATCACAATGGAAATTTGATATATAGGAATAACATTAAACCAAGGTTTGAATGGATACCTAAAATTAAAAATGAGACATTAACTTCACATGATAGGACTCATTCATCACTATCTACCCACAAACCTACACGTTATATTTGAGTACCCAAAGGAACACAAAACTTGGTCCCCTTTGGATACCTAAATCTCTTATTTATTAGGTATCAACAAATGCATGAAGTAGAAACTTTTCAAAATGAAATATACAAATTTCTACTTCATGATATGCTTTAATGTCTCTTTATTTTTCTTTTTATTTTCTTTTTAAGCTATCTTGTCATGGTCATCTTATATATTATTAGAAATATGATTTTATCTCTTAAAGCTTAATAAGTTTATAAATCAAATTGATCAAAATTTAAAGTCATATTTTATTCTGATGACCTATCTATCTTTCTTATATTCATTGCCAATAAATATCTTATATTATCCACATAAGTCAAACTCTAAATTTGTTATGAGATATTTATCTAAATTAATAAAATCATGAACTTCATTTTTCTCTTTCAAAATTTTTTGAGTCTATAAATTTTAAATATTTAATTTGGGTAGCAACCAATAGTACTTAAATATCTTGAGAAAGGGAGATTTGGGATGTCACCCCATTACATCTCCTAGTACCGGTGCGAACCCCTCACATGGTAGACCTCGGGAAGTCTAAAATCCATATTAAATTGTTAAGTCCAACTAAAAGTTTAGCAAAGATCAAATTAATTATAGACTCGTGCGTACTCTTACAATAATCGAAAAAGAAAAACTATCATTTTAGAAAAGTATATATATTCATAATTCGTGATTGAAAATAAAATCATAAAAGTCATATTGATCAAATATATCATCATTCTAAAAATTCAAATAAGCTCATAATTTTAACCTAATCGTTTTATATGCCCATGATCATATACCAATATTGTATGTCTCACAATAGCGGTGGCGTAGGATTGGATGCATTAGAGACCTAACCTCTAAGTCATGTCTTGTCCTTAACAAGGGAGGGTTCCAGTGGGGCTTTGCGGCACTGGGGGAAAGAGTGCTAGGTTGAGAGTTCTCTAGTGTATGCATATGGGAGTAACACCCCAACCTACGACATGTGTGCAGATCCTCATGCCCATCCGTTACTTAGTACGGGGCTAAGGTGCAGACATATAGTCTGGGTATTTTTTTTTTATCTAGGGCATACCTATTTTTTATGCATGAACATTATTTTTTAATCACTAAAATCATGCATATTTGATTTGTTCAATCATGTCTTCTTGTGTTTACATTTCCTAACTTTTTCAGTTTACATTATTTTGATAAACACAAGCCTTAGAAAAATCAAAATGAAGATTTAAGAAAATATATTTCATGCGATGTTTAGTCATATAAGAAAACGCTAATATTTCATGAAATTTGCACTATCTAGACATCTCCTAAAATTCTAAAATTTCTGCATGAAACTAATCTTTGGACACTTCATCAAAATCATTAAACAAAATTTTCAAAATCTCAATATTTTGCTCACTGTCGCCCGCGCTAGCACTAGCGTCGGCGCTAGCTCGAGTGTCCAATTTTCTGTGTTTTTAAAATTTTGAAAAATCACTAAAAATATATTCTTTTATATGTACTACTTATTTTTATCTTTATGCCATTGTGTGATGTTTGTAAAATCAAATATAAAATCACAAAAATATTTGTTTTCTCTTCCTTTCTTTGTTTATTTGTCTGACTTCTATTTCCATATGCAAAAAATCAAATACAAAATTACAAAACAAAAAAAAATTGTATGGACTTTATTGTGAATATCAAGCATGGTTTAATCTATCATTTAGACCTTCTACAATGTTGCAATTCATCCTTTTCAAACTACTTTGAACATTGTTTGTATAATGCTTTGATATATCTAATCACATGTGCATCAATTATTTTTAAAAAGTTGTGTAGAATCAAGCTTAGCATGCCTCTAAGTATGAGTAAATGTTTTATGGTTGATAATGATTTTTATTCACTCACCTATTTTGGCAAAGTCTACATAAGCTTTATTCTAAGAATGCTTGCTTGTGTATTGTAATTGTACAATGAATTAAATTTGCACAAGTATCTTACCTAGACTACTTTTATTTGCACTCTTATCATTAAGAAAAGTGGCAGTGCTTTCAAATTACTTTGGTTTGCAAAACAAGTGTATTCAAAGAACTTTGTACAAAACAAAAATCATAAAATAAATTGGCAAAGATAACTCCAATAAGCACTACCTGAACCTCCTGATAAGCCTTAATAAGCATTGAGAGATTGAGCACCTTGGAAAAAATAGTAAAGTGTCTTGTGCAAACCATAAATTTTTTCTTTACACCACTTATTCTTAAAGTACACCGAATCATAAAAAATCAATATTGAAAAATAAAGTGTGTGATCCCCCAAGCACTACTTTGCACCCTGATAAGTCTTAATGAGCATTGTGTGTGCAAAGCACCTTGGTAGTTGTACAATTTTCTATGTGCATTGAAGTTTATGGAAGTAAAATTATTTGTGTTTTATTGTGCACTTTACTCTACATATGTCTTGTATTGTTGATTAAATTATTTGTTTACTCTCTTCAAAATACACTTATGTGCACATCAATATCTTCCATAACACTTCTTCTCATGAGTATTGGATCCTAATGCTAATTCTATACTCTCATTATATATATATGCACTAGATAACCTAGCATGCTCTCTACAATGTTTGGTATGTTTTGAATTTGTGAATTATAATAACATTGTTGTAGTTTCTTTTTGATATCCTTCTTTCATGCTTTGTTACTTTATTGTCAAACTTTAAAGATTTTAAATGAATAATGATTTACAAAAAACATCTTTTCATTTTGGAATTTAACTCACATCTCTTCTTAAGAATAATCATGATTACAAAAGATGTTTCTTGTATTTCAATATGTCTTCTGCATCATTACCATATAATTTTTTACCTTGCGCTTTCATGCTTATTTAAAGTCTTATCTTTTGTGTGCATCATCACTTGAATCTTAAAATTCCTTTCCTTCAACAAGTGGTAGACTTGTTTGTTAAACTTTATATTGGGTTGTGATAAACATGAATATTATTTTTATGCTAAAAACTCGGATTTATTTCTATGAAAATTATTGTTCTAAAAACTCCTCATCATCTCATTTCCTCTAAAAGCTCGATCATGCCATATCTTTTCTTATCAAATAACCTCTTTCTTTGTCTCTTGGTACCTTAACCCACTTTTGCAAATAACAAAAGGGGGAGAACTAACATGATAAATAATAATAGTTATCAAACAGGAAAACTAACATGATTAATGATTAAGATGATAGCTTACATATAAGGTGAGCATTCACATAGGAGGAGCATGTATTTAGGGGGAGAAATTCTAAATACTAAAATCGATAATTATCTAAAGTCATCTCTCTCTCACACACAAGTAGGTTTCATCGTGCTTTATATATTAATGCTTTGATTTATCATTAATGGATTTGTTATTATCAAAAGGGGGAGTTTGTTGGAACATGGTCTTTCGCATCTCTTAGGTTTGAGAATAACAAATCCTATGTGTATTTAATCTTGTGTGTTTAAGTGTGCAGGAAACAATGCCACATGACTCAGGGATAACATAAGAAGGTTGCCCCCAAGTTTGAAGCCAGAACTCTAACATGTCCACTAGCACCGACGGTAGCACCTAGCGCGGACGCTAGCTCTGATTAGGCAAGTTCAGGCGGCAAGTATAGAAGGCGATAGAGCCAGGCAGTAGCGGATAGCACATGCGGTAGCGTGGAGCACAAGAGGAATTTTGGAAAGGTTTCCTTGGAATGAAGATACGCACGCAGAGAATGTTTACTAAACATGTATAGCGTCGGCAGTAGGGCTATCAGGGGAGCTAGCTCTAAGGCTATAAAAAGGACCCCTCTTCTCTCGTTTTCAAGACACATCCTAGAGAGAGGTCCAGTGCCAAAATTCCAGAGCCTTATTTTGCCCAGAGTTCATCTCCCACCAAAAGCTTAGAGAGTTTCTGAAAGAGGACTTTGTCACGCTATATCCGAAGGGCGATCGCTTCAACCTTGCTAATTCTACATCGATCTCTTGTCTCCAACTTTAGAAGTTTCATAGATGGAGTTGTTGGGGTGCAACAATGCCCCCGGTGTTGCGGCACTAGTCAAAGCAGAAGGGCGTGTCCGTTGTGGGTCTAACTCTGATTTGTGTGCGGAAGCGTGGTGGGACCATAACCCACAGGTCGGAGGTTGTTCACAGAAAAGCTTAACAGCTTGAACAGATCTGCCCGTGTGTGTCCATTCATCATAGCTATGGAATCAAAAATAGCTACTTGTTCTAGGGAGAATTTTGCCCTTTGGAATGTAAGAGCTAAAATATTCATGGAGGCTATGGACCTTAGAATGTTTCAAATTGTTCAAGAAGGGCCACACATCCCCAAGACAGTGCCCAAGAAAATGACTGAAGATGAGATCATCCTAGTCAACTTGGGGAAGGAAGCCAAAGATATTGTAGCTGGTGCAGTTGACATCTCAACATTTCAGAAACTGGCTCACTGCATAACAACAAAAGAGATGTGGGACTCTCTAATAGTCCTTAGGGAAGGATCAAAAGAAGGAAGAGCAGAATCAGCACTGCCTTCCGAGAATCAGAAAGAAGAAAGAAGCAAGGTAGCTGAGAAGAAATTCAAAACATTGAGTGACAGTGACTCAAGCTGTTCAGACTCAGAAGAGAATGCTGATTTTGGACTGACTGCCTTATCTGAGTCAGAGGAGGAAACTCAGGATGATGTCTCTCCTGAATAGGTATGCATAAGAGCTCCTCTATCTGAAAGTGAGTTTAGTTCGTATTATAAGTTTAAAGCTCTTGCTTAAGTTTTAGTTTCAAAATAATGGTATATAAATATATAAGTGTTTGCTGAGTAATAAACACAAACAGCTAGAGTGCATAACTAAACACAGCACAGGAAATAAAATAAAGCATAAACAAGAAGCATTCCAGGTGACACAAATAAATATAGTAGTTCCCCAAATCTGGGTAGTCTACTCTTCTACCACCCTTGGTAGGAATCCACTAGGAGAGTTGATCAGGTGCCCTTACACCAATGGAGGTTTGATCAGGTGCCCAATTCACCACAGTCAGGTTTTTGCGAAGGTGACCTGTCACCGAGAGTTTACTTTTGAAGGGAGTAATAACCCTGTACAAGAGAGGAGAAAGGAAAAGGGAAAAATATAATGTTCTTCTCTGTATGGGAAGACTCTTGAAGATCCTGATATGGTGTTGAAAGGATCTGATTATGATGTTGAAGAAGACTCCCCCTGTCTGATAGAGCTTGGTGACCGTTATGGAGGCTCCTTCTCTTGATTGAACAAGCACCTCTTCTTATGCAGTGATGATCCTGAGCAAATGATTGTGATTGTTGTCTCAGGATGTGTATGATCTGCAAGAAGATGTTAGGCAAAAAGAGAGGTTTCTTGTAGTGTTATATCTCTATTGTATATGCCTGTCTATTTCTTATCTATCTCATATTTTCTGCTCTATATATAATCTGGAGAAGGTATTTGAATTCTTGCCCGGGAAAAAAGGAAAGAGATAAAGTCTCTTTGGTAGGTTCCTTGGGAGGATAAGTTTTCCGTCTCTTACTCTTCTGAAAATGGCTATAATCTTTATTGCCTGCAACGGCTATATCAGAAAAGCATGAATATATTAATGTTAGTCCAGCTGTATAATAATAATAGTATTGCTGATAACATATTTGTCGAGCTCTTCTGGATTCGTCGAGCGCCGTTTAGAGAATGCTTAGCCGCTTAGATCTATTCTAACTGGAATTTGTTGACCGCTGTTCTGATAGAGATTTGTCGAGCGCTGGCAACAAAACTGTCGAACGCTGGCTGGCTTTCGTCGAGCACCGATCGACATTTGTCGATCGCATAGAATATATATAAATTTTAATTCCTTCTCAGCCAAATATATATAAATTTCTTAGTATGTTTTATATATATTATTTTTATCAGCTTTCTTATCTTAATGAGATTTGGTCTGAGTAATTAAATGGTCTATGACCAAAAGGATGGATCCTAACTCAAATCAAAAACCACGGTTCCAACAATCTCCCCCTATTTGAGTTGGGATCCTAAATCAAATTAAAACTAGTGGCCTGGTACTCTCCCCTTATTTGGTTTATGATGCCGACAGTTTTAATTTATATATTCTCCTTTTCTCTCTCACTTGGCTTTTAGAAATTTTTATTCTTTGTAAGGTTATTTTTGCACCTTTACTTTCCTAAATTTTGATTTAAAATTTCCAATTGCAGCAGCCTTTAATGGATTCATTTGAATGTTGAAGTCAGAAGAACTTTGTCTGATACCTTCCTTCTTAAAGAATCCCTTAAGTCAGAAGAGACTCACACTCAATCGCATAACCATTTCTGATTAATGTAACTACAGTAGAATGCTCAACATGGTTTTCAGAGAAATCTATAAGACTGTGAAGTTTTCTGACATTGCTCTTAATGATATAAACACTTAAATGAATTTTATGTTTTGCTGTTTAATTTAGGGATGGAGTTTAATGGTGAAAAACTTATTAATAATTAAGTAAGGAGTTTTTATTAGAGTTGAAAGGTTTAGTATTTTGAAATATGTTTAGCCTTTTTATTTCATTGAAATATAAATTTGAAAATTTTCTTTTATGTTGCTGAACAGACATAATTTCTTTTTCTTTAAAATTCTGTTTGAAGTTTTCAGCTTTAATGAACTTATTTTCTAAGTAAACAAATTGTTCTGCTGTTATTTTAAAATCTTCTTTAATTTCAACAGAAATTAATTTGTTTATTATTAGCTTTTTACTGATTCTGTTTTCAGAAATTATCAAATCTGTAGATGGTGAGTTGAAAACAGATGTAAAATCAGAGGTAATAATAGGAAATGATGTTACCTCTTTTACCTTTCCTTTATCAAGTTCTACATCAGATTCAGATTCTGCATCAGATCTGTAATCTGAGCCATATATAGCCAACATGCAGAAAGCTGTGGCTTTTTGTTCTTCCTTTTCTTCTTCTTCAGTTAGAGTAACTGATGGTGCTGCATCAAAAATGATGTTAGATAAGGCAGTTTCAACTTGTGGATCTGAAGATAGAAAATTTGCTTGTGCCATTTGAAAAACCCTTTTAAATCAAAATAAGAACTAAGTGATCTTTGTGATTTCAGGTGTTAGCCTGTGTGAAAAATCAACCTCGCTTTGATACCAATTGAAAGTGAGTTTAGTTCGTATTATAAGTTTAAAGCTCTTGCTTAAGTTTTAGTTTCAAAATAATGGTATATAAATATATAAGTGTTTGCTGAGTAATAAACACAAACAGCTAGAGTGCATAACTAAACACAGCACAGGAAATAAAATAAAGCATAAACAAGAAGCATTCCAGGTGACACAAAGAAATATAGTAGTTCCCCAAATCTGGGTAGTCTACTCTTCTACCACCCTTGGTAGGAATCCACTAGGAGAGTTGATCAGGTTCCCTTACACCAATGGAGGTTTGATCAGGTGCCCAATTCACCACAGTCAGGTTTTTGCTAAGGTGACCTGTCACCGAGAGTTTACTTTTGAAGGGAGTAATAACCCTGTACAAGAGAGGAGAAAGGAAAAGGGAAAAATATAATGTTCTTCTCTGTATAGGAAGACTCTTGAAGATCCTGATATGGTGTTGAAAAGATCTGATTATGATGTTGAAGAAGACTCCCCCTGTCTGATAGAGCTTGGTGACAGTTCTGGAGGCTCCTTCTCTTGATTGAGCAAGCACCTCTTCTTATGCAGTGATGATGATTGTGATTGTTGTCTCAGGATGTGTATGATCTGCAAGAAGATGTTAGGCAAAAAGAGAGGTTTCTTGTAGTGTTATATCTCTGTTGTATATGCCTATCTATTTCTTATCTATCTCATATTTTCTGCTCTATATATAATCTGGAGAAGGTATTTGAGTTCTTGCCCGGGAAAAAAGGAAAGAGATAAAGTCTCTTTGGTAGGTTCCTTGGGAGGATAAGTTTTCCGTCTCTTACTCTTCTGAAAACGGCTATAATCTTTATTGCCTGCAACGACTATATCAGAAAAGCATGAATATATTAATGTTAGTCCAGCTGTTAAATAATAATAAAAGTATTGCTGATAACATATTTGTCGAGCTCTTCTGGATTCGTCGAGCGCCGTTTAGAGAATGCTTAGCCGCTGAGATCTATTCTTACTGGAATTTGTCGATCGCTGTTCTGATAGAGATTTGTCGAGCGCTGGCAACAAAACTGTTGAACGCTGGCTGGCTTTCGTCGAGCACCGATCGACATTTGTCGATCGCAGAGAATATATATAAATTTTAATTCCTTCTCAGCCAAATATATATAAATTTCTTAGTATGTTTTATATATATTATTTTTATCAGCTTTCTTATCTTAATGAGATTTGGTCTGAGTAATTAAATGGTCTATGACCAAAAGGATGGATCCTAACTCAAATAAAAAACTAAGGTTCCAACACTATCTACCACAGACTCAGAATCTGAGTCAAGCTCATCAGGAAATGATGACTTGTCCAATCCATATGATGTCCTTCTAGAAGATCTCTAAAAGGTCGAGATGCTCTGCAAGGAGCAAGATGAAAAAATCTCAATCCTTCAAGCCAGAAATTCTGATCTCTCTGAAAAGGCTGAGAAGCTAACTCTATAGAATGCAGAGTGTTGGGTATTGTATCCACAATAACCTTGATTTGTAGAAAGTCAACTTTGAACCAAGATTGAATTGTTTGTGTATTTGATTTGCTTTTCTAGTAATGTTCTTGCAGGTTCACATTGCTAAGTGTAGACCAATGTCAGGTCACAATGGGTCAATAAGCACAATCTCATGCAATGTAATTCTTCATTGTGTGAGGTATGGGGTTGACTCATGTGTGGTCTCTCAATTGGAATACACTTTATGAACAAGACATTAAAGATTCAAAGCTTGGACCGCAGCAGAAGATCTAGAGAAAAAGGAACAAATTTTTCCTAAGTAATTTTTTGAGTCATAAAGGTATTTTTCGAGAAGTCCTTCTATGCTCTCGAGAAGTCCCTGTTGTTTCTCGAGAGGGGTTTTCTCAGAGGTCTCTTTTTCGAAAAGGTTGAATTTTTTGAGTTGTTAGTTTCATCTCTCGAGAAATACTTTTGTTTTCGAGAAGTCATCAGTTCTTTCGAAAAGCTATCTTTCTAAAGGTTCTTCTCGAAATCGTTTTGGATTTCACGAGAAGTGTTTTGTGCTCTCGAGAAGTCTTTCATCTCTCGAGAAGCTTTGTCTTATTTCCTCCATTTTCTCTTCTAAAGTTGTTTTTCGAGAACTAGCCGGTTTCTCTCGAGAAGTCTTGGATCTCTCGAGAAGTCTAGTCCTATCTCTTCTCGAAAACTTTGTTTTCCTATTTTGACGCCAAGTCTTTTCCGTCAAATTGACGTGACATCTTTTCTCATTTTAAGGTTAAATCGTTAGGATGTCATCTATATAATGATTGCTCCTTAAGAATGAGATAATTAAGAATCAGAAGATCAGAGTTCGTTCTTCTTTCCAATCAAGCCCTAATCTGATTCAAGATCGCCGTCTCATGCCGTGCGTCGCCATTGTTGGAGTTCGATCGTGAGTCATCTGATTTCATCTCCCTCCAAGTGGAAGATAAAGGTCAATCGATCATCGCCTTTCTCGTTCTGATTTTGTTGGATCGATCAAGACCTTAGAAGATCTGATTTGTGCCATTTCAATTCTTCTTCTTCTTCAACGTCAAGCCGAAGCCATTTCTGTCTCAAGAAGGAAGAAGATCTTCGTCAATTTATTCAGATCTGATTGTGATTCATTAAGTATTGTTTCAATCTAAATTTACATTTGATTGTAGGAGAGATTGTTCTCCTAGTTGTAGGAGAGGTGTTCTCCGAGTTGTAAGAGAGGTTTTCTCTGAGTTTGTAGGAGATTGATCTCCGAGTTGTAAGAGTCTTGACTCTGAGTTTTGTAGGATCGTTCTTGATCTGAGATTTAGTAAAGTAGTCAAGTCTAGCTGTGGTGCTAGATTGGCGAGGCCGGCAAGTGGAGTACCCAAGAACGGGGAACCACTATAAATTTCTTGCGTCGTCTGTGATTGTGATTTGCATTCTGTGCGTTCTTTATTTTCAAGATTCTCAAATTCCGCAAAAGACGCAGTTATCACCTATCCCCCCCCCCCCCCTCTAGGTGATTTTGGTTGGCAGTTAGATATTACAATTGGTATCAGAGGGTCGTTGTTCTTGAAAGGTTAACACCTTGAACAAGATCTTTTCTTTCTTATTGCCTTCAAATCATGGAAAAGTGTAAGGAATCGTCTTCGTTGAAATTGCCAATATGCACTAAGGCTAACTTTCCTATGTGGAAAGAAAGAGTCAGATTTTATATGGAAGCCGCAGACCCAAGAATCTTCCAAGTTGTGGAAGAAGGACCTCATGTGCCTATGATCGCTTCTACTATTGATCCAACTTTAAAAGTACCAAAGAAAATGATGGACTTAACAAAGGATGAGATCGCTCTCGTTGCTTTGGACAA
This sequence comes from Dactylorhiza incarnata, assembly GCA_033032865.1. Classification (NCBI taxonomy): domain Eukaryota; kingdom Viridiplantae; phylum Streptophyta; class Magnoliopsida; order Asparagales; family Orchidaceae; genus Dactylorhiza; species Dactylorhiza incarnata. The sequence goes on along the minus strand of JAWHQI010000355.1, from coordinate 751,733 downwards.
AAAGGCAAAGAACATCATTGCCAGTGCAGTGGATGATTCAATGTTGCAAAATTTAATTCACTGTAATTCTGCCAAAGAAATGTGGACGTCTTTAATAGTTCTTATGGAAGGTACTGAAGAAGTAAGAGATGATAGAAGATCTCTTTTGAATCAAGAGTACGAGGCTTTCAAGCAGAATAAAAAGGAGTGCATTGCCGATGCTTATGAAAGATTCTTCAAGATAGTAAACGGCCTAAGGAATTATGGTCGGGAATTTACTAATGGTGAACTAAATGACAAATTCCTGCGATCCCTAACGAAAGACTGGGATAGCAAGATAGTTGCAATCAGAGAGTTTGGAAAGCTACCAAACCTAGACCCACAGAATATGTTTGGGAAATTATTATCTCATGAACTGCAAATGAACATTCGCAAAACAGAAGAAGATGGGAATAGAAATTCTAGCAAGGAAAGGACCTTGGCTATGAAAGCTGAGAGCTCCAGAAAAAGCAGAACTTTGTCTCCAGTTAGAACACAAGAATCTGATGATGAAAAAGAATCTGAAGCCGGCTCCTCCAGTTCTGAAATGTCTGATGGGGAATTTTCTCTAATCTCTCATCAGTTTAAGAAACTGCTAAGCAAAAGAAGACACATGAAGAATAAGTTTTCCTCTGAAAATAGACATTCTCGACGTGATGGTGATCATCACAAAAAGAGTTCTAGCAATCATGACAGGTATAAATCTAAAACTGGTAAACATATTTCTTCTGACATAGTTTGCTATCGTTGTAATAAGCCAGGGCACATGATTGCTGAATGCCCTTATAAAAAGAAAGAGGGTGGAAGAAAAGAAGAAAAGAAATCCACCCACAGAAAAAGGAAGACTGAAAAGAGTCTAGTCGCTAAAAAGAACAAAACTTTAAGTGACAGTGACTCGGAGAAATCAAGTAGTGAAGAAGAGGCCTACTTCGGGTTGATGGCTATGACTGATGATGATGAATAACCTCCATATACCGGGAAGGTAAAATCTCACACCATCTTGTCTGATTCTGATTATGCCTCAGCTGAACAAAAGGACTATCTTTCTGATGATGACTCAAACCTCATGACCCAATACACTGAAATGCTTAAAAGTTTTGACAAATGCCGAAAGGTAGTAAAAATTCAGGCCAAGGAAATCATGTCTCTCAAAGAAGTGGAATCTAATTTGAGAAAGGAAGTTGAAGAACTTTCTTCATTCAAAGAAGAAAACCAAATCTTGAAAGACAAAATCAAAAACTCAGATGAGCTCCTTGATCGGAGAGAGAATTCCATCAAAGTTTTGGAAGAACAGCTAGCCGCTGAGAAGAAGCTAGTTGAAAAGTTTTCACAACTGAAAACCGTTCTTCCAATCATTGATACTTTCTCTGCTAAAGCAAATAGCAGTGGCATAGGTCATGTGGCTGGGACAAGTAATTCTTCTAAGGGCACCCGTGCTAAGAAGAAAAATAAGAATGCTAAGAAAGCTACTATCGAAGAAAAAGGAAAAGCCCATCTAGAACAAGTGGAATTTAAGAAAGTTCTACTTCCCACAAATGCTTATGACATGGAAAGCTCTTATGGTCACTTGACACAACCAATTAATTTTGCGCCTGTCAATGACTATAAGGGGTGGGCTCGTCCTCAATACCTCGGTCAAAGTGCTTTCAAAGCACCTTATGAAGAAGTAAATTTGAGAGATTATGGTCCTTATGTTCATGGTCCAAGTGCTGTTAAAGCACCAATAGTAAAGACTGTGTATCTAAGCCAAAGGAGAAAGCACTACCATGTGTGTGCTGTACTCATGAAACATCCTCATCAAGAAGGATTGTTCCTGCCAAAACCAACGTTCAAAGAGTTAAGCAGGAAAACATTAAAAGAAGGTACAACAGGTTTAACTGTTGGTGTTGCAGCAAAATAGGTCACTTTGCCGTAGACTGTTGGTTCAATTTCACATATTCCAAGAGACCACAAGTTAACAATGCACGAAAGACCACTCGCAATGTTAATGCTCCTCGTGGTACTCAACTAACAAGGGACCAAGGACCCAAAGTTGTTTGGGCTCCTAAGGCAAAATAATTTGTTTTTGCAGGTATGTCCAAAGGCCAACAAAAATCCTATCTGGTATTTGGACAGTGGTTGTTCTCGACATATGACCGGAACAAGAAACCTTTTGCAAAATTTCATTCCTGTTGAGAATGGTCCAAAAGTTATATTTGGCGGATCTGACAGAGGAATAACAAAAGGCTATGGTATGATCTCTAACGGTAATGTATCCTTTTCAGATGTAGCTTATGTGAAAGGATTAGAACATAATCTGATAAGCATAAGTCAACTTTGTGATAAAGGATACATAGTTGATTTTCGTAAAGATAAGTATTTGATAAAATCGGCAGATAACCTAGAAACGATTTTATCAGGCACTCGTTGTAGAAATATGTTCTGTTTAAATTTTCTTTGTTTATCATCTTCTACACCAGTATGTCTTTTAGCAAAAGATAGTGCATCTCTTGCTGATAAATGGCATAAGAGATTAGCACATATAAATTTCAAAACTATAAATAAGTTGTTCTCACAAAACTTAGTACGTGATGCGCCAAATATTAAGTGCATTAAAGATAGACCTTGTCATGCTTGTGTAAAAGGAAAGCAAACAAGAGCTACCTTTAGGAGCATTATAGGCAAAGATTCCACTAGGTGCTTATACCTACTTCATATGGACTTGTTTGGTCCTTTGCAAATTAGAAGTTTAGGAGGTAAGTCTTATACATTAGTTATTGTAGATGATTACTCACGTTTTGCATGGGTATTATTTCTAAAACACAAGTCAGATACATTTGACGTTTTCACTAAGTTTGTTAAGCAAATCCAGAATGAAATTGATTGTTCAGTGGTCAAAATCAGAAGTGACCATGGAACAGAATTTGAATCTGGGGCCATGACAGATTTTTGTGAAAGTCTAGGTATCTTTCATGAGTTTTCCTCTCCTCGAACTCCACAACAAAATGGGGTAGCTGAGAGAAGAAATAGAACACTCATTGAGGCTTGCAGAACAATGTTGAGTGACACATCTCTACCCGAATATCTTTGGGCTGAAGCTGTCAACACTGCATGCCACGTGCAAAACAGAGCACTCATAAACAAAAACCATGAAAAGACTCCTTATGAACTACTAAAAGGCAAGAGACCAACCATCCCTTATTTTAGAATCTTTGGTTGCAAATGCTTTGTACTAAATAATGGAAAGCATTACAAAAACAAGTTTAGCGAAAAGAGTTTTGAAGGTATTTTTGTAGGCTATAGCAGCCATAGTAGAGCTTATAGAATATTTAACAAGAAAACCTTGGTGGTAGAAGAGTCAATCAATGTTGTATTTGATGAAACGAGCATGCTACATAGCAGCTCTTCTAGTGCTTCTATTGAAGGTACAGGTTCAAAGACACAAGATATAAGCTTGAATGAGCCAGTCAAAGATGATGCTCAAACCTTTGTCAAGATCTATTCCCCAATCACAAATAAAGAAGAAGATCATATTGATGAAGAACTAGTACAAGTGGAAGAAGACATTCAAGTAGCAAATGATGCTCCAAATGTTCAAACTGATGCAAGAAACCTAGAGTTCAGACACATGAGAGACCATCCTATTGATCAAATCATAGGAGATCCTCAAGTCGGGATTAGAACAAGAAGAGGTACTACTAATGAAAATATGCATTTAAGTTTTCTTTCACAGGTTGAACCGAAGAAGTTTCAAGAAGCAAACCAAGACCCCCACTGGATAATTGCAATGGAAGAAGAGTTAAATCAATTCAAGCGTTGCAAAGTGTGGACACTAGTTCCAAAACCCAAGGATAAAAATATTATTGGAACAAAGTGGGTCTACAGGAACAAGTTGGATGAAGATGGAACAATTATAAAGAACAAAGCCAGACTTGTAGCAAAAGGTTACAGACAAGAAGAAGGAATCGACTTCGATCAAACTTATGCTCCGGTTGCAAGACTTGAAGCAATCAGAATGTTCTTAGCCTTTGCTGCATTCAAAGGTTTCACCGTATACCAAATGGACGTTAAGTCAGCCTTTCTGAATGGTAATATAAAAGAAGAAGTATACGTTGAACAACCTCCAGGTTTTGTAGATTCTGAACATCCTAATTATGTTTACTTATTACAAAAAGCTTTGTATGGTTTAAAACAAGCTCCTCGAGCTTGGTATGAGACGCTGTCTAACTTTATTCTTGAGAACAAATTCACAAGAGGAAAGATAGATAAAACATTATTTCTTAAGGAAGTTAAAGGCAAGATTTTGCTAGTGCAAATCTATGTTGATGACATTATTTTTGGCTCTACGGACGACAATCTTTGCAGAAAGTTTTCAAAACTTATGCAAGGAAAGTTTGAAATGAGCAGTATGGGAGAGCTAAAATATTTCTTAGGACTTCAAGTGAAACAATCTGAAGATGGAATCTTCATCTCACAGACAAAATTCACCAAGGAGTTGATTAAGAAATTTGGAATGGAGAGTGCAACCTCTATGAGGACTCCAATGAGCACAGTTATGTCTCTGGACAAGGATGAGAAAGGGAAACCTTTTGATGAAACCAAGTACAGAAGCATAATTGGCTCTCTGCTCTACCTTACTGCTAGTAGGCCTGATATAATGTTTTCTACATGTGTATGTGCCAGATATCAAGTGAACTCTAAGGAATCTCACTATACCGCTGCAAAGTGAATTTTGAGATATCTTAAAGGTACACCAAATCTTGGCTTATGGTACCCAAGAAGTAATGATAGCGAGCTAATTGGTTATTCAGATGCAGATTTTGTAGGTAGTAGAGACGACAGGAAAAGCACTTCCGGTACATGCCAATTTCTCGGAAGAAGGCTTATCTCCTGGAGTAGCAAGAAGCAGAATTGTGTCGCAATTTCAACAGCCGAATCAGAATATATTTCTGCAGGCAGTTGTTGCGCACAACTTCTTTGGATAAGAAATCAGCTTCAAGATTATAATTTGAAGATAAAGAATATTCCAATGTTTTGTGACTCCTCTAGCGCAATTGCTATAGCAAACAATCCAGTTTCACACAGTCGGACGAAGCATATCGAATTAAGATATCATTTCATCCGAGAGCATGTGGAGAATGGGGATATCAACTTAAGTTATGTCCTTACAGATGAGCAAATAGCAGATATATTCACAAAGCCGCTGGATGAGACCAAGTTCTCCTTTTTCAAAACAGAACTTGGAATGCTCAACATGGAATAATGATCAAGCAAAGGAGAAAAGAAGAAGATAAGTGAATTTTCTTTAGATTTATCTTATTTCTATGTTCTAATATGAAGCACAGGTTTATCTCTTGCCAAGAAGAAAAATTAAAGAAGAAAACTCTAAGTCATCATAAAAGTTTTCGAGAAATATAGTAAACTTCTCGAAAGATGACTTGCCTTTTATGAATATGCATAGAGCTAAGACTTTTCGAAAAATTGAAGATACTTTTTCGAAAAATAAAGCTTATACTTCTCGAGAAATGGGTTATCCCTCGAGAAATGTTCTTTCGGAAGAAGATCGGCAGAGTTCTGAGACTTTTCGAGAACTTTAAACAATCTCTCGAGAAATGTCTTATACTTTCCGAAATCTTTAATTTCAACTTTCGAGAATACGAAGAGCCAGGTACGCGTGAACTTTATTTTCTTTAACTTAATTAAAACCAAATTAATTGTCACATCAAACCAAGCTATAAATAGAGTCTCGAAATGAATTAAAAGGTCACGCGAGATTCTTCCATTTCCTCTCGAAAAGCGCCGTCGGTTCATCTCCTCTTACGCAAAATCGACGTTCTAGTTCGCCTTCAGACGGATCTTCTCTCGTTCCAGCCCTCATCTCAAGTTCTCCTCTCGATTAATGGCTCCTTCAGGAAAACCTAAGATCAGTGTAGGCAGTGAACTCGTGCGGGAAGGTCTCCAATCAATTTCAGATGAGTTTCAAAACCTCTTTTATCTTCTAGACGCAGCAGGGCTGTCCTTCGTACTAGAACATCAATGTCCAATTCTATTTCAAGAGGTAGAGGATCTGTTTATCAATGTAAAAGTTCACAAAAACGGAAATAGGATGAAATCTAGAGTTGGAGATTTCAAAATCAAGATAAATCCAAAATCTCTTTCCAAATATTTGAAAGTTCCTTTGGTAGAAAATGAGGATTCTCTAAGTAATGAGGATTGGGCTCATGCCCTAATGTTTTGTGGGTTAGATAAAGGAACATCAATTGTTCGTAGACAAAAGATGAATGATGTTGGAAAATTGCTTGTGGACATTATTTCAAAGGTCTTACTATATCATACTGGCAGCCTGGGTCATGTCTCTTCAGATGTTTTCAGCTTAGTAAGTATAGTGATTTGTGGTAAAAGGTTCAGTTGGGCAGATTTTCTATTTAATAAGATTAAAGAAAGCATTATGAGTCCCAATTTTGCAAGAATCCTGTCACTCTATCTGAATCAGGTTAATCCAGATGTGTTTGACATGTCCAAAGGAGCTATTATCCATCATTTGAAGAAGGTAGATGTTGTCACAATGAAGAGGTGGAACATCAGGATTAATAAGTCAACTGCAGATGCAGGTCTCCAGGGAGAGCCAATTTCTTTAACTCACACAGTTCCAGAGTATGAAGCTCCAGCTCCACCTCCAGCTCAGCAACTCAGTCCAGTTCCAGATCCAGATCCATATCCAGCTTCACAACACACCATTCCTTCAGCAGAATCAAATCTTCCTCCTCCAACAGACACAGTTCTTTCTCCATCAGCTCAGGATCCATCAGAACAAGTTCCTTTAGATCAAGTTCCTTCCAAAACTCCATCCATCCCAGATGATCAAGCTTTGTCAGTTACTCCTATGGAAGATACTGTTCTTTCACAAGAACAAGTGGATCATTTCTCATCTCCTCCAGCTATTGAAGAAGACAGAGTTGATTCCACCATAGCAGATGTGGTAAATGAAATTCTAAAGGGTGCTGATGATGTGCATAGCACTAGTGACCACATGGGTGGATCAGGAGCAGACTATGATTTTAATATATAAGTGGATGATGCTTCAGTGCATGATTCATCTCCTCCCCCAGTACATATTGAGGGGGAGCAAGAGCCTTGCTTAGAAATAAACAAGGATGCTCAGGAAAAACTTGTTGATGAAGAAAATGAGAGAATCAACATATCTCCTGTGAAGCTCCAGAGTTCAGTTACTCTTGAGGATATACCAGAAGAAGTTCTTCCAGCCTCTTTTCCTCCATCTCTTTATGATGAAAATTCAATTCTTGGTAAAGTTGAATTAATGTTTCAAAGACAGAGTGCCAAAATAGATTACTCCTTCAAAGAAGTCCATGCAAGACTATCTGATATTGAAAAGGAAATGGCCAAGAAGTTGAAAGAGTTCAAAACCAGTTCAGATCAAATGAAAGAAGTTGTTATTCAGGGAGGAAAGGCAATTGATCACACCATCAAAAGTGTAGCCACAGTTCTTGCAGAAGTGGTTCAAGTCAGAAAGATCCAAGAGTACATGGCTTCAAAGGAAGAGGAAAATGCCTTTAAGATTATTGATGAAGTTAGACAGTTTAAGGATTCTATTCTCCAAACCCTATCTGTAGAAGTCAGAAAGGGGGAGGACAGTTTAACTGAGAAGATGACTGGGTTGTTGGATCAAACTCTCTTTGACTTTCATAAACATTTAATGAATAGGTTTGAGCAGTTGTCCCAAGGTTTCCAAAAGCAGATCTTTGAGTTAAAAGAATTCACTTCTAATACTGCTGTTTGGCTTCACAATGAAATCTTTCCTGATTTGGGTATTGACCCTGCTCAACCTCCTCCTCATTATGATCAAGTTCAATCTGAAGCTCCTTCAATTCCTCAATTTTCTCCAAGACCAGCAGGGCAGTCTGATGTTAATCCCTCAGCAGAGACTCACTCCTCTATGCATTATTCTAGGAAAAGGAAATATGGTGATGGACCTTCTGCAAGCAGATCTGTTCCTGGCTCCAGCTCAGCAGGTTCTGGCAAAGCTGTGATAGATGAAACAAAAGTTTATCCATAACTGTGGAGTCCAGTTTCAAAGATCATCATTCTAGACTCTCTCAAGCTTGTAGAAGAAGGAAATGTACAAGCTACTGAATTTTACAGCTCTTCTGAATGGAAGAAATATGAGACAAGTAAAATCAAGAGAAGAATTCATTACAAGAATTATGGGTATAACAATCCAGCAGCTCCAGAAGCTCCTCCAAAGTATCATCCCAAACCTTATGCTTACTTTTCAAGACAGGAGCAGAAAAGAAGGGGGAATGCTAAACTTTGAAGACAAGTCTTTGAAGATCTTTAAAACTTTATGTCTATATGCTTGTGTGAACATTAATTCATTAGACAATTTTAAATCTAAATATAGTTTTTGGTTTTGATGTGACAATCATGCTCTTATATTTAGATATTGTTGTTAATATTCTTTCCAGTATATCTTTTTATATTGATACAATTCATCTTGGTAAGTAGGGTTCTGACTTCTACAAATAGGGGGAGATTGTTGGGTATTGTATCCACAATAACCTTGATTTATAGAAAGTCAACTTTGAACCAAGATTGAATTGTTTGTGTATTTGATTTGCTTTTCTAGTAATGTTCTTGCAGGTTCACATTGCTAAGTGTAGACCAATGTCAGGTCACAATGGGTCAATAAGCACAGTCTCATGCAATGTAATTCTTCATTGTGTGAGGTATGGGGTTGACTCATGTGTGGTCTCTCAATTGGAATACACTTTATGAACAAGACATTAAAGATTCAAAGCTTAGACCGCAGCAGAAGATCTAGAGAAAAAGGAACAAATTTTTCCTAAGTAATTTTTCGAGTCATAAAGGTATTTTTCGAGAAGTCCTTCTATGCTCTCGAGAAGTCCCTGTTGTTTCTCGAGAGGGGTTTTCTCAGAGGTCTCTTTTTCGAAAAGGTTGAATTTTTTGAGTTGTTAGTTTCATCTCTCGAGAAATACTTTTGTTTTCGAGAAGTCATCAGTTCTTTCGAAAAGCTATCTTTCTAAAGGTTCTTCTCGAAATCGTTTTGGATTTCACGAGAAGTGTTTTGTGCTCTCGAGAAGTCTTTCATCTCTCGAGAAGCTTTGTCTTATTTCCTCCATTTTCTCTTCTAAAGTTGTTTTTCGAGAACTAGCCGGTTTCTCTCGAGAAGTCTTGGATCTCTCGAGAAGTCTAGTCCTATCTCTTCTCGAAAACTTTGTTTTCCTATTTTGACGCCAAGTCTTTTCCGTCAAATTGACGTGACGTCTTTTCTCATTTTAAGGTTAAATCGTTAGGATGTCATCTATATAATGATTGCTCCTTAAGAATGAGATAATTAAGAATCAGAAGATCAGAGTTCGTTCTTCTTTCCAATCAAGCCCTAATCTGATTCAAGATCGTCGTCTCATGCCGTGCGTCGCCATTGTTGGAGTTCGATCGTGAGTCATCTGATTTCATCTCCAAGTGGAAGATAAAGGTCAATCGATCATCGCCTTTCTCGTTCTGATTTTGTTGGATCGATCAAGACCTTAGAAGATCTGATTTGTGCCGTTTCAATTCTTCTTCTTCAACGTCAAGCCGAAGCCATTTCTGTCTCAAGAAGGAAGAAGATCTTCGTCAATTTATTCAGATCTGATTGTGATTCATTAAGTATTGTTTCAATCTAAATTTACATTTGATTGTAGGAGAGATTGTTCTCTGAGTTGTAGGAGAGGTGTTCTCCGAGTTGTAAGAGAGGTTTTCTCTGAGTTTGTAGGAGATTGATCTCCGAGTTGTAAGAGTCTTGACTCTGAGTTTTGTAGGATCGTTCTTGATCCGAGATTTAGTAAAGTAGTCAAGTCTAGCTGTGGTGCTAGATTGGCGAGGCCGGCAAGTGGAGTACCCAAGAACGGGGAACCACTATAAATTTCTTGCGTCGTCTGTGATTGTGATTTGCATTCTGTGCGTTCTTTATTTTCAAGATTCTCAAATTCCGCAAAAGACGCAGTTATCACCTATCCCCCCCCCCCCCCCCCCCCTAGGTGATTTTGGTTGGCAGTTAGATATTACACAGAGTTTTGCCAACTCAAAAAGGACTTCAAGGCAAGCTCCATCCTTGATCTAATAAGCAAATTTGGGAAAACTCTGAAGGCACTGATTGACAGTAAGGAGCTGTGCTGGTCTCTAACCAAAGAGATTGTGCTTCTAAAGAAAGATAGAGATCAGCCTAGTACCCTGAAATCTAAGAATAATAATGTTAGAAGGGTGGAGGATAAATCCTTCATTGCAAGGAAGCCTGTAGCAAGCTCCTTCAAACCCCAGAACATGCCTAAAACCCCAAGGGTGCCTCATGAAGAGATGATCACAAGAAAGCATGGAGTTACTGGGTCTAGAAAAGAGAAGAAATCACTAAAGAAGACTGACTCCAGATGGAAAGCCGTGGATGGTGTTGGTCAACATCACACTCACAATCAGTACAGATCAGTCTCCTTCAAACATCATTCTGTTTACAGACAAAGGACTCATGCTCACACAGTCAGCCTAAGAGGAAGATACAATAGGTTTGAATGTTGGTGTTGTAGAAAGACTGCGCACTTTGCAATATATTGTTGGTACAATCCAACTGCTCCAAGGGTAACAAATGCTAAACTCGCAAGTAATCTTGTCCATCATCACTATGCATATTCTGGAGCAGTTAGATCCAGTATGCCTTTTAAAGCTGACAATATTCTAGGACCCAAGGCTACTTGGGTACCTAATGGCTTATAATCTCATTTGGCAGATAGTCCAAGAGCCCATCAGAAGCAAATATGAGCCTTGGACAAGATGGTTGTTCTGGCCCATAGGCAGAACAACAAAATCAGTTTACTAACAATCTTACTGCAGGCCATCCTACTAAAGAGACTAGAAGAAGCCAATGGGATTACAAGTTAGAATTGACAAAAACACCCCTGGAGAATTCTCAGGGTTAGTGCCAAAAGATGTCTCCTAAGAAGGGCCTAAAGTTTTCCTAGGCTGACAAGTTTTAAGGAATATGTATCGTCGATACAATAAGTTGTCACGACAACACAACAAATGTTACGATTGAGTAACCGTGCACAGGTGGCCGGAGCCAGCTGAGGCAAAGGCAGATCCGAAAGAGTGGGAAGGAAGAACATTGGGTCAAGTGGGCAGAGCGAGTGAGAAGAGTCTCACTCGGCGAGTGGGGGGCCGCCCCACTCGCCCGCCTAATGGGCAAGTGGGGGCTGCCCCACTCGCCCGCCCAAGGGGCGAGTGGGGGCTGCCCCACTCGCCCTCCCAAGGGGCGAGTGGGGGCTGCCCCACTCGCCCGCCCAAGGGGCGAGTGGGGGCTGCCCCACTCGCCCGCCTAAGGGGCGAGTGGGGGCTGCCCCACTCGCCCGCCCAAGGGGCGAGTGGGGGCTGCCCCACTCGCCCGCCTAAGGGGCGAGTGGGGGGCTGTCCCACTCGCCCGCCCAAGGGGCGAGTGGGGGATGCCCCACTCGCCCGCCTAAGGGGCGAGTGGGGAGCTTCCCCACTCGCCCGCCTAAGAGGCGAGTGGGGGGCCGCCCTCTCGCCCGCCCCTAGGGCGAGTGGGGGATCCCCCCCACTCTCCTGTCCCCTGGGGCGAGTGGAGTATCTTCCACTCGCGGCCAAGCTCGCGAGTGGGTCGGCACCCACTCGCGCAGGCAGGGTGGTGTTGGTTTAGGTCGAATCAGGTCGATTGGCGGGCTGCGGATAGTGGATTTTTGGCTATCCGCACACCAGTTCTTGGGAAGTCTATAAATAGACTCGCATGGGCACCTTGGGAAGGGTTGGTCTCTACCCCCTCCCTCGCGTGTGAGCAAGCACTACCCCTCCCCTCCCCTTGTCATTGAAGGTGGACGGTGAGGTGATCCTTAGTGCCCTCCATGGTCCCCAGGCTCAGCATTGGCTTGGGAGGGGAAGTTCCGAGTGAGCTTCCGGGTGTGTGGTGGGACCTCCGCGCTGCAGCTTAAGAGGTCTGTCTCTAGACTCCAGTGATCATCAAGGGCAAGGTTCTCTCAGTTCCTAGTGACCGGTCAAGGGTCTTAACTTAGGTCAAGTAAGAGTTAGCCGCATCCCCCTTTCGAACGCTGAAACCGGCTTACTGGTTTCAACATTCTGGTGCGGTGAGCGTGGAAGCGACTAGTTTGGAAAGCTCTGAGCCAAGTCCCATGGCAGGAAGCAAAGAGCCGGGGAACTCGCCTCCTCACAGCAAGTTGCGGTCGTTGACAGGGGAGGAGAAGGCAGAAGAGGCAGATCAGGTGTTGGGTGATCTGACCAAGTTGGAGGTGGCAGAGGAAGTGAGCGAGAGGGAGGTCATTGGCGGCAGTGGAAGGCCAGAGAAGATACGAATTAGCGGGAGGCTGAGCGGGCAGGATCAAGAGAAGATCCGAAGATGTGTCCAATAGAATGTAGACATCTTCGCGTGGAGCGCCGCAGAGATGCCAGGTGTGGATGTTAATGTGGCATGTCATCGCCTCAACCTCGACCTGAACGTCCGCCCCATTCGCCAGAAAAAGAGGAACGTGTCTCCCACCCTCGCTGGGCTGATCAGAGAGGAGGTGGGGAAACTACTAGAGGCAGGCTTCGTGGAGGAAATCCAATACCCGGGATGGGTTTCTAACGTGGTAATGGTGAAGAAGGGGGACGGGAGGTGGAGGATGTGCGTGGACTTCACTTTGTTGAACAAAGCATGTCCAAAAGACTGCTACCCATTGCCCCGGATCGATGCGTTGGTGGACTCAGCTGTCGGCTTCCCGGTGATGAGTTTCTTAGATGTGTTCTCCAGCTATCATCAAATCTGAATGCATCCGCCCGATGTCAAGGACGTCTCGTTCATCACAGACGATGGGTGCTATTGTTACAAGATGATGCCATTCGGATTAAGGAATGCAGGAGCAACCTACCAAAGGATGATGGACCGAGTCTTCAAGGAACAGAAGGGGCGCAACTTAGAGGTCTATGTGGATGACTTGATGGTTAAAAGCAAGAACGTGGAGTCCCACCTGGAGGATCTAGTGGAAACCTTCGCTACCCTTCGGAGGTTCAAGATGAGGCTTAACCCTTCTAAATGCATTTTCGGAGCGAGCCGTGGAAAGTTCCTGGGTCACCTACTCACCCCGGAGGGGGTCGAACCCAATCCAGACAAGGTCAAAGCCATCTTGGAGTTGAATTCGCCGAGGAGCGCGAAGGAAATTCAGAGGCTGACGGGGAAGTTAGCAGGGCTGAGCCAGTTCCTCTCCAGAGCGGGAGAGAAGTGCTCCCCTTTCTTCAAAGCCCTGCGCCAGAGTCCAAAAGTTTGAATGGATGCCAAAGTGCGAGAAGGCGTTTCAAGCGTTGAAGGAACAACTGACGCGAGCCCCTTTGCTCCAAGGGCCGAGATAAGGGGAAGACCTTTTTCTCTACCTAGGGGTAGTGGTCGAGGCGGTGAGTTCGGTCCTGGTCCGGGAGGAGGGGAAGAAGCAGTTGCCGATTTACTATGTTAGCCGAGTCCTGAAGAAGGCAGAGCTCAAATACCCTGCCCTGGAGAAGTTGGCGTTCGCTTTGATATTCTCAGCCCAAGAACTCCGTCCCTATTTCCAAGCTCATTCAATCAGGGTGGTGACCGACCATCCCCTTCGCAACGTTATGGAGGTAGTGGAGCATTCGGGCAGGTTGGCAAAGTGGTCGGTCGAGCTCAGCGAGTTTGACGTCACCTTCGTCCCTCAGTTGTCGATGAAGGCGCATGCGGTAGCAGACTTCCTGGTGGAGTATGGCAAGGAGGTGGAAGGGCAAGAACCCACCAGGTTAGTAGCATGGGACATGTTCGCAGATGGGGCATCAGGAAGAAATTCCCTCGTCGGAGGAGTGATCCTGGTCAGCCCACATGGGACTAGGATTGAGCAAGCGATCCACATTCGGTTCCCTGTGACCAACAATCAGGCCGAGTATGAGGCAGTGGTGGCAGGGCTTTGTCTGGCAAGAGAGCTGGAGATCCGGGACGTGAAGGTTTTCACAGATTTAATGGTGGTGGCCTCCCAGGTTCGAGGGGAGTTCGAGGCGAAGGAACCAACCCTCCAAAGGTATCTGGCAAAAGTTAGGGACCACATTGGATGGTTCCACACTTTCTCCATCCAACACATTCTAAGAGAGGAGAATGCCCGGGCGGACCAGCTAGCAAAGCACGGCCCTCGCGCAGGAGGGACAGTGACCGAGCTTTTCCGCCCATCCATCGAGGAGGGCGAGCTGATGGAGATCGATCAAAGGGCCTCGTGGATAGACCCGATCCTCACCTTCCTGACCTCAAGCAAGTTCCCGGAGGGGGACCTAGATAAGTGGCGGTTCAGATACAAGTCAGCATACTACATGATGCGGGAAGGAAGTTTGTATAGGAAGACCTTGGCCGGGCTCCTAGCAAGGTGCGTGACGGAGGATGAAGTTCCAAGGGTTTTGGAGGAAATCCACTCCGGGGAATGCGGGAGCCATTCAGGGAGTCAGACCTTAGAAAAGAGGGTGCTGAGGTAGGGGTACTTCTGGCCGACCCTTCGGAAGGATGCAATGGAATTTGTAAAGAGGTGTCAGAAGTGCCAGCTCTTCGCGCCACTCCAACTTCAACTCGCACAAAGGCTCAGAACGATTACTGCGCCTTGGCCCATCGCCATCTGGGGGATGGACTTGGTCGGCCCGCTCCCTCAGGCTAGCGGTCAGAGGAGATTCCTGTTAGTCATGATTGACTATTTCTCCAAATGGGTGGAGGTTAAGGCCTTGGCAAAGACGACCTCGTAGGTGATAAAGAATTTCATCTGGGCAGAAATAATTTGCAGGCACGGGCTCCCCCTCGCCATAGTGACAGACAATGGGCCGCAGTTTGCTAGCGATGAAATCATTAACTTCTGCGGTCAAGTGAGCATCGACCTCCATTTTGCCTCTGTTCATCACCCTCGAAGCAATGGACAGGTAGAAGCCACGAACAAAGTCATAGTCAACTTGTTGAAGAAGAAGGTGGAAAACCTGAAGGGGAACTGGGTGGAGCAACTTCCCTCGGTCTTATGGGCCTTGAGAACAACGCCCAATACGGCAACAGGGGAAACGCCATTCAAACTCTCCCATGGGTCAAAAGTCGTGCTCCCAATAGAATTCGAGGTCAGATCCCCCCAGATCGTAGCCGACAAGGAGGGAGACGAAGACTGGAGACTTGACAATGAAGAGGAGCAACGGCTCTCGATGGACATGGTTGAGGAGCTCCGAGACCTTGCCACGGTTCGACAAGAGGAGGTGAAGCGCCGGATGGCCAGGTACTTCGATAAGAACATTAGAATCAAGCAATTCGCCCCAGGGGACCTAGTCCTCAAAAAGGTCGACGCCGCGGGAAGGTCGGCGAACGTGGGAAAGCTCCAGCCCAATTGGGAGGGGCCCTATGTAATCTTGGAAGCCTTGAAGTTTGGGGGGTATCGCCTTCAAAATGTTGAGGGGATCCCCCTTGGTAATACTTGGAGTGGCGATGATCTTAAGAATTTTTATCCTTAATAAATATGCTGATTTTCTCTTTAACCAGACCTCTTACTCCAGCTTATGATAGTTACTGTAGCCAACATGAGTATAGGTTGGTAGGACTCAAAGAAGAAGAGTCGCATCGTGAAAGCATCAAGCTACCCTAGATAAGGTTGACTCCCTATGAGGGCGCTGAGTTCCTCTGTCTCCAGGCAAGCTGAGCCCCTAGGACGCGGGTGGACACTTCTGCCTCCGATTGAATTGGGAGGGCGTGAGGTTCCCCTGTCTCCAGGAAAGCAAGGCACCTAGGACGCGGATGGGTACTCCCGACTCCAGCTGATCTAGGAGGGCACTGAGTTCCTCTGTCTCCAGGCAAGCTGAGCCTCTAGGACGTGGGGGGACACTTCCGCCTCCCATTGAATTGGGAGGGCGTGAGGTTCCCCTGTCTCCAGAAAAACAAGGCACCTAGGACGCGGATGGGTACTCCCACCTCCAGCTGATCTAGGAGGGCGCTGAGTTCCTCTGTCTCCAGGCATGCTGAGCCCCTAGGAAGCGTGGGGACACTTCAGCCTCCCATTGAATTGGGAGGGCGTGAGGTTCCGCTGTCTCCAGTAAAGCAAGGCACCTAGAACGCGGATGGGTACTCCCGCCTCCAGCTGATCTAGGAGGGCGCTAAGTTCCTCTGTCTCCAGGCAAGCTGAGCCCCTAGGACGCGGGGGACACTTCCGCCTCCCATTGAATTGGGAGGGCGTGAGGTTCCCCTGTCTCCAGGAAAGCAAGGCACCTAGGACGCGGATGGGTACTCCCGCCTCCAGCTGATCTAGGAGGGCGCTGAGCTCCTCTGTCTCCAGGCAAGCTGAGCCCCTAGGACGCGGGTGGACACTTCCGCCTCCCATTGAATTGGGATGGCGTGAGGTTCCCCTGTCTCCAGGAAAGCAAGGCACATAGGACGCGGATGGGTAATCCCGCCTCCAGCTGATCTAGGAGGGCGCTGAGTTCCTCTGTCTCCATGCAAGCCGAGCCCCTAGGACGTGAGTGGACACTTCCGCCTCCCATTGAATTAGGAGGGTGTTAGGTTCCCATGTCTCCAGGAAAGCAAGGCACCTAGGATGCAGATGAGCACAAAGGCTGAGCCCATAGGATGCGGGTGGACACCTCCGCCTCCCATTGGATTAGGAGGGCGCTGAGTTCCCCTGTCTCCGGGAAGGCGAAGCACCTAGGATGCGGATGGGTACTCCCGCCTCCAACGGATTCAGGAAGGCATTGGTTCCCCCTGTCTCCAGGTGATCGAAGCACCCAGGACGCGGAGGGGTGTTCTGCCTCAAATATCTAAGGTCCTTGACTAGGGATCATTCGCCGGGCTCTGTCATGCCGGCAGGCGGTGAGGCTGGTTAGACCGACTAGTCACTCGGTGATCGGTTCAACAAGGCACCGAATCTCCAAACAGTAAGAAAAAAGAAGAACAAGCTAAGAGATTCATTAGAACAATTGCTGGTTCGGTAGCGACATATATTACATAAACTGTTACTTCGCCCTTACTGATATCTGCAGGATGAAAAGAAAAATACATGCAAGGGGTACATGGTTCCTATAAGAAACAGCAAGAAAGGAGGGGCCCTTGACAACCATAACATTCAGGGGGAATAACCACCGCCGCAAAAAGACAAGTCAAGGTCGCTCGGGAGAAGGGAGGAACTCGTGCAGGACGTCGTCGGCAGAGACCCCCCTCCAGCTGTCTCGGAGAGCATCCTCCCCATAAAGACGGTTCACCAGGGTTTGGGCCGTTGACGCCACGATCTTCCTCCGAGCACTCTCTGCTTCATCCGGGCAAGGTGGGGAGGACGTCGATGCCTTCGGAGGTCCACCTCTTTCTCTCCCTGTCTCCTTTAGCTGTCTTCGAGCCTCAGCAAGCTAAGCCTTTAGGTCATGCACCTCCTTGTCCGACTCCTTGCACCGTCTCCTAAGTGAGTCGGCAACGCTGGGTTCCTGCAGGTCGGCAAAATAGAAGGGTTAGAGCCCGTGCAGGTGGAGAGATTGAGAAAAGAAAAGCCACCAACATAAGCGCGAACCAAAGCTCCAAGCTCCATTAGGTCGGTTTGACCCTTCTCGAAAAGAGCCTTGAAACGAGCCCTGAAGTCTCAGGGTGGATCCATCCTGTTCGATTGGGGGAAGTAGTGGGAGCTCTCAGGGATGGTGCTCTCCTCACCCCCCCCCCCCCCCCCCTTCGGGGTTCTTATAGCCGTCGAGCGGGGCCCTCCAAAGATTCCCTTAAAAGCTCTACCTACTCGTCAAATAGGAGGGTTGGACATTCTTTTCGAGCTCGAGGCAAGCTCGAAAAGAGCGAGGATTGTGTACAACCCTCATATTTGCCGAGCTGATTTGGTTAACCCAGACTCAGCGGAATCAAAGCGGATGAGGAATGTAACCATGCACAGGTGGCCGGAGCTAGCTGAGGCAAAGGCAGATCCGAAAGAGTGGGAAGGAAGAACATTGGGTCAAGTGGACAGAGCGAGTGAGAAGAGTCTCACTCGGTGAGTGGGGGGCCTCCCCACTCGCCCACCAAAGGGGCGAGTGGGGGCTGCCCCACTCGCCCGCCCAAGGGGCGAGTGGGGGCTGCCCCACTCGCCCGCCTAAGGGGCGAGTGGGGGCCGCCCACTCACCCGCCTAAGGGGCGAGTGGGGGGCTGCCCCACTCGCCCAACTAAGAGGCGAGTGGGGGCTGCCCCACTCGCCCGCCCAAGGGGCGAGTGGGGGCTGCCCCACTCGCCCGCCTAAGGGGTGAGTGGGGGCTGCCCCACTCACCCCCCTAAGGGGCGAGTGGGGGGCTGCCCCACTCGCCCATCGAAGAGGCGAGTGGGGGCTGCCCCACTCGCCCGCCCAAGGGGCGAGTGGGGGCTGCCCCACTCGCCCGCCTAAGGGGAGAGTGGGGAGCTGCCCCATTCGCCCACCTAAGAGGCGAGTGGGGGCGGCCCCACTCGCCCGCCTAAGAGGCGAGTGGGGGGCGGCCCCACTCGCCCGCCTAAGGGGCGAGTGGGGGGCCGCCCCACTCGCCCGCCCCTGGGGCGAGTGGGGGATCCCCCCCACTCGCCTGTCCCCTAGGGCGAGTGGAGTATCTTCCACTCGCGGCCAAGATCGCGAGTGGGTCGGCGCCCACTCGCGCAGGCAGGGTGGTCTTGGTTTAGGTTGAATCAGGTCGATTGGCGGGCTGTGGATATTGGA
This sequence comes from Dactylorhiza incarnata, assembly GCA_033032865.1. Taxonomy (NCBI): domain Eukaryota; kingdom Viridiplantae; phylum Streptophyta; class Magnoliopsida; order Asparagales; family Orchidaceae; genus Dactylorhiza; species Dactylorhiza incarnata. The sequence continues at coordinate 733,011 of JAWHQI010000355.1, read as the reverse complement.
TTTTTGGCTATCCGCAGACCAGTTCTTGGGAAGTCTATAAATAGACCCCCATGGGCACCTTGGGAAGGGTTGGTCTCTACCCCCTCCCTCGCGTGTGAGCAAGCACTATCCCTCCCCTCCCCTTGTCATTGAAGGTGGACGGTGAGGTGATCCTTAGTGCCCTCCAAGGTGCCCAGGCTCAACATTGGCTTGGGAGGGGAAGTTCCGAGTGAGCTTCCGGGTGTGTGGTGGGACCTTCGCACTGCAGCTTAAGGGGTTTGTCTCTAGACTCCAGTGATCATCAAGGGCAAGGTTCTCTCAGTTCCTAGTGACCGGTCAAGGGTCTTAGCTTAGGTCAAGTAAGAGTTAGCCGCATCCCCCTTTCGAACGATGAAACCGGGTTACTGGTTTCAACAACGATGACAATGGATCGAGATGGAAGGATGCGTATCCAAGAACAATTTTGACAACAGTAAGCAGTATCGTCAAAATAAATTTGAGCTATTTATCACGGCACTAGATCGATCTATCAGAGCCGTCTAATTGTTTCCCACCGACACAGTCAAAGGTACGCGCCCCTTCACCTACCTACACTATAAATAGAGTGAATGCTCGAGAATAAAAAATCATGCTATCATTTGCCCTAAGCTAATTCTCTGACGTACTGCCTCCTCTCTTGCTCCGAATCAATGGCTCCCAAGAGAGAAGAAGTGATCTCCGGTTGTGAACTCCAGCGTGTGGGTTTCAACTCGTGCTCGGAAGAAATAAGGTCAGTACTAGGGCTCCTAGAATCCACCGACCTAGAGTATCTGCTGAGCGAGCCCTCAGTTCTTCTTCACCGAGAACTGGCGGAGTTCTTCGCTGAAGCCCGGCTCAACCATTCAGAGTCTCAGATAAAATCTACTATAGCCTGTAAGAAAGTCAAAGTATCCACCAAGAATCTCAGAAAGACACTCCATCTGCCAATGATTGAAGGGGGAGAGGAAGAAGAGCTGACGACGGAGGATATTTCAGCCAGCTATTCCTGGTGCGGCCATACCGGGAAGACCTATGGGTCAATTAAGAGGAATGAGTACAACCAGAAAGGAAAATTGCTAGCAGACGTCGTGGGAAAGGTGCTGTTATGCAAACCTGGGTCGCACGACTGAATCTCTAAGGAGATGTTTGTCGTCATGGCCAGGATAATTCTGACCAAGAAGACCGACTGGAGTGGATTTCTTTTCCAGAGAATAAAGAGTACCTTGAAGACCCCCTCCTATGGAAGAATTATGTCCCTCTTCCTTTTGAACAGCCTGGATGAAGTGTTACACAGAAGAATGGGAGTTCCCCTGCACTACTCCAAACGACTGGATGCAAAGATGCTCTATCGCTGGGTTAGGTCAATTCCCAAAGCATCCCCTAATGCAGCACCCGCCTCAAAGAAGCAAAAGAAGAAAGTTGTCTAAGACGTCCCCTCTGATGAAGAAGGGTCATCAAGAAGTTTCGATGACAGCTCCCCACCTCAACAAAACCCCGGTGCGACATCTGCTCAAGGAGATACTCCTGCATCAATTCCCGAACCTGCTCACAAAGAGGTTGTTGAAGAAGATAGAAACGCCAACTTGGGGAGTGTTCCTATTGAGGGGGAGTCCCAATTTGGGAGCTCAGCCCAAGATGACGAAATGTTTGATGGGGAGCTCCCGGTAGGAGGCTCAGCCCAAGGAAATGCTCAAGTGAGGGGGAGACCCAACTGGGGTACTCTGCCCTAGAAGATCAAGGAAATGTGCCCCCTGCTCCAGAAGATCAAAGCAATGTGCCTAAGCCCATGAAAGACCCCACTCCGTCAGATTGCCGAGAGTTGATAGTAGCAAGTAAGATTGTGCTTAATTATCCAAGTAAGATAATACTAGAAGATTTCAAGGGGAAAGGCAAGGTGACAGCCCACATCAGTGAAGAATCATCTGCAGATATCTCTAAAGCAGCTTCACAGGAAGGAGGAGATGAAGAAGAACAAAGTGCTGAGCCATTTTCGTCTCAGGCATGATCTCTCTCTCACATGATATCAGCCCTACTGAATGCTCAAAGGAAACAACTGGAAGCCTTTGTCGAAAAGACTGTGAATGGCCTAAGGAAGGAGCTGAAGACTGAGATCAAGGCTGTAAGGAAGGACATACTCAATCTCAACACCCAGTGTGCCCACTTCTACACCCTGGCAGCTTCGGCAATAGAAAAGATGGGTGAGGAAGTTAACAAGATGGGAAATCAAACCCACACGATCCTGACAAATCAAATAACCCTCTCAGACAATGTGGATTATGCTTTTGAGCAGATAGCAACAGGTGCTACCAATAATAGGAATCAAATTTTGAACAGGGTTAATAACACTGCTCTTACACTAGATGCCCATCTACTCAAATTAAAGAATGATTTGGATATGACTGAACAGCAACTGCATGAACAGTTGATTGCGGTCAGAGAAGCTATTGAAGAATGGGTAATTGAATAAGTCCAAAAGGGGGGGAATGAAATTATAAATGTTGGATCCCATCAAGCTATGTGGATAGCAAATCAAGTAAAACAGACAATGCAAAAACCACCATCAGTATATGAAGTTGCTGACGCATCAGAATGCACTGACTTAGCAAAGTATGGCGTAGAACTCAGAGATTCAGCAATCTCCAAAAAAAGGAAGAAAATTCAGAGTAACAAGTACAGGCAAAAGAGGCTGAGGGAGGTCGAGCTGGATCCACAGTCAGGAAGGTGGAGTCCAAACTCAAGAGCAATAATCACAGAGTCATGGATACAATTTGGATACCCCCAAGATGGGCAGGAAAGAGTATACCAGTTAGTTGAGTGGGAGAATCATCTAAATCAGTTAGAAAAGAGGAAAAATCACAAGCTTGCGTTCCCTCATGGTCCTCCTCCCTCTCCCAAGAAGATTTCAAAGCCCATCAACTACTATCAGAGTCAAAGGAAGAAATACAAAGGTGAAAGTAGCAGCAGACCTTGAGGACAGGTGAATCAAGACGACAATTAGAATGGGGCAAATGAGTGATAGCATTTATTCAAGAACATTTAATCTATTTATATGATTGCTGCTTAATGTGAAGAACATTTAATCTATTTTTATGATTACTGCTTGATGTGATTTTATTATCTGAAATGATAAACCTTTATGTGTGTGGCAATTATCATTGAGGTGAGTTATGACTTCTTCCTCTGATACCACTTGTAGGGACACATCGCTACCAACTCTCCCAAAAGCCCAGACTATTGGGGAAGGCGCCTACCGCTCATTTATAGAGCTGGCTATCCCAAGGCAGGACCCACGAGGCGACCAGTTAGGCCCATAGGGGACACGCCCTTCTGCTTCGACTAGTGCCGCAACACCGGGGGCATTGCTGCACTCCAACAATCCCCCCCCCCCCCCCCCAGAAATGACCCCGGGGTTTCAAACCCGTGACCTCGTCGGATACCACTTGTAGGGACACGACGCTACCAACTCTCCCAAAAGCCCGGATTGTTGGGGAAGGCGCCTAACGCTCCTTTATAGAGCTGGCTATCCCAAGAAAGGACCCACGGGGCGGCCAGTTAGGCCCACAGGGGACACACCCTTCTACATCGACTAGTGCAGCGACACCGGGGGCATTGTTGCACCCCCAACAATTGATCTCTGCAAGCATGGACTTAATATCCCTTAGAGACCCAAGGTGATTTGGGTCCTAGGTTCTTGTTAGCATAGTAAGGAATTCTTCTACTCACCTCTGCCTTTTTAGGAGGGCCTTACTTTGTACTAGGCTCACTAGGGTTGTGCCAGCAGTCAATGGCAAAGTGTCCCACTTTACCACATCACCAACATTCATGGATGTTGTACCTTCTTTTCTGAACAATTTTTGAGGTGGGTGGAGAATCACAATGCTTATGTTCAGTAGAGGAGGCAACATCATTCTTCCCATCTCTCTCAGCTAAGAGCTAACTAGCTGCTCTAGTATACTTATTTCTTCTTGACTTTATCTGCTTGTCAGCAACAGATGTCAGCTTGGTAGCTGACATGGTGTTGATGACATCAAATATGGTCAAGTGAGAGTTGATTATAATGGTGCTACCAGCCTGCTTCTTATTTGGAAGAGATTGGGAAGGTGTTGCTCCTTTACCCTTGAAGGTGGGGACTGAGGCACCAAACACAAATGGTCCATGATGGGCCATTTGGATTTCCTCATGGGGAACCTTTAATGCACTCATCCCCATGTCTTTTCTCCTCCCATAGTTAGGAGCATTTCCCAAGCTATTGGAGCTTCCACTCATCCAGTGACCATGGACACTGTCCTGGTCATACTTGTTAGAGGGAAGCACTACCCTTTGAAAGGTGGTATGAGGCTCAGCTTTAGTTTTGTCCCTTTCTCCATTCCCATCATTTACTGCCCCTTCATTGAAACCCAATCCCCTCCTATTTCCATAGAAGGAGAAGGTGTCAATGATGGGCAGTATAGTTTTGGGCTTAGAGAACTGAGCCACTAAGCTTCTTTCCTTAAGAATATCATTCTCAAGTTTCCTAATGATTTCTTCCCTTTGGTTTCTTTCATCATGAAGCTTGTCTATGATCTTCTTGAGCTCACAGGAATAGGTGCCCTCATTGTGAGACATACCCATTTCCTCATTCATCTCATCCTTAATGTGTCTGAGTGATTCTAGCTCTTTAGCTTGCTTCCTAACAAGCTTCTTGCTCTTTCTCAGAGCAACCAAGAGATCACCAAATTGTTCTATTGGATCAACATGGTTCTTATTGTTGCATGATGAGCAGTCTTCTGCATCATTTCTAGAAGATGAGCAATCATCTGATGCACTCTTGGTCTTCTTAATTGAAGAAGGTAGTAAAGGTGTGTGAGTGATGCATACCTGATCATAATGTGATTCATCATGATTTTCTTCATCTGATAGAGCCATCAGCCCATAGACCTCCTCATCCTCAGAGTCACAGTCTGTGAGAGTCAAGGGTTCTCTTATTCTTCTTCTGACCACAGAGCATTCTTCATTTTCAGATTCACTGTCTGAGATAGTCAAGGGTGCTCTGATCCCTATACTTCTTTCTTCTTCAACATGAGAAGAGCTCCAGCTGCTTTCACTTAAGGATCTGAACTTCCTAATGTCAGATCTTTTGACTTTCTCCATAGAGTTAGGATATGATAATCAGTTAATTTGACACACCCAGGGGCAGATCTGTTCAAGTTGTTAAGATTTTCTTTTGAACAACCTACCTCTGATACCACTTTTTAGTTATAGGGTGTCGACTTATCACCTAGAGGGGGGAGGGGGTGAATAGGTTTTTCAAATTGTTTTAATCCCCTTTACGTGTTCTTGTTTTCTGGATAATAGATTTAGAGTTTGAGAGATAACAACACAGTAAGCACACAAGAACTTATAGAGCTTCCTCAATACAGGGTGTCTTGAGTAGTCCTCTTTCCCTCTGCGCCTACCCAGCAATGTGCTAGGCTCGGCAAACTCTGCCAATGTCTTCGGCCCACAAGTCTTACAACTCGCACCCGCAAGTCCTTGCAGCCTAGGCCCGCAAGCCCCTTCACTGCACCCGAGCCCGCAATCTCGACACTCAGGCCCTCAAGCCCTCCACAGTACAGACCTGCAAGTCTAGCCTGCAGCCTAGGCCCGCAATCCCCTTCACTGCACCTGAGCCCGCAAGCTCGACATGTTTGGACCCGCAAGTCCCTCTTACCTAGCCCTCAAGCCTCACAGATCTCAAGCTCTCAAGCTTGACACACAGATCTGAAAACAGATCTACAGTTTTGGCCCACAAGCCTTACAAGAAAGATTTACAATATTTGTTCTTCAGCCTGATGGAGAGCGGCTTCTTGTCTTGAAGAAGATACTTCTTATTTTGTATCTAAACGACACAAATCTTCTTCAAATATTCTTGCTTTGCCTGATGTTGACTGGCTTCCTTTCTTGAACGATTATTAGCAGTCGGTGAAACTTGACTGCAACTTGGAGAACACTGGATGAATGTTTTTTGTTCTCCTCTTCTTTCTTTCTTCTTCACCGCAGCTTGTACTATTATATACAAAATGCTCGGCGGGATACTTTTTCATTCCTGCATTCTCTCTCATTTTCTAGGGCATCATTGTTCCCTTTTATAGGACGGATGAGCCGCTTAACGGTCACCTATGTTGTCCTTTACTAACAGACGCCCATCCCTCAAGAGCACGCGCTGATTGGACAATCAGGCGGCGACATTAAATGCTGACAGCGCATCCGACTACTTTTGAATCTGTCTCAACGATATTTCCACTGTCATGATGACATGGACAATATCTCGATGATAGGACTTGTCGTTGTCTTGAACTAGGACAGATCTTCAAATTTCCTTCCCTCTTCTTTAGATAGAGATATCTCGAAGACACAGGACATCCCTTCTACACTTCCACTTAAGACAATCATGATGTCATCTTACTGATGTCGGTGTGATCTTCTTGTCTGCTCGATATCGTTATAACCACCTTATCTTGTCGATGACATAATGGTTATCATGTCGACAGACTATTCTTCAGAAAATGCCTGTCTTCATATGACCTTCTTTTGTCTTCTCGACGTCACGCTTTCTTTACGACGATGTCATCGACATCAGTCTTATCGATGACACAGCTTCATTTCAACGATATCTTCGACACTGACCTTCCATTTACCTTTTCAACGACATTCATTCTGACTTAGCTTTATCGACGTCAAGGCTTCTTTATGATGATATCATCGACATCTTGTCTTGTGTTTGTGCTTGAGTCTTCTTCTTCATCTCGGCTTTCTGATATCATTGTGAGGTGATGTTACAACGATATTACCGTACGCATACTGTCTTGACGATAGCCGATATGATCACTCTACTTTGTTCTGCATATCATATCCATGACACGCATACACTTGTCGACGATATGTTTGGTCTTTTTGGACGATATTGCACTTAGACAAGTTATAGAAGTACTGGACATTTTGCCTGATCTCTACATGCATGAACTAGATATAATATTAAATGCACCTTGTACCTATCATTGAGCTGAGCACTTATTCAAATCAGGAACACTACTGGGCATTGTTCCCAACAGGAGTTTTTAATATTGTGGTTGCTTTATTTCATATCTTTTGTAACCGTTTAGAGAATTTGCCTCATTTTGGCAACTAGGTCTGGGTAGGACTTAGGGAGGAATTCGCCTCGTGTTGGAGACTAGGTCTGGGTAGGACTTAGGGAGAAATTCGCCTCGTGTTGGCGACTAGGTCTAGGGTGTAGATCTAGGGGGTGCTCGAGGCCGTATCCGAGGGAGGATTGCCTAGACCGGCTTGAGACCGTATCCGGGAAGGATAGGCTAAAGACATCGGTTCGTGGGGATACAAGTCGGGATAGAAAACGAAAAAGTCATTTATTATTCCCCTTTGATTTCTAGCATTATAGGAAATCAAGTTTTGTAATCCTTCATTTCATATTAATAAAACCATGTCTCTATTTGATTTCAATTGTTTTACTTGATTTCTCTCTATTTTAATCTCTTATTATTTCAAGTATATCAAAATATATTAAAAGTTTTAAAACCCTTATTTACCGCCCCCCCCCCCCCCCCTCTAAGGGCGCCTACCGATCCAACAGTTGAGACTTTCTCCTTAGCCTCTGTTTCTGCCCTGCTCTTCAGTAGCATCTCATAAGATTTCAGCTTTCCTAGCAAAGCATTAGTAGAGATCTCTCTATGGCCTCTAGACTCTCTGATTGCCCGGATCCTTGAATCCCATGAGCTTGGGAAGCACATGAAACCTTATCATTGATTTCAGTCAGAGAGATCTCCTTCTCAAGACCTTTCAGCTCATTTATGATATTGTTGTATCTGTTATACATCTCAGCAATAGATTCATCATCTTTCTCTTGAAAGTTATCATATTGGGATGTGATAAGGGACTTCCTATCCTTTCTTGCATCAGAACTCCCTTCTACCATTCTGGAAAGAGATTACCAGATCTCTTTGGTTGATTGGCAGTCAGCTACCTTCTGGAAGATGTCATATGACATGGTGGATACCATGATGTTCATATCTTTGGCATCACATGCCTTCTGCTTCTTCTCTTTCTCTGTCCACTCATCCCTGGGCACATCTTCCTGTGTTGAAGATCCATTGACATCTTTCTTGTATGGAGTTGGAGGACCTGAAATGATAACAACAAAGATGTTTTCATCAATAGAGTTCATTTACAACTTTATTCTGGCCTTCCAGAGTGTAAACTTATTTAGGTTACACACTGGTGGTCTAGTTGATGCATAATCCTTAGAACTCATTTTCTTTTGAAATCAGTTTTAATTAATTTTAAAAATAAAGAAATGAGAGTATAAGATCTTTTGATCAAGGTTAACCTTTTAATGATCAACCTACCTCTGATACCAATTAAAGGTGCACAGTGTGCCTCTGAGTATTCTCGAGAGGGGGTGAATAGAGTTTTAAATATTTTCTATCCTATTTGTGCACACACAATAAAAACACTAAGTGATTATGCAATCAACCAAGCCAAAGACAGAATAAGATAAATACAGTTTACTGAAAATAAACACAGAATAAATAAATTGGGACAACACAGAAAATCAACACACAAAAGACACAAGGATTTTTATAGAGGTTCCTCAAAATGTGGATACTCCTCTATTCTACCTCCCTGATAGGATTGCATAACCTGTGCCTGAGTCTTTTGATAAGGAGACTCTTAGAACCACTGAGTTTTTTGATAAGGAGACTCTTAGAACCACTGAGTCTTTTGATAAGGAGACTCTTAGAACCACTGAATCCTTTGGAAGAGGGATTAATAAAACTCTTTACAGTTTAAGAAGAAAGTAAGAAGAAAGTAAGAGGGAGAAGAAAAGAATTCTGTTCTCAGAATTCTTTAGAAGCTCTGATGCTGCTTCTGTCTTTCACAGGATCTGAAATGATGAACCCTTGCTTATGATAGTGAATGCAAGGGTTGTTTTGCTTGATCCTTTTATCTGAGTACTCCTTGAAATTCAGTTGTTGTATGATGATGAAGAAGAAGCAGTTGTATGTATTCCTGTGCAGAGAGAGCAATTCTGTATTTCTATTTTTTAGGGTTTTAGGAGAAAGAAGATGAAGGCCCTATTTGACAGATAGAATAATGTAATAACTCTATTGTTCTTCTTCTTCTTCCCTTTTTGCCTACTTATCCTGTATGATTGGGATTTCAAAAACCTTTCTTCTTTTGGGCTATCCTGGAAAGGAATTCACCTAATTTCCTTTCTTCTTTTGTTCTCGACCCATCAATCCATTTTGAATACCTTCCAAAAATGATTTGCTGTGTCCTGGAAAGCTCTATTTTATTCTTGGTAATAATCAAGCCATTGGAGAACTGTCTCTTTCCTGGTGGTACTTCTGAAAATGTCTCAAAAGGACAGCAGAAAAAGCTTCCTTTTTCTGATTTATTCGCCGCTGCGTCGACTTCAACATTCTTCATGTCGACGCACCTCTGAGTTCTTATCGACGTAGCTTCGAAATCCTTCTTAGCTTTGGCTGAACTCACATGTCGACGTTACGTCGATTCCTTATCGACGTATCTGTCGAGTTGAAGCCTTGGACTTGAGCTCTTCACTTCTGCGTCGAATTGTAGTCGAAGTTGCGTCGACTTGTTAGATGGCTTCAACAAGCTCTTCCTTCTGCGTCGAGTCCCTTTCGACGTTGTGTCGACTTCTAGTAAGAGTTACGTCAATATCAAGTCGAAGTTGCGTCGACTTTCATTCGACGCAAGTCTTAACTTATCTTATTTTGTGATTGTCTTGACTTGGCCTTGACACTCTATGGTGAGTGTGACATCCTAAGACATATAATGACCAATTTACTCTTGCTATACAATGTGGGTAATATATCCTAAGAAGTAAAATCACTTATATTTAATTTGTTAAGTTAAATCAAAAGAGGTTTTTCCCTACACTTTTCAATAGAACAGTAATACGACTACGAGAAGAAGGAACAAGAACTAGAGAACCATACATTCTGCATCAAGTTCTCCAAGTTTCAGTCTAGCAACATCGACTGAGAAGAAGTGTTCCAGAAAGGATTGAAGAGAAGTCTGTGCTGTCCAAGTGAAGATCAAAAGCATTCACTTCAAGTCCAAGAAGCCAATATTCATTTGGCTAAATAAAGTTCTCGTATTATCTTTTTGTTTCTCTGTAAGGCTTAAGGGCCGGAACTGTAAGATCTAGTTTAGATCTGAGATTTGTAAGGCTTGAGGGCCTGAGCTTTGTAGGGCTTGTAGGCCTGAGCTATGGGATCTACTTGATATCTAAGATTGTAGGGCTTGAGGGCCTGAGTGTAGGGCTTGAGGGCCTGAGATTGTAAAGCTTGAGGGCCTGAGTATTTGGCGGTGTTTGCCGACCCTAGCACACTGCTAGAAAGGCACATTGGGAGAGTGGACTACTCAAGACACCCAATCTTGAGGAACCACTATACATCTGTTGTTTCTGTGTGTGGTTTTCTTTTTTGTGATTGCTTGGTTTCTTGTGCATAAAATTCAAAAACAGGCCTATCACCCAATCCCCCCCTTTCTAGATGATAGTTCCATAACTAACAAGTGGTATCAAAGTGAGGTTGATCAAAGAGTGACTTAACAGTCAGATCTAGATCTTGGAACTACTCACTATGGCTGATCAGAACAGAGAGATGAGATCCATGAGGCTTCCAACCTGCACTAAAGAAAACTTCCCAATCTGGAAGGAAAGAGTAAGACTTTTTATGAAAGAAGTTGATCCCAGGATATTCGTGGCTGTTCAAGAGGGTCCCTTCATCCCCATGACTGCATCCACCATAGATCCAACTCAAAGGGTGGCAAAGAAGTATAACGACATGACCAAGGATGAGCTTGCACTGGTAGGCCTAGATAAGAGGGCACAGAATGTTATTGTAAGTGTCATTGATGACTCAACCCTTCAAAATCTCTTGGCACCCCATGAGGAGATTCAGATGAAGAATTCAGGTCCCTTTGTCCATGGACCTGAAGTAACATCACTCAAAAGCAAAAGAAAGGTTGTTCCTACAAAGCCTATTCCCAAGAAGGTGAACCACAAGGTGGTGAGACCAGCTCCACTTCACACTCACACCTGTGAGGTTCACCCAAAACTTGTCAGGCCAGTTGTCTCCTCTCCTGCACACCATCATTGTCATCCCACTCAGATGGTAAGGCAGAAGAGAAGATACAACAAGTTTGAGTGTTGGTGTTGTGGGAAAGTGGGTCACTTTGCCCTGGACTGTTGGTTCAACCTAACAGGACCTAATGCAAAGAGAGTACATACCACCCAGTGGTGTAGTGTCCTAGTTTATCCCCCTAACAGAAACCAAGGACCCAAATCAAATTGGGTGCCTAAGGGAAAGTAATTTTTCTTGCAGGTGTGTCCAAATGCCAACATTTCTCCCATTTGGTATTTGGACAGTGGCTACTGCAGGCATATGACTGGAATAAGGAGCTATCTAAGAAACTTCACCCCTGTGGAAAATGGATCAACAGAGATATTTGGAGGTTCAGAAAAAGGGGTGACCAAAGGCTATGACAACATCTCAAATGGGTTAGTTACCATCATAAAGGTAGCTTATGTGGAGGGATTGAATCACAATCTCATAAGCATAAGTCAACTTTGTGATCTAGGTTATGTCATTGTTTTCCACAAGGATAAGTGCCTATTTAAGAAATCCTTGGAGTCCGAGGCTACCTTAACTGACACTAGGAGTGGAAATGTATATTGCGTAAATTTCCTTCAATCAAATTCTTCCATGCCTCTTTGTCTTGTAGCTAATGAGAAAGAGGCTCTATATGTTCAATGGAATAAGAGACTTGCTCACATTAATTACAAGACCATAGGAAAGCTTTTCTCTCTAGACCTAGTCAGAAATGGACCCAATCTTAAGTGCATTAAGGAAGGTCCATGTCATGCATGTCAACTTGGCAAGAAAACTAGGGCAAGCTTCAAGAGCATCTCCCTTAAAGACCCTTCTAGGTGTCTATTCCTATTGCACATGGATATGTTTGGTCCTATGTCAGTTCAAAGTTTAGGAGGGAAGACTTACACTCTTGTTGTAGTTGATGATTATTTAAGGTTCACTTGGGTATTCTTCCTTAAAAAAAGTCAGATACCTTAAACATCTTGAAGAATTTTGTCAGGCAAATCCAGAATGAGATGAGCAGCACTGTGGCCAAATTCAGAAGTGACCATGGTACATTATTTCAGTCTGGATCCATGACAGAATTCTGCCAAGAATTGGGTATCATCCAAGAATTTTTCTCACCTAGAACTCATCAACAACTTGGAGTTGTAGAGAGGAAAAATAGAACCTTAATAGAGGCTAGCGGGACAATGCTTAGTGACTCTTTTCTACTAGAATACTTCTGGGCAGAGGCTATCAACACTGCTTGTCATGTCATAAATAGGGCCTCTATCATCAAAGATCATAAGAAAACTCCCTATGAGCTGATGAAAGGCAGAAAACCTACATTATCCTACTTCAAAATCTTTGGGAGCAAATGTTATGTACTCAATAATGGAAAATCCAAACTAACTAAGTTTGCTGAGAAAAGTAGTGAAGGTATTTTTGTTGGCTACAACTCCTATAGCAAAGCATATAGGGTGTATACTCAAGCAGTTGAAGAATCTGTACATGTTGTATTTTATGAGACTAGCCTTATTCATAAAGGCTGATCTAGTTCTTTAGTGGATGCAGGTTCAGTAGAAAGAATGGAGAAGCTATCCATGGAGGATAAGGCTGAAACCTCAGGAGGAGACAAAGACCATCCAATGACAATAGAGATGGAAGAAGATGTTGTAGAAGGATTGGAAACAGTTGAAGAGGTACAACTTGAAGAACCTGCAATAGAAGAGATCCCAAGAAGACTGCCTGTTGCACTTAGACAAATCAGACATCACCCTCAAGAGAAAATTATAGGGGATGTCAATCGAGGAGTGGTGACAAGGATCAGGGCTCTAAATGAAGCAAATCAGAACCCATTCTGGATTGCTGCAATGCAGGAGGAACTAAATCAATTTAAAAGATGCAAGGTATGGTAGTTAGTTCCCAGACGTCAAGGACATAACATTATTGGAACCAAGTGGGTCTATAGAAACAAATTGGATGAGAATGGAGTCATTACAAAGAATAAAGCAAGGCTGGTAGCAAAGGGCTACAGACAGGAAGAGGGCATTGACTTTGATCAGACTTTTGCCCCTGTTGCAAGACTGGAGGCTATAAGACCGTTCCTAGCCTATGCAGCTTATAAATGGTTCAAAGTTTACCAAATGGAGGTGAAATAAGCCTTCCTGAATGGTGACCTCAAGGAAGAAGAATATGTAGAACAACCCTCAGGTTTTGTTGACTCTACTCATCCTGATTTTGTTAATTTCCTTAGAAAGGCATTATATGGTTTGAAACAGGCTCCCAGTGTCTGGTATGAAACACTATCAAGTTTTCTCATTGAAAATCAAGGGGGAAGATTGACAAGACATTGTTCCTTAGGGAAGTAAAGGGCAAGATCTTGCTAGTGCAGATCTATGTGGATGACATTATCTTTGGCTCTATAGATGACAATCTATGCAAGAAATTTGCTAATTTAATGCAGGGAAAGTTTGAAATGAGCAGTATGGGAGAGCTCAAATACTTCCTAGGTCTCCAAGTGAAACAATCTGTAGATGGTATATTCATCTCACAGACCAAATTCACTAAAGAGCTAGTCAAGAAATTTGGACTGGAGAGTGCTTCTTCTATGAAGACTCCCATGGGATCTAATGTGTCTCTGGACAAGGATGAGAAGGGAATGCCCTTTGATGAAACCAAGTACAGATGCATGATTGGGTCTTTGCTCTGCCTAACTGCAAGTAGGCCTGACATAATGTTTGCCACATGTGTCTGTGCTAGATATCAGGTGAACCCCAAGGACTCTCATCACTCCTTTGTCAAGAGGATTTTAAGATACTTGAAGGGAACACCTAATCTTGGCCCATGGTACCCTAGGAACACTGGATGTGAACTAACATGGTATTCAGATGCAGATTATGCACGGTGCAAAGAAGATAGGAAGAGTACTACAGGGACTTGTTGATGCGTGTCGGCAAGTGCACCGGTCGCTGTCAAGTAATAAATGTGGAGAGTGGACTCCCCGAATGTCGGTCTCTTGAGGAATGCAGGTTGGGTGAACGAAACGCGTAGCGTGACTCTTGTTACACAAGCAAAACACACATGAACAAGGGGGGGGGGGGGGGGGGTTCTTGGTTGGGTTTCCTAATCTTAACAACAACAAAAAGAGATGCGGGTCGAAAACACCGCTTCGCAAGGTGAGATGGATGCAACGGCCGCGATGCCGTGCTTCGTGAGGCGGAATGGAGTGTGTTCTGGCGCGAAAGGGTGAGGGTCGTAAACACCTCTTCACAACCGTCGTTAGCTCTTGCTAACACGAAACAAACACCTTGCGTGCGTGTGCGAGTGAGTGAGTGAGACCGGAGTGAATTACTAGCAAACCATGAAGAACAACAAGGAAACATTCATTTCAACAAACATCATCATAATATTCGAGTTTACACGGTTCAACGAGTACAATGGAGGAAAGAGGAAAGAAATAACCGATGGTGAAGACTAGCGGCCGTTCACGGCCGGAATGGTAGGTTGTCGGGCTACCTCCGGACTCGGGCGGACTATGCTTCCGGCATAGAGAGCTGTCACGATCTCCCTACGTAGCTCCATCGTCTTCGACTTCAGGTTCCTTCTTCTTCTCACCGGGCGGAATGAGAGAATGGTTGCTTGGAGGCTTGCGGACGATGGAGAACACTCACGGACAATGGAGGAAGTCTTGGAATGGGTGGAGGAGGCTTCCCCTTGCGTAGGAGATGAAGTGGAGGCGTCCCAAGGTGGAGGTCGACGGCGTACGGAACAGGAATTCCGCTCCCGGCGGCTGATAATGCCCTAAAAATCGCAACAGGCGTTTAAATAGGCGCTGGATTAAATACTGCGCACGATCATTGGCGCACGACCAGTGGTCGTGCGCACTGGAATTCTGCGATCGTGCGCACTGCCTGGGTGGAACCTGCAAGATACGAAATTTATAAAATGAAATGTTCGCACGACCAGTGGCGCACGACCGGTGGTCGTGCGCACTAGCGTTGATGGTCGTGCGCAATACAGCAAACAGAACTCAGAATTTTAATGATAAGTGCGCACGAGCAGTGGCGCACGACTGGTGGTCGTGCGCACTGGCGTTGGTGGTCGTGCGCACTGCACCAAACAGAACTCGTGAAAAAGGTTTAAGTGCACACGATCAGTGGCGCACGACCAGTGGTCGTGCGCAATAGAACCAGCGATCGTGCGCAGTGTTCCTGTGCAGAATTGCACCGGGAACACTTGCACGACTCCTATTCCCGCACAACCACAGATCTAGCCACTGAAAGTGGCACTTAACAGCACATGAATACTACTAATGACAATAAGCACGAAAATCACACCAAAGTGGGTCTAGATGTGCACCTAGCGTGGATTATCAAATATAAACTATAACAAGGCTAAAGTGTGGAGAATTGACTAAATAACGGCCCGGATGAGTCCATAAATGTGTATATGATCAGGACTCATCACTTGTCAATTCCTTGGAGGAAGACAGATCTCATGGAGCAGTAAGAAGCAGACAAGTGTGTCAATCTCCACAGCAGAGTCAGAATATATATCTGCAGGGAGTTGATGTGCTCAGCTGTTATGGATCCAGCATCAACTTGAAGACTACAATCTGAAGATGACCAAAACACCCTTATTTTGTGACTCTTCAAGTGCTATCTCAATTGTTAAGGACCCTGTCTCACACAGCAGGACTAAGCATATTGAGATCAGGTATCACTTCATTAGGAAGAATGTGGAGAATGAAGATATCACTCTTGAGTTTGTCCCCACAGACAAACAAGTTGCTAATATATTCACAAAGCCCCTAGATGAAGCTAAGTTAAACTTCTTCAAATTCCAATTGGGGATGTTAAACTTAGAATAACTTCCAAATTCCCATTATTACTAATCATTTGCTCCTTGGAAAAGGGTCAAGATTAGTACTGAAGAAGCCTCTCAACATGGGGCTAAGTCAAACAAGAAACTGAAGAAGCTTATCGTCGACACACTTAATAGTCTCGACGACATAATCCAGTATCTAAACGACATAAGACCTATTTCGATGACAAATCGATCAGGCGTAACGCCGACATGTTTCGACGACATACTGGTGTATCGTCGAAATAGAACACGGATACTTATCACGACATTAGATCGATTAATCTGGGTCGTCCATCAAATCTTCCGTAAGCATTATAAGGTACGCGCCTCCTCATCTACCTCTACTATAAATAGAGTGAATGCTTAGGATAAAAATTACGCTATCATTTTCCCTAAGTCATTCCCACGACAAAACTCCGTTCTGCCTCTGACATCTGCTATTTCTCCCAATACTCCTATAATGGCTCCCAAGTAGGAAGAAAGTTCAGTAGTCTCAGGTTGTGAGCTTCAGCGAGGAGGATTCAAAGCTTGTTCAGAAGAAATTAGGTTAGTAATAGGATTGTTGGAGTCTGCAGACTTTAATATCTGCTCAGTGAACCCTGCATCCTTCTCCACCGCAAACTACTGGAATTATATGGACATGCAAGACTCAATAGCTCCACAACCTCCGTAAAGTCAGTGGTTGTTGGTAAGAAAGTGAAAATCAACGTGCAAATCCTGGGCAAAATGTTGCATCTGCCTCGGTTGACCGCAGAAGAACTAGAGGAAGAGGTGTCCTCTGAAGACTTCTCAGCGAGTTGCACCTGGTGTGGACACTCCGTAAAGACCTACAGACCCATTAAAAGGGCGGACTTCAGCCAGCGAGGAAAGCTTCTTGCAGACATTATCGACAAAGTTCTGCTCTGCAAGCCGGGTTCTCATGACCGGATTTCTAAGGAGATGTTTCAAGTAATGAGCATGGTTATCCTATCCAAATGGACAGACTGGAGGGAGCTCCTATTTCAAAAGATTAAGAGTAATCTGTCGACCCCATCCTTTGGAAGAATTCTAAGCATCTTCCCGCTGAACACCCTTGGGGAAGTGATCACCCGGAAGATGGGAGTGCCTCTGCACTACTCCAAAAGGCTAGACTCCAAGATGCTGGACAGATGGGATAGGTCAATCTCCAAGGGACTTCAGGGTTCCTCCTCTATTCAGAAGAAGAAATCGAAGAGCGATGACGGGGGGGTTGCCTCAGCGGAGGAGGAGTCCTCCAGTAGCTCCGAGGAGAGAAGAGCCCCACCTCAGCAGACCCCTGCACTGATTGAGGGGGAGATGCCTCTGTCCCCAGAGGCCTCTGAGAAAGAAGCAGCACCTGCTAAGACAGAGGCGAATGCAGAAAAGAGAAGCCCATTCCAGCCAGTGATCCAGTTGAGGGGGAGACCCACTCTGGGTGCTCAGCCCAAGACAATGAGAAGGGTGAGGGGAGACCCATTTGGGGTGCTCTACCCTAGAAGAGCGGGAAGAAACCGTCCCCCTGGATATTATCCCAGACACAGCAACTGAAAGCCCAAGACAGGAGCCAGAAGCACTTGAGAATTCTGCACCCTCCCTTAGACTAGAACTAGCTCTTTCCAGCAAGATGGTGATAACGTCAAAAACTAAGCCCTTAAAGGTACCCAGTCCTAAGAAATCCACGGTTCAGATAAATGACTACCTATCTGACAGTGCCCATGAAGAAGCTCCAGAAGAGAGAGTTTCCCCTGAGGTTGAGGAGAATGTTGTTGGACCATCTTCTGCTCAATCGGGATCCATGTTTCACATGATCTCCGGATTACTAAATGCTCAACGACAGAGGATGGAAGCTTTAATCCTCCAAACAGTAGATGGATTACGGCAAGAGATAATGGTTGAGTTGAGCACAGTAATGAAGGAGATACTTCATCTCAACACCGAGTATGCTCACTTCTACCACTTAGCAACACCAATAATGGAACGTGTTGGTGAAGAGGTCAACAGGGTCGGCCATCAGACCCATCAGCTCCTGAATAATCAGCTAGCATTCGCAAGGAATGTGGAGGATGCATTTGGTGAAATAGAGACATCCATCAATACTGACAATGATCTTATTCTAACCAGGATAAATGCAAATGCTAACACTCTGGATGCCCATCTGCTGGAAGTCAGAAATAACATGAATGCAACTGAACAACAAATTCATGAAAGACTACTTTCAGTACATGAAAACCTTACTAATAGGGTTATTAAAGAAGTCCTAAAGGGGGAGAAGGCAGTGATAAATGCAGGCTCACATCAAGCAATGTGGACTACAAGTCAAATCAAGCAAACACTACAGAAGCCTCCTTCAGAGTATGGACTAGCATAACCATCAGAAAGCACTGACTCAGGAGAATATGGCATTGAATTTGGAGAATCTGCCACTTCATGAAAAAGAAAGAGAATTCAGAGCAGGAAGTTCATGCAGAAGAGGCTAAATGAGGTTGAGCAGGATCCACAAGCAGGAAAGTAGAGTCCTACCTCCAAGGAGATTATTTCAGAAAGCTGGATAGAATTTGGATATCCTCAGGAATGCACTGAAAGAGTATATTACTCAGCTGACTGGAATAGTCATATCAAGCAAATGGAGAAGAGGAGAAATCACAAGATGGCATTCCCTCATGTTCCTCCTCCATCTCCAAATAAGATCCCCAAGCCTATCCACTTCCATGAAAGACAGAAGAGAAAGGGCAAAGGCAACAACAGAGTTTGAAAGCCGCCATCAAAGGATTTTTTTTCTCTATAAACTACATGTGCAAATGATTGCTAATTGTTATCCAAAAACTTTCATTTTGTTTATGAGATGCTGAGTAAATGAATCTAATCTTAATTCTTTTTTTTGTGTATGGCATTTATCATTGAATGAGTTAAAACTTCTTCAAATAGGTGGAGATTATTGGGAACAGTGCCCAATAATGTTCCTAATTTGAAGA
The DNA here is from genome assembly GCA_033032865.1 of Dactylorhiza incarnata. Taxonomy (NCBI): domain Eukaryota; kingdom Viridiplantae; phylum Streptophyta; class Magnoliopsida; order Asparagales; family Orchidaceae; genus Dactylorhiza; species Dactylorhiza incarnata. The sequence goes on along the minus strand of JAWHQI010000355.1, from coordinate 714,038 downwards.
AGTGCTCAAGTCAATGATAAAAACATTATGTATTTGATGGTGTATTCAGTTTATGCTTGCAGAGATTAAACAATATGTCCAGTACTTCTCGAATTCCACTAAGTACAATATCGTCGTGAAGGACAGGACATATCATCGTATAAAGCACTCGTACATCGTCGAGATTGCATACAGAGATAGTTGAAGGATCATGACTGTTATCGTCGAAATGATATGGACAACTCAACGATATCGTTGTGACAGCAAAAGCTCACACGACGATATCATCGTAAAGAACAAGAAGAATCAATTGAGATAAATATCTTTATGTTGATCTGTATCTCATGACGATATCGTGGAAAGGCTAAAGTCTAAGTATTCAGGAGTGTCGACGACATCGTCGTATAGAAGTCTTATCGCTGAAAAGACTAAGAAAGAACTTGTAAAGGCAACTCATAGAAGAAAAATGGATTATCGTCGAAATGATCAAAATGATATCGACGAGAAGTAAGAATGATCAAAATGATATCGACGAGAAGTAAGAATGATCAAGACGATATCGCCGAAAATACAGTATGGTTTCAACGACATCGTCGAGAAGACCAGAAGTTTCCAACAAGATTACGACGACATCTTCATATCGTCGTAAGTGTAAGTAGAGCTATGATATCAAGTATCGTCGAGATATCATTCTCTGAAGAAGACTTGAAGAATTGTCCAAGTACAAGATGGATCGTCGTAACGACAAGATATGTTGTCGAGATGATGGAAATATCGTTGAGACAGGTCAAGACATTTCAAATTGCGCTATCTGCATTTAATGTCGCCGCATGATGGTCCAATCAACGCTTGTCGTTAAGGAATGGGCTCCTGACACTTAAGGTACATTCTAGGAGACCGTTAGCCGGCTCCTCAGAGATATAAAGGGAATAAGTGTCTGCCCTAATTCAAAATAGAGAGAATACTCGCAAACTTTTCAATAGAACAGTAATACGGCTGCGAGAAGAAGGAACAAGAACTAGAGAACCATACATTCCGCATCAAGTTCTCCAAGTTTCAGTCTAGCAACATTGGCTGAGAAGAAGTGTTCCATAAAGGATTGAAGAGAAGTCTGTGTTGTCCAAGTGAAGATCAAAAGCATTCTCTTCAAGTACAAGAAGCCAATATTCATTCGGCTAAAGAAAGTTCTTGTATTATCTTTTGGTTTCTCTGTAAGGCTTGAGGGCCTGAACTATAGGATCTAGTTTAGATCTGAGATTTGTAAGGTTTGAGGGACTGAGCTTTCTAGGGCTTGCGGGCCTAAGATGTAAGTTCTATTTGAGATATGAGATTGTAAGGCTTGAGGGCCAGAGTGTAGGGCTTGAGGGCCAGAGTGTAGGGCTTGAGGGCCTGAGATTGTAAGACTTGAGAGCCTAAGTATTTGGTGGTGTTTGCCGACCCTAGCACACTGCTAGAAAGGCGCAGAGGGAGAGTGGACTACTCAAGACACCCCATCTTGAGGAACCACTATACATCTATTGTTTCTGTGTGTGGTTTTCTTTTCTGTGATTGCTTGGTGTCTTGTGCAAAAAATTCAAAAATAGGCATATCACTCAATCCGCCCCCTTTCTAGGTTATAGTTCCATAACTAACAACACCCTCATGGACGTAGGGCATGGGCTCACTGCTCGACATAATCACCGAAGGTCATAACTCGATTATGAGCTCATTGCTTGGAGTTAGCGCTAGAGGTCGTGACATATCTTTCATAGACTTGTTTCCTGAAACATGCATGGAGTCAAAAATAGGTTGCAAATATTTATTCTTGTGTGTTTGGGGCTCATGACTTATGTTCTTAATGAAAGCAATAAAATAGAAAGACATATGACTGATAGAAGTTGTGTAGGTTTTGCGCATTCCAAGTGTGGGGGAGAATCTTCCCGTTCGGGGTCCTTAGATTGGACGTCCCGAGCTTTACAACTGTCATGACTATGCAAGGCTCTTCCAATGTGTGAGAGTGCTTGTCTTTTTGCGTGTCTTTTCCCGCCACTTCGACATTCCGGAAAACCAAGTCCCTGATACTGATCAGCCTCAGCTTTACCTTTCTGTTATAGAATTGGGCAATGTGGCTCTAGTATACTGTGATGCGTTGTATGGCCCCACCTCTGAGGTTAGTTTCAGGTTCCCCTGGAGCAATGCTTCTTTCCCTGCTAAGTCAAAATCCCGGGCGTGAGTGCTTGGGATGTTGATATCTACTAGAATGATGATCTTGGATCTGTATCATAGATTGAATGAAGTTTTCCCCATCTGGTTTCTTTCTATTGTGTTGTATACCCGCAATATGTTGGGGGAGCGTGTCTAGCCACTACCCTCTGGCCCCTTGTAGATGTGTCTTTAGACTTTTGAGGATGATGCGGTTGGTGACCTCTATTTGGCTATTGGTCTGCGGATGTGCCACATATGTGTGTCAGATATTTTTTTTAGGTCTTCACACATCTTAATGAATGTCTTCCCTATCAACTGTGTGTCATTGTTTGTGATGATTACTCTCGGTATGCCAAAGCGATAGATAATGTTCTTCCAAATAAATTGTTTTGTGTTCTTCTTCGTGAGTTTTGCTAGAGGCTTAGTGTAACACCTCCCCAGTAATTGCCATATAATATGGGTCCGGCCGGGACCCCACAACATATAACCTCCATAGCTTGGGTATTAAAAGATGATATAGAAAACTACCCAACTCAAAACTCAGATAACACGGCGGAAACAATAACTTAGAAAACTCAGAGATTGTCCACAACTATATAGGAGTAACCTGGACTTAAGGCCTTACAAAACCAAAGTCCAAGTCATCAGTCATTCAGCACAAAAAAATATCCTAGAAGAGGGGAAAAATAGCTTTCCTAAGCTACCTTGGCATGCAAGCCGGAACATCAAAAGAAGACTACAGAAAGGCAGGGAAAATAACAGTAAGCACTTCATCATGAGGCCGTGCATACAAAACACAAAGAGCGGTATACGAGGGTCAGTTATGGCTGACCACAAACCGTGTAACAATACCCCTCCTCCCGGCCGTCCTAGCAAACCCCGGGGAATTACATCACCATGCAAGTCAGCACTTCGTATGCAAATGTACATAAACAAAAGTAACATAAAACAACATGCATGAATGTCACAGGCATCATCCACGTTTCAATGTTAAGCAAGTAAATAAGGGGCCTACCAATGCAATATGAACGCAAACCCGGGGTTTCACCCAAGGCACCCTAAAGCGTATGATTCTAACACATCATCATACATCACAACCGCAACCACAGGGTACTCCACATTTCCCCCAAAGGGCATCGTAGCCCAAGGCCAATAACTCACGCCAAGACCCCACCCACACATGGCCCACAATGCCACCATTAGCTCACATGCTCTTGCCACAACAACCAAACACAACCGATGCTAAGAACTCTGGCCTAGAATCTAAGTAACGTCCCAAGGCCCCGGTCTTACAATCGGGACAACGTCCATCGACTGCCTCGCCTGGCGACCATTACTAGACTTGTTCGTTAGCATAGTCATTCTCGTCAGTTGACACAGAAGGGACTTGTCTTGCCGGGACACTCTTCACACATGAATTCCAGCATTCACGGGCTAGCCAGCCGACCACAAAGACCAAGCCACACCTTCACACCTCACTAGGCATCACAAGCCATACATCACGCACAAGATTTCCCCGCCCAAAGACCGGCATTCGTTCTCATACGAAATTACAAGGGCATCATAATGACATTTTTGCCGTAATCGGATTTCTAGCAAAACCCCTAAAATGCGCGACAAACAACATCACTGAATCGGACTAACGGTCGTGATTCTGGCTTCAACCACAATGCCTAATCCGCTAACGGAGCAGATCTCTAATGCAAAAACATGTCGGGGACGGACTCAAACGACCCGATGGTTCCGCTTGAACCAAGGCGATCCGGATCCCTCTCACTTGAGAGATCTGGTGCCAAGATGCAGAAAATAGAGAGCAAAAATAAGGGATGACATGCACGCACCCTAAAGACCGGGAAAAGAGATGTTGTTACCTTTTGAGATCTCTTCCTAGCCATGGAAATTTTGAAAAGAATAGATGAAAAAGAGCACCTCAAAGCCCTCTCCGCGCTGCCGGTCTCGGATCGGAGAACGGAGCTCTGAAGCTCCAACAATGGCGGGAAGAAGGTTGTCTTCCTCCTCCGGTTCATCTCACTCACTCTAGCTGCAAAAGATCGATTAAGAAAAAATAATGAAGGAAATAACTCCTCTGCCCTATTTAGGATTCACCAATGAACTTATCTGATCCATCGGATCAAAGTCTAAAACAATCGGACACCCAGAAATTTTCCTTTACGGATCTGGTTCCGTCAGCTACCACGCGGTGGTAGCGCTACCGTGCGGTGGTAGCGCTACCGCGCCGCGCTAACTACTCAACTTCTGGAATACTCCACACACCCACTTGTCGTCTCAGCGGCTCCTAACGAAGAAGAACTAATGCCAGCGGTAGCGTGACCGCCCAGCATTAGCATCTTAGTGGTTTTGTCGACAACCATTCGACTCAACCTTCTCGTCGATTCCAATTGACGGCACGTCCCGTCGATCAAAGCTACCGCCCAACGGTATCTCTATCACACTGCATTAGCGATAGAACTCGTTTTTCACTTTCTAGCCACATTCTACCACCCGGCGCTAGCACTACCATGACGCGCTAGTGCCTTAACACAAAAAACTCTCAATCGACGGCAAGGGACCTAATCCCATCGATTTATCTACCGCCGGCAGTAGTACATACCGCCTGACGTTAGCTTGCAGTACAACAAAGCTGGGGTGTTACAACTCCACCCCCCTTAAAAGAATTTCATCCTCGAAATTATAAAAACTGAAACAGAACCCACATTTCATACCTGATGCAAACAGTTCCAGGAAGTCCTTCTGCATCTCTTGTTCATGCTCCCAAGAGAATTCGTCTCGCCCGCAATTGTCCCATCGCACCCTTACAAGCTTGACTTCCTTGTTATGCAACTGCCGGACTTCACCCCTCAAATCCCCCGTCACCGGCACCGCCGCTGCTTTGACCACACCGCTTGGCTCTACCAGAGCTTTCCTCAGCACAAAGACATGGAAAACATCATGTAATCCACTCAGCTCTGCGGACAATGCCAACTGATAGGTTGCTTTGCCTATACGCTCCATAACCTCGAACGGACCCAAATATCTCGGGCTCAACTTCTTGAGTCGCCGAACACACGAAACAACCTTGAACGGCTTGATCTTCAAGTAGACCATGTCGCCCACTGAAAACTCCACATTTCTATGGCGCGTGTTGAAATATTTCGCTGGTTTTCTCTCCTAAACATAAGCATATTAATTCTCCTTCCACCTCCCAGAATGTTTAGAAGAGAAGGTACAACATTCATGAATGTTGGTGTAGTGGTAAAGTGGGACACTTTGCCATAAATTGTTGGCACAATCCCAATGTGCCCCAATGTGCCTAATGCAAAGAAGAGCTTTCTTGCAAGGGCTACAGCATGTGTGAGTAAGTCTGGTTATGCTAACAAAGGCCTAGGACCCAAAATCAATTGGGCTCCTAAGGGAAAGTGAATTGCTTTTTGCAGGATAGTTTAAGTACCAGCATAGGGCAAATATGGTACTTGGACAGTGTGTGCTCAAGGCACATGACAGGTACCAAAAGTCTTATGCATGAGTACACAGCTGTGAAGAATGGACCTAAAGTCATCTTTGGAGGGTCTGAAAAAGGCATCACTAGAGGATATGGTATGATCTCCAATGGCATAGTCTCTATCACTAAGATGGCTTATGTTGAAGGGTTGCAACAAAACCTTGTAAGCATAAGTCAACTATGTGACTTGGACTATGTCATTTAATTCCACTATGATAAGTGCTTGATCAAAAAGTCAAATGACTTAGAGATCATTCTCTCATGCACTAGGAGTGGGAATGTTTATTGTTTAGATTTTATATGCAACACTTCTTTATCTCCTGCGTGCCTTGTGGCTAATGAAAGTGAGTCTCTTTGTGTTCAATGGCATAAGAGGCTTGCCCACATTAACTACAAGACAATGTATAGACTATTTTCTAAAAACCTTGATAGAAATAGTCCAAATTTAAAATGTATTAAAGGTGGTCCATGTCATGCATGTCAAATGGGCAAGCAAACTAGGGTCACCTTTAAAAGCATTGTCTCCAAAGACACTAAAAGATGTCTTTATCTGTTGCATATGGACTTGTTTGGTCCTTTGCCAATTCAGAGCCTAGGTGGGAAGTTGTATACTTTAGTGATTGTTGATGATCACTCAAAATATACATGGGTATTCTTCTTGAAGAAGAAATCTGATACCTTGGAGGTCTTCATAAACCATGTTAAGGCAATCTAGAATGAACTACAATGTATTGTGGTCAGAACTAGAACTGACCATGGTACAGAATTTCAATCTGGGGTCATGACAAAGTTTTGTCAAGAACTTGGTATCACCCAAGAGTTCTCCTCACCAGGGACTCCACAGCAAAATGGTGTGGCTGAGAGGAGGAATAGGACCTTGATAGAAGTTGGGAGAACATTGCTTAGTGACTCCTCACTCCCAGAATATTTCTGGGCTGAGGCAGTCAATACTGCTTGTTATGTTCTCAATAGAGCTTCTATCAATAAGACCCTTGGTATAACCCCCTATGAAATTCTGAAAGACAAACAACCAACCATTTCATATTTATGAATCTTTGGTTGCATATGCTATATTTTGAATAATGAAAATCCCAACTAACAAAGTTTGCTAAAAATGCAATGTTGGGGTTCTTGTTGGATATAACTCACATAGCAGGGCCTATAAAGTATTCAACATGAAAACTTATATTGTACAAGAGTCTATGCATGTTGTATTTGATGAGACCAACCTGCTTTATAAGGGCTGGTCCAGTTCTCCTATTTTGATAGGTAATGAACAGAAGATGCAAGATATGTCTATCCAAGACATGCCCAGCAGAAGCAAGATATATTCAGATGTTGTTGTTCCTGAAGATGAAGATCAGCAAACTACTGAAGATCCTGCTGCTCCATAAGAAGAGTTGCAGATTGTGGACAGATTGCTTACAGCAAACAGGCATCTAAGATATCATCCAAGGAACCAGATAATAGGAGATGAGAACCAAAGGGTGATCACCAAAAGCAGGGCTCATAATGAAGCTCTATTCCTGAGCTTTCTGTTACAGATGGAGCCCAAGAAGTTTGAAGAAGCAAATCTAGATACATTCTGGATTCAAGCCATGCAAGAAGAGCTTCTACAATTCAAAAGGTGCAAAATATGGAAGTTGGTGCCAAAGCCTCAAGGACACAACATCATAGGCACCAAATGGATCTACATAAACAAGCTTGGTGAGAATGGCACTGTACAACCCGTATTCGCCGAGTGGGTCCCGCAGGCCAGCTGGCGAGACCTGGGCCAGTCAGATCATTCGCCCCAGCTAAGACAGGTGGAAATAACCCCGGGTTAGTGGGGGTAAGCTGCAGGAGAAAAGGAGCTCGGCGAGTGATGCCCTCACGGACCACTCGCCCAGAAGCATGGGCATTCGCCCAGCCAATCGAGATCCCAGCGAGTGGTGCCCTCACGGACCACTCGCCCAGAAGGATCTGAGGAGGAAATGACCATAATGCCCCTTGTGGGCTGCAAATAGCCCTTCAGAATAGCGGAGTTAGGCTATTTGCAGACCAATTTGGGGTGCGATTAGCAAAACTAAAAGGCGGATTCGTGCTATTTGCAGACCAGCCCAGAAAAATCTATAAATAGACCCTTAAGGGCACCTTGGAGGAGATCCGATTTCAGAGAATCCTCTCCTCTAGGCTAGTTTTGGTTGGCAGCCAGTGCCCTCCAAGGTGCCCGGTTGAGCTTTGGTCTGGGAGGGGAAGCTCTCTGAGATCTTCCGGGTGTGTGGCGGGACCTCCTCGCTTCAGCCTTGGGTCTATTCCTATTCTCACATCCACCATCAAGAGAGTCTAGTGAGGGAGAAATAAGCATCGGCTACACCCCCAGTGGGTCCGAACTCAAGAGACCAGTTGCTGGTTTCAACATTTTTGGTGCGGTGAGCGTGGACCGTAGCCGGTGAAGGAAAATCTCAAGCTAGGTTCGATGACAGGAGATGGGGGAAATGGTTCTGACTCAGGCCACTCGCAGCCGCCAGCATCAGGGGAGTGGATGGAGATGTTCGAGAAGTTCAAGCGAGAGGTCCTGCAGACAGTTCTCGCTGGGCGGAGCGAGTGCGAGACCCCGGCAGTCCCCGTGGTTCTGCCCCTGCAGATCGGCGAGAACGCACCGGGGCAGCGGCCGGGGAAGGAGGTGCCAGCAGAAGGAAGTGCGCGAGATCTCCCCGGGCGGCAGCTGTTCAGCTGCCCGGCGAGTGCTGAGGTCTGCGAGCTGGTTCCGCGCGAGAGGACCACTCGCCGAGCAGGGGAAGGAAGCCCTTTTTGCGAGATGATCCTCTCGGCCCCTATGCCAGAGGGGTTCCGGGGGCCGGAGATGTCTTACTACATCGGCAAGGAGGATCCAGTCGTGCACCTGCAGTGGTTTGAGGACATGACATCAATCCTTCCCATGTCGGATGCTTTTCAATGTCGACTCTTCGCAACCACTCTGAAGGAGAAAGCAAGGGACTGGTTCCACCAGCTTCCCACAGGTTCCATCTACGCGTTCGATGATCTGCGCCGAAGCTTCTGACTGCGCTTCTCGACGTCGAAGAAGGGGAAGAAGGACGCAGAGGCTCTCTTCAAGATCAGGCAAAGGGAGGGGGAATCCCTGGCACGTTACGTGGATAGGTTCCAGGAGGAGATACACCAAGTGCAGGAGGTGCCGGGATTCGCCCTAAAGATGGCATTCATCGTAGGGTTGCGAGATGGGTTCTTCAAGATGGACCTGAAGAGAAGGCCTCCTTCGTCCTTTGAGGAGTTGATGGAGCGAGCAGCAGAGGAGATCGAAGGGGAGGCGGCCAACCCGGAATTCTACAAAAGGTTGGCGAAGATGAGCGAGCCCGAGGTGAGGCAACAAGAAGGAAGAAGGAGAGAGGAACCCAGAGGTCAAGGGCTCGAGAGACCACCTCGGAATTGGAGGCATCAAGAGCCCAACAACCGACTAGGTTGGAGGAACCAGGAAGGACCAGCGAGAGGTCAGGAAGGGGGGTACCAAGGAAGAGAGGCGGGAGGAATGAATCCGGGGTGGAGGCAAGGCCCCCGACCCCCTCACCCCGCAAGGGAGCAGGCTATGGAAGTAGGCCGAGGAAGAGGAGGTAGAGGAGCGAGAGGAGGAAGAGGAAGAGCAGGAAGAGGGGACAGGGTGGCGTTGCCCTATTGTGACTTTCATCAGGAAGAAGGTCACGCGACCGCCACCTGCCCAGAATTCTTGGAGATAAGAGGGAGAGGTCAGCCACGGCGGCAGCAGGCCAGGATCGAGGAAGTGCTCCCAGAGGCAGAAGAGGACCGATGCGAGGACAGGGCAGATACAGGAGCCAGGGGTGGAATCGGTGTGATTCATGGTGGGGTTGGGATAGAGGCCTCTCGCAAAAGGAGTTTCCAAGCGATGTTCCGAAGAGACATCGCATCAACTTCCCAGACCCCACCCCCTACGGAGAAGCTCACCTTCTCTTCGGAAGATATGCTCGATTATGAGGACCCGTTCTGCGACGCCCTGGTGATCCAGACGGCAATAGAAAACTTCATGGTCTCCCGGATCCTGGTGGACAATGGGAGCTCGGTGAATGTTATCTTTAAGAAGGCTTTCGATGCGATGGAGGTGGAGAAAAAGAGGGTGCAGGCCTCGGACGGGCCGCTGTTCGGTTTCTCAGGAGAAAGGAAGGAGGTCGAGGGAGGTGTTGGCCTCCAGGTGACATTGGGAGGGGTCCCCAGGAATTGCCGGTTTGTCATCGTTGACTCTCCGAGCAGCTACAATGCCATATTCAGACGCCCTCTCATCAGTGCTTTCCGATGTGTGCCCTCATCATACCACCAATGCCTGAAGTTCCATAGTGGAGGGGTCCAGATCCGAATCCGGGGAGATGCAAAGGTGGCGAGGCAGTGCTACGTGACTGCCGTCAACACCATCTCTTGGATGGCGGAGGCTGAGAAGATGGGTGAAGAGATGAGGAGGCCGGGGGGGCAGAAGAAGAAGTGCAGAAGAGGGGAGAAGAGAGAAAGGGCAGTGCCCGAGGAAAGGAGATGGAGGTAGCTCAGGAGGAGCAGGTCAAACCAATTGAGGAGGAAGGTGCGGCAGAGGTGAAGGCCAGGGTAGAGGGGCGAGAAGCGAGGGGAAGATGGGAAGAGCCGGCCCGGCTTGAGGCGGCAGAGGAAGTAGTGGAGATGGAGGTTCTCACCCAGGGAGGAAGGGTGGAGAAGGTGTGTGTCAGCGGGGGCCTCAGCTCGGAGGGCAGGGCAAGGATGCTGGAGTGCATCCAGAAGAACGTGGACATCTTCGCATGGAGCGCGGCGGACATGCCAGGCATCGAGGCGGACGTGGCTTGCCATCGTCTCAACCTTGAACCAGGAGCCCGCCCCATCCGACAGAAGAGGAGGGCTTTCGCCGACAAGCTCGAAGAACCGATCCGCGAGGAAGTGGCCAAGCTCCTTGAAGCAGGTTTTGTATCGGAGATCCAGTATCCAAGCTGGGTCTCCAATGTTGTCATGGTAAAAAAGGCCGATGGCCGCTGGCGTATGTGTGTCGATTTTTCTTTGTTAAACAAAGCCTGCCCTAAGGATTGTTATCCCCTGCCTCGGATCGACGCGCTGGTTGACTCAGCCGTCGGTTTTTCTGTGATGAGTTTTTTGGATGCTTTTTCAGGTTATCACCAGATCAGGATGCACCCCCCGGATATCAAAGATGTCTCGTTCATCACCCGAGAGGGGTGCTACTGCTATAAGATGATGCCCTTTGGGATGAAAAATGCAGGGGCAACCTACCAGAAGATGATGGACCGAGTTTTCAAGGAGCAAAGGGGAAGGAACTTGGAGGTTTACGTAGATGACCTCATGGTAAAGAGCAAGAGCGTAAGCATCCATCTACAAGACCTCGAGGAAACCTTCGCCACCCTTCGCAAGTACAAGATGCGCCTGAACCCCCTGAAGTGTGTGTTCGGGGCCAGCAGGGGGAAGTTCCTGGGACACCTACTCACCCTTCGGGGGTAGAGCCTAACCCAGACAAAGTCAAAGCTATCATGGAATTGGGATCGCCTCGGAACACCAAGGAGGTCCAACGCCTAACGGGAAAGCTCGCAGGGTTGAGCAGGTTTCTCTCCCGAGCCGGGGAGAAATGCTCCCCCTTCTTCAAAACATTACGAGGTAACCAGAAGTTTGACTGGACAAAAGAATGCGAGGAGGCCTTCCAGGCCTTGAAGATCCAACTCACCAAGGCTCCGCTACTCCAGGGTCCCAAAGAGGGAGAAGATCTATTTCTATATCTCGGGGTCGGGGCTGAGGCCGTAAGCTCCGTCCTGGTCCGGGAGGAAGGCAAGAAGCAGCTGCCCGTCTACTACGTAAGTAGGGTCTTGAGGGAGGCGGAACTCTGGTACCCAATTCTCGAGAAGCTGGCCTTCGCTCTGGTCGTCGCGGCAAGAAAGCTCAGGCCGTACTTCCAGGCTCATTCGATTCAAGTGGTGACCGACCACCCCCTCCGCCAGATCTTCGAGGGAGTAGAGCACTCGGGGAGGCTCGCAAAGTGGTCAATAGAGTTAAGTGAGTTTAACATCACCTTCGTCCCCCGGCTATCCATGAAGGCACAGGTAGTGGCGGATTTCATGGCAGATTATGTGGCCGAGATGGAAGAGAGCGGAGCCCCTCGACATGTTCCGCGGAAGCTACTGGTGGACGGAGCCTCAGGAAAGAATTCTCTCGGAGGAGGGGTGGTGCTGGAGAGCCCCCACGGGATGAAGATCGAGCAGACACTCGTTATACATTTCCCAATCACCAACAACCAGGCGGAATATGAGGCGGTGATCGCCGGCCTGCGTCTGGCTCAGGAACTGGGAGTCCATGACGTGGAGGTCCTCACCGACTCGATGGTAATAGCCTCTCAGATCAAGGGAGAGTTCGAGGCAAGGGAACCTACACTCATAAGATACTTAGCCAAAGTGAGAAGCCTCATTGGAGTGTTCAAGACCTTCTCCATCAGGCACATCCCTCGGGAGGAGACCTCTTCGGCAGATCGCTTAGCCAAGGCCGGCCCCCGAGCCGGAGGGACCCTGACAGATTTGTTCCGCCCTTCGATCGAGGAGAGTGAGCTCATGGAAGTAGAGCAGTGGCCCTCTTGGAAGGATCCCTTCGTTACTTTCCTCACAACAGGAAAATTTCCGGAGGAAATTCCGGACCAAAGGCGCTTCCGGTACAAGTCCGCCTACTACCAGCTCCATGAAGGGGACTTATATCGGAAGACCCTCTCTGGTCTTCTGGCCTGATGCATTTCAGAGGAGGAGGTCCCGAGAATCTTGGAAGAAGTTCACTCCGGCGAGTGTGGCAGCCACTCGGGGAGCAGGATGTTGGAGGCAAGAATAATAAGGCAGGGGTACTTTTGGCCAACCCTAAGCAAAGACGCGGCCACCTTCGCCAAAAAATGCCAGAAGTGCCAAATGTTCGCCCCGCTTCAGCTCATGCCAGCTCAGAGACTAAGGAGTATCACGGCACCCTGGCCATTTGCCATATGGGGGATGGACCTGGTAGGACCCTTCCCCCAGGCTAGTGGGCAGAGGAGATTTCTCTTAGTCATGATCGACTACTTCTCAAAATGGTTGGAGGTCAAGGCGCTGGCTAAGGTCACCTCCCAGGTGGTCCGCAACTTCATATAGGGGGAGATCATCTGTCGGCATGGTCTTCCGCAGGCCATAGTCACGGACAACGGTCCGCAGTTCGCAAGCGAGGAGTTCATCAGTTTCTGCGGCCAGTTGGGGATAGACCTCAGGTTTGCATCCGTCCACCATCCCAGGAGCAACGGGCAAGTGGAGGCGGCAAACAAGATTATCGTGAACCTGCTTAAGAAGAAGGTGGAAAATCTGAAGGGCAACTGGGTGGAGCAGCTTCCATCGGTCCTGTGGGCTCTGAGAACTACCTCCAACACCGCCACAGGGGAGACCCCTTTCAAGCTCTCGCACGGCTGTGAGGCCGTCATCCCCATAGAGTTCGAAGTCATGACACCACGGGTAAAGGCCGCCACAAAAGGAGAGGAAGATTGGAGAGTCGGGAACGAAGATGAGTTGCGGCTCTCCCTCGACCTCATCGAAGAAGCCCGGGATGTGGCAGCCATTCACCAAGAAGAGGTCAAGCGACGGATGGCCAAGTACTTCGACAAACACATCAGGGTCAAGCAGTTCAAAAAGGGGGACCTAGTACTCAAAAAGGTCGATGCGGCTGGAAGGTCTGCCGTAGTAGGAAAGCTTAACCCCAACTGGGAAGGTCCCTATGTCGTGGAAGAGGCACTAAAGTCTGGGGGTATCACCTTCAGAACGTGGAGGGTCAACCTCTCAGCCACACATGGAGCGATGATGATCTTAAGCGCTTCTATCCCTAACACCATGTAATGACAGTATTTTTGAATGAAAATATTTTGTTTAAACCATATGTATAAGAATGATGCTGCAACATGTAGGTAGAGCTCCGAAATTGGCCACGAGCAGACCCGCTGTCCAGGCTCTCGTCTAGCTGGCAGGTCCGAAGGCTCACTCGGTGGCAGGTTCCAAGGTGATGAGAAAAGGGCCCCGAGCAGACCCGCTGTCCAGACTCTCATCTAGCTGGCAGGTCCGAAGGCTCACTCGGTGGCAGGTTCTATGTGAAAGGAAAAATGGCCCCGAGCAGACCCGCTGTCCAGGCTCTCATCTAGCTGGCAGGTCCGAAGGCTCACTCGGTGGCAGGTTCTATGTGAAGGGAAAAATGGCCCCGAGCAGACCCGCTGTCCAGGCTCTCATCTAGCTGGCAGGTCTGAAGGCTCACTCGGTGGCAGGTTCTATGTGAAAGGAAAAATGGCCCCGAGCAGACCCGCTGTCCAGGCTCTCATCTAGCTGGCAGGTCTGAAGGCTCACTCGGTGGCAGGTTCTATGTGAAAGGAAAAATGGCCCCGAGCAGACCCGCTGTCCAGGCTCTCATCTAGCTGGCAGGTCCGAAGGCTCACTCGGTGGCAGGTTCTATGTGAAAGGAAAAATGGCCCCGAGCAGACCCGCTGTCCAGGCTCTCATCTAGCTGGCAGGTCCGAAGGCTCACTCGATGGCAGGTTCTATGTGAAAGGGAAAATGGCCCCGAGCAGACCCGCTGTCCAGGCTCTCATCTAGCTGGCAGGTCCGAAGGCTCACTCGGTGGCAGGTTCTATGTGAAAGGAAAAATGGCCCCGAGCAGACCCGCTGTCCAGGCTCTCATCTAGCTGGCAGGTCCGAAGGCTCACTCGGTGGCAGGTTCTAAGTCCTCAAAAGGTGACCTCAAGAGCACTCGCATAAACCACGCGCCGGAAAAGTGATCTCACCCCACTTCCATGACCACCTAGGCGAAACCTCGGCCTGGGCGAATGGTAAGGAGGCGCGAATAGGGTGGGTAGCGAGAAGTCGAAAAGAGGCGGCATACCTAAGTCGTCTTCGAGCATTCGTTGGGTGGCCAAGACAGTCGCATTACGACCTAACGTCCTGATGAGCCTAGCGAGATATAGCGGCGAATGAGAAAAAATTGGGATAGCACAAGAATTGAGAGCACAAAATTGTAATCAATATATATATATATATCTTTTGAGGACACTCGCCCAGTTCATGATTACAGTCAAGGATAAGTGAAAGAAAAGAGAAAGAAGGCAAAAATTGCAAGGTGTCCGTCTTAAAGGTCGGCAGGCTTCTCTCCAGAAGATTCTTCGCTCTCGCTCGAGTCCTGGTGGAGGTGGTCTTCTTGCGGCTCGCCATCCCCGTCTTCCGGGAAAGGAATGGGGATGTAGAGCTCGGGGAAAATCTGACGAACGGTGAGACATTCGGCCTCCGCCTTCAGGTACCCAGCCCGCCGCAGCACCTGCAGTGCGTGCTTCACGGCGCCCTGAGCATTCTCTTGCATCAGTTGCTCTAGCTCGTGATGGGGGTAGAAGTGTCCCCCACCTCCCGGGGAGAGTGTCGGCATACCGGCTTCTCGCAGCAGTTGGGTCTCGGCCTTCGCAAGGCGGACTTCTTCTTCGAGGTCGATCACCCGCGCACGGAGCATCCCGGCACTTGTAGCATCCTGGAAAGATAAAATAAGACACGATGAGTTGAAGGTGCGACAAACCAGCAATGGTCATTCGCGGGGGTGGGAGAGTATACCTCTACAGTCGGGCGGCGGGCGAGAAGTGCTTCCGCGGCTTCCATCTTCACCCTGAGCTCGCTCGCCTCCTTAGAGACGAGAGCCCTGGTCTCCTCAACCTTGTCCAGATTCCGCGACAGTTCGAGGCTCCGGCGCGAAGACATATGCGCGAGCTCCAGGGTCCGCAGCATGGCTCGGGCGGTCTCATGGGCGAGAACCTGCGTCTTCTCCAAATCGAAGACCTCGGCATCCTCCCGGCCATAAAGGGCATACGCCATGGCGTAGGCCTCGCCGCTGGCGATGTTGGTCTCTACCCAAGATGGATGAAGGGTGGAGAGCGAGACCCTATTGGCGTTTCTATCCCATTTCACCAAAGGAGCCCCGGAGGGATCCACGTACCTCTCGCCGTTCGAGAAGTTCCGGTGGTCCCTAGGCAGCGGAGGCGGCGGCAGCGTCGATCCCTCCAGAGAAACATTCGCATCTGGCGCACCCGACCCCAAGGTTGGGGCCGGCGCAGCTGTCCCCAGAGCTTGGGCCGGAGCATTCGCTCCGGAGGTCTGGGATGGAGCATCCGCTCCGGAGGTCCTGCACAGAGCCCCCTTGCCTTTTACGGAGGGGGGATATCGGGACTTGCTGGAAGGAGGGGAGGAATCCTTTCCGAGCTTCCGCTTCAGGCCGCTGGGCTTGGATGAAGAAGGTTCCTCCCGGCAAGCGTCCACTGCGGCTTGCGCAAGAGGCACGCAGAACCCCGGAGGTTGCGGCGGATGAAGGGGGAAACTTCGCACACCTACGCAAGAACGCGAATGGTTTAGCGAATGGTGTAAGATACACAGCCTAAAGGAAAGGAGGAGATCTCAAAAAACCTACCCTCACCCTGTGGAACGGGAGGGAGCGAATTGACGTTTCGACGGAGATAGACGAGGTCCATCCCGTGCTCCAGAATGTATTGGTGTAGTTTGGCCTCATGCCCACCTAAGGTCGGGGGGGCGGAAGGTTGACTCCTCCTGCACCGGGGCGAGAAGAGTGTTTCCCAGGCTCCCGCTGACGAAGAGGAAGCGACAAACCCAGTCATGGTTTTTGTTCGGGAGCCCGTAGTGCTTGAGTGGGCTTTGACCCGAGAAGAAGGAGACGCCGTGGGTGCAGCGGAAGGTGTACAGTTTGCGAAAGATGGGTAGCGAGAACTCGATCCCTTCTTCTCGTAGGTAGCACGCGTACCCGACCAGCATGGCGATGGAGTTGGGGTTGAGCTGGTCGGGCACGACCCCGTAGTACCGGAAGGTCTGGCGGAGTTCCGGCCAGATGGGAAGGCGAAAACCCACCTCGAAGTGATCTAGCGGGATCGCGAGAGCACATGGCGAGATGGTGTTTATGCGGTCCTCTGGTACGGGCTTCCGCGCTTGAAATCCGGGCGGAACGTAGTCCGCGACAGCGGTCAGGTAAGCCTCTTCGGAGAGATCGCAGGAGTCGAAGACATGGTTGGCGAATGCACTGGCGCACCTGGCCCTACCTTCGGCTTCACCACCCATTTTGCGAATGCTGAAGAAGGCGGGAGCAATAGGGAAGAGAAAAGCACGAGTGCTAGCGTAAGGAGAGAGAGGGAGCGGATGGCGAGGTAATTAATAGGGTGGTTGAATAGGCCTATTTATAGAAGAGCTAAAAAATGCTTGGGCTTTCGAGGCAACGGGTGTGCGGATAGCAACCGCGCCGTCCCGACGCCTCGAAACCCGGGCCGACCCGTCTCGCTCATTAAAGGCGAATGCCCAGCGGTTATCCGCTCGACGACCACGCAAAAGAGTTACGAAAGCATTCGGCAATATCATATCATTCGGCATAAACAACCAAGCTGCGAGAAATAAAAACGAAGATAGAAATGAAGCATTCGCAAAACACAGAATATGAAATTACTACAGGCTTAAATAAAGTCCGGTATCCTGAGGATCATAAATAGAATGAAAAGAAAAAAATACAAAGGAGGCGAATGAGGGTCAGACTAGCGCTCCTCCCAGTACCACCGACCATGCCCTCGCGGCCCAGCCGCCGGAGGCATTCGCAGGCGATAATACGCGAGCATGGAGGTGATCTCGTGAGACGCCAGCTGAAGCTGATCCCGGGCATGCGCAGCGTGCCTCCCAGGAGAAAGCTCCCCTCCTTCACCTCCCAGGTGCTCCACCACCCTGAGAAGGCGCGTGTAGTCCTTCTGAAGGTCCCTCAGCTCGCGCGTGACCTCCATCCGCACGTCATCCACCTGGCTGGCGATGTTCCGTTGAATGTGGATGAGCTTCCCCAAGACCTCCGCAACTCGCTCCTTCATGGCCGCATGGTCTGAGGAGTCACCAAGGAAGTCAGCGAGATCCCCAGGAGAAGGGAGAGGCGAAAGCATCCCGTCTTCCCCCTCGTGATAGGATCCAAAGGGAGAGGCTTCTCGATAGCCTGCGAGATCATAGCCTGATCAGTCGCATTAAACTAAGTGAATGAGCTCGAAGAAGTAGAGGTCACTAACCAAGTGAGGGGTCCCCGTGTCTGGGGGGATGAGACGAATGGGGGTGCGCTCCAAACAGCGTGGCGGGAGGTAGGACCTTTCCCTTTCCAGGATGGTAGGGCTGTGAAAAAGGAGCTGGATCATCCGCAGGATCATCCGCGCGGCCCTGCTGACCAGGTCCCTTCTCCGGAGATATCCTCGGCTCATCCGCAAGCACGGAGGGGTTCGGTCGAACAGGGGAACTCAGAGGAAGAGAATTCCGTAGCGGAAGGTCGGGGTCGAGGGCTGTGAGAAACAGTGATCAGTAGCGAACAACGGGAAGGGTAAATCAAAAGAGAGTGATAACTCACTGGACCGCAATATGGTCTCGCCCAGAGGGGGTGGAGGAGCGAGGTCCAGATCTGGAGGCCTCTCATTCGCAAGAGGTGGCACCGCGACACTGCTCGAGACGGCCCCGTGGCCGGCCTCGGGCACCGAAATCCCCTGCGGATGGTCAGAACAAATGCAGGGTAAGGGACGGGAACTAAGCAGAGACGGGAGGAATCCTCATACCTGCATCCCGGGGTCAGGAGGATTCCTCTCCGGAGGAGTTTTCGCCGGAGGAGTTTTCGCCGGAGGAGTTCTCGCCGGAGGAGTCTTCGCCGGAGGAGTATTCACCGGAGGCGTATTCGCTGGAGACCCCGAGGTAGTCTCGCCTCTTTGGCGATTCAACCGAATCGCCTTGGCTCGACGCGAGGCGTAAGGGACACTCGGGTCCCGTTTAGACATAAGCCAAGGAGCAAATCTGGCTGCCTTGGGGAAGTTGCAGCTTGGGCCGCAGCCAGGCGTTCAATCATTTCCTGCGAGAGGAGTCTCGAGGAAGGCTTGTGGGAAGACATTGATGTCGGCGAAAGGCTGAGGAAGAGAAGAAGCTCCGAATCGAGGAATGAAAGTGTTCCGGGGAAGTCTGACATCAAGAGATATATATAGGGCCGCGGTGGGACCCACAGAATCTCACGGGCCCAGTCAGCCTGCACTCACCGAATACCGGGTTGGACTATTCTTTCCGAGCGTAGGAACCACTCGCAAAGAGCGGGGATCGTGTACAACCCGTATTCGCCGAGTGGGTCCCGCAGGCCAGCTGGCGAGACCTGGGCCAGTCAGATCATTCGCCCCAGCTAAGACAGGTGGAAATAACCCCGGGTTAGTGGGGGTAAGCTGCAGGAGAAAAGGAGCTCGGTGAGTGATGCCCTCACGGACCACTCGCCCAGAAGCATGGGCATTCGCCCAGCCAATCGAGATCCCAGCGAGTGGTGCCCTCACGGACCACTCGCCCAGAAGGATCTGAGGAGGAAATGACCATAATGCCCCTTGTGGGCTGCAAATAGCCCTTCAGAACAGCGGAGTTAGGCTATTTGCAGACCAATTTGGGGTGCGATTAGCAAAACTAAAAGGCGGATTCGTGGTATTTGCAGACCAGCCCAGAAAAATCTATAAATAGACCCTTAAGGGCACCTTGGAGGAGATCCGATTTCAGAGAATCCTCTCCTCTAGGCTAGTTTTGGTTGGCAGCCAGTGCCCTCCAAGGTGCCCGGTTGAGCTTTGGTCTGGGAGGGGAAGCTCTCTGAGATCTTCCGGGTGTGTGGCGGGACCTCCTCGCTTCAGCCTTGGGTCTATTCCTATTCTCACATCCACCATCAAGAGAGTCTAGTGAGGGAGAAATAAGCATCGGCTACACCCCCCAGTGGGTCCGAACTCAAGAGACCAGTTGTTGGTTTCAACAGGCACCATCATCAAGAATAAGTCTAGACTGATGGCCAAGGGATACAGGCAAGAAGAAGGTATTGACTTTGATCAAACATTTGCCACAGTTGCAAGGTTAGAAGCAATAAGGCTATTTCTTGCTTATGCTGCCCACAAGGGGTTCAAAGTATACCAGATGGATGTCAAGTCAGCTTTTCTGAATGACAATCTAAAGGAAGAGGTATATGTGGAGCAGTCCTCAGGTTTTGTTCATCCAACCCTTTCCTCTCATGTCTATTTACTTAGGAAAGCATTATATAGTCTAAAGCAATCACCTAGGGCTTGGTATGAGACCTTGTCTAGCTTTCTCATCAAGAACAAGTTCTTGAGGGGAAAGATAGATAGTACATTGTTTCTTAAGGAAACAAAGGGCAAATGTCTCCTAGTCCAAATTTATGATGATGACATAATTTTTGGGTCTACTGATGACAACCTTTGCAAAAGGTTTGCCAACCTTATGCAGGGGAAGTTTGAGATGAGCAGTATGAGAGAGCTCAAGTACTTTTTAGGCCTCCAAGTGAAACAGTCTGATGAGGGGATATTCATCTCTCAGACCAAATACATTATGGAGCTTATCAAGAAGTTTGGGATGGAATCAGCTTCCACCATGAAAACTCTCATGGGGTCCAACATTTCCCTGGATAAGTATGAGAAGGGTAAGCCCTTTGATGAATCCATGTACAGGTGCATTATTGGATCCATGTTGTATCTAACTGCTAGTAGATCAGACATTATGTATGTTATATGTGTTTGTGCTAGGTACCAAGCATGCCCTAAGGAATCTCACTACTCAACTGCAAAGAGGATTTTGAGATACCTTAAAGGCAGCCAACATTTTGGCCTTTGGTACAGTGATTTTACTTATGAAATCTTAAATGAAATACAATTCCAGAAAATCAGAGATAATGAAAATGATTATTGTATTTCAAAGATAATTACACAAATGTTAATTTTAATACTTTAATGAAAATATAAATTTAAACATTCTTGAAGAGGAAATAAAATCAATTGAATAGAACATTAAAAGACATGATTTTATTTCATAATATATTGAATACATAAATGTTTGATTTCTATAACGCTAGAAATCAAGGCGAGAATATAAAAATCACTTTTTGTTGTTTCACCAGTCCTTCTCCCATGGACCGGTTGGCTATAGTCTATCTATTCCCAAATAAGGCCTCTAGCCACCCCCTAGATCTACCCTCGACCTAGTCACCATGTACAAGGCGGCGAATTACCCCCTAAGCCGCACAAGGACCTAGTCGCCAACAATCGCGGCGAATTTACCCACGGAATCCTTCTCGGAATCTGACGTTCTCCCCGAACTATTTCTCCACACAAATTACAAAAGGAAAAAGTAAAAGATTACAAGATAAAGATAAAGTAAGAGAAACTCCCCAATAAATTCTGAAGGTGAGGACGAAGGTGATGTAGACGTTGGCGTTCTTGAAGCGATTGTCCTTCATATGGAATATGTGTTGTAGACCTTCTCCTTCAAAATCTTCTTTAGATCTTCATGTTAGCCCAAGGGAGATCTCTTAATTGTTGTAGACGAGCCTCTCTCAAAAGTATCAGAATTCTGGAATCATCTGAAATAGAATGAGAGGGGCTGCTCTTTAAATAGGCACGGGAGCTAACGCCTGGCGTTAAGAGTTAACGCTAGCGTTAGTGAACGTGCACTATCGTGGCTGAGATCGTGCAACCATTGGGATCGTGGCATATTCGTGTACTCAATGCAGGCGTTAAGAGTCAACGCTGGCATTGACTCTGGCTTCTCGACGGACTTGTTCTCGACGACATTTCTTCTCGACGGAAGTTAACGCGGGGCGTTAACAACTAACGCGGGGCGTTAGCTCTCTTTCCAGAGAGTCATCTCCATTCAGTATACTACTCATTGGGATGTGTAGTTATAGTTCATGTACAACCCGCACACTATAAACACACAAAATACAAGATCAAATACAACACGGTATTTGTTATTCTCAAACCAAGAGATGCGGAACATAGGCTCCAACAATCTCCCCCTTTTGATAATAACAAATACTTGTATGAGAAATTAGTGAACTTAAGACCATTTGTGTTTATAGATAAGTGCGGTAATAAGATATGCATGAATAACAGGTAAATGCGTGATAGATTTGAAAGCGATAATGCATACTCTTTCTATATGAAGTCCTCCCCCTACATAAGTGTTCACTTATAATTTATACCCTCTAAATATCTATTTGACTAGATTTCTCAATTTCTTCTCCCCCTTTTGTTATTAGCAAAAGTGGGTAGGGATGAGTGAATATCTACTAAGATTGATTAGGAACCACTTATTGAAGGATTGTCATGATCGAGCATATGATAGTGTATGCACCTCCTATATGATTACTCCCCCTACATAAATACTTTCTTTGAGTTTGAATCATTATAATGTACTCCCCCTAAATATTAGATTTATGTAATTTATTCTCCCCTTTTGGTAGTATCAAAAGAGAGTTTAGGTGAGAGTGTGCAATAAGGAGTAATATGTTCTATGTTGAGAAGAAAAATAGGATCCAATCAAAAGTTTGTTAAATACTACTTGTTGAGAACAATATAAGCATGATGTAACATAAAGTAGTAAGAAACATAACAGAAATGATAAAGTAAGCATTCTTATTTTAAGATACCACTTGTTGAAAAGAAAACCACGGTGTTAAAAATAATAGACATGAATGAGCATAAGTGGTAAACTTAGCAGAAGAATATAATAAGCACTCTTAAACATAAACATCATTTTAGAAGATAAAATCATATAAAGGATAATGTGTTTTAAATTTGAAAAGTTGATGTTTGAGTTAAAGATTGAAGAGATGCTATTCCATTAAGATAAAATTGCAAGCATGATTTCATAATATCAAGAAAAGATACAAAAACTACAATGTAATAAAATTTGCATTTCAAGTAAACATAAACATTGTAGCGATCATGCTTTGATATCTAGTGCATTTACTTGAGTTTATAGAGAATAGTATAGATGAGCATCAGGATCCAATTCTCATGAGTAGAAGTTTTATGAAAGATAATGATGTGTACAAAATAGTGTTTTGATAAAGTATGCAAGTGAATCAATCAAAAACACATGACTTATATAATGAAATAACACAACATTAAAATACACAAATATTATTACTTCCACGATATTTCAATGCACATGAATAAATAGTACAACTACCAAGGTGCTTTGCACACACAATGCTTATTAAGACTTATCAGGGTGCAAAGTAGTGCTTGGGGGATCACTTTTATACTTTTAGCTTTTTTTTTATCTGGTGTACTAAGAGAAGTGGTATAAAAATTGTTTGCTACAAGACACTTTACAATTCTTAGGTGGAGTTTTCCTTGTCATCTATATTTATTTAATTTTGATTTTTATGACCAAGGACTTATTGCAAAGATAGCATTTGAATTTGAAACCATATTTCTCTAAAGAATAAGTGCATGAAAGACAAAGAATTGTAATAACCAATTCAATGTTGTGTAGGTAATCTATTTAAGCATTTTAATTACTTATGTTATTACACTATACAATCATGCAAGAATAAGATTGTAAACACGTGTAAGTTATCAAAAATAAGTGAGTGAATGAATCATTATCAAGCATAATACATTACTCATACTTAGAGGCATGCTAAGCATTTCTACACATGTTTATCTACAATCAATTTCATTGCACATAACAAGATAATTTTCAAGGCATGACAAATACAAAATAATGTTTTTTAAGAAACTTGAAAGTTAAATTAAATATTGTATTTAATCTTTAATTGATATAATTAATCATCCTTGACAATGGCAATGAATAACAATCAGTTTTTATAAATTTTTGAATTTTTATATATGTACAAAACAATGAACACATAAAAAAACATATTTTTGTTATTTGAAATTATTTTGTAATTTTGTATTTGTTTTTTTTATATATATATTCTCTGAAAAACATAGAAGTCTTTAATATCTCTTTCAATAAATGATATTCTATGCCAGAGAGATACACCCAAAATAATGCATGAGAAAATACTTTTTTTTAAAGAAATAAAATTTTGTTTTACAGGAAATAAAAAGATAGAAAACTTTTTACAAACAGAGAAATAAGACACAAAATATTAAAATAATACCAGAAATTATTCAAAACAAAAAAAATGGAGCAAAGGAGCTAACGCCAGGCATTAGCTTCTTAACGCCGAGACAGAATTGCAATTTTTGATGTTTTGAAAAACATTTTTCACAATTCATTTGTATTATAAAGAGACCTTCCTTCAGTTGAAATTTCAGAGTATATCGATTAGATTTGAAGGCTCTTTTAGCATGTTTTTGGTGATTTTTCAAATACTTGTGTTTTATAAAATCATTAAAGCTCAAAATAATAAAATATGCAAACACAAGATGCAATGTTAGAACAAAAACAAATATGCATGATTTTAGTATAAAGAGTGAGATAATATCCATGCAATGAATATAATATGAGTATACCCAAGAATAATATACCCTAACTATATGTCTATACACTATAGCCCCGTACTAAGAGACGGATGGACATGAGGAGCTGCACACATGTCGTAGGTTGGGGTGTTAATCCCATAAGCATACAAAAGACGATGCTCAACCTAGCACTCTTTCCCCCCAGTGCCTCGCAAGGCCCTACTGGAACCCACCCCAGTTAAGGACAAGACATGACTTAGAGGTTAGGTCTCTAATGCACATAATCCTACGCCCTCGCTATTGTGAGACACAAGTCATGGGTTAATGATTATGGATATACTAAGCATTTTAGTTTAAGGATTGATTCATAAAACATGAGTTTGTTTTAGTTTTAGAACATATAGTGGATTTTGAAACCACATTGTACTCATGAATTTTAAAGTTCAAATTTCTCTACCTTTAGCATGTCACTATATTGATAATCCTAGCATAGACACTAAATTAGGCATATACCAAGAGGTGAAGCTAGGATAATGAATTTGGATGTTATGCAAAATATGCTAAATATATATAATTGGTTTGCATGTAATAAATATAGAGTTTTGAAAATTTATAGACTTAGAATGAAGAGGCAATTCTATTTGATTTCATCTTGTTAATGTTAAGTTAATTGCAAGGTCTAAATATGATGAGATTCATGCAAACAATAGAGATGCACATCACACACACTAAACAAGATATGAAACTATAATAACAATCGCCATCATATATTTCATAAATCCTAAGGTTGATAGAAGTAGTTGATTTATGAAAATTCTTGATAGATCATGAATTATGATATATGATAATAGTGAATTTTAGCATAGGATATTAATAGATCAAGGTGGAGTGTGTAAAATCATATTCATCATTTTTGTTATTTTTCAATTATGATTTTTCATTATATGGGCTATCATATGCAACAAAGAAAATAGACAAATATGCAATAAGTTGTGCATTTAATATTTTAGCCTAAGACACCTAAAAGTCCATTTAAATCCAATTTTGAAAGTAATTTCATTAGTCTTTATAATATCATTTAGCAAATTTAACATTCAATTTATAATGATAATATAAGACATTTATAGGCAATGGATTTAACAAGGATAAAACATATAAAAAGAAAAGATAGATCACTTAAAAAATTATGACTTTATGTTCAATTTAATTCAATTTGATTTATTAAACATTAGGTTTAAAATGAAAGTCATGTCTCATGATATATAAAGTGAGCATAGTGTGTTGGCTCAAAAATAAAAAAATAAACAAAAGAAAAAGCAATTAAGCATACCATGAAGTAGAGTAATGATATTTCATTTTTAATTTATTTCTACTTCATGCAATACAATGATTCCTATTGAATGAGAGATTTAGGTATCCAAAGGGGACCAAGTGTGATGGTTCCTCTGGGTACCCAAATACATCGTGTTGGCTTTTAGGGTGACAAGGATGAATGGGCCCTTACAAGTGGAATTAGTGTTTCATTTTTAATTTTGGGCCTCCATTCATACTTTGATTGATTTTCTTTCAAATTCATATTATGATTATATGACATCTTTTTGTGGTAATAGTTGGTTGAAAAACAATTCGTTTGGAAATTTTGTTTATTGATATTGTTTTTCAAAATAGATTGATGTTGATAATCATAATGAAGTTTATTATATGGATTCTTTAAAAGTTTATAAGAGTGATTGTCTTTCTTTAGAATTGAATGTTGAAAGAGTGGGTTACAATATGTTTTAAATGATTGGTTCTTATTTAGATGATTTTCATTTTCACTCTTTCTTATAGACATACTCTTATAATATGAAGTTAAGCTTTTAGGCTTTTGATAAACTAGAAATAAGAGATTTTTTATGAAATGAAAGATTTTGAATAACCATTTTTAATGATTCTAGTTTATCCTTTAAATTATCATTTTCTTTTATCAATTTTTCATTATGCTCTTTTGAATTTAAATTCTTCTTTAAGAGAATTATAATCAAAACAGGGTTTAGCATTTTCAATTAAAGAGCATGAACAAGATTTTAACACATCAATACTTGATTCTACTTTAGCATTTGCTTTTAAAGTTTTATTTTCTAAACGTAGTTTGAAATTATCATTTTTTAAATTTTTAATTCTACGTTTAGCAATATTAAGCATATGTAGTGTAGAAAAAGAATTTCTTACAAATAGAGAGGACTTAGAATATCTTACATTGCTATGGGATGAGGCAAGATTTGAACCAAGGGTTCCTTTGACATCTTCTTCACATTCCACTTCCATAGTTGAATTTTCGTCTTCTCTTTTGCTTGATGTGTTGCCATCAATTGAGTCCAATATTATGGCGTTGTCTTCTTCTCTTGGATCCATAAGCAATTGCTCATATTCATCATCTGTGGAAGGAAGACTATAAGAATTCTCAAGAAATTTCCAAACTTCATAAGCATTAGGAAGTGTATAAATAAGTTTGAAAATATTTTGATCTAAAGCACAATATAGACTATTCATAGATTTGGCATTTAAAAATATTTCATTTTTATTTAGAATAATTGGGGGCATTTTAATTGTAATTTTCCAAACTTCAATATCCAAGGTTTTAAGAAATTTTTCCATAAGTGTTTTCCACCCATTATAATTTTCACCTATAAATAATGGTGGACATAATGATTTTTCATTTTCATAAAAAATTATCCCCTCTAGAAGATGCGAGATCATGAAGTGCCATTATTCCCGGTTGTGAAGCCGTTTTGGAATAACCTACCTCTGATACCACGTGTTGGATCTTACGGTGCCCTTAGAGGGGGTGAATAAGGGTTTTATGGAATTTTAAATAATAATTAAATTTATCAAAGTTTGTGACCAAAGTGTAGGAATATTTTATAAGAAAATATATTTTGATATCTCAGAAAAGATTGTATTGAAGATTCCTTCTTAAACAAGAGAAACATAACTTTTTGTTAATTAAGTGTTAACGCTGAGCGTTAGCTCTCCAGAAAATATTGCTTAGCACAAAAAGATTGCCACAGTGATTTTACTTATGGAATCTTAAATGAAATACAATTCAGAAAATCAGTGATAATGAAAACGATTATTGTATTTCAAAGATATTAACACAAATATTAATTTTAATACTTTAATGAAAATATAAATTAAAACATTCTTGAAGAGGAAATAAAATCAATTGAATAGAACATTAAAAGACATGATTTTATTTAATAATAAATTGAATACACAAATGTTTGATTTCTATAACGCTAGAAATCAAGGCGAGAATAAAAAAATCACTTTTTGTTGTTTCATCGGTCCTTATCCCAAGGACCGGTTGGCTATAGCCTATCTATCCCCAAATAAGGCCTCTAGCCACCCCCTAGATCTACCCTCGACCTAGTCGCCACGCACAAGGCGGCGAATTACCCCTAAGCCGCACAAGGACCTAGTCGCCAACAATCGCGGCGAATTTACCCACGAAATCCTTCCCGGAATTCGACGTTCTCCCCGAACAATTTCTCCACATAAATTACAAAAGGAAAAAGTAAAAGATTACAAGATAAAGAAAAAGTAAGAGAAACTCCCCAAAACATTTTGAAGGTGAGGACGAAGGCGATGTAGACGTTGGCGTTCTTGAAGCGATCGTCCTTTGTATGGAATATGCGTTGTAGACCTTCTCCTTCAAAATCTTCTTTAGATCTTCATGTTAGACCATGGGAGATCTCTTAATTGTTGTAGACGAGCCTCTCTCAAAAGTATCAGAATTCTGGAATCATGTCAAATAGAATGAGAGGGGCTGCTCTTTAAATAGGCACGGGATCTAACGCCTGGCGTTAAGAGTTAACGCCAACGTTAGTGAACGTGCATTGTAGTGGCTGAGATCGTGCAACCGTCGGGATCATGGCAGATTCTTGGACTCAACGCGGGCGTTAAGAGTCAACGCTGGCGTTGTCTCTGGCTTCTCGACGGACTCGTTCTCGACGACATTTCTTCTCGACGGATTCCTTCTCGACGGAAGTTAACGCGGGGCATTAACAACTAACGCAGGGCGTTAGCTCTCTTTCTAGAGAGTCATCTCCATTCAGTATACTACTCATAGGGATGTGTAGCTATAGTTCCTGTACAACCTGCACACTATAAACACACAAAATACAAGATCAAATACAACACAGTATTTATTATTCTCAAACCGAGAGATGCGGAACATAGGCTCCAACAAAACTAGCAGCGAAAGAAATGGTGTGCACATATGGGAAATCACATTAAATTGTCCACTAATGATGAGATATTCTAGGCCAACCTTTTGACATAATAATCCTTTCTTATGTAGCCTCCGGTGAACCCTGCACCACGGGATGTGATCCCTCCCGTCCAGACTGCCATTCATCCTCCACCAGCTCCCACTCAGTTTCAGCAATCAGAGCTAGGCCAGACACAGACAGCCATCCTCCAGGCTTTCAAGCAGCAGACCATGGCCCAGGAGCCGAATCCCAGGTCAAATTGGTTGAGTGTTTCAAGGCCTCTCCCCACCTTCCTTTGTTGGATCATAGTCTGTGGTACAAACAAAGGAGTAGCTGTATACCATTCATGAGTTGCTATCTGGGATATACTGCCTTGTTGACATGGCGGTGTCTTTAGTCATTTCTGCTTTGGAGTCTCATGCAAAGAGGTAGTGGAAGTCAGTCATGGATACTACTTATGCAGGGTATGAGTATTCATACATTTCGTGGAAGGAATTCAAAGAGACGCTACTAGAGCACTTTGTGCCTCAGACGCCAAGGGACGAGTTGGAAGAGCGGTTCCTGTAGCTTAAGTAGGGGAACCAGACAGTTTTGGAGTACCAGCGGGAGTTCTCTCACCTCGCCCGCTTTGCCGACTTTTACCAGCTAGATGAGGAAGGCTAAGCCAAGAGATTTTACAGGGGCCTCCATGACGATCTCAGGCAGGCCCTCTTGTTCGTAGAGGACTCCGGCTTAGCACGGATCATAGAAAAGCCAAAGAAGTTAGACGTGGAGCACCACATGGTTCGGAGTAGAACAAAGAGTCTAGCGGATGATATGGTGATTGCGGGAGGGAATAAGGGTCGAGGTCACCCACAACAGCAGGGCAAATTTATTAGACATCAGAGAGGCGGAGGACGGCCTCAGCCTGGTCTCAGATAAGAGCATAGGCCCCCTGCTGTACTAGCCCCTCGGCAATTATGGATCCAGGAGTCGGAAGGGCAGGAAGGCAGGGCACACCCTCCACTGGTGTGCTTTCAGTGTCACCAACCAGGTCATATGCAGGCTCATTGCCCTCAGAGATGGAGAAACCCTCCACCCCCCACCACCTGTTGCCCCACCTGCACAACAATTCAGAGGATGTGGCCTAGGACATGGTCGAGGTTGGTGATTCCATGGTGGAGATCACTGACCATCCAGGGAGCAAGTTTATGCACTAGATCTCACTCAGCCTCGGAGTCTAGAAAGAGTCATCACATGTATACTAATGTTTTAAATTCCTTTCAATTCTTAGATTGTAGATTTGACATAGAACTGTTAGAAGTAGAAGACTTAGCTGCTTAAAACTATACCATAATTTAGGGATAGTAATCATATGCGGCAAGCCTGCTCATACCTTATTCGACACGGGGGCATCTCATAACTTCATCTCCGAGGACTTTGTCAAGGACTTGGACGAGGTTCGACACTACAATGGAGTCACCAGGATGGTGCGTCTTCCCAATGGGATGGAGATCGAATCAACGGTAAAATGCCTTCTGAAGGTGACCATCGAAGGCCTAACTGTCGAGGCTTCGACAATGATCTTGAAGATGTCGGACTTTGACCTCATCTTGGGAATGACATGGCTCACCTGGAACCATGTTCAGATTGATTGCCCAGCGAGGAAGGTCGTGCTGAGATATGACAACACCTACGTAACCTTCGAAGGTACTACTCCGGTCTCCCGTTATTTACTTTCCTCCGTTCAGGCTGTCAAGGACCATTTGCAAGGAGATGAGGTGTACTCAATTTTCTTCGAGATGGTGGAGGCCTCCCTAGCTGACATCCCGGTGGACCGAGATTTCCCCGATGTATTTTCGGAAATTGTCAGGACTACCCCCGCACATGGACACTGACTTCCAGATCCAGTTGGTACCGGGAGCAAACCAGTAACCAAAGCACCCTACAGGATGGCTCCAAAAGAGTTGACGGAGTTCCATACCAAATTACAGGAGTTAGTAGACTCATGGTACGTCTGGCCGAGCTCATCACCATAGGGAGCCCCAGTGATGTTTTTAAAAAAGAAGGATGGGACTCTTCGGTTGCGTATCGACTACAGGGAGATCAAACGACTAACAATGCAGAACAATTATCCTTTGCCCCAGATAGATGAGTTGTTCGATCAGTTAGAAGGAGCCTATTGGTTTTCAAAATTAGATTTGAGATCGGTATACTATCAGTTGCAGATTCAGGAAGACGACATTCTAAAGACGACCTTCAGTTCTATGTATGGCCGATACGAGTTCACGGTGATGCCATTCGGACTCACGAATGCTCCTTCTGCATTCATGAGTTTGATGAACCATGTATTTGAGGCCTGCGTGGATGTCTTCGTTATCGTATTCATCAACAATATCCTAATTTATTTAAGGATCGAGGAGGAGCTTGGTCGCCACTTAGCACTAGCATTGGGTAAGCTGAGGGAGCACCAACTTTATGCTAAGCTCTCCAAGTGCCAATTCTGGTTGAAGGAGGTTGTATTCCTAGGCCACATCATCAGCGGAGCAGGATTAGCAGTGGACCTGACAAAGATTCAAGCGGTGCAGGATTGGAAACAACTGAAGACAACTTCCGACGTGCGAAGTTTCTTAGGACTTGTCGGCTACTACCGAAAGTTTGTGGAAGGATTCTCCAGGATTGCCCTACCACTTACATCTCTAACAAAGAAGGACGTACCATTTGTGTGGACACCACGGTGCGAAGCAGCCTTCCAAGAGTTGAAAGACAGACTCACTACCACCCCGATCCTTACCCTTCCATCTGGAAAGGAAGGTTTTCAAGTCTACACCAATGCATCATACCAAGGGATGGGTTCCGTGCTGATGCATCACGACCATTTTATTGCTTATGCTTTCCGCCAATTGAAGAAACACGAGCAGAACTATCTGGTGCATGACCTAGAGATGGGAACGGTGATTTTTGCATACAAAATCTGGATACACTACTTGTATGGGGTTCACTGTGACATCTTTTTGGATCACAAGAACCTCAAGTACGTGGACATGCAAAAAGACTTGAATCTCCGGCAGATAAGATAAGTGGAATTTCTATGTGATTATCAGTACACGATGCATTACCACCCCGGAAAGGCGAACACAACAGCGGATGCACTCAGCATAAGGTCTAGTACGTCCAATGCAGGGCCACAGATCATGGCCATGGAGTTGGTGCAGATGTTAGAAAACAAGCCTCACACTAGTATCCAAGAATGACCTTGAGGTCTACGAGGAGTATCTAGCCTCGTTAAGCATGTGTGTGATATTCGAGATCAAGTTAAGGTTGTCCAGAGACAAGATACTGAGTTGGAACCAGTTTTTAGAGCATTAGAGCCAGGGACCGCTGGGGACTATTCCTTAAAAGATGATATAGTGCACTTTCGAGGCCGAGTCTGCATTCCAGCAAGAGATAGAATCTGGGAGGACATCATTTCAGATGCACATAATAAAAAATATTATGTGCATCCCGGGATCACTAAAATGACTGCAGACCTGAGGAGAACATTGTACTATCCTGGCATGAAGAAAGAGATTGCACATTTTGTGATGCACTGTAAGTCCTGCCAGTGAGTGAAAGCTGAGTGTAAGAGGTCGGGAGGACTACTACAGTCACAACCAGTGCCAGAGTGGAAATTTGAAGACATATCTATGGACTTCGTGCACCGTTTTCCTCGCTCCCACTCCGGGCATGACTCTGTGTGGGTGATCATAGACAGGCTGACGAAGGTTGCAAGGTTTATTCCCATCAAGAAGGATGCTCCGGTCGGTACGGTAGTGTGGTTATTTGTGGAGAAGTTTGTAAGATATCATAGAGTTTCTAGATCGATCGTATTAGATCTGGACGGTCGGTTCACATCTCGGGAATGGAGAGTTGTCCAAACTTATCTGGGATCTCAGTTGATCCTCAAACGGATGTACAGACAGAGTGTACCATCTGGACAATGGAGGATTTACTATGCCTCTGTATCCTGGACTATGGGGAGTCGTGGGAGAGATTACTGTCGCTTGTTGAATTCTCTTACAACAACAGCCATCAATCCAGTACCAGGATGGCTCCCTACGAAGCATTATACAAATGGAGGTGCAGAACACTGCTATCATGGGTTCAGGATGAGGTTTCGAAAGTGATGGGGTCAGAATACATAGAGGACACAGATGCTCAGGTGAGACTGATATGTGAATGGTTGCTAGAGGCCCAGAGCAGACAGGCCAAGTATTATGATGTGCGGCATCATAAGGTAGAGTTCCAAGTGGGAGACCGAGTTTTTATGAAGATACATCTGGCGCACGGTGCCATATGGGTGCAGAGACAAAGAAGCTCGGTCTTAGATATATGGGGCCATACAGGATCCTGGAGCGGATCAGCCCCCTGGCTTACCGACTGGAGCTTCCACCAGAGCTAGCGAACCTGCACAACGTATTCCATGTCTCTTCACTCAGGAGAGCCGTACTTCGGCCAGAACATCAAATTTCTTATACCTCAAGCCCGGTAGCATCCGATCGTTCAGTCCGCTTGGAGCCGATACGGATTGATGACACTAACGGTCGGGTTCTATGGCGAAAGAAGGTCCCGTTGGTCAAGGTGTTGTGGTTAAATCACGGGATGGAAGAGCATACCTGGGAGCCCTTCGATACCAGGGACTCTTCGCATCAGGTATACTTTAACCCACCTGAAGTTTTAATTTGATTTACAATAAGCGAGAAACTCGTAAACCCAATCTCAATTTCGGGGATGAAATTATTTTCCTTATGTATTGGGATTTGTATTATCCATAAACTTACTAGACCCACAGGTTGACTTTTGTCATGACTAGAGTCATGGCATAGGCTCAAGCCAACCTAGGTGGCCTTAGAAATCAAGTAGTTAGGCAAAATGTTGTTTGGGGGTGCTAATAGCAATTTTAAATATTAGCCTATGGATTAGCCAAAAGGGCCCCAAAATGACAAATTGACCCCACCATCATTCCCCTAAACCCGTAAGGAGTCCCTTGGGCCACTTAGAACCCAATGGGGTCAACTTAATTGGTCAAATTGACCAAAGTCAACCCTAGCCCTAAATAGGTCAAACCCCTCTAATTAAGGGCAATCATCCCTAAAATGTCCAAATTGACCCCACCATTACTCACCTAATCCCTTAAGGAGTCCCTTGGGTCACTTAGGACCCAATGGGGTCAACTTAATTGGTCAAATTGATCAAAGTCAACCATTCCCTAAATTAGTCAAACCTCCTTAATTTGAAGTCCCATAACCATATATTCACCCAATTAACCTCACCCAACTCCTCCTAATTCCCTAGGGAGCTTAAAGGGTCACTAATAACCTAATGAGTCAAGTCAAACCTAGGGTTTGGGTCAAAATCACCATTTGACCCATTTAGCGCAATTTGCCTAAATAGGTCAAAAGTGCCCAAAGAGGGTTCACCGAGCCATGATTCACCCCAAAGGGAGTATATGGACCCCATGACCACCATGTGGGAAAAGCCAACTCATCAATTGACCAAGTCAACCCAAAAGTCATCATTTGGTCAAATTAGCCTAAAATTGATCTAAATGGAATTAGATCCAATCCCCATGGGCTAAGGCCTCCACTTGAGGCCCATTCTACAACCCATGGGCATAATGACCTCCAATGCCCCCAAGGAAATGCATGCAATGACATGCAAGGGGTTATATTGGGAATTTTCCATCAATTTGAATGAATCCAAGAGGGGTTCATTGGATGAAGGCCACATGACCCTCAATCCTCCTCCCAAAGCTCATTCATGAACTTCCCTGAAGATTCCTCATCATTTCCCTCAGCATGGAGACCACATGGCAGTTGGGTGAGGCTTCCCAAGTTTGGACGAAATTTGCTTTTAATGGCTTTCCAACATTGAGCCCTCCCCCTTGCCAATTGAAAGCACCACTAGCTTTAGAGAGAAGAAGAAGCCCCCAACTAATTGAAGGAATCGTGCACTGTTTATAGGATTTTCCATGGATGCAGGGAGGGGATCGACCATGGATTCCAAGCATGTTATACGCTCCAATAGCTCGAATCAGGCAGGCCTTCCTCCTCTCCTCCCCTAGTGCTAGATCTCAGTTCTTTCCATTTTGAATTGGGTTGAGAAATGGAGAAATCGTCATTGTCGATATCGAGCTCCCTAGCTCAAATGAATCCCCCCCCCCCACATTTTGCCAGTAGGCCACCTCCTGCCTCCATTTCTTCGGCAATCGACGGCCAATCCCTGGCCAGAGGTGGTGGCGTCGGCCGTTTGGCCGGAGACGGCCTCAAGCGGTCGGGATCAAGCTCTATAAGCCCCCCATGAAGAGTCAATCTGATCCATTGGCTCAAGGAAGAAGACAATGCCTAACATAAAAAATGAAGCCATGGGTCTCTACTATTTTTAGAAATTGAGTTCACCCAATTTGGAGCACTGTAGCTCCCTCAGCACCAATTTTGGTGGGTTGTGTGCAGAGAGTGCCCTAGGCACCAATTAATTAATTTGAGGAGTTCAGTAACTCCAAATATGCTGAAATTAGGGTCACGCATGAGTCATGACCAAATAATTACCCTGCCAGAAAATGGGAATTTTTGGAAAAAAAATTATAATTTCTATAATAATTTCATAATTCATGCATGAGTAAATTAGATGGGTATATGAACCCTACAGACTCCATATTTTTGGTAGGGAACTTATTATGTCATGATTTGCCTCTAGTAAAAATTACAAACAAATTGGACATGTGCATATTTGGGAAATACCCCGGGCATGTAGGAGTAGTGTATGGAGAATGGTGTGCATATAGCACCAAAGTTGAATTTGGGAATTTGGACTTCTACAACTCCAAATAGGCTGAGATTTTGGACATGCATGAGTCATGCTCAAATACACACCCTGCCCAAAAACTGGGAATTTTTGGAAGAACTATTTCTATAGTTCTGTATTAATTTAATTATTCATGCATGATCAAATTAAGTGGGTATATAAACCCTAAAGAACCCAAATTTTTGGTGGGGATCTTATTATGTTATGGTTTGCCTCTAGTAAAACTTATAGACAAATTGGACTTGTGCGTGTTTGAGAAATACCCCATGCATGTAGGAGTAGTGTATGGGAGAATGGTGTGCACTTAACACCAAAGTTGTATTTGGTGGATTTCTCCCAAATGGTTTCCTACATGGCAGTGAGATTTTGTCCATGCATGTAACATGAGGAAGTGTATCACCTTTGGAAAGGTTGGGGGTTTGGGACTTTAATTTCTAGTTATTTTAATATTTCCTTATATGTCACATTTTTAATTATGTAAATTATTAGTGACCAAATCATCTAGGAAAAACACATAACTCTGCCCTAAGCATTATTAGGACATAAAACACCTCTGGAATTTAATTGGAGATTTTTGAGTACCATTTACTCTACGAAATTAATTTGTTGGGATTTTACACCATGTGAATAAATGAAATAATCCTGGCTAAAATATTCTAAAAAATTCCAAACTTTTGGCTATGCCTATGACTTAGTGTTGTCGGTCACTAAGAATTTATTTGGAATTTTTAAAGTAGTATTTTTCATAGTTCATGTATAATTGTTGAATAGTCTCTATTATGAGATTTTGGTTATTTATGGTCATAATATTTCTAGAAAATGACAAAACTTGGTAGGAGTTCATTTTGAAGCATTATGAAGCCCTGAGAATTTACTTATATTTTGTAGTTGACTTAATCTTGGTGAACATCTAAAATTGAGGTTTTGGGCTATATTTAGTAAAAATTATTTAAGCGATCATATCTGTGTGGAAAATGATAAAAATTTGTAAAAGTTTATTTTGCAGCATTCTTAATCCCTAGAAATTTTCTTGCAATTTTTAGTTGAAATAAATATGGTGATCCTTTGTAAATGTTGTTTAGGCCCAATTTTTATATTAAATTATTATTGGCAAAAAATAAAATAGAAAATTACCAAATTTTAGAAATGTGCATTTTTAACCTAGGTGAACGTGAGGGAAAAAATTATAGACAAGATAACCATCAGAAAACCATACTTTTTGTGGAAATTGGAAGTCAACAATTAATTATGGAAGGTTAAATAATTATGCCCTTAATGAAAAATGCACAAGATTGATCATGAAGACACTACATGACATGTAGATCTTCAGGAATAAATTTGAAGTCCTTTGAACATGATTATCATTTACATCTCATAAGGGCCTTAGATTACACTCATAGCCATGTTGGTCTGCGGATAGCAAATCTGCATTTAGTGGTGTGGACATCCTTTGGTCATCATACACAATTCCAACAACCTTAGAACTGTCATGTACCACATAGGAGGGTGGGTAGGCCAGTTCATTTTGGAACTAGTCCCAGGTAAGATTGGTGTGCGGTTAGAGAAATGCTCAATGTTGAATTATTAAGTCTAAAAAGAGGAGTGAGATGATATGAGCCACCATCAAAATATGGTTTGTTAAGCTTATGGGACTAGTCCTAGATCGTGACCAAGTGGAGATGAGCTGAGAAGAAATCAGTTAGCAATTAACAGGCATCGTTGAGATTCAATTGACGATCAATGCTACCCTAAATAACTATAATCCATCTTAGGGCTCTAAAGCAATCAGAGAGATTGTGGGAGGTATGGGTAGCCACCAATAATAATGAATATCTTGAGAAAGGGAGGTTTGGAATGTCACCCCATTGTATCTCCTAGTACTGCTGCGAGCCCTTCATCGGGTAGACCTCGGGAATTCCAAGATGCACCATAAACATCTAAGATTAACAAAAAGTAGAAATGACTAGATGGGTTAGGAATAAGAGTGAATCTTAGACATACAACTGAGGTGATTAGTGTTTTATAGAGTGAAACGTACAAGTATGTCCATGGAGTCGTGGGCTCGGTAGTTATAAAGGGTTGGTCAGTCCTGCGAGCTTAAACTCGGGTGGAACATAATATGTGCATAAAATGCGGTGGGTCTTCGGTACTAGCCTAGTCTATACACCGACGAAAGTATGATGACTCGGCGAGTGGTAGGAGTTCAGTGGGCCAGAATGTTTTAATGCGCGACCAAAAGGTCTCATGCCCTAATAACCCTATACTTAGCATATTTAAGGTTTGGTCCATACGGGTCCAGCAAGAGTACACGGGAGTTCATGAGTACGAAGGACTGGTGTCATAGCGTACGTTAGGTCCTAGGTTTGGTAGTGTGTTATATCCACCTAGGTGAGGAGATGTCTGCTCCTCTACCACCGTTTGACCACGATGGGAGATGCCAAAGAGGTTAACTACCTCCGAAAAGTGGGAACTAATGGTTTGTACGTATAGAGTCGTGTGGGTGAGTTACATGTGTGTGAACCATTAATATAGACATTGCATTGCGTTGCATATCATACACATCAGACACATACCTCATAAACCTCATCGTATAATCTAGTATGGGCTCCTTTATATGATGGGTCTATGCAAAATGACCCCTTAACTTATAAGATTGTATGGGCTTTCCTTATAAGTTAAAGTTACTTTTCTGCATTGAATATATATATATCGCTCTTGTAGTAGAATTATTAGTCCTTATTATACTTGCTAGTAGATCTCTTATTAGTTTCTGGTTTACTATTATGTGAGGGAGAGCACTGTCACCTGTTTTGATATTACCACTTATTGTCCTCTGCTTTTTCCTCCCGCCTAGTGCCTAGGAGTCACCAGGGGAAGGGATTGGGAAACCGTTTAGTCTTTTTGACTAACGATCAGATGTGGCATAACAACAAGAGACCCAGGAGCAATGGACCTAGCACATAGAGAGGACATAGTATGATGCGGTGGCGTGATCGGGACTTGGAGTATATGCAGCAGCTGGAGCAGCCCCTGTCAGTGCGACCAGATATTATCTTCCAAATGCAGTCTTTCATGTTTTTCCCAATCAGTGCATAGGTTGTCTTAGCATGAGAGATTGTAGTGAGGAATAGATGTACTTGGGCTTAAGCCCTTAATTATCGCTTTATTCTTCCAAATGCCTGTGAATGTTGAACTGTCAACGGGATCGACGTCTTGCGGTGACGACCTCCTTGTGTGTAGGAGTCACTGTAAGGCGACGGTTCTGGGCGTAAGACCCGAAAAAGAAAGCAAAAAGGGGGGTCTTACACAGATAGTGATCCTCACTGGATAGCTGCCATACAAGAGGAGCTTGCATAATTTGAAAGAAACAAAGTCTGCTCTCTAGTTGAAAGACCAAAAAAATACCCAATCATAGGAACAAAATGGATATATAAAAACAAGATGAACACAAATGGAGTTATAGTCAATAACAAAGCTAGACTTGTTGCTCAAGGATACAGACAAAAGGAGGGAATTGACTATAATCAGACATTTTCTCTAGTAGCTATACTGGAAGCAATCAGAATATTCCTTGCTTATGTTGCAGATACGAAGATAAAGGTATATCAAATGGATGTGAAGAGTGTTTTCCTAAATGAAACTCTTCAGGAAGATATATATGTGGAGCAACCCCCAGGTTTTGTCAATCCATCTTGTTCGAACCAAAATTGCACCAAGTCCACACTTGCTCACGCTGAAAGGAGAGGGGGGAAAACTGTTAGATGGCCGGTTACTTTGAGCTACGAGTGAAGGAGTGAAAGAGAAGAAAAATGGATGGTGGAGGTCTCCTGAAAGGAGATGCCGAGGCTAAGATAGCTGAAGTTGGGAGCTGAGATAGATGAAGCTGAGAGCAGAGATAGCTAAAGGTGAGGGCTGAGATAGCTGAAGCTGAGAGCTGAGATAGCTGAAGCTGAGGGCTGAGATAACTAAAGTTGAGGGTTGAGATAGCTGAAGCTGAGAGCTGAGATAGATCATATAAACCTGCTGATGAGGTCTCTACGATCTCAAATCTGAGACTACTCAAGTCATAGGCTGGGAGCCTAAAACCCCTCACCCCTCTCTTCTGAGACCCCTGCCCCCCTATTTATAGGCGGGAGGGTCTGCCCAAATGGGCAGGTCTGAAAAGAATGGGCTGCCCGGGACCGAGACCTCCCGGGGCGAGGTTGACCAGGCTGGCGACCTAGCAAGG
The DNA here is from genome assembly GCA_033032865.1 of Dactylorhiza incarnata. Lineage (NCBI taxonomy): Eukaryota > Viridiplantae > Streptophyta > Magnoliopsida > Asparagales > Orchidaceae > Dactylorhiza > Dactylorhiza incarnata. Next base: position 674,760 of record JAWHQI010000355.1, on the reverse strand, counting down.
TCGCCCAGGGGGCGACCTCAGCGTGAGGTTGCCCAAGCTGGCGACCTAGAGAGATCGCCCAGGGGGGGCGAGGTCGCCAAGGCTGACGACCTGGCGAGGTCTCCCAGGGGGCAACCTCACGGCGAGGTCGCCCAGGCTGGCAACCTGGCAAGGTCGCCTAAGTGGCGACCTCACGGCGAGGTCGCCCAGGCTGGCAACCTGGCAAGGTCGCCTAAGTGGCGACCTCAGGGCGAGGTCGCCCAGGCTGGCGACCTGGCGAGGTCGCCCAGGGGGCGACCTCAGGGTGAGGTCGCCCAGGCTGGCAACCTAGCGAGGTCGCCCAGGGGCGACCTCAGGGCGAGGTAGCCCAGGCTGGCGACCTGGCAAGATCACCCAGGGGGCGACCTCAGGGCAAGGTCGCCCAGGCTGGCGACCTGGCGAGATCGCGCAGGAGGGGAGATCTTAGGGCGAGGTCGCCCAGGCTGGCAACCTAGCGAGGTCGCCCAGGGGGGAGAACTCAGGGAGAGGTCGCGTAGGGGGGCGACCTCCCAGGCGAGGTCGCGCGAAGCGCGACATCCACGAGGCGCAAAGGCGAGACCGCCCGGGCGGTGGGAGACCGCCAGGGCTCGGATCTCCGCCGAAAAATACCTGGACTGCCAGGAGAGGTCATCCGAGGACTCGAGAGCGTGTGGATTGCTGCGATTACCTGCAAAAATCCGGCTCGAGGTGATCGCCGATTTCTGGGTAACAACTTCTCTTGAAATTTGCTACCTCAAGGAAGCGAAAGAGACGCCCAGCAGCTCTTTTCCAAATCAAGTAAGGAGTTAATGAAACTATCGCTCACTTCCACGATAGATTCCAGAGAGAGCTTCTTGAGGTTGTTAATATTGATCAAGAGATGTATAAATATGCCTTCATTCAAGGACTCCAAGAAGGCATACAGATATACAGAGATTATCTTCACGATCTGCTTATTCACAATCCTTGCATTTCTCTCTCTCCAGCAAGGATTCATTTACTGAACAGAGATCCATACAAACATTAAGTGCTTGAATTCTCAGTGACAGATGTAGGAGAATCATCTTCTCTTCTTCTACTTTACTCTTTCTTTCACTTTTGTAAACTGAGTAAAGAGTCCTTAGAATTCCTCTTCAAAGGATTCAGTGGTTCAAGATCTCCTTATCAAAAGATCTAGCTTGGTTCTAAGAGTCTCCTTAACAAAGGACTCGGACTTTGGTTCAAGATCTCCTTATCAAAAGATCTAACTTGGTTTTAAGAGTCTCCTTAACAAAAGACTAAGACCTTGGTTATAAGAGTCTCCTTATCAAAAGACTAATTGGTTCTAAGAGTCTCCTTATCAAAAGACTCGGGCACTGGATAATGTATTCCTACTAAGGTGGTAGAAGAGCGCAGTACCCATATTTTGGGAAACCACTATAGATCTTGTCTCAATCTGTGCTGTGAATTTTATGAGATGTCCTTTCATTATTTCTGTAATTCTGTGTTTGTTTTATTCTGCATTGAATTTCTGAATGCATAGTTGTTAGAAGTTTTTTATTGTGTTGTGCATGATTTATAGAAAAGTTTTAAAACTCTATTCACCCCCCACCCCTCTAGAGAAAACTCAGAGGACTCACTGTGCGCTGACACGGAGATAAAGCAAAAAAGAAACAAATAACACTCAAGTTGTCATCATCATCAGATGTACAACAGGTCATCCTGATCAGGATCCCATTCAGCAAATGCTCCTCCATCTCCAAAATATCATGTTTTCAACAGAGAATTTCATTTAGAATGAATTCAAACATTTAAATATACATGTATCTAGTTCTACTGTAAGAACATAGTACTTCTATAATTAGCTAGGACATCTACTCAGAGTATTATATGTTATACCTAAGAATCCATTATCTGTATTCAACAAAATGATCTTATAGACTTCTGGACACCGCAACTATATTTGTGTTCCAAAATGGAATGTCACGGTTAAACACAGGTGAATACACAGGTGAATAAACATCAAAATTGTCTATCCCCATATTGTTTATATCCTTTAGCTGCTTAGCGTGCTTTGTATCTGGCTATAGACTCATCACTATGTAATTTCTTTTCAACACCCACATGCATCCTAGAACTTTAGCTCCTTTTGGCAGGTCAACTAGATGTCAAGTGTTGTTTTGTAGCAGCGAGTCCATCTCATCATCAATGACTTCTGCCCACATCAACAAATCTCTAGATCTCATTGCTTCCTGCTAGGAGAATGGATCATCCTCAAAGTGGTTAGTGACAAAATTTTCACTAAAATTCTTAGGAAATCTATCTATTGTAGATGCTCTAACTGGAACAGGTTCAATCTCTAAAGATTGGGGAGCAGTGCAAGAGAGGTCAGCTTCAGGTTCTACAACGGCGGGAGCAAGAAAGTGCTCTCCTCTTGACGGCGATGGCTAGGTCTTGAGAAAGATCTCCAGCGGCGGCAAAGACACATCAACGACATGAGGGAGGAAGAAAGATCTCCTCCGCCTCCTGACGGCGACGATTGCGGGAACAAGGACTTCAAAGAACTCCTACTCCCTGTCAATCGACTTCGAGCAACTAAGAGCAAAGAATCGATGTTCTCCTTCTTCGATCGACCAGCGGCCAACAAGATCTGCGCACGGGAGTTGTTGGATCTAATGGCGCCCTTAGAGGGGGTGAATAAGGGGTTTATGATTTTTTTAGTAAAATTGAGAGATTTATAGAAAATCGAAACTTTTTTATTATGTTGTTAATGTCGGCGTTAAGAGTTAACATTGGGCGTTAGCTCTCCAGAAAATTAGGCATCACAGAATTTATGTCAAAGTGATTTTACTTATGAAATCTCAAATGAAATACAATTCCAAAAAATCAGAGATAATGAAATGAATATTATATATCAAAGAGAATTACAAAGATACAATTTCAATAACGCTTGAAATTAATGGCGACAAGGTAAAAATCACTTTTATTTCCTTCACCGGTCCTTCTCCCAAGGACCGGTTGGCTATAGTCTATCTTTCCCCAGATAAGGCCTCTAGCCACCCCCTAGATCAACCCTTGACCTAGTCGCCATGCACAAGGCGGCGATTTTCCCACTAAACCGAACTCGGCCTAATCGCCACACGCAAGGTGACGAATTCACTACCGATACAAGAAAATAATGAAAAGATAAAAGTAAATCAGAAGAAAAGACTCCCTATATTGAAGAGCTCTGAAGGAGATGTTAAAGACACACAAAGACCATCGTCGGAGTTGAAGCGGACGTCCTTCTTCAAATTTGACCATTGGAAACCTCCTTCTCACTCTTGTTCCTCAATGGTGGTGTTAAGAAGTTAACGCTGACGTTAGTGATCGTGTATGATCGTGACTGAGATCATGCAACTGTCGAGATCGTGGCAGATTATGGACTCAACGCGAGCATTAGCTCCAATGCTGGCATTGTCTCTGGCTTCTCTATGTTATTTCTTCTTTATGGCATTCCCTTCTCGACGCCATCCCAACTCGACGATAAGTTAACGCGGTGCGTTAACAACTAACGCGGGGCATTAGCTCTCTGTTCAGATAATCATCATCAATCAGCATCCTGTTCATGGGATTATTTAACTATAGTACATGCACACTATAAACACAAGTAAGATCAAATACATAGTGTGATTTGTAATTCTCAAACTAATAGATGTGGAACACAAGCTCCAACAATCTCCCCATTTTGATAATAACAAATCAACTAATAAGAAATAAACTTTAATTTGAGTGGTGTTTACTCCCCCTATATGGATACTCCCCCTATATGAATGTATTTTCTAATTTACTCCCCCTAAATAGTAGATATCTTCAATTTATATCTTTAATTTATTCTCCCCCTTTTGTTATAATCAAAAGGAGGTGGGTTAGAGTAGTCGCAATATGAAATGATATGCACTATGTAGATATAATAGCAACTTTTTGAAAAATAGTGAACACAGCGAAAGCAATATTGAACATCTTTAAGAATTTGTAAGTACAAAATATAATAAGCATTTAAAGCAATTAAGTGGATGTTTTTAATTTAGATACACAAGTTGCAAGTATATTTGATATTGGTAATAGAAAATTAGCAAGCAAGGTTACAAATATTAAGAAAAGATATGTTTTACAATGTAAATAAATTTGCATTTCAAGTATGCATAAACAATGTCAAGATCATGTTTTTCTATCAAGTGCATTTACTCAAGATTATAGAGAATAGAATAGATAAGCTTTAGAACCAATTCTCATGAGTGGAAGTGTTATAAATGATAATGATGTGTTCAATAAAGGTGTTTTGATAAATTATACAAGTGTATAAATCAAACCACATGAAAGTTTGTATTTTAAGAACATAACATGAAATAAACATAAACAACTTTACCTCCACAAATTTCAATGCACAAGACACTTTACAATTTTTGGTGGAGTTTTCCTTATCTTTTTTTGTACAAAGGAATCCAAATTCACTTGTTGCAAACAAAAAATATTTTATTTGAAATACCACATTTCTCTAATCATAAGTGCGTGAAAAATAAAGAATTCCAAGAATAAATTCAATGTTGTGTAGGTAAACTATTTATGAAATTCAAAAATGATATGTTCTTATACTACACAATCATGCAAAAATAAGATTTAAAACACATGTAGATTAACAAAAATGTGTAAGTGAGAAGATCATTATCAAAGATAAATCTTTACTCATACTTAGAGGCATGTAAAAATATTTCTACACATGTAATCTATTACCAAATTCATTGCACATTTTAAGATAATATTCAAGGCATGACAAAAACAAAACAATATTTTTTAAGAAACATGAAAGATAAAATCAAACATTGTAAATAATCTTTAAGTAATAAATATAATCACCCTTGATTTAAGCATTTAAGCATAATATTTTTTTATCATTTTTAAAAAAAATATATAAAGAAAAGAAAACCTTTTTTTAAACAGAGAAATAAGAATAAAACACTGCATTAAAATAATACCAAAAAAAATTTTAAGAAGACAAAAAAAATTTGGAGCAAAGGGGCTAACGTCAGGCGTTAGCTTCTTAACGCCAAAACAGAACTGCAAATCTTGATTTTTTGAAACATATTTTTCATAATTCCTTTGAATTATAAAGAGGCATTCTTATTGTTGGAATTTCAGAGATATTAGAGTTGATTTGAAGGCTCTTTTAGCATGTTTTTGTTTTTTTTAAATGCAAACAAACATAGGCTATATTTGGCGCGGCATTTTCGTCCGGTTCGTTTTCCCCAAATGTGACGAGGCGAGATTTTCTCGTTTGTTTTTCCGCCAATTTTTCGAACCGCCGACATTTTCGTCAATGTGTGATTGTTTCGCGTCCTGAACCCCTGCCCCGCGCCTCCAGTTTGTCACGTTTAAGGAGGAGGAAAGAGAAATCTCGATGTGCTGGTCTCTGTCCGGCTGTTCTGCGTCGATCCTTGCAGGTGCTGCGGTTGCTTCTAGTCGCGCGCTTCACTCGGACTGGAAGTTAGGAAGCTTCTCAACTAGCAGCACTGTAGAAATCACGCTTATGTGGAAGCCAATCCCACGCTTCAGGATTACCAGGGCTTCATGATCCAGTGCTCCGGTGTCGAATGCAGGGAGAATCCGGCGTCGATGGGCTTGCGGGATCCTGTCGCGGCGTCGAAAAAAGGGATCAGCGTCGAATGCAGGGATCGTGCCGAGTATTCGGGGTCCAGTCGCTCCGCCTCCTCCACCTCCGCCAAGCTCCAGCACCTCCTACTCCTCCATCCGGAGGTCACTGTCGTCGAGTAATTAAAAAAACATATGACATTGGCAGGCATGGCGGAGACAGGGAGGAGGCGGCGGGGTGGAGGCACGGTGGAGGCTAAGGAAAAAATAAATTTTAATGTTTATATGTTATAGTATAAACAGTAAAATTTAATAATATTAGAAAAAATATTATTATTTTTACAATATATATAGTTATATATATGTATATATGTACATATATATGTATATGTGTATATATGTATATATGTATATATGTATATATATGTATATATGTATATATGTATATATGTATATATATGTATATATATGTGTATATATGTATATATATATGTATATATGTATATATATGTATATATATGTATATATGTATATATATGTATATATATGTATATATGTATATATGTATATATGTATATATGTATATACATATATATATATATGTATATATGTATATATGTATATACATATATATATATGTATATATGTATATATATCAGAATAAAGTAATTAAAAAATTTATATAATAAAATTTATTTTATAATAAAATTTATTTATAAAACATCACCGATGTTTTGACAAACAGTTTTCTGTTCTGAAAAACTCTGCAAACACTAACTACCCAAACAGAACTTCATTTCCAGCAACCAGTTTCCAACAGCTCCATTTACAACAACTCCTTTTACAACCGCAGCCACTCTCCCAAATTAAGCCATAAATAGAGAAAAAAGATTGATAGCATTTTATAGGGATTAATGAGATATTTCTAAGATGACCAATTCTAACCTAAGCATGTTAAAATGTGCATCGGGTAAAGGTTTGGTGAAAATATCGGCAAGTTGTGAGTCGGTCCCTATAAAGCTAATTCTAACATGTTCCTTCTTGATATGATCCCTAATAAAATGATGTCGGGCATCTATATGTTTAGATCTAGAATGATGTACGAGATTGTTTGTAAGATCGATTGCGCTCTTGTTGACACATTTTAATTCTATGTTATTTAGATAAACACCAAAGTCTTCTAAAGTTTGGGTCATCCATAAGGCTTGTGCATAACAACTACCTAGTGCGATATATTCAGCCTTGGTGGTGGAGAGGGCAACATAATTTTGTTTCCTACTCGACCATGATAAGAGTGAAGGGCCTATAAAATGACACGTACCACCAGTGCTCTTACGATCTAATGAACATCATGCATAGTCCGAATCAGAAAAACTGTGTAAAATAAAACAATCATTATGAAGATACCATATGCCTAATCTAGATGTTCCGATTAGATATCTAAAAATATGTTTGACCTCTTTTAAATGTGATTCTTTTGGGTTAGCTTGAAATCTAGTACATAAATAAACGGAAAATATAATATCAGGTCTAGATGCGCTTAAATATAACAATGAGCATATCATTCCTCTATATAATGTTTGATCGATAATATACCGGCTTCATCTTTTCCTAACTTTAGTGATGCACTCATTGGTGTATTAGCTTATTTTAGGTCCAAATCTTTAAAGAATATCATGAACATATTTGGTTTGACAAATAAAAATACCATCTTGTCTTTGTGAGATTTGAAATCCTAGAAAATAAGTGAGTTCTCCTACCAAGCTCATTTCAAATTCATTTTTCATCACTAAAATTACTTCATTACATAACTCTTCATTAGTGACTCCAAATATAATACCATCAACATAAATTTGCAATATAATCAAATCATTATCTACATGCTTAATGAAGAGTATATTATCCGCACTTCCCATTTTATAACTGTGCTTTATCAAAAATAATGTCAATCTATCATACCAAGCACGTGGCGCTTGCTTCAATCCATAAAGCACTTTCTCTAACTTATTCACATGATTTGGAATTTTTTCACTCACAAAACCGGGGGGTTGTTCTACATAAACTTCTTCTTTTATAATCCCGTTTAAAAATGCACTTTTAATATCCATTTGAAATAATTTAAATATTTTAAAACTCGCAAATGCAAGAAATATTCTAATTGAGCCTAGGCAAGCAACGGGTGCAAAAGTTTCATCAAAAGCTACCCCTTCGATTTGTGAATATCCTTGTGCAACTAGTCTAGCATTATTCCTTATAATCCTAGAGTCACCGTCTAGTTTATTTTTAAAAATCCATTTGACACCTATAACCGGATGATTAGATGGCCTCTCTACTAAATTCTAAACCTTATTACATTCAAATTGATTTAATTCATCATTCATAGCTAAAAACAAAAATTCATCATTTAAAGCGGTTGAAACATTTTTTGTTCTATTTCGGATACAAAACAAAGGTTTGAAAAAGACTCGTGTAAAGAAGAACGAGTACTTACCCCTTTTGACGGTTCTCCAATAACAACTCCCTTGGATGATATTTTGAAAACTGTAGCACACTTGGAGGAACATGTTCTACTATCTCTTTTTCTTTCTCCTCTTTTCTTCTTCTTTTTCTCCAAGCAATTCATCATCCTCATGTTCCAAAGGGGAAATGGGTTCATCTTTGTTTCCTATACGATTAGTATTTACACAAGGAACAAACTCATCAAATCTTACATGAATAGACTCTTCAACTATTTTAGTTCTTTTATTATAAATTCTATAAGCCTTATTAGTTGAAGAGTAACCAATGAAAATTCTCTCAACACATTTTTCATCAAATTTTCCTAATGCATCTCTAGTATTTAAAATAAAACATTTGCAACAAAAACATGAAAATAAGATACATTAGGTTTTCTTTTATAATAAAGCTCATAAGGTGTTAATTTTAAAATAGGACGAAACATGACACGATTAATAATATAACAAGAAGTATTAACTGCTTCAGCCCAAAATGATTTAGGCAACCCATATTCACAAAGCATAGTGTGTGCTAGCTCTTGAAGGGTTTTATTTTTCTTCTCTACTACACCATTTTGTTGTGGGGTGCGAGGTGCGGAAAATTCATGTTTAATTCCTAAATCATTACAAAAAGAAGAAAACTTATCATTTTTAAATTCTCCTCCATGATCTGAGCATATGCATTTAATTTTTAAATCAAGTTCATTTTGAATACGAATGCATAGTTTAATAAATTCAATAAATGCATCGGATTTGGAAGATAGAAATAAAATCCAACAAAATCTAGAATAATCATCAATTATTACAAAAGTATATTTTCTACCTCCTAGACTAAAAGTGTTAACCGGCCCAAATAAATCCATATGAATTAATTGAAGTGATCTAGAAGTAGAAATTACATTTTTGCTGTTAAAAGAAATTTTTGAAAACTTTCCTTTTTGGCAAGGCGTACAAGGAGAAGATAAATTACCATTAAGCATAGGTAAACCTTTAATTAATTTATCTTTTGATAATTTCAAAATAAGCTTGGTGCTAGAGTGACCAAGACGCCTATGCCAAAGTTCCAATTCATTGTTTTTTTAGAAATAAAACATTTTAAGGACGATTGTGAAAGGTCATTCAAGGAAATCATATAAACATTATGAATTCTAGGTGCGGTGAGTACAAAATCATTTCTTTTAGAATTTATGATTTTGCAAAGATTTGTAGATGATTCAAATAATACATTTAAACCCTTATCACATAATTGACTAATTGATATTAAATTATGTTTCAAGCCATCTACAAATAAAACATTTGATATTGAGAAAGAATCGTTACCCACTGTGTCGATGCCCATGATCCTTCCTTTTCCGTTATCTCCAAATGTTACCAACCCTCCTTTCTTCATCTCAAGGCTACGAAACTTTGCTTTGTTGCCCGTCATGTGTTTGGAGCATCCCGAGCCCAAATACCACACTTCCTTTTGTCCTAAGCCTGCCAACATATCTAAAAAGAAGATGAGAGTAAAGATCCGGATACCCAAGAGGTTCCTCCCAAAGAATAGGTGGAAACCTTAGGCACCTAGATTTGCTTTATAGCACTACGATCCTTCTTCCTACATGAGTCGAAGGTGTGTCCAAATATATGACATTTGGCACACGATATAAAAGGCGATGAAACCATTTTCGGAGTTTTAGATAAACTCTTGCAGGAAGATGAGATAACATTTGAATTTTGAAATGATTTTTTATTAACAGAAATAAAATTTCTGGAATTATTGCTAACTCCAGCGTTAAGAGTTAATGTTGGGTGATAGCTCCCAGTAACATACCCAAGGCCATATTTGGCACTACCATGGCATTGGTTGGCCAAGATCATGTCTAGAGATCTTTGCCCAACTCCAAATTTTTTAATAGCCATATTTAGATCATGAATACGAGTTTTGAGAGCGGTGTTTTCCGTTACTAACATAACGCATTGATTCGCAAAACTTTTCTTCCCTTTTTCTATTTGCGAAATAGATGTTTTAAAGTTCTTTATAAATTCCCCTTCTCCTTATTAAGAATTTTGATATTGGAGTGGGACTTAGAAAGAGCTTCTTCGAGTTCTTTCACTCTTGCCAAGGAGTGATTGCACTCTTGGCAAGATACTTTCTCTTTCCCTAATAGTTTAGATAATTTCTTGTTTTCTTTTAACAAAAGTTTATTTTCAGAATTTAGAATCTCAATATCATTTAAACTTTAATCAAAAAATTTGCATGTTTGTAAATAATATATAAACCATCATAAGTAGTAGGAAGAGTTACCTCAGTGTAACTTTGGACACTGCTTTCATCATCGGATAGTGTGTTGCTCTTTGTCATGAGGCACACATTGGCATCTTCTTCACTATTGGAGGATGAGCTGCATGATTCGTCGGAGGAGGATTCATCCCAAGTAGTCGCTTTTAGGACCTTCTTCTTCTCTTTTCTCATGTGTCGCTTTTCTTTATGCTCTTTCAGATATTTCGGGCACTGGCTCTAGATGTGTCTGATCTTTCTGCAATGGTAGCACTATGGTGGTGGTCGCTCATCATCATCCTTGTAGATACTTATTCCCTTCTTCGATGAGGATCCCTTCTTGATGAAATATTTCCGGAAGGTGTTTCTCCTTTCTGGATTCTTCATGAACCTTTTGAACTTTTTCACAAAAGGGCTCTCCTCGTCCTCTTCATCGTCATCTCCGTCAGCCTCCTTCTTTGATTTTAAGGCCAAATCCTTCTTCTTTGGCTCCATGGTGTACTCTTGTTGTTTAATTTTGAGTTCAACCTCATGGGTCTTGAGGTTCCCAATGAGGCTCTCAATTTGGAGCTTCTTCAAATCATGCGACTCTAAGATAGCCGTCACCTTTGGATTGAACTTTGGAGGGAGAGACCTTAGAATTTTTCTCACAAAGTCACCGTTGGAGAACACCTTTCCAAGTACTTTTGAGTCGTTAGCGATCTTGGTGAACCTTGTGTACATTGAACCTACGTCTTCATCCGCCTCCATCCGGAATTTCTCGTATTCGGATTCAAGTTGGAAAAGCTTTGAATCCTTGACCTATGAAGTACCTTCATGAGTAATTTCTAATAAATTCCATATATCATAAGCAATTTCGCAAGCACAAGTTCTATTAAATTCCGTTCTATCCAAAGCACAAAACAAAGCATTCATATCTTTAGCGTTATTCTTGCACCTTAACTTGTCGTTATCATCACATTTGTCTCTTGGTTTTTCTATAGTAACTTCTCCAACAACAAATGTTGGTGGAGAGTAGCATTGTTCCACCATACCCCACACATCATTATCTAAAGCAATTAAAAAACAACACATTCTTGTTTTCCAATAGTTATAATCAGTACCGGTAAATAGTGGAGGTCTACTAATCCCTTGACCCTCAACGAAAGCATGATCATGATGTGCCATTATTCCCGGTTGTGAAACCGTTTTGGAATAACCTAGCTCTAATACCACTTGTTGAATCTAATGGCGCCCTTAGAGGGGGGTGAATAAGGGATTTACGAATTTTCTTAGAAAAACTGAGAGATTTATAGAAAATCGAATCTTTTTGATTCTGTTGTTAACGTCGGCATTAAGAGTTAACGTTGGGCGTTAGCTCTCCAAAAAATTAGGCTTCACAGAATTTATGTCAAAGTGATTTTACTTATGAAATCTCAAATGAAATACAATTCCAAAAAATCAGAGATAATGAAAAATAATACTATACATCAAAGAGAATTACAAAGATAAAATTTCAATAACGCTTGAAATTAACGGCGACAAGGTAAAAATCACGTTTTGTTCCTTCACCGGTCCTTCTCCCAAGGACCGGTTGGCTATAGCCTATCTTTCACCAGATAAGGCCTCTAGCCATGCCCTAGATCTACCCTTGACCTAGTCGTCACGCACAAGGCGGCGATTTTCCCCCTAAACCGAACTCGGCCTAGTCGACACATGTAAGGCGGCGAATTCACTATCGTTACAAGATAATAATGAAAAGATAAAAGAAAATTCAGAATAAAAGACTCCCTATATTGAAGAGCCCTGAAGGAAATGTTGAAGACACGCAAAGACCATCGTTGGAGTTGAAGCGAGCGTCCTTCTTCAAATTTGACTGTTGGAAATCTCCTTCTCACTTTTGTTCCTCAATGGTGGTGTTGGGAGTGCTCTCTAAATTCGGAGATGAAATGCTCTCTCAGAAGATTGGAATGAAGGCTTGAAAGTTCTACATTTGAGCAACGAAATCAGCTCTTTAAATAGGCATAGGATCTAACGTCGCGTTAAGAAGTTAACGCCAGCGTTAGTGATCGTGTACGGTCTTGACTGGCATCGTGCAACCGTCGAGATCGTGGCAGATCATGGACTCAACACGAGCGTTAGCTCTAACACTAGTGTTGTATATTACTTCTCTACGCTATTTCTTCTATATGTCATTCCCTTCTCGACATCATCCTAACTCGATGATAAGTTAACGCGAGGCGATAACTACTAACGCAGGGCGTTAGCTCTCTATTCAGGGAATCGTCGTCAATCAGCATCCTGTTCATGGGGTTATTTAACTTCAGTACCTGCACACTATAAACACAAGCAAGATCAAATACATATTGTGATTTGTTATTCTCAAACTAAGAGATGTGGAACACAATCTCCAACAAGAGCGACGAAAGAATGTGCGACAGCGGAAGAAGATTGTGAGTGCGAGAAAACTTAACACACGCTACTTTGAGAATGTTAGGGTTTGGCTCCGCTCAAAGTATTCTACTAAGTACCATCAAATTTGGAATGATTTTATATAGTACATCCAGTGTAGAGCCTAGCCCTAGGATGACACGGAACTCAATAGTCACTACCAAGTCGGTCTCAACACACGCAAACATATACTAAATTATTCAACATATAATATAGTATCTATAATTCATATGCACAAAGCAAGAGCTATTTATATCAAGAAATCCCAACAATTTATATTTGGAGTAAAACGTCATCTTACAGTACCAAGTATCTGCCCTGTAATACAGTGCTTTCGATCGGATTCATGGATTTCAGCATCCAAAAAATAGTGGTTCAGCATCCAACAAGCAAGATCAATGGATGTTGAAACCCTCTCTACCTTTGCACATATCAGACCAAAACAAACTAAATCATGGGGCTGGAAGAAATGCAGAATACCCAAAAAATCTCTCTTGCAAACAAACTACCGTGAATAACTGGACAATTACCCTAAAATTAATCTGAAGAACCCTAAAATGTTACACCAGAGAAATGCAAGAGAGGTGTATAACCCGTAATTCATCGAGACCAGGGTGGGTAGAGAAAGTGAACGTGACATGCAAATTGACCGATTTGAGGCAATCGAGACCGACCGAAACCAAAAAACAACGTCGAGAGGAGGGAAGTGGACCGCAAGTCCACTTCCCGACTTGGATGAGTGGACCAAGGGTCCAGTCGCCCAAGGTTCTGGGCGAGTGTACCAAGGGTCCACTCGCCCAAGGTTCTGAGGGAGTGGACCACTGGTTCACTCGCCCACTCGCCCGAATGGGGGGGGTCCACTCGCCCAAATTGGGGGGGTGGACTAATGGTCCACTCACCCCAGTCGACTTGCCCGATTAGCTGGGTGGACCGTGAGGTCCACTCACCCAGTTCAGGCGGTGAACCACTCGGTTTGCTCACCCTGCCACCAGCAAGGGGGGAGTGGACGTCTTGATTCCCACTCCCCTCCCCCCTTCTATCCCAATCGTGACCGTTGGTTTGAATTCAGAGTTGAGCTACGGATAGTTAATCTGGATATCCGTATCCCAAATTTGGGAAGTTTATAAATAGACCGCCATGGGCACCTTGGGAGGGACACCTCTTCTGTTGGATCTTACGGCGCCCTTAGAGGGGGGTGAATAAGGGAATAAAAATCTTTTTATAATTTTATGGAAATTACTAAATTGTTTAAAGTAATATTAGAACACAAAATAACAATTTAGCTAAAGGAAGAAAATATCATAATTTGCAAGTTTAGGATTTAGAAACAAGTGCTAAATTGTTATATGATGAAATAGATTAAGATAAACAATTTAGACAAAGTGATTTGAATTGAAAGCTTTGTAACCAATATTCTAGAGATAACGCCAAAAGTGAGAAATCAAGTAAACACAAATAGAGACATGATTGTATTTATATAAAAATGGTGTTTACATAAATTTGATTTCTATATCGCTAGAAATCGGAGGCGTACAAATGTAAATAATTTTTCCTTTTCTATACCGACTCGTATCCCCACGAACCGGTTGGCTTTAGCCTATCCTTCCCCAGATATGGCCTCAAGCTGCTCTAGCCAATCCTTCCCCGGATATGGCCTCGAGCACCCCCTAGATCTAATCACCTAGACCTAGTCGCCAACACAAGGCGAATTTCCCCCTAAGTCCTACCCAGACCTAGTCGCCAACACAAGGCGAATTAACTAAACGGTTACAAAGAAAGTATGGAATGGAAATAATGAAAAGCAATAATAAAACTCCCTATATGAGATCTCTGGAGATGAGGATGAAGGATCGCTGTAGTAAAAGCGAGGTCGAAGCGATCGTCCTTCAGATATAGCGTGACGTAGTCCTCCTCCAGAATTCTCCTTAAGCTTTTTGTTGGAGATCCATCTTCGGCAGCATAACAACACTGGAATTGTGGCACAAGCAACCTCTCTGGGATGGATTATCAAAATGATCGAAGTTGGCTCATTTTATAGAACTTGGAGCTAGCGCCTGCGGTAGTGGCTAGCGCCTGCGGTAGTGGCTAGCGCCTGCAGTAGCGTTCGTGTCGAGCGGTTGCGGAACCGTCGGCTGCGTGGCTCTGTGCACGAACTTAAGATAGCGCCTGCGGTAGCTGATAGCACTAGCGGTAGCGGTCGTGTTGAGCGGTTGTGGAACCGTCGAAGGTGTGGCATTGTGTACGAACTCGAGATAGTGCCAAGCGGTAGCGCTAAGGAAACCGCTGAGACGAGGCTAACCGCTGAGACAGAAGCTGAGATGAAACCGCTGAGACGGAACCAACTGAGCTAGCGCCTGGCATTAGCGATAGCGCTGGCGTTAGTGATAGCGCTTGCGGTAGCGCTGCTCCTTTCAAAAGATTGTTCCTAGCTACTTTATACCTGTGGAGTATTGCACCTATAGTTCCTGCACACTATAAACACACTACATGCAATATCAAATACAATATGAGATTTGTTATTCTCAAACAAAGGGATGTGACACACATGCCCAACAATCTCCCCCTTTTGATAATAACAAATCCTCTAAGCAAGAAATCAACAATAGTGTTTATAGATAAGATAAGCAAGATAAAAGTGCAACTATAGTAAATGATATGCATGATAATGTGCATACTCCCCCTATCTTAATGCTCCCCCTACATAAATGCAATTATGTGTTACTCCCCCTAAATGATAGATTACATTCTCCCCATAATCTTCTATATTTCTCTTATATATATTTCTTCAATTAATCTCCCCCTTTTGGTATTATCAAAAGAAGGTGGGTGAGGGTAGTAAGGAGGCATTTATATATCATGATCGAGCTTTTCAAAATATAAATAATGATAAGGAGTTTAAGCATAGCATATATAAGAGATTTCAAATATAAAGATAAGAGTTGTAAGCAAGCGGAAGATTATAATAAACATCTTTTTGTAAGCATGAAAAGCATAAGTAGAAATATGAGTTTTAGTTCAAAATTGAAAGATGTTTTAACCTTTTTGAAATCTCAAAGTTTTTCGTAAAAATACCAAGCAGGAAATGATCATATAAAAGGGAGATTATACTACAATGTTACTTAATTGTAAATTCAAGAAATACCAAAACATTGTAGAGAACATGCTAGGTTTATCTAGTGCATTTTTATATAAAGAGTAGTATAAATAAAGCATTATAATCCAATACTCATGAGAAGAAGTGTTATGAAAGATAATGATGTGCATATAAGTGTATTTTGGGTAATGTTAACAATGGATTTAAATTATCAAAATACAAGACATATGTAAAGTAAAGTGCACAATAAAATACAAGTAAATTACTTTCACACACTTTAATGCACATAATTTTTTTAACAAAGTGATGTAATAACTAAGGTTTGCACAAGACACTTTACTATTCTTTCCAAGGTGCTCAACCTCACAATGCTTATGAAGACTTATCAGGAGGTTCAAGTAGTGCTTGGTGGAGTTATATGTGTCTTCATATATAAATTTTTTGTTAATATTTGTGAGACAACATTCTCCGAATACACTTGTTTTGCAAACCCATTTTTTTAACTTTAAACCACTTTTCTAAATTTCATAAGTGCAATTCAAATGTAGTGTATGCAATAAACTTATGCAAGTTTTAATTCATTGTACAAATACAATACACAAGCAAGCATTTTTAAATTTTAAACACACATGTTGATTACCAAAAATAAGTGAGTGAAAGGTATCATTATCAATCATAATACATTTACTCATACTTAGAGGCATGCTAAGCTTGGTTCTACACATTTTTCAATACAATTGATGCACTTTAAATAGATATATCAAAGCATGCTAAACAAAACAATGTTCATAGTAATTTCAAGGAATAAATTTTAACATTGTAAATAATAGAATTCATATATGCTTGATATTGGCAATAAAGATCATACAGTTTTTTTTTTGTTTTATCATTTTTAAATCAATTAAAAATAGAAAATCACAAAAACATATTTTTGTCATTTTTAAATTTTGAATTTTTGTAGTTGATTTTTCATAATATGAATAAAACACAAATATCAAAAAAATATATTTTTGTATTTTTGAATTTTGAATTTTTGTAGTTGATTTTTCATAATATGAATAAAACAGAAAACCATAAAACATATTTTTGTATTTTTTGAATTTTGAACTTTTATAGTTGATTTTTCATAATTCAAATAAAATAAAAATAAAATAGACAAGCACAAAAATAAATTTGCACAAATAAACTAACATATTTTTGTTGATTTTTAGAAATTTTAAAAAATAGAAAATCACACACCCACGCTAGCGCCGGCGCTAGTGATAGCGTGGCAAACAGTACGTGATTTTTTGAGAATTTAAATTTTTTTATTATTGATATTGATTAAGTGTCCTTAAAGTAGTTCCATGCTGAAATTTCAGAATTTTTGGAGATCTCTAGGTGGATCAAATTTGCATGAAACTTTGGCTTTTCAAATTCTTGTGTTTTACAAAACCATTTAAACATGAAGATATAAACTATGAAGACACAAGAGGACATTTTTTATTAAACAACCCAAAATATGCATGATTTAAGTGATGCGTAAATAAAATGATCATGCAAAGAGTAATATAAGTACATCCTAAGATTAAAGACTACCCTGACTAAATGTCTACACCCTAGCCCCGTACTAAGTGACGGATGGGCATGAGGAGTTGCACACATGTCGTAGGTTGGGGTGTTACTCCCATATGCACACTAGAGAACGCTCAACCTAGCACTCTTTCCCCCCAGTGCCTCGCAAGGCCCCACTGGAACCCTCCCCGGTTAAGGACAAGACATGTCTTAGAGGTTAGGTCTCTAATGCATCCAATCCTACGCCCCCGCTATTGTGAGATATGAAGTCAAAGGTGAATAATCTTTGGACAACCTAAGCTTTTAAACTATGGGTTGATTTATAAACTATGAGTTTTGTTTAATGTGATGAGTTATAAAGCCGCATAGTTTTTCTACTATTATGAGATGACGATATGAGATTACTAGCACAATTACTAATATTCAATACATGACAATGCTAGTATGATGAGTTTTGGGTTTCATGTCATGTCATAAGATTAATATTAATATTGCATGTATTCCAAAATAGAATTTCAAATTATAGATCTAGAATGGAGTGATGATTTAGTTTGATTTATATTTTCATTACAAAGTTGATTCTAGAGTCTACAAATATGAGAGATACATGCAATCACTAGCAAAGCAACTCTATACATCAAATAATGTAAAGAAAACATTATTCATAATTTTTATCATAAGATTCATAATTCCTATTATCGATTTGAGACAAGTCTTGATAGAACATTAATTATGATTTATGATTAAAGAGAATTTTTGCATAGAATAAATGTTAGATCATCATGATGTATGAGAATTCTAATCCTTCTAGACTTATGATATAGTGATTTTCTTTTGAAAGAACATGATTGATTTGTAAGTCTAGAAAAATGATGATCATGTAGTCATATCAAAGACAAAGATCAAATATATAATGTTTTGACATTTTTAATAAAATTTGCATTCATTAATCGAATCTATTGATCTTTGGTTTTGCATGATAATATATGATTTATGATACAATATTCATATATATTTTAATGATTAAACCATAAACTATGTGTTTGTTGGAATTTTAGTATTCTATTATAATTTCAAATCACATAGTTATCATGATATTTTAATAACATTGCAAATGTTATACCTAGCATATGAATTTAAGCATAAACTAAGAAGTGATGCTAGAATGATGAGTTTGAATGCAATGTTATTATATATGATTTAATGGAGATAATGTTGCATGTAATATGAGAAGTTTTAAAATTAATTTTCTTTAGACCTAGAATGAAATGATTAATCTTTTGATTTGATCTTAATGATGCAAGATGATTTTAAGGTCTAAATTACATGCAAATATTGGTGACACATATCACACACATAATATCTAAATTAATATATGAAACAATTATACTAAGGATAGCATGTGATGAAAACTCCATAAACACAGAAATTTCCAAATCAAGCAAACTAAGATAGCTTTTAAAATGGAGTTGAAATTGGGCGAGATTGACAGCACCAAAAAGAACTTAAATGAGCAAGCCTAGTTTGCCGTTGGATGGAGATTTTTGTGCTCTTTCCGAAAATATATTAAACGCGAAAATCAGGCGAGCGGATCAAAAGATATGGATGTTTGAAGTTTTGATCGTAAACTCGCATTTTTGAAAGATCAAACATGCGTTTAGATGAATTTTTGTTTTCACTTTTTCTAGATAATATTCTTCATTATAAGGGCTATCATATGTAGCAAACAAATATAGAATAAAAAAATGTTGCACATTTTTATTTTTAGTTTAAGCCCTTTAATAAACCGTTTAAATCCAATTTTTATAATAGTTTCAATAGTCTTGATAATAATTTCAATATTCAATTTCTAATGATAATTCAAGACAATTAAGGGTAAATGATTTAAAAGGATAAAGTACAATCAAAGATGAGATATAGATCACTTTGAAAATATATATGACTTAATGTTCAATTTTAATTCAAATTTGATTTGATAAACATTAGTCTTAATATATGAAAGTCATATTTCATGATATATAAAGAGATCATAGCATGTTTGTTCAAAAAAAAAAGAGACAATAAGCATTTCATGAAGTGGAGTAGTGATATTTCATTTTGATTTGTTTCTACTTCATGCAAATGATAGGATTCTAATGAATAAGAGATTTAGGTATCCAAAGTTGACCATGTGTAATGGTTCCTTTGGGCACCCAAATATGACATGACGACCTTTTAGGAGACAAGGGTAAATGGGCCTTTTCTATTAAAGTTGATGTATCATTTTTCTTTAAGGGTCTCCATTCATACCTTGGTGGTTTATATTTTAAATTCATATTATGATTATATGACATCTTTATATGATTATATTTGTTTGAAAAATAATTTATTTGTGATTTATGTATATTCAAATTATTTTTCAAAATAGATTGATGTTGATAATCATAATGATTTTCATTATATGGATTCTTTGAAATTTTATAAGAGTGATTGTCTTTCTTTAGAAGTGATTGTTGAAAGAGTAGGTTACAATATGTTTTAGAAGATTGATTATTATTTTGATAATTTTCATTTCCACTCTTTCTTATAGACATACTCTTATAATATGAAGGATAATATTTTATATTTTGATTTTCATGAAAAGGAGTTTTTAAATTTGAGTCATGGTTGAAAATATATTGAGACTTATAATAGTGACTCTTAAGAATTTTGTGAGGGTCATAATTCTTTTTGAAACTAAACTCCTTTTGAGTTGATGTATGAAAATGATCCTTTTTAGAAATGATTTTGTAAGTTAATTTATCCTTGTTATTCAAAATCTTATGATGAAATTCATTACATGACATTTGAAATTTTTCAACAAAAGATTTTAATTGTATTAACTTACAAGATAAAACATCATTTTGAATTAACAATTTTTCATTATGTCTTTTAGAAATTAAGAGCCCTTTTTCAATTTCCTTGAATTTTTCTTTTAATAAATTGCAATCAAGACAAGGAATAGGAATTTTAACTAAAGAGCGTGAAAGAGAATTTATCACATCAATATTTGATTCTACATTATCGTTTGCTTTTAAAGATTTATTTTCTAAACGTAATTTGGAATTAGCAAATTTTAACTTTAAAATTTTACGTTTAGCAATTTTAAGCATACGAGAAGTAGAAATAGAATTTGTTACAAAAAGAGAAGATTTAGATTTTCTTACCTTGCTATAGTTTCCGTCTTCTCTTTTGCTTGATGTGTTGCCAACAAATGAGTCCAACATTGTGACGTTGTATTTTTCTTCCTCCAAGCATGAGTCCTCATCGATTTCTTCTCTTGGATCCATAAGGAATTCCTCGTCGATTTCACTCTTAGATTTATCATCCTCCAAGAGTGAGTCCTTGTCGATTTCTTCTCTTGGATTCATAAGGAATTCCTCTTGTTCATCATCTGTGGAAGGAAGACTATAAGTATTCTCAAGAAATTTCCAAACTTCATAAGCAGTAGAAATGTATAAATAAGTTTGAAAATATTTTGATCTAATGCACAATATAGACTATTCATTGATTTGGCATTTAAAAACATTTTATTTTTATTACGAATACTTGGGGGCATTTTAATTGTAATATTCCATACTTCAATATCCAAAGATTTAAGAAATTTTTCCATAAGAAATTTCCACCCATTATAATTTTTGCCTTCAAATAAAGGTGGTGCTAAAGATTTTTCATTTATAAGAAAGTTTTCCCCATTAATAGAAGCGAGATCATGAGACGCCATTATTCCTGGTTTTTAAACCGTTTGGAATAACCTCGCTCTGATACCACTTGTTGGATCTTACGGCGCCCTTAGAGGGGGGTGAATAAGGGAATAAAAATCTTTTTATAATTTTATGGAAATTACTAAATTGTTTAAAGTAATATTAGAACACAAAATAACAATTTAGCTAAAGGAAGAAAATATCATAATTTGCAAGTTTAGGATTTAGAAACAAGTGCTAAATTGTTATATGATGAAATAGATTAAGATAAACAATTTAGACAAAGTGATTTGAATTGAAAGCTTTGTAACCAATATTTTAGAGATGACGCCAAAAGTGAGAAATCAAGTAAACACAAATAGAGACATGATTGTATTTATATAAAAATGGTGTTTACATAAATTTGATTTCTAAATCGCTAGAAATCGGAGGCGTACAAATGTAAATAATTTTTCCTTTTCTATACCGACTCGTATCCCCACGAACCGGTTGGCTTTAGCCTATCCTTCCCCGGATATGGCCTCAAGCCGCTCTAGCCAATCCTTCCCCGGATATGGCCTCGAGCACCCCCTAGATCTAATCACCTAGACCTAGTCGCCAACACAAGGCAAATTTCCCCCTAAGTCCTACCCAGACCTAGTCGCCAACACAAGGCGAATTAACTAAACGGTTACAAAGAAAGTATGGAATGGAAATAATGAAAAACAATAATAAAACTCCCTATATGAGATCTCTGGAGTTGAGGATGAAGGATCGATGTAGTAAAAGCGAGGTCGAAGTGAT
Organism: Dactylorhiza incarnata; assembly: GCA_033032865.1. Taxonomy (NCBI): domain Eukaryota; kingdom Viridiplantae; phylum Streptophyta; class Magnoliopsida; order Asparagales; family Orchidaceae; genus Dactylorhiza; species Dactylorhiza incarnata. The sequence continues at coordinate 652,818 of JAWHQI010000355.1, read as the reverse complement.
CGTCCTTCGGATATAGCGTGACGTAGTCCTCCTCCAGAATTCTCCTTAAGCTTTTTGTGGGAGATCCATCTTCGGCAGCATAACAGCACTGGAATTGTGGCATAAGCAACCTCTCTGGGATGGATTATCAAAATGATCGATGTTGGCTCATTTTATAGAACTTGGAGCTAGCGCCTGCGGTAGCGTTCGTGTCGAGCGGTTGCGGAACCGTCGGCTGCGTGGCTCTGTGCACGAACTTGAGATTGCGCCTGTGGTAGCTGATAGCGCTGGCGGTAGCGGTCGTGTTGAGCAGTTGCAGAACCATCGAAGGTGTGGCGCTGTGTACAAACTTGAGATAGCGCCAAGCGGTAGCGCTAGTGCTGGCGGTAGCGCTAAGGAAACTGCTGAGATGAGGCTAACCGCTGAGACGGAAGCTAAGATGAAACTGCTGAAACAGAACCAACTGAGCTAGCGCCTGGCGTTAGCGATAGCGCTGGTGGTAGCGCTGGCGGTAGCGATGGCACTGGCGGTAGCGCTGCTCCTTTCAAAAGATTATTCCTAGCTGCTTTATACCTATGGAGTATTGCACCTATAGTTCCTGCACACTATAAACACACTACATGCAATATCAAATACAATATGAGATTTGTTATTCTCAAACAAAGGGATGTGACACACATGTCCAACATCTTCTTTTTATCTCCCTCGTGTGTTACTTATGAGCAAGCACTACAACCCTCTGTCAGCTAAGGTTGACAAGCAGGTGCTCCTTAGTGCTCTCCGGGGTGCCCAGGCTCAGCATTGGCTTGGGAGGGGAAGCTTTCTTTGATCTTCTGGGTTTGTAGTGGGACCTCCTCGCTGCAGCTCAAGGGGTCTATTTTGGGCTTCATGTCTTTTTCTGTGCAAGGTCCTTCAACTCTCAACAACCAGGCACGCATTCTATCTCAGGTGAAGTAAGCGTCAGCTGCTCTGGTTTCAACATTCTGATGTGGTGAGTGTAGAAGTAGCTAGTTTGGAAAGACCTGAGTTGGTCTCATGATTGGAAGCGACGAGCTAGGGAACTCACCCCCTCCTAGAGAGTACTTGAAGAAGAGTGACTTCGAAGAGTCCAGGAAGTCGATCCTGGAGCTCTTGCAAGTCGCACTCACCCCTTAGGGCGAGTGCTCAACACCACCAACACTTGTGCTAACCTCACCGTCCCTGGAGGAAACAGAGCGAGCACGTTAACTAGGGAAGGAGCAGGCCTCGGACGAAGTCTTGAGCCTCCCAGCACGAGTGCTCTTCAACAGCTCACCTGGGATCAGCTACCCTGGTGAAGAGGTGGGGAGAATGCCTCCGACTCGCCAGGGAGGGTGGGCGAGTCCCTTTCTGCGAGCTGATTGTCTCAGCTCCCATTCCGGACGGGCTCAGGGAACCTGCCATGTCTTACTACACTGGCAAGGATGACCCTCTCTAGCATCCCCAGTGGTTTGAAGACATCGTCTCGATCAGGCAGATGACGGACGCCTTCAAGTGCAGACTCTTCGCCATCTCTTTCAAGGGAAAGGCAAGAGAAAGGTTCCACCAGCTCCCATCAGGTTCCATCTATAGCTTTGAGGACCTGCGCCAGAGCTTCTTGCTGAGGTTCTCCACCTCGAGGAATTAGAGGGAGGAGTTGAGCTCCTCGTCACTTTGGAGGCACGTCGAAGAACTACCGGTTCGTCATCGTGGATGCGCCGAGCAGCTACAACACCATTTTTGGGCGTCCCCTCATCAGCGCTTTCAAGTATGTACCCTACTCCTACCACCAGTGCTTGAAATATAGCACTGGAGGAGTCCAGATCTGGGTCAGGGGAGACCCCCAAGACGGCGTGACGGTGCTACGTCACGGCAGTCAACACGATCGCATGGAATAAAAAGGCAGAGGAAGTGGAGGAAGTGATGAAATAGATGACCGAGATGCATGTGGTCGAGTAGGCGCAAGAAGGCGCGTTGTAATAGATATGAAACCTATCCATGATGAATGAAAAATATATATAGGTAGCACCTTAGGCAAGGCCCCAACTAGAGAGCGTTGATCTGGATTAGTAATGCCGACAGCAGCGAGGCTCATCGGAGGCAGAGGTTGGTTAAGACCCCAACTTCAGACCAAGCTCTTAGGCAGTGTCGAGTTCCTCTGCCTCCGGGTAAGCTGAGCTCCCAAGAAGTGTTGAAGTCCTCCACTCTAGTTAGTCCAATCTCTTAGGAAGTGTCGAGTTCCTCTGCCTCCGGGTGAGCTCAGATCCCACGAAGTGTTGAAGTCCTCCACTCCAGTTGGTCCAAACTCTTAAGCAGTGTCGAGTTCCTCCGCCTCCAGGCGAGCTGAGCTCCCAGGAAGTGTTGAAGTCCTCCACTGCAGTTGGTCCAAGATCTAGGCAGTTTCTAGTTCCTCCACCTTCGTGTGAGCTGGGCTACCAAAAAGTGTTGAAGTCCTCCACTCCAGTTGGTTCAAGCTCTTAGGCAGTGTCGAGTTCCTCCGCCTCCGGGTGAGCTGAGCTCTAAGGAAGTGTTGAAGTCCTCCACTCCAGTTGGTCCAAGCTCTTAGGCAGTGTAGAGTTCCTCTGCCTTCGGGTGAGCTGAGCTCCCAGGAAGTGTTGAAGTCCTCCACTCCAGGTGGTCCAAGCTCTTAGGCAGTGTCGAGTTCCTCCGTCTCCGGGTGAGCTTAGCTCCTAGGAAGTGTTGAAGTCCTCCACTCTAGTTTGTCCAAGCTTTTAGGCAGTGTTGAGTTCCTCTTCCTCCGGGTGAGCTGAGCTCTCAGGAAGTGTTGAAGTCCTCCACTCCAGTTGGTCCAAGATCTTAGGCAGTGTCGAGTTCCTATGCCTCTGGGTGAGCTAAGCTCCCAGGAAGTGTTGAAGTCCTCCACTCTAGTTGGTTCAAGCTCTTAGGCAGTGTCGAGTTCCTCCGCCTTTGTGTGAGCTGAGCTCCCAGGAAGTGTTGAAGTCCGCCACTCCAGTTGGTCTAAGCTCTTAGGCAGTGTCGAGTTCCTTCGCCTCCGGGGGGAGCTGAGCTCAACTAGAGGTGTTTAGTTCCCTCCATCTTAGGTTGAGTTCAGCTCAACTAGAGGTGTTGAGATCCCTCCATCTCAGGTTGAGTTTGACTCGACTAGAGGTGTGTTTTCCCTCCATCTCAGGTTGAGTTCAGATCTACTAGAGGTCTTGAGCTCCCTCCATCCCAGGTTGATTTTGGCTCGACTAGAGGTGTTGAGTTCCCTCCACCACAGGTTGAGTTCCATTCGACTAGAGGTGTTGAGTTCCCTCCATCTCATGTTGAGTTCAGCTCGACTATAGGTGTTGAGCTCCCTCCATCTCAGGTTAAGTTCGATTCGACTAAAGGTGTTGAGTTCCCTCCACCTCAGGTTGAGTTCGATTTGACAACAGGTGTTGTTCTTCCACCTCAAGTTAAGTTCGGCTCGACTAAAGGTGTTGAGTTCCTTCCATCTCAGGTTGAGTTCAGATCGACTAGAGGTGTTGAGCTCCCTCCATCTCAAGTTGAGTTTGGCTCGACTAAAGGTGTTGAGTTCCCTCCACCTCAGGTTGATTTCTGCTCGACTACAGTTGTTGAGCTTCTTCCACCTCAAGTTGAGTTTGGCTCGATTAAAGATGTTGAGTTCCCTCCACCTCAGGTTGAGTTCGGCTCGACTACAGGTGTTGATCTTCTTCCACCTCAAGTTGAGTTCGGCTCGACTAAAGGTGTTGAGTTCCCTCCATCTCAGGTTGAGTTCAGCTCGACTACAGGTGTTGAGCTTCTTCCACCTCAAGTTGAGTTCGGCTCGACTAAATGTGTTGAGTTCCCTCCATCTCAGGTTGAGTTCAGCTCGACTAGAGGTGTTGAGCTCCCTCCATATCAGGTTGAGTTTGACTCGACTAGAGGTGTTGAGGTCCCTCCATCTCAGGTTGAGTTCAGCTCGACTAGAGGTGTTGAGATCCCTCCATATCAAGTTGAGTTCGGCTCGACTAGAGGTGTTGAGGTCCCTCCATCTCAGGTTGAGTTCCGCTCGACTAGAGGTGTTGAGCTCCCTCCATCTCAGGTTGAGTTCAGCTCGACTAGAGGTGTTGAGTTCCCTCCATCTCAGGTTGAGTTCAGCTCGATTAGAGGTGTTGAGCTCCCTCCATCTCAAGTTGAGTTTGACTCGACTAGAGGTGTTGAGGTCCCTCCATCTCAGGTTGAGTTCAGCTCTACTAAAGGTGTTAAGCTCCCTCCATCTCAGTTTGAGTTCGAATCGACTAGAGTTGTTGAGTTCCCTCCATCTTAGGTTGAGTTCAGCTCGACTAGAGGTGTTGAGCTCTCTCTATTTTAGGTTGAGTTCGGCTCAACTATAGATGTTGAGTTCCCTTCACCTCAGGTTGAGTTCAGCTCGACTACAGGTGTTGAGTTCCCTCCACCTCAGGTTGAGTTCGGCTCGACTGCAGGTGTTGAGGTTCTTCCACCTCAAGTTGAGTTCGGCTCGACTAAAGGTGTTGAGTTCTCTCCACCTCAAGTGGAGTTCAGCTCAACTAGAGGTGTTGAGTTCCATCCACCTCAGGTTGAGTTCAACTCGACTAGAGGTGTCAAGCTTCCCTCCACCTCAGGTTGAGTTCAGCTCTATCAGGGGGTTTGAGCTATCTCCACCTCTAGTTGAGCTCGGTTCACGGGAGGGTTGTTAAGTGGAGAAAGGTTTGTCATTCTTGCGCTTAGTTCGGATTGAACTGTCTTTAAGTAGTTCAACCACCGCATTCTCGCCCGTCTCTCTGAACCACGAATAATCCATTATTTTTTCGGGCTCGTGTAAATCCTGAAAAAAGCGGGGATTGTGTATAACTCATAGTTCGTCGAGACCAGGGTGGGTAGAGAAAGTGACCGTGATAGGAAAATTGACCGATTGGAGGCAATCAAGACTGACCAAAATTAAAAAATAACGTCTGGGAGGAGGGAAGTGGACCGCAAGTACACTTCCCGACTTGGACGAGTGGACCAAGGGTCCTTTGCCCAAGGTTCTGGGCGAGTGGACCACTGGTCCACTCTCCCAAGGTTCTGGGTGTGTGGACCACTAGTCCACTCGCCCAAGGCCCTGGGCGAGTGGACCACTGGTCCACTCACCCGAATGGGCGGGCGAGTGGACTTATGGTCCACTCGCCCAAATTAGGAGGGGACATATGGTCCACTCGCCCCGGGAGACTGGGCGAGTGGACCTATGGCCCACTCGCCTGGTTAGCTGGGTGGACCGTGAGGTCCACTCACCCAGTTTAGGTGGTGGACCACTCGGTCTACTCACCATTCCCCCAACAAAGGGGGGAGGGGTGTACATTTTGAGTCCCACTCCCCCCCCCCTCCTTTCCTGGTCGTGTCCGTTGGTTTGAATTCGGAGTTGAGCAGGCGGAGGAAGCTCAGTCCTAGGTATATGGGGCCTTACAGGATCCTGGAGCGGATCGGCCCACTGGCTTATAGACTGGAGCTGTCGCCAGAGTTAGCAGTACTGCACGACATCTTCCACGTCTCCTCCATTAGGAGAGCTCTACTACGGCCGGAGAAGCAAATATCTACTACAGATGGGCCAGTAGCTACTGATCGATCGGTTCACCTGGAGCCGGTCCGGATAAATGACACAGAGATGCGAGTCTGACGACGCAAGAAGGTCCCACTGGTCAAGGTCCTGAGGAGAAATCATGGGCAGGAGGAGCACACCTGGGAGACATTGGACTTGATGCAGCAAAAGTATCCGGATCTCTTCGTGTTAGGTATAATTTATTCCTTAAGGGATGTTTCATACAATCACGTGCAGTAGAAACCCCGCAGGCCTAACCTGAATTTTGGGGACGAAATTTTTATTTTTATGTATTGGGATTTGTAACATCCCCCAAACAACTAGACCCCTAGCATGGTTTTGTCATGACTAGGTCATGACAAAACCCTAGGATGTGCGAAGAGATCATAAGACCTTAGGCAAGTGGATGAAGACCACATTGGCCTGCAAGTAGTGCATTCCAATTATCCAATCTAGGGGTTGCTTTAGGGCATCACCATGACCCATGACCCCACCATAATATGCCTAATCCATTAAGGGGGTCCCTTTGTAACACCCCAACTATCCAATCGTAGAAAGAAAAGTAATTTGAGTTTTTATCTAGCACTGGCGGTAGGGGCAAACGCTGGTGGTTGTGGTGGTCTAGACGAACTGCTGAGATGAGCTCCATATATACCGTTGAGACGAGCTCTATGCCGTCGAGACGCTAGCGCTAGCGCTGGCGGTAGCGGTTGTCTAGACAAACCGCTGAGATGAGCTCCATACTGTTGAGATGAGCTCTATACCATTGAGACTCTAGCGCTGGCGGTAGTGGCCGAACCGAGAAGAGCTTTATGACGTCGAGACGCTAGCGCTAGCGCAGGCGGTAGCTGAACCGACGGAATGCGGATGAGGTCAGATTTGGTGGAGTAAATCAGGGCCAAGGAATGCCAAAAGCCTTCCCAATTGATGGAGATTCATTCCCCCTATCATTTAGGAGAAGTTTAAAAGGTTTTCCAACTCACATGGGGGATTGAATCTAGTGGTTTTTAGGGGTGACCAAAATTTCACCATTAAGGGTGTTAATGGTGGAATCCCAAGCTTTGATTATTCCCCTCCCCGAATTGGCTCCTTAAAAAGCCTCGAGGGGTGAATGGAAGGAGTTTCCTCCACTTTATAGAAGAAATCGAGCCCTCTAAACCCATATCGGCATGGCACCAAAAGCTCCACGACCAACAATGGCGGACCGGCGATCGGCATGGCTACACGCCACCACTCAGGTCCTCCCTCATCTTTCTCTCAGTATGTAGATCTTATCATGTTGTTCGCAAGGTTTGAGGTCAATTGGCCTTGGATCGGCATCACTGAAAGCTTGGATTCAAGCATTAATTTCCTTACTTTAAACCCCGATTCCGGCCACCTTCGGTCAGCCAACCACCGTCCGTCACCGGCCGCCACCTCAACGGAGGTGGTGGTGGCATTGGCCGACCGGGAGAGGGTCCAGGTGGCCGGGAAATAACCTCCCAAGTCGGTACAGGTCGGGCAATCATGGTTGTTGGCTGATTGGAGAAGATGAACTGATGCCCTCCATTTTTTATTTTGACAGATTATAAAATATTATGTTCATTTAACGTTATAATTTTTTCTATGAATGTACGTTTTTAAAACTGAAAACTGAACCCCTTAGAGGCCTTTTCAAGAAAAATGGTCAGAGACAAAAGTTGTAGATCTTTGTGTCTAGTTTAATATAAAATTGATTTGAGCCGATTTGGCCAACTGGTTTGACAGCAGCACTCAGTTTGGTGCAAGGTGTCATAAGGTTGACCAAAAATCAAAATGGGTGCCCCTACTAAAATACTCATCCAAATGCTTTTAAATTTGGATCATAGGCTAGATTTATCCTTACCCTCAACATATCCAAAAATGGGAATTTTTGGAGGACCTTTTTCTATAGTTTTTGTAGAAATTTTATAACACATTTATGATTTAATTATAGGATTTAGAGACATCCAAACCCTTCCAATTTTTTGTGGGTGGTCCTTAAGGTCATGACATGACTTTGGTAAAAATTTCATCTCATTTGGGATTGATTTGGTTGGGTAATTAAGTAATCCAAATTTGGTTAAGCTAGGGGATATTAGGACAAAGGTGCACTTGATGGATTTGAGGGGGTCAACCCTCATCCTAATGTTGTGAAACCTTGGCCACTGATTTAACATCATATAAAACACCTCCCCCCCCCCCCCCCCCATAAGTGGTTTTGGGTGGTTTGGGTGTATGTGTCCTAGAACCTTAGTGTGAACCCTAGAGTTGTATATTGAACCTATTAAAGGACATAGGGTCATATGTCCTTGGAAGAACTTGAAACTTGGTAGGTAGTTTCATGGGGTAGAAATAAGCCCTGAATAATTTTGCCAGAATTTTTAGTGGCGTTAATTCTCACTGAATTGCTTATTATATAATTAGGTCATCTTCTTTCAAAGTGAAATTTCATGTCCAGACATACTAGGATGATTATGAAACTTTGTCAGTGAGTTTATATTGATGATAATATTCTCTGATAATTTTGCTATGAATTTTGGGTCGATATATATATTACCGCATTCATAACCCCCCAATATTTGCCCTAGTGGTAAGAAAATTAATTATGGACTTAATACTCACTGGAAAATCATTAAACTTGGTCAGAGAACTTTTTAGGGCAAGTGTATGATCAGTTAATTTTAGTATAATTTTTGGAAGAACTTATACATGATTCTCTTCACAAAGTGCCTTAGGCTTTGTTTAATTAAATAAAGGATTCATATGGTCATATGAATCTGGAAAATTATGAAACTCAAGCAGTGAACTTTTCCGATCACCTAGGATATCTGTCAATTTTCTTGTAATCTTTGAATGAGTATTTGTGGTACTTTCCTTGTTAATCCTTGATTTTGATAAATTAGTCAATATTTTATTTCGAGGTCAAAACCTTTCTGGAAATTTATGAACTTCATATATGGATAATATTTTGAGGATATATAGATTTACAATTTTTTGTAAGGACATAGCTTATCAGAAAAACATACTTGGTGTTCAAGTCATAGGTTCCCTGATTTTGAGAAAATTATAATAAATACCAAATAAATTAGGAAATTTATGAATTTCTGTAAATAGTCTTAAAATGTCATAACACACTCCCAATAATAATCTTGGGTCATTTGGATGAGTATTTGGAGTACCTCCTCTCATGCACCTCATATAGTTCAAGTGGTATGCGTATAGTGAAAACAATGAATTATGACAAGCATGTAGTGTAACATCCCCCAAACAACTAGACCCCTAGAGTGGTTTTGTTATGACTAGGTCATGACAAAACCATAGGAATCTTGAAGAGATCACTTGGCCTTAGGCTTGAAGGGGAAGAGCACATTGGTCTGCAAATAGCAATTTCTAGTTACCAAGCTTAGGGTTGGACTTAAGGACCCACCTTGACCCTTTGACCCTACCATAGCATACCTAACCCTTTAGGGGTTCCCTTAGAGCACCAAGGAATCATTGGGGTCAACCAAATAGGTCAAGTTGACCAAAGTCAACCCTAACCATAAATTGGTCAAAGTAGTCTAATTAGGGTCAATTGGCCTCCACCATGCCAAATTGACCTTGACCCTACCCTTATAAGGATATTAGGGACCCGATGGACTAAAAACCCTCATCATGGGGCCACCAATTTTGCCAATTTGACCTAAGTCAACTCTAGACCTATTTTGGTCAAATTGCCCTATTGTGGGTCAATTGACATCCACCTTGTCAAATTGACCCTACCTAGACCTTCCTAACCCTTAAGAGAGACCAATGGGGCACTACCCACCTATTGGGGTCAACCCAAATGGTCAAATTGACCAAAGTCAACTCCCCCCTAAATTTAGGTCAAAATGACATATTTTGACCTAATCAAGCCCAATCCACTTGGGCTAGACCCAATTGAGGTGTTCCACTAGCTAATGTGGTTGGGAGTTACTGAAATTTCTATTCAATTTCAGAGAATTCGACCAGAAGAGAGAAAACACCATTTTCCCCAAAATGGAGGTGAGAGAAAACACCATTTTCCCCAAAAAATGGAGGAGAGAGAAAGAGAGGGAGTTATGGCATTCATGGCCAAGGGAGGCCAATTGATCTCCCAATTGATGGGGATTCATCTCCCCTGGATGTTACAAGAAGGTTAGGAGTTTTTCCAGGCCATATGGAGGCTGAATTGATGAGATTTCAGTTTTCCAAAGAAGCCTTAATGGCCATAGCCAAAAATTTCCCCCTCAAATTCCCCCTATACAGCCCCCCATTCTCAAATCCAACTCCACAATTAGCTTCAAAAGGTGGATGGCAGTCTAAATCATATATTGGATCGAAGGTTTTGGTGGAGAATGGAGAGATCGGGCAAGCTCGCCAGAGAAGGGAAAAGCCATGGCCGACCACCGCCGCCATCATCGTCGGGCTCCAATAAAGCTCCTCCCCTCCTCCTCTTTCTCAGTGGATAAATCTTAGATCAAAATAGGAGAAAAATCGGGCTCAATTGAGCCTGATCCGGTGAGCGAAAATCTGAAATTTTCATGGATTTTCTTCCCGTTGGGTTCGCCGGAATCGGCCCCTCCGGCGGCCGTGCCGCCGCCCGGCGTTATCCACCACCTCAACGGAGGTGGTGGTGGTGGTGTCTGGCCAGGGAGGTGTCCGAACGGCCGGGAAATCGGGCTGGAAGAGGCTACAGGAGGAACGAATCTCGGCCATCGGCTCAAGGAAGAAGATGCATGGATGGCGTTGATCAGATTTTTATATTAATATTCGATTTTCTGTCTTTGTATATGTTGTACATTAAATTAATTATAGAAAATACTTAAGTCCCTCTACAGAAAAAGTGGTCAACACCAAAGTTGTAGCCCTTGGAGTCTACTTTAATTTAAAATTAGTTTCAGCCCAAAAGGAGCACTATAGCTCTTTGTAGAGCCATTTTGGTGGGACTGGTCCTTAGGGTAGGACAGACACTAATGTTGGAATAACTTTTGATTGGATCATGGGATTGACTTGAAAATTGAAACATAGTCTATTTGTACCTACACCCTTAACATATCCAAAGATGGGAATTTTAGGAGAACATGTTTCTACAGTTTTTGTAATAATTTAATAATTCATATATTATTTAATTATAGGGTCTAATGACCTCCAATCCCCTCCAAATTTTGGTAGGTTCTCTTTAGGGTTAGTATATGACACTGGTAAAAATTGCAGCCCAATTGGGACTGATTTGGTTGGGTAATTAGTTAACCCAAGTTTGGTCAAACTAGGTCAAACTAGATCAAAAGTGCTCATGATAGAATTAGGTGGCCGAATCTCATCCAATTGGTGTGAAACTTTGGCCACTTGTTTAGAATCACATAATACACCCCCATGAGTAATTTGGGGTGATGTGGGGTGGATATGCCCTAGGACCCTAGTTTAAACCTTAGGGTTACACTTTAAGCCTTGTGAAGGACATATGGGCATATGTCCTTAGATGGTCATGAAACTAGGTAGATAAGTTCATGGGGTGTAAATACTCCCTAGGAAATTTTAATAGAATTTTAGGACCAATTATTCCGACTGATTTAGATTTTAACCATTTTTGGAAACCTCCTTATGAGAGGACTTTATCTGCTCAAATAATCTTGGATTGTGATGAAAATTTGATGGTACCCTCATAATCATGTAATAGATTTCTGGTAATTTTTGTGTAATTATTGAATTAATTTATCTAGCACTTCATTCACAAGTCATCTATTTGGCCTTAAGAATATGTTAAATAAATGATGGCCAAATATCTTTTGGAAAATTATGAAGCTTGGTGGTAGGACATTTTAGGGCATTAGAAAGCTCTGTGAATTTTTGTATAATTTTTGGAATTATTTATCAGTAGGATGCTTCACAATTTTCACTAGTTTGGATTTACTTGAAATATTTATTTATGGGACTTAATGGATTTTATAAATTATGAAACTCTGGCAGAAAACCTTTCTGATCATTATAAAGGTCTGGTAATTTTTTCATAATTTTTGGACAAGTATTTTTGGTGGTTCCTTCTTAAATTTCTAATTTGGGGTAATTATTCAATATTATAATTAGAGGTCAATCCCTTTTTGCAAAATTGTGATATTCAATAATTACTGTTATTTTGATATCATAGATTTTCCATAAGTTTATGGAGGTCAAACTATAAGAAGATCTTACACTTCATGTTCAATTTCATACTTGGCCAATGTTGGAGAAATTATAATAAATGCCAAATAAATAAGGAAAAATGTGATCCTCTGGATTTAGTCTTAGAATATCATGATAGACTCCCAGAAATAATCTTAAGTCAGTTGGAAGAATATTTGGAGTACCTCCTCTTATGCAACTCATATAACTCATTTGGTCTGTGTATAGTGAAACTGTAAAATTGAATAAATTGAAGACCAATAGGTGGGAATGGAAGGTAGTTGGTGTGCCTAGCCTAGTTGAAGAGATTGAAGGTCACCAAAAGGAGTTTATGTGATGATAGTGTGCTTGGTGAGTTAATGGCAAGCTTGTACTCGGGATTGATGATAAATCGTCTTTCCCCTAGAGAGTCATAAAATACTTAGGGTTAATCCAAGTGTGATGATAAGAGGGGTGTTCTTATGGGTAGTTACCAATAACATTAAGTGCCTTGGAAAGGGAGCTTTGGGGTGTCATCCCATCATAGCTCCTAGTACCGCTGCGAGCCCCTCACAGGGTAGTCCTCTGGAAGCCTATGGTTAACCCAAAACTATAGGAATAAATTGTTATGTAAGATTGTCTTAATAATCCACACACCCACACCCAGTGGTTACGGGAGGTTAGTTTGTTGGGTCTTACGAGCGGTAGGCTCAATGGTTGTAGCAACAGACTAATTAGTCTGGTGAGCTTGTGACTCAGTAATGTTTGTTGGTGCGGACGGGTTGGTCCGGCGAGCCAGTGGCTCGGAAGGTTATGGTGACGGGCGGGTTAGCCCGGGGAGCTTATGGCTCGGGGATAGATGGTAAACATGTTTGCATGTGCATAAAGGTGGTGGGTCTTCGGTATTGGATGGTAGTTCACACCGACGTCAATACGTTGACTCGGCAAGTGTGGAATTTGCACTTAGCCATAAAATTCTGGTGGTCCAGCCAGTAAGAGTACGCAGATGCTCCACAGTTTTGCGTTGAGGTGTACGATAGGTCTAGGTTAGGTAGTGTGAATACCAACCTAGAGGTGGGCGAGGCCCAACCCACCGCTTTCGTTTGCCACTATGGGAGTATCCTGGGAGTCTTGCTAGCTCCAAAAAGGGGGAACTAAAGGTCTGTGCGCATAGAGTCGAGGTGTGTGAGTTGCACTTGTATGAACATATCATTAAACTGCATAACTCTGCATGTCATGGCATAAGCATTGCATTTCAACCCCTACCCTTATTGTATAAATTGGTTATGGGACTCTTTATACGATATGCCTTGTTAAACGACCCCTTGGTCTATAGGTTTGTATGGGCATTCCTATAAATCAATGGTTATTTTTATATTATATACTTGTCTTTACTTATTGTTCTTTACTTGCCCTTTTCCATGCTTTATTTATTGCTTCAAATGTATATATTGTACAACCTCGGGTTCACCCAGAGCCAGAAAACGGAATCAAGTCGGGGTCAAGCTTCAATAGGAAGAAGTCTAGCGCGGGAACAAGCCAGGTGCGACACCCTGGGCAAGAGCGAACAGCGAGTGGGGCTCTCATAGATCACTCGCGTATAGTGCCCTCGCGCGAGAGCGAGCAAGAAGTAACTAGCGCAGCAGCAGTCCTTCACGGACTACTCGCGGCGAGAGCCGCGCGAGCGCGAATAGGCTAGAGTAGCGAGTGGCACTCTCACGAGCCACTCACGATAAGAGTTAAGCGAGCGGGCAGGGTAGCGAGTGGCACCCTTACAGGCCACTCGCGAGTTGGTACTCGCCCGAGGATCGGCGAGTAGTGCCTGGAAGGACCACTCGCTCGGCAAAGGGGGCTAGAGGTAAGTTTACCCCTCTGCCCCTGGTGGTCTGCCGTTAGCCCCTCCAAAAGCGGAGTTTGGTTGTTAGCAGGCCAAATTGGGGTGCGTTTAGTAAAACCAAAAAGCGGAATTCCGCTATTAACAGACCACGAACAAAAAACTATAAATAGACCTTGAAGGGCACCTTAGGAGAGGATTCCGATCTGGAGATTCTGAGCTTCTTCCTCCATAGGTTACTTTGTGTTAGCTCTCTAGCTCTCCAAGGTGCCTAGTCTTAGCTTTGGCTTAGGATGGGAAGCGCTCAACGATCTTCCGGGTTTGTGGTGGGACCTCCTCGCTGCGACTAAGGTCTAAGTCTAGTTCTGAATCTTCAGTATGCACTTTCCGAGGGATCAGTAAGGGCTAGCGTTGAGGGCCCGAGCTTCACAAGAGACCGAGAAATCGGTTTCAACATTTTGGTGCGGTGAGCGTGGAGTGTAGCTAGTCCAGGAAATTTCCAAGGGACATGACAGGAGAGGAAGAGCAGGGCGAGGAGTTTTGAGGGTCACCCCCGGTGGTGACGCCAAGGATGTTCTCGGACTTCAGGAGGGAAGTCCTCGACACCCTCGGGTTCGCAGTCACAGCATTGCGAAGCGAGTTTGCGACCTCGGCGGCTCAGGCGTTCCACCCTCCGGCAGCGGTTGGCGAGAAGGCCCCGGGTGGAAGGACTGGAAAGGAGGTGGCCGGGGGTTCAGTGCAGGACCTGGAGGGGCGAGTGCTGTTCTCCAGCCCGTTGAGCGAGGTTCTGGCGACCACAGCACCGGCGAGCATGGTTCAGGCGAGTGCGGTGTTGGCGAGTGCGGTGCATGCGAGTGTGGCGCAGGCGAGTGCAGCACAGGAGAGTGCGGTTCCGACAGGCGCGACATCCGTGAAGGCAGTTCCGGCGAGTATGGCTCTCGCGAGCATGGCCCCAGCGAGCTCTAGCCTAGCGAGGGAGCTCGGGGGGAGAAAGGAGCAGGAAAGGGTAGCAGGTGGAGGGAGCCCCTTTTGCGAGCTAGTTCTCTCCGCACCCGTTCCAGAAGGGTTCGGGGAATGGGACAGGGTCTACTACCACGGCAGGGACAACCCAGTCCAGCACCTGCAGGCTTTCGAGGACTCTGTTTCTATCAGGTCGATATCGGATGCTTTCAAGTGTCAGCTCTTCGCTGTCACCCTAAAAGAGAAGGCCAGGGACTGGTTCCATCAACTCCCTATTGGATCAATCTACGCATTTGAGGACTTGAGTCGAAGCTTCTTGTTACAATTTTCGACTTCAAAGAAGTGTAAGAAGGACGCCGAGTCCCTCTTCATGGTGAGGCAGGAGCCCAAGGAGTCGTTGGCTCACTATGCGGATCGTTTCTAGGAGGAGGTGCTACTCACCCAGGAGATGCCTAGGTTTGCCCTCCAGCTCGCCTTCACGGTTGGGCTGAGGGAGAGTTTCTTCAAGATGGGATTGAAGAGAAAGGCCCCCGTCTCCTACGAGGAGTTGATGGAGAGGGTGGCGGAGGAAATCGAAAGTGAGGAGGCCAATCTGGAGCTCACCAGGAGGCTAGCAAAGCTCAGTGAGCTGGAGGTCAGGCAGCAGGAGTTGCGGAGAAGAGAAGAGCCCTAGGCCCCGGAGGGGGGATGGAGGCAGCAGGGCGGAGGAATGCAGGGTCAAGGGAGAGGTTACGCCCCGGGAGGGGGTAACTTCCATGGGGGTCAGGGAAGACCCCATCAGCTAGGATGGAGGCAAGGTCCAAGGCAGGTGCCTCCCCCGCCTCAGCAGGACATGGCGATCAGGCGAGGGAGGGGAGGAAGAGGAAGGAGAGAAGGGGGGAGTAGAAGCAGGAGCAGGAAGGAGAAGGGGTAATAGGGTGGCAGAGGCCGAGAGGGGAGAGGTGACATTGTCATACTGTGACTTCCATGATGAGGAAGGTCACGCAACGGCCACTTGCCCGTAGTTTTTGGAGACAAAGAGGGCTAGAGTGTCGGCGCCGCGACAGCAGCAGTAGGTGAGGATTGAGGAGGTCCTACCTCGAGAGGATGAGGAGGAAAGGTGCAAGGACTGGGTCGATGTGGGGACCCAAGGAGGGATCGGAGTGATCCATAGGTGAGTAGGGGTGGAGGCAACCCGCAAGGCGAGCCTCCATACCATCAACCGCCCGAGCGTGGCTTCAACATCCACGGCCCCACCCCCGGCAGAAAAAATTACTTTCTCTCAAAGGGACATGCCGGGTCATGAGGACCCTTTCTGCGATGCGTTGGTCATCCAGACAGCCATTGAGAACTTCACGGTGTCCCGGATTCTCATAGACAACGGAAGCTCGGTCAATGTCATCTTCAAGAAGGCGTTCGATGAGATGAAGGTGGAGACCAAGAGGGTGTTGGCCTCGGATGGCCCGTTGTTCGGGTTCTCCGGAGAGAGGAAGGAGGTAGAGGGGGGGAATGGGGCTCCATGTGGTCCTGGGCGGGCAATCTCGGAATTGCCGCTTCGTCATAGTGGATGCCCCCAGCAGTTATAGTGCCATCTTCGGACGGCCGCTAATCAGTTCTTTCCGCTGCGTCCCCTCCACCTTCCACCAATGTCTCAAATTCAACTCGAGAGGAGTTCAGATTCGGGTAAGAGGGGACCTAAAGGTAGCAAGGCAATGCAATGTGACGGCAGTTAACACCATCTCCTGGATGGATGAAGCAGAGAAATGGGATCAGGAGATGGGTGAGCCAGCGAGGCTCGGAGAAGAAGGCGGGGAGGAGAGAGTGGAGGAAGGGTCGGAGGAGCTGATGGAGGAGGAGAAGGAGAAAAAAGAAGAAGAAGAATGGGAGGCCTAGGAGGAGGTGGCGGAAGAGATGATGGAGGTTCGGGAAGGAAGGAGAGAGGAGGTCAAAGCGCCAGGTTGCGAGGAGAAGGAAGAGGATTGGGGGGAGCAGTCCCGGCTGGAAGCTGTTGATGAGGTCGTGGAGCTTGAGGTCACCACCCGGGCGGGTGTGGTAGAAAAAGTCAAGATCAACGTCGAGCTCAGCCTGGAGGAACAGAAGCAAATCCTGGCCTGCGTCCAGGAGAATGTGGACGTCTTCGCATGGAGCGCCGCGGAGATGCCCAGGATTGATGCGGATGTGGCTTGCCATCGCCTCAACCTCGATCCCGGCACCCACCCCATCCATCAGAAGAAGAGGGCCATAGCAGATAAGCTGGAAGGGCCCATCCTAGAGGAGGTGGGCAAACTCCTCCAAGCAGGTTTTGTATCGGAGATCCAGTATCCAGGCTGGGTCTCCAACGTGGTTATAGTGAAAAAGGGAGGAGGTAAGTGGAGGATGTGTATCGATTTTTCCTTGCTTAATAAATCATGCCCCAAGGATTGCTACCCCTTACCTAGGATCGACGCGCTGGTTGACTCATCCGTCGGTTTCCCTGTAATGTCTTTTTTAGATGTTTTTTCAGGTTATCATCAGATCCGCATGCACCCCCCCCCCCCCCCCCCCCCCCCCACCCCCCCCCCCCCCCCCCCCTCCCCCCCCGATGTCAAGGATGTCTCCTTCATCACGGGGGATGGGTGTTATTGTTATATGATGATTCCCTTTGGGCTCAAGAATGCAGGGGCCACGCACCAACGAATGATGGACAAGGTCTTCCGAGAGCAGAAGGGAAGAAACCTCGAGGTCTATGTTGATGATCTCATGATAAAGAGTCGGGATCTCGAGTCTCACCTCCAAGACCTTGAAGAGGCCTTTGGGACCTTGCGGAAGTATAAGATGAAGCTCAACCCCGTAAAGTGTGTCTTTGGGGCTAGCCGGGGAAAGTTCTTGGGTCACTTGCTCACCCCAGCGGGGGTGGAGCCTAACCCAGATAAGGTTAAAGCAATCATGGAGTTGGGGTCGCCAAGAAACTCGAAGGAGGTTCAGCGCCTCACGGGAAAATTGACTGGACTCAGTAGGTTCCTCTCCAAGGCGGGTGAGAAGTGCGCACCTTTCTTCAAGGTACTATGGGGAAACAAAAAATTTGAATGGACCTCGGAATATGAGGAAGCTTTCCAAGCTTTGAAAGGGCAACTTACCCAGACTCCTCTACTCCAGGGACCAAGACAGGGAGAGGATCTATCCCTATACTTGGGGGTAGGATCCGAGGCAGTAAGTTTGGTGTTGGTCCGGGAAGAAGGGAGGAGGTAGTTCCCCATCTACTACGTCGGTCGAGTGCTGAGGAAGGCAGAGCTCCAATACCCAATTTTAGAAAAGTTGGCTTTCGCTTTGGTGGTATCGGCCCGGAAGCTCCGGCCATACTTCCAAGCGCACTCAATCAAAGTGGTGACCGACCACCCACTTCGCAAAGTCATGGAAGGGGTGGAGCATTCGGGGAGGCTAGGAAAATGGTCTGTGGAGCTGAGTGAGTTCGACATCGCGTTTGTGCCTAGGATGTCAATCAAGGCACAAGCGGTGGCGGACTTCATGGCGGACTACTAAACCGAAGTGGGGGAGCATAAATCACCTCCCCCGGTGGCATGGAAAATGTTGGTGGATGGTGCGTCAGGGAAGCACTCCTATGGAGGAGAAATCATCCTAATAAGCCCCAAGGGACAAAGATTGAGCAAGCCTTGAGCATCCATTTTCCAATTACCAACAACCAGGCCGAGTACGAGGTAGTGATAGTGGGCCTGCGGCTGGCCACGGAGCTGTGAGTACAAGACATAGAGGTCTCAACTGACTCCATGGTGGTGGCGTGCCAAGTCAGTGGAGAATTTGAAGCAAAGGAGTCAACCCTCCAACGCTACCTGGAGAAGGCCAAGGGGGTCATCGGGCGATTCCGCACTTTCTCCATCAAGCATGTGTCAAGGGAGGAGAGCACCCTGGCGGACCTCCTAGCCAATTTTGTCCCTCGAGCTGGGGGGACAGTGTCGGAACTCTTCCGACCTTCCATCGAGGAAGGGGAACTGATGGAGGTGGATCAGCGAGCATCATGGATGGATCCCTTTGTCACCTTTCTGGCATCGGGAAAGTTCCCTAAAGGGAACGTGGATAAACGACGCTTCAGGTATAAGTCGGCTTATTATTCCTTGCATGCAGGAGGACTCTACAGGAAAACGCTCTCGGGACTCCTGGTCCGTTGTGTATCAGAGGAGGAGGTCCCGAGAGTCCTTGAAGAAATCCACTCAGGAGAATGCGGCAGTCACTCCGGGAGCCGAACCCTGGAGGGGAGAGTGCTGAGGCAAGGCTATTTTTGGCCTACCCTCAGCAAGTATGCGGCAGAGTTCACAAGGAAATGTTCAAAGTGTCATCTCTATGCTCCACTCTAACTCCTCCCAGCTCAGAGGCTCCGGACCATCACAGCTCTGTGGCCCTTCGTTATATGGGGTTTGGACCAAGTAGGTCCTTTCCCACAAGCAAGTGGCCAAAGTATGTTCCTATTGGTAATGATTGATTATTTCTCCAAGTGGGTAGAAGTAAAGGCGCTGGCCAAGGTAACATCCCAAGTGGTAAGAAATTTTGTGTGGGGGGGGAGATAATTTGCAGGCACGGGCTCCCATTGACCATAGTGACGGACAACGGTCCACAATTTGCTAGTGAAGAGTTTGTTAGTTTCTGCACCCAACTTGGCATAGACCTCAGGTTAACGTCGGTCCACTACCCGAGGAGTAATGGTCAGGTGGAGGCAGCGAACAAGATAATTGTCAGCCTGCTCAAGAAGAAAGTGGAGAATCTCAGGGGCAACTGGGTAGAGCAGCTGCCATCGGTCCTGTGGGCCTTGAGGGCTACTCCAAACACGGCCATAGGGGAGACCCCCTTCAAACTGTCTCATGGGTCCGAGGTCGTCCTCCCGATAGAGTTCGAGGTGAAAACCCCAGGGTGATCACCGCAGGCGAAGGGGATGAAGAATGGCTAGTGGAAAATGATGCGGAGCAAAGGTTGTCCCAGGACCTGGTGGAAGAGCTCTGAGACCTCGCTACTGTTCGGCAGGAGGAATTCAAGAGGCAGATGGCAGGGTACTTTGACCAACACATCAGAATAAAATAGTTCGAAAGGGAGTACTTGGTCCTGAAGAAGGTAGATGCGGCAGGAAGAGGGGTCGATGTAGGTAAGCTTGAGCCCAATTGGGAGGGGCCTTACATTGCAAGCAAAGTGCTCAAGTCGGGAGGGTACCATCTCCAGGATGTGGAATGAGTACCTCTCGGCCGGGCCAGGAGTGGGGATGACTTGAAACGATTTTACCCTTAAGGGTTTTATAATTAGATGTATGTTTTTACTCTTCTTATAGCATATGTGATTGTTTCTGATACAAATCCACAAGTTCTTTGGTGCTGGAATGCCCCAGATCGATTCTGCTGCCAGGCACTCATAGACGGTTGGTGAGGTTGATCTCTGGAGAGGCTGGCAAGGTGACAAAGGTTTGGTGCTGGAATGCCCCAGATCGATTCCGCTGCTGGGCTCTCATAGACGATGGGTCAGGTTGATCTCTGGAGAGGCTGGCAAGGTGACAAAGGTTTGGTGCTGGAATGCCCCAGATCGATTCCGCTGTCGGGCTCTCATAGACGGTGGGTCAGGTTGATCTCTAGAGAGGCTGGCAAGGTGACAAAGGTTTGGTGCTGGAATGCCCCAGATCGATTCCGTTGTCGGGCTCTCATAGAAGGTGGGTCGGGTTGATCTCTGGAGAGGCTGGCAAGGTGACAAAGGTTTGGTGCTGGAATGCCCCAGATCGATTCTGATGCCAGGCTCTCATAGATGGTAGGTCAGGTTGATCTCTGGAGAGGCTGGCAAGGTGATAAAGTTTTGGTGCTGGAATGCCCCAGATCGATTTCGCTGTCGGGCTCTCATAGACGATGGGTCAGGTTGATCTCTGGAGAGGCTGGCAAGGTGACAAAGGTTTGGTGCTGGAATACCCCAGATCAATTTCACTGTCGGGCTCTCATAGACGGTGGGTCAGGTTGATCTCTGGAGAGGCTGGCAAGGTGACAATGGTTTGGTGTTGGAATGCCCCAGATCGATTCCGATGCCGGTCTCTCATAGACGGTGTGTCAGGTTGATCTCTGGAGAGGCTGGCAAGGTGACAAAGGTTTGGTGCTGGAATGCCCCAGATCGATTCCATTGTCGGGCTCTCATAGACAGTGGGTCAGGTTGATCGCTGGAGAGGCTGGCAAGGTGACAAAGGTTTGGTGCTGGAATGCCCCAGATTGATTCTGCTGTCGGGCTCTCATACACGGTTGGTCAGGTTGATCTCTAGAGAGGCTGGCAAGTGGCAAGTTATTTGGTGCTGGAATGCCCCAGATCAATTCTGATGTCGGTCTCTCATAGACAGTGGGTCAGGTTGATCTCTGGAGAGGCTGGCAAGTGGCAAGTTCTTTGGTGCTGGAATACCCCAGATCGATTCCGCTGCCGGGATCTCACAGACGGTGAGTCAGGTTGATCTCTGGAGAGGCTAGCAAGTGGCAAGCTCTTTGGTGCTGGAATACCCCAGATCGATTCCGCTATCGGGCTCTCATAGACGGTGGGTCAGGGTTGATCTCTGGAGGGGCTGGCGAAGCAAGCATGAGAAAACAGGTAGGCTGCGGGACGGGGTCAAGTTACACCAGAAGAAGGCTATCTAGCTTGCCGGATTGAGGCGAACTCGCATAACAGGGGAAGAGAGCCCGAATCATTCGTGTAAGGCGAGGGACACCTCGCACAACAGGGTCCTCACAGCAAAGGAATAGCCGCCCCAGATTGGCAGGCCGGGTACTCGCTGACACGGAGGTGTTGGTGTTCGGCCTTTAAGACTATGAAAGAAGCCAAGGCAAAAGCTTCGCTCGCAAAGGTTAAAGGGTAGAAGGCATACTCCTCGCGGGAGGGAGATGCGCGGAGGATCCCAAGAAACCGCGACCCCTGAGAGAACAGAAGGGCAAGAAAGCGGAGATAAATTGCGAGTTAAACGCCTGAGCTAAGCAATCGAGAGATAGGCGAGAGCGAACACTATGAGCACCGTGCTAATAACGACGGGAGCGAGAGAAATGAATAAAGGAAAAACATACACAGAGACAGCAAGCAAGAAATTAACAGGTGAGAAATATACTATTTCTATTTTCGTCCAAAAGTTTTACAGAGTTCCGTGGCATTCTCGCCAGCCAAAAAAGTCATAAAGAAAATCAAAACACTGAAAATCATGACTCATCCGCGGATTTCTCGCCCTCGCTCCTCTCAGAGGGTGTGGTAGGCGGGAACATCTCCGGGATCAAGTCTTCCAAGGTGAGCTCCGCCGCCTCTGTCGTGAGTAGGCCAGACCGCTTGAGGGTGCGGAAGGCGAACGTCGCCGCATGAGGCGCTCCCTCTCGCATCTCTGACTTATGCTCCATTTGCTTGGCCTTCAGCGACCTGGACCTGGGCGGGCGGCCTGGACCAGTTCGAGGTTCAAGGCTTTCAACCCTTCTACTTGCTGTGCCAGGGCGGTGCTGCGAGTTAGGAGCTCGCTGGCAGTCTCGACATCCTGCAAGAAAAAGAATTAGGTGCGAGTATGGAAGGATAAGAAAGGGTAGGCGAATGATCAAAAAACTCACCATCCCACCCTGGAGGCTGGCGACGAGACCCTCCGAGACGTCTAGTTTTTCTTTGAGGTCAGCCACCTCCTCGGTCGCAGCTTTCAACGCTTCCCGAAGAGCCTCGGAGCTCTTTTCCTCCCTCAGGCGCGTGATCTCCTTCGCGATGATCTTCAGCTCGCGCGTGAGCTCCTCCGAGTTCCTCTCCAGCTGGAAGTTGCACCGACCCAGCATATGAGCGAGCTCTAGAGAGCGGAGTTGGGACCGCGCGCTCTCATGAGCGAGTACCCGAGAGGTCATCGAGTTGAACTCCTTCGCGTCCCCGCCCATAAAGGCCGAAGGACAGGGCGAAAGCGTCGCCACCAATCGTATCCTCCTCCACCCAGGAGGGGAGGAGAGTCAATATCGAGGCTCGGTTGGTCTTCTCGTCCCAAACCAGCAGAGGCGCGCCGGCCTCGTCCAAATGCTTGACCCCTAAGCCATAGTTTCGGTGGCGTTTCGGAGCAGGCACCTTCGAGGTGCCGGCCACCACCGTAGAGGGCTCGTTGGGCACCTTCTCCTTGGGCCGGGTCGCTGGGCGATCTCCCCCGGACGGGACCTCGAGGACCCCCTTCCCCTTAGTCGGAGGAAGCGTCTTTGGCTTCTTTAGGGGGGGTAGAGACTTTGACCCGCGGCTCGCAGGAGCGGGCCGCTTATGAGAGGATGGGGTCGAAGTGGGGGCAGGATCTCGGCAAAGCTCGGTGGCAGAGGTGGCAAGCTGATGGGCAGGCGAGATATGCCCCCCGTTCGCGTAAGGGGGGTTGAGCGGGAGGTCCCGCTCTCCTGCGAGTAAGAAGCAATCTGAGTTAGAAAAAGAAGAAGCAATGAAAGAATTAGCAGAGCGGGCGTGAGTCAAACCTGCTCCTGGCGGCACGGGAAGAAGCGAGTCGACGTTTCTCCTGAGGTAGACCACCTCGAAGTTGGTCGACATATGCTTAAAGAGATCGGCCTCGTGGTCGCCGAGCGTCGGGGGGCAGTAGGTGGCTTTGGATCATTGGATGGGCGAGATGGGCACGTTGCCGAATGGACCCTTCACGATGACGAATTTTTGGGGCCAATAATGGCTCTTGTTGACCGTCTCCTAGACTTTGGCATGGCTACTCGCGAAAAAAGCAGTCCCGTCCTTGTTCGCCCTGAAAGAAAATAATTTGTGGAAGATGGGTAGGCTGAACTCTACACGCTCCTCTCGCAAGTAGAACACGAAAGCTACCATCATAGAAATGGCGTTGGGGGTCAGCTAACCCGGGATCACGCCAAAGTATTTGAGTATCTGAGGGGTTCGCAACAAACGGTTAAACGAGAACTTCACGCGAGTATGCAGTGGGAAAGTGAAAGGGAGGAGCGAGTACCTAGCTAATCTCCAGCCAGAAGGGCAATCGCAAGCCCGCCTCAAAATGAGCCACTGGAATGGCAAGCTCATCTGCGAAGGTAAAGTTGATCGCATCCTCGTTCGTAGGTAGCCGCGCGACAAATCCTGGTGAAATATAGTTCGCCACCACTAGGTGATGCTCGTTCTCCGTAAGCGAGCGGTTCAAGAAAATGTGCCCGAGAAAAGCCTAGGCACACTTAGCCCGGCCTTCGGTGTCCGCATTATCGCCGCTCATTGTTTTCCTGCAAAGAGAGAGGCGAGGACAAAGAGAGAAGGTGGCAAGAGCGAGGAGGCAGGAAGGAGAAGGGAGAAGACGATCGGAGCAGTAGTTAGCCATAAATGCCAGCCCTATTTATAGAAAAATCAAGGCGGCGGGGAGTAATCGAAGCGCCGGGGGTGCGGTTAGCAAAAGCGCGTTATGATGTACCTCGAAATGAGAGCCTCCCTCTCTCAGAATCGCTCGTGACAACCTGGAAATATTGACTCGCAAACAATAAAAACAACACTGCGAGTAAGGGGGGCGAGCCCTTGCAGGTTAAGCGAGCCCTTGCGGGTCACGTGCACGAACGATAAGAGGCAGAGAAGGACTAATTAAGAAGCGCATATAGTCATCTAGGCGAATACGTAGGCCCGACAAGAGCAGCATAAATGTGAATAAAAAGAAAAATACGATGCGGTATTACTAAAAAACAAATCCAAATAAGAAGAGCTCGCGAGGGCGGGCGAGAAGTGTTCGGATCGCCACTATGGGGCATAAATCGTCCACATATCACAGAACAAGAAAGGGAAATTATTGTGTAGAGAAGGAACGCGGGTGAGGGGGTGGGGGTGGGGGGTCAGTATTGGACCCATTTCCATCGGCCTCGTCCTCGCACCCCCGAGCTAGGCGGTCTCCTAGGGTAATGATACGCTTGGGCGGCGCGGGCCTCGTGCTGAATCAAGCGAGCATGGTTTATCACTCGTGCGAGGTGCACCCCAGGAGAAGTAACCTCCTCACGAGAATCTTGCAGTAGTTCAGCTTGGAGCCGAGCGCATTCATCCCCCAGCGAGGCAATCTGCTCCTCAGCCGCATCCCTGTCTTTCTTCACCTGGCTGTACAGGTTTTGCAACATCGGCCCATGTTTCTGGAAAAGCTCTGAGGTTCACCTCTTCATCGTCACCGGATCTAGCGGGTCGACGAGGAAGGCATCAATCTCCTCCGACAAAGGAAGGGGAGACAACTCCTCTTCCCCCAAGTCAAAGTCGCTGGAAATCTCGGGAAGGCCTGCGAGAGGGAGAGGTCAGCAGAAAGAAGAGAGATCGATAGCTAACCGGTTTGGGCTGATCGGGCAAGTTGGGAGTCGCCTTACCCTGATGTGCGCGAGAAGAGCTGGGCCGCCCCTGGAAGGGAGTTCCGTGGGGCAGGGTCACCGATTTACCTAAGCCTGAGAGGCGAAGTGCGGGGCCCTCACCTTGGACAGTGCCTAGAAGCGAATTCTCAGGATTCGCGTTGTCCAGAAGGGTATACCCCAGGACAGAGACATTTATCTTTGGAGGAGGTTGCGAGAGCGGTGGAGTGGCTCGTCCATCGGAAGTTGCGAGAGGAGACTCTGCGAGAGACAAGGTCACCAAGTCAACACGGGGAGTTCAGTGAAGAATTGTGCGAGAAGGCTTACAGTGCTGAGGCGAAGACGAGTGAAGGATGAGGACGTCCAGGTCCAGGATCTCCACGCCACCTCCCCGAGGGGTAACAGGGTGAGCGTCCACTCGGATTCCATCCGTCAGGTTCCCCGGTAGAAGCGAGGCCTGAAAGAAAAAAGGTATATATCAGCAGGAAAAGGATGTGGGTCAGCTTGTCGATCCGAGTACCTGGTCTGCGAGCAGAAGGTCAGGTGACGGGTCTAAGGCCAGGGATCCTTCCTCCTCAGTCTGGCGCCGGACCGATTTCGCTTTTAGCATTCTTGGAGAAGACGGCTTCGGGGCCCAAGGAGCAGGTTTGGTGAGGGCCGCGTGCTCAAAGGCTCACGCCGCGTTGATGCGAGCTCTGGTCTCTTCGGAAATAGGCATCCTCAGATAGTTACAGTACGGTGCGACGAGAATTGGTGAAGCAGGAAGCGGGGAACCCATCAACTACGATCGACGATATTTATAGCAGGGAGGCTGGGCCCCACCAAAAGATTCCTGCCAGGTCAGCATCCGTCCAGTGAACGCCGAGGGTTGGATGATTCTTCATGAGTTTAGCTTAAGACTCGCGAAGAACGGGGATTGTGTACAACCTCGGGTTTTCCCAGAGCCAGAAAATGGAATCAAGCTGGGGTCAAGCTTCAATAGGAAGTAGTCTAGCGCGGGAACAATCCAGGTGCGACACCCTGGGCGAGAGCGAACAGCGAGTGGGGCTCTCACATACCACTCGCGTATAGTGCCCTCGCACGAGAGCGAGAAAGAAGTAACTAGCGCCGCAGCAGTCCTTCACGGACTACTCGCAGCAAGAGCCGCGTGAGCGCGAATAGGCCAGAGTAGCGAGTGGCACTCTCACGGGCCACTCGCGACAAGAGTTAAGCGAGCGGGACGGGTAGCGAGTGGCGCCCTTACGGGCCACTCGCGAGTTGGTACTCGCCCGAGGATCGGCAAGTGGTGCCTGGAAGGACCACTCGCTCGGCAAAGGGGGCTAGAGGTGAGTTTACCCCACTGCCCCTGGTGGTCTGCCGTTAGCCCCTCCAAACATCGGAGTTTGGCTGTTAGCAGGCCAAATTGGGGTGTATTTAGTAAAACCAAAAGGCGGAATTCCGCTATTAACAGACCACGAACAAAAAACTATAAATAGACCTTGAAGGGCACCTTTGGAGAGGATTCCGATCTGGATATTCTGAGCTTTTTCCTCACTAGGTTACTTTGTGTTAGCTCTCTAGCTCTCCAAGGTGCCAGTCTTAGCTTTGGCTTAGGAGGGGAAGCGTTCAACGATCTTCCGGGTTTGTGGTGGGACCTCCTCGCTGCGACTAAGGTCTAAGTCTAGTTCTGAATCTTCAGTCTGCTCTTTCTGAGGGATCAGTAAGGGTTATCTGCCCCTCAACTCGTTGAGGGCCCGAGCTTCACAAGAGACCGAGAAATCTGTTTCAACATATATACACTGGAGTAGTGGTAGACATTTCCTGTAGACTAGATCCGTCGTCATCTGCTTTGTTTTATACCCCTTGCTGTCCTCCGCTTCATCCCTCACGCACAGTGCCTAGGAGCCACTAGGGGATGGGTGGTGGGAAATGAGGCTTAGTCTTTTATACTAATGGTCGGTGGACCATATCATTTTAGGGGATCAAGGAGACGCAGCAGCACCATAGGCCGGTGCAGACGGAGGCGGGCCAGTCTAGTACAGGAGCACCAGATTCAGGATCAGTGAGTGATTAGTAGTTATCTTCTGCGAGTGATCTTGTGTTGAGGACATGATGTACAGGGAATGAGCCCTTTATTATTGCAACCTTTGTTATTTTAGTTATACTATGTGGACATTTATTATATATAGCATGTGATTGTGGACTTGAACTTCTAATTGTTCGTTTATTCTTTTCTTCTTCTGTGATCGATATGGCCGACAGGATCGGCGCTTTGTAGTGGCGACCTTCCCGTGTGTTGGTGTCACCGCAAAGCGGCGGTTCTGGGCATAAGACCCGATTTTGTAGCGAAAAAAAATGGGGTCTTACATGTAGATCTTACATGGGAAGTTAAAGAATTTGGTGCACCCAGACTGATTGGGTTTGGAGGGGGTCACCGAAAGAGGGTAGGAGTGAGATGCCTGGTTGACTAGGAGGCAAGAGTATGCTTGGGATCGATGAGAGGTTGGCATTCCCTTGGAGTGGAGTAAAACACACTTAGTGATAGTAAGTGTAACATTAATAGTGGTCAGGTCAAGGGTAGACACCAATAAGAATAAGTGCCTTGGAAAGGGAGACTTGGGGTTCAACCCATCATAGCTTCGAGTACTATTGCGAGCCCCTCACATGGTAGTCCTCGGGAAGTCTATGGTTAACCCAAAATTGTAGGATTAAATTGTTATGCAAGTTTAACTTAATAACACACTCACCCACATCTCGTTGTTACGGGTGGTTAGTTGGTTTGGTATTACGAGAAGTAGGATCGTTGGTTGTAGGTACGGACGGGTTAGTCCGTTAGCCGGTGGCTTGGAAGGTTATTGTGATGGGCAAGTTAGCCCGGGGAGCCTACAGATCGGAGATATATAATAATCATATTTGTATGTGCGTGATGGTGGTGGGTCATTTGTATTGGATGGTCATTTGCACCGACGTCGATACTGAAGTATCTAGTTGCCTACCTAAATCACCTAGAGAGGGTGAATAGGTGATATCTGCGTCTTTTGCTGAATAAAAACTTGATAAAAAGAGAACACGGAAAACAAATCACAAGCACAAACGACACAAGGAATTTTATAGTGGTTCCCCGATCTTGAGTACTCCACTTTCCCGCCTCGCCAATCTAGCACCACGGCTAGCCTCAGCTACTTCACTAAATCTTGGATCAAGAATGATCATACAATCTCGGAGTCACCACTCCTACACCTCGAAGACAACTCTCCTACAAACTTGGAGACAACTCTCCTACAACTCGGAGATAACCCTCCTACAACTCGGAGATAAATCTCCTACAAACAATATAGATTATGTATAATAAATGATCAACAAAAGTAAGTTCAGATCTGAAATACTGTAATCTTCTTCCTTCTTGAGACTTGATGAACTTTGCCTTGATGTTGAGGAAAAGAGGTTGAAATCTCAGATCTGACCTTCTAGGATTCGACATGATCGAATAAACTTCAGTAGATGATAAGAGCACTGATCTGTCGAATCTTTTCTTCCAAAAGGATCGGTTGAATGAGAGAGAGAGAGAGAGAGACGATCTTAGACGATGGCAGGAGGCGGCGGCTCTTTCTCGATTTTCTGATTGAATAATAGAATTAGGTTTAGATAAGAGCTGATAAGAGTCTTATATAACAATCAATTCTAACGGTAAAGAGTCCTTGAATTAAGGTAGAAATAACCTTAAACCACAACACACGTGTCGCTGACTCCGTCAGATGAAAATTAAAGAACCGTTAGAAACGAATTTAAAACAGGACCTGAAGAAAAATTCTTTCTCGAGCCAAAATGTATTTCTCGAGAAATGAATTGATTTCTCGAGAAAGGCCTGCAACAACTCGAGAAAGAGCTTGGAAAAGCTTTCAGGAAAACTTGAAGTGAACTTCTCGAGAACCAAAAGGATTTCTCGAGAAATAGCTTTGATCTCTTGAGAGAACACTTGACTTCTCGAGAAACGGCTTAGCAACACTTCACAGGACAACTGAGAAGATTTCTCGAGAAATAGATAGATTTCTCGAGAGATGAGAGACTTCTCGAGAAATACATTAGAAACATTAAACTTGAACTCAGAGAAGGATTTCTCGAGAACAAAGAGGACTTCTCGAGAAATAGCTGGATTTCTCGAGAGATGAAGTGATTTCTCGAGAAATACACTTAGAAAAATTTCTAAACTTTTTCCTTCTTCCTTTTCTTGGACACCAGCAACTCTTCCAACTCATAAGCTTCAAGGGTCTTTAAAATGAATTGTATCCCAATAGAGAGATCACACATGAGTCAACATCATGTTCCACACAATGAGGAATTACATTGCATGAAACTGTGTTTAATGACCCATTGTGATCTGACATTAGTCTACACTTGGCAATAACAACCTGCAAGAACATAGCTAAAAGACAACATCAAATGCACTAGCAATTCAACTTGGTTCAAGGGTGACTTCTCACAAATCTAGGCTATTGTGGATACAATACCCAACAATCTCCCCCTATTTGTAGAAGTCAGAACCATATGCACTAAGATGAATTGCAACAAGATAAGAAGAATAAAAATGCACATCACATAAAAAAATGATAAGCAGCAGAGACCATCAAAATCAAAAATTATATACATAATTAAGATTTTCCAAAATGAATTTGAGTTCACACAATCTATTTAATCAAAATATTTCACTGGTCTCAGATTTCTTGCTTCAATAGCTGCACTTCTTCTTTTTCTTTTCCTGTCTTTTGAAATAAGCTTCAGGCTTAGGATAATACTTTGGAGGAGGAGCTGGTGCTTCAGGATTTTCCCATCCATAAGTCTTGAAATGAATTCTTCTCTTTGTCATACTCATCTCATACCTGCGCCATTCTTCACTACTGTAATAATCAACCACTTTCATGCCACCTTCATTCACAAGTCTGAAGGTGTCTAGGATAATGATCCTGGAATCAGGACTCCAGGATTCTACAACTTCTCCTACACTTCCCTTACCAGTACCTTCTGTACTCTTCCCTGGAATTGACTTACTTGCAGATGGACCTTCTCCATATTTTCTTTTCCTTGACCCTGGCATTTTAGATTGAACTTCAGATTGATCTGCTGGCCAAACTTGAGAGTAAAGTACTGGAGGAGCATGATCAGACTGCACTTCAGGTCTTGGAGAGAATTGAGGTCTAGAAGAGAACTGAGGTGGTTCGGGATGAATTGCTAGTTCAGGGAATATCTCATTATGAAGCCACACTACTGTATTGGAAGTGTAAGCATTAACCTCTGCAATCTACCTTTGAACACCAATATTTAACTGTTCAAGTTGATTGGCCCAATGACTCTGAATCTCAGACAATTGATAACTCAACATTTCAGCCATTTTATCCTCCCCCTTTCTGACTTCTACAGATAAGGTTTGGATTACATAATCTTTTAAAGTGCCAACTTCATCTATGATTTTGAAAGTGTTGTTCTCTGCCTTTGACTCCATAGAAATTTGAGCATTCTTGACTAGAATTGTTTCATTCATGACTTGACCCATGCTTACTATGGAATGGTCTATAGCCTTGCCTCCCAGATTTACAATCTTTTTTAGTTCATCAGTGTTAGCTTGAATTTCAGCAAGGCCTCCGCTCATTTCTTTTTCCACAGTATAAATCCTTGTATGAACCTCTTTGATTGAGCTTTCAAACTTTACTCTTTGCTTATTCAGCATCATATTTATCTTACCAAGAAGAGAATCTTCATCATACATTGGAGGTGAAGGTGGTGGAGAAGGAAGAAAAGCAGTCCTCCAATCTGGTGGGATTTCTTCAAGAACTTCAGGAGCAATTGAGGTTGGACCCACATCCTCTTTCTCACTCTCTTGCTCAAGCTGAGCAGCCTTGCCTTTATCAACAGAAATAACTGGATCAACAGTTTCTTGATGAGAAACAACAAACTCCTTCTTCCCCTCAATATCAGTTGGGGAAGGAGAGTGCCCATGCACTGAGTCATCATCATCATCAGCAGCAAAATCAAGTTCATCCCTTGATCCTGCCATATGGACACTTGGACTTTTCTCTGCATGATCATCTCTTTCTGCATCAGGAACTGTATCTGCCATCACTACTTCATGATCTTTTTCTGTAGGAAGAGTACTAACTGTATCAGCAATCACATCTTCAGGATCTTGAACTGGAGGAGTACTAACTGAATCTGCAATCACATCTTCTGGATCTTGAACTGGAGGAGGAGAAGTACTAGCCTTTTCAAGAACTTCAGGAGCAATTGAGGTTGGAAATGTATGCTAAGGTTGAACAGTGGGAGCAACTGCAGGTTGAGAAGTAGGGAGGGGAGCTGGAGAAAGATGCTCATTGCCATCAGCTCCAGAAGGATTAGGCTCCCCCTGGGGTCTTGCACCAGCATCTACTGGCTTTTGAATCCTGATGTCCCATCTCTGAATAGTGGAGACATCTAACTTCTTGAGGTGGTGAATAACTGTACCCTTGGACATATCAAACACTTCAGGGTTGAATTGATTCAGATACAGGGATAGTATTCTTGCATAGTTTGGAGCAAGGAGACTTTCTTTAATTTTCACAAATAGAGTTGTTGCCCAATCACAATTCTTCCTACAGACAATAGATGTCATGAGGCAGAAGATATCTTCAGAAATATAACCCAGACTTCCAGTTTTGCAAAGGAACACTTTAGCAATGATGTCCACCAACAGCTTGCTGCATCATTCATATTATGTCTTCGAATTGATTTGGTGGCTTTGTCCAGTCCACAAAAAGACAAGGTTCTTGCCCAATCTGCATCCTCAAGATCATCGTCAAATTCAACTATGGGCAATTTCAGAAACTTGGAAAGAGATTTTGAAGATAACTTGATCTTCAGATTATTTATAGACGATTTCAACAACTTTTCGTCCTTCAGAACTTTGACATTCAAGTAGAATTCTTCTACTTCTCTGAATAGGATGCGGCAAGTGTGTTCCATAACAAATGACAGACCTGCAGTATCTAGGAGTTGAAAGAGATTGAGAAAGTCGTCTGAAAGAGAGCTTAGCCCTGATCTCACAAGCTCATTGCCGACACCGATCTTTGGTCTTGGAAGAGGAGCCATTGAATCGAGAGGAAAGATCGACGGAATTGCTGATGAAATTGCGAGAGAAACTGTGCGTCGATGAATGTCGCGAGAAGTACTAGGTTTTCTCGGAAAGGGCGTGTGAGAACTCAAGTTCATTCGGGAGATCTTATAAATATGTTTAATTTTTTATTTAATAGTTTAAAGGAAATGAAATACGGATTTAAATGTCGAACGACGTACCTGACCTTTCGAATTCCCGAGGGTGAACAGTACATAAGTCTGGAAAAGTAGATGATATTTCTTAAGAGGTCACTTTATTTCTCGAGAAATCAAAGTCATTTCTCGAGAGGTATAATAGTTCTCGAGAAGTAGCTGATTTAATTCTGTAAGGTCATTGCTTCAGAGATATATCCATTTCACGAGAAGTATTGGTCATTTCTCGAGATAATTTAGATTTCTCGAGATGTTGAATTATGTCTCGAGAACTTTGCTGAAGTATTTTTCTAAGGTTATTTCTCGAGGGATTTAGCCATTTCTCGAGAAATAAAAGGTCATTTCTCGAGATCAACTTTATTTATCGAGAAATATAGTTCATTTTTTGAAAAGTTGCAGAATTCCCTCCTTAAGTCCTTTTCTCGAGAGAAACATCATTTCTCGAGAAATATAAGATGTTTCTCGAAAAATTTCAGATAATACTTGAACTTTTCTTGATTATACCAGATCTTTGCTTCTTTAAAAATTTGAAGAGTTGAAGGTCTTCCTGGCTTCATATATGACTTTACTAGGGCTCTATGTTGAGCATTCCAAGTTCTGTCTTGAAGAAAGAGAACTTGGTCTCATCCAGCGGCTTCGTGAAAATATCCGCAACTTGCTTGTCCATTGGGACATAACATAGATTGATGTCCCCATTCTCTAAATGCTCCCGGATGAAATGGTATATTAACTCAATATGCTTTGTCCGGCTGTGAGAGACTGGATTATTTGCAATTGCTATAGCCCTGGAGGAGTCGCAAAACATTGGGATGTACTTGAACTTCATATTATAATCTTCAAGCTTATTCCTTATCCAGAGAAGTTGTGCGCAACAACTGCCTACAAAAATGTATTCTGACTCGGCGGTTGAAATTGCAACACAATTTTGCTTCTTGCTACTCCATGAAATAAGCCTCCTTCCAAGGAATTGGCAAGTCCCGGAAGTGCTTTTCTTGTCATCCTTACTACCTGCAAAGTCTGCATCTGAAAAACCAATTAGCTCGTTATCATTACTTCTTGGGTACCATAAGCCAAGATTTATTGTACCTTTAAGGTATCTCAAAATCCTCTTTGCAGCAGTATAGTGAGATTCCTTAGAGTTCACCTGATATTTAGCACATACACATGTAGAGAACATTATGTCGGGCCTACTAGCAGTGAGG
Organism: Dactylorhiza incarnata; assembly: GCA_033032865.1. NCBI lineage: Eukaryota > Viridiplantae > Streptophyta > Magnoliopsida > Asparagales > Orchidaceae > Dactylorhiza > Dactylorhiza incarnata. Next base: position 619,620 of record JAWHQI010000355.1, on the reverse strand, counting down.
TAGAGAAAAGAGCCAATTATGCTTCTATACTTAGTTTCATCGAAAGGTTTCTCTTTCTCATCCTTGTCTAGAGACATAACTGAACTCATTGGAGTCCTCATAGAGGATGCACTCTCCATTCCAAATTTCTTTACCAACTCCATGGTGAACTTCGTCTGAGAGATGAAAATTCCATCTTCAGATTGCTTCACCTGAAGTCCTAAGAAATATTTCAGCTCACCCATACTGCTCATTTCAAACTTCCCTTGCATAAGTTTGGAAAACTTCTTGCAAAGGTTGTCGTCCGCAGAGCCAAAAATAATATCGTCGACATAGATTTGCACTAGCAAAATCTTGCATTTAACTTCCCTAAGAAATAATGTATTGTCTATCTTTCCTCTTGTGAACTTGTTCTCAAGAAGAAAGTTAGACAGTGTCTCATACCAAGCTCGAGGAGCTTGTTTCAAACCATATAAAGCTTTTTGCAATAAGTAAACATAATCAGGGTGTTAAGGATCAACAAAACTTGGGGGTTGTTCCACGTATACTTCTACTTTAATATTACCATTAAGAAATGTTGACTTGACGTCCATTTGGTATATGGTGAATCCCTTGAATGCAACATAAGCAAGGAACATCCTGATCGCTTCGAGCCTTGCTACAGGAGCATAAGTCTGATCGAAGTCGATCCCTTCTTCCTGTCTGTATCCTTTTGCTATGAGTCTAGCTTTGTTCTTGATTATTGTTCCATCTTCATCCAATTTGTTTTTGTAGACCCATTTTGTTCCAATGATATTCTTATCTTTGGGTTTTGGAATAATAGTCCACACTTTGCACCGCTTGAATTGATTTAGTTCTTCTTCCATTGCAATTATCCAATAGGGGTCTTCATTTGCTTCTTGGAACTTCTTAGGTTCAACCTGCGAGAGGAAACTCAAATACATATTTTCATTAGTAGTACCTCTTCTTGTTCTTATGCTGACTTGAGGATCTCCTATGATCTGATCAACTGTATGATCCCTCATATGTCTGAACTCTAGATTCCTTGCATCAATTGGTTCATCGGGATTAGCTCTTCATCTTGGTGATATTCCTCTTCAGTTGAGGTTGGGGGAGAGATCTTGATGAAGTTTGGAGTATTTACTTTGACTGGCTCATCCAAGCTTAAGTCTTGCAGTCTTGAACTTGCATCTTCAACAGAGACACTATAAGAGCTACTTTGTAGCATGCTCGTCTCATCAAATACAACGTTAATGGATTCCTCTACAACCAGGATTTTCTTATTACAAACTCTATAAGCTCTATTATGGCTACTATATAGCCTACGAAAATACCTTCAAAGCTCTTTTCACTAAACTTGGTTTTGTAATGCTTCCCATTATTAAGTACTATGGGTGCAACTCGGATCGGATCGGTTCGGTTCGGTTCTATCAAAAACCAAGAACCGACCCATATATGTTCGGTTCCAAATTTTTGGAACCGGAACCGACCCACGGTCCTATAGTATGGAACCGGAACCGAACTGTTCGGTTCGATTCCGGTTTCGTTCTTGGTTTGAAGCAATAAGTATGTCACCATTAAATAAGTTGGATATAGATAGTTTAATATCCAAACAAGTATGGCATAGATACAATAATTCACACGAAGATAAAATACTTAGTTTACTGCACATAAACGAGAAAACTGAACTCTCTAATATAGTAATATAAGTTATTAACTTATAAAATTATAAGTTATAGACATTGTAATAAATCAAAAAATTAAGGCTATAAAATTATACGTATAAAATTATAATTTCAAGGCTATAAAATCATATACGTGTACCAAGTAACGGACCACGCTAAGTTATAAAATTATAATTATAATTAATAAATAAACCTATATATTCAGTTTGGGTCGGTTCTCTGGTACCCGACTGTCAGAACCGAGAACCGAACCAAACTACCGGTTCTATTTTTTTAGGAACCATACCAGAACCGACCGAACTAGGAACCGACCCGAACCGCCCAGTTCGGTTCGATTTCGGTCCGGTTTTCGATTCTTCGGGTATTTTTGCACACCCTTATTAAGTACAAAGCATTTACTGCCAAAGATTATTAAATAAGAGATGGTTGGTCTCTTGCCTTTTAGTAGTTCATAAGGAGTCTTTTCATGGTTTTTATTTATGAGTGCTCTCTTTTGCACGTGGCAAGCAGTGTTGACGGCTTCAGCCCAGAACTATTCCGATAATGAAGAGTCGCTCAACATTGTTCTACAAGCCTCAATGAGTGTTCTATTCCTTCTCTCAACTACCCCATTTTGTTGTGGAGTTCGAGGAGAGGAAAACTCATGAAAGATACCAAGGTTTTCATAAAAGTCTGGCACGGACCCAGATTCAAATTCTGTTCCATGGTCACTTCTGATTTTGACCACCGAACAATCAAATTAATTCTGGATTTGCTTGACAAACTTGGTGAAAATATCAAAGGTATCTGACTTGTGTTTTAGAAAGAATACTCATGCAAAACGTGAGTAATCATCTACAATAACCAATGTGTAAGACTTACCTCCTAAACTTCTAATTTGCAAAGGACCAAACATGTAACAGTCCTGGCTCAAGCCCACCCGGGTCCCTTTGATGAGAATTAGAAGTGACCCGGATGGGCTTGGGCCAGGACTGTTATAAAAATAGCTCAGTTGGTGATGAGAAGTGAAAGAACTCCGTAGTTAAGCGTGCTCGGGCTGGAGTAGTCACGGGATGGGTGACCTCCTGGGAAGTCCACGCGTTGCCGCTTAACTGGCTCAATTCTCATCAAAGGGAGGGCGTGGGTTCGTGCCCCCCTCCAACAACCCGCTGTGCCATGTGGCAGGCCAGAGAGGGTTGGGGTGTACGGCCTGCAGGCTTGTTGTTGACCAGTTGTGGTCAGGCTTAACCGATGGCGCCAGTGTCCTAGGATGGGGCCAGTGTTGACTGGTCAGGCTGATCCCAGAATGGGCCTGGGCCGCCGGTGCCGACAGTTCCTGGGGCGGCAAGACCCGGTGAGGCTTGGGCCAGGACTGTTATAAAAAGTGCACTTTTTGTAACAGTCCTGGCCCAAGCCCTTCCCCGGGTCACTGAACCCCAGGAACTGCCGGCACCGACGGCCCAGGCCCATCCTGGGAGCGGCCTGACCAGTCAACACTGGCCCCATCCTAGGACACTGGCGCCATCGGTTCAGCCTGACCACAACTGGTCAACAACAAGCCTGCAGGCCGTACACCCCAACCCCTCTCTGGCCTGCCACAGGGCACAGTAGGTTGTTGGAGGGGGGCACGAACCCACGCCCTCCCTTTGATGAGAATTGAGCCAGTTAAGCGGCAGCGCGTGGACTTCCCAGGAGGTCACCCATCTAGTGACTACTCCAGCCCGAGCACGCTTAACTACGGAGTTCTTTCGATTCTCATCACCAACTGAGCTTTGAATTGTAACGGCCCGCAGACCGCCACAATTAAAAGTACTATCATAACTTGTTCTCATTAATCCATATGCGCAACAAAAAGGAATAGATAAACATTTCCAACATTTATACACAATGAGTATGCACATATAAGCCACAAAATACACTATTACATTTTTACACAAGTCCAAAGAAGTCCAAACTAAGTATACATGGCTAAACATGAGTTTCTATAACGATAACAATATCAAAACTAAGTACAAAACTCCTAAGGAAAGGAACTATTCTTCGCATCTCTAACGGTGACTGGCTTGCGACTTCCCTGTACCTAAAAATTTAGCATTTGAAACCGTTAGTCTTTCATAAAGACTAAGCGAGACGCTATTTCTTTAACCTGCTATACAGTCAAGCATGCATAATATTATGTATAACATTTCTATAAACAGGTAAAAGCAGTACTAAGCAATGTGTACTATTCTAGCAATTGTATAACATGTACAGTAATCTTAAGCATGTGCAGGTGTAAAAGTAAAGGAGTATTCCATACAATTATCATTCATAAATTCTATTCATTAGGTATTATTAGGGGCGAGTGAATCCATTTCATTTTGCATATACATGGTTCATTCATGTTTCATGCTTTGGGCCCACCCCGAAGGGTCTTCATGTTCCAAAACTAGTTTGGAATCTACATATTCATATATTCATTCGTATGCTAGCAGTTCATTCGCCCGTAATAAAACCTCGTGTCGACACGTTTACATACAGTGATTTATTTTATTTTATAATCCCCTCAGAATTTTCATTCGCCTGTTTGCCTTATACAAGGCCATACATTCTAGCGGGAATTAGTTTCAGTGATTTATAAGCATGCTTCATAACAGCACATACCATAAACATATTTTTCCCTTCTTAAATAAGAGTGCGTATAGCAGAAAATAGTTGAAAACTATGCATAAATTAAACAAATAGGTCTCACCGCCTCTTTTTCCACCTCTTTTTCCATTCTTTTGTCACGCCCCAAGTCACCGTCACCTCTACCGTTGGATGCCATCCTTCACGATATCTGTTAAGAGTTCATATCATTAAGCACATTCGTATCGGGGTTACATCACAGTTAGAGCATTGACTTAGACCTCTAGGGGTGACCTCAACATTGCAAGACTTGATCAAGGAAAGGCACTAGATGAAGGAGATTGAACATGGAATGGCATTCTAATAGCAGATACCAGCACTTGGATTACAGTACAAAGAAAAACAGCCATATAAATGATTACTTGCTGCTGCATACATCAAAAGAACTCTCCCCATACCCCCTCTGATGCTAACAGGAGAAAGTAGAAACAACTATAGCAACCACTAATCAACAGACAACAGTGTACATAACTGAACAGTACTAGTCGGCCACTTAGAATAGCTTTAATAGGAGGAGGACAGCAGATATCTACTGACCAAAAGAAGAGCCCAGCATAACCCCCAAATCAGAAGAGTCGATTAAGCCCTAACTGGACAGCCACAAGAAGAAGAAAAAGAATAGTAACTGAAAACATGAGCAGCCCTCAGTCGGCTAAGCACAACATCATCCCCCAAAATCATATACCAGCTAGCCTCATACTAGAGCAGAGGAATAAAAAGAACTCACAGCGATTTTAGGGTGAAAGTCGAGGTACTGCTTCAGCAAAACCAACACCCAGCCCAACAAAGCTCCAGCTCAAACCCAGTCACACGATCCTACAGCTTTTTCAGTGCGATTTAGAGGAGAAAAGTAGGCTAAAGAAGAAGCTCGGGGCATAGAGAAGAAGCTCGACGCTATGCCCTAAGGTGATCCCCTCGAGAACAGAAGAAGAAATCGGGAAAGGGGATGGATAAGAGCGGCACCGCTAACCGAACAAAATCCACCGCCGTATAAAAATCAAACCCCTTTGCTATCAGCACACCAAGAGCATGAATACCAAATGGTAATGGCTATTAGCACATCAACAACAAGATGTGAATGGGTCTTTACTTTTCCTATCAGCACCTCCATAAACAGCTAATAACAATTACCACTAGCACTTATAGCATCACATGAGATTAGCATTCCAGGCAAGAAATTTACCCTGGAGGCCACACAAAACAAGCCCAATTCATTTGAGCAAGCAACCTTCTGAGCATAGGGGATATTTATATTTGTTGTACATAAGTATAATTGTCACATATCATCATTGGGGGCTTTTCGTTATCATAATTATATTTGTTAACAATCATCATAGGGGATAATTCAATTTCGTAACACATAAGAGATCACTAATGTAATGAAATGACTTAAAACTAAGAAAATCAATAAACACGAATATAAAACTTACGAGGAAATGTTGTGCGTCACAATTCACAGCTCAGTTGGTGATGAGAATCGAAAGAAATCCGTAGTTAAGCGTGCTCGGGCTGGAGTAGTCACGGGATGGGTGACCTCCTGGGAAGTCCACGCGCTGTCGCTTAACTGGCTCAATTCTCATCAAAGGGAGGGCGTGGGTTCGTGCCCCCCCCCCCCCCTCCAACAACCAACTGTGCCCTGTGGCAGGCCAGAGAGGGGTTGGGGTGTACGACCTGCAGGCTTGTTGTTGACCAGTTGTGGTCAGGCTGAACCGATGGCGCCAGTGTCCTAGGACGGGGCCAGTATTGACTGGTCAGGCCTCTCCCAGGATGGGCCTGGGCCGTCGGTGCCGGCAGTTCCTGGGGGTCAGTGACCCGGGGATGGGCTTGGGCCAGGAATGTTACAAAACAAGTCCATATGAAGCAGGTGTAAACACCTGGTAGAGTCTTTGCCAATTATGCTCTTAAAGTTAGCTATTGTTGCTTGCCTTTTACACATACATGACAAGGTCTATCATTATTACACTTAACATTTGGCGCATCACGCACTAAGTTCTGAGAAAATAATTTGTTTATTGTTTTGAAATTAATATGTGCTAGTCTCTTGTGTCATTGTTCAACAAGAGATGCACTATCTTTTGCTAAAAAAACACACTGGTGTAGAAGAGGTTAAACAAAGAAAGTTTAAACAGAAATTATTTCTACAACGAGTGACTGATAAAATCATTTCAGAATTTTCTGCCGACTTTATCAAACACTTATCTTTACAAAAATCAACTATGTATCCTTTATCATAAAGTTGACTTATGCTTATGAGATTATGTTCTAATCCTTCCACATAAGCCACATCTAAGAAGGATGCATTACCATTAGTAATCATACCATAGCCTTTAGTTATTCCACTGTCGGATCCGCCAAAAATGACTTTTGGCCCGTTCTCAACTGGAATGAAATTCTACAATAGGCTTTTTGTCCCGGTCAAGTGCCGAGAACAACCGCTGTCCAAATACCAGATAGGATTTCTGTTGGCCTTTGGACATACCTACAAAAGCAGATTATTTTGCCTTAGGAGCCCAAAAAAATTTGGGTCTTTGGTCCCTTGTTAGCTGAGCACCACGATAAATGTTAACATTGCGAGCGGTCTTCCTTGCAATGTTTACTTGTGGTCTCTTAAAATTAATCGGATTGAACCAGCAATCTACGGCAAAGTGACCAATCTTGCCGCAATACTAACAATCAAATATGTTGTACCTTTTCTTTGTATTCTCCTGCTTCGCTTTTTGAATGATGTTTTGGCAGGAGCTTTACTTTTTGATGAGGATCCCTCATGAGTACAGCATACACATGGTATAACTGTCTACTTTGGCTTAGGTGCAATAGTCTTCACTGTTGGTGCCTTCTTTGCACTAGGTCCATGAACAAAGGGACCAAAACCTCTCAGATTTATTTCCTCATAAGGTGCTTTGAACACACTTGCACCAATGTTTTGGGGACGAGTCCACCCCTTGTAGTCATTGACAGGCTCAAATTCAATTGGTCTAGTCAAGTGACCATAGGAGATTTCTAGATCAAAGGCATTTGTAGGAAAGATAACTTTCTTAAATATCATCTGATCCAGATGAGCCTTCCCTTTCTCTTCGGCGGTAGCTTTCATAGCATTCTTATTTTTCTTCTTGGCTCGGATGCTCTTGGAAGATTTACTAGATTCAGCCACATGACCTAATCCACTGCCACTTGCTTTAGCGGAGAATCTATCAATGATTGGAAGAACAGTTTTCGGTTGGGAGAACTTTTCAACTAGCTATTTCTCAGCAGCTAGTTATTCTTCCAGCTCTTTGATGATTTTCTCTCTCAGGGCAAGGAGCTCATTTGAGCTTTTGATCTTGTCTGCCAAGACCTGGATTTCATCTTTGTGAGAAGTAAGTTGTGCAACTTCTTCCCTTAGATTAGATTCCACTTCCTTGAGAGATGAATCTTCTTGGCCTGGGTTTTGATGACCTTTCGGCATTTGTCAAAGCTTTTGAGCAATTCAGTATATTGGGTCAAGAATTCTGAATCCTCATCTGAGGAGTAGTTCTCTTGCTCAACTGAGGCATACTCTGATTCAAACAAGATGGTGTGATCATTTACCTTCCCTTTATACGAAGGTTCTTCTTTGTCATCAGTCATGGCCATAAGCCCGAGGTAGGCTTCTTCTTCATCACTTGATTTATCTGAGTCACTGTCGCTGAGAGTTTTGGACTTCTTGGCAACGAAACATCTCTCAGTTTTCTTTTTCCCATGGGTGGATATCTTTTCTTCTCTCTTTCCACCCCCTTTCTTCTTGTGAGGGCAATCAGCGATCATATGCCCTGGCTTGTTACTGCAATAGCAAACAATGTCAGAAGAAACATGTTTGTTTGGTTTAGACTTATACCTGTCATGGCTACTTGAGACTTTCATGTGATGATCACTATCACGACGAGAATGTATGTAGTCTGAGGAGGATGGCTTGTTCTTCATATGCCTTCTTTTGCTTAGCAGTTTCTTGAACTGGCGGGAAATTAGAGAAAATTCCCCATCTGACATTTCAGAAAAGGAGGAGCCAGCTTCTGATTCTTCTTCTTCATCAGTCTCTTGTGTCCTTATTGGAGACACAGTTATGCTCTTCCTGGATCTTTTGGCCTTCGGAGCCAAGGTCCTCTCCTTGCCTGAGGTCCAATTCTCATCTTCTTCAGTTTTGTAGATGTTCATCTGCAGCTCATGGGATAATAGCTTCCCGAACAGATTCTGTGGGTCAATATTTGGCAGCTTTCCAAACTCCCTAGTAGCACGATCTTGCTATCCTATTCTTTCGTCAGGGATCGCAGGAACTTGTCATTTAGTTCACCGTTTGTAAATTCCCGGCCATAGTTTCTTAGGTTGTTTACTATCTTGAAGAACCTTTCATAAGCATCGACAATGCACTCCTTCTTGCTTTGCTTGAAGGCCTCATACTCTTGGTTGAGTAGAGATCTTCTATCATCCATTACCTCTTCGGTACCTTCCATGAGAATAATCAAGGATGTCCACACTTCCTTGGCTGATTTGAAGTGGATTAAGTTCTGTAGCATAGAGATGTCCACTGCACTAGCAATTATGTTCTTCACCTTTTTGTCCAAGGCTACAATGGCGATCTCATCCTTGGTTAGGTCCATCATTTTCTTTGGCACCAGAACAGTTGGATCAATTGTAGAGGCAACCATAGGCACATGAGGGTCTTCTTCCACAACTTGAAAAATTCTCGGATCTGCAGCTTCCATGTAAAATCTTACTCTTTCTTTCCACATGGGAAAGTTAGCCTTTATGCAGATAGGCAGCTTCAACGAGGAGGATTCCTTGCTTCTTTCCATGATTTGCTAGTAACTAGAATGGATGGATCCTGTTCAAGGTGTTAACCTAGCAACGAACAGCGTCCCTCTGATACCAATTGAAGTATCTAGTTGCCTACCTAAATCACCTAGAGGGGGTGAATATGTGATATCTGCGTCTTTTGCGGAATAAAAATTTGATAAAAAGAAAACACAGAAAACAAATCACAAGCACAGACGACACAAGGAAATTTATAGTGGTTCCCCGATCTTGGGTGCTCCACTTTCCCGCCTCGCCTACTTCACTAAATCTCAGAACAAGAATGATCCTACAATCTCGGAGTCACCACTCCTACACCTCGGAGACAATTCTCCTAAAACTCTGAGACAACTCTCCTACAACTCAGAGATAACCCTCCTACAACTCGGAGATAACCCTCTTACAACTCGGAGATAAATCTCCTACAAACAATAGAGATTGTGTACAATAAATGATCAACAAAAGTAAGTTCAGATCTGAAATACTGTAATCTTCTTCCTTCTTGAGACTTGATGAACTTTGCCTTGATGTTGAGGAAGAGAGGTTAAAATCGCAGATCTGACCTTCTAGGATTCGACACTGTTGAAACCAGAGAATTGGTCTTGATGTTAGAAAGAGGGATGCAGATAGCCCTTACTTGACCCGAGCTAGAACCCTTGACCAGTTGCTGAGACCCGAAAGACCTTACCCTTGAAGAACACTTGAGTCCAAAAATGAACCCCTTAAGCTGCAGCGTGGAGGTCCCACCACACACCAGGTAGTTCAAAGAGAGCTTCCCCTCCCAAGCCAATGCTGAGCCTGGGCACCTTGGAGGGCACTAAGGACCACCTCACCATCCACCTTAGCTGACAGGGGGGTAGTGCTTGCTCACAAGACACACGCGAGGGAGAGGAGAGTCCAACCTTTCCCAAGTTGCCCATGGGGGTCTATTTATAGACTTCCAAAAATTGGGTTGCGGATAGCCAAAATTGTACTATCTACAGCTCAACCACGAACCTGAACGACCAGAACTGGAGGAGGGGCGAGTGGAGGATGAGACGTCCACTTACCCCTTGCTGGGGGTCGAATGAGTGGACAGAGGTCCAACACCCTGACTGGGCGAGTGGACCCTTGGTCCACTCGCCCAGCTGCCTGGGGGGCCCACACCCTTGGGCGAGTGGACCCAAGGTCCACTCTCCCCCCCCCCCCCCTCGGGCGAGTGGACCAATGGTCCACTCGCCCAGGGCCTTGGGCGAGTGGATCCAAGGTCCACTCGTCCAAGGAAGTCTGCCCCCCCCCCCCCCCGGCTTTCTCTTTTCGGCCTAGACGACCTCCGAAGGGTCGATCGAATGCGCCCCCTAACTGTACCGGGCCACGTTAGCTCCGTAAATATGAGGGTTGTACACAATCCCCGCTCTTTTTGAGCTTGTCTCAAGCTCGGAAACAAAGTCCAACCCACCTATTTGACGAGTAGGTGGGGTAATAGGGGAATCTTTGGAGGGCCCCACTTGATGGCTATAAAAATCCCCCAAGGGGGAGGTGAGGAGAGCACCATCCTTGAGGTCTCTCCCTACTCTCCTCCCTTCGAACAGGATGGACCCTCCTCGAGACTTCAAGGCTCATTTCAAAGCTCTTTCCGGGAGGAGCCAGAATGACCTGGCAGAGCTCAGGGCCATGGTTCGTGGGCCTTCGCTCTCTCCTACCCGGCCGGCGATATGATCACCGCGGAAGAAACTTCGACCTGACCCGGTGAAGGAGATGGCGTCGTCATCCTATCATGGGATGACCGACTTTGTCCAGGACCCGGAGCTAGATGTGGTGTCGATTCATTCCTTACCTCTGCTTCTTTCCTGCGGTTATAACGCACTGATTGAGACACGTTTCTTAAATGCTAACAGCTTGTGTCGGACGACACCTAGGGAACCCAGAGCATGATGGAAACGACGGGCGTGGGCGTTCAAGTAAACCATGCCACTCTCATTCAGGATCCTGCCGTCTTCTCAACTGCCCACGACGACCCTTCCCCCAAAAAGTCAAGGAATTGAGAGCTCACATGGTAATACTGATGCGAGAGTCTTTACTGGGTTGAATGCTTTGGTATCTAAAGCTGCAGTTTTGCAGAAGGGGACAAGTCCTCGAAGGGTCAGTAGAGCCGGAGGGAGGTCTTCTCGCCACTCCTCTCCCTTGCCGCGGTTGAGGAGCCTGTCGAGGACCGACCCAACGTCCTCGAGCGCCTGGATCACTTGATTGATACAGTACAGAGGCAGGAGATCCTTCTCCACGAGCTGTGAGAAGGGAGATGGTCCACCGGACCTGAGCCCCTCGCCCATGTCTGTGCGCTGGAGCGGCAGATGAAGAGGCTAGAAACTGAACTCAATCTGCTTAGGGAAGAGGTCCGACTTGCGTCTGGAGGTATGGCAGCGCCAATCGAAGACCATCAACGTCGGGTGGAGGCCACCGTACGCACCGTGAGTGAGGAGGTTGCCTCAGCGAGGGAGTGCATTGGATCTATGCATGGGGTGACGTCCTACACCCGAGGTCAAGGCCATGTAATAATAAGGACTAACCTCGTGTGGTGGTTCAATCCACTTCGCGGCCGAACGCTTTATCTCGCTTTGCTTATGTTATTCTGCTTTATTGCTCTCGCTTATCCATGTTCCATTTAGGTTGTTGCGCTTTTGCTAACTAAACGCCAGGGTAAGCGACATGATGCCGGGATAATTGACCAGCGGGCGAGAGGCAGAGGCCTTGGATGGATGATTTTAGGATGAAGTGGGGGAAAGGGATCAGGGGGAGACATGGGCGAATGGACCTCGAGGTCCACACCCTTGCGCCAGGTGAGTGGACCGCGAGGTCCACCCACCTCCTCCGGGCGAGTGGATCACGAGCTCCACTCCTATGCACCGGGCGAGTGGACCTCATGGTCTGCATGCCCTTGCACAGGACGAGTGGACCTCATGGTCCACTCGCCCTTGCCCTGGGCGAGCGGACCTCATGGTCCACTCGCCCTTGCTTTTAATCCTCCCTCTATAAATACCCCCCTACTTCCTCTTTGTCATCCCATTCGCCCCCCCCCCCCCCCCCCCCCCCCCCTCTTGCCTTGCTTTCTTCCTGAAGCCAGCTCTATTCCTTTATACTTGTCTTGTGAGATGGCCCCTACCCCCCCCCCCCCCCGTTGCTAGGAATGGACGAGAGCAAAGCGCGACCAACTTTTCAGAACACTCCTTCCCTGAGGGAAAGGTGCCTAAGGAGAAGTTCTTGGCCTTCAGGAGCTCCTACCTTCCTGAGGGGTGGTCGTCTCGACGTCCATTGTCGGGCGAGGCCATCAACTCGTTCTACGGGGACTGGTTTGCCTTCCCCCTTCCCCACTTCGAAGCTGGACTACGGCTTCCCTTATGGCCTGAGGTGAAAGAGTTCCTGAACAACATTGGTGTTGTCCCTGCTCAGGTCAACTCGAATGCGATTTCGATGTTAACGGCCTATGCTTGCTACCTGCGAGAGGAAAGGGTCGAGTTTGACATGACCGTGTTTCGCAAGGTGTTCGTCTTCCGGGAGACTACTGATGGGGTGTGCTTCCTGACCGGCACGTGCATGAAGGTGTGCGAGACTTCCAACAAGGTCCACCATTGGAACGACACATTCGTGTTCGTTCAAGGTGACCTTGGTGACATCCCCTTCTCACCCATACAGAAGTATGAGAAGGCCTGCAAGGCCCCTCGCTTAGGTGGGGAGGCGGCTGAATTGCATAGCTACCTTCAGGGAACGAGCTTCAAAGTCGACCACCTTCGAAGAAACATAAACCGGCTCACTTACGTTGAGCCGGGGACAGGTACCTTCACCCTCCTGATGTCTCCTTTCTCCCCTTCACTTTTACCTATGGATGCTTACTTTTACCTTGATTTGCATAGGTGATCGGGATCTTCCATGGCATCCTCCTTTCGCAAGGGAAGCTCCTCATCCGCTCGTTGGTTTGTTAAAGAGGTTGCAGCCGCCTGTGCCTATACCCCGAAGGTCCCTATGCCGAGGCAACGGAGAGAAAAAGAACAAGTGGTGGAGGAGGGTATGCCTTCCTCCCCGACAAGGGAATCGAAGATGCGGAGAGCAACGGCTGTCCGCCGGGTGGGGCTCAGGAGCGCCACCGAGGGAGAGGGGGAGCCGAATGACTCCAACGTGTTGGCCAACCATCCTAACTTTGAGATGGGGGGAACACCACCGACTCTTTTGGCGACCCCGTCCTTCACTGGGATGAGGCACTGAACCGGGTCTCGATCACCCCCCAGCAACCTTCCTGGGTAGAGAGCGATCCCATCGGGAATACCGCATACAATCTTACCTTTGGCCTCTACGACCGTCAGGACGCGTCTTCCTACAAGAATATGTCCACCTGTGACCTTGCTTGCATGAGCTCGCAAGCCTTACTCTGCACAGCCAAACTCTCACATATGACTGCCCATCGAGGTCTTAGTCTCTCGAAGAAACCGAGGCAAGCCGATACGTCGAGTCAGGTTGCCGAAGAGAAGGTCGTTGCCCTTGCCGCACGCCTAGTCACGGTTGAGAGGCTCCTGGAGAAGTCATCCGGAGGCCTGGTTTGTACTTACCTTGATAACCTTTCCCTTCTTCTTTACCTTATTCTTTTTTGCTTCATTGGTTTCAACCCCTCCGCCTTACCTATTCGCAGGGGTCGGACGCTGCTGACTCGCTCAGAAAGCGATGCGAGGAGTCAGAATGAGAGGTGCAGGACCTGAGGGCTCAGCTCGCTGAAGCCCAAAGGCAACTGCGGGAAGGAGAGAGAGGTGGACCCTCGCGGGTGACGACATTCGTCCCATCCTCCCCTGCTGAGACCGAGAGCTCCCGGAGGAGGATCGTGACGAAGACAGCCAAGGACTTGGTGAACTCCCTTCACGAGGCGGACGCTCTTCGGGACGATTGGAGAGTGGTCTCTGCTAATGACATCCTTTTCGAGTTATACCCCTCCCCTGCGCATCCCAGCTCGTCCCCTTCCAGTGGTGACTATTCCCCCCGACGTGGGAGTTGCTGGGAACCTTCTCTTCCTTCTTCTTTTTTTCTTTTTGTAGGAGTCATACCTACCTTGTATTTTTATTCATGTATGAGCTACTAAGGGTGAAGCAATCGCCCATGTAACATTCATTTTCACGCAATGATTCTATAAATCTTCTACCTTGTCTAACTCTTTGCCATTTAAGTAAAATAATTGTCCGGTTCGAGGTCTCTTCCTGCGATGGAAAGAGCTCATCATCTCACCATACCTTAAGCCAACCTGTCAGGTCAACCTGGGGGGGAGAACCAGTCCACGCTCTAGGTTCTTAGCTTACCTGGAGGCAGAGGAACTCAACACCTTCCCAAACCAATTACCCTTCTTGAGATTTTATCTACAGCGAGTCGACTCGATGAGCCTCCCATCTGCCGGCATTACTGATTCCTATGAATGGTCTCTAGTGGGGGATCTTACCAATTGGGGGCGGAGTACCCGTCCACGTCCTAGGTACTTACCACACCTGGAGGCAGAAGAACTCAACACCACCCCAGAAACTAGACAACTGGAGGTCGAGAACTTCAACACTTCTCGGGAGTTTAGCTCAACCGGAGGCGGATGACCACTCGACATTACCTAGAAACTAGCCAACTAGAGGTCGAGCTCTTCAACACTTCTCGGGAGCTTTGCTCAACCGGAGGTAGATGACCACTCGACACTCCCTAGAAACTAGCCAACTGGAGGTCGAGGACTTCAACAATTCTCGAGAGCTTAGCTCAACCGGAGGCGGAGGACCACTCGACACTCCCTAGAAACTAGCCAACTGGAGGTCGAGGACTTCAACACTTCTTGGGAGATTAGCTCAATCGGAGGCGGAGGACCACTCGACACTCCCTAGAAACTATCCAACTGGAGGTCGAGGACTTCGACACTTCTCGGGAGCTTAGCTCAACCAGAGGCGGATGACCACTCGACATTCCCTAGAAACTAGCCAACTGGAGGTCGAGGACTTCAACACTTCTCGGGATCTTAGCTCAGCCGGAGGCGGATGACCACTCAACACTTCCTAGTCAGGGTCTTACCTAAGATATTACCTCTAAATATTTCTCATTTATAACGAGGAGGTTACATATTACAACGCGCCTTCTTGCGCCTACTTGGCCACATGCAACTCGGCCATCTACTTTATCACCTCCTCTACTTCCTTCGTCTTCTTATTCCTTCTCTTTCTCCTGGTCCCTCCTGCTTCTCTGGTCAACCTGGAGGTGAAGGACTTGTTTCCTGGAACAAGTCTGTGTAGCTTCCCAGCGTCTCCCCATGTTTTTGTTGAATCAAGAACAGGGACTCTGGACCCTTCCTCCCCTTCTTCGAGGTGGAGAACCTCAACAAGAAACTCTGACGTAGGTCCTTGAAGCTGTAGATGGTACCTGATGGGAGCTGGTGGAACCAGTCTTTTGCCTCTCCCTTGAAAGTGATGGAGAAGAGCCGACACTTGGAGGCGTCCGTCATCTGCCTGATCGAGACCATGTATTCAAACCACTGGAGGTGCTGGAGAGGGTCGTCCTTCCCTGCGTAGTAAGACATGTCAGGCTCGCTGAACCCATCTGGAACGGGAGCTGAGACGATCAGCTCGCAGAAGGGACTTCCCCATCCTCCCTGGCTAGTCGAAGGCGTTCTCTCTGCCTCCCCACTGGGGTAGTCGGTCTCAGGAGAGTTGTTGAAGAGCACTCTTGCTTGGAGACCCGAGCCTTCCCCTGTGGCTAGCTCCTTCCCATGCCGGCGTGCTTGCCCCGTCTCCATCAGAGATGGCAAGGCGAGCAAGGGTGCGGGTGATGTCGAGCACTTGCCGTGAGGGGGGAGTGCGACCGCACGAGCTCCAGAACCGACTCCTTGAACTCTTCAAAATCCCTTTTCTTCACGCACTTGTTGGTAGGGGGTGAGTCCCCCAGCTCATCGCTTCCAGCCATGAGACTTGCTCAGAGCTTTCTGAACTAGCTGCTTCCACGCTCACCACACCAGAATGTTGAAACCAGAGAACTGGTCTCGACGTTCGAAAGGGGGTTGCAGATAGCCCTTACTTGACCCGAGCTAGAACCCTTGACCAGTTGCTGAGACCCGAAAGACCTTACCCTTGAATAACACTCGAGTCCAAAAACAAACCCCTTAAGCTGCAGCGTGGAGGTCCCACCACACATCGGGAAGTTCAAAGAGAGCTTCCCCTCCCAAGCCAATGTTGAGCCTAGGCACCTTGGAGGGCACTAAGGACCACCTCACCGTCCACCTTAGCTGACAGGGGGGTAGTGCTTTCTCACAAGACACACGCGAGGGAGAGGAGAGTCCAACCTTTCCCAAGGTGCCCATGGGGGTCTATTTATTGACTTCCCAAAATTGGGTTGCGGATAGCCAAAATTCTACTATCCGCAGCTCAACCACGAACCTGAACGACCAGAACTGGAGGAGGGGCGAGTGGAGGACGAGACGTCCACTTCCCCCTTGTCGGGGGTCGAATGAGTGGACTGAGGTCCACCACCCTGATTGGGCGAGTGAACCCTTGGTCCACTCGCGCAGCTGCCTGGGGCGAGTGGACCATAGGTCTACTCGCCCACACCATTGGGCGAGTGGACCCAAGGTCCACTCGCCCCCCCCCCCCCCACCCCCCACTCGGGCAAGTGGACCAATGGTCCACTCGCCCGGGGCCTTGGGAGAGTGGATTCAAGGTCCACTCGTCCAAGGAAGTCCCCCTGGGCTTTCTCTTTTCGGCCTAGACGACCTCCGACGGGTCGATCGACTGCGCCCCCTAGCTGTACCGGGCCACGTCAGCTCGGCAAATATGAGGGTTGTACAGACACTATCCAATTAACTTCAGTAGATGATAAGAGCATTGATCTGTCAAATCTTTTCTTCCAAAAGGACCGGTTGAATGAGAGAGAGAGAGAGAGAGAGACGACCTTCAATGATGGCAGGAGGCGGCGACTCTTTCTCAATTTTTCGATTGAATAATAGAATTAGGTTTATATAAGAGCTGATAAGAGTCTTATATAGCAATCAATTCTAACGGTAATGAGTCCTTGAATTAAGGTAGAAATAACCTTAAACCACAACACACGTGTCGTTGACTCCGTCAGATGAAAATAAAAGAACCGTCAGAAACGAATTTATAACAGGACCTGAAGAGAAATTCTTTCTCGAGACAAAATGTATTTCTCGATAAATGAATTGATTTCTCGAGAAAGGGCTTGGAAAAGCTTTCAGGAAAACTTGAAGTGAACTTCTTGAAAACAAAAGGATTTCTCGAGAAATAGCTTTGATTTCTCGAGAGAACACTTGACTTCTCGAGAAACGGCTTAGCAACACTTCACAGGACAACTGAGAAGATTTCTCGAGAAATAGATAGATTTCTTGAGAGATGAGAGACTTCTCGAGAAATATATTAGAAACATTAAACTTGAACTCAGAGAAGGATTTCTCGACAACAAAGAGGACTTCTCGAGAAATGAACTGGATTTCTTGAGAGATGAAGTGATTTCTCAAGAAATACACTTAGAAAAATTTCTGAACTTTTTCCTTCTTCCTTTTCTTGGACACCAGCAACTCTTCCAACTCATAAGCTTCAAGGGTCTTGAAAATGAAGTGTATCCCAATAGAGAGATCACACATGAGTCAACACCATGTTCCATACAATGAGGAATTACATTGCATAAAACTGTGTTTAATGACCCATTGTGATCTGACATTGGTCTAGTATGTAAGACCCCAAATAGCATGTGCACCCAAAATACCAAAATTGAGCATGAGCTGAAATCAGGGAGCTAGCGCCAGGCGCTAGTGCTAGCGCCGGCGGTAGCGCACCCGTTGAGACGTCGAGGCGGCAAAGCATAGAGGTGTTGAAGACGTCGAGCTGTCGATAGCGCCAGGCGCTAGCGATAGCGCCGGCGGTAGTGGCACTAAGCGGTACTGACTCTAGGGCCAGCGCCAGCGCTAGTGGCTAGCGCCGGCGGTAGCGATTAATCCTTATATTCCCCCAAAATCCGACTCTTTGCACATTTCTCTGCCTTTTTCTGATCTGAGAGCTGAGAGGAGAGCTGAGGGCAGAGGTTTGGGAGCAAGGAAGGAGATCTGTTGGCGTTGCGCTTTCATCGTGCCAGGAGGGTGATAGCATCTGCGTGCTTGTGCCACCGCGGATTCCAGCCTTCCCCTCTCAATCCTATGGCACCGAAACGGCCTACAAGGGTAACGAATCTCCTCCCTAATCCTTGGACATGTACGTCCTTTGATTTACATGCGTTTTGGAATACTTCTACTAATTAGTAGATCGGCTATTCCGGTGGGTTGAAGTGATTTCCCCACAAATTGCATATAGAGTCCGAAACGGTATTACGGACATAGGCATGCTGTGTGAAGCCCATCCGGACAGGTCGAGCCGGATTGGTGATGATTAGTGCGTGTAAAGTGCCGGAAACAATTTCGTGTACGTACTGTGATTCGGGTCATGTGACTGTTGTTGTACAGAAAATAGGACCTGGAGGTGTTTCCCAGGCTGTACCCGAAATTTGGTGGCAGAACTGAGTTCTGTCACTAGCGCCGGGCGCTAGCGTTAGCGCCGGCGGTAGCTCCAGGTGAGCTACCAGTGTTGATGTATGGAGGTGGTTTCCCAGAGGTGGCAGTACAGATTTTTGTTACCAGTGTCGGGCAGAACTAGGTTCTGTTGCTAGCGTCGGGCGCTAGTGCTAGCGCCGGCGGTAGCGCCCAGCATGCAATTTGTAGCTTTCTCACAAGACACACGCGAGGGAGAGTAGAGTCCAACCTTTCCCAAGGTGCCCATGGGGGTCTATTTATTGACTTCCCAAAATTGGGTTGCGGATAGCCAAAATTCTACTATCCGCAGCTCAACCACGAACCTGAACGACCAGAACTGGAGGAGGGGCGAGTGGAGGACGAGACGTCCACTTCCCCCTTGTCGGGGGTCGAATGAGTGGACTGAGGTCCACCACCCTGATTGGGCGAGTGGACCCTTGGTCCACTCGCGCAGCTGCCTGGGGCGAGTGGACCATAGGTCTACTCGCCCACACCATTGGGCGAGTGGACCCAAGGTCCACTCGCCCCCCCCCCCCCCCCCCCCCCCCACTCGGGCAAGTGGACCAATGGTCCACTCGCCCGGGGCCTTGGGAGAGTGGATTCAAGGTCCACTCATCCAAGGAAGTCCCCCCGGGCTTTCTCTTTTCGGCCTAGACGACCTCCGACGGGTCGATCGACTGCGCCCCTAGCTGTACCGGGCCACGTCAGCTCGGCAAATATGAGGGTTGTACAGACACTATCCAATTAACTTCAGTAGATGATAAGAGCATTGATCTGTCAAATCTTTTCTTCCAAAAGGACCGGTTGAATGAGAGAGAGAGAGAGACGATCTTCAATGATGGCAGGAGGCGGCGGCTCTTTCTCAATTTTTCGATTGAATAATAGAATTAGGTTTATATAAGAGCTGATAAGAGTCTTATATAGCAATCAATTCTAACGGTAATGAGTCCTTGAATTAAGGTAGAAATAACCTTAAACCACAACACACGTGTCGTTGACTCCGTCAGATGAAAATAAAAGAACCGTCAGAAACGAATTTATAACAGGACCTGAAGAAAAATTCTTTCTCGAGACAAAATGTATTTCTCGATAAATGAATTGATTTCTCGAGAAAGGGCTTGGAAAACCTTTCAGGAAAACTTGAAGTGAACTTCTTGAAAACAAAAGGATTTCTCGAGAAATAGCTTTGATTTCTCGAGAGAACACTTGACTTCTCGAGAAACGGCTTAGCAACACTTCACAGGACAACTGAGAAGATTTCTCGAGAAATAGATAGATTTCTTGAGAGATGAGAGACTTTTCGAGAAATACATTAGAAACATTAAACTTGAACTCAGAGAAGGATTTCTCGAGAACAAAGAGGACTTCTCGAGAAATGAACTGGATTTCTCGAAAGATGAAGTGATTTCTCAAGAAATACACTTAGAAAAATTTCTGAACTTTTTCCTTCTTCCTTTTCTTGGACACCAGCAACTCTTCCAACTCATAAGCTTCAAGGGTCTTGAAAATGAAGTGTATCCCAATAGAGAGATCACACATGAGTCAACACCATGTTCCACACAATGAGGAATTACATTGCATAAAACTGTGTTTAATGACCCATTGTGATCTGACATTGGTCTAGTATGTAAGACACCAAATAGCATGTGCACCCAAAATACCAAAATTGAGTATGAGCTGAAATCAGGGAGCTAGCGCCAGGCGCTAGTGCTAGCGTCGGCGGTAGCGCGCCCGTTGAGACGTCGAGGCGGCAAAGCGTCGAGGTGTTGAAGACGTCGAGCTGTCGATAGCACCAGGCGCTAGCGATAGCGCCGGCGGTAGTGGCACTAAGCGGTACCGACTCTAGGGCTAGCGCCAGCGCTAGTGGCTAGCGCCGGCGGTAGCGATTAATCCTTATATTCCCCCAAAATCCGACTCTTTGCACATTTCTCTGCCTTTTTCTGATCTGAGAGCTGAGAGGAGAGCTGAGGGCAGAGGTTTGGGAGCAAGGAAGGAGATCTGTTGGCGTTGCGCTTTCATCATGCCAGGAGGGTGATAGCATCTGCGTGCTTGTGCCACCGCGGATTGCAGCCTTCCCCTCTCAATCGTATGGCACCGAAACGGCCTACAAGGGTAACGAATCTCCTCCCTAATCCTTGGACATGTACGTCCTTTGATTTACATGCGTTTTGGAATACTTCTACTAATTAGTAGATCGGCTATTCCGGTGGGTTGAAGTGATTTCCCCACAAATTGCATATAGAGTCTGAAACGGTATTACAGACATAGGCATTCTGTGTGAAGCCCATCCGGACAGGTTGAGCCGGATTGGTGATGATTTGTGCGTGTAAATTGCCGGAAACAATTTCGTGTACGTACTGTGATTCGGGTCATGTGACTGTTGTCGTACAGAAAATAGGACCTGGAGGTGTTTCCCAGGCTGTACCCGAAATTTGGTGGCAGAACTGAGTTCTGTCACTAGCGCCGGGCGCTAGCGTTAGCGCCGGCGGTAGCTCCAGGTGAGCTACCAGTGTTGATGTATGGAGGTGGTTTCCCAGAGGTGGCAGTACAGATTTTTGTTACCAGTGCCAGGCAGAACTAGGTTCTGTTGCTAGCGCCGGGCGCTAGTGCTAGCGTCGGCGGTAGCGCCCAGCACGCAATTTGTGTGCTTCAGTGTTACCCAATGTCCTGGGGACTGGATATATAGCAGATAAAGCTGTGGAAGTTGCAAAGCCCAGCTTTTAGTGTCGGGCACAAGGTGACGCTTACCCGTATCGTGTATAGTTGAATCACGATAATTGAGCACGGGCCTAGCTGATCTGAACCCGCCCATAGTAGTGGTGAAGAGGTCGCCCCTCGGTGCACCGGACTATGGAAGAGAGCCGGAACTTCGTGTGTACGACCTAGCTCAATTTGCTTGTCTAAGTTGAAATAGGACTTAGCGTAAGGGCGTAACTCAGTGAGTATGCCAAAGTGTGCCTTGAGAGCACGAAGCGGGTGGCTTGGTTTGCCTCCGTTGGTGTTGTTTGCGGTTATATATATGCTGCTGACTCTTACTTGCAGGGAAGGAGCACCGCCGTCCCGAGTGTGGGGCGGGGTCGTTATAAATCTTGGTCAGCAAAAGCTGACTGGTTGCTTGTTTTCCCACCAATTGGTGGATTTGCTTATACAGGTCCCGGTGAGACTAGCGGGAGATAGCGGGTTGAAGCCCCTGCTGCTGTGCTGTGCTGGCCTTTGAAGGCCAAAGCTTTTGTTTACTTTTGTTCACGTGTGGCCGGCCTGCGAGCCGATGTCTGGAAGCCACCTTTTTGATGTAAACAAACTTATGCAATAACTGTTATGTATTTCATTCTGAGTAGTGTTGTGGACATGTATATAACTGGTTTCAAGTAAATGATAAATACGCTTCCGTTGTGACTCTGATGCTGAGATAGTTATAGTTTTTAACTGTTTAATGCTAATTTTAGTAACGCGCTCTTCTGTTCATTTCATATGGCGTGGGGTCCCGGTCGGACCTACTGTTATATTGTATGTGACAGGGAGGGTGTTACAAATTGGTATCAGCTATGGGTCTCGATCCCTTTCCGTCTGAATTCGTGGTCGAATTCTTTTAAGGGGTGGTGAGCACGTGTGTGCGTCGCCTTTAACTCATATAAATAACCAGTTTTGTCCACTTTCGGAATGAATTACATGTATATGTGTGGCAGTCAAATGGAACTTCTGTGTTCCTTTATTGCGTTATGTTATCTCTTAGTCGCTAATTATGTTTTGGGTACATATATAGGCGACTGGGAGTGGAGCGGGGCCTTCTCGACCCCCTCGTTCGACTGCAAGTAGTGCACCAACTCCGGTGCCGACTCCTCCTTCGGCTGAAACCGTAAGGATGATCGCTGAAGCCGTGTTTGCGATGTTTGCAGCGCAACCAGGAGGGCATGTCCCCGGACAGCCTCCTATTCATGAAGCGGCTCCAGTGCAGGCTCCAGCAGCCGAACCTGCGGTGGAAAGGCCAGTGCCGTTGAGGGCACGAAGAGCTCCCGATCAACAGCTGCAATACTTTTTTAGTTTCCACCCTCCGACGTTCACTGGGGCAGGAACCCCGACGCAAGCGGAGGATTGGCTCTCAAAGGTGCGCAAAACCTTGAAGGCCACGGACACGGAGGAAGGACAAAAAGTGACTTTGGCAACCTTCCTACTAGATGGGGAGGCGCAGCTGTGGTGGGATGAGATGGAGATACATCAACTAGCGGGACGGCAGTTGACTGATATCTCTTTTGATGAGTTTTCTAGATTGTTCTTGGCGCGATATCTTCCACAGGCCCAGCAAATAGAAATGGAAAATCAGTTCAACCGGCTGACTCAGGGTGATAGTACGATCGACGACTATCTGCATGAGTTTACACGGTTGGGTCGCTATGCAGGAGCGACCTTTGCCAATGAAGCACGGAAGACAAATCGGTTATATGAAGGTCTGAGGGAAGAGTTGCGGTTCCTTCTGACGGGGCCAATGACGCAAGGGTTTATGACCCTGGTCAACTCAGCTCGTTCATTAGAAAAAGATATGAAGCGGTCCCGCAGTAGGAAAGAGCTAGCAGTGGTCAAGCCAGAGTTCAAAGAACCGAGCTCGGCAAAGTCAGGACGAGGCAAGTGGAAGAAAGGAGCGCGACCGTCTGGGTCAGCGCAATCTTCAGCATCGGGAGTGACTGGGCGAGGCCCAATCATCTGTTACAACTGCGGCAAGCCGGGACATATAGCACGTGACTGTCGTAGTGGGAAGAAACTAGTTGCGGCCTATGTAGTAGAGAAAGGGAAGGCGGCAGAGTCAACCGCATCTCACGCTGCTCCAGCCCAGCCTAGAGTCTATACCCTTGGCCAGCAGGAGGCCATCAAACAGAACGATGTGGTGACAGGTATGCGATAGTATATAGCTTTTGTTACTTTTTATACTTCATACCTTATACATTGCTTGGTAACCATTGATGTCCTAGGCTTTGTCCTGATCTTTAACTATCCGGCAAGAGCACTATTTGACACGGGTGCTTCACATTCCTTTATATCGGAGGCCTTCATACAGCAACTTGGAGTGCCTTCATCGTTTAGACAGGAACGATTAGATGTGATGCTACCCAATGGGTGTTCGATGCGCGTGGATCGAGGTTGTGTAATAAAGGTACGAATAGAGAGTCATGACTTTGATTTGGAAGCACTGATACTCCCGCTTTCGGAATTCGATGTAATCTTTGGTATGGACTGGCTGTCAGCGCAGCAGGCCTACATTGATTGCACATCTAAGAAGGTCACACTGGGGCGGAATACCGAACGTGCGACTACATTTGTTGGTTTGCATGGATCGAGCAAAACACTGATGTCTGCTGTCCAAGTGGTCAAGGCGGTTCGGCAAGGCGCAGAGTTATGCGTTGTGCTAGTGGGGGCTGCAAAGCCTCAACCCAGTTTGAGTGATGTTCCTGTAATTTCAGAATATCCAGATGTGTTTCCGAAAGATCTCCCTGGGGCTCCACCTCAGCGAGAGATTGACTTCACTATAGAGCTGGTGCCAGGTGCCAAACCTGTTTCACGCTCTCCGTACCGAATTGCGCCAAAGGAGATGGCAGAATTGAAGGTTCAATTACAGGAGTTGTTAGAACAGGGTTACATACGTCCAAGTACCTCCCCTTGGGGTGCTCCGGTCCTTTTTGTGAAGAAGAAGGACGGAAGCCTGCGTCTATGCATTGACTACCGAGAATTGAACAAGCTGACTGAGAAGAACAAATATCTGATTCCTCGAATCGATGACTTATTCGATCAGCTAGTTGGGTCAACTGTGTATTCAAAGTTGGATCTCAAGTCCGGCTATTACCAGTTACGAATTCGGGATTGTGATATCCCTAAGACAGCATTCAGTACTCGCTACGGACATTACGAGTTTACAGTGATGCCATTTGGATTGATGAATGCACCGTCAGTATTTATGGAACTGATGAATAGGACCTTTCGAGAGTGCCTTGATCGGTTTGTTATTGTCTTCATTGACGATATCTTGGTGTACTCTCAGTCTGAAGAAGAGCACGCGATTCATTTGCGTGAAGTTTTGGAAACCCTGCGACGTAGTCAATTATATGCCAAGTTCTCTAAGTGCGAGTTCTGGCTAGCCTCAGTAGCGTTCCTTGGTCATGTTGTTAGTGGCGAGGGTATCGCAGTGGATCCAGCAAAGATTGATGCAATCCAGAAGTGGCCTGTTTTGGCAACAGTAGCGGAAGTCAGGAGTTTCCTTGGACTTGCCGGCTACTATCGGCGCTTCGTGGAGAACTTTTCGCGGATCGCTCTACCTCTCACCACCTTGACGAGGAAGGATCAGAAGTTCGTTTGGTCACCGGAGTGTGCACGGGCTTTTGAGGAATTAAAGAGGCGTCTGACCACAGCACCAATTTTTTGTTTGCCATCTGGTGCAGAGGGTTATGAAATTTACAGTGATGCATCAGGGAGCGGCTTAGGCTGCGTACTTCTTCAGCACGGTCAAGTAATAGCTTATGGCTCTCGCCAGTTGAAAGTGCATGAGCGGAATTATCCGGTCCACGACTTGGAGTTGGCGGTCGTGATATTCGCTCTAAAACTGTGGCGACACTACTTATATGGTGTGAAGGTTGACATCTTTACAGACCATAAGAGCCTTAAATATCTGTTAACGCAGAAGGAGCTCAATATGCGACAACGAAGGTGGATGGAGTTCCTAGGGGACTACACTTTTGATATACATTATACTCCCGGAAAGGGGAATGTCGTCGCAGATACATTGAGTAGGAGGGCTTTTTCACAGGCCAACTGGATTCAGATGTATGATCCACGTCTGATCAAGGACTTGGAAGCCTTGGAGATCTCCTGTGTAGAGAGGAGTTCTAGTACGAATGCGTGTTTAAACTGGACGGAGGTGCAGTATGACCTCGCCGACAGAATACGACAGGCCTTGGAGCTTGATTCGAGCATGCAACGCTATTTAGCAGAGTCAGGGGATGGGACTGCTGCAGAGTTTGTGTTAAACGACGGTCTGATGTGGAAAGACGGTCGTTTGTGCGTCCCAAATGTGGGTAAGCTGCGAGAGGAATTGATGTATGAAGCGCATTTTACCAAATACTCAATTCACCCAGGGAGCACAAAGATGTACCAAGACATGAAAAAGCTGTTTTGGTGGCCAGGATTGAAGAAAGACATCGCCTTATACGTGGCAAAATGCAAAACTTGTGCACTTGTGAAGGCGGAATGTCAGAAACCTGGAGGTTTCTTGAAGTCGTTGCCTATACCGGAATGGAAATTTGATGACATTTCTATGGATTTCGTGCATGGTTTGCCGAGATCGCAGAGTGGGAATGATGTCGTATGGGTGATCGTGGATCGCTTGACAAAGGTAGCCCACTTTATTCCAAACCGGAAGGACGATTCAGTTGAACAATTAGCAAAACTGTATGTTGATAGCATTGTACGATTGCACGGTGTGCCCCGTAGCATCATCAGTGACCGAGATGGGCGCTTCACTTCGAAAGATTGGAGGCTAATCCACCAGTTGTTAGGTACAAAGCTGAAGTTTAGCATTGCCTTCCACCCTCAGACGGATGGACAGACTGAACGTACAAACAGAACTCTGGAGGATATGCTCCGAATGTGCGTCCTGGACTTCGGTAAAAAGTGGGAAGATCATCTTTTCATGATCGAATTCGCTTACAATAACAGCTATCAGGCAAGTATAAAGATGACACCCTTCGAGGCCCTCTATGGTAGAGCTTGCCGCACTCCCTTATCTTGGGCGGAGACAGGTGAAATGAAGCTGTTTAAGCGAAAGGAAGTCGAAGAGGCAAATGCGGCTATTCAAACAATCCGTGAGAGATTGTTAATTGTGCAAGATAGGCAGGCAAAGTACTACAATGCCAAGCACAGAAACGTCAAGTTCGCCGTGGGCGACTGGGTTTATCTCAAGATCAAACCTTTCAAGGGTGTGTCCCGGATTCGACGCTTGAAAAAGCTGAGTCCAAGATACCTGGGACCGTTTGAGATACTGGAACGTGTTGGTGAAGCTGCCTATCGACTCGATCTTTCGACAGAGTTGAGTAGTCTGCATGATGTGTTCCACATATCAGTATTGAGGAAAGCTGTACCAGAGCCTAGCCAAGTGCTTGTGGCTAATCAAGTGCCGGTCGATGATGGGTTGAAGACAAAGGTCATACCTATTAGCATCGAAGACACTGAGATCAAACAGCTGCGGAATAAATTGATCAAGATGGTCAAAGTTCGCTGGAACAACTGCGGTCGTGAGGAGCTTACATGGGAGCGCGAGCAAACCATGCGTGAGGAGTTTCCCGAGCTTTTCAGTTGAGGTACAAATCATAATTCATATTTTTGTGATTATTTGCACTGTTAGAATTTCGGGACGAAATTCTTTAAGGGGGGAAGAATTGTAAGACCCCAAATAGCATGTGCACCCAAAATACCAAAATTGAGCATGAGCTGAAATCAGGGAGCTAGCGCCAGGCGCTAGTGCTAGCGCCGGCGGTAGCGCACCCGTTGAGACGTCGAGGCGGCAAAGCGTCGAGGTGTTGAAGACGTCGAGCTGTCGATAGCGCCAGGCGCTAGCGATAGCGCCGGCGGTAGTGGCACTAAGTGGTACCGACTCTAGGGCTAGCGCCAGCGCTAGTGGCTAGCGCCGGCGGTGGCGATTAATCCTTATATTCCCCCAAAATCCGACTCTTTGCACATTTATCTGCCTTTTTCTGATCTGAGAGCTGAGAGGAGAGCTGAGGCAGAGGTTTGGGAGCAAGGAAGGAGATCTGTTGGCGTTGCGCTTTCATCGTGCCAGGAGGGTGATAACATCTGCGTGCTTGTGCCACCGCAGATTCCAGCCTTCCCCTCTCAATCCTATGGCACCGAAATGGCCTACAAGGGTAACGAATCTCCTCCCTAATCCTTGGACATGTACGTCCTTTGATTTACATGCGTTTTGGAATACTTCTACTAATTAGTAGATCGGCTATTCCGGTGGGTTGAAGTGATTTCCCCACAAATTGCATATAGAGTCCGAAACGGTATTACGGACATAGGCATGCTGTGTGAAGCCCATCCGGACAGGTCGAGCCGGATTGGTGATGATTAGTGCGTGTAAAGTGCTGGAAACAATTTCGTGTACGTACTGTGATTCGGGTCATGTGACTGTTGTTGTACAGAAAATAGGACCTGGAGGTGTTTCCCAGGCTGTACCCGAAATTTGGTGGCAGAACTGAGTTCTGTCACTAGCGCCGGGCGCTAGCGTTAGCGCCGGCGATAACTCCAGGTGAGCTACCAGTGTTGATGTATGGAGGTGGTTTCCCAGAGGTGGCAGTACAGATTTTTGTTACCAGTGTCGGGCAAAACTAGGTTCTGTTGCTAGCGCCGGGCGCTAGTGCTAGCGCCGGCGGTAGCGCCCAGCATGCAATTTGTGTGCTTCAGTGTTACCCAATGTCCTGGGGACTGGATATATAGCAGATAAAGCTGTGGAAGTTGCAAAGCCCAGCTTTAAGTGTCGGGCACAAGGTGACGCTTACCCGTATCGTGCATAGGTGAATCACGATAATTGAGCACGGGCCCAGCTGATCCGAACCCGCCCATAGTAGTGGTGAAGAGGTCGCCCCTCGGTGCACCGGACTATGGAAGAGTGCCGGAACTTCATGTGTACGGCCTAGCTCAATTTGCTTGTCTAAGTTGAAATAGGACTTAGCATAAGGGCGTAACTCAGTGAGTATGCCAAAGTGTGCCTTGAGAGCACGAAGCGGGTGGCTTGGTTTGCCTCTGTTGGTGTTATTTGCGGTTATATATATGTTGCTGACTCTTACTTGCAGGGAAGGAGCACCGTCGTCCCGAGTGTGGGGCGGGGTCGTTATAAATCTTGGTCAGCAAAAGCTGACCGGTTGCTTGTTTTCCCACCAATTGGTGGATTTGCTTATACAGGTCCCGGTGAGACTAGCGGGAGATAGCGGGCTGAAGCCCCTGCTGCTGTGCTATGCTGGCCCTTGAAGGCCAAAGCTTTTGTTTACTTTTGTTCACGTGTGGCCGGCCTGCGAGCCGATGTCTGGAAGCCACCTTTTTTATGTAAACAAACTTATGCAATAACTGTTATGTATTTCATTCCGAGTAGTGTTGTGGACATGTATATAACTGGTTTCAAGTAAATGATAAATATGCTTCCGTTGTGACTCTGATGCTGAGATAGTTATAGTTTTTAACTGTTTAATGCTAATTTTAGTAACGCGCTCTTCCGTTCATTTCATATGGCGTGGGGTCCCGGTCGGACCTACTGTTATATGCTATGTGACAGGGAGGGTGTTACATAGTACACTTGGCAATAACAACCTACAAGAACATAGATAAAAGACAACATCAAATACACTAGCAATTCAACTTGGTTCAAGGGTGACTTCTCACAAATCTAGGCAATTGTGGATACAATACCCAACAGATACTTTGACTCGGCGAGTGTGGTTTTTGAAAGTGCACAGTGTGCCTCTTAGAATCTTCTAGAGGGGGGTGAATAGAGATTTAAAATATTTCTATCCTAACTGTGTAAACAATAAAATAAACTAAGGAATTATGCTCAACAAAATCACGGGCAGAATAATAACAGTGCAGGAAATAAATTGTTGAATAAAAGGAATTGGGACAGCACAGAAAAGCACAACACAAACACCAGAAATTTTATAGAGGTTCCCCAAAATGTGGGTACTCCCCTCTTCTACCACCTGGTAGGAATGCACCAACTGTGCCTGAGCCTTTTGGTAAGGAGACTCTTAGAACCACTGATCTTTTGATAAGGAGATCATGAACCACCAGATCTTTTGATAAGGAGATCTTGACCCAACCAGATCTTTTGATAAGGAGATCTTGAACCACTGAATCTTTTGGAAGAGAGATTCTTAAAACTCTTTTATAGGAGAGAATAAGAAGGTGAAAGAAGAAGGAAAGACGGAGAAGAATTCTGTTCTCAGAATTCTTATGAAGCTTGTATGAAGAACAACTTCTTAATTCTTTCACTGGATCTGCTTATGATTAACTCCTGCTTATGATGGTGATGTATTGTAGGAGCTATGGATGTCAAATCCTTTCTGTTTCTACTGATTGAGATCTGGCTGTTATATGATTGTGAGGAAGAGCAACCTTCAGATCTTCTGTTCTATAAGATGGAGAGCAGCTTTTCTTTCTTCTTTGTATGCTTACTATTAGGGTTCCTGAGGAGGAAGAAGAAGAGTGAACACTAATAGAAAATTGTTAGTCGATTGTAATGAATACTCTATCTTTCTCTTTCTTTTCTTCCCTTTTATTGTCCCTCTTCAATTTGAATTTTGTTTCCCCTTCTGGTAAGTCCTGAAAAGGTATTCACTACTGGACAATTTCTCTTTCCTTCCTTCTTTAAGTCTCGGCCCGTCCACCAACTATTAGCATATTTCCAAGAAAGCTTTTGTTAAAAAATTTAGAGGGCTGGAGTGAAGTAATAAATGCGGAACACTTCAACACAATCCACAAGAATGGCAATCAGTAACAATGGGAAGACAGAACAGTGCTCTTGTTATTTACTATCTCTTTATGACTCAAGGCATACATGGCGAGACATGATTCATAAGAATCTGAGAGGAGAGAAGCACAAGACACAAAAAACAAGCCGCCAGCGAACTGCCAAGTCAGAGACCGCCAAACCGCTCGAACAGGCAAGCCGCACGGCTATCCCTGAGACCGCGCGAACAGAGCAGGATTGATGACCTTGAACTGCCAGACCGCAACCACAGACCGCTCGACTTGCTGCTTTATTCAACTGCTGAAAGAAAACCTGTTCGCACTTCGAGACTGCCTGACCGCAAGGTCGCCTTATCACAGAAGCTTCAGCGAACAGAGAACAGAACTGCACAAGCCGTCGCCTAACCGCGAACTGAGAACGCCTGATTGCCAAGTTCACCGCGAACAGCTCAAGGACTAAACCGCAGATCGCCCAGAATAAGACCACTGGCGAACTGGTTATTCACAACTGGCAAATTACCAAGGAAGGAGACCGCGCCCTGCTAGCCGCAAACCTGCGAACACAACAAACGGTCAAGACACTTCCAGAGACCGCGCGACCTCAATGTGAGACCGGCACAAACAACCCGAGTTGTAGTTCTTACAGTTCTCACTGCTAATGACGGGCCATACACCCCTATTTATAGGCAAGCTGACGCATGTCGTCACCGCCCAAAATGAGATACACAAACCGCCCATCAGATTACAAGCGGCCTCACAAGATAGACCGCCCGACCTCAGCATGGCCATCAGTTTCTTTATTAAATTGCGCGGTTACAACCAAACCGCCCGGTCACTGCAATAAGGCAAACATACTTGAACATCTGGCCGACTTAGAACAAGTCGCCAGAACAACCCACGCAAGCCGCCCGGACACCTGCGGTCTCCTAGAATAGACCGACCAGAACAGCGGCGCAGCCATGCGGTCTCTTTTCCGCAGACCGCCCAGACCCCTTTCACTTCTACTTCAAAAATTTAACACTCCTCCTTGAAGTGGGAAGTGGAAGTCAATCCAAGCAAATTCTGCAACCGACCAAATGGTCCCTTCGACAATGGCTTTGTAAATATGTCAGCAATATTATCCTTGCTCTGCACATGCTCCACAATCAGAGATCCCTCCAACACCTTCTCACGAATGAAATGGTGAAGAATCTCTATGTGCTTCATACGTGCATGACAAACTGGATTGTTCACCAGTTTGAGAGCACTCTCATTGTCACCACGTAGCAGAGTAGGACCTCGCACCTCGCTATGAATGTCTTCTACAAGCCTCCTAAGCAAAATGGCTTCCTGAGCTGCCAAAGCCGAAGCTTTGTATTCTGCTTCCGTGGTAGAGACAGACACAGAATCCTGCTTCTTGCTGCACCATGATATAGCTATAAAGTCTGTCATAAAGACATATCCAGAAGTCGATCTTCGATCATCTGAATCTCCTCCATAATCAGCATCCATATATCCATGCAAGCAAAAGTCTGAATCTCTCCCATAAAAGAGACCTAAATTCGAGGTGGATTTGACATACTTCAAGATACTCCTAGCCGCCATAAGATGAGGTTTCCGAGGCTCTGCCATAAATCGACTCACCCTGCCAACTGCATAAGCAATATCTGGTCTTGTGATCGTCAAGTATATCAGACTACCGACCAAAGCTCAGAACACCAAGGGATCGGTAAGAACCTTCCCTTCATCTCGTCGAAGATGAACTCCAACCTCCAGTGGAGTAGAGCTGATATTCCCTCCTTCCATGCTGAATCTCTTCACGATCCGATCTTCATAGCCTTTCTGAGAAACAAGCATACCGCTCCCTTTCCTCTCCACTTCGAGTCCAAGAAAATGGTGGAGCTCACCCAAGTCCTTCATCTCAAATCTGATAGCTAGCTCAGCATGAAACCTAGCTACCTCAATCTCAGAATTTCTCGTGACGATCATGTCGTCAACATACAGCAGCACCAAGACTTGAAGCTCTCCCGCCTTCTTTACAAACAAGCTCGAATATGAATCAGAACCAAAGTATCTGCAGAACTGGAGATATTCTGCAATCTTGTCATACCACGCCCGAGGCGCCTGCTTCAAGCCGTAAAGAGCCTTCTTGAGCTTGCAAATATGTCTTGGGTGCTCTTCGGAAACATAACCAGGTGGCTGATCCATGAAGTTATCTTTGTCAATCTCTCTGTATAGGAAAGCATTCTTCACGTTGATTTGCCAAATCTTTCACCCTTGGCAAGCTGCCAACGCGATCACCACCTGAACCGAAGTCATCTTGGCAACAGGGCTGAATGTTTCTTCATAATCCTCTCCATTCTTCTGAGAGAAACCTCGAGCTACAAGGCGAGCCTTGTACCGCTCAATACTTCCATCAGCCTTCTTCTTCAGCTTGAAAACCCACTTGCAAGTCACTGGAGTAACTCCCTCAACCTTAGGCACCAAGTACCAAGTCTCATTCTTCCTGAGGGCAGCCATCTCTTCATCCATGGCTCCTTCCCACTCCTTGACTCCAACGACATTTTCAAAACAAGATGGCTCTCTCTCATCTAGGGGACCTGCGAAGAAACATGAGACGAAGCTCACCAAGTTTCCCCCTGTATACTGATCCGGTGGAATGATAGTCCTCTTGGACCTCCTCAGAGCTTGACTCTGAACCATCTCTTCAGCTGCAACTTATGGACTAGCTCTCCTCTCAGGCATACTTGGAGCATCGCTCCCCCTGCTTCCAGAACCTGAAGCACCTGACCCAGAGCTAGAAGCACCTGAAGCACCTGGAGAAATAGGTAACTCCACCAGAACTTCCTTTACAGCTTCTCCAAGTCCACCATCTGACCTGCCTTCCTGTAACTCAACAGAAGAGCTACCTTGGTATGACGTCAGCTCGTCAAATACCACATCCCTTGAGACCACATATCTCTGTATCTCGGGATCCATGCATCTCCAGCCCTTCTTCTGGTCATCATAACCGACGAACACTAGCTTCCTTGCTTTCACATCTAGTTTCGTTCTGAGAGCATCAGGGACATGAACGTAGCAGGTAGATCCGAACACTCAAAAGTGTTCCATGCTTGGTTTCTCCTTGAACATCAACTCATGAGGGGTCTTCATGTTAATAGGACTGAGAGGCATTCGGTTGATGACATAGGCCGCACAAGACATTCCCTCTGTCCAGAAGGACTTTGGGATACTCTTGGCATGAAGCTAACATTTGCAGGTCTCCGTCAGATGACAGATCTTCCGCTCTGCAACTCCATTCTATTGTGGAGTGTGAGCATAAGAGAGCTCTCGATCTCTGAATGTCATGCTTCCTGCAGAAGTTAAAGAATGCATTTGAGGTGAACTCCCCTCCGTTGTCGGTTTTGAGCTTCTTGATCCGCAGGTTGAGCCGACCTTCCACCAGCTCCTTGAACTCCACAAACCTCTCGAACATCTCTGACTTCTCCTTTAGAAAATATACCCAAGTATATCTTGTGAAGTCATCAATCAAGATCAGCGTATACCTGCTACCTCCAAGACTAGCAGTTGCGGTAGGTCCAAACAGATCACCATGAATACATTCCAATGGTGCTTTGTATCTGCTTTGTGATTTGTCAAATGAAAGACGTTGAGCCTTACCAAACTGACAACCTGCACAAACGTGACCATCACCGAAAGATGATAAACTAGGCAGACCTTTCACAAGGCCTCTTCCCGCTGTAGCCTTTAGCTTATCCATTCCAACATGCCCAAGTCTTTCATGCCAGATAGCAGCATTGTCGTTAGCCCTCATCTTATCAACATAGGAACTTGTTGATAAAATAAACAAGTCCTTCACCCGTCTTCCTACATGAATGACCTCAGCCTTTACGGCTGAAATATTTCAGAGAAATTTCACTTCTGTTGGACTAAACAGAATGTGATAACCAGCATCAACAACATTTGTCACTGAGAAGAGGTTCTTCTTCATTCCCGGCACATGATAAACACTCCTCAAGGTGAGTGGACCTCTATCACTGCCTAAAGAGACAACACCCTCCTTCTCTACTGCATGAACTGAATCATCAGCTGTAATGATAGCATCATTACCTGAGTATGCTTGCAACGAGGAGAACTTCAACTCATCCCCGGTGAGGTGATGACCACACTCAAAGTCCAATATCCAATCATCCTGATAGTTGAGGGAAACCAATGCCCGAACACAAGTGCCCATCATGAAAGCACCTCCACACCCCCCCCCCCCAACTACCTTCAGAATTGGAACCAGCCTCCTCCTTTCCTACAGCATGCCCTGGCTGAAGATTGACCTTGCAGTCTCTTTTGAAGTCACCAAGCTTGTTACACCTGTAACATCTCATCCATTCCTTCTTCTTTCCATCAGACTTAGGAGTATAACTCCTCTCTTGCTGATATGAAGTAGATGGGCCATCTCC
This sequence comes from Dactylorhiza incarnata, assembly GCA_033032865.1. Taxonomy (NCBI): domain Eukaryota; kingdom Viridiplantae; phylum Streptophyta; class Magnoliopsida; order Asparagales; family Orchidaceae; genus Dactylorhiza; species Dactylorhiza incarnata. The sequence continues at coordinate 585,025 of JAWHQI010000355.1, read as the reverse complement.
AACAGGCGACTTCTTCTTCTTGTCCCATCTCTTCTTCTTGCCAGAAAAGAGAACCTCACCTTCTTCCTCAGAGACGGACATCCCCGCCATTTGCTTAGCCAAACTCTCTTGCGAAGCAAGTAAGTTCTACAGCTCCAGCAACGGTGGCTGATTGGCCCAGCCTTGAACAGAAGTAACAAAGGCCACATACTCCCTCCACAAGCCGTGAATTATGTGCCTCTTCAGCTTCGCTTCTGAGATAGGCTCATCTGGGTCCACTGTCGATATCTCTGCGCATAGGTTTTTCATCTTCAAGAAGAACGTCGAAATGGACAAGTCTCCCTGAGTTGCTTTTGCCAACTCATTTTCCAAGAACTGTAGCCGAGCTACATTCTTCTTATTGAACAAGCCATCCAAGGCTGTCCAAATTTCAGCAGCTGACCTACACCCAATGATGTGGTCAATCAACTCCAGAATGATAGCTCGCTTGAGAGTGAACTCATCCTTCGCATTTGTTCTCTTCCAAGCCTTCACGAGCTCAGCATTCCCCTCAGCAGGAACAACAGCTTGTCTTGCTTCTCCTCCAACTACCTCCCATAAGTCCTCGCCAAGCAGATAACTCTCCATGCAAGACTTCCACTTCTTAAAGTTAGTCTGCGTAAGGAGCTCAATACCAAGACCTCTAGCATATCCTCCTTCCATTGCTATTGACAATTGACTTGTAGAAAACCAAGCAGAAGACAACATTGATTACTGCTCAGCAACCTCGCTCTGATACCATGTTAAAAAATTTAGAGGTCCGGAGTGAAGTAATAAATGAGGAACACTTCAACACAATCCGCAAGAATGTCAATCAGTAACAATGTGAAGACAAAATAGTGCTCTTGTTATTTACTATCTCTTTACGTCTCGAGACAGACATGTGATAGTACATTATTTATAGTTATTTTTATATAATATTTTAGTAGTAATTAATTAGTTTTTATATAATTTTAGTTTAATATATGCCTAATTCACTTTGTTTTGTGTTTTCAGGTAATCTGGGCTGCTAATAACAAATTCAAGCTCACAGCCATGTTCTGGGGAAAGAATGGAACAAGTCTGCAAAAATCTTCAGTACACGCCCTCGGTCACGGCCATGACCAAGGGCGTGACTTCACGTCACAGCCATGACTCAACCCAGCCATCTTCCAGCTGCCTGATCATGCCGCCAGCGCAATTTAGAATTACACGCCCTCGGTCACGGCCATGACCAAGGGCGTGACCTCAAGTCACGGCCATGACTCAACCCAGCCATCTACCAGCTGCCAGAACACGCTGCCACATCATTTCCAGCCTACACGCCCCAGGTCACGGGCATGACTCCATGTCACGGCCATGACCTAGGGGGTGAACCTTCACGCAACTGCCAGAATAACTCCAGATCGCATCGTTTCTAGACTCGGTCAAGTCACGCCCTCTGTCACGGGCGTGACTTCATGTCACGGCCATGACCAAGGGGGTGACCCTTCACGCAACCGCCAGAATAACTCCAGATCGCGCCGTTTCCCGCCGTTTCTAGACTCGGTTAAGTCACGCCCTAGGTCACGGGGGTGACCGAGGCCGTGACCCGTCGAGATGATCAATTTTGGTGGTTTCTCTTCCCCAACGTTCCCGGGCATTCAAGACGCAGTTACGCAGCTTACACACCCTTGGTCACGGGCGTGACCAAGGGCGTGACTCACCAATTTTCTACCTATAAAAGCCAACTTCTGCCAAAGTGATGGAAATGCAGTCCATGCTTAAATTGGGTCAATTTTAGAGTAGTTTTGCTGCATTTTCTTATTGTATTTCATTTGTGCAATTTTACTTTATGTTTTGCAATTTCAATTCATAGTTTAAATTTCCATTTCCAGCAATTGTAATTCTCCTTTCATAGTTATAAAATGTTCTTTTTCTTTAATCACGAGTAGCTAATTTTATTACGTTTGATCGGATGAATTCTTAAGTAGTGGTATTTTGTAATCTCTTTTTCATAGTTTGTTTTTGGAAAACTAGGATTTATCTTTGAATTTAATTGCTTCGAATTCATATGTCGCGAATATGTTTCTCGATCTAAGATCCGTATGCTAGTGATCGAGAGATCCATGCGAACGAGGAGATCACTCAAAGATAAAAAGAGTTGTATGCATCCCTCGAGAGAGGGTGACACAAATCTTCTGGATTGGAATCAAATCCAATAGTGGGGCTCACCGCATAAAGCAAGCTTAGGGGTTTCGACTGGCCGAGGGGTCTTAATCGATCAACCTAAGGTTAGGTGGTAGTTCTCTCGAGAGAGGCTCTACCATATTTTGGAAACCTCCACGGTCAAGTTTTTCCGAATCAATTTATGATGTTTACAAAATAGTTTACTTAAGAAGGATTCTCGATCAAATGTTTCCTTTCTTTTAGTAATTCTTTTATAAAACCCTTTTAAATATTCTACCGATAAAATAATAATAATTTACGTGAGTAAGATTACTCGACAGGCCTCGGGCAAATACGACATCCTTCCTATACTATATTTTCGATAGGTACACTTGCTTACATCGGGATGTAGGTTGGAATTATTTTTAAAACTACATAAATTTCCTTATCAAGTTTTTGGCGTCGTTGCTGGGGATTATTTTTGTTGATATTTTGAAAGCGTGAATTTTATTACTTTTATCATTCTCTTTCTGCACCCCCATTTCTCTTTTTGCTTTTTTTTTTAAATTCCTTTCTATTACGTGACGGTTGTTTAATTTTCTTTTTCCAAAAAAATATGATGATATCTCAGTTGGCCGCAAAAGTTGCTGAGCTTCAACATAAGGTAAACCTTTTGGAAGCCGCACAAAAACGCCAACTTATTTGTTATTTTTGTGGTGCAAATCATTCTAGCGAGGAATGTTATTCTTATTTTTATTCTCAAAATATTTTTGATCAAAATAATTTTTCTCAAGATTATAATTCTTCTGAAATTCTTTCTTGCTCCGATAATAATTATTCGTGGTGGCAAGATCACCCGGATAGTTTACGGTGCAATGAAGAAATTTCTATTGATCAAAATTTCTATTCCTCCACTTTTTATCCGCAAAATTATTTTGATCAATTTTCTTCTCTTGGTAATTCTCCGAATCTTCCTATTCAAAATTTGAATAGTTATTCCCAAGAAGAAAATATTATTTTATACCAAGAATTTATTAACATAATGGGTGTACCGAGTGAAATAGAAGAAGAACATGTTTCATCTTCTACTTCGCCAGACTCTATTCTGCTTTCTCATGAATTTTTAAACCCACCACATAAATATTTTGGAATCAAAATTCATGAAAATTTTGTCGCCCATAAATTTACTCCCCTTGGTATTGATTTTTCTGATCATAATTTTATTCTTGAAAATAAACAACCGGAGCTTAATAATGTTTTTTCACAAGAAACTCCTCCTTGTGAGAACTTTTCTGACTCGCTTAATCTTGATTCTTTTTCTTCTAACAATTTTCATGAAGAGGATGAACCGTTGCAACCATACGTCTTCACCGATCCATTTGACGCTCATCTCCAACAATCCAAATTACCTGAGGTATGTATGGGTAATTTGGATTCTCAATTTCAAGCTAACGGACAACGAAAGAATCACGACTATAGCAGGGGAGTCGTCGGGCACCAGATTTTGGCATATTCACCTCAGCGTGAATTAAGGGAGTTGCCTGTGCATTTTTCATATGTTTATCCTTTCAGCTAACCCCTAACGTCTAGCTAAAAGACGGTAAATAAAGCGCTCTTGGGAGGCACCCCTTGCTTATCTTTCTTTTTCATGAACTTTACTTTTTCAGCATTTTATTTACTTTTCCCTCCTACTTGGCTTATAAACATTGGGGACAATGTTTATTTTTAAGTATGGGGGTGTATTCTCCTATATTTTGTTTTTATTAAAAATCCAAAAAAATATTAGAAAATCTTTTTCAAAACTCATAAAAACATTGATCTTTTTTCATTATTTTCAATTTTGTTATAAAAAATTTACAAAATTCAAAAAATGTTTTCATTTAAAATTTTAGGTCTTTGTGTGTTATTTTCTTTTTATGCAAATTAAAAATACCAAAAAAATTATAAAATTAAAAATTAATTTATTGCGAAAGGACCATGTGGGTTTTCATCCCACAAAATCGCCTAGTACCTTGCGAGCCCGTCATTGGGTAGCCCTTGGGAAGTCCAAGAATATTAAAAAAACATTTTGTTTTAATATAAAAAAATTCCAAAAAAATCTAATAATATAAATATTGTTACATTAAATTTTCTCCAAACTTCATTTTTGCAAAATTAATTTTAATTATGAGTTGTTTTTTTAGGCGTTTTTAAAGAGTTTTCTTTTTATGAATTTTTAAATCTTATATTTCTCTTCAAAATATGTTAGATTTAACTTTTAGATGAATTTGATTTAATGAACTCTTCATTATCTTGATTTGTTTAGAATATTTCTTAGTTTTACTTTCTCGGTTTAAAATATCATAATTCAATTTTGTAGTAATTGTGTTAAATATCTTTAGATTTTACTTATATTAACTTGAACTCATAGTTTCTTATAGATTGCTCAATTTGTTTTCTATACTCTTAAAATGTATCGTTGGAATTTGTTTTGCCTTTAAACCCTTCCCCTTCCCCTACCTTTTGTTTAACCGAATTATTGGCAATTAAAAAAAAATTATTAAAAGATCATATGTCATGGAATGAGAGGATAAAATTCATCGTTCCTAAATATATGCACCCAATTTTTTAAAAATTATATGGCATGGAGATGAGAGGATAAAATTCATCACTCCTAAACATATACATTTGGGATATTAAAAAAGAAGAAGAAATTTTTAAAAAATGGAAATGAGAGGATAAAATTCATCATTTCCTATTTTCAAAGTAACTTCTTCAATGCCAATTTTGCTCCATCTAGCCAAGTTTATTTGCTTATCCAAGATATTTTTGAGAGAGCATAGTTAATATTTTGTAGTTTTCTAAAAAGTTTCTCATGATTATAAAGTTTATATAATTTTAATCTTGGATTATTTTACTTAATTCAATGCAATTTTGTTTATGAAGATTTACTTAGAGAATTTTGAAACTGATATTTATTCTACTCATTTCAATATATGAATTACAAATTATTTCTAATAAATCTGAATTTTAATTTCTTGACTTAATTTGATATGAGTCTTATAAAAGTTGGAATACATAATTAGAAGTAAATCTTTTAGGAATGTCCTATAAATTCTTCTCATGCTTATAAATTAGTTTTGCTCTGGAATAGCAAAAGCTTAAGTGTGGGGGTATTTGATAGTACATTATTTATAGTTATTTTTATATAATATTTTAGTAGTAATTAATTAGTTTTTATATAATTTTAGTTTAATATATGCCTAATTCACTTTGTTTTGTGTTTTCAGGTAATCTGGGCTGCCAATAACAAATTCAAGCTCACTGCCATGTTTAGGGGAAAGAATGGAACAAGTCTGCAAAAATCTTCAGTACACGCCCTCGGTCACAGCCATGACCAAGGGCGTGACTTCACGTCACGGCCATGACTCAACCCAGCCATCTTCCAGCTGCCTGATCATGCCGCCAGCCCAATTTAGAATTACACGCCCTCGGTCACGGCCATGACCAAGGGAGTGACCTCAAGTCACGGCCATGACTCAACCTAGCCATCTTCCAGCTGCCAGAATACGCCACCACATCATTTCCAGCCTACACGCCCCAGGTCACGGGCATGACTCCATGTCACGGCCATGACCTAGGGGGTGACCCTTCGCGCAACTGCCAGAATAACTCCAGATCGCGCTGTTTCCAGACTCGGTCAAGTCACGCCCCCTGTCACGGGCGTGACTCCATGTCATGGCCATGACCTAGGGGGTGGCCCTTCCCACAACTGCCAGAATAACTTTAGATCGCGCCGTTTCCCGCCGTTTCTAGACTCGGTCAAGTCACGCCCTAGGTCACGGGGGTGACCGAGGCCGTGACCCATCGAGATGATCAATTTTGGTGGTTTCTCTTCCCCAACGTTCCCGGGCATTCAAGACGCAGTTACACAGCTTACACGCCCTTGGTCACGGGCGTGACCAAGGGCGTGACTCACCAATTTTCTGCCTATAAAAGTCAGCTTCTGCCAAAGTGATGGAAATGCAGTCCATGCTTAGATTGGGTCAATTTTAGAGTAGTTTTGCTGCATTTTCTTATTGTATTTTATTTGTGCAATTTTACTTTATGTTTTGCAATTTTAATTCGTAGTTTAAATTTCCATTTCCAGCAATTGTAATTCTCTTTTCATAGTTATAAAATGTTCTTTTTCTTTAATCATGAGTAGCTAATTTAATTACGTTTGATCGGATGAATTCTTAAGTAGTGGTATTTTGTAATCTCTTTTTCATAGTTTGGTTTTGGAAAACTAGGATTTATCTTTGAATTTAATTGCTTCGAATTTATATGTCGCGAATATGTTTCTCAATCTAAGATCTGTATGCTAGTGATCGAGAGATCCATGCGAACGAGGAGATCACTCAAAGATAAAAAGAGTTGTATGTATTCCTCGAGAGAGGGTGACACAAATCTTCCGGATTGGAATCAAATCCAATAGTGGGGCTCACCGCATAAAGCAAGCTTAGGGGTTTCGACTGGCCGAGGGGTCTTAATCGATCAACCTAAGGTTAGGTGGTAGTTCTCTCGAGAGAGACTCTACCATATTTTGGGAACCTCCACGGTCAAGTTTTTCCGAATCAATTTATGATGTTTACAAAATAGTTTACTTAAGAAGGATTCTCGATCAAATGTTTCCTTTCTTTTATTATTTCTTTTATAAAACCCTTTTAAATATTCTACCGATAAAATAATAATAATTTACATGAGTAAGATTACTCGACAGGTGATGACTAGTTTAGTCATCATATTTTTGGGTTATTTTAGCATTGGATTTTCTTAATCTTAGTATTATATTATTAAGTATTTTTATCTTTATTTTTACTTTTATTTATTCCTAAGTTTTATTATGTGTGTTATGTTTTGATATAGTTTATTATGTTTTAATTTTCATAATTATCAAAACTAATTTTTATTTTATTTTTGAAGGCTCATTGAATCAAAATCAAGCCCAAGACATGAAGCAGCCCACTTTGGTGCAACGTGAGCCATGCACAGTAGCCCAAACAATTTGCCATGCAGCAGTCTTCATCAAGTCCATACCTGAGCCCTCCTTTCATTACATGTGCAGCCCGATCCACTATGTTGTTGTCCAGCCCGTGCCATCCACACCAAGCAGCAGCTCGCCACTTTGATCCAATCCCTGCAGCAGACCGAGCCCAAGCTTTGAAGCAGCTCCTCCTCTACCAGCCAGCCCGCCACCTTTGCATTACTCCACATGCATGCATTTCCAATGCCTTGGCCGACTCCCCCTCTCTCTCGCCTCCTCTTTACTTCACATTCACCCCCTTTTTCCTCTCTCTCTCTCCTCTTTCAACACTCATCCATCCCCCCTCTTTATTTTAATTTTCTATTTTTATTTGTCTTAAATATCATTCATGCATGAGACCCCCTCTCTCTCCTCTCCTCTCTCTCTTCCCATTTATTCCATGCATGCATCTCTCCCTTTGTCTTCCTCCATCTAGAACTTTACCCCTCTCCTATAAATAGAGCCCTTGTCTCAATCATTGGAAGGGGTTGGAGAGTGGAATGCAAAAGAGAGTTCTAGTCTAAGTCTTGAGAGTTCTTTTTGTTATTGTTATTTTTGAATCATTGTACTTTTTTTAGTAGTTTAATATTGTCTTTTTAATATTGTTGTGTACCTCTTTCCTTTATCATCAATGAAAATGTTTTCTTTCTTGATTATTGTTGTTCCCTTTCCTAATATGCGTAGCTAATTTTCTTTAGCGTTCGATCACGATGATCCATGAATTGAGATGAGAATATTTTTTATGTCTTAGTTTTGCTTTTGTTTAAATTATTCTCGATCCTTCTTTGAAATATTTTGCGTCGACTCCGTATTTCCGGTATACGGTAGTAGGCCCTTGATCTCATTTCATAGTAGTCGAGAGACTCATTGATTTGAAAGATCGCTCAAAGAAGGAAGGAGTTGCACGCACCCCTAGAGATAGGATGACGTAAATCCTCCGGATTGGAGTCAAATCCAATAGTGTGGTTCACTTCGATAATGCGACTTTAGACCTGTTTGATTTGCGAAGAGATTCCGATTAAACCGTCTTTAAGTTAGGAGATTTAGTGCTCTAGCGAGACTATCTCTCATTTTCGGAACCGTCACGGTCGAGAATTATTTTGCAATCGTAGAACTAAATTTTATTTCTCTCTCGTCTCTTTTCATGGTGATTCTTTGATCAAACGCTAGTTTTCTCTTCTGAATTTCCGTTTAAGTAATCTCGTAGTTTAATTTAGAAATTCTCAAAATCATCCAACAATCGTACGGTAGGATAATAGTTGGAAGCGTGAGTAGTAATACTTGATAGCCCCGTGTTTTAAATACGACCTTGGTACTACAATTCGATAGGTACGCTTGCCTCTTCGGGTTGATAGTCAATCTTAATCACCAAGTTTTTGGCGCCGTTGCTCTGCCTGTATGGATACAGGTCCAGACATTTTATAATGGGCTAAATCAAGCAACCAAGCAAATGATAGATGCCGCATCCAGTGGTTCTTTGAACCGAAAATCTTCGGAGGGCGCTCTTGAGCTTATCGAGGATATGGCGATGAACACCTATCAGTGGAATACGCCTAGGTCTCTCCCAAATAAACCTGCAGGTATGCACGAAGTGGACTCTGTATCCCAACTGGCGCTTCAAGTAGAGATGCTGAACAAGAAAGTAACGGAGATGACTGCTGCCTCCGCCATTCAGGTACATGAACATGCAAATGTTGCTGCTGCCGAGCAGGTGGATTATCTAGGGAACATGCCCAGGCCTACTCAAAACAATTTTAATAATTTTTCTGCTTTTTCTGCTCCTCCTGGTTTTAATGCTGCGTCTAATTCATATCACCCTGGATGGCGTAACCATCCTAATTTTTCGTGGAGTAATCCTGCAAACGCCGCACGTCCGCCACATGATTTCCCTCCACCACCACAACAAAATCAAAATCAAAATTTTCCAAAACCTCCATCTTTGGAGGAAATGCTTTCGAAATATATAAATTCGAACGAGGCGACCATTAGAAATTTAACAGGATCAATAAAAAATCTCGAAACCACGGTCGGCCAACTAGCTAAGGCCATCTACGAGAGACCACCTGGGACTCTTCCCTTAAATACTGAGCCAAACCCAAGGGAACACGCGAAAGCGATCACTCTTTGGAGCGGCAAAGTAGTCCACGAGCCCACCACCAGGGAAGAGCCCGAGGTTTTTGCCTCTCCTGCTGCTGAACAAATCATCATTAAAGAAACTGATTTTGAAAAAGAAAAAGAAGAAGTTGTTTTTGAAAAAGAAAAAGATCATTTTCAAAGTGCTGCTCTTGATTCTACAAAAGATTTTCCACCACCTCCCTACCCCGCTAATCTTAGGAAGGATAAGTTAGATGATCAATACCAACGCTTTCTCGAAATTTTTAAACAAATCCACATAAATTTGTCGTTTCATGAAGCGATAAGTCAAATGCCGAAGTATGCGAAGTATCTTAAGGACTTGTTAACGAACAAAAGGAAATTAGAAAATTTATGCCAAGTAACGTTGAACGAAGAGTGCTCGGCGGTCATAAAAAATTCAAATCTTCCGAAAAAGATAAACGATCCGGGTAGTTTTTTTATTCCTTGCGTTTTTGGAAATCTGTTCATGAAACACGCGTTAGCGGATTTAGGTGCGAGCATCAACTTGATGCCATTTTCTTTATTTAAGAAGCTAGGATTGGGCACTCTCAGCCCTACGCGTATGAGTATTCAGTTAGCCGATAGATCAATTAAATATCCGTTAGGTATCGTTGAAGACGTGTTAGTGAAGGTCGACAAATTCATCTTCCCGGTGGATTTTGTCATTCTTGATATTGAGGAGGACGTCGACGTCCCTCTTATCCTTGGTCGTCCCTTCTTAGCACCTCTCGAGCGGTCATCGATGTAAGTAACGGGAAACTTCTTCTTCAGGTAGGAGATTATGAGGTCGCGTTTTCTATTAACGAATCCATGAAAAACTCTTTAAAAAATGACGACTCGTGTTTTTTCGTAGATGAGATAATTGACGATTCTCCTTTTCTTCTTTCAAATATTTCTGCAAATGAATTTTCTGCGTCCTTTTCTGATAATTCTCCAACTAATTTTGAAGACACGGTTATGTCCGTGCAAACAAATTTTGAAAATCCACCAATTTTTCGACAAAAAAATTTTGAAAATCTCGTTTTTGAAAAAGAAAAAGTTTTAAAAAATTCTTATGACGAACCACCCACTCTTGAACTCAAACCACTCCCCGAACATCTTAAGTACGCTTTTTTGGAGAACAATTCTAAATTGCTCGTTATAATCTCGGCGTTTCTTTCTCAATCTGAGAACGATCAACTGATCGAAGTGCTACAAAAGCATCGCCGAGCTATAGCGTGGCATCAGATATTTCTGGCATAAGGGGTTCTTTTTGCACCCACAAAAATTTCGTTGAAAATAATTCTAAAACTGTAATCCAACCTCAACGTCGTCTTAATCCGAATATGAAAGAGGTCGTGAAAGGAGAGGTTCTTAAGTTGTTAGATGCGGGGATAATTTATCCAATTTCTGATAGTAAGTGGGTTAGTCCAGTTCAGGTAGTGCCTAAAAAGGGTGGTATCACAGTAGTAGCGAACGAGAATAACGATTTAATCCCAACTAGGACGGTAACGGGATGGAGGATGTGCATCGATTACCGCAAGCTAAATGATGCCACTCGTAAAGATCACTTCCCCCTTCCTTTTATCGATCAAATTTTGGAGCGCTTATCTGGGCATAGTTTTTATTGTTTTCTCGACGGTCTTTCGGGATATTTCCAAATCCCTATCGCACCCGAGGATCAAGAGAAAACAACATTCACTTGCCCCTTCGGAACTTTCGCCTACCGTAGGATGTCTTTCGGTTTATGCAACGCACCAGCTACCTTTCAGCGGTGCATGCTCGCTATTTTCGATAAATATGTAGAAAATATTATGGAAGTATTTATGGACGACTTCTCAGTTTTTGGCGACTCTTTTAAATTATGCTTAGAAAATTTAGGAAAAGTTTTACAACGCTGAGAAGAAACAAATTTAGTTTTAAATTGGGAAAAGTGCCATTTTATGGTACGTGAAGGCTTAGTTCTTGGCCACAAAATTTCCGCTAAGGGAATTGAAGTGGATAAGGAAAAAATTGAAGTAATTGAAAAGCTACCGCCTCCTACAAACATCAAAGCGATTAGAAGTTTTCTAGGACATGCGGGTTTTTATCGAAGATTCATTAAGGACTTTTCAAAAATTACTAAGCCTCTCACCCACCTTCTCGAGAAAGACACTCCCTTTATTTTTGACAATTCTTGTTTAGCGGCGTTCGACTTAATAAAAACTAAACTTATAAATGCTCCAATTATGATTGCCCCAGTTTGGGATTTACCCTTTGAAATTATGTGCGACGCGAGTAGTTTTGCGGTCGGAGCGGTGCTAGGACAACGTATAGCTAAGAATTTTCATCCGATCTATTATGCTAGCAAAACTCTTAATCCAGCGCAAGAAAATTACACCACAACTGAAAAGGAACTCTTAGCTGTCATTTTTGCTTTTGATAAATTCCGACCGTACATTACTCTTTCTAAGGTTATCGTTTTTACGGATCATTCCGCTTTGAAGTACCTCCTTTCTAAACCGGACGCCAAGCCGCGTCTTATACGCTGGATCCTCTTACTTCAAGAATTTGACTTGGAGATCCGGGATAAGAAAGGAGTGGAAAATTTAGCGGCTGATCACCTTTCACGCCTAGAAAATTCTGAAATTGATATTTTTGATGAAGATCTTCTTATTGATTCTTTCCCGGATGAACAACTTCTAAACGTTTCTTCTTCTACCCCCTGGTTTGCCGATTTGGCCAATTATCTAGTGGCTCGCGTCCTCCCAAAAGAATACTCCTCTCAACAAAAGAAGAAATTCTTTTCGGAGTTGAAGTATTATTTTTGGGAGGACCCATTTCTATTTCGCATTTGTGCAGACCAGGTGGTGAGAAGATGTGTTTCCCGGGAAGAAGGCCACAAAATTTTAAAGCATGTTCATGAAGGACCGACTGGCGGGCACTTTCAAGCAAACCGCACCGCACACAAAGTGCTTAGTGCTGGCTTTTATTGGCCAAGCATAATTAAAGATGCACAAATCTTTGTGGGAGGATGTGATCGGTGCCAGCGGACCGGAAACATCTCAAATAAAAATGAAATGGAACAATACTTTCTCGAATGCGAAGTTTTTGATTTATGGGGCATAGACTTTGTAGGCCCATTTCCCTCTAGTTTAGGAAATAAATATATTTTAGTTGCCGTCGATTATGTCTCTAGATGGGCGGAGGCCCAAGCTCTTCCAAGTAATGATGCCCGCGTTGTGATTTCATTTCTAAAAAAATTGTTTTCTCGTTTTGGTTTCCCTCGAGCGATCGTTAGTGATAGGGGAAGTCATTTTTGCAACGCCCAACTCGCAAAAGTTTTAACTAAGTACGGAGTTACGCATAAATTATCCACCGCATATCACCCCCAAACTAACGGTCAGGTCGAGGTAGTCAATCGCAAAATTAAAAGAATTTTAGAAAAAACCGTTTCTATATCTCGCAAAGATTGGTCGTTAAAGTTAGATGATGCTCTTTGGGCCTATCGGACAGCGTACAAAACCGCTATCGGTTGTACTCCTTTCCGATTGGTCTATGGAAAATCGTGTCATCTTCCGGTAGAAGTAGGACATCGTGCGTACTGGGCGTTAAAATTTTTTAATTTCGATCCGCACTCGGTCGGTGAGCATAGGAAAAATCAGTTAAATGAACTCGACGAGTGGCGAGCGTACGCGTATGAAAACAATAAAATTTATAAAGAACGCACAAAATATTATCACGATAAGAACCTTCGCCACCCTAAAACTTTTAAACCAGGCGATCAGGTTCTGCTTTTTAATTCGCGTTTACGTCTGTTTCCGGGAAAGCTCAAATCTCGATGGTCTGGACCGTTTGTTGTCAAGCAGGTTTTTCCATACGGCACTGTGTTAATCTCGCGCCCGGATAAGGGTGACTTTAAAGTGAATGGACATCGTTTAAAGCTTTATTTTTCTAATGATGTGATATCTCCTGAAAAGGAGCAACTGCTATTTATTTCATGATTGTTTGGAACTATATTTTTATTTTGGAACTTTTTATTATGGACACTATTATCTTTAAACTTTTATTATTATTATTCGAACATTATGTTATGTAACATTATCAACAATCATGGGGTCTTGCCCAAGTTCTTTTTCTGTATTTTTTCTGTATTTTGTTCTTCCTCCCGATGGACCAACTGCTACAAGTTCGTGATTGCTGCTCCAACATTGTTGATATCAAGATGGATCAAGTCAATTCTGCTGATGATCAAGTGAAGTAAAAATGTAGGCATGGGGGAGCGACATCCGCATTCGGCCTCACAATCCCGGGGAAGTCCTGCTCTTTTTATCTACTTTATTTTAATGCATCTTCTATTTCTTCCTCTCTCTCTCTCTTTCTTTTCTTTTCATTGAGGGCAATGAAAATTTTTAAGCTTGGGGGAGGGTTTCCTCTTTCTCTTTCTTTTGTTTTCTTTTTCTTTAAAAAAAACAAAAAATTGAAAAAAAAATCTATTATGGTTATATTAGAAGTACTATTTTTCTCTTTCTCTTTAGCTATATTCCAAATAAAAAAAATAGAAAAATTCAAAACCAAAAAAAAAATCAAAAATACAAAAAAAAAGTCTAAAAATCTATTTGAAAATCAAAATCAAAAATTATTTTCTATCTTTCTTTTTATGTTTCTTCTAGTAATGTGTATGCCCATGCGATTCTTTTGTCCTAGGTAGAATTTTTTTGAATAGGTTTTCTAAATTTATTATTCTAGCATAGTTTAGTTTTACTATTTCTAATTCTTAAATGTAGACATCAGTCTTTTAGGATTTTAAGTAAACAAATTGTAGTTTTTCTTTTTATTCGGTGTTATTACGTAGGAACGGTTGCTAAGTAGCATTATCATTTTTTCACTTGCGAGGTAGTCTTTCTTGGTGTCTAGAACTTGCCGCTAGCTATTCTCGAAGCATGTGCGTCGTTTTGTTTTCACGAACTTTAGAAATGATTTAGGCCACCCTTTGATCCGTTTGAGCCTTGTTGCCCACCTTAATATTTCACCATTGCAAAAACCATTTTGGGCCTTTTCCTTTTTCTTTGTTTAGCTCCACCTTTCATTTTTCACCAAAGCCAAAATGCCCAACCTTTTATCACACTAAACTTTGAGCTTTATTTTTCATTATTGTGATGGGTTGTACTTTTAAAAAAAATGAAAAGGAAAACTGTTTGCCTACATTTGGAGCTCTCCTATTAAAGAAAAAATCATCGTAAAAAAAAAGCGAAAAATCAAAAAAAACAAAAAAATGAAGTGATTTTTGGCCAATTAAACAAAAAAAATGTATGGCCTAGTTTTCTTTAGTTTGAATTGGAGAAAAGGATGTACTTGTCCTTTCTCATTTTTTTTGTGTTTCATGTTTATTAAAGCTCACCCTTGGTTTAGTGTGATTTTAACCGTCATTTTTATCTTTGAAATCCAATTCCTAAGCATTTACCTAAACCAAATCATTACGCCTAATGAAGTCCTATTAATCTTTAGAACGTGATACAAATTTGCGTAGTGGAGAGAATGCGAAAAGACAAGCCTATGGCCACCATCATTGATGGATTTCTTTGGAGGTTATCTTGAGGTGATTTAGGGGTAGTCGTTATTTTAGCAACCTAGTAATTCGTCTAATGCACCGTTTACTTAGAAATTCTATTTTTGTTTTTGTTTTTCTTATTTTCCTAAACTTTTGGATGTCTTGTTTTAGGGATTTAGAAATGTGTAGCTCTTCTTTATGTTTTAATAATATTTTTAGGTTTCCTTTTTCAAGTTTTCTATTTTGGACATCTCACCTCACTAGTTGCTAGCATAGAAAATTAGGATAGTTTAATTTTTCATGTTTTGGTTTTCTTAACTATGAAACAAAAAGAAAAAAAAATTATTTTCCTTTATTTTGTAGCCCCTCTATTTTCATTTCTTTTTGCTTGAGGACAAGCAAACCTTTAAGCATGGGGGATTTGATGACTAGTTTAGTCATCATATTTTTGGGTTATTTTAGCATTGGATTTTCTTAATTTTAGTATTATATTATTAAGTATTTTTATCTTTATTTTTACTTTTATTTATTCCTAAGTTTTATTATGTGTGTTATGTTTTAATATAGTTTATTATGTTTTAATTTTCATAATTATCAAAACTAATGTTTTATTTTATTTTTGAAGGCTCATTGAATCAAAATCAAGCCCAAGACATGAAGCAGCCCACTTTGGTGCAACGTGAGCCATGCACAGTAGCCCAAACAATTTGCCATGCAGCAGTCTTCATCAAGTCCATACCCGAGCCCTCCTTTCATTACATGTGCAGCCCGATCCACTATGTTGTTGTCCAGCCCGTGCCATCCACACCAAGCAGCAGCTCGCCACTTTGATCCAATCCCTGCAGCAGACCGAGCCCAAGCTTTAAAGCAGCTCCTCCTCTACCAGCCAGCCCGCCACCTTTGCATTACTCCCCATGCATGCATTTCCAATGCCTTGGCCGACTCCCCCTCTCTCTCCCCTCCTATTTACTTCACATTCACCCCCTTTTTCCTCTCTCTCTCCTCTTTCAACACTCATCCATCCCCCCTCTTTTATTTTAATTTTCTATTTTTATTTTTCTTAAATATCATTCATGCATGAGACCCCCTCTCTCTCCTCTCCTCTCTCTCTTCCCATTTATTCCATGCATGCATCTCTCCCTTTGTCTTCCTCCATCTAGAACTTTCCCCCTCTCCTATAAATAGAGCCCTTGTCTCAAGCATTGGAAGGGGTTGGAGAGTGGAATGCAAAAGAGAGTTCTAGTCTAAGTCTTGAGAGTTCTTTTTGTTATTGTTATTTTTGAATCATTGTACTTTTTTAGTAGTTTAATATTGTCTTTTTAATATTGTTGTGTACCTCTTTCCTTTATCATCAATGAAAATGTTTTCTTTCTTGATTATTGTTGTTCCCTTTCCTAATATGCGTAGCTAATTTTCTTTAGCGTTCAATCACGATGATCCATGAATTGAGATGAGAATATTTTTTATGTCTTAGTTTTGCTTTTGTTTAAATTATTCTCGATCCTTCTTTGAAATATTTTGCGTCGACTCCGTATTTCCGGTATACGGTAGTAGGCCCTTGATCTCATTTCATAGTAGTCGAGAGACTCATTGATTTGAAAGATCGCTCAAAGAAGGAAATTGCACGCACCCCTAGAGATAGGATGACGTAAATCCTCCGGATTGGAGTCAAATCCAATAGTACGGTTCACTTCGATAATGCGACTTTAGACCTGTTTGATTTGCGAAGAGATTTCGATTAAACCGTCTTTAAGTTAGGAGATTTAGTGCTCTAGCGAGACTATCTCTCATTTTCGGAACCGTCACGGTCGAGAATTATTTTGCAATCGTAGAACTAAATTTTATTTCTCTCTCGTCTCTTTTCATGGTGATTCTTTGATCGAACGCTAGTTTTCTCTTCTGAATTTTCGTTTAAGTAATCTCGTAGTTTAATTTAGAAATTCTCAAAATCACCCAACAATTGTACAGTAGGATAATAGTTGGAAGCGTGAGTAGTAATACTTGATAGCCCCGTGTTTTAAATACGACCTTGGTACTACAATTCGATAGGTATGCTTGCCTCTTCGGGTTGATAGTTAATCTTAATCACCAACAGGCCTCGTGCAAATACGACATCCTTCCTATACTATATTTTCGATAGGTACACTTGCCTACATCGGGATGTTAGTTGGAATTATTTCTAAAACTACATAAATTTCCTTATCAACATGGCGAGACACGATTCATAAGAATCACAAAGGAGAGAAACACAAGACACAAAAAACAAGCCACCGGCGAACTGCCAAGGCAGAGACCGCCAAACCGCTCGAACAGGCAAGCCGCATAGCTATCCCTGAGACCGCACGAACAGAGCAGGATTGATGACCTTGAACTGCCAGACCGCAACCATAGACCACTCGACTTGCTGCTTTATTCAACTGCTGAAAGAAAACCTGTTCGCACTTCGAGACTGCCTGACCGCAAGGTCGCCTTGTCACAGAAGCTTCAGCGAACAGAGAACAGAACTGCACAAGCCGTCGCCTAACCGCGAACTGAGATCGCCTGATTGCCAAGTTCACCGCGAACAACTCAAGGACTAAACCGCAGATCGCCCAGAAGAAGTCCACTGGCGAACTGGTTATTCACAACTGGGAAATTACCAAGCAAGGAGACCGCACCCTGCTAGTCGCAAACCTGCGAACACAACAAACGGTCAAGACACTTCCAGAGACCGCGCGGCCTTAATGTGAGACCGACACAAACAACCCGAGTTGTAGTTCTTACAGTTCTCACTGCTAATGATGGGCCCTGCACCCCTATTTATAGGTAAGTTGATGGATGTCGTCACCGCCCAAAATGAGATACACAAACCGCCCATCAGGTCGCGAGCGGTCTCACAAGACAGACAGACCGACCTCAGTATGGCCATCAGTTTCTTTATTAAACCGCGCGGTTACAACCAAACCGCCCGGTCACTGCAAGAAGGCAAACCTACATGAACATCTGGCCGACTTAGAACAAGTCGCCAGAACAACCTGCGCAAGCCGCCCGAACACCTGCGGTTTCCCAGAACAGACCGACCAGAACATCAGCGCAGACCGCGCAGTCTTTGCGGTCTCTTTTCCGCAGACCGCCCAGACCCCTTCCACTTCTACTTCAAAAATTTAACAGTTTTTCTGTCCTTTTTTAATTCTTCATTCTATTTGAGGCAATTAAGGAGACGTTGGAGAATGGTCTTCAGTGTTGTGTGCCATGAGAGACGGTCCAAAAATGACAGTTGAAAAGATTTTCTTTTCAGACTGTATTCGACGTAGCGTCGAGTTCTCTTCCTCTCTTATCGACGCACCTTCGAGTCCTTGTAAGAGCAGCTTCGAATTCATCCTTGCTCTGATTGAACTCTGCTAGTCGACGTTGCGACGATATCTTATCGACGTAACCGTCGAGTTGAGGACATGGCTCTGAACTTCATTATCTGCGTCGGGATGAAGTCGACGTTGCGTCGACTTTAGATGGCTTCGACCGATACTTCCTTCTGTGTTGAGTTGAAGTAGAAGCTGCGTCGACTTCTCAATGTACTTCGACAGGTCCATGGTCTCTACGTCGATATTTATTCGACGTAACGTCGACTTGAATTACTTCGACAGACGAAGGGTTGAACCACTTGGACTTCTAGTCAGAGTAGCGTCGACATAAACTCGATGTTGCGTCGATTTCAATTCGACGCAAATGTTAACTTTGTCCAAATTGTGCTTCTCTTGATATGGTCTTGACACCCTAGGTTGAGTGTGACATCCTAAGACATCTAATGACCAGATTACCCTCACTATAGAATGGGTAATACAACCTAAGAGATAAAATCACTTTTTATGATATTTGTTAAGTTAAATCAAAGGAATTTTTCCCAACAGTTTTCACTTAGCCAAGGAAAGTCTGGTGGACCGGCCAGCAAGAGTACGCAGGCGCTCCGCGGTTGTGTTCTTCGCGTTGAGGCGTACAAATGTCTAGGTTAGGTAGTGCGAATACCAACCTAGAGGTGGACGAGGCCCAACCCACCGTTTCTGTCTGCCACTACAGGAGTATCCGAGGAGTTTTGCTAGCTCCGAAAAGGGGGAACTAAAGGTCTGTGCGCATAGAGTCGGGTACGTGAGTTGCACTTGTATGAACATATCATTAATCAGCATAACACTGCATGTCATAGCATAAGCATTGCATTTCAACCCCTACCCCTATCGTATAAATTGGTATGGGACTTTTTATACGATAGGCCTTGCTAAACGCCCCGTTGGTCTATAAGTCTGTATGGGCATTCCTATAAATAAAGGCTACTTTTCTATTCTGTACTTGTCTTTACTTTCCTATATTTACTTGTTCTTTACCCTTCTTTATTTACTGCTTCAATTATATATATACACCTGTGTAGTGGTAGATATTCCTGTTGCTAGGCCATATCATCTGTTTGATACATACCCCTTGCTGTCCTCCGCTTCGTCCCACCCGTACGGTGCTTAGGAGCCATTGGGGAGGGATGAGGAAATGAGGCTTAGTCTTTTTGACTAATGGTCGGTGAACCATATCATTTTAGGGGATCGAGGAGACACAACACCACCAGAGGCCGGTATAGATGGATGCGGGCCAATCTAGCACAGGAGCACCAGTCTCTGGATCAGTGAGTGATTATTGATAGTTTACTTCTGCAAGAGATTTTGTAATGAGGATATGATGTATTGGGCAAGGGCCTTTTTTATTATTACCCTTTTATTTAGTTATTATCTGTGGACATCTATCTTCATGATTATATATTATGTGATGTGGACTTAGACTTATTTTTGGTTCATTTGTACTTTTCTTCTGCTGTGATCGATATTGCCGACAGGATCGATGTTTTGTAATGGCGACCTTCCCGAGTGTTGGTGTCACCGCAAAGCGGCGGTTCTGGGCATAAGACCCCATTTTGTAGCAAAAAAAAGGGGTCTTGCATTAAAGAAGACACTCACACAAATTAGGTTGCCATTGTCGGTAAGAGTGCAAGAGGAGGAGGAACCCGTCTGCTAACCGTGGGAACCCTCCAGTTCAGCGTCGCAACTTCAGGGTCATTGTGGGAAGCCGCAACTTCAGCGTCACAACCACTACCTGGTACACCGGGCTGAGGAGGAAGGGGGGACACGACTGCGAGGGGGAGAGGGGGATGAAGATGGAACCGTTCCGACGGAAGGAGAGCGCGTTTAAAAAAGGGAATTGTTATTGGTACCCCATAAATGGCTATTTGTAACCCATAAATATTTGTACCCAACACATGATATTAATTTGTACTCATATATGATAAGCATACCCATACATGATAATCTTAAGATTTTTTTTTGATGTCATATACCCAAATAATATAGGACTTTAACAACATGTATAAATAACATCCACTTAGAAAATTTTTGTCAACCAAAAATAACATCTTCTTAGATTATTTTTGCATGCCTTAATCATAACGCAATACTTCAGATCTGGAACTCGCGAAGCCGCCGGGAGGTTTGGAGATCGCGACGCCTGCGAGCGGAAGCGGAATGGGGGCGAGCGACGCCAGGCTGCGAGCAGGCATGGTTCTGTTCTCGGGGTCTAGATGCCTTCCGCCATCGGGAGGTCTGGAGATCACGACGGACTATGACCGAGGAGAGGGACGACATGTTGTGAGCGAAGAGATGGACGCCAGAGATCGACTGCGAGCGAAGAGAGGGGCGAGGGTTCCGTTCTCGGGGTCGGGTGCGGTTGAGAGAAATTAAGGTTTGGGTACAAATATCAAAATAGTTTTACAAATAAAAAAGCTAAAATTTATAACTTTATGGGTGTGAATATCCAAAAACGGGGTACCAATAACAATTCCCTTCAAAAAATTAGGGCCCTGTTTGGGACAGCTCTGGCGGATTGAGAAGTGATTTTTCAACCGCCAGAGCTGTTTTTTAGGTGTTTGGAAGAGCTCTTCTACACTGCTCTTTGGGGGAGCACTTATTTAAAATAGCTATCCTAAGCAGTGAATTGAGAAGCTCGCTCGGATCCACTTCCGCGGTTTAGGGATCGCTCCCCGCAAACAGCTCTTTCCCGATTCCGCCCCCGACCTCTCGTTCCCGTCGCGATTCCGCGCAGATCCTTCGACCTCCATACCGATCCCGCCCGTCTGGTGCTCCTTCTTCCTCCGGCGAGGTGCTCCTTCCTTCTCCGTCCGTCTCTCCTCCCTCCGGCGAGCCCTATTCCGCCCAGATCTCGATTTTAATTGCACAAAGTTCCAATTTTCAGCTTTCTGTTTGGAGTCCAAGGCTCAAGCTTGCAGATCCCACCCCCTGCTGTTGTTCTCCTCTCCCCTTCTGCTGTTCTGGAGTTCCACAGTTGCAAAACATTTGTGTGATCGACAGTTCCAGTGCAGATATTCGGGATCGTGATTTCAGCTCTGTTGTTTGGGGCCTTCCTTGAACGTCAGCTTCTGTGCAGCCACCAGATCTTGTTTGTGTGTTGAGGACCTTGAGGTAATACTTCCACCTTCCCCTACCCTCTCCATTCCAGATCTTGGTTCCCTATGTTTGGATTCTTTGTTTGGATTTTGTTGGTTTCTCAAAATAGTTTACCCGATCTTAATAACATTTGGCAAGGTTGATAATGATACCCTACCTCTCCATTCCAGATCTTGTTTGCTTAATAGGTTAACATGGTCCAATTTTTTTTTAGGTTCAAAATTTGAAATGTATGTATATATGTGTGTGTGTGTGGGGGGGGGGGGGGGGGGTGAATATGTATGCTTGTATATATATGTGTGTGTGTGTATGTTTGAATGTGTATTTTGTATGTATATATATGCGTTTGTGTGTGTATGTATATATGTGTGTGTGTGGGTGAATATGTATGCTTGCATATGTGTGTGTGTGTGTGCATATATGAATGTGTATTTTGTATGTATATGTGTTTGTGTGTGTATGTATATATATATATATGTGTGTGTGTGTGTGTGTGTGTGTGTGTGTGTGTGAATATGTATGCTTGTATGTGTGTGTGTGTGTGTATGTTTGAATGTGTATTTTGTATGTATATATGTGTTTATGTGTGTATGTATATATGTGTGTGTGTGGGTGAATATGTATGCTTGCATATGTGTGTGTGTGTGCATATATGAATGTGTATTTTGTATGTATATATGTGTTTGTGTGTGTATGTATATATGTGTGTGGGGGGGGGGGGGGGGGGGGGGGTGAATATATATGCTTGTATATATGTGTGTGTGTGTGTGTGTGTGTGTGTGTGTGTTTGAATGTGTATTTTGTATGTATATATGTGTTTGCGTGTGTATGTATATATGTGTGTGTGGGGGTGAATATGTATGCTTGCATATGTGTGTGTGTGTGTGTGTGCATATATGAATGTGTATTTTGTATGTATATATGTGTTTGTGTGTGTATGTATATATGTGTGTGTGGGGGTGAATATGTATGCTTGCATATATATATATATGTGTGTGTGTGTGTGTGTGTATGTTTGAATGTGTATTTTGTATGTATATATGTGTTTGTGTGTGTATGTATATATATGTGTGCGTGTGTGTGTGAATATGTATGCTTGCATATGTGTGTGTGTGTGCATATATGAATGTGTAGCACATTTCTGACGAAGAAGACAATGCAGTAGAAAACTTGGAGGTGCAACGACTTGATTCATTAACCAATATTGACAATACCTCCACCTCCACTAGTAAATGAAGAAGAATGGAAAAGAATAAAGGAGTCCTATATGAGTGAGTTACGTGCATCTGTACTAGCGGAGAAGCCACCACCAATTGTCACAATCAAGGAGGCAGTGGACTTGATCAGCAAGATGCAAGAGATACGTGAAAATTTGAGTTTATATTACTTTGCTTTGAACCATATAGCTTTACTTTGCTTTTGAGGACATGATGCAATGATCGGGTCATTTTAGGCTGCTGTGCGATGTGTTTTGTGATAGGGTATGATTTTTTTATCATGTTACTATTTTATTAAAACTATTCTGTAATGAAATTTGGTTAAACATAATTCATGTACTGTTTTGTCATGTTTCTATTTTATTAAAGCAATTCTGTGATGTTTCCTTCTTAAACTATATTTATGTTTTTTTTGTCATATTTCTATTTCTGTTGTGATGTTTTTATCGTAAAATAAATTTCTTCCTGATTTGTGGTGTCTCTTTTAGGTAATGGAAGCACATGACTCGACCAGTGACGATTCCGAAAATTCGTCTTGCCTTTCTCCAAAAAGGGTACGGTATGTTGAATACTGTAATAAAGTTATCTCAACAATAGATGAGATAAATAATTGCATACGGGAGAAGAGACCATGCATGACGTCTACTCAAACAGGGGATAAATGGTTGAAAGAGTTGCTTGAAGGGCACCCAGATAGAATTCATGACGCTTTTAGAATGTCAAATCGAATATTTATTGACTTGCATAGAAAGCTAGAAAACGATCATGAATTACAAGGATCACAACGCACAACCTCAAGAGAAATCCTAGGAATTACATTGTACATCCTAGCACATGGAGTCTCTATTAGATTAACAAAAGAGCGCTTTCAACACTCAACTGAAATTATAAGCAGATTTTTTTCAAAAGGACTTAAATCATTATTCCTACTGTCAGTTGAGGTTATAAAACCAATTGATCGTCAATTTAGAGAAACACTTGCAGAAATAAGATATGATGCACGTTACATGCCATTCTTTAAGGACTGCGTTGGTGCAATTGACGGAACACATGTTGACGCGAGGATACCCGTTGATGATCAAGTTAGATATATTGGACGTCATGGCACAACAACGCAAAATGTGATGGCTGTTTGCGATTTCAATATGTGCTTCACATTTGCATTGGCTGGGTGGGAAGGATCTGCTCATGATAGTCGTATCTTTGCGCGGGCATTGTCAGACGATATGCTACATTTTCCGCATCCTCCTCAAGGTAATTTGTGTAATAAATGATCGTATATGCTTTAATCATTCGCTACAATATTATTACGTTTGACATAACAAGTAATTACAGGTAAATATTATTTAGTGGATGTTGGATATCCATTAAAGACGGGCTATTTAAAATCATATCCCGAAACAAGATATCATTTGACAGATTTTGCACGCGGGAGTCGCCCCGTCCATGACAGACATGAGCATTTCAATAAGGCACATTCATCTCTTCGAAGTGTGATAGAGCGGACGTTTGGAGTCTGAAAGAAAAAGTGGCAGATTCTTCAAAAAATGCCTCAGTATAATTTCAAGAAACAACGTTCAATTGTGTTAGCGACCATGACATTGCATAACTTCATTCGTAGACATCCATCTCGATGAGACCCAGAATTTAATGCTTACGATGCTGATGAATCATTCATACCACTAGAGGATGATGATCATACAACAGAGAATGATATGGAGACTAATATGTTTGATGGCGGGGGATCTGATTATATGTCTGCTGTACGAGATAGTATTGCTGAAGAAGTGTACAACACCCGCAGGTAAAATTTTAGATCATCTTTTTAACAAACTCTTGAAATCATATTAAACAAAAGTACGAGAAATAACAATTTTTTTTATTGTGCAGGTGACGAGGAATGATTGAATAAAGTGGAACGAACGCACCAGAGACCTACCATTTCATGTTATATTTGAGACCAATATTTATTTTTATTGATATGTTTTAATGTTTGAGAACAATATATATTAATATTTTTGTTTAAAAAAATACAGCTCTCAAAAAGCTGTTCTACCAAACAGTTTTAGGGTCTGTTTGGGACAGCTCTGGCGGATTGAGAAGTGATTTTTCAACCGCCAGAGCTGTTTTTAAGGTGTTTGGAAGAGCTCTTCTAAAGAGCTCTTTGAGGAGCACTTATTTTAAAATAGGTATCCGTGAAAAGCTGCCTCCTCCCCACGTCCGCGGTTTAGGTATCGCTCCCCGAAAAGAGCTCTTCCCGATTCCGCCCCCGACCTCCCCCGTTGCCGTCCAAATTTCGCGCAGTCGTTCGACCTTCTTCCCGATCCAGCCCGTCCGGTGCCTCCTCTTCCTCCGGCGAGGTGTCTGCTGCCTAGATCCGACTGCCGGTGCCTTCTCTTCCTCTCGTCCGTCTCTCCTCCCTCCGGCGAGCAGTTCTCTCCCCCCTGCTTTTGCGTTTTTCTTCCCGAATCCCTTCCTCTCCTGACTCGCCGAACCCTTTCTTCCTCGCAAAACTCCACGAAACCCTTTCTTCCTCCTCTCTGACGCTTCCACGACGCCAGACCCGCGCGCAACTCCGACGACCACTACTGGACTCGAAGAAAACCTGTGCCGACTCCCTCGCCGAGCTCCGACCAACCTCTATCCGTGCTCGTGCTCCGAACAACCCCTCTCCGTGATCCGACGACTTCCTAGCCTCCTCCAACCCTGTTGCAGACCTTGGGTAACTTCTTCTTCCTCTTTTCCCTGCTTGGATGCAGAAATTTTTGTGTGTAGACATCTATTGCAGTTTTTTTTTGTAAATTTGTTGAAATTTGTGCAGGAATTTTTTTATTGTGTACATATCTGTTGAAATTTATTATTGTGTAGATCTATAGTGTTAGTTGTTTTTTTTTGAATGAATACTTCAATCCGATTAGGCCCAAACAGCATTCATAACCGTAGTTTCCAACCATTGCGTTTATGCCCGCCACCACCGACCATTGTGCTCATGACTGCAACCACCACGCCAAACAGACCCTAAGTGAACCTAACACTCCATCTTAGTTTTATGAATGCCTAAGTTGAACTAGACGATGATTGCAAATATTATACTTCTATAGAAATGTGCAGGCGAGTTGTATATATTCAGGGCGATGATTGCAAATATTTTTGTTTAAAAAAATAGCTCTCAAAAAGCTGTTCTACCAAACAGTTTTATTTGAAAAAGCTCTGTTCAATCAGCGCTTATCCACAGACCATCCAAACAGCCTGCTGCTTTTCATAACAGCTCCTCAAAGAGCTCTGTTTAAAAAGCTCTTTCAATCAGCAGCTTCTCAATCCGCAGCTTCTCAATCCGCAGCAGCTCTCCCAAACAGACCCTTATTTGAAAGAGCTCTGTTCAATCAACGCTTATCCACAGACCATCCAAACAACCTGCAGCTTTTCAAAACAACTCCTCAAAGAGCTCTGTCTAAAGAGCTCTGTTCAATCAGCAGCTTCTCAATCCACAACAGCTCTCCCAAACAGACCCTAGGTCGCGAAAGGAGCGGGGAGATGGCCGTACCCGGTCCTATTTAAATGCGCACAACGTCAATATACTCAGAGCATATCCAAATTTTTTTCCTTTAACACCACCCATACTTTTTCCTAAAACACGCGTAGGCTTACATGATTTAGTGCCACTGCACTATTTGTAGAGCATAGCTTGCAGTTTAGCTTCACAATCGGCGGAACTCTCGCTCTGGCTCTCCCTCTCCCTCTCCCTCTCCCCGGAGGCTGCGGGCAAGAGGAAGCGTTCGGTCTGTAGACTTCGAAGAGGATTGAGAGGAAGTTTGATATTTTCTATGCATCAGAGAGGGAGGACGCATAACCACAGATCCAGGACTTTCTCAAGATCTAGACTCGCCATCGAGGGATCGTAGCCGCAGAGACGTCGTCTAGCTCCGAAGCTTGTTCAAATCTTATCCGGAAACAATGTCTGCTGTTAATGGTAGGATGGATCTCACGGATTTCTTCTTGGAATCTCTTTACTCGCGAACATCTCCTGTCACACCCAACATCTCCTTACCTAGATTCTTGATATTAATGTTTGGTCTTTTTGATGGGCAGGAGCCGAGGAGCGCCGGGAACAGAAAAACTACTGGATGGAGCACTCGCAAGACCTGACGGTCGAGGCGATGATGCTTGACTCTCATGCATCTGACCTTGACAAGGAGGAGAGGCCCGAGGTACTCCTGCTTTTTTTTACAGTGAAGCCTTTTTTTCTTCCAATCTTTGCTACTGATTGTTCAAAGCGTGTGAATTTTGTCTGCTGCTCTCCGTGATTAAATACGTGCACCTCATATTCGACATTATCTATTTCTTTACTTACTTTGCGATCAAGCAAAATGTGAGTTTATTTTCCCTTGCTTTTAACCTTTTGGATATTGACAGTTGATGCCATTAGTTTCTGTGTCGTAAGTAATAACCTAAGATAAAAGATCAACCCAAGTGAAAATGACTAAGGGAGAAGAAAAACAGAAGGAGAAGGGGAGAGAGCTAGAAACTAAGACTTGACTTAATAGTCATTTTTCTTATCCTCTCTATTACATTTAAGGGTCGATTTATAAGCTCTTTATATTCTACGGTTGGTTCTCATTGTTCATCTAATGCATAACGGAATATGAGAACCCATTCCAAGAAACTATGTGAAATCAGTAAATCAAGAAAAAAATGAGTTTATACTAGCGACAAATCAGATTTCGTGGAGATTATTTGAGAACCAAATGCAGAACGAAATTCACGTCTCTATTGGTATCCACACGAACGCCATAAACACCACGCAGGACGTCCAACGGTCTCGGGGGTAGGAAAATGATCGCCCTTCTCTGCAACGTAATAGTAGTTTTGTTTTCCTGCAGTGAATCATCTCTGTTCCTCTCTTCGCAAAACGATTTCCGTCTAACAAATAATCTCACCTGCTTCAGTCCCTCAAACAACCATAATAGTATTAGGGTGAGATGAGAGAGATTTCAAAAATCTCTTAAGAGTGAAAGTTATGATAATGAGATGACCGCTTTTCAGTTCAAAATGACAAATAGGAAAAATGGTCAATTCTTGAATTCAGGCGAACTCGATGTACGCCAATTTCTCAAATTGACGTACGTCGATTAGAGAAGTTGAATTCTAGTCGACGGTTCTGATTTTTATCCATATTTAATTAATTCTCAATTAATTAGACATCATAAATTCACATTTTTGGGCTTGGTTTTTTATTTATATTTAATATTACCATGTATGTTCATATTACATTAGCAGTAAGACTAATCCCTTGATCACTTCTAGATCACAAATTCCAACGTCTACTACATGTTATTATCAGATCTAATGTTTTACATTCTTTTCTCCTTCAAAAATGATGCCCTCATTGCTTGATCTCTAGTCTTTGAAATGAATGGGGTTATCTTTGCACTTGCTACTACAGGCCTGCAACATGACTATTTCTGTTTCATATGCTAAAATTTTTCGCCCGTTGCATTATTTGTTTCAAATCACCCTTACTATTTTCTCAATTCTAGCTTATATTCCTTCTAATTAACTTTCTCTTTTAATGAAACCCTACGAGTACTTTTTATCTCCCGTTGCTTTTGCTGATACAAAATGTCCTTGACCAAAGTAGACGAGACATATTTATCGACACATCCGTTATTTGAACAAATATTCTTTCAGATGCAACCTTTTGTCGCGTAAAAACGTCTTTGAAATATAAATTGATTTTTCATGGACAAAATCACTCCAACACCATTGGCAACATAAATATTTGTAGGATGAAACTTCAAAATTTTTATATAGAGCTCCTTTTCCTTTTCAGGATGAGTAGCTTCTCAATTTGTTCCTCTTTTCTTGATCAAATAGTTGCAAAGTAGTTCCAATTACCTTGAGAGAGTTTGTTTGGAAAAACCCATATGATTTGATATATCAGATTAAATAAAGTGATTTAGGAATTGCCTTTAATATATATAGAAAGACAAGATATTGTATTAATATGTGTAAAAATCAAATCCAGACTGCAAGGGATTAGAATTCACTCAAGAAGAAAAAGCAATCAAGTTGTATTTATATACGTCGAGAAGTATTCAACAAATATTTAGAAGATGATTTCATGCATCAAGAACTATTCAACACATGCTGAAGTATGTGCTTCTTCCTTACGTCGAAATCTATCTTCAAAGGAAAGTCTGCTCAAAGCGCAAAAATCCAGCCTACGTCGAAATCTCTCTTCACAGCATTTCGACGTACGTCATGAATTATTCAACGCATATATAACAGATTGTCCAAATCTCTTCAGACAACTGTCATATATTTCAGAGCAGATAAAGGTCGTAAATTGAGATCAAAATCAAGCCGTTGGCTATTCACTTTTAGAAGGATATAATGCTGATTGATACAAGAAAGGAAGACATATATTCGACAACAGAAATATATATACACCAGATGATTTCAAATTATGTGGTGGTGAACTTATTTTGAATTTGTTCTTCTCTCTCTAAGATTCAAAATTCTCTCTTCTCTTCTCTCTAGAAGAAGTTCATCAAGAACCCTAGCCAACAAGATCATCTTCTCTCTATGATCCAAGGCTTCCTTCTTAAGGGCTGATCATCTTCCTCCTCAGAATTCCTCAAGGTATTCGATAGATCTTCTCACTTTTGAATCCATCCTCCATCCATCTAGAGGAATAATCGTCTGTTGTTACTGCTGCATTCAAGATTCCATAGAGTGCCTTAAAGAACCAAATACTTTAGAGCTTTGGTGATGAATGATTACATTGTGGAAAAGCCGCTTCTATATCAATCATTCTCGAACAGTGTTCTTAGAATCTCTCTCACAAAGATTCAGTCGTTTCTAAGAGTCTCTTTATCAAAAGACTCGGCTGGTTCTAAGAGTCTCCGTATCAAAAGACTCAGCTGGTTATAAGAGTCTTCTTATCAAAAGACTCAGCTGGTCCTAAGAATCCCCCTATCAAAGGATTCCAATTGGTTTTGTTAGTCTCCTTATCAAAAGATTCAGTTTGCTGGTTTTGAAGATCACCTTATCAAAAGATCTATTGTATTGGTTCTAAAAGTATCTTTATCAAAAGACTCAACACTGAATAGTGGATATCCTACCAAGGGGTAGAAGATGTGACGTACCCACCATTTGGGGAAGTACTATAAAACGCATAGATCTCTATAGCTTTATGTGTTTATCTCTTTGCTATAATATTTCTGCTACTATTATACAAATAAACCGTGATATGTGCTGTGAATGATTGTAGAATAGAAAATTTCTTAAAACTCTATTCACCCCCTCTAGAGTGATTCTTAACACATTACTCTCACCTTTCAATTGATATCAGATGAAGGTTAATTATTAAAAAGCTAACACATTGATTAATTAAGATCCAATGGTTTTAAGAATTACTTGTAAGATTTTTACATATAATAATGATCTCTACACAATTAAGAGAATATGCAACTACAAGAACTCTTATGTGTAGTATTGATAAATTTTCATTATGGAAACCAAGAATTAAGTTATTTATGAATTATATTGATGAAGATATTTTTGATTCTGTGATTATAGGTCCTCTAATTCCTACCTATACAGATGAAAAGGGGTTCATCGTACCTAAGGCCAAAGCTGACTGGACTGAGGCTTAAAAAAAGGCTAAAGCCGGTGATGCAAAGGCCATTAATATCTTGGTCTTTACTATGACTGATGAGATATTTCAAAAAGTTACTGACTGTCAATCTGCTAAAGAGATCTGAGACTCTTTAACAAGAATCGTTGGAAACAATTCAAATGAAAGAAAAGACAGGAGATCGGTTCTTGATCTATCAATATGAGAACTTCAAGAAAAGCCATGAAGAATCAGCGAAAAACACTGTACCAGAGATTCAATCTAATAGTAACTGAACTCAGAGGACTGAAAAAGGAGATTTTAACAATTGAAATTAACGATAAACTCCTAATGTGTTTTCCAAGCTCTTGGGATTCAAGGATCTGGGCTATCAGAGAAGCCAAATGCACTAAGGAGATTTCTACAGATGCACTTCTTGGGAAGCTTAAGTCTTATGAAATGCTACTAAAGACAAAAGTTGAATACTTCAGCTTCTTCAAATGAAAAATTCATTGCCTTCAAGGCTTCTGAAGAAGAAAATTCAGCAGTGGATGATGAGCTAATGAGTCTTCTAGCCAGGAAATTTAAGAAATGGATTAAGTCCGAGGACTTCAGAAGAAGGGACAAAGGTCATACTAAATCAAGATATGACAAAACTCCTGCTAAAGAGGTTATTTGTTTTATTTGCAGGAAACCTGGACACATAGATCCAGAATGTCCACAAGTAAACAAGGATAAAATTCAGAAGAAGAATAAAGATCATAAGAAGAACTATGATCAAAGAAGAAAGTGCAAAAAGGACAAAAGCTTTATTGCTGACACTAGGAGTGAATCCGATCAAGATAGTAGCTCCAATTCTGAGAATGAAGAAAGCAAGGATGAAGAAAAATGCCTCATAATATTGGATCTTCCTGATCAGGAAGATGAAGAAGTGTCCAGATCT
This sequence comes from Dactylorhiza incarnata, assembly GCA_033032865.1. Taxonomy (NCBI): domain Eukaryota; kingdom Viridiplantae; phylum Streptophyta; class Magnoliopsida; order Asparagales; family Orchidaceae; genus Dactylorhiza; species Dactylorhiza incarnata. The sequence continues at coordinate 553,940 of JAWHQI010000355.1, read as the reverse complement.
GCCATAAACCAGCTGTGGTACCTGGACAGTGGATGCTCCAGGCATATGACTGGAGATAAAAAAATTGCTGGAAAATTTCAAAGAAAAAAGTGGTCTCAAGGTAATGTTTGGTGATTCTAGCTGTGGACCAACCCTAAGATATGGGGTACTTCATGCTAGTGCCATTACATTCACTAAGATAGCTTATGTTGAGGGATTGAAACATAATCTCATAAGCATCAACCAACTATATGACAAAAGATTTAAAGTAATCTTTTCACATGATCAATGCCAAATAATCTGTAATTATTCAGGTAATATTGTTCTAACTGGAATTAGAAAAGGTAATGTATATTTAATTGATTTCATTTCTAATACAACTGATATATGTGTATTTAAATCAAAAATTACCAATCTTGAATTGTGGCATAGAAGGCTTGGACATCTTAATCTTAAAATAATGTTCAAGCTCTTTAAAAATAACCTTGTAAGAGGGTTTCCACTAGGTAAATATGTCAAGAAAAAACTCTGTAGAGCATGCCAATTGGGCAATCAGACAAGGGATTCCTTCAAGAAAGTAGGTAAGCACCTAGAGTCTTATATCTATTTCACATGGATTTGTTTACCTATTTCTGTCACCAGCTTAGGAGGCAAGTCCTATACTCTAGTCCTTGCGGTTGACTTCTCTCGATTCATTTGGGTGTTCTTTTTGAGAACCAAGTCTGACACCTTCATGACCCTCTCTTCATTTCTTAGACAAATCCAAAATAAACTGAATACTTCAATTATTATGATCAAAAGTGATCATGTCACTGAGTTTGAGGCTCATAGGATGTGTAAATTGTGTGAGAGAGAATGAATCAAACATAGCTTCTCAGCTCTTAGAACTCCACAACAAAATGAGGTTGCTGAGAGAAAAAATAGAACCCTTATTGAATCAGGTAGAACATTACTTGCTGAAGCCAACTTGCCTATGTACTTTTGGGCAGAGGCAGTTAACACAACTTCTTATGTTCTCAACATGAGTTTTTAATTCATAAGATTATGAGAAAGACTTCTTATGAGTTGCTGAGAGGAAAAACTCCAATTTTTTTTTTATTTTAAAATATTTGGAAGCATTTGTTATATCTTAAACAATAGTAAAAGTCACCTTGCTAAATTTGATAAGAAGACTGATAAAGATATCTTCTTAGGATACTATACTACTAGCAAAGCCTACAGATGCTATACCAAAAGAACAGTAAAAATTGAAGAGTCAATGTATGTCAGTTTTGATGGAACTAACATGTTCCTTGAAGGGACAAATTCTTCAAGTCCCCATGTGCAGGTTGAAGAACTTTCCAAACAAATGGATCAGTTGGTCATAAGTGAATCTTCATGCTCTACCAATCCAAATGATGCATCTGAATTAGCTCGAAATGATAGAATTCAAAAAGAAGAAGATAGTGAAACTGAAGAGATTATATCCATAGCTGAAGACTCATCAAATTTCTGATGGTCAGCCAAATGTATTAACAAAAGAAGCTCCCGAGGAAGATTCTGTCTCCACTCCCAATGAGACACAACTGCTCCACATTCTGAGTTTGTAACTTTAAAAGATCATTCTCCTTTACAAGTACTTGAGGATATATCTGTTGAAGTTCAAAAAGGAGTTGATTTATGAATGAAACAAATTTCTTATGCTTCCTTTCTCAATATGAGCAAAAGAAGTTTGAAGTTGCTAACAATGATTCACAATGGATTGTTGCCATGCAAGAAGAACTTGCTCAAATTGAAAGAATGAAAGTTTGGACATTGGTTGAAAAACCAAAGAACTACCATATTATTGGAACTAAGTGGGTATTCAGAAACAAATTTGATGCTGATGACATAATTATCAGAAACAAGGCAAGGCTAGTAGCTTAAGGCTACAAACAAGAAGATGAAATGGACTATGATTAGTACTTTGCTCAAGTTGTAAGGTTGAAAGCAATTAGAATGTTTCTTGCTTATGTTGCCCACAAAAAGATCAATGTTTTTCAAATGGATGTCGAGAGTGTCTTTCTAAATGGTATTATTCAAGAAAAGGTTTATGTAGAACAACCTTCAGGTTTTGCTGTTCCTAACTCTCTCTCTCATATCTATAAACTAAATAAAACATTATATGGTCTAAAACAAGCTCCAAGAGCATGGTATGATACTCTCTACATTCCTTATTGAAAATTCATTTCAAAGAGGAAACATAAAAAAGACTATTTACTAGAAAGCATAAGGTTAAGCTCTTATTAGTACAAATATATGTAGATGATATTATTTTTTGGTCTACAGACAACAAATTATGTAAGAGATCTGCTGCCCTCATGCAACACAAATTTGAAACGAGTTGCATGGGTGAACTACCATACTTCTTTGATCTTCAAGTGAAGCAAGACAATGAAGGTATATTTATCTCTCAATCTAAGTATACCAAAGAACTAATAAAGAAATTTGGAGTGGAGACTGCCTCCACCATGAAGACCCACATGACTACCAATGCTGTAATAGATATGGATGAATCAAAAAAGCTAGTGGATCAAAAGATCTACAAGGCTATCATTGGTTCTCTGTTATATCTCACAACCAATACACTAGACATAATGTTCTCCACTTGTAAATGTGCTAGATTCCAGGTTGCTCTTAAAGAATCTCACATGACCTTTGTCAAAAGAATCTTAAGGTATCTGAAGGGAACACATGAGTTAGGCCTATGATATTTTGCAGAATCAGGATTTGATTTGACTGGATATTTAGACGCTGATTATGCATACTGTATAGTAGATAGAAAGAGCACCTCAGGAACATGTCAATTTCTCGAGGAAAGATTACTCTCCTGGTTTAGCAAGAAGCAAACCACTGTGTCCACATCCACAATTGAGGCTGAATATATCTCAGCTAGAAGCTGTTGCTCTCAACTCTTGTGGATGCAGAATCAATTATCAGATTATGGATATAATATTACTAAATCTATAATTTACTGTGATAGCTCTAGTGCAATGTCCATTGCCTCTAATCCAGTATTGCACCACAGAACTAAGCTTATTGAAATTAAACTTCATTTCATTAGAGAAAATGTGGAGAAAGATAAAATTACACTAGAATATGTTTCTACTAATGATCAGGCTGATCACTTCACAAAGCCTCTTGATGAAATGAAGCACAAACATTTCATTCATACATTGGGAATGCTTGATGAAGCAAACTAAGAAAAGACTAAAATAATGCTTATAAAGAAAGAATTCAACGTACGTCGAAAAGTCTTTTTCAACGTACGTTTACTTCTTAAGCATACCGCTGGCACAAAAATTGTACCTCCAAAATTCACACTTAGAAGAGATGGTGGAAGACTGCGGAGTGCAAACACATACTGTAACCGACCATTCTGACTGTTGGGACCGACCATTCTGACCAAAAAAGAGAGGTCGCGGACTTCCGGGCAAACACATACATTCACTTGTATACAAGCATGCGTCGAAAGGTACTGTAACTTATAATGCGTCGAACTTTAAGGCTCTTATGCGTTTACTTTGTCCTCAACGCACGCCTTAGGTCTCGACGGATATTTAAGAGACTGAAGATTCCTTTTGTCTTCACTCCAGTTTCAAACCTTTTGTCTTCCCTCACTTTTCTCTCTCTTTTGTCCTCCAACTGTTTTTGCAGGTATTCATAATGGCTCCAAAGATCATTAGCGTTTTTGATGTTGAATCATTCTTAGCCGCTTATCAGAAATTTAAGGATATATTGCAACTCTTTTCGGATCAAGGATTGATAAAATTGATCTCATCTCGATGTCGTCTGCTCACAACAGAGTTGACAACTTTCCATTCTTCTAACATGACACCCTCATTAGGGTTTCTGGGCAAGAGATGTCTGCGACATTTGACCTACCGGTCGGGACTGAGGATGAAAATTTGTCAAACGAAGAAATAAATAATGCGTTGAAGAAAATGCAGTTCTCATGACGCAACAACAACAACAACACTCAAGCCTTTATCCCACCATAGTGGGGTCGGCTATATGGATTCTTTGTCGCCATTGCACCTTATCTTTAATCATAGTCTCACTAATGTGTAAGTACATCGTGTCTTTCCTTATAGTTTCATTCCAAGTCTTTTTTGGTGTACCCCTCCCCCGTTTAACATGTCTAGTGACTAAACTCTCACAACGCCTAACAGGTGCCTCTAATGGTCTCCTATGTACATGTCCGAACCATCTTAAACGAGCTTCTCGCATCTTCTCTATAATTGGCGCCACTCCTGTCTTATCCCTGATACATTCATTCCTAATTTTATTTAGTCTCGTTTGACCACACCTCCACTTAAGCATTCTCATCTCCGCAACTCCCATTTTTTGCATGCACACCATTCACTGCCCAACACTCAGAACCGTAGAGCATTGCTGGCCTAATTACAGTACGGTTAAACTTGCCTTTAAGTTTTAATGGTAGTTTACAATCACATAAGATCCCAGACGCGCCTCCCCACTTCAACCAACCTGCTAGGATTCTATGTATCACATCTTTATCTACACCTCCATCGTTTTGAATTATCGATCCCAGATATTTAAAACACTCACGGCGGGAAATATCTTGGCCACCCAATTTAATGACGGAGTCATCCGACCTTCTTGCACTACTAAATTTAAGCTCTATATACTCCGTCTTTGTAGAGCTTAAATTTTGTAGAGCAAGAAGGTCAGATGATTCCGTCGTTAAATTGGGTGACCAAGATATTTCCCGCAGTTCTCATGACGCAACGCATCAAATATGAAGAAGGTCGAAGTCTCAAGAGAATATAGATTTTTAGCTGACCTAGTTGAAAAGGTTATGTTATGTAAAATTTCAGCTCATGACGCCATCCCACGAGCTCAATTGCAGATAATGGGCATGCTTATTCTGCAAAAGAAAATAAATTGAGGCAACTGCCTTCTGAAATTAATCAAGCATAAGATGTCGCACAAGGATATTCTTTTTGGAAGAATTCAAAGTATGGTTTTGCTGTATGCATTTCCGGCTGTGTGCACCTCCTCTGACATCCAAGTCCCTCCTGGGAAGAGATTGTCCATTAAATTCTTTGCCAAATGGACTAGACAAATTCCTAAGACCAAAGCTTCATCTTCTTATCATGCTTTGGATTCTACCTCTCTGATTGTTGAAGATGATACTCCTTATTCTCCACCTTAACCTTCTAATATAGTTCACCTCCTTGCTTCATCAACCGGTAACCTTTCTCCTGATTCAGATGCTAACCTCTCTCCTCCCTTTCGGGCAGCTCCAACTTTTTTCTCAACCACAGACATTTGAACAAATAATTTCTACTCCCGAGACATTGGAAAATTCAACGCCAGCTGGCCTACATATTTCACATCCACTGGATTCTTCCACTTGCTTATCTGAACCAGGGACTCGTTTTCGTCTATCCCAACTTCCAGTTCATCCCATAGAACCTTAGTGGCACCTCTATTTATCTCTACTTCTTCTGAACTCTCAGCTGAATTAGCTTCTTTTACTCCTCATATTATTACCAGAAGTGCATTTCTTCAGTCTCAAATTAATTCTCTTTCTTCCTCCATCTCAACTATTTCCCAGTTTTCCTCATCTCCCATCACTAGGGAGTTCTCGCTTTCCCTTGCCAGTAAAATCAAGAAGTGGGAGAATGTCTGTTCATCTAACAGACCCCCTAATGATTTTGTTAGGGGTAAGGCTCTCCCGTACCGGTGGGCAATACCAGCTGCTCAAATACCGCACCACGCGAAGCAGTCCACGACAATGATCCATAGTGGCCCCCAATCCGGAGCCCCTAACAGGGCCGCGGCCCCCACACCCCAACCCGTCTCCTCAACCAGTTTAATTGAGGCGGGTTGTTGAGGCTGGGATTCGATCCCCAGACCTCCTTGATAAGGAGCCTTCAACACGGCTCTCATCACCAACTGAGCGAAGTTAATAATATCGAAGCCACCATACACAAACCGCGCACCCGTGAACGAAGTAAACCCAAACCCTAAGCCGCTAGAGATTGTACAACCTGAGCCCAAACCTGAACCCGAGCCACTTGACGAACCTCATGATCGTCCTCGTTGGGATATGGGAGTCAAATTAGACGTGGCTGACTTTGAAGGGTACTTAGAACCCGAACGTTGCTTAGATTGGTGTGCCAGGATGGACCGCTACTTGGCTTGGAAGCAAATGCCCCGAGCTAGGCAGGTTGAGTACGCCACTATGAGACTTAAAGGTCCCGCTTTAGTTTGGTGGGAACAAATAGAGCGAACTAGGTTTAATTTAGGCATGCCACCCATCACCACATGGGCATGATTTAAAGAACAAATTCGAAAACGGTATGTGCCTCCTGATTACATGCAAACCCTCTACCGTAAGTTCCACAACCTACGTCAAGACAAACTATCAGTGGATGAATACACGAACGAATTCCTAGTACTCCAGTCTCGCCTCAATCTCCGAGAGGATGATGACATGGTTGTCTCTCGTTATCTGAACGGATTGCGCTTTTCCATTAGAGACCAACTAGAGTTATTTGATTACAAAGACTTAGGAGAAATATCGAGTCGTGCACGGAGAGTGGAGTCCTCACAAAAACGGTCAACTGGAGTCAGATCTACTGATAGATCTACATCGAGTGTCACCACTACTACCACGGCTAGGTTCTCGGATTCCCCTCTCCCTCCCGTCACTGCCGGAACTCCAACCCCACCCAAGGGTAAGGAGATTATTGGTACTAAGCCCAACACTGGAGTATTCCGATGCTTCAAGTGCATGGAGCCGGGACACAAATCGTCTGAGTGCCCGCGACGTCACTTTGTCGCTATTATTGATTCCACGGATGGTCGTGAGCCAGAGTATGGAGTTTACGTAAATGAGTCTCACCCAGAGCCTGAGTCTGAGCACGAGTCAGAGGATGTCATAGAAGTGGAAGGCGAACACGCCGAACACTTAGTCTGCGTCTTACGATATAACCTGATCACCCCTAGTGAGTCTACTGAGGATGACCATAGGAGGCACGACATTTTCCGCACTACTGCACGCATCCAGGAACAATTTTGTTCTATTATCATCGATAGTGGCAGTATGGAGAATTTCGTCTCTCAGTGCATGGTCGACATATTAGGGCTTGCGACGCATCCGTTAGAACAACCCTACAATTTATCTGGGGTCAATAGTCATTTGACTATGCCCGTTACCCACTATTGCCTAATAGAGTTTTCTATAGGGAATACATATTCAAATAGTGTGATATGTCATGTCGCCGCCATGGATGTCTGTCACATCCTATTAGGGCGATCTTGGCAGTACGACCGACATGTCATGCACGATGGAACGACGAATTCTCATTCCTTCGAGCATAAGGGACGCAAGATTGTTCTTCTTCCCCAGAAGAACGGTGTTATTCCAGGAGCACGCGGGAGGACCTCTACGACTTCCATATCATTTTTCACTGACTCCACCACATTATTACTCACCGCACTCCCGTCTGAAACCCCATCCCATGAAGTGACTCATGGCCCAGATGTGACACTCACCCCACATATATTGATTCCCGACGTACCACCTGATATTTCTCAGTCCGTTGGTACTATATCTGAAGGTCACTCACTCCGCACACCTCACTCTATCTATATCATATCTAGAGTCGACACTTTTATTTCACCTCACTATTATTTGGAGATAGATAGATTTGTGGAGTTGCAACAATATTTTAAATATTTTAAGTCGTACTTTTGGAACATATTATGGGGCCGAAAGGGAACCAAACTCAAGTTTAGTAGCGTTTATCACTCTCTGACCGATGGAATGATCGAGGTCGTTAAAAGGAGTTTGGAGAACTTTCTTAGACGTTTAATTGGGGAGAATCCAAAGCAATGGAATCTTGTACCTCCACAAGCAAAGTTCACTTGTAATAATTCTAAAAGCCACTCTCTTAATATATCTCCTTACGAGATTTTCTATGTGTTGCCCCGCCCACCTAACCACCATCATCTTTCATTCCACGAACGTATTTCTTTCGATGCGCAAGCTCATATTAACTATTTAAAAGAACTGCATAAATTTACTGCTAATATTTTGCGAGCAACCTTTGAACGTTACAAACTCACGGTCGGTCGTTATCGCCATGAGTTGTACTTTTCAAAGGGAGATTGGGTGTTTGTTTCTTATAGGAAGCAGGAATTTACTCCGGAGATATATTATAAACTACTGCAAAGGAAGTTGGGTCCATTTCAAATTCAGAAGCGCATGGAACTACCTGTTGAAGCCCCAGGCATACCACCCGATTTAGCACCAGCACCGACATCTGAACTCTATGTTACCAGTTTTTGCAAATTCTCGCCGTGGTCGAGCCTTGTCAACCCCGGGGGAATTGATGCAACCTCAGTCGCATCCGAGGACGCGGGATATCTTCATGCGCCCGTTCTATTTTAATTATTTGTTATTTTATTTTCTGTTTTTTTTTTCTATGCACTGAAATTATTTTGTGTTCCGGCTCGCCGGTTTGACCGCCCGGAGAGACCCTGAATAAATGGTCCGACAATTTAAATAGTTAGGGCGAAAGAGACAAGCTTAATTTGATTATATACGTATAAGGATGAATGGAGAATAAAAATAAATGGAGAATATAAATGTACAATTTCTATTCCCGTATAAGGCAGCCTCTCAATTAAAGGATTCAATTGAAGGGTGAGTTTAGGAAATAAATATAGTGGTAAATCTTTCCGAAAAAGAATATGAATTAATTTCTCTTATTAAAGGGTCATATCATGATCGATCAAGCCAGCCAGGGAAAGACAGAGAACGACACATTCGTCGTTCCTCTGTTAGCCCGGCGCCCTCGCTCCAGCCTTCAGTAACTCCGATCTATTCCTCCCGCTGGACGCAAGGTTCTTCAGTTCAGCGAGCGCTAGACGGGTACCATTCCACCGACGTTCACAACGACGCCCGGATGCTTCCTCGTCGACACTCAGCAACGCGTCCCGGTTTGTCGCGGCTTCTCCCCTTTAGTTCACCGCCGACCTCGGCGTTCTATTCCGGTGATAAGAGGGATCTCTGCGGACCCATCCCAACAACCCACAGTTGCGAACCCGGCCAACTGTATCGTCCCCTACCAGCGACGTTGTAGACGGCCTGATTCGGCTGATTATTTCGAAGAAGACTCCCTGCTCTCAGCTACAGATCTATTGGACAGCGCAACTGCCTTGAAGTGGATCCAGTTTTGTCGCCGTAGTTTTGCGTATGCTCGGGGTAACTCCGCCCTCTCTCTCGCTTCATTTATTGCGTAATTTTATGCAACACATCTAATTAATTTAAGCTTGCCTCAGACGTTCGCGCTATTTAAATTTGCTGTTTATCCATAAATTATTGCTTGTGTTTCTTTTGCTTGTGGATGCACGGATCCCGCTTTTGATTCAACTCATTATACGCTCGAGAGAATATCTTCGAATAACGATTAACGGTCTTGCGGAAGTTATCGTTAAGAGTAGTTTAACGCGCAAAAAGTTTGATTTGGCCGCTCGGCCCCTCTTTCAAGAATAAAAAAAATTCGCGTATTTTATTAAAGTCATAATTTTATTTTTATAACAAAATAAAATATTTTCAATTAAAATAATTAATTTTTTAAACCCTAGCCGGTTTACATCACTTATGCTACTCATGTTTAACGCCACACTTTTTCTACTTAACGCATCCGCTACAACATTCGCTTTTCCTGGATGGCATTTGATTTCCAAATCATAATCTTTAATGAATTCTAACGATCTTCTTTATCATAGATTTATTTCTTTCTGAGAGAAAATGTATTTTAGACTTTTATGATCCAAAAAAATTTCACACTGAACACCTTATAGGTAGTGTCACCCTGTTTTCAATTCAAAAACAACGACTGCGAGTTCCAAATCATGCATTGGATAATTTCATTCAGCATTATGCTATTACTTTACCATTCTGCATGAACTAACACCGGAGTCCTTTAAGGGACACATTATTATAAATTTGAAACCCTTCAGTGCCTTACGACATTACCAATACTGGCGCTATCGTCATCCCTTTTTCAAGTTTTCAAATGCAATCTGACACTCATTATCCTAAGTAAAAACAACATTCTTCAGCGTCAACTTCGTTAGCAGTAGGGCCAGTTTAGAATAATCCTTCACAAATTTCCTATAATAGTCTGCCAAACTTAGAAAACTCCTTATTTCTGTTACAGTAGTCGGTCTGGACCAATGCATAATTGCTTCCACCTTTATCAGGTCCACTGATAACCCATATTCAGTAATACCATGCCATAAGAATGATACTTCAGTCAACCAAAATTCACATTTCGAAAATTTCGCATATAATTCATGCTCCTTTAGTGCTTGCAACACGGTCTTCAAATGATTTGTATGTTCACTTTTATCTTTCGAATAAATAAGAATATCACCGATAAATACAATAACGATCTTGTCAAGAAACTCGTTAAACACTCGATTCATTAAATCCATAAAGACAACTAGAGCATTCGTAAGGCCAAAGGGCATACCACAAATTCGAAATGCCCAATCTCATACTGAAGGATGTTTTGAAGATATCCGTTTCTCTAATTTTTTACTTGGTGATAGCCTGACCTTAGGTCAATTTTGGAGAAGACCTTTGCATTCACTAGTTGATCAAACAGATCATCAATCCGAGGTAGTGGGTATTTATTTCTTATTTTGAGTTTATTTAACTCCCGATAATCCATACGTAAATGTAACGAACTATCATTCTTTTTGACAAACAACACTGGGGCTCCCCATGGTGACGTACTTGTCGGATAAAATTTTTATCTGATAATTCTTGCAGTTGACTTCTCTATTCCTCCAGTTCTTTAGGAGCCATATGATATGGTGTTTTTGCTACCAGAGCGGCTTCCTCAACAAGGTTAATTGTAAATTTTATTTCTCATACGAGCGATACTCCTGATAACTCTTCTTGAAATATTTCTATCAAGTCGCACACCACAGGGACCGTATTTAGTTCACATGTCACCGTACTGGTTCCAATCATGACCAATATTCCTTCACATGATTTCCTTATCTTTTTCATTGCCTTCATCGAGGAGATCAACATTTTTAACACCTTAATCATTCCTTTAAAGACACACTGTGTACGATCTGCTAAGTTGAGTGTAATTTCTTTCTTTTTGCAATTTATAACGGCTTCATACTTCGTCAGCCAATCCATTCCTAAAATTATGTCAAACTCAGAGAGAGGAAGGATTGCAAAATCTGCTTCTACTGACTGATCACCCATCATTAACCCGATTTTACATCTAAAATGTGTAATCATTTTCGTATTATTGGGCATCATCACTCTTAATTCATCCAAAGAGTGATAATGTGTTAACATTAAGCGTTGTAGAGCAGTCACCGATAAAAATGAATGATTAGCTTCAGTATTAAATAATACCTTCATTAGGTGGTTATGAGCATAAATCATACCTGTTATTCACGGTGTCATCGACCTTTGCTTCCTGTTGACTCAGGTTGAAAACTCGAGGTTGAATCTGTTTTTCCTCCCGTGGCTCCATCATTGATCCAGACGCCACTGATTCCACACCTTTACCTTTATCAGTCACCGAAATGGGAACATCAAGATGATGCAATGTCGACGATTGACTAGGACCTCCCTTCTTGTTCCTTTCAGATGTTGATTTCCACAACGGGCATTCACTACGATGATGCCCGGACTGTGGCACTTGAAGCAGATTCTGGTGTCTATCAACATTCTCCAAGATGAGTCTTTCCACATTTATCACATCTTTTCTTCGTGGGCTTACTCACACTGCCCGTGCCACTTTCTACATGGGTTTGACTTGGATGACCCCACTTCCAGTTGGAGCTTCCACTCTTTCCTGAGAAATCTTTACTTTAACTCTCGAGGAATCTCTTCTTTTGAAACTTTTTTCATTTATGTACTCGTTCCATATCATTTTCAATCAATCTTGCCATCTTGACAAGTTTATTATAATTCTCGATCTGCTGAGAGATCAGATGTATGCGAAGATTATCTTATAATCCCTGCTGGAAACAAAAACAACGATTCTCTTCTTCAGTGATCAACTCACTTTCATAATAATATAGTATACTAATTGCATAAATTCTTATTCGTATTGCACTACTAAATGATTTCCTTGTATAAGCTGAAGAAATTTCTTGGAGTATTCGTTTCTCCGATAGTGGAACAAACCAACTTGTAAACTCTTCCAGAAATTCATCCCAAAAGATATCTGCAGTATCCTCGTCCAACATATCGCCCCAACATCAGACTATCCCACCGACGCTTAGCTTCTCCCTCCAACAGAAATGTTATCATTACCAACCTCCCGTTCTTCCGGACACCTCATTGTTTGGAATGTTGTTTCTATTTTCTTGATACAGTCTTCAGCTTCAACTGGTGTTAAACCACCATGAAAGGTTGGCGGTTTCATATCCAAGAAGTGTTTCAGATACAAATCAATCTAACTTTGTGATTCAATGTTGCTTTCCTTGATTAGCTTTATCGCTTCCGCTAATGCACGAGCCAACAACTATTGCTACACTTTACCTTGCCTCACATTCACTTTCCCCTATCTTACTAACTTGTTCACCTTCCGGTTCTCCCTGTTGCCGTCTACTTATATAGACCCGAGAAGGTTCCCACAACAAGAAAACTTCAGAGGTCGGAAGGACACTTTCAAAATGTCATGATTTAATCCTATTCGTCACAAATTTTTTTTATTTAGTACTCTTGTCACCCAAACGATTCATAACTGTGCTTTGATACCATTTAATTGTAACAACCCCACTTATTGGAAACATCACAATTTTAATTTTTCATTTCATTTTATTTTCAGTATCATCAGAAGCACAATATGAGAACATTTAGTGTGTATATAAAAATCATGTCATGACAGAGCACTAAAAGAAAAATGTTGGAGAAAAAGATCATTTTGTTTCATTAACATCTTTTTACATGATATACAACAAGCCCTACATATGATACACAAAAGTTAGTACTTTTAAAAAGGAAATACAATAATTACAGTACACTATCCAACATCTAGTATACATATAACACACATAGATGCGACTAATGTATATAAAATAAAACTTGAAGCTCTCATAAGTGAAGTCCAGATCCTTGCAGCTCTCCTGGTGCGTATCCAGTATCCCCAGTACAGCTACAGTCACCTCCACACAAAGGTGATGCTTCTTGTCTATTTGTAGTTTCTTCCTCTCATTGACGTCGGGGACCACAATGTCCTTCACATATATTAATTTAATTATCTGAATAATTAGTTAATGACTAAACGAATTCTTACCTTCCTTACAAAAGTGTTAGCAGCAGTTTATCATAAAGCAAGTACATCGTTTTCTTGTAAAAAAATTCATTTTCTTTTATCATCATTTATTATATGCATTTCATCATTTTCTTCTTCTTCATTCATTATATGCATTCCATTATTCATTTCATCATTTATTATATGCATTCCTATATGCATTTCATCATTCTTGGATCATTATTTATTGTGTGCATTTCCTCATTCATTGTCTTTTTCAGGTTTCTTCATTAATGTTAAAAATATATTTCATCATTCATTCATTACGTGCCTTTTGCTTAACACGCTCACATGTTTTCAGATTCAGAGCGCTATCATCTAGCTTGGTGTCTAATCAGGACGTCTGAGTCTAATAACATTCATACCCCACCTCCACAAGTTGGGTTAACTCTTTATAACAAAGCTCTAGCATCAATGCTTCTTTTATATTATTTTCATTTTAGTCATTCATTCTTTTTCAGGTTTCACATTTTGGTCATTTAAGGATATTACGTTGTCGTTTTAGTGCTCTTCAGAGTTTCAATGTTTGTCCTTTATCATAGCTAAACAGATAAACATTAAAATATCATAAGCGATGAATTTTATCCTCTCACCCTTCAATTCATTAATTTCCTTTTCCTCAGTTTATCATTTTTTTTGAAAGATAGGGGATGCTGAATTTTATCCTCTCATCCCCACTTTTTATACAACTATCAATCACTTCTTTTAAAAAAAACATCACAACAAAATTCTCCTACCTCACACACGAGTAAAATTCGAACTCATTGCCTAAGTGTGATGATAGGAGGGCAATGAGGCTTTGGTGAGACAAAGTGGTGCTAGCCAAGAAAATTGGGGTAAAGACCCAACATGTATAACAAAGGTGAATATATATCAGTGAGGTGCAAAGGTTCAAGCGATCCAAGGAAAAACCTTGATCCTAATCTAAAACAATCCCCAATTATGCAATGTTTCAAAAAAATATGATAAGAAGAGTAAGGCGACACGATAGACTACTCGATATCAAATAAGCAAAGAAGTTTGATCTATTGCAATTTTAAACAATAATATAAAAATACACCCATCACAACCTTGCATTGAATGCGACAAAGACATTTCAAACTGTGTGAGTGGAAGGGTGTAACTCAAAGATATTTTACTGCATTAACCCTACAATTTATTTTCAACAAAATGACAACAGGTAAAAGAAATTACTGAATTTTGTTGGTATAAAATGGACTTTAGTAGCGTAATCCACAAGAGTGAATGTGTCGACAAAGAAATAAAACAAACATCACGCTAGTAAATGGTATAAACAAGCAGAACAACAAACAAACAAGTGATGACAAACACTAACAAAAGTGCACAGACTAAAACAAACAATACGAAAATTCAAACCCGCACCCCCACGCTCGAGATATTCAATAAGCTCAACATGACTAACACATAAATATGAAAAGAGGGGAGGAACGAAGTTACCCAGAAAATAACAAGCTTCCTCCACAGCCAGGCCATGATCACCATCCTCCTACAAAATACGCAAAGAAAACACAAAACAAGGGTGATAAAAGAAAATAATATATAGAAAAGAATCATGGAGAATACACACAAAAGAAAGTCATCAAGACTGCTTTTGGAAAGACCCCGGCTGGACTTACGCAAACTTGCAAAAAGAAAATAAAAAATGAAATTGAGTAAGAAAAACATGGGTAAACATGACGTGCCTCTGAAGAGCACTTTGTTTATCGTTCTTGAGCTGGACTAAATACCTGTTTTAAGCAGTCTTAACATAAAATAACAGTCTAAAAGCAAATGAAGATAAGGCTAAAACGCAAAGGTAGTTAAATAAAATTCACAGGAAGATAATTATCAATATACAAATTAGATAAGTGCCGACTTGCTGTAGTCTCCGGATGAGGGCGGAGACAGGCCGAATTTGGGCCTTGAAATGGGGGAGAAACAAGTTTTTCCCACATTGCCCGTCTTTTCCTTCCATTCGTTGGGTGGATCAGTGGATGAACTTCTCTTAGCAATTTTTCTCTCTTCTTCTTCTCAACTCGCGGTGACTTCCACTGCTCCACTTTCTCAACATCCATAAACATTTTACTAGATAGAGACGTTGGCGGCACACCTCCTAATGAAGGTAGATGGTCGGCCCACCTGATAGTTTTGTTAGAGTCGGGTGAGTTGGGCTGGTTGCTTTCTACCCGCAGATGTAGGAAATCAACCCACTCACCGGTTTCATCCTTTCAGATTGTTCCACATCATAACTATCAAATTGGGGCTGCACACTCCTCATCGAAGATGGTGGAAGGGTATCACACTCAACGTTGTTCTTATCTAAATCACTAAAAGTTACCAAAACCTCAAGTTCCAAATCAGCATGGGTGGCCGAAATCTTGACCACTGCAACATCTCTTTCTTCATTCATTTTCTCTTCCACAGGATCTCCAGCAACACCATCTAGCTCAATCACTTCCTCATCACCTTTCTCGTCACGCTCGGCCACCGTGTCTTCCGTCTCCGCGAGAGTGCCTTCAACCATCGGTGTCTCTAATGCATCAACTTTCTCGGGTATGACATCGTTTGCGTCAACATCAATAACACTATGTAACTGGACACTACACAAATCATTAGGAATAAAGAAATGAGGGTCCGCACCTCATACTTCTGCGGGGGAAAGAGGCATACCCCTTTGCCAGATGCAAAGTGGTGCCAAGTAGTTTCAAGAGGGGGGCACCGAAAACTGGTGAAGATTTATTCTCCGATGGGCCCTTCACTTGAAAATCAGCAATGATTTTCTTTTCCCCCAAAGTGACTTCCACGTCATTAGCGGATCCCTCAGTACAAACCAGAATACCATTGTCCAAAACTGGGACACGCGCTCTTCCGCAATTTGCTCTATGCAGTATTTTTCTGCATCCTGAAGAGATAATAAGTTGCGGGAGGAGTTCGTGTCACATAATAACTAGGTATTTGTATTATTAATTTTATAATTCAAAAATATACCTTCCGATGGTGTCGATGATTCCTAGGAGCAACGAGCCTGTTCTTTTGGGTTAACTTCAGTATTACTTGGGAGCCTTCCCTGCGGTTGCTCTGCCAAAATATTTGCAATTTGGCCTAGTTGCCCTTCCATACTTTGAATAGCGGCCCATTGATTCTGGATCGCCGCATCAGTCTTTTCCATGTACTTTTCCATCATTATCTCAAGTTGGCTATTCTCATTTTGTTGGGGTGGGGGCTTATAGGAATTTGATTTGACCCACTAGGGCTGCTTTGATAATTCCCCTGCTTCCAAAAGAAGTTCAGATGATTTCTCCATCTGGGATTGTACGTGTTAGATGAGTAGTTGTTATGGGGCGGAATGCCCACAAAATTGACCACTTATAAACCTTGAGGAGCGACGTTGGAGGATCCCAAAACAGAACTACACTCATAGGCATGATGCCCAGGTGTGCCGTAATAGTCGTACGCGATGGCGTTAACTGCCAGAGGAGGTGCAATGTTAGCACCCAAAGAACTTAGCTTGTCTAGATTTTGACTCATCATGCTCAGTTGCGCCGCCAAGGAGACAATGTTATCCACCTCGAGGACTCCAGCCACCATCTTCTGAACTTGCCGAGTACCACCCCACTGCATGCTATTCAACGCCATCTCTTCGATTAGACCTTGCACATCTTCTGGAGTCTTTCCCACCAGTGACCCTCCTGCAACAACATCAATAGTAGCACAGATAGGAGGCTCCATACCGTGATATAGAATTTGCACATGCAACCATTTCTCTATCCCATGCTGGGGGCATTTGCGCAGAAACCCCTTGAAACGCTCCCAGGCTTATGCTAGAGATTCCTGATCAAGTTGGTGGAATGTGGTATTCTCGTTTCTAGACCGCAACAACCTTTTTGCAGGGAAATATTTGCTCAAGAACTTCTGTAGGGCGTCCCGAGATTCAATGGAACCGGGAGCCTGTGATAGTAGCCATTGTTTTTCCTTGTCTCTGAGGGAGAATGGGAATAAGCGCAACCTGGCAGCGTCATTTGTTACACCATTGCAATGTCATTTGTTCAGATTCAAGTTCGGATTCAAGACTTATCAGAGATTTAGGAGTTCAAGCTTGCTATGACGGGTCCCTTGTCCCCGTTAGGGTTTCAAGAGGGAAACACAAGTCAAGAAGTTGCATCAATTGAACACTACTTTTCTATGTTTACCTACGTTATTAACGAAACAATTCATAATTTGGTGAATGAGGCTAGTTATCAATTTGATGTTTCAGGTGTCTAGCAGTAAAACTTATGGACACAAATTAAAAAGTAACAAATTTCAATCAGATGCTGCAAGCGAGAGATTTCTCTACTTGCCTTAAGACTGAAGCTGATGGTGGCGGCTAAGAGGCGCAACCAAATTAACAATTTTAATTAGACCTGATTAAGCACAAACAGGAATGATAATTGCATTAAACAGGAAATCCTACATGAGCATGCACGATTTAAATTGCAAAATTAGACAGACGCGAGATAGCGAAAATTACCTCCCTCGAAGGTGAGGGGAGAGGAAATTACACGAAGGAAACGACGATTTGACGGTGCTTTAGATTAGGGAAATCCTAAATCGGAAGGGGCTTTTGGGTGATCCCACCAACAGATTCGAAGAGCGTCGCCGGAAATCACAAACACAAGGTGGTTAGTCAATTATAAGAGGGGCATTAACTTGAATCACAAAATATACGCGATTTGACGCGCAAAAATTTTGCAAAATAATTCAAGAAAACTGAATAGAGGAGGGTAAGAGGAGATCCTTACTCACGGGAGCCAAATCCGAGCCCAATGAGGGGAGGGAAGGAAACCCTAAAAGTCCCTATCGCAAATCCCGGTCAAGACGAGGAAGAAGAGGAGGAACTAGGACTTTCGGCCCTTGGAGGAATTCGGAGAGGGAGTTGTCGGCCTTGAGGAAGGGCTGCCACAGCCGGCTAGGGGAGGAGGAGGGGGCTGCCGACTGCTGGAGACCTATCCCGACTGCTGGAGGTCGGCCAGAGGAATAGGAGACGGAGGGGAGGCTGCTGGTTCCTTGGAGAGGAGGAGCAGGAGGCGGCGCCGGCGAGAAGAGGAGCAGGAGAGGCGCTGGCGAGAGGAGGAGCAGGAGGCGCAGGCGGCATCGATGATTCGTGCGGGAGACGGGAGCGGGCGACCTAGCCGCTTGCGGGATTGGGGAGGCCTAACCGAGGGTTTGCGGGATTTAAAACCGGGGAGAGGCTGGGTTGCGGTTAGCAACATAGGGAAATTCAGTTTTATTTATTAAAACTTTGGAGTTGTTACACAAATCAGGACAAAAAAACTATCTTAGCGCGCGACCAGAATCAGTCAAGGATGTTGAATGCAATTAAGCAAGAAGCAAAAGATCAGAACATATAATATGCCTCAGACTAGTGGCCTCAAGTGGACGGCATAATGCATTGTTCGTACCAACAACTAGAACAGTTCAAGAGGGGGCATGGGAGGTATTTTCCCTTGTGCTTGATGAGTGCACACCATCGTACTCATATGTCTAACAGTCCATATGAGCCTCAGTCATGGGGTCGACAACCTACATTTTAGACAATAAATCAGTCATAAGTGAGTCTGTGTCCATTTAGAGGACACATTAGTTCAGGGCACTTTCAGGTCGCCATAATGACTCCGTAATCAGGATGTGTTCAGAAAGGTGTCCGTGTCTGTTTAGAGGACACATCAGGGCACCTTCAGGTCGCCATCAGGACTCTATAATCTGGATGTGTTTAGAAAGGAGTCTGTGTCCATTCAGAGGACACATCATTTCAGGGAACCTTCAGGTTGCCATCGGGACTCTATAATCAGGATGTGCTCAGAAAGCCATAAAACCTAAGGTCAATCAGAGGAACATGAATTGAATTCCCTTAAAGGGGAAACCAAGATAAAAATACATTTATACTCAAGAATCTAAGATAATTAACTGAACCAGTGATGCAACAAAATTCATAAAAGAATTTATGTTTCTACCGATAAATTATTCAGAAATATGCATAATGACTAAGATGTTCATACTTTTATATACAAGCAAGTTTATTAAATTAGGCATTTTTATTGTCACGGGGAAAAGATCTTTCTTGCTCGCCGGTGGGTTGATCCATTTTCGGAATATTCCTTACAAAGAATATGGGTCAATAAGTTCGCACATCCATTTGTGGGTTGTGTTTTAACTAAGGTATTTTACAAAATTTAATTCTAGTCCTTTACTTCCATTGTAAACTTTAGTTATTTCTGTTATGAGACTAATTTTATATACTGTTGCTTAGTTTGCTTCATATCATAAGTGTCGACCGAGCTTATGAATTGATGTTAAACTGGGATGGGGTGTTACAGAAACATCGGATAAATTTTTCTAGATGTTTAATGAAATTGTTGAGAAGATCGGCGGAGAAAATATTTTTCAAATCATAACGGATAATGCTTCAAACTGCAAGGCGACGAGTCAAAAACTGATGGAAAAGACAAAAAGTCTATATTGGTTGCCCTGTGCCGCACATTGCATCGATTTGATTGTAGAAGATTTTGAAAAAATTGAGGTGCATAAATTAACGATAACAAAAGGGTAGAAAAATAACAACATATATCATAAAATTCTGCTTCATACTTGGTTGCTTGATTTTATGAAGGGGAAATAATTGATCCGACCAACAGTCACTCTGTTTGTTACAATTTACTTGACCTTGGGATGCCTTTTTGAGGATAAAGGTAATTTGATTTTGATGTTTATTTCGCTAAATGGAATTCGAGTTGCTTGTTCAAAAAGGGGAAAGCTATTCAGAAAATAATTTTGAATTCAGGTCGATCTTGACAACCTCGGCGCTAACCCTTTACCATCATGTCTCTAATTATCTTAATCATTAAATAAATTAGGCAAATATCACTAAAATTGTGTGATATGATTTTTTCAGTGTAACATTGGGTATATCTCCTCTCCTATAGTAGATAATCCCAATCTAGAGTAAGACTCTGTTTGGCTCAGCTGCAGTGACTGAAGAAGCAATGGTGAGAAGCAGTGGTGAAATAATCAGCTGTTTTGCAGAGTGGTGACAAAATTTGTGAAAATGTTTGAAAGAACAACGTTTGCAGTGCAATTTCAAATAGAGAAGTTGTTTAAGCTGTTTGGTAAAACAGCCGTGCGGTGTGCAACATAGGATTCTCATTCAGCTTTCTCCAAATCAGTTAACATAAAATAAAGTTTTAAATTCCAGAACAAGTTTTAATAATAGTAATAATAATAATAATAGTAATAATAATGGTAATAATAATAATAATAATAATTTACCTCTGTTAGCATCATAGGTCGCCGTAAATTTGATTTATCACCCGAACAGTGATCGGAAAAATGGAGGGAGGATGGGGGGAGTGGTGGTGGTGGGAAGAAGCAACATCGTCGTCGATGGCGTGCTAGAAGAAGCTCGCCGGTCTGAAGATGAAGCTCGCCGTTGTTCGCGCAAGAGGATGCTGCCAATGTACGGGAACTCGATTTCGACATTAATATACGAGAGCAATCAGAAAAAAAGAGTAAGGGGGAGGAGGGGGGGGGGAGGAGTTTGCCATCTCGACCAAACTCTAACAAGTACTAGTCCTGGGCCCGAAGATCTCCCCATTGCTCTTCTCAAAGGTGAAATTCATGTACGATTCATCCTTTGCCGAATTTTCGTTTATCATCACTTGGCTCCCCTTCAAAAATTTACATGATCTCTTATTGGGTTCACCATTTCCTCTTCAATTCATGAGGCACTAAAACATTCAGATTGATGTGCCTAGATGAATCAGGAGATGCAAGCTCTCTTGGCCAATCATACTTGAGCCCATACCATCTGACCATTCTCAGGTTGATTGCCTCTAGGTGTTCACTGTTAAACACAAGATGGATGGTTCCGTTGAGTGTCTCAAGGCACGCTTAGTGGCCCACAAATTCCCTCAACAACAGGAAATCGATTACGATGACACATTCTATTCGGTGGTGAATTGAACATCGTCCGTGTCTCGATCTCCATTGTTGTTCACCACCCCTGGAAAATACTTCCTCATTAGTTTTCTCTCAGTGAATATATACTTGCAACAGTCACCTGCGTATGAGATTACAATGGTGCCTCTTTTTTTGTCATGTACAAAAATGCATATATGTCCTCAAACAATCTTCCCAACATAGTTTGAGAAGTTTAGCCAAGTACTTCAGGCTATTGGCTTCAAACACATCTCATCTGGTTTCTCCCTCGTTATGCATTTCTCCAAGGTGACATTCTAATTCTTTTGTTTTATGTCAATATTATTATCCTAGGTGACAATGTTGTGGGTTATCTCCAAAGTCAAATTTCACTTGGCTAAACAAATTCAGATCAGAGATCTTGGTCTCCTTCGCTACTTTTTGAGGATTGGGGTAGCTTCTTGCAGTGATTCGTTCATCCTCTCGCAAGGAAAGTAGTCCACCAACCTCCTCCAAGATGGTTGTTTTTGTGCTATAGGCCCTCTTATATGCCCATGGAGGCTAATTTGAACCTCTCCTCAGATGCTTCTTTCTCAGATCGATTGATATCTACTGCAAAGCATTATTGGAGATTTGTTGGAAAATATATCTACTTAACAACCACTTGACTCAACATCATATTTTCCTTGTGGCAAGTCAATTCATCCATACTCCGTGCGTCTCTCATCTACAACCCGTTGAGCGCATTTTGATGTACCTAAAGCGCTCTTCTGCTCAATGATTTATTTATCAGCCATCGTCCATTGCCTCTTGGTTTTCTATAAAAATGTTGTTTCTTTACAGTAGATGATGTCTCAGGTAGGTTTTACATGTTTTCACGTTATTATTAAAAACCACAATCTCTTAACTGAATTCTCGTTCCATTACCTTCCCACCCTTAATAAAACTCTTTTCCTAGTCTTGCACAGTTCTGTTGATTTTTTTCTTTTCAACTTTCCTTGGTTTTTCTTACATCACCACTTATCCTTAAGACAAGGAATCTATTCCGTTTTCCCTGATGTTTATTGGAAAATATTAATATGCCCTGATTTAATATATTAAATATTGGTTAAGATTACATACCACTTATATTAGAAAATATTGTTTAAGCTTACAATGTATACGCTCTGGCATTCCAATATCTATAGAATATTTTTCGAAGACTGGCGATATTTGATTATGTGAATATTATTTATTACTTTAGAAAGTGCATTTCTCTGTATGGTGCTTTACAATAATGCTATTATTAGACGAATCATTGATAATTTAACTCATAAGATCTATAACTTTCTATGTAGGTGCTTTCTCTCCTCCCAACATATCAAGGGAAATATGTTCTTGAACTAGGAGCTGGTATTGGTCGCTTTACTGGTGAGCTGGCCAAACAAGCTGGCCATATTTTAGCTTTGGATTTTATAGAATGTGTGATTAAAAAGGTATTTTCATTCCTATTGGTCAGGGTAAAGAACTACGAGCTCTAGAATCTTAGCTCAAAGCAATTATTAATTGGTTTCATTAAGAAACATCTTCTTTCGTGGTTTTCTTACATCTGTTACTTTTGCAGAATGAATGTATCAATGGCCATTTTATGAACACAAGTTTTATGTGTGCTGATGTAACATCTCCGGCACTGACCTTCGAAGAAGGATCTGTAGATCTATTATTCTCTAATTGGTTGCTAATGTATCTTTCAGATAATGAGGTGATCCATGAAAATCATTAACTGTTGATATGATTGCTCTTTTATTCATAAATAGGAGCATGCTGTTTTAGTTTTGGGATTCCAAGCTGAACCACATCCTTTTTCTATATTAAGATGCATTTTTTGTAGTGAAAAATGACTTTTCTATTTGCATAGTGCTTTAATAGTTTCTTTTTGACCCTTGATATTTAGGCTAGAAGTGATAGTTATGTTTATTACTTCAATACTTATGTTTACAGACAAGCTTGTAGATGTCGGCCGACATGTCCGACATGTCATTTTTGAGGGGGAATCGACACGTTACCGCCACATATCACGAAATTGGTGTTTTCCAGTATTGCGGCCGACATGTCGGACATGTCGACCTGTTATGGCGGGTTATGACGGCCATTAGAAATTAATAAGTTATTTTATTAAATTTTATAATTAAATCAGTTTTTATTATATACTTATATAGTTATACTACGTTTGCCCCTCATGACGACTCCTCATCTCCCTCGCGTCCTCCTCACGATGCTCTGGGCTCTCGTCTAAACGTGGTGAATGCTCAACCACAATCAATTTCTAGGTTTGCACAAGTAAATGAATAGACAGAGGTATGCATGATGATTGGGTTCACCAAACCTCCTATCACATCACCGCATGTACTTGTAATAAGCATAACAATCACAGATCAATTGATGCACTCACGACCGTCATTTCCACATCATAACTCATTAAACATCGAGGGAGGTCTAGGGATATCTCAACCTCGTCACGTTATAATAGGGAGGTATATGGTCATCTCACCTCTTGGTGCGAGGTTCATCTCACCATCTAATACCGAGAAATAGGGAGGTATAAGGTCATCTCACCTCTTGGCGGGATGTTCATCTCACCACCGAATACCGAGAAATGAGGAGGTATAATGTCATGTAACATCTTGGCGGGAGGTCTAGGTTCACCTCACCACCGAATACCGAGTCAAGATATATAGCCATCTATCATCACAAGCATGGTACATGTGAAAACTCAGAATAGAAATAAAAATAATGATTTTATTTATCGAAAAATTCCATCTATTACATGAGTGCACCCATCTTTATATAGAGCAGAGTAGGTGAGAGAATATACAATTGACGATGTGAGACTAAACATATCATGCGGTTACAATACAAGTTATCGTCCAGACCTATGTTATTAACAATCTTGGGCGGTTACACTAAGGGTAACTGCCTGTCCTATCATCCGCATGAGCTCCTCCATCTTGTGCTTTTAACACTCCCCCTCAAGCTGGAGCATATATGTCAATCATTCTCAACTTGACACAAATATCTAAGAAAGACGAAGACACTGGTTTCTTAAAGATATCCGCCAATTTTTTATCTGAAGAGATAAATGAAGTGCAAATCTGTTCTTCAAAACTTCCTCTCTAACGAAATAACAGTCGACTTCGATATGCTTTGTTCTTTTCTGGAAGACTGGATTCTTTGATATATTGATGACTGCTTTATTGGTACAAAACATGGGTAGAGGATAATTTTAGACTTCTCCCAAGTCCATCAGAAGTTCTTGTAACCACTTTAACTCACTTGCGGTTTGAGCCATACTTCTATACACAACTTCAACGCTTGACCTGGACACAATTGCTTGTTTCTTGCTTTTTCAAGTGACAAGATTTCCATCAACGAACGTGTAGAATCCTGAGTGCATTTATGATCTCCTTTGTTATTTGCATAGTTGACATCAAAATAAGCTTCTATCCGCATATGATTGTTCTTTTGAAATAATAGGCCTTAGCCCGGAAACCCTTTGATATATTCTAGTATTTTTTAAAGCTGTCTGTAGATGACACTCTCTGGGGGCTTGCATGAACTGACTAACCTTTCCAACAACATAACAGATGTCAGATCTTGTTACGGTAAGGTAAATGAGTTTACCAACTAGCCAATTATACCGAGTAGCATCCAGAAGAAGAGGAGATGTCTCACTCCAAAGTTTGTCATCATCTATATCCATAAGACTTCGAGTAGGTTTTGTACCAAGAAGGCCAGTTTCATTGAGGGTCGAGAGCATACTTGCGTTGGGAGAGAACTATAAAGTTGCGACTTCTTGCAATCTTGATGCATAAGAAGTATTTTGGAGGACCATGCCTTTAGTGACAAAATGTTCGTGCATATGTTTTTTTCGTCATTGCTATCCCGCTGAATCGTTTCCAGTGAGTAGGCAAGAATAACCAGTCCGTGCGTGGTTTCCCGAATGAAGAGTGAGTGATCTGCAACATTTCTGAAAAAATCAATTGTAGAGATGACCTGACTGAATTTGGCGAACCATGCATGAGGACTTTGCTTGAGGCCATAGATAACCTTCCTTAGTTTGCAGACTTGAGACTCCCCCTGAGAAACATAACTAGGAGGTTGCTCCATGTATACTTCTTGCAAGTCACCACAGAGGAAGGCACACTCAATATCTAGGTGAGACATTTGCCAATCCTTGTTGACAGCCACAGAGACAAGTACCCTGCTGATGCGTGCAACGAGAGAGGTGTCGAAGAAATCAACACCATATATCTGAGTAAACCCTTTAACAACCATGCGTACCTTGTATCTATCCACTGTGCCATCAAGAAGATACTTTATGACGAAAACCCAGCGACAACCAAAAACTTCAGCCCCATGTGGGGTAGGGACGAGAGTCTAAGTACCCTTAGATTCCAAAGATGACATTTCCTCATATATATAACAACTTTCCAGCATGGTAAGGCAAAAGCTTCGTGATAAGTTGTTGGGATGGTGATGGTAGAGAGGGCCAGAGCAAAGTTCCTGCAAGAAGGGGTAAGTTGTACATACGACACTACATCAGCAATGGAGTGTTGAGTACATGCTCGAACCCCCTTGCAGAGAGCAATGAGAACATCAAGATGCGCGTTATCTTCTGTGTTGGATCCTTCCGAAGAGGTGAGAAATGGCCTGAGAACTGGCGGTGGGAGCCCTGGAGTAGATGGAGGGAAGGATGGATGATTAAGATGAGAATGTGAAGGTGTCATTGGAATACGAGGCTATGGTGGAGGGATATCCGACGAAGGAGCATCAACAATAGGAAAAGAGGAAGGAGATGTAGGAGGATCGACTTGGGTGATAGGTGGAGAGATGGTGGAGAAGTATGGCGTGGACTCACAGAAGGTAACACCAACCAAAAAATATTGTCGTTTGAGAATATGGTCGTAACAACGATATCTCTTCTCAGTCGGGGAGTACCTGACAAAGATACACTTGATATTGCGAGTAGAGAGTTTGCCGCGACCTGGTGCAAGAGAGTGAACGAAGGTAGTTTACCTCAATACCTGAGGGGTAAGGGAGAACGGAGTAGCGTTAGGATACACAATAAAGAATGATTCCTTCCCTTGTAGAGTGGTCGAGGGAAGACGGTTGATGAGGACACCAGAAGTTAGAATAACATTGTCCCCAATAAGAGAAGGGAACATTCATTAGGCAGAGAAAAGTCCGCGCAACATCAAGAATATGACGATTCTCTCTTTCCGCCACTCCATTTTGTTGGGAAGTATATACACAGCTAGTCTAATGAATAACACCATTTGACATGCAAAAAGAGGAGAATTAGTTGCTCACATATTCTTTGACATTATAAGTGCGAATAACCTTTATAAAAGAACCAAATTGCGTGCGAATTTCATTATAAAAAGTAGAGAATACAGGAAAAGTTTCAAAGCGTTCTTTAAGAAGATACACCCATGCACATCTAGAGAAGTCATCAATAAAAGTAACAAAATATAGACTACTCCTACCAACGGACTTGGTAAGATAGACTCCAGATGTAGACTACTCCTACCAACGGAATGCAGTTTGACAGGATAAGAAGAGCGGTGATGCTTGCCAAATTGACAAGCCTCACAATCTAAGGCTGAGACCTCCATCTTGAAAGATGGTAGGAGTTGGTGTAACAGACGTAGCGGAGGATGACCAAGGAGAAGATGCTACTGAAGTAAAGAGTTGGAGATGGTAGATGCAAAGATAACATGAACAACATCGAGGAAATAGAGACCCCACATTAAGTTCTAGTAACAATCATCTTCTTGGAGCGAAGATCTTGAAAACAAGTAAATGAGACAGAACCATTGCAGTTGCCGGGAGACAGCACTAACAAACAACAAATTGCAAGGAAAATTTGGAACGTAAAGAGTGTTGTCAAAGCGTAGAGTGGCAGTGTCTTGGAGAACCCAAGTGCAACAAACAGGAGCTGGAGAGCCATCAACAACAAACACCGGAGGTAACTGAATGTGTTTCTCTAGGTGAGAGAAGATAAGAGAGTTCCCAATCATATGATTGTTGACACCAGAGTCGATAAACCACTTACCCTGTATAGCAACCTGCGCGCTGCCTGAAGAGATGGCAATGATGACTAATTGTTTGGAGGCATTGATGAGGGCCTCAATATCATCAGAAGAAAACCAACGACTGGATTCTGGCTGCGATAGAGAGTGAGATGAAGAGGCTGTGGACTCTGTAGAACTGAGATGACCTTGAGGGCAGAGGTGAGGATGTTTCACAAAACATCGCTCAACGGTGTGACCAACCTTCCCGCAGTGGGAGCAAAGATGATAGCTCCCCTCACGATCCCGCGGCCACCCCGTCCGCGGGAGGTGCCACTGCCGGCCGAACGAGCAAAACTGTCGTAGAGGACACAAGGGGAGGCCGCTGGAGAAGAGTAGTTACCGCAAAGATGCGAGGTGTAGTAGCAGCCATGTTTGGGGAGTTAGGTTCTCCCAGAATTTGCTGGCGAACCATCTCATAGTAGTTCGGCAGGCGAATAACAAACCAGTAGGAGCTCCTGAAAGTGTTTGTGTTGAGTGGCAAGGTCAGCAGAGAATGGTCGATGTTGGAGAAGCTCTGCACCAAGGGCTTGAACCTCCTGATAGGACACGTCTGGAGATAGAGTTGGTCTTGCAAAGAGATCAGAATAGAGGGTTTAGATGCGAGAGGTTTTAACATCTTTGGAGTATAGCGCAACAAGATGATCCCATGTTGCCTTCATAGTGTCAATAACTGGGAAAGGTAATACAACTGATTGAAAAGTGAATAAATAAGGAGAACCGTGAACACTTATCCTAGGCGTAACTCCCCACCTGTGACCCCTGTAAAGAAATGCCCAAAAACGGGTCAGCCCACTGGAGATTAAGAAAAACATTCCTCCCAGTGACTTTAAAAATAATTTGAAACAAACATTTGTGCATACTGTTTAAAACAACATTTCACACTGAAGGAAAATGTACTACGAATCTATGCATGTTTTTCTAGAAAAAATACTTCAAACATAAATGCCAGTTCTAGTGTGATCATAATATACATTTTCATTCAAGTTTCAAAACCGTTAAAGTATCGGGATAAATTTTGGCATTCACTTGAATTTTAGGTGTTTTAAAATTGCTTTTCTTCTTGTTCTAGGTTGAGTAGATTTTTATGCGCATTCTAACGATCCGAGTCCCTACTAACAAACACATGTGTTCTTGTGTCTCACGAACACGGACTCACATCTATTAATCTTTATATGGGGCGTCGTCTCCTCAATTTGAGGCTCATAAGGTTTGCTAAGCCCTATGAGTAAGATAGTGCGCCTCAATATATCACGTGAGGAAGCCTCGATCGTGCCTCCTAATTGTCTTTCATTAGATGATGGATTACAACTTATTCATCTGAATGTCTAGACCATGACTCTTACTAGTTAATCACCTTATTTACATACTCACGTGATTTAGTATTTTCTCGCATTTCTAAAGAATTAGGTGATTTCATGTTATGTACTTTTTCACATAATACATGCGGGTCTAACTGAAAGGAAAGAACATTACTTATGCTTAGACATAATTTACTCGCATTAATTGGACGCTTGTTGGGTCTATAGTTTCTTATCATCAACTACAATTACATCTCGACACATACAATTTCCCATTATTACATGCATCTTTTTAATTATACGAGAACAATTTATGTAGTATACTATGTGACATGTCTAGTCAAAAGGAATTAGAGTTTCTTACCTCGACGTTGCGGCGTTCGTAGATGCGGCGTGACAACATAATTCCTTCTAATTTGCTTTGAAGATACCGAGGATCCCCATGGTTACGAAGGATTCTTCTTCGTCAAATACTGAAAATTTTCCCCTTACCGAATTCTGCTAAAACCTAAAATGGTTTACACAAAATCGTTTTGTATGTCTGATCCAAAAAGTTTAATCGACTGAAAAGGGAGGGGAAATAAAATCTCCCAAGATAGCAGTCAAAAGAACTGAAGTTCAGCGGAGAAGAGGGAGATAAAAGTTACCTTGCTGTTATTGGAGGAGAAAGACTCGGTTCCTGAAACGACAAAGCCCTAAGCGACTGAAAGGCTTTAAAGTTGTTGGATTCGGCTATGGATCACGACGAAAACAATACTCACTGCAAGGGCCAACAATATCTGCCTAGGCAGAGGAGAAAGGAGCTTCAACGTCCATATTAAGGCAAAAGAAAATAAAATCAAAGGATCGGCGTTTAATTGCACATAATAGAGGAAAGGGGGGCGGGGGTCGATCCGCGGTGAAACTCTACAGGAATGACTCGTCGAGGGCTTCTTGAGAGAGAGAAGAGGCCGGGGACTCAAACGCGGCTGGGAGAAACCCTATGAGCGACCTTCTGCGTCGGCCTGCTGCTCCAGTCGACGAGAAGGAGCATAGGTTTCACTTTAGCGCTCGACAGAGGGAAATGTTATGGCGTCAGTTACGACAGAGGCTGGGGGGGGGGGGGTTAATAGTTGTGGCTCGGCTCTTGGTTACTAAATGAGTTGCAACGGATTACAATTTCCTTGAGGAAACAATTATGGTTGAATTCCTTTAATTTCTAGATATGTCATTTTACCTCACTACTTACTATTTCAGTGTATTTCACTCTCGCACTTTAGTAATTTGTGTCAAAGAATTACTTATCAGATGATATTATTTAAGTTATCGATTTGCGTGAAAAATTAACCGAAAAGGGAGAGAGTACCTTAATTCGCCGTTGTCGCTGATTCTAATTTTTCATGATCAAATCCTGCAATTAATTAGGGACAACACGTAAATTTCGGATGTTACAAAAGGAAGGTAAATGAGACACTCCAATCAGGATAGTTTGACCCCGTAAACTCCGTGCCAAGATTGGCAGCAAGATTGCCTATTCTAAGTTTTTCTCCCTCTGCCTCTCGCACTCGGTTTCCAGAAAGATGGTAATGAAAGTTCTGTCCCCCCATTCTGACCTAAGGGGGTCTCGAGAAGGGTTCCTAGATGTTAGGTTAACTTTCCTTTAGATCCACGGTCTCAATCAAAGGAAAAACATTATTTCATTTCACTGGACCCATCACTTTTTGGCTTCTCAATTACTCAACGATTGGCCCTGGTTGACTCAACTCGTTGATTGGCTCGCCCGGTCGACGATCATTGATTGGCTCGCCCGGTAGATGATCGTTGATCGTTTTCCTCTCGATCGACAATCGCTGCTCGACCTCTCGGTCGACAATCGCCGATCGCCAATTGGTCCAAACGACGCGGATCGGACCCTAATCGGTCACCGATTCCTCCTCTTCCAGAGGGTAGCCTCCCTGGCCTCTTCAGGCTTTCTATTCAACATCTACCAATTGCTACTCAAATGTTATATGATCAACCGAAGAGACTGAAAATGAGGACTTACAATCCTTTCCTCCTTAAATGAAAATTCGTTTCGATATTTACAAACAAACATACTGGGTGTCTCAAAATTAACAAATAGATTCAACTATTCCAGCTTAAAGTGCTTGAGGAAATAACTCGGGGTATTCTTCTCGCATGGTCTGCTCCCGCTCCCACAAGAGTTCCTCACGACCACTATTCTCCCAACGGACTTTCACCATCTTTATACTCTTGTTTCTAGGTTGTCGGACTGACTCGTCCTCAACACAAACATGTCTGACCTTGGTTCACCATCACTCTATCGGCCTTAACAATTTGAGTAGGCACTTGAATGACCTTCCTCAATACTGAAATGTGGAGTACATTATGCAACCCGTTAAGTTTGGAAGACAAAGCAAGTCGGTATGCAACACGTCCAACACGTTTCGTGATCTCAAACGGTTCCAAGTATCTTAGACTTAGATTCTTCCCCTTCAAATCCGTAACACTTTCTTGAACGCTTTGATCTTCAAGTATACCCAACCGCCCACGATGAACTCCACATTTCAGTGTTTAGCATCGTAATATTTTTCTTGTCTATCTTGGGCAATTGAAAACCTCTCGCGTATTGCCCGAGTCATTGTGTTCGCATCATCAACATCTTTTTGCTTCAACAACTTCGTGACGCTCGTCTCCACCCAAGCTAAGGGTGTACGACACTTTCTATTATAGATCGCCTCGAAGGGTATGATCTTAATACTAGCTTGATAGCTGTTGTGTAGAGGTGATCCTCCCATCTCTTTTCAAAATCCAAAATGCACATCCGCAAACATATCTTTCTTCGTCATGTTGGTCATTTCAGTCTGCCCATCCGTTTGCGGGTGGAAGGCAATGCTAAATTTCAATTTAGTGCCCAACATGTGATGAATATGCCTCCAATCATTGGACGTGAAACCCCCATCTTGATCACTAACGATGCTGCGGGAAACACCGTGTAATCGTACTATGTTTTCAATATAAAGCTTCGTCAGTTTTCCACTGAATTGTCTTTCCAGTTCGGAATAAAGTGTGACACTTTCATCAAACGATCAACTATAAGCCAGATGACGTCGTTGTCCTGATGCGACCTTGGCAAGCCATGCATAAAGTCCATAAAAATGTCATGAAACTTCCATTCCGAAATAGGCAGACTTAAAAAAATCCATTACTAGTGCACATGAATGACACCTCGCCACAAACAGTGCGATGTCTTTCTTCATGCCTGACCACCAAAATAACCTCTTCATATCCAACTACATATTTGTACTCCCTGAATGAATCAAGTACTTGGTGAAATGTGCCTTGTACATCAACTCATCGCGAAGTTTCCCAGAATTAAGGATGCATAATCTTCCATCCTTCCTTAAGAGTCCATCCTCATAGGAAAATACTGCATTTGACCTCTCCACGATCTCCTCCACATTGCGTTGCAGTCAACAATATCATATTGTATTTCCGTCCAGTTAAGCACACAGTAACCGCCGCACTCTTGTCAACATACTCTTACACGTGATCTCCAATGCTTCAAGATCAAGAGATAAACAATCATCATTAGCCAAAATCCAACTCTCTTACGCTGGTGCTCGTCGGCTCAACGCATCGACAACAATATTTCCTTTCCCGGGTGTATAGTGGATGTCAACGGTGTAGTCCCTTAAGAACTCCATCCACCTCTGCCGCATATTCAACTCTCTTTGATTCGACACGTATTTCAAACTTGCATTGTCCGTGAAAATGTCCGTCTTCACACCATACAAATTGTGTCTCCATTGCTTTAAGATAAACACCATGGACGCCAATTCTAGGTCATGGACAGGGTAGTTCCTCTCATGCACCTTCAGCTGATATCTGTTACGGAACTGCACGACGCGGAACCATCATGGCGAGTCTACACGCGCCGGGCGCGTATACCAGACGAGCCCACTCAGACCGCGGTGCGTACGACGGTCTAGCCGCTGCCGTAGCGTTAATTATAGCATTGTTTTAATTCCAGCAAGTTTTAAATTCAGCAACTTTTATTTTCAACAAATTTTATTTTCAGCAACTTTTTATTTCTATGTTGGGCGAACCCCAATCCTATAAGGGGGACGTTTGCACTCTTTATTTTCATCCTGGAATGAAGGCTTTTGCTCTCCTCTTTTCTTAACCCCTACTTCCCCCTCTCCTTCTCTCTCCCGTTCTCTCTATCTCTCTCTCTACCGCCGCCTACCCTCCCCCTCTCTAATCGACGCCGAGTTCCCTCACCACCACCGAGAACGCATCAAACTGGTCCGACCTGCCATCACCGCCCGCCCAAAGCCGCCGGTTTCGACCTAGTTTCCTCTACGCTCGCCCGCTGTTGTACCACGCTCGCCAGCGCCGCGCCGCTGTGCCGCGCCCCACGTCGAGCACCTCTCCCGCGCCGTACCGCGACAGCCGCTTGCACCACCATCGCCGGTCCGCTCCTCCTTCGACACTCGCCATGGCCCCACAACCCGCCGCCAGTCCGACGCGTTCGGCATCGAGAACCCCGACGACGACGTCCACCGTCACCTCGACACCCAGGAAGCTCTCGTGGATTCCATGCACGCCTCCCTCCTCGCCTTCCATGCCAAGATCGATGCTCTTCAAACCACCGCCGCCTCTTCCGCCTCCGGATCGGCGGGCCCGACCTCCGACGTCTCTATTCTTGGCGCGGCGCCTCTCCCACACGCCGGGGAGCCCGTAACGCTCCCACCATCGGACCACCCTACCCTAGCCCTGGATCTCTCCACCTTTGCCAGAGTAGATCCGATGGGGTGGATTGCCAAGGATGAGCTGTACTTCGACCTCCACCGCACATCCGAGCGGGACAAGGTCTCTACCGCGGTCATCGGCCTCGACGGAACCGCCCTTCATTGGGCCCGGTGGCTCCGACAGTCCAATCCGACGATCTCTTTGTCGGAAATCAAATAGGAGATGATTGGCCGCTATGACAACCGCTATTTCGGATCCGCGATCGAACGACTGTGTGGGGTACGACAAACCGACACTTTGGACGATTACATCGATGAGTTCGTGGCCCTCGTCACCCACGTCCCGGGCCTTCCCCCAGATCACTACCTTGCCTTCTTCATGCAGGGCCTCAAGCCCCACATCCGGTCTCGGCTCCGCACCCATCATCCCCGAATGGTTTCTGAGGCCCTCGACATGGGTCGCCTTGTGGAGGCGGACCTGACACATCGTTCCCCGCCGGCTGTCGGCGGTCCTCCCACGGGTGGCCGACTGTGGCGCGCCGTTCCTCCTGATGCACCGAATCCTCGACCACCTTCCGACGGTCGTCCCGACCGCCCCAACCCGCCGCGACGCCTTTCCAACCGCGTGCTCGATGACCTCCGCCGCAAAGGACTATGCTTTCGCTGCCGCCAACCCTACTCCCCCACGCACGTCTGTGCTGTCAAGGAATTCCACGCCATCATCGGCGACTTCGAACCGGAGATTACCTTGGCGGATTTTGTGGAACTAGAGATTTCTGCGGAGGACACCATCGAGACCGCGACAGACGCCGACTTTCACCGCTTGGAGCTTCCGTGCTTTTCCGTGGGCGGCATTTCAGGGCCGCAAACCATGAAGCTGACCGGCAAGTTAGGAGAGCACCACATCGTCATCATGGTAGACAGCGGAGCCAGCCATAATTTTCTCTCCTCGCACCTTGCCCAGCAACTCCACCTCCCAATGGAACCCGCTCCGGACTTCACAGTCAGTTTGGGCGATGGGCGGTGCCGCTTAGTCCAGGGCCGTTGTCCGGCCGTCTCGCTCTCGGTGGGACCTTACTCGCTGACGACGAACTTCTACGTCTTCGGCCTTGGCGGAATCGATGCCATCTTGGGCGTAGCATGACTTTGCACGTTGGGCGACGTGCGGGTCAATTGGAGAAATATAACGATGCGATTCTTTCAGGACAATCAGGAGCGTTGCCTGGTGGGTGATGCCGCATTGCTTCGCTCCCCTGTTTCTGTCCGCACCATTAAGAGGACCACCGACGTCGAATTTTCGGCTTGGCTCTGGTCCATCTCAGACACCGAGCCACCAGCCTCCCCTACTCCTTCGGTCTTTCAGGCCCTCCTGGCAGAGTTTGCGGATCTCTTTACTGAGCCATCCGGGTTACCTCCAGCTCGCCCCCATGATCACGCCATTCCTCTGCAGCCCGGCATGTCCGCGGTATCAGTCCGTCCATACCGCTACGGGCACGTATAGAAGGACGAAATCGAGAGGCTCGTGCGCGACATGCTCATGGGATGGGACATGGGGGGCCTTATTCGACCCAGCGCGAGTCCTTTCTCCAGCCCGAACCTCTTGGTCAGAAAAAAAAGACGGCAGTTGGCGTTTTTGCGTGGACTATCGGGAGCTCAATAAGGCTGCCGTCCCCGGCAAGTACCCAATTCCAGTTATTCAAGAGCTTTTGGATGAGTTCCATGGCGCGACTATCTTCACCAAATTGGACCTTCGCGCTGGCTACCACCAGATCCGCATTCGACCGGCCGACGTCGCCAAGACAGCCTTCCGGACTCATGATGGACACTACGAGTTCTTGGTTATGCCCTTCGGCTTGACCAACGCGCCCGCCACATTTCAGGCCACGATGAATGACATTTTTCGCCCGGTACTTCGCCAACATGTACTTGTTTTTTTGATGACATATTGGTCTACAGTTCTTCTTGGCAGGAGCACCTCCAGCACGTCCGTCAGACGTTGACCACCCTGCGGCGCAACCATCTGAGGCTCCATCCAACAAAGTGTTTTTTTTGGGGTCCCAGAGGTGTGCTATCTGGGACACACCATCTCCGCGACAGGGGTTGCAATGGACAGGGACAAGATCGAGGCGGTCCTCCAATGGCCGACCCCCTCATCCCTCCGCAATGTCCGCGGATTTTTGGGACTGACAGGGTACTACTGTTGTTTCATTCAGGGGTACGACACGTTGGCCCGACCCCTAACCCAGCTTCTGAAAAAGATGGCCGAAGGTCCATTTGAGTGGTCGGCGGTGGCTTTCGCCGCATTTATCGCGCTGCAACAAGCCCTGGTCCGCGCCCCGGTATTGGCTATGCCAGATTTCTCTCAGCCGTTCCTTGTCGAGTGCGATGCGTCGGGCGTCGGCGTGGGAGCTGTACTTATGCAGACCGGTCGCCCCGTGGCCTATTTCAGTCGTGCATTTTCTGACACCATCCGTAGCCGCTCCGCTTATGAGAACGAGCTAATGGGCCTCGTCCTCGCAGTCCAACACTGGCGACCTTACCTCCTGGGCCGACGGTTCCTGGTTCGCACCGACCACCACAACCTCTGCTACCTGCTACAACAGAAGATTGCTACACCCACTCAACAGATATGAGTGGCCAAGCTACTAGGCTACGACTTCAGCATCGAGTTCCGGCCAGGGAAGACCAATTGGCCGGCTGACGCCCTCTCCCGCAATCCCATACTTGCAGCCATTTCTCGCCCGATCTGGGGGGATGCGGATACCCTCCAGCGGGAAGTTGAAGCAGACCCAGTACTCAACGAGATTCGAACAGCACTCATCACGGACGCCACAGGCCGCCCGCCTTACTCCCTGGTCAACGACAACCTCTTTTTCAAGAGCCGCTTCGTACTCGCCCCTTCCTCTCCTAGCATTCCACGACTGTTGGCTGAGTTCCACGCAACTCCGACGGGGGGATACGCTGGAGCCTATCAGACGTATCGACGGATCGCCGCCTCCCTCTACTGGCCTCACCTGTTTAGACAGGTCAAGGCCTTCGTCGCCGCCTGCCTCGTCTGCCAAAAGGACAAATATGAGGCCATGTTTCCGGGCGGCCTCCTGCAGCCCCTCCCGATTCCCAACCGCATTTGGGACGACATCGCCATGGATTTCATCACGAGGCTGCCCCGCTCTTAGGGATACGACTGCATCTTAGTCGTGGTGGATCGACTCTCGAAGTATGCCCATTTCATTCCTCTTCGCCACTCATACACGACAACCACCGTTGCCGACAGCTTCATCCAGGGGGTGTGCGTCTCCACGGGTTTCCCCGGTCGATCGTAAGCGACCGCGACCCACTTTTTTTGAGTACCTTTTGGACTACACTGTTCTGACTTCAGGGCACCCGTCTCCGCATGAGCACGACATTCCATCCGCAGACCGACGGTCAGTCGGAAGTCCTCAAACGGTTTTTGGAGACTTATCTCCGCTGCTACGTAGGAAAGCAACCTCGCGGCTGGGCCAAATGGCTAGGGTGGGCTGAGTACTCTTACAATACCGCCTACCACCAGGCAGCCGACACTACCCCATTCGAGGCCGTTTATGGTCGCCCGCCTCCGTCTATTGTCCGCCACCTTCCAGGAGAATGTCAAGTGGAAAGTTTGGCCACCGCTCTCCGTGACAGGGACACCATTTTGGATCACTTAAAGAACCACTTACAGCGGGCCCAACAAAAGAAGATTTCCTTCGCCAACAGGAAACGACGGGACCTCGCCTTCAAGGTGGGGGAGAAGGTCTTCATCAAACTCCACCCCTACCGTCATCTCTCGGTGGCCCGCCGGCCTTGTCCGAAATTGGCGCCACGATTCTTCGCTTCGAGATCACCGCTCGCATAGGGGCGGTCGCCTACCGCCTTCGCCTTCCGGAAGGAAGCCGCATCCACCCGGTCTTCCATGTCTCGCAGCTTCGGCGTGTATTTGGCGAACACACCACCTCTGATCACATTCTAGCCGACCTCGATCTGGAGGGAGAAGTGCCCTTCTACCCCGCTGCGGTCCTGGACCGAAGACGTCGCACCGCAGGGGACCATACATCAGAGGAGGTCCTGGTAGCCTGGACCGGGCGACCTGACTCGGACGCAACATGGCTGCCCCAGGATGACTTCCGCCGCCAGTTCGCCGACTACTGCCGTGAGGACAAGACACATTTTCCAGACCGCGACATTGTTACGGAATTGCACGACGCGGAACCACCATGGCGAGTCTACACGCGCCGGGCGCGTATTTCAGACGAACCCACTCAGACCGCAGAGCGTACGACGGTCTAGCCGCTGCCGCAACGTTAATTATAGCATTGTTTTAATTCCAGCAAGTTTTAAATTCAACAACTTTTATTTTCAGCAATTTTTATTTTTAGCAACTTTTATTTTCAGCAACTTTTTATTTCTATGTTGGGCGAACCCCACTCCTATAAGGGGGACGTTTGTACTCTTTATTTTCATCCTGGAATGAAGGCTTTTGCTCTCCTCTTTTCTTAACCCCTACTTCCCCCTCTCCTTCTCTCACCCGTTCTCTCTCTCTCTCTACCGCCGCCTACCCTCCCCCTCTCTAATCGACGCCGAGTTCCCTCACCACCACCGGGAACGCATCACTCTCACTTTATCAAACAAGTATAACACACAACCCAAGCCGTTCTCAGATGCATTACTATAAACTTGATAACCTTATGTCCCGCACGGGGAACACAAAATCCGTGCCGAGATCGGCCAGTTCTTCAATTATGTAAAGGATCTTCCGCACTCCGGCGTCCTAGCGAACCTATGTTCTTTCCTGGTCAATGTTGTGAGAGGAACTGCGATCCTCGAGAAGTTCTCCACGAAGTGCCTATAGTAGTTGACAAGTCCTAAGAAACTCTGAACCTCCGCTACATTCGTTAACTCAGCCCAATCGCGAATCGTCGCAATCTTGGATGGATCCACTGCTATGCCCTCTCTACAAACCATGTGACTCAGAAATGCCACTGACGATAGCCAAAACTTGCACTTGAAGAATTTGACATACAATTGACGTCTCCTCAGTATGCTTAGAATCACATGCAAGTGCTATGCATGTTCCTCCTCCGACTGAGAGCAGATCAAGATGTCGCCGATGAAGATAATAACAAACCGATCTAGGTACTCTCAGAAAATTTTGTTCATCAAATCCATGAAAACCGGTGGCACATTCGTAAGCCCAAACGACATCACATGAACTCAAAGTGACCATAACATGTACTGAATGTCGTCTTCGGGATATCACATTTCTGTATCCGCAACTGATAGTATTCAGACTTCAAATCAAACTTCGAGTATACAATAGATCCGTTCAGTTCTCGGTAGTCGATGTATAGTCGCAAGCTACCGTTCTTTTTTTTCACAAAGAGTACTGGTGCACCCCAAGAAGAACTCGGGTGTACATTGCCTTGCTCTCGCAACTCCTGTAGCTGGACTTTCAACTCTACTATTTCCTTTGGCGCCATTCTATAAAGTGAGCGTGGCATAGGCTTGGATCCCGGTACTAGCTCAATGCAGAAATCAATCTCATGCTAAGGTGGAGCCATAGGGACTTCCACAGGAAAAACATCCGTGTATTCCTCTAACAACGGTACGTCCCCAAAACTAGGTTGGCTCTCCGAAGCCTCCAACAAAGTGAACAACCCCGCGCAACGACCTTTACCACTTGAGGGCAGACATTAGTGTCTTGCTCACCCCTCATAAGTCAGTGAATATGATCTTGCCTCCGGTGCCTCTATTTAGTGCAATTTCTTTTAACTTGCAATCTATGCATGCACCCTGCTTCGCAAGCCAGTCCATGCCAAATATCACATCAAACTCCAATATTGGTAATAAAAATGCTTCCAAATAAAAGTCTCGGTCTCCAATCTGGACCTTCACACAACTCTTCTTATCCGTGCTCTTCGTGTAACTATTAAGCAACAAGACATCCAATCTGTTCTTTTTTAACACATACAACACTCTGACCTGAAATGTGAATTCCTCTTACAAAAAGGAATGCGAAGTGCCAGTGTCGAAAAGAACTATCGCACTACATGTGAACATTCATCTTAATACTTGTCATTTTTAAGTCAACGCACTACATGTGCACACCACCCTTTAAAAGGGTTCGTCCTTGAACCTAACGACTAAGGATCGTTTCCTAAAGCTCTTATACCAAATTGTAACGCACTTACGCACCACTTGCCCATACAATATAATATGAGTTCGGCCAGACTCCCATAACATATCATATACACAAGTAAATGCTATAAAGAGGTACAAGAACAATGACTCTCACAACACATAAGTCGCACTAGTGGAAGCATTTTTAAATACTATGAATGTCCATCTATTACGGTGGGAATGAAAAGGTATTTTGACCTTATGGCCTTACATCACTTCAATACAAAATGCATTAAGCAATTTATATCATCGCTTCACCGACAACAAATCGAGATCATGCTCAATCACATCCCATTCATCTTTCCTTTTTATTTCAGCTTTGGGCTTAGCCCGCTAAACTCCGCTGTGAGGTACGCTACCTGCACCAAGCACAATTCAGAGGAAAACGAGGGTCAACTATCAGCTGACCACACACCACACAATAACTCCCCCTTGTCGTCCTTTCGAACTTCGGGCGGATCACCGCATGCCTGCAAGTACGCATGAGCAACTTGCACTATGTATCCAAAGAAGGAAAAACAATTATGCTATACTAAACATGGTGAATGCTCAATCACAAACAATCTTCTAGGTTTGTACTAGTAAATGAGTGGACCTAGATATACATGATGGTTGGGTTCACCCAAGGCTTCACCACAACCGCCTATCACATCACTGCATGTACTGGTAATAAACATAACAATCACACATCAATTGGGGCACTCACGGCCGCCATTTCCACATCTTAATTCATCAAGTATCGAGGTACGTCTAGGGTCATCTTAACCTCGTCACGTTATAATTGGGAGGTATAGGGTCATCTCACTTCTTGGCGGGAGGTTCATCTCACCACCGAATACCGAGAAATAGGGAGGTATAAGGTCATCTCACCTCTTGGCGGGAGGTTCATCTCACCGCCGAATACCGAGAAATAGGGAGGTGTAGGGTCATCTTACCTCTTGGCGGGAGGTCTAGGTTCATCTCACCACCGAGTACCGAGCAAGAAGATATAACCATCTCCATCATCACAAGCATGGTACAAAAGTACATATTCA
The DNA here is from genome assembly GCA_033032865.1 of Dactylorhiza incarnata. Taxonomy (NCBI): domain Eukaryota; kingdom Viridiplantae; phylum Streptophyta; class Magnoliopsida; order Asparagales; family Orchidaceae; genus Dactylorhiza; species Dactylorhiza incarnata. The sequence continues at coordinate 513,277 of JAWHQI010000355.1, read as the reverse complement.
ATAAGCAATCACCTCTTTCCATTCACTAGGCTCTTCACGGCTAGCAAACAACAACACGTTCTACACAAAGCGTGGTATCCTCGATTCCTCTTGCTAACAATTATAATCATGGGGCTTTCCTAGGAATACCCAAAATTTCCAGAAACATACACATCCCCCATCCACATCGTTCATTTCAAAGTAATTCTCCGACACTCTATCTAGAGAAGGCTATATGCATCGTCATAACATCATCACTGATCCGGGCCTATGGACACATGTAGGCTTCACACACCATGCTTAATCCGAACTCGCATGCTAGATTCTCTAATGTATTCATGCCGAGGTCGCAACCCTACACCCCGGGGTTCTAACAAACCGAAGGAAGTAATGGACTCTACTAATTAGTAGAGGAGACTCTCCTTTGCAAGAAATCAAAAAGAACATGAGCATTCATCGGTCCTAAGTTCGGAGAGAAGAGTCGTTACCCTTGTAACTCTCATCGGTGCCATAGCTGGTAAAGGAGATCAAGATGGAAGAGTCCTCCACTGATATGGTACTAGAATGCCGTGTGACGCTCCCACTCGACTCTAGCAGCAAGATCACCCACTCTAGGTCTTTCTCCCTCTGCCTCTCACTCTCGTTCTCGCTTTCCAAAAAGAGAGCTTTGTTTCCCCATTCCGACCTAAGAGGGTCTCAGGAAGGGTTCCTAACTGCCAGATTAACTTTCCTTTTGATCGATGGTCTCAATCAAATCAAAAACACTTTATTTCATTTCACTGGACCATCGCATTTTGGCTTTTCAATCACTCAATGATTGGCCCAGGTTCGCTCAACGGTCGCTGATTGTCTCGCCCGGTCGCTGTTTGGATTACGTGGTCGACGCTCGTTGATCGGCTTCCTCTCGGCCGACGTTCACTGATCGACCTCTCATCAAATCGTAGCTTACTTCATATAACTGAATTCTAGTACCCCTCGATGGTTTTGTTTGGAGATTGACCAGTTGATCATTGGAGCTCACGAATGACAAATCAATTTCATTGGACCACCTTCTGTCTAATAAAGTGTCACGACCCGTCTCGACAAAAGTCAGAGTGCGCTTCAGGGCGGGCCGTGATGCTACATGCATGGGCGAAAAGGAATCCATGTCTGCTAAGGCGGAAACAGAAATACTACAAATAGTTTTAAAATAGTTACTTTTGAATAAAACAGATTGATTTATTGCGAAAGCGTTAAAATATGACAGTGAGAATTTGATGCACATGTATTTTAGTCAAATTCATTAATCAAGGTGCTGATGCAACTTTTGATGCAATGAAAATCTCAAGAAATGAACAAACAAATAATACCAAACTTCAGTATATAATTTAATTAGCTTAATAGTTGTCCATAAAATAGGAGAAAATAACCGATCATAATTATTACATAAAAGAAATATCCGACAGTTACTGAAATGAAACATAAACATAGAACCTGAAGCTTGACGCAGTTCGACACAGGAAGCAGGCGGCGCAGGCACGAACGCTAAGGTAAATTCCAAACAAGAAGTAAAAGCCTCAGAATATTGAAATAAATAGGAGCAAAGAAAAATAAAATACGAGCATGAGAAACAGAATATTTGTGTACCATTTTTCAAGAAGCAAAGCTAACAGGACAGACAAGCAAGGGAGACAAGCAGAAATATCTATAATTATTAGACTACTTCGGAGTAAAACATACAAAGATGATCATGTAATAACATAAGTTGTAACAAGTGAAAGTGTATGTGTTTTTGGTTGACACACAAGATTCATGATTCAGACAAATTCATATTCAGATGCAAGTCTTATCATAGATTCAGGATTTCTGCTCGTGATCTCTAAGGGGCTGCTCTTTCGAACCCTCACCCTTGAGCCAGGGAGTTCATGCTAGCTATGACCGGTCCTTTGTTCCGTTAGGGATTCAAGAGGGAACCCAAGTTGAGGAGTTGCGTCAATTAAAACCCTACCGTTCAATTGTTTAATTTGTGTTATTAATGAAATAATTCATGATTGAGTGATTCTGGCATATCAAGACATGTAACCAAATACTGATTCAGATATACAAGAGTAAATTTTACCAACGTAAAACGGGAGGAATCAAGTTATTGAACATTATTTAACCAAGTCTTAGTTGAAGAGGAAATGATGATAATAATGATTAAACCAACCCCTTACACATATATATAGAGTAGGGGATAAAACCAAAGTTACGGACAAAACTACCCTTAAGCGGGTATTTAAACAATAAGACATTAAAGACTTGAATTCAACTCTCCCCCTCAAGTCAAACGATAGATGTCTGTCATTCCGAGTCTATAGATATCATCTGTAAAGACATCGCTCCCCAAGCTCTTGGTGAAGACATCGGCCAACTGATCTCTGGAGTGAACAAAGGGGATAACTAAATTTCCTTTTTCAAGGTGATTTTTGATGAAATGGCGGTCAACCTCGACATGCTTTGTTCTGTCATGCTGGACCGGGTTATGAGCAATACTGATAGCGGCCTTGTTGTCATGAAACAGAGAGATAGGAGTATCACTCTGAAGGTCCAAGTCTTTCAGTATGGTGCGCAGCCATAAGCCTTCGCAGAGACCTTGAGACATTGACCGATACTCGGCTTCAACACTGGATTTGGACACAACATTTTGCTTCTTGCTACGCCATGTGACTAAATTTCCACCAACGAAGGTGCAATAGCCTGTTGTAGACTTTCTGTCATCACGGTTTCCAGTCCAATCCGCATCGGTAAAGACATCAATCCTTAAATGATTGTTCTTTGAAAACATCAAACTCCGACCCGAAGCCTTCTTTAAGTAACGAAGGACACGGTATGCAGCATCCCGATGTCTGATTCTGGGGGCATGCATATATCTGCTCAGGATTCCAACTGCATATGTGATGTCAATGCGAGTGTGTGAGAGGTATAACAGCCTTCCTACCAATCTCTGGTAACTTGCAGCATCCGTGCGATCTCCGTCGGTATCTTCATCGAGCCTATGGTTCTCCTCCATAGGTGTGTTAGCAGGAGCACACCCAAGCATCCCAGTCTCAGTTAACAAATCTAACACATACCTTGCGAGATGAAGATTCCCTGATCGGAGCGAGTCACTTCAATTCCCAGGAAGTAGCGGAGCCTTCCCAGGTCCTTTACTTCAAACTCTGTAGACAGAAGGGCTTTCAGCTTTGAAATTTCATCTGAGTCATCCCCGGTGATCACGATGTCGTCTACATAAACAATAAGAACAACAATCTTCCCCTCATTCTTCCTGACGAACTGGGTATGATCAGAATGTCCCTGTTGATATCCAAACTTGACCATAGCCTTGTGGAACCTGCCAAACCAAGCCCTGAGGGACTGCTTCAACCCGTATAGGGACTTCCTTAGGCGACAGACAAGGCTTTCTTGCCCCTTCTTCACAAATCCTGGGGGAAAGGTCATGTAAACTTCTTCATTGAGGTTACCATGCAGGAAGACATTTTTGACGTCCAGTTGATGAAGATCCCAGCCCAAGCATGCCGCACAAGATAGAATAACACGAACAATGTCCATCTTCGCCACATGGGCAAAGGTCTCCTGGTAGTGGACTCCTTGAGTCTGAGTGTAACCGCGAGCCACCAAGCGGGCTTTGTACCGCTCAACTTTGCCATCCTGATTTTGCTTGACAGAGAACACCCATCTAGAACCAATGACTTTCTTTTCAGGAGGAAGAGAGGAGACGTCCCATGTGTGATTTTTCTCCAAGGCTGACATTTCCTCCTCCATTGCTTGAGCCCATACCTGAGTGCCAAGCACCTCCTGCCACGTTTTAGGGATAGCGATCATGGACAAGGAGGATATAAAACCCTGATGAAGTTGGGAAAGATGACCATAAGCAACATGATTTGAGATAGGGTGATTGGTACACACAGCTTTACCTCTTAGCACAGCAAGGGGAACATGCAGATCAACATCAGAATCTGAGTCCAAAGACGGCACCGACAGCGACGGAATCACGGAGGACTGTTCACCTATTTGCCGACGACAATATATATGAGGAAGATGAGAGATGAGGGGCAGATTGTGGTATGCAGGCAAGGTTTTAAATGTCGGATGTCGGAGACATGTCGGATTGGGTTTTTAAATGTCGGATGTCGGATGCCGGAGACATGTCGGATTGGGTTTTTAGATGTCGGATGCCGGAGACATGTCGGAGATATTTTAATATGTCTACAACAACAACAACATTATTTTAATATGTCTGATTCCTAAAAAATATTTATATTATAAGTTATACCATATTATCTTAGCTCTATAAATACATTAATTTGTTCTACTGTACTCAATGGACACATTTTCTACTTAGTTGTATTATTTCCAAAATACTCAAATCTATCTTCAATCACCATTATCTTCTAACCATGTATCTATTTTCATTGTATGTATATATCCATTTATTATTTTCATATTTAAGCACTTAAATGTTGAAAATTATTTTATCATTCTTCCTCATTGTTGGAAACGGAAATGACAAACACTATTTAGATATCAATCTGCATCAAATAATGAGTTTTTTTACTTCCATATAAACATGCAAATTAACTGTACAATACTAAGAATAAATGTGGCAGGCTTGGTGACAATGACAACTTGATGGAATAAATTTCAGCAATCAAATATGCAGCTGATACTCCATACATAAAGCATGTAAGAAGAAAACATTGGAAGGAGACAAGTGAAAATCAAGTATAATCCATGTGCTCGGAAATGTGCAATCAATAAAATGGGAAAAACCTAGCAAAAAAACCTTCCAGCGGCGAGGACGGAGAATAAGCGGAGAGAAATCTCTGATTCTGCAACATTTAGAAATGTCGGCGACATTTAGAAATGTCGGTGGCGGCCGATATATCGGATTTAATCGGTTACGTCGGCCGACATAATGAAAAACGCCATAACCTTAAAATTTTCATTATGCAAGTCGTTTTGGTTCAAACAGGACATGTCGGCCGACATGTCGGACATGTCGGCCGACATGTCGGACATGTCGGCCGACATGTCGGACATGTCGACCGACATTTAAAACAGTAGGGGAAACGACCTAGGGATAGGAGACGTCGGGGATATAGGTGAAGGTGGTGTATGAGAGATAGCTAAAGGAGGAGCTGAAGGAGTGGTAGGCATAGGAGGAATCAGAGGGAGAGGCACCGAGTCAATAAATCATTCTCCTCCTGACGAACGGAGTGAGGCGAATCCACATAGTAAGATTCCTCCTCACGAAACGTCACGTCTATGGTACAGAAGACACGTTTGGAAGGAGAGTGGTAGCACCGATACCCCTTAGTGGTGGCTGAGTAACCAATGGAGACGCAACGTAGAACCCGAGGATCAAGCTTGTCACGCTGAGGCTGATGGACGTGAACAAAACAAACACACCCGAACACGCGGGGTGGAAGATGAGCAGTATGAACAACGGAAGTCGTAGAGAGACGAGTTAGAGGGCTACAAAAATCTAGAACCCGTAAGGGAAGACGATTGATAAGATGAGTGACAGTTAGGATAACATCACCCCAATATGATTTTGGGAGATGCATGGTGTGGAGAAGGCACCGGGCAACATCAAGAAGATGCCGATTTTTTCGTTCAACGACACCATTTTGGGTGGAGGTGTAGACACAAGTAGTTTGGTGAATAATTCCATGACTCGTGAGGTACGATCCAAACGCTCCACGATCATCGTATTCCCCCCCATTATCACTACGAAGAACACGAATAGTAACATTGAACTGGGTTTGCACCATTTTATGGAAGGCTTGAAAGACAGAAAACACTTCATTTTTTTCTTTAAAAGATAAACCCACGCAGTGCGAGAAAAACAATTTTTAAAGGTAACAAACCAACGATATCCATTTAAAGAAACCATAGGGGAAGGTCTCCAAACATCAGAGTGTATAATAGCAAAAAGGGTAGTACTAGGAGAAGAAGCATGAGAAAATGAATGTCGAACATGTTTGGACATATCACAAACATCACATTTTATAGTTTTAACAAGATGCGATAAAGCAGGAAACACTTTTGAAAGATAAACATGAGAGGGATGCCCCAGACGCAAGTGCCAGCGTCGAGCATCAACAACAGTAGCAGCAGAAGAGGAGAGTGCAAGAGACGGTCGGGAAACATCCAGATAGTACAAGCCGCTGTGATTCCTACCACTGCCAATGATCCGCTTCGTACCCAGTTCCTGGAAAACACAAGAATCAGGAAAGAAGGTTACAAAGCAGTTAAGTGACCGAGTAAGATTGCTAATAGACAGAAGATTGCGAGGAAAAGACGGTATATGTAAGACAGACGGAAGAGACAATGAGGAGGAACAAGAAATGACTTCTTTCCCTGCAATGGGGGACAAAGTGCCATTAGCAGAAATGACCTTGTCCTTACCTGACAGGGGGGGTGTAGGAGGAAAAACCTGAGGAGGAGCCGGTCATGTGATCGGTGGCTCCGGAGTCAATAATCCACTCAGACAGAGGAGTGACAGCGACATTGGCACTGGGCATGACAGCAGTATCAAAAGAAGTAGAGATATCACTATGTTAAGCATGAGACTGTGAGTGCAGAAGACGACGGAGAGTGTCCAATTCCGACGTGGTGAAATGTCCTAGTGACTGACCCTGATGGTCGTCATGCACCTCAGTGGAGAAAGCAGCATCGTGAGAACGAGAACCGGTTGGACGATATCCCCCACGTCCTGAACCACGACCATGGCCACGACCACGGCCAGGGCCACGACTATGGTTGTATCTAGGTGGAATAAGATGAGGATGAAGTTTGAAGCAACCGTCCGGAGTGTGTCCCCTGCGACCACAGTGATCACAGGTCGGAAGTCCACTAGTATTGTTGGAGCCTCCACGACCAACACTGGTTAAGGCAGAACGATCTGGAGGAGGTGCTGTGCTGAGGGACCTTCGGCGGTCTTCGTCGCCAAGAACCATGCGGAACGTCTCCCGAAGGGAAGGAAGGGGAAAGCGGTGAAGAATATTTGTGCGAACCATGTCCATGCTCAACCCTGTCAGAAACACCTGTAGACGAAATCGTTCGTCTCTTTTCTGCAACTGGACTGCATTGGCAGTGCATGCATGGGTAAACTGATCAAAGTAATCCAATTCCTGTGCGATACGTTCGAACTCCGAGAAGTAGGACACCGTCATGGTTCCCTGACGAAGCTCCAACATATGCCGTGTCAGCTCGTAAGTCTGAGTGGAACTGCCAATCTGTGAGTACGTCTTACGTGCCCGAGTCCAGATCTCGTAGGCAGAGTCCATCAACATATAACTCCTGTACACTTTCGGGGACATGGAGTGAAGGAGCCAAGAGACAACCAGGGAATTTTCCTAGTCCCATCGTGGCCAGGTAGGATCAGCCACATAAGGAGCCACCTTCGTCTCATCGATGTATCCAAACCGCTGATGACTGTGAATGACATGCTGAGCAGCACGAGAACATTCCAAATAATTTGTCCCATCCAAGGGAACCGTGGTGATCTTTAGGGACCCTGAATGTCTAGGAGGACGTTGAGGGTCGCTCATCCGGGGGGTTATCAAACTTGGTGAAGTAGAGTCACTGGCGTCAGGCAGATCATACATGAGGAACAATAGGAGGGAAGCTCTCGACGAGACAGAAGGATCAGGCGGGATCCGTCATTCGACGAAGCAGGCAGAAGGGAGGCTGCACTCGACAAAACAACGGGAGACAGCAGACATATCGACGAAACAACGGAAGACAGCAGCAGATGGCAACGAGATAGAATAACAGCGGAAATTAACGTCAGATCTGAAATTGGAGGGGAAAGAGGAATTCCTTACCCAAGGAGGCCAAAACCGAGCCCAAGGAGGTACATCTCGCAAACACCGACCCAATCGAAGAGGAAGAGGGCTGCCGGAGGAAGAAACGGTGGTTGTCGGCCCCTTGGAGGAGGAAGAAACTGATGCCAGCTCGAGGAAGAGGGGGAAGAAACTGCTGTCATTCCCCTAGGAGGAAGAAGGGCTGTTGGCCCCTAGGAGGAGATGAAGGTTGTTGTCGGAGAAGGAGGAGCAGGAGAAGCTTCTGCTGCCGGCCCCTTGAAGGAAGAAGATGGATTAGGGCTGCCTGCTGTCGATCGTTGGAGGAGGAGCTGTCGGCCTCAAGAAGGGAGGCTGTCGGCTTGGGCAGGAGGAGGCGCCGACATGAGGAGCAAGGGCAAGCGGCGGCGCTGCGCACTTGCGGGAGACGGGGGGCGCGCGGGAGCCGGGGCTGGAGCGGGAGACAGGACGGGATCGGGATAAAATCATTCATGTTCACAAATTCGTGTCATTTCAAACGCGTGAAACCTCAACTACTAACAAGTTAATTCATGCATTCAAGATTTAAGCTTATATGACGAAACATGCATTTAAAAGTAATTCATAAAATTATAAGAACAGACAAGGTAATTAAGTTCAATGCTTGCAAGAGAGAGGGATCTCTACTTGCCTTAAATGAGGCTGAAACTGACGGCGGCGGCTAAGCGACGCAAGTAAAAGCAGAAATCACATTTTGAACCTGATTAAGCACAACAAAAGCGATGTAGCATAATTTACTACGCTAACACATGCATTCTACGACGAGGAAAATAAACAAAGCGTGTTTTAGCAGATTTATCTCCCTTAAAGGTGAGGGGAGAAGAGATTACCACGCGGAAACGGAGACTTGGCGGCTTTTAGGCTTGGGGAAACCCTAAATCGGAGAGGACTAGGAGAGATTCCGCTGGGAGATTCGACGATCGGCGCCGGAAAACACAAACCACTGCGGGGTTAGACGACTACAAGAGGGCAAAACATTGAATCAATTTACATAAGCAATTTGGGACGCTAAAATTTCCAAACAAACGCAAGGAAATTTGAAATAGGATGGGAAAGAAGAATTCCTTACCCAAGGAGGCCAAAACCGAACCCAAGGAGGTACATCTCGCAAACACCGGCCCAATCGGAGAGGAAGAGGGCTGCCGGAGGAAGAAACGGTGGTTGTCGGCCCCTTGGAGGAGGAAGAAACTGATGCCGGCTCGAGGCAGAGGGGGAAGAAACTGTTATCATTCCCCATGGAGGAAGAAGGGCTGCTGGCCCCTAGGAAGAGATGATGGTTGCTGTCGGAGAAGGAGGAGGAGCAGGAGGAGCTTCTGCTGCCGGCCCCTTGAAGGAAGAAGATGGATTAGGGCTGCCTGCTGCCGATCCTTGGAGGAGGAGCTGTCGGCCTCAAGAAGGGAGGCTGTCGGCTTGGGCAGGAGGAGGCGCAGGAGGCGGCGCCGACAGGAGGAGCAGGGGCAAGCGGCGTCACGCGGTGACGCCACGCACTTGCGGGAGCCGGGGGACGCGCGGGAGCCGGGGCTGGAGCGGGAGACGGGACGGGATCGGGAGACGAGAGCCATAGTTGAGGCTTGCGGGAAATTAAATCGGGGGGGGGGCTGCGGCTAGGTATTAAAGAGGGGGGAGAAGGATATTACCAAAAATGCCATTAATAGGATTTAATTCATTTAAATCTCCTTTTTTTTGTTATATGGGTTGTTACATAAAGTAACAATCAATCTCGTTATGCTTAGTTCTTGTATGGAAGATAGGATTGTATGCAATGCGCATCACAGTTTGATTGTCACATAACAACTTCATAAGTTAATGAAAAGGAAATCTCAACTCGATTAATAGTAGTTTTAGCCACATCAACTCACATGTAGCTACTGCCATAGCCCTTTACTCCACATCAACACTCGATCTTGTAAGTACTACTTTTTTACTTTTCCATGAGACTGGATTACTTCCAAACAAAATATAGTATCCTGAGGTGGATTTTCTATATGAAGGGGATAAGTTCCACCCAATCTGCTTCATTATATCCAACCACATGTTGATGACCTCGATTGTCAAATAATAATCCTTTACCTTGAGCACCGTTCAAGTATCGAAGAATCTAAACTACAATCTCCCAAAGTTAATCTTAATGAAAATTAAGAAATTGACAAGGAATGGAATGTCTAGTCGTGTGACCGTGAGATAGTTCATTTCCCAACTGATCTTTGATATAATGCTGATTCTCTAGAAGTGATGTAGGCTATACTCTAAGGGTTTAAAATTAGTTTTCAAATTCGCTTTAGCTATGTTGAAACTTAAATTTTGAATAAATTCATAATTGATAATGTTAAATAATTTCATAACTCTCAAATGTTCATGAATTCTGAATAAGTATATTAATTAATCTGGGCATAAACTTTTGATTATTTCTTAAACTTTATAAATTTTGTATGAATTTTAGCTTGCTTGCATTTCATCTATATTTGCCTTGGTGGATAAATTTATTTAAGGTCTTATTGATTTGTTGGACCAATAAGCCGAAACTAAAATGCAACGCACTCGCAAATATCACCCCACCTGACACCTTTGAAACAATGAACAAAATTAGCATACTTGCAGACAAACAAATGCACGAAAATTAGATTTAGGGTGATGCTCTGCAGGGTGGATCAATAAGGTTCCTCCCTCATTAGGAGCAAGTTTAATACTGGATCCATGGAAGCATCAAGTGGCTTTGAGCCTACCATGCCTGCTTCTTCTAATGTATCTAATAAATATTTCCTTTGAGATTGTTAGAGAAATTAATGTAAAATCCCATGTATGAGGCCCATTTATGTAGTTACCTTTTTACTCTTGTTTAGTCCCACATCTTGAGATTGGAGTGACTAGCCTCCTTCTCTTCCTATATATTTGTATTCATACTTGTAATTAATGATTCAACGAATATATACAAGGTTTATATCATTTTTCTACATGGTATCAGAGCAAGGGATCCAATTTTTGCGGTCACCAAAAATCCTGACCGCACCCCATCTTTTCTGACCGCCCGACTGTGTGCGTCTCTTCTTTGCGGTCACTTTTTTCGGATCGCAGCCCCTCTGCCGAGCTCATCCCGTGAGAGTTTCCTGTCCAACCTCCTCTTTCCTCTCCTCTCCGGGCCTTCTTATAGACTTCCCGCTGCTGTCTGTGGGTCCTGCCTAAGTCGCTGCGACCTTCTCCCCTTCTCGCGCCGTCTGCGCCTTTTGCAGTCTGCTCGTCGCTGCGATCTTCAGCGGTCTCATCCCGCGGTCTCGTGCGAGCTCTCACGCGACCTCTTCTAGCAGCTACGCTCCTGTGGTCTTCCTACAGTCCGTGCGGCCTTCTGTTCGTGCGTCCAGGCAGCCTCCTGTTCCTCACAACGCCCGCTGCTGAGCCCTCTTCTGCCCGCTGCCGATCTCTCCAAGCCGAGCTCTCAGACCGCCGCGCCCTCCCTCTGCCAAGTCGCAGACCACCCGCTGCCGATCTCCCCAAGCCGCCCGGGCAGTCTTCTCTCCAAGCCGCTGTGAATCTGCAACCTGTCTATTACTGTTCGCCGCTGGTTCCTCTGCCTCTGTCCGCCCGGCTTAACTTTGCTGTCCGCCCAACCTCTGGCTTCAGTCCGCTTGGTCTCGTCTACTCAATGGTGGAATCTGAAAATTCTCATACTACCCATACCCCCCCAGCCACAGTGGCTGCTCCTGCTCCTTATGTTCGCGATGAACTTCGGATTACAACTATCTCCCTCTCCGGGAAGTCCAACTTTGTGGAATGGGTTCACTCTGTTCGCCCGGTCTTACAGACGAAAGGTTTTGTTCACCACGTAACCCAGGTTGTTCCACTTAACCCTTCCAATGAATGGCTTCGGGATGATGGTCGAGTGCAAACCTGACTCCTCAACTCCATGGACAAGGAGCCTTATCGGATATCTATGTATCATGAAACCGCCAAGGCTATCTGGGATGAACTTCATGCTTTCTACTCTGGCCAGAACAGTATCCAACATCTCTTTGATATCATCTTGGAACTTCAAACCCTTCGGCCTGGCGCACCAGACCTAATGATCTCTCATGTTGTTCAGGTGAAAACTCTGCATGAGGCTTGGATTCAGCATCAGCCTCCGACTGCCGATCTTGCTACTCAGAAAGCCCAGAAAGAGGCTGTAACAATCTCCATGCTGTTGTCCCACGTTCCACCACACTTGCATAGTGTTCGGGCTCAGATCCTCTCGTCTCCTACCACACCATCCCTATCTGATGTTTGCTCCATGCTGATCAAGGTTACACCACCATCCGAGGCTTCGACAAATTTTTCTCCAGTTCTTCTTCAGCAACCTCTCCTGCCAACTCCTCCTTTTGGTCGTGGCCCTTCCACCAGGGGAGGACGCCACCCGTCTCGGGGACGAGGACGTGGTGGCCGCTCTTCTTTGAAGTGTACTTACTGCTCTCGTGAGGGTCATCTAGAAGCTACATGCTACCGCAAGCATGGCCTACCTCTGCATCTGGCCGCCTCCGCTACTCCAGCTCCTTCGGATGCCCCTGACACTTCCAACCTTGGTGCACCTACTCTCCAGGAATATGAAGTCCTTCGCACTCAGTTCCTGCAGCTCCAAGGCAGTATTAATAGGCCATCTGGCTCGGTTGCCTCTTTCTCTACTCAAGGTATATCCTGTCTTTCTTACAGCTCTCACTGGATCGTTGACTCTAGAGCAACTCATCATATAACATCTCAGAAACCGCCTCGATATTCGACAACCTCTCACCCGCCATCTATTATTGTTGCTAATGGCGACACTACCCCGGTCTCTGGTGCTGCTGATCTCCGCCTCACTCCTACCTTGCTACTCTCCTCAGTTCTTCATGTTCCGAGCTCCCCGTTTAACTTGCTTTCTGTTAGCCAGTTAACACGGGATCTTGACTGTTGCATAACTTTTTCTCCTTCATCTTTTGTTTTGCAGGATCGCCGTACACGGAGTACCCTTGGTAGTGGTCGGCCGACGAATGAGCTATATCTCTTGGATCTCCCACCTATCAGTCTTTCTTCCATCTCAACTTCTGACTGGCATCGTCGTCTTGGGCATGCTCCCCTTCCGGTTCTCAAGAAAGCTCTTCCTGGTGTTTTACTCCAAGAGTTCACTTGTGAATCGTGTATCTACAGCAAGCAACATCGTGTTTCTTTCTCTCCTTCCTGTACCCGGAGTGATACCCCGTTATCTTTAGTTCCACATTTATGAGGCCCATTTATGTAGTTACCTTTTTACTCTTGTTTAGTCCCACATCTTGAGATTGGAGTGACTAGCCTCCTCTTCCTATATATTTGTATTCATACTTGTAATTAATGATTCAACGAATATATACAAGGTTTATACCATTTTTCTACAGAGATATAAAAATGTCCTCTTAGTCCTAGCAACTTCAATTCTTAGAAAGTATTAACTTTCCCAAGTCTTTGATCCGGAATCGTTGGTGTCGACGATTCACAAGCTAACATATACCAAATTCATTATCCCCAATAATGATAATTTCATCAACATGTACAATCAACAGGTTTTTTTTCTCGACGGAAGTAAGATAGAAAACAAAATGATTGTAGCTGCTCCTCTACATACCAAATTATAGGTGAGTGGAGCTGAATCTACTAAACTAGGCTCATGTTGATTGTTTCAAAGCATTGAATGATTTTTTGAGACAACATCTCAGACTAGTCCCCCCTAATCAAATAAGCATGATGTTTGCTCTATGTACACTTCATCATCCAAATCAATATGTATGAATACATTTTTGATATCAAGTTGATGAAGAGACCAATCGTGAATAGAAACTAAACTCAAGAATATATGAACTGAGACAATTTTGGCAACCGGGGAGGACTTAATAAGGTAATCAATACAAGTATTTGAGTGTACGCCATTGTAATCAAGCGAGCCTTCAATATGTTTACCGTGCCAGCTAGAGAGCATTTGACTATGTAAGCCCAATGACATCCAATATCAGACTTCTCTGCATATTATATTGTTAAAGTACCGCCTCAGGCCCACCTATGGCTCAAGATTTACCAAACTCAGAGGTCCGCGCCTTCACATGCTTTTAAAGCATAGAAGGTTCGCCTAAGTGAGCGAAATAACTTCATAGCTCAATAACATTTGAATGATTAGAGTTTGTGAAACATAATCAAACGTCAAGCTTTCAATATGATGCTAATGTCCATATTGATCCAATTTCTTAAGAGATTTATATGATAGTAATGAATGGTTGATGAGTAGAATTGATGATGAATATGATCAAAGAAATAAATTGATGTTTAATGATGATCGTTTAAAATTTGATGTGGTTATACCTTCAACCTTTAGACGTGCGCTTGCGCCTTGAGCCTTGTGTGGATGATGCGTTCCTAGGCGCGCGCCTCTCACCCTCTCCTAGTGTCGACCGACCCATTCCGATGGAAATTGCTCCGATTTCCTCGCTGGGGATCCTTCTTCGCCAGAGTTCTTTCTTCCCCGGAGACTCCTCTACCTGATTCTTCTTGGCGGAGAGGCGTATATTTTTCTTCCTTTCAAGATTTTCTTCACCCTAGCTTTTTCGTCTTCGATGAAGTCCTCTTACTTAGACTTTTCTTCGTTTGAGCTTCCTCTTCTTAAACTATGTACATCCTCAACCGTCTTCCTTGTTTTTTATACAAACCTATGTTATGGTAGTATTTTTATGTTGTGTTTTTTCCATTTAATAAATTAGAAACTGTTATGCTTGTTTTTCTGCACCTAGGCTCCAAGATCCATTTGCGCCTCGGTGCGCTTTGCGCCTTTAATAATATATGTTGAATACCAACTAATCTCTACCGAGAAATCTAATATACTGTTGCTGAATAAGAGCGTTGAACTTGCACAATGAGAACTTGCACAACGAGAACTTGCATATACCTTATGTAAGAGTACTTGAAGTAATCTCAGCTGAAAAATCCAAAATAATGTTGTTGAAGAAGAGTGTTGAACCTACATAATGAGAACTTGCCTATAAGCTGTGCAAGAATACTTTAAGTGCTTGCGAGTAACAAAGCACTTTGTAAGCTTCATGTTAGTGAAAAACCATTGAAAAGTTGTATAAATGTCTTCAATTGACGGAGAAGAACAAATATTGGAGGCTTACACTCTGGAGCGGGAGGATGAATAATAACAGACTCCTGTGAGAACGAAAAATCTTGATAAAATAAGGATCTTGAAACTCCTCTGTGAGAACCAGATAAAATAAAATCTTGCTGATGGGAGAATTTGATTGTTGAAATCTAGGAGGAAACCAGACATGACGAGATATCTATAGGAATCATATATGACATGATTTTTTCGGAGGTGGGAATTAGGATAACAGTAATAACACATAGCTAAATGCATGGTTTCGGCAAGAATAAGCAGAACTTGCCGAAGATCAACAAGGAGCTTGCGAGTATACATAGAATAGAAACTGTTGAAGACAAGTCTTTGCTTGTTTGAACTTGCGGGATATGAGTTGATGAATAAGAACCTCGCTAGTTTGAGCTTGCAAAATATAAGTTCCCGAAGAATGAGAGAATCCTTAGATAAATCATAAAATAGAAGATCATTACACATCCTTTCATACGGAGTCGGAAGATCGTGCCCTCGCACTATAACTACCTATGCAGTGCCCCAAGCATTCTTCTAAATTTTTCCCGTATTATAACTGCAATTTTCAGTGCGTAGTGACCAAGTTCACGGGGAGGTCCTCTGCGAGTTCAAGGCGAGTTTCGATGTGAGTTCAGAGCATGCTCCCCTACGAATATTTTGTGAGCCATCGAGGTCTCTTGCGACCTTTCTTCTTTCAGTCAAAGTCTACACTCACCGCACCAAGATGTTGGAACCGATATCTCAGCTCGCAAGAAGCCGAGTTTTCAGCTCGCTAGAAGTTTGGTTGTAGTCTGACCAAAAGTTTACCAATTCACATGCGATCATCATAGACAAGAGACAAAGGGAGAAACATGTATTTTATTGTTAGATGAGGTGGTTTTGTTAAAATATGGAGGTCCCACCACATACCAAGATGTGTATATGATCTCTCTCTCTCTCTCTCTCTCACCAAGGGTTGTGCGAGGTCTAGGGATGACAGACGAGGTCACTGAACATTCAAATGATCGTTTCTCACAATGTGTAAATTCTCACTCGCAATCGTTATAACGTGGTCATATCTATAGATAAACATAAAGAGGGCACCTTAAGGTGGGCCCCTTCTATGCAAGGTCCGCGAGCTCTACTGCACGGGTTCCCGAGGATGGCGAGTTATCTGCTGAGGATGGAGAGTTGTCTGTCTAGGCGCGTATTGCTTGCTGAGGATGGTAAGTTCTTCTGCGGTCGCCCGTGGGTCCCATTGAATTGATTTGACGGAGTCGGCGAGGTAATTTACAGAGGTCGCCCGACGATGTCTGCTAGTTCTTGATGTCCTGATGCTCTCCACTGTTGAATTTCCTATCTCTCTAAATATGGGTCGTGCAATATCACCCGTTGCACAATTGCATATCAATATATCACCTACTTGATCTTTGTTCTATTAATTCAAAGTCATCTATCTTCACAACGATATATATATTCCTTTAACTCCTCACTCACTCAATAGATGTCTCGTTGATTACAATTATGCCATTTGCAAAAAAAATATACACCAAGACACCTCCCTTTGGATATCACTTATAGGCATCTCCATAATTAATTCAAAAGGATATGAACTCGATGCAAATCATTGATGTAAACATACTATTATTATATTTTTTTTAGCCATTCCGCAACTAATTCTAACACTAATTAATGTTCCATTATACTTTTTTGATATTGGTTCTTGGAGTTATAGATTTATTAACTGAAAAGTGTTCTTCGTGAAGAACAAGTTATGTTTTTGCTGGTTGCTTTATATAACCATCTTTGCGAATTTTTTTTGTTAATATCCTGTTTTTGTCCTAAATAGTTTCAATTTTTGGGTTGTGAGAGTTTAGCTACTAGGCATGTTAAATGGGGGAGGGGTAGACCAAAAAAAACTTGGAATGAAACTATAAGGAAAGACTATGACTAAAGATAGGGCGCAATGACGACAAATGATCCATAGAGCCGACCCCACTATGGTGGGATAAAGGCTTGAGTGTTGTAGTTTCAATTTTTTGTCTAGTAACTTAGTAAAGTGGGCGCCGTACGATTTAGATATTTTCAAAGAGTTTTCTTCGTACATTCTTGACCCTTCTTTTAATTCTTAGGTTCAAAAGCTGGCAGAGAGGATGGTTAAATGGTTAAAGGTAGGCGGTCATATTTTCTTTAGAGAGTCTTGCTTCCATCAATCTGGGGATTCTAAGAGGAAAGTAAATCCAACACACTACCGGGAGCCAAGGTTCTATACCAAGGTAATGCTCTGCTTAAAAGACCTTTATCTTTGTAATTTGCTAGTACAATTGTTTTTGAATTATCCTTATTAATCAGTCTTGCATTTAGCTGCTTTACTTATCAAGTAACTTATAGTAGTGTAATTTTAATGGTTTATTTAAAATTCCTTCATTATTGAATCAGAGGTGCAGTTAGTCTGAAAAAGAGAAAAACTTTGTGGAATAAAGAAGTGGGATTTGAGCCTTAGGGCCTGTTTGAATAGATGTTAAGGGCCCTTTCCGTTCACCCGAAATTCCAACGCGACCGCCTGCTCGTTTGTCTTCCCGCTCTCCGGTCGCAGCCGCTGGATTTTCTCTTTCTTTTGTTTTGTAGCCGCTCGCAAACCGTGATCCTCACCTCCAATCACTCGCATTTTCTCCCTTTCTCCATCAAAGGTGAGCAGAGCTCGGGGAAACAGAGCGCAGAGTTCTCCATCACAGCGGGCCATCTTCCTTTCACTTTCTTCTCTTCGGCGGAAGGAGAACTAGATAATCGAGAAAGACGCCATTCACACACCCCGCCTCCACTTACCACTTGTCTGCCGCTGCCGCTAACAGAGGGGCGGAGACTCAACAGAGAAGGGGAGAGAGTAGTCGATGCGCAATAGACGGTACTCTCTCCTTCGATTATTCCCGGCCTTCACAATAAAACCAAGCCAGGATCTTAATTCTCCGTTCTTCTTTTTGTTTTTCTGCATATTTTGGTATTGTATGGTGTTATCAGATCTGTCTTCCTCTGTTCCTTTTTTTAATATTTCCTTGTAATGGGCTCGCCCTTTTCTCTTTTTGTTGTGAGTATGTTAGGCTTTGGATATTATGACTTGATCAAAATCCTTATATTGGTTAATTGTACTATTACTGTAACTGCTCTACATACCCATCAGCTGTTCGATGTTTGTTCTAAGCAATTTCTCGGCAATTCTCATGCAGCTCCATTGGCAAATGAACCTCCCATGATAGCTAATCCCTATATTTTAATATACTGGCCATTCATCAATTTTTGTAAGCAGTTTTTTTAACGTAAACATCACACCGCTGTTTGCCAAACAGCTCATTTTTTTTTCTTTTCTGAACAGCTCTGCAAACAAAGATCATCCAAACAGATCTCCATTTGCAATTACCAGATTCCTACAACTCCATTTCCAACCCTCCATTTACTACTACTCCTTTCATAACCGCCATCGCTCTCCCAAATAAACCCTTAATACCTACATTATGCCTTGTTCTCCTTTTGATGCTTTTTTATTTATATAATCTGAGTCAATACTGTTTTTTTCTGTCTTAAGAAAAAATTGTAAGCTTTTATGATGAATGGTTTTCTTCAATGCAGTTTTTAAGCAGAGCAGGATTGAGCTAAATTTCTAACCTAGTCATTCCTGCACTGATTAGGCTCGACCCCTAGCTGTTTAAGCCTTGAAATATTCTTTATTTTATGTGCGAGTGATTCACTGAAATACCTAATTTGTGCCTTCGTTGTTAATCAGTAAATGGTGCTTTTAGAGAGCTGATTGAAGAAAATATGTTGATGGCTTCCTTTCCCAGGCTTGCCTTGACATGCATGATCTTAAATTAGATATTGTTAAATGGTTTCAAGTTTTGGTGCAGCACTTGATGTGCCAAAAGTCTTACAACAGAATCTGGAGGCGCAAATATCAAAAATCAAAATAAGCTAACATTTGATTTGTTACATTCATACTCTCCTACTGACATTACTTTTTTGAAGTAATGGAAATGCATGCATGCAATTAATGAATATGATACACGACTATCTAAAGTATAACCCAAATGCGATGCAAATGATTCAACCATAAGAGTATTTCTGTCACATCATTAGTTAAATAACAAAGAATTAAAATTTACACAAATAGTACAATTATTAATAATTAGGCCAACAAGTAACAATCACATGCAACTGTAAATGCTAAAAATATTGAATATCAAGCAAATAAGATATACATGTCTAATGAAAGGGAATACATAAATAATCAGAGCTGGATTTGGCTAAAATAAAGATAAACAATCGTACAGTGAATATGATTTTGAAACTACAATAATAACACACCAAATGATTGGAGGGGATGCTGAATTGGTGTACTGCATGCATCTGGGTTGCAGTGGGAGCAACACGCATGTGTAAGAGCACATGTTGGGGGGGGGGGAGGAATTGGTAGGGGATTTTGGGACCTTGGATCTGAGTATTGTAGGGTCTTGCGAAGTTAGGGATTTTGAGGGAATGTTGGTGGCTATAGGTGCAAGAGGAGTGATGAGGTGGGAGGTGTAGATTAGGTGACAAGATGATGGAGCAGCATAAAGGATTGCATTTGTGGGTTGCTCGTAGCTTCATTTGTGCATGACGTATGCTCGCTTGTATTGCATTTTGGGTTAGAACATCACTTGCTCGCCACCTATAGATTCGTCCTGCGTCAATAAGTGCTCTAATGCGTCTCGGTCACGGGCTTGCATCTAATAATCTTCCATGGGTTTTCTTATGTTCACTTTCTTTTTATTCTTAGTTGCGTAAATTATTAAGCACATTCTAGAGGTTTGAGCCCCCTAATGGAGAACAAAATTGCTCTAGTGTGTCTCGGTCACAGACACAGACTCACATCTAATATTCTTTCACGAGGTGTCAGCTTCTCCATTTGAGGCTCATATGGTCTACTACGCCCTATGAGTATGATGATGTGCGTCCATCAATCATGAGAGAAAACACTCGATCGCGCCTTCTATTCATCTTTGCATAGAGTGGTTGACAAGATCAACATATGATCACCCACATAAAGGCACTTTGATCTTTGCACATAATGGTTGGCATGATCAGCGTAAGGCATCACCTGCATAAAACCACTTTAAATTTTTGATTACATATTTTGTAATCTTTGCGTTTTATGTCTTGTTATGGTGTTACTGAAGTCAACATGATGAACTACTTACAATAGGATTTATCAGTGTTAGTACGTCATGCCCCCAATGGCAGCCTTCCCCTCTCCCTCTTCTTCCTCCCAAAAATGCCAAAATGCCAAAACGACCATTAGTGGGGAGGAAGATTCGAAATTTTGAAAAACCTTATCTCTCTAACCGCTCGACGAAATTTCAATTCGAAAGCGGTACTGGTCTGCTCTCGAAAAATGCTAACAAGATAGACTATTCAATCGATGATTTTGGTGAAGTTTTGGCAGGGTGGCCATTTCACTCAGACGCGCCTTTCACCAATAATTGTCAGAGCTCCAGATCTCCGATCGAGAAACCTTCTCCATTGACTAGACGAAGCTTCCCTAAAATTTCCAACAAGTTCTGAGCACTTCCATTTTTTTGGCAAAGCGGCGTCTGCTGCCAAAGTTCGCCACTACTCCAGAGAACCTGACCAGGCTGCCCGGAAGCCCCCCATGGCAAAGTTGTCTGACTCTTAAAGTTCGTGATCCGAGGGACATAATTCGACCATTTTTATTCGTCTGTCAAATTATTATAAGGGCGAAATTCCCAGTGCACCCTCTTGAAATTTATAAAAGAGGCTACCCATTCATTTGAAGGGGTCAGAATGTTGAAATTCCCAGTGCACCCTCTTGAAATTTATTCGTCCGTCAAATTATTATAAGGGCGAAATTCCCAGTGCACCCTCTGACGAAAGCCCACTAGTACCCTCGCGCACTGCTTCCCGAGCGCGCTCATAAGCATAACCCTTAGGTACGCGCTCTGATCCCTAGTGCGAGGTCCTCTCTTAGTGTGCGTCCTCGCGCCCCACTCTCCTGTGCGCGCCCCCGCGCTCCTCTCTCTAGTGGACGAACTCACACACCACCCTACATAATGCGCGTCGCTCTCCAGAAGGCGCTCTGCTCTCCAGAAGACACTATGCAATCTAGAAGATGCTCTGCTCTTTAGAACGCTATTCGCTTTACGGAATGCGCTTCGCTCTCCAAAAGGCGCTCTGCTCTTCAGTGCGCCCCCACGCTCTGCTCTCCAGTGCGCGCACTCATGCTCCGCTCTACAGAACGCTCGCCGCTCGCTAAAAGACACTATACTCTCCAGAATGCGCTCTGCTCTCCAGTGTGTGCCCCATGCTATGCTCTACAGAGCGCGCGTCGATCTCCTGAAGCCGCTCTGCTCACTAGAAGGTGCTCTGCTCTCCATAGCATGCTCCACTCACCAGAATGCGCTCCGGTCTCCAGTGCGCGCCCCACACTCCCCTCTCCATTGCGCCCCCACCCCACCCCGCGCTCCACTCTCTAGTGCGCGCGCACTGCTTTAAATGTCCTCCGACACGTCATTTTTGAGGGAAAAATGATAGTTTTTCCTAACAAAATAGATTATGCACTTTCGTAAAATATTGGACGACATATCCGATTTTTTCTGATATATCGATCGAAACGACTTTTGAACATATTGTTCGCTATTTTATTTTATGTTATGTTAGCAGACTAGTAGTATATATTTAAATCGCCTATATGTATTATATTATGTGAGTTTAAATAAATTGGACTTATTGTTTCATTCTTTTAACGTTTTATTCCTACAACCAAATTTATATAATTATTTAACACAAGTTTTTTATTTCATATTACAGAAAGTGCGAAAAACTTTTACATATTTTTTAGTTTATTATTTTTTTGGCTTTAATATATATTTATATGGTTGGAAAGACTTATAATCAATCAATGATATTTGGCTTTTAAATCTTCTTTATTTGCTATTAACTTAGTTGTACAACCCTCATATTTGCCGAGCTGGTGTGACTCGACGCAGGTAAGACCACATCAGATCGATCCGACGGAGGCCGTCAAGTCCAAAAGGAGAAGGCCCGGGGGGGGGGCAGGCTTCCTTGGACGAGTGGACCTTGGGTCCACTCGCCCAAGGCCCCGGGCGAGTGGACCATTGGTCCACTCGCCCGAGTGGGGGGGGGGGGGGGGGGGGCGAGTGGACCTTAGGTCAACTCGCCCAAGGTGGGGGGCGAGTGGACCATAGGTTCACTCGCCCCAGGCAAGTGGACCAACGGTCCACTCGCCCTAGGCGACTGGGCAAGTGGACCAACGGTCCACTCGCCCGGTGGGCTGAGTGGACCGTGAGGTCCACTCGCCCAGTCAGGGTGGTGGAGCTTGGTCCACTCACCCGACCTCCGACAAGGGGCGGAGTGGACGTCTCATCCTCCACTCGCCCCTCCTCCTGTTTTGATCGTTCAGGTTCGCAGTTGAGCTGTGGATAGAAGAATTTTGGCTATCCGCAACCCAATTTTTGGAAGTCTATAAATAGACCCCCATGGGCACCTTGGGAAGGGTTGGACTCCCCCCCTCGCCCAAGGTGGGGGGCGAGTGGACTATAGGTTCACTCGCCCCAGGCAACTGGGCAAGTGGACCAACAGTCCACTCTCCCCAGACGACTGGGCAAGTGGACCAACTGTCCACTCGCCCGGTGGGCTGAGTGGACCGTGAGGTCCACTCGCCCAGTCAGGGTGGTGGAGCTTGGTCCACTCACCCGACCTCCGACAAGGGGCGGAGTGGACGTCTCATCCTCCACTCGCACCTCCTCCTGTTTTGATCGTTCAGGTTCATAGTTGAGCTGTGGATAGAAGAATTTTGGCTATCCGCAGCCCAATTTTGGGAAGTCTATAAATAGACCCCCATGAGCACCTTGGGAAGGGTTGGACCCCCCCCTTCGTGTGTCTTATGAGCAAGCACTACCCCCCCCGTCAGTGAAGGTTGACGGTGAGGTGGTCCTTAGTGCCCTCCAAGGTGCCCAGGCTCAGCATTGGCTTGGGAGGGGAATCTCTCTTTGAACTTCTGGGTGTGTGGTGGGACCTCCACGCTGCAGCTTAAGGGGTTCGTTTTTGGAATCAAGTGTTCTTCAAGGGTAAGGTCTTTCGGTTCTTAGCAACGGGTCAAGGGTTCTAGCTCAGGTCAAGTAATGGTTAGCTGCATTCCCCTTTCGTACGTCGAGACCAGTTCTCTGGTTTCAACATTCTGGTGCGGTGAACGTGGAATCAGCTAGTTCGAAAAACTCTGAGCAAGTCTCATGGCTGGAGGCGATGAGCTGGGGGACTCACCCCCTACCAACGAGTACGTGAAGAAGGGTGATTTTGACGAATTCAGGAAGTCGATCCTGGAGCTCTTGCGGGTCGCACTCCCCTCTCACGCCGAGTTCTCGACACCACCCGCGCTCGCCTCGCCATCTCCGATGGAGGCGGAGCAAGCACATCGACAAGGGAAGGAGCCAGCCACAAGGGAAGGCTCAGGTCTCCAAGCAAGAGTGCTCTTCAACAGCCCTCCCGGGACCGGCTACCCCAGTAGGGAGGCAGAGAGAACGCCTTCGACTCGCCAGGGAGGATGTGGAAGTCCCTTCTGCGAGCTGATCATCTCAGCTCCCGTTCCAGATGGGTTCAGCGAGCCTGCCATGTCTTACTACGCAGGGAAGGAAGACCCTATTCTGCACCTCCAGTGGTTCGAAGACATGGCCTCGATCAGGCAGATGTCGGATGCCTTTAAATGCAGACTCTTCGCGGTCACGTTCAGGGCGAAGGCGAGAGACTGATTCCATCAACTCCTAGTAGGAACCATCTACGGTTTCGAGGACCTACACCGGAGTTTCTTGCTAAGGTTCTCCACCTCGAAGAAGAGGAGGAAGGGGGCGGAGGCCCTCTTCTTGGTTCTGCAAAGGCCAGGGTAGACGTTGGGGAGTTACGCAGATAGATTCCAGGAGGAAGTCCTCCTTGTCATTGAGGTGCCCGGGCATACCCTGCAACTGGCTTTCACCCTCGGATTACAGCAGGGGCTGTTCATGATGAGCTTGACTCGGGACCCACCCTTGTCTTTCGAAGAGTTGATGGAGCGCGCCGCTCGGGAAATTGAGTGTGAGGCTACAAACCAAGAGTTCATGGCAAGGTTGGCCAAGGGTGAGAAAGAGGAGAAGGAGGAGAGGAAAGAGCAGGGAGGAAGGAGGGAGGAGATGAGGAGTCCGGGACACCAGGGACCCCCCGTTTGCGAGGAGCAAGGCTGGAGGTCTCAACTGCTAGCCGTCCGACCAACCTGGAGGCCGCCGGGAGGGCCCTCTCAGGGCCAAAGAAGAGGCCATTTTCATGGAGGAGGAAACTACCAGGGGAGGCAGGGACGTTTCAACCCGGCGGGCTGGCAGTCAGACCCAAGGCCGTTGCAAGCTCAACCCATGCAGGCCATGGCGATCGGCCGGAAAAAAGGAGGAAAGAAGAGGAGCCGCTGGGGGAAGGAGGCAGACGAGTTGGCACTACCGTATTGTGACATCCACCAGCAGAAAGGTCACACAACCGCGGCCTGCCCGGAGTTCCTCGAGATGAGGGAAGGAGGGAGAGCCCCAGCAGAGGAGAAGCAGCTCTGCCTAGAAGGTCCAAGGGGAAGAGAAAAAGGGAAGAAGGAGGAGGATGATCCGTGCGAAGAAAGGGTCGACCTGGGGGCCCTGGGAGGGATCAGGGTGATCCACGGAGGAGTAGGCATAGAGGCCACCCGGAAGGGAAGCCTCCACGCCATATACCATCGGAGCATCGCGTCGACCTCCCGATCCCCACCCCCTGGCGAGAAGATCACCTTCTCGGCCCAAGACATGCCGGCTCACGAGGACCCTTTCTGTGATGCACTCGTCATCAAGGCAACAATTGAAAATTTCACGGTCTCCCGAATCCTAGTCGACAACGGGAGCTCGGTGAACGTGGTTTTCAAGAAAGCATTCAGGGAGATGAAGGTTGAAGCAAAGCGGGTGCTGACATCAGATGGGCCGCTCTTCGGATTCTCTGGGGAGAGGAAATGGAGGGAGGAGTCGAACTCCTCGTCACTCTGGGGGGAACTTCAAAGAATTGCCGGTTCGTTATCGTAGACGCGCCGAGTAGTTACAACGCTATCTTCGGGCGTCCCCTCATCAGCGCGCACAAGTGCGTGCCGTCCTCCTACCACCAGTGCCTGAAGTACAGCACCAGAGGAGTCCAGGTCCGGGTCAGGGGAGATCCTCGGGAGGCGCGCCAATGCTACGTCACGACGGTCAATACGATCGAGTGGATGAAGAAAGCGAAAGAAGTGGAGGAGGCGATGAAGAAGATGGCCGGGGAGCATGTGGCCGAGTAAGCGCAGGGGAGCGCGTTGTAATGAACTTGTATCGCCTCAACGATGAATGAAAAGGATTTTCATGTAACGCCTATGGTAAGATCTCCGACTAGAGACCATTCACCGGACTCAGTAATGCCGACAGATGGGAGGCTCATCGGGCCTACTCGCTACATGCTAACTGGTTGGGGAAAGTGTTGAAGTCCTTGACCTCCAGTTGGCTAGTTTCTAGGGAGTGTCGAGTGGTCCTCCGCCTCCGGTTGAGCTAAGCTCCCGAGAAGTGTTGAAGTCCTCGACCCCCAGTTGTCTAATTTCTAGGGAGTGTCGAGTGGTCCTCCGCCTCCGGTTGAGCTAAGCTCCTGAGAAGTGTTGAAGTCCTCGACCCCCAGTTGGCTAGTTTCTAGGGAGTGTCGAGTGGTCCTCCGCCTCCGGTTGAGCTAAGCTCCCGAGAAGTGTTGAATTCGTCGACCTCCAGTTGACTAGTTTCTAGGGAGTGTCGAGCGGTCCTCCGCCTCCGGTTGAGCTAAGCTCCTGGGAAGTGTTGAAGTCCTCAACCTCTAGGTAGCTAAGTTTCTAGGGAGTGTCGAGCGGTCCTCCGCCTCCGGTTGAGCTAAGCTCCTGGGAAGTGTTGAAGTCCTCGACCTCTAGGTAACTAAGTTTCTAGGGAGTGTCGAGCGGATCTCCGCCTCCGGTTGAGCTAAGCTGCTGGGAAGTGTTGAAGTCCTCGACCTCTAGGTAGCTAAGTTCCTAGGGAGTGTCGAGCGGTCCTCCGTCCCGGTTGAGCTAAGCTCCTGGGAAGTGTTGAAGTCTTCGACCTCTAGGTAGCTAAGTTTCTAGGGAGTGTCGAGCGGTCCTCCGCCTCCGGTTAAGCTAAGCTCCTGGGAAGTGTTGAAGTCCTCGACCTCTAGGTAGCTAAGTTTCTAGGGAGTGTCGAGCGGTCCTCCGCCTCCGGTTGAGCTAAGCTCCTGGGAAGTGTTGAAGTCCTCGACCTCTATGTAGCTAAGTTTCTAGGGAGTGTCGAGCGGTCATCCGCCTCGAGTTGAGCTGAGCTCCTTGGAAGTGTTGAATCCCTCGACCTCTAATTAGCTAAGTGTCTGGAATTGTTGAGTTTCCTCCACCTCAGGTCAGCTTTAACTAGACCTAAAGTGTTGAGCTTTCCCCACCTCCAGTTGAGCTCGGCTCACAGGAGGGTTGTTAAGTGGAGAAAGGTTTGCCTTCCACCTCAGGTCGAGTTCGACTCGACTAGAGGAGTTGAGTTTTCCTCCACCTCAGGTCAGGTTTAACTAGACCTAAGGTGTTGAGCTTTCTCCACCTCCAGTTGAGCTCGGCTCACAGGAGGGTTGTTAAGTGGAGAAAGGTTTGCCTTCCACCTCAGGTCGAGTTCGACTCGACTAGAGTTGTTGAGTTTTCCTCCACCTCAGGTCAGGTTTAACTAGACCTAAGATGTTGAGCTTTCTTCACCTCCAATTGAGCTCGGCTCACAGGAGGGTTGTTAAGTGGAGAAAGGTTTGCCTTCCACCTCAGTCGAGTTCGACTCGACTAGAGGTGTTGATTTTTCCTCCACCTCAAGTCAGGTTTAACTAGACCTAAGGTGTTGAGCTTTCTCCACCTCCAGTTGAGCTCGGCTCACAGGAGGGTTGTTAAGTGGAGAATGGTTTGCATTCCACCTCAGGTCGAGTTCGGCTCGACTAGAGGTGTTGAGTTTTCCTCCACCTCAGGTCAAGTTTAACTAGACCTAAGGTGTTGAGCTTTCTCCACCACCAGTTGAGCTCGGCTCGCAGGAGGGTTGTTAAGTGGAGAAAAGTTTGCATTCCACCTCAGGTCGAGTTCAGCTCGACTAGAGTTGTTGAGTTTTCCTCCACCTCAGGTCAAGTTTAACTAGACCTAAGATGTTGAGCTTTCTCCACCTCCAGTTGAGCTCGGCTCGCAGGAGGGTTGTTAAGTGAAGAAAAGTTTGCCTTCCACCTCAGGTCGAGTTCGGCTCGACTGAATGTGTTGAGTTTTCCTCCACCTCAGGTCAAGTTTAACTAGACCTAAGGTGTTGAGCTTTCTCCACCGCCAGTTGAGCTCGGCTCGCAGGAGGTTGTTAAGTGGAGAAAGGTTTGCGTTCCACCTCAGGTCGAGTTTGGCTCGACTAAAGGTGTTGAGTTTTCCTCCACCTCAGGTCAAGTTTAACTAGACCTAAGGTGTTGAGCTTTCTCCACCTCCAGTTGAGCTCATCTCGCAGGAGGGTTGTTAAGTGGAGAAAGGTTCGCCTTCCGCCTCAAGTCAGGTTCAGCTGAAAAGCCCGGCGAGATTAACCCGTTGGCAAGACCCTTCATGTATTATTCTAAAGCCCCACCTACTCGTCAAATATGTGAGTTAGACTTTCTTTCCGAGCTTAAGACAAGCTCGAAAAGAGCGGGGATTGTGTACAACCCTCATATTTGCCGACTGGTTTGACTCGACGCAGGTAAGACCGCAGCGGATCGATCCGACGGAGGCTGTCAAGACCAAAAGGAGAAGGCCCGGGGGGGGGGGCAGGCTTCCTTGGACGAGTGGACCTTGGGTCCACTCGCCCAAGGCCCCGGCCGAGTGGACCATTGGTCCACTCGCCCGAGTGGGGTGGGGGTGGGGGGGGGGGGGGGGAGTGGACCTTAGGTCCACTCGCCCAAGGTGGGGGGCAAGGGGACCAGACAACTGGGCAAGTGGACCGACGGTCCACTCGCCCGGTGGGCTGAGTGGACCGTGAGGTCTACTCGCCCAGTCAGGGTGGTGGACCTTGGTCCACTCACTCGACCCCCGACAAGGGGGGTAGTGGACGTCTCATCCTCCACTCGCCCCTCCTCCTGTTTTGATCGTTCAGGTTCACGGTGGAGCCGCGAATAGAAGAATTTTGTCTATCCGCAGCCCAATTTTGGGAAGTCTATAAATAGACCCCTATGGGCACCTTGGGAAGGGTTGGACTTCCCCCTCGTGTGTGTCTTGTGAGCAAGCACTAACCCCCCTGTCAGTGAAGGTTGACGGTGAGGTGGTCCTTAGTGCCCTCCAAGGTGCCCAGGCTCAGCATTGGCTTGGGAGGGGAAACTCTCTTTGAACTTCTGGGTGTGTGGTGGGACCTCCACGCTGCAGCTTAAGGGGTTCGTTTTTGGACTCAAGTGTTGTTCAAGGGCAAGGTCTTTCGGTTCTTAGCAACTGGTCAAAGGTTCTAACTCTGGTCAAGTAAGAGTTAGCTGCATCCCCCTTTCGAACGTCGAGACCAGTTCTCTGGTTTCAACATTAGTGTTATCAAAATAAAATTATTGTATAACATTAAATGTATTTTACAATATTTCGTTTTGAACTTGTGAATAATATTTTAGCTTATATACACTTCAAATTTATTTTGTAATACACAAGACTCATTTTTCGTCTATTTGTTATATTAATTTTTTTTTAACTTTTTTAGAACATATAATTATAATTATTATACATAAACATATTTTTTATTTATAAATATGAAAATATGTTATTTTGAAATATTCCTGAAATGTCTCCGACTTCTGACATTTAAAAACTCAATCCCACATGTCGCCGACATTCGATATTTACAACCTTTCCTGCACGCACCCTCATGCTTCGCGCTCTTCTGAAGTCACTCTGCTCTTCAGAACGTGCCCCTCTCTCCAGTGCGTGCCGCCGTGCTTCACACACCCGTGCTCACATCCGCGTTGCGCTCCACAGCCCCCCTGACACACTTGCCTACAGAATGCACGCCGCTCTCTGGATGGTGCTCTGCTCTCCAGAACGTGCTCCGCTCTATGGAATGTACTCTGCTCTCCAGTGCGTGCCGCAAAGCTCAGCTCTCCATTGTGTGCCGTCGTGTTTCGCTCTACAGATTGTGTGTCGCATTCCAGAACGTGCTCCGATCTCTAGTATGTGTCCCGCACTTCGTTGACCCGTGCACGCCCCTACGCTCTATTATTCATTGCGCGCCCCGCGCTTCGCTCCCCATGGCGTGTCCCCGCGCTCCGTTATACAGCCTGCGCTCCGCTGTACAGTCCACACTCTGCTTTATATAACACAATCCGCTCTTTAGAAATGCGCCTCGTGCCGCTCTCCAGAGCGCGCCTCGTGCCACTATCCAGACTGCGCTCCACTTTACAGAAAGCACACCGTGTTCCAAATGGCACTCTGGTCTCCAGTGCATGCTCCGCTCTCAAGTGCATGCCCACACACTCCGCTCTCTAGGGTGCACTCCGCTCTCTACGGTGCACTCCGCTCTCCAGAACTCCTCTGCTCTCAACTGCACGCCCCGTGTGTACAACCCTCATATTTGTCGAGCTGATGTGACTCGACGCTGGTAAGACCGCATCAGATCGATCCTACGGAGGCCGACAGGACCAAAAGCAGAAGGCCCCGGGGGGCAGGCTTCCTTGGACGAGTGGACCTCGGGTCCACTCGCCCAAGGCCCCAGGCGAGTGGACCATTGGTCCACTCGCCCAAGGCCCCAGGCGAGTGGACCATTGGTCCACTCGCCCGAGTGGGGGGGGGGGGGGGAGTGGACCTTAGGTCCAGGCAACTGGGCGAGGTGGGCTGAGTGGACCGTGGGGTCCACTCGCCCAGTCAGGGTGGTGGACCTTGGTCCACTCATCCAACCCCCGACAGGGGGGGGGGAGTGGACGTCTCATCCTCCACTCGCCCCTCCTGTTTTGATCGTTCAGGTTCGCGGTTGAGCTGCGGATAGAAGAATTTTGGCACCACCCGCACCCGTGCTCGCCTTGCCATCAGATCCGTTGGAGACGGGGCAAGCACGTCGGCAAGGGAAGGAGCTAGCCACAGGGGAAGGCTCGGGTCTCCAAGAAAGAATGCTCTTCAACAACTCTCCTGGGACCGGCTACCCCAGTGGGCAGGCAGAGAGAACGCCTTCGACTCGCCAGGGAAGATGGGGAAGTCCCTTCTGCGAGCTGATCATCTCAGCTCCCGTTCCAGACGGGTTCAGCGAGCCCGCCATATCTTACTACGCAGGGAAGGACGACCCTCTCCAGCACCTCCAGTGGTTTGAAGACATGGTCTCGGTCAGGCAGATGACGGACGCCTCCAAGTGCAGGCTCTTCGCCATCACTTTCAAGGGAGAGGCAAAGACTGGTTCCACCAGCTCCCATCAGGTGCCATCTACAGCTTCAAGGACCTGCGTCGGAGTTTCTTGTTGATGTTCTCCACCTCAAAGAAGTGGAGGAAAGGGACAGACTCCTTGTTCTTGATTCAACAAAAGCGCGGGGAGATGCTGGGAAGCTACGCAGACTGGTTCCAGGGGCAAGTTTTCCGCCTCCAGGTTGACCAGAGAAGCAGGAGGGACCAGGAGAAAGAGAAGGAATAAGAAGACAAAGAAGATGGAGGAAGTGATGAAGGAGATGGCCAAGGTGCATGTGGCCGAGTAAGCGCGGGAAAGCTCATTGTAATGGTATGTAATCTATTTATAATGTACCGAAAGTAGTTAAAGATATCATCTAGGTCGAATCCTCGACTAGAGACCACTCGCCCGGGATTGTTGATGCCGGTCGCTGGGAGGCTCGTCCGGTGGATTCGTTTTAGGATAAGTCCTCGACTGGAGACCACTCGCCCGGGCTTGTTGATGCCGGCCGCTGGGAGGCTCGTCGGGTAGACTTGTTCGAGTCAGTTAAGACTTCAGGAAGGCTAATTGGTTTTAGGATAAGTTTCTAGGAAGTGTCGAGCGGTCCTCCGCTTCCGGTTGAGCTGAGCTCCTTGGAAGTGTTGAAGTCCTCGACCTTTAGGTAGCTAAGTTTCTAGGGAGTGTCGAGCGGTCCTCCGCTTCCGATTTAGCTGAGCTCCTTGGAAGTGTTGAAGTCCTCGACCTCTAGGTAGCTAAGTTTCTAGGGAGTGTCGAGCGGTCCTCCGCTTCCGGTTGAGCTGAGCTCCTTGGAAGTGTTGAAGTCCTCGACCTCTAGGTAGCTAAGTTTCTAGGGAGTGTCGAGCGGTCCTCTGCTTCCGGTTGAGCTGAGCTCCTTGGAAGTGTTGAAGTCCTCGACCTCTAGGTAGCTAAGTTTCTAGCGAGTGTAGAGCAGTCCTCCACTTCCGGTTGAGCTGAGGTCCTTGGAAATGTTGAAGTCCTCGACCTCTAGGTAGCTAAGTTTCTAGGGAGTGTTGAGCGGTCCTCCGCTTCCGGTTGAGCTGAGGTCCTTGGAAGTGTTGAAGTCCTCGACCTCTAGGTAGCTAAGTTTCTAGGGAGTGTCGAGCGGTCCTCCGCTTCCGGTTGAGCTGAGCTCCTTGGAAGTGTTGAAGTCCTCGACCTCTAGGTAGCTAAGTTTCTAGGGAGTGTCGAGCGGTCCTCCGCTTCCGGTTGAGCTGAGCTCCTTGGAAGTGTTGAAGTCGTCGACCTCTAGATAGCTAAGTTTCTAGGGAGTGTCGAGCGGTCCTCCGCTTTCGGTTGAGCCGAGCTCTTTGGAAGTGTTGAAGTCCCCGACCTCTAGGTAGCTAAGTTTCTAGCGAGTGTAGAGCAGTCCTCCACTTCCGGTTGAGCTGAGGTCCTTGGAAATGTTGAAGTCCTCGACCTCTAGGTAGCTAAGTTTCTAGGGAGTGTTGAGCGGTCCTCCGCTTCCGGTTGAGCTGAGGTCCTTGGAAGTGTTGAAGTCCTCGACCTCTAGGTAGCTAAGTTTCTAGGGAGTGTCGAGCGGTCCTCCGCTTCCGGTTGAGCTGAGCTCCTTGGAAGTGTTGAAGTCCTCGACCTCTAGGTAGCTAAGTTTCTAGGGAGTGTCGAGCGGTCCTCCGCTTCCGGTTGAGCTGAGCTCCTTGGAAGTGTTGAAGTCGTCGACCTCTAGATAGCTAAGTTTCTAGGGAGTGTCGAGCGGTCCTCCGCTTTCGGTTGAGCCGAGCTCTTTGGAAGTGTTGAAGTCCCCGACCTCTAGGTAGCTAAGTTTCTAGGGAGTGTCGAGCGGTCATCCGCCTCCGGTTGAGCTGAGCTCCTCGGAAGTGTCGAAGCCCTCGACCTCTAATTAGCTAAGTTTCGGGGAATTGTTGAATCCCCTCCATCTCTGGTTGAGTTCGGCTCGATTAGAGATGTTGAGTTCCCTCCATCTCAGGTTGAGTTCGGCTCGATCAGAGATGTTGTGTTCCCTCCATCTCAGGTTGAGTTCGGCTCGACCAGAGATGTTGAGTTCCCTCCATCTCAGGTTGAGTTCGGCTCGACCAGAGATGTTGAGTTCCCTCCATCTTAGGTTGAGTTCGGCTCGACTAGAAGTGTTGAGTTTTCCTCCACCTCAGGTGAAGTTTAACTCGACCTAAGGTGTTGAACTTTCTCCACCTCCAGATGAGTTCGGCTCACAGGAAGGTTGTTAAGTGGAGAAAGGTTTGCCTTCTAGCTCAGGTTGAGTTCGGCTCAACTAGAGGTGTTGAGTTTTCCTCCACCTCAGGTCACGTTTAACTCGACTTAAGGTGTTGAGCTTTCTCCACCTCCAGTTGAGCTCGACTCACAAGAGGGTTGTTAAGTGGAGAAATGTTTGCCTTCCACCTCAGGTCGAGTTCGGCTCGACTAGAGGTGTTGAGTTTTCCTCCACCTCAGGTCAAGTTTAACTCGACCTAAGGTGTTGAGCTTTCTCCACCTCCAGTTGAGGTCGGCTCACAGGAGGGTTGTTAAGTGGAGAAATGTTTGCCTTCCACCTCAGGTCAAGTTTAACTCGACCTAATAGTTGAGCTTTCTCCACCTCCAGTTGAGTTCGGCTCACAGGAGGGTTGTTAAGTGGAGAAAGGTTTGCCTTCCACCTCAGGTCGAGTTCGGCTCGACTATATGTGTTGAGTTTTCCTCC
The DNA here is from genome assembly GCA_033032865.1 of Dactylorhiza incarnata. Lineage (NCBI taxonomy): Eukaryota > Viridiplantae > Streptophyta > Magnoliopsida > Asparagales > Orchidaceae > Dactylorhiza > Dactylorhiza incarnata. Next base: position 480,193 of record JAWHQI010000355.1, on the reverse strand, counting down.
ACCTCAGGTCAAGTTTAACACGACCTAAGGTGTTGAGCTTTCTCCACCTCCAGTTGAGTTCGCCTCACAGGAGGGTTGTTAAGTGGAGAAAGGTTTGCCTTCCACCTCAGGTCGAGTTCGGCTCGACTAGAGGTGTTGAGTTTTCCTCCACCTCAGGTCAATTTTAACTCGACCTAAGGTGTGTTGAGTTTTCCTCCACCTCAGGTCAAGTTTAACTCGACCTAAGGTGTTGAGCTTTCTCCACCTCCAGTTTAGTTCGGCTCACAGGAGGGTTGTTAAGTGGAGAAAAGTTTGCCTTCCACCTCAGGTCGAGTTCGGCTCGACTAGAGGTGTTGAGTTTTCCTCCACCTCAGGTCAAGTTGAACTCGACCTAAGGTGTTGAGCTTTCTCCACCTCCAGTTGAGCTCGGCTCACAGGAGGGTTGTTAAGTGGAGAAATGTTTGCCTTCCACCTCAGGTCGAGTTCGGCTCGACTAGAGGTGTTGTGTTTTCCTCTACCTCAGGTCAAGTTTGACTCGACCTAAGGTGTTGAGCTTTCTCCTTCTCCAGTTGAGCTCGTCTCACAGGAGGGTTGTTAAGTGGAGAAAGGTTTGCCTTCCACCTCAGGTCGAGTTCGGCTCTACTAGAGGTGTTGAGTTTTCCTCCACCTCAAGTCAAGTTTAACTCGACCTAAGGTGTTGAGCTTTCTCCACCTCCAGTTGAGTTCGGCTCACAGGAGGGTTGTTAAGTGGTGAAAGGTTTGCCTTCTACCTCAGGTCGAGTTCGGCTCGACTAGAGGTGTTGAGTTTTCCTCCACCTCAGGTCAAGTTTAACTCGACCTAAGGTGTTGAGCTTTCTCCACCTCCAGTTGAGGTCGGCTCACAGGAGGGTTGTTAAGTGGAGAAAGGTTTGCCTTCCACCTCAGGTCGAGTTCGGCTCGACTAGAGATGTTGAGTTTTCCTCCACCTCAGGTCAAGTTTAACTCGACCTAAGGTGTTGAGCTTTCTCCACCTCCAGTTGAGCTCGACTCACTGGAGGGTTGCTAAGTGGAGAAAGGTTCGCCTTCCTCCTCAAGTTAAGTTCCGCTGAAAACCCGACAAGAGTAACCCGTTGGCAGGGCCCTCCTTAGATTCCCCTAAGGCCCCACCTACTCGTCAAATAGGTGGGTTGATTTTTTTTTCTGAGCTTAAGACAAGCTCGAAAAGAGCGCGGATTGTGTACAACCCTCATATTTGCCGAGCTGATGTGACTCGACGTAGGTAAGACCGTAGCGGATCGATCCGACGGAGGCCGACAGGACCAAAAAGAGAAGGCTCGGGGGGGCAGGCTTCCTTGGACGAGTCGACCTTGGGTCCACTCGCCCAAGGCCCCAGGCGAGTGGACCATTGGTCCATTCGCCCGAGTGGTGGTGGGGGGGGGGGGGGCGAGTGGACCTTAGGTCCACTCGCCCAAGGTAGGGGGCGAGTGGACAATAGGTCCACTCTCCCCAGGCAATTGGGCGAGTGGACCAATGGTTCGCCCGGTGGGCTGAGTGGACTGTCACGACCCATCTCGACATAGGTCAGAGTGCGCTTCGGGGCGGGCCGTGATGCCACAGGCATGGGCGAAAAGGATTCCATGCCTGCTAAGGCGGAAGCAGAAGTACTACAAATAACATAAAAAGATGTTACTTTTGAGTAAATCAGATTGATTTATTGCGGAAGCTTTAAAATATGTTAGTTGAAACAGGTGCACATGCATTTTTGCAGAAAAACTTAAGATACAAGTTTTGGAACAGAAATTTATGCAGTGATCATCGCAGATGAATGAGCATGCAAAACATGTCAAATTCTAATACGTATAATATTTAGCCTAGCAGTTGTCCATGAAACAGGAGAAAATGGCTGATCGTAATTATTACATAAAAGAAATATTTGACAGATAACGAAATGAAACATAAACATAGAACCCGAAACTTGACGCAGAACGACCTCAGAGAGCAGGCGGCGCAGACACGAACACTAAGGCAAATCCAAAACAAGGAGAAAAAGCCTCAGAACATTGAAATAAACAGGAGTAAAGCTAAATAAAAATACGAGCAGGAGAAACAGAATATTTGTGTACCGCTTTTCATGAAGCAGAGCTAACAAGACAGACAAACAAGTGAAACAAGCAGAAATATCTAGGATTATTAGACTAGTCCGAAGTAAAGCATGTAAAAATCATTCATGTAATAACATAAGTTGTACAAGTGAAAATGTAAGTGTTTTTGTTTGACGCGCATGATTCATGAATCATGATTCAGACAGATTCATGTACGGATTCAGGAGATTCAGAAATTTAAGCTCGCTATGACCTGTCCTTTGTTCCCATTAGGGATTCAAGAGGGAACCCAAGTCAAGGAGTTGCGTCAGTTAAACCCTACCTTTCAATGTTTACTTGTGTTATTAATGAAATAATTCATGATTTCGTGATTCTAGCATATCAAGACATGTAACCAAGTATTGATTCAGAAATACAATCGCAGAAATTATACACGTAAACATAGGTGCATAACATTAGATAATTTAAAAGATTCATAGATTGGTGATTCTAATTGGGACAGGTTCATGCTGAAGAAAAACATCAGATCAAGAAATAGATTTTATCCAAGTCTTTCAACCAAGCAGACACAAGAAACAAGATTCGATGACCCAAAGAACTCGAAAGTGAGAGTTTTGAAACTTACGGGTTCAAGAATTCGCGAGTAATTGGATAATTTACTATACATCATTTTCTAGGATACCAAGTATTCATTTAGATTAAGCCATTCCAAAACACGAATATCTTTTAAGTAAACATGTGTACAACCCAAACATTTCATATCAAACACAATTCATCTATTTGCTAGCAAGAAATCTTAGCCTTTATCAATATACCGATTAATGTTCATGCTCAAAAGAACTCCTAATCCTCCAATTAAAATCATCATTTCACATTCATAACTTCGTGTTATCCCAAACGCGTGTAACCTCAAACTACTATCAAGTCAATTCAAGCAATCAAAAACTAAAATTATTTGATGAAACGTGTAATCAAAGGTGAAACATAAAATCATAAGAACATGCCAGACTAAATAAAATTTAATGCTTGCAAGAGAGAGAGATCTCTACTTGCCTTAAATGAGGCTGAATCTGACGACGGCGGCTAAGCGACGCAAGCAAAATATAAACCCTAATTAAACCTGTTCAGGAACAACGAAAGCGACAAAGCATAACTTACTACGCTAATACAAGCATTTTACGACGCAAAATTTAAACAAAGAGGTTTAAGCAGATTTTACCTCCCTCAATGGTGAGGGGAGAAGAGATTACCACGCGGAAAAGAGACTTGGTGGCGCTTAGGCTAGGGAAACCCTAATTCGGAAGGGTCTTCAAGAGAGATCCCGCCAAAAAGGGCGACGAACGACGCAGGGGAGCAGGAAAAAGCTAGAAATTTGACGGTTATAACAGGGGAAAAAATGTTGGATCATAAATATCTGCAACTTAGGGCACGAAACTTGCGAAGGATTCAAGAGAAATCTGAATAGAGGGGAAAGGATAGAGATTCTTACCCAAGGAAGCCAAGTCCGGGCTCAAGGAGGAGAGGGAAGAAAACCCTAGGCGCTCTTCTTGCAAAGCCGGCCCAATCGGAAGGGAAGAGTGCTGCCGGAGGGAGGAAAGTTGCTGTCCACGAGAAGGAGGAGAGGTTGCCAGCCCAAGGCTGCTGGAGGGAGGAGATGCTGGCTACTGCCGGCCAGAGGAGAGGGAGGAGCTGTCGACCTGAGCATGAGGAGGCGACGGGGAAGCAAGAGGAGGTGAGGATTCTGCCGGCCAGAGCAAGGAGCGGCGGCGGCTAGCAGGAGGGAGGCGTCGTCGACGACCTGAGTGAGAGCAGGAGGCGGCGGCTTGCGTGCGGGAGACGGAAGCAGAGGCGAGCGGGAGATCGACGCGGGATCCGGAGACGGGAGCCCTAGCTGGGGGGCTTGCGGGATTCCTGGACCGAATTTTTTCGGGGGAGGGCTGCTCGGTTGGGAATTAAAAGGGGGAAAAGCTGGGGTGCGGATAGATAAAATAAACCCTTCCCTTTCTTAATTAAAATTAGGGGTGCGGCTAGAAGAATTGGAGAGAAATTCGGGTTGTTACATGGACCGTGAGGTCCACTCGCCAAGTCAGGGTGGTGAACCTTGGTCCACTCATCCAACCCCCGGCAAGGGGGGAGTGGATGTCTCATCCTCCACTCGCCCCTCCTCCTGTTTTGATCGTTCAGGTTCGCGGTTGAGCTGCGGATAGACGGATTTTGGCTATCCGCAGCCCAATTTTGGGAAGTCTATAAATAGACCCCCATGGGCACCTTGGGAAGGGTTGGACTCCCCCCCTCGTGTGTGTCTTGAGAGCAAGCACTCGCCCCCCCTGTCAGTGAAGGTTGACGGTGAGGTGGTCCTTAGTGCCCTCCAAGGTGTCCAGACTCAGCATTGTCTTGGGAGGGGAAGCTCTTTTTGAACTTCCGGGTGTGTGGTGGGACCTCCTCGCTGCAGCTTAGGGGGTCCGATTTTGGACTCAAGTGTTCTTCAAGGGTAAGGTCTTTCGGTTCTCAGCAACTGGCCAAGAGTTCTAGCTTGGGTCAAGTAAGGGTTAGCTGCATCCCCCTTTCGAACGTCGAGACCAGTTCTCTGGTTTCAACACCGTGCTCCGCTCTCTAGGAATGCTCCTCATGCCTCTCTAATGCGGGACGGCTTTCGGGACACCGCCTACACACATCCCTCTAAAATGTGTCCCTGACACGCACAATGACCGGAAGACTCTTTGCTAGCATTATAAAATGAGTGATGACCTGTCACCCTCGCTAAAACAACTGTGTACACTGACGAGATTGTTAGTGGGTTTCCCTGAACTCGGACAGACCCCGTAGTTTTTTCTCTTTCCGGGTTTTTCACTTAAAAACTATGTTGTCAACTCTAATTTGGTTGTGTGCGCATTTGGTTGACTCTCATGCTAAGACGAACCTAATCTACCTAACCCCGTGAGCATTAATCGATCGGCAACAATTATATTAGAGGTATTTTAGTCATGATTATGTGTATTTTTAATTTCTCTCCATACTATTACATGTTTAATCTCTTAGAAGGATGATGTCTGTAGTGAAACTGTTTGAAGTTCGTCGACTCTTACCGTGTTCATTTTTGTTATGGAACTATGATGATTTCACTGAAATTAAGAAAATTTAACTTTTCTTTATGACTATATTTCTTTATATATCAATAAGAAAATGAAAAAAAAATCTAAATCCGATCATAATTAACAATTAGGTATTTAGACTGCTACAGATTCTGCAGGATCTATGGATGACCATAGCTCTTCCAGTTTCTTTTATATGTACTTTAGTGATAATCTCATCACATGAAAGAATAAGAAGAAACAAGTACTCATTCCACGACCGAGGCCAAATACCGCTCGATGACCCTAGCAGTTTCTGAGCTTTGTGCATCACTTTATTCTCCTACGGTTCTTTACTATGATGACCAAGCAACTATTCGTATCGCCGAATATGCAGCATTTCATGAGCATACAAAACAATTTGAAACTAATTGTCACTTCATCGGATACTGTGTCAAACCTCAAGAAATTCAACTCCAACATGTTCCCTCCACATCTCAAATCACTGGCATCATTGCCAAAGATCTATCACATTCACTGTGTTCTTATTTTCGTTACAACCTTGGTCCATACAACATGTATGCTTCAGTTTACTGTTTATTTTGTGTACATTTTACAAGCAGGCAATTTCAATCTTTCCACTTTAAAATCCTATCTACAGGATATACGAAAGGCTCTTAGTGCAGGGTTATTTGTTTTAATGCAGGTCTTCAAAGAGTGCCAAACATACGATGGCCTTGGAAATTCCTTTGAACTATCTCTTATCACTTGCAAGTGCATTGGGGCTTATGTGAGGAACAAGAAAAATCAAAATCAGGTTTTTTCTCTACCCCTTACATAATCATTTGTTTCTTTTCAGCCGGTATTCTTTAATTCATCTATCTTTTATACAAACTTTGGCAAGCCAAGAATGTTCTGAAGAGTTAAAGTTCGACTCAACTTATGGGCTTTCCGACATTTAAACTCAAGATTGTAATTTGAAGAAGCTTTGCATGGATTACAGGCTATTAATCCAATGGAGTTTCATCTACATTCTATTAGCTAGCTTGATCATACTGCATATGATGGCTTCACACTAGTCTATAAGAACTTTGATTATCCAATTTACCTCAAAATATTTGGCACCTAATCAATTTAATGGACACTATTTAAGGACTTGTTGAGGTTATGATCGTATATTATGATTTGAGCATATTGGGGTTAGCTTGTGTTCTTTCTGGAGCTGTTCAGCTCCTCCGGTCCGCAATAGATTGTCTAAATTCTTTTCATCCAACTCATGCATCAATTGTCTGCTTGTGATTTACTTAATGTGAATAGTTTTGACGTACGCCTCAAATCCTACAGATTTGTTGGCTTTGGCAGAAGGTAAAGGCTGATGATGACCGAGGTTTTCAACGTTTTCTTGACAATGTACAATACAAGAGCAATGGAATATTGCGATATGAATGGATTTTTGGAGCTGGTTTTGTAAGCACCGGAGGAATTGGTACGTAGATGGGTTACTTTGCGTCATTGTTTGTCTTCCAACCTGAAGGTTCTATTTGATATAATAGGAATTGGAGATAATGCAACTGTAATTTTTTTTCTCTATTTTACATTGGTTGTTTGGTTGCAACTTAATTAATAGGTAATTGGAGTTACCTAGGCAACCACACATTTATCCCTTGACACTTGCCTAAATGGGTATAGAGATGAATTTTCATGGATTATTATCGTCAGACATTTAACCTCCTCTTTAAAAAACAAATAAAATTTTTGTCAACCAAGCAAGAAAGAACCCTTTTTCTCTCATTCTCTCAAACGTAATTTCACGTCAGTTCCTTGGAATATTTAAAGATCTTATTAAATCCATTCCTTTAACCCATTCAAACCAAACAGAGTCTAATTACTTTCTTGCATTTTCTTTTTTCATGTTAATTTTATTTTCATTAGCATATCCATAGCAATATTTTCATAGCAACTTGTCGATATTCAATGTGACCTGCAACATATTTGGATGGATAATGGCTCAATTAGGTAATTGGAAAGTTGTAGTATTTATTATGTCTAGACCTCCTGAAGAAAAAATAACTCTAAAATTTACTTTGGATGCGAGTTAATTTTGAAGACTGTATACAATTATTGGTCTTCAATTTCTCTAAGAATCCGTTCGTTTTGCAGGAAATAGGATGCATGAATTGGAATTGACCCAATTTCGATTCCCGCAGAAATTGGAATTGAAGTCATTTCTAATTCTGTTGTTTGGCTGAATGCATGAATTCTGTCACAGGAATTGGAATTAGTAGTTCCGCTGTTCGGCTGCATATTAGAATTCAGTCGATGGAATTGATATTTAAAAATTAAAACAATGTCAAAATTGAAATATCAGGACACAATCAAATTGTTACGGGTCTGGGTAGTAAGCCCTTTCCCGAACAGGGCTGCAACCCATGCACCCCAACCTGTTTACTTTGTCCGCACTGGATTTAGGTTGGGTCAAGTTCCCTTTACCACGCGGCAATGCGGTAAGTTGTTGAGGTCGAGTTTCAATTCACCGACCTCCTTGATAAGGGACCTCCATTCTATCCCTCATCACCAACTGAGCTGCATCCTAGTTGGTGAGGGAGGACAACATGTGGTCCTTCTTCAAGGAGGTCGGGGGTTCAAGTTTCTGCGGCCTCAACAACCTACCGTAAACTCCGGATTGTAGCACGGGCAGAGACGGGTTGGGGTGTACGGACTGCAGTCCTGGTTCGGGAATGGGACAGCTCCAAACCCTTACTATAAAAGTGCACTTTTATGTTACGGGTGTGGGTAGCGAGCCCTTTCCCGAACAGGGTTGCAACCCATGCAACCCCAATCCGTTTACTTTGTCCACACTGGATTTAGGCTTGGTCAAGCTCCCTTTTCCACGCGACAATGCAATAGCCTGTTGAGGCCGGGTTTCGAGCCCCCGACCCCCTTGATAAGGGACCTTCATTCTGTCCCTCATCACCAACTGAGCTGCAGCTAAGCTGCAACTCAGTTGGTGAGGGAGGACAACATGAGGTACTTCTTCAAGGAGGTCGGGGGTTCAAGTCTCCACGGCCTCAACAACCTACCGTAAACTCCGGATTGTAGCACGGGCGGGGATGGGTTGGGGTGTACAGACTGCAGTCCTTGTGTGTAAACTATGGATTGTAGCACATAGGTGGTCTGGATGTAGCTGCATAACATTTTTGAGAAGACATGGGGAAATAGAAAAACCATTAGAGATATTCAGAGTCAGAATCTTGATTCACCAAGGTTTTAGCCTTTAATGATGAATCTGACTCTGATACTAATTAAAAGTGCGGAATAAGATATCTGTATAGGGGGGGTGAATAGAGAAGACGCCCACAAAAATGGTGTTTTGAAATCTTTTTTATTTCTTCCTTAGATTAATTGATTTCAGTTAAGTTAAACGATCAGATAGGAAAGACAAGTAAATAAACAAGCAAAGAAAACATCCAAACGTCAAAGGATTTATAGAGGTTCTCCAATTTATTGGGTACATCCTTTCTTCTACTATCTCTCGACCGAGACGGCGAGTCTTTTTCTTCTGGAGACTCCAACCCAACAAGACCTTTTTCTCTGGAGATCCAAGAACCCAAACAACTCTTTTGAAGGGAAAGCATGATAACCCTTTACAAAAAGTGAGTTTGTATTTGAATGTTGTAGCTCAAGCAGGGGAGTCTCTAGAGAAGAGAGACTAGCTGAATCTCAGAAGAATGTAGATTCAGTTTATAGAGAAGTAGATTGAGATGAGAGATAGACTATGTGAGTTTTTCTGATTTTCCTTTGCGGCTTCGAGAGTTGTATCCGCTAGAGAGCTTGGCGAGGTAGGGCGATTTTAAAACTGAGAAAAGTGTTTGGGTAATCTCCTTTTGCAGTCAATTTCAAAACTGAAAGACATTGTATATGTTTGGAAAACCACCGTTCCGTTGGCGGTTAAAAATAATATGTAGGGTTATATCTTATATTTTTGTTGGAAAGCTTATATTTATTTTAAATAAGATCACACTTGAATTATAAGCCTTGCGTAACAATTTTTGGGGCAATTTTTAATGAGTGCCGGCAAGGCTTGTGAAAGAGGAGTGAACAATCAAATTAATACAGTCAAATTAATAAAAGCCAAGCTTATAACAATAAAAATCACTGCATGAAAATTAATACATTCAAATTAATAAAAATGTCTGGCTTTCAATTCTCCTTCCCTTCCCTCTCTATCCCTCTTCAATGCAGCGCCATCACCGAAACCCTACAACTTCCATGAAGAACCCCGCCGTGATGCACAAACACAAATCGAAAACTCAACCCCCAAGCTCGTGCCACCTCCAGATTGCGGCCTAGGAGGAGCTCCAGATTCGGTAGGAGCAGGAAGATGAGCTTCAACCCGGATTGTGGAAGAGGAGAGAACGCCTGCTGGAGCCCTAAGATTATCTTGAGGGCGCTGAAGAGAAGTTTCGGCGTGGATGAGTTGCGGTAAGAAGACAGAGCGGGGAAGACGACTGTTTTGGAACGACCGCTAGAGCTCCAAGGGCCAGCCTTGAAAACTACCATTTTCCACCCTTTCAGACTGGGCATTTTAAAACGGAGCTCGCCAAACACACCTCCTCTGCCCCGATTAGAACGGAATGGAGACAAAAGGGAGTCCCAATCAGACCCTACATATATTTCTTCATTTTTCCATTTCTGTACAAGTTCCAACATGGCATGCGAGGTATGAGCGACAATAAGGACTGACGCCTTCTATTTTGACAGCATCAACGACTCTATTTTCATTTGACAGAAACTTTAAGTTCGGTTAGCGATCGCTGATCGGGTCGTTCAACGAACGCTGAGGGGAACACTTTTTCTGGGAGATCTAAGCAGTTAACGAACTGTGATCGGCCTTCACTTTGATCTGGAGTCACCGGTCGACGATTGCTGAGTGATGCTTGAGGTCGTCAGTCAACGACCGTTGATCGTTGAGCTGCCTTCTTCAGATCTTCAATTATTGAGCGAGACGGTCGCCGATCAATGGTCGGCGATCAGCGATCGTAGATTGCTGAGCTTGCTTCTTCAGACTTGGATCTGTGAGCTTCTTGGTCACCGAACAACGGTCGGCTGTCACTGAACAATGGTCGGCGGTCAACGATCGTTGACCATTGAGCTATCTTTGAGATCAACGATCTTTGAGCACGTCGATCAACGATTGTCAGTCGACAATCTTAGATTGTAGAGCTTTCTTTGAGGATTGTTTTTCCTCGCTTTGCTTGTCTTCAAAAATTCCTTTTATCTAGAGTTACAAAGGTCCTCACCTAACAGTTTGAGGAGCTCTAAGACATTAACACCTAGCTTTCTTACTTATCTTTAGTTCATTAATTCCTTAGGGATTTTTCCTAACCTATTTTCCTCGGCTTTTATTGCATCCTCTTCCTTAGGCTTATTGCTCATAGAATCCTCTGCGACTATCTTCTCTTCTTCTTCCTTTTTCTTTCTTGCACCAGCAGTGACCTCCTCCTCCTTTCTCATTGCTTCATCAAGTTCTCGCTGCTTCACCGCAGCCACCATCTCTTCTCCTGCCTTATTTTCGGCAGCATATTGCTACAACTTCTTCCTCTTAGGCTCCTTTTCGGCAGCATATTGCTACAACTTCTTCCTCTTAGGCTCCTTAGTGGCTATATCCATAATATTCTTCGCCGACTCTATCTTTGTAAGTTTTGCCAAAGGTGAGGGAACAACCGGGGAAGAAGGCTTTTTTCTCTTCCTTTTTTGAAGATTGTTCCTCAGAAAGTTGTCGCGACAACATTTTAGCATTAGATTCCCTATGATGAGTTGAAACAATTTTCCAGGTTTCCTTCCTTGGGTCATCAATGGTCTCCGCCAATCCGTCAAGTTTCAGCTAGATCTATGCAATGCTCAGAACATCTTTTCTTCAACCTGCCGCATATGGCTCTCTCCACTGCTAATGATTTCAGAGAATTCTCCATGCGTGAGATCCAAATCAAGGTAAGTCTTGAAAAAGTAGTATTTGAAAGGCTCATAAAACTCGCTTCCCCCGTATTCTCTAGGTTGATCGCAGAACTGTTCACCTCAAAAATATCTGACCCTGGCATGTCCACATTATTGACAAACACATCAGGGAAATGAGTGACATTGTCATGGATGCTATAGTCTCTTTCTTCTTCATCTTAAGTCCTTATGCAGACTTCTTTCGCAAGTTCTTGAGCTTGCGACATAGTTCTATGTGAGTAAGAGTTGGCTATTTATTTGAGCTCGCTATCCGTTTCAAAGTATTCTCACAACAATTCGAGAATATCGAGCCGTTGTGAATGCGATTTTTTAACTATCCTTATGACCCTTTATATATGCTATATCATCGCAGAACTCACAAATAGTCTTAATTTTTGCCAAGTCCTTGTGCACTTAGAAAATGCGTAGATTCTCAAAGTTTTGCTACCTCTAATTCAGTTTACCAAAATTCACGAGCTCTCCTACAAAGATTTTGTGGGCGCTAAGATCGAAATCCAAGTCTAGCACATAATTTGAAGCTCTCGTGAGGATTTTTCAAAGTCTCTATGACCTTTCCAGAACACAATTCTCTGAGCACTTGCTGACTCTGTAGGGTTCCAAATAGCTTTTTCTGGGAATTGACTTTATCTCATCTAGCATATCTTTCCTGATCAGTTCCATGAGATTGTGACAACCTCTCGATGCACTCACACACTCTTCTATTTTTCACATCATCGTTTTTTTCTTTTGTAATGACTATTTTTCAGCTTGTTGTAGCTTTTTCTATAGCTTACCTGCTTTCTCTGTAGCGGGCAACATTTTTGTATATCTTGCACGCCGGGCATGATCCCGAGTAGTATAAATATGGGTGAATGTTATAGTGAAAAGATCATCGAAACTAGTTAAAGAACTCGCTGTGAATTCATATCTTCTTGGAATCGTGCTCGCTAGCTCCTATCTTTTGCTCTCGTATGGAGCATTTAAATTGTGTAACTAATTTTATAACAGCATTTTCATCAATAATATCACACACGACCAATGGTTTGCGTTGTGCGAAGCTTGTGTGATACACACTAGTCATTTCACGATTTAAGATGTTTAGATAGTGTGCGTATTTGAAGGCAAGCGTACCTATCGTATGTTGTATTTGATTCGTTTATATCAAGGTCATATTCCACGGGGCCTTTGTAACTACCCTACTTCATCTCTCTCTCTCTATCATGTCGATTTTATAATAGATAAAGTCCTAATCTACGATATGATTGTCCTAGACTAAGATAACTTGATGCATTGATTGGCTTGCGAGTAAGTAGAAAACTTAAGGATAACATATAATATTTTTGTTTAGTACGAATTAGTTGTTTTCATAATGTAGTAAAATAAAGATTTCTTTACTTAATTTAAAAGTTTTCTTCTCTCAATCTCACTTTATCTAGACCGCGGGGTTCCACATCACTCTGATTTCTTTGGGCGAGACAATCAGAGCTCTGATTTTAGGGACTAGGGAGGCCTACCTGAGATTTGTACTATGGGTAGAGTGACCTAAAGATCACCTTATTGCTTTGTGCCAACGCTAGGTTTTGACACATAAACCGAAGATTTATGGTTCCCTATTATTTCAGGGAGTCTACAACTCTCTTTATCCGCGTGTGATCCTACTCGCAACAATACCCAGGCCTGAGTAATGACTAACTAATATGAAAATGATATATGCGGTCTACCACTTCATTCTGTTATAAACCCGAATAAATCTTAGGAAAGTAGAGAAGAAGAAAAATAAAGATTTGATTAAGTAAAGTAAAGTTTACAACATTCAAACAACATGACGAGACATGATTACACATGCAAAACTACGCAAGGTGAACACGAAGATCGGAGGAATAAGAAGAGTGGATGATAAATAAAAGGAAGAATACAAGAGTAACTTCCTTTCTCAATGGATCCTCCTCTTCCCTTCGTGGTATTCCCGTCTCTTCCAGGTTTTCTGTACTTTCAGGGCCGAATCAAGCATAACTTCTTCAGGAGAAGTTCTTCTATTTATATAGGTGCATCCAACTGTCATGTTTTAGGGCACATCCCCTGGGTACACGGGCGTGTGCCTCGAAAAGTTGCGTCTCTGCCTTCTAGATGTGTCCATATACCTTGGAACGGTCCCAACCGGCACACGCCCTGGGTACATGAGCGCGTGCCTCATACCATGTGCCTCAAAAAGCGTGTTTTTTGTCCCAAAACTGCTTCCACGCGTGGATACGAATTGCTGACTTGTGTGGAGGTTTGTGGCCGCAAATATCCCTGTTGGCTTTATTAAAAATGCCCCAAAGTGCACTAATTCACATGAAATAGCGCGTACTTGTTCCCACACACTTAAACACACATTAGAAGCACAAGAATCATATAAAACATATATTTTAATTTAATTAAAGTTTATTTATGAAGATAAATGGTAGAATAAAGTGTATATGTTTAAGGCTCTGTTTGGTTGGGCTGTTGCTGATGGAAAGCTGCTGATGGGCTGTTGCTGATAGGAAAAGTGCTGATTCTGGAAAACGGAGTTTTGTTAAAAAACTGTTTGGGTGAAATGGAGTTTGTAAAATGGAGTTTTGAAAAAGTTGTTTGGAAACAAAACGGAGTTTTGAGCGAAATTTTTTTTTACCGAATATCAAAAAAATATATATATTTTCCATCATATATTACCAAACACAAAAATAATGTCCACATTAACCATATATCATGATATCTCCTATGATTTAGATTCATACAACTGATCTGCTATACTATCACGTAGCGCGATCATCTCCTCCACACCACCTGCAGTGTCAGGGCATGTATCTTGTCGCTCTTGTGTGACCAGTCCATCATCTCTACCCCTCTGCTCGGACTCACTGAAATCAAAATCCACGCGCGAAGGGTGGCGACGAATGAAATTATGTAAAGTCATCGTGGCCATGACAATATGTGCCTGTTTGTCGAAGCGATAGCTTGACATGTCCCGTAGTATGGCCCACTTCTTCTTCCAAACGCCGAATGATCGTTCTATCACACTTCTAAGCGACGAGTGCGCATGATTGAATATCTCTCGACGTCCTTCTGCGCGACGTCCACCACGGGCAAAGTCAGGCAGATGATACCTTGTATCTTGATATGGTTTTAAATATCCTTTCTGTAGAGGATAACCAGAATCAACCAAGTAATATTTTCCTGAAACATATTAAAAAATGTTTAACAACGGAAAATATTTAAAGTAATAATTAGATGAACTGATTTTTAATTATTTACCTTGAGGCGGATGAGGGAACGTATAACTAGGATCAGTTATGGCATAATTGAAAATGCGACTATCGTGCGCCGATCCCTCCCAACCTGCCATAACAAAAGTGAAACACATGTTGAAATCACAGGCCGCCATGACATTTTGTGTCGGTCTGCCCTTTCTCCCAATATATGGAACTTGACTTCCTACTGGTATGCACGCATCGACATGTGTTCCATCTATTGCTCCAACACAATCTTTAAAAAAAGGCATATAACGCCTGTCATACATAATCTCTGGCGGAGTGCAGCCGAAAGACCTATCTGATGGCTGTATGACTTCCTCGGCCAACTGCAATAAAGCGCGAATACCACGAGCAAAAAATCTGCTAGTTGTCTCTGTTGAGTGCTGAAACCGCTCGCGTGTTTTTCTCATTGATTCATTATGAGACAATATATATATGGTCAATGCTAGGACTTCTCTGGCTGCAGTTCTTCTTGTTCCCTGAAAACCACACTTCTCTTCGAGAGCATGCAATAAATCTATAAAAATTTCTTGACTTATCATGAACGAGTCATGAAATCTAACTCGAGTCCCACGAAGTAGCTCTCCGACCCATTTATCGCCTGTTTGCTTTGAAGTCATGGATGGAACCGGAGGGTTTAACATCGAGGTGTGTTCAGAGATATAACATATTGCTGCCACCACATTTTGATGATGGGCGATAGCACAAATTCTTCTAAAGATTGCGTGCTTCTCGTCCTCTGCTCTGGTATTCTCCGATTCATCGCTAGACATTTTCTGTTAGAAAAATAAAGAAATTAACATTAACAGAAAGTAAACTAAAATTATAACATTATCACAGAACTCAGGCAAATTTCTAATAATGTTCATAATGTCCACATTTAAACAACATAATATAATTTCCATAATGTTCAAAAACATAATAAAACAAAACAACACACATAGTCTCTCTACTACGCCCTACGAGTATAGCGGTTTTTCAACCACTTGATGTTCATGCCTTCTGAAAGGCACATGAAAGTCTCTCTATGTTTTGTTTCCATCAAGTATGTGATGGCAAAATCATAGAAGTCTTCATCAGACTGCACTTCTGAGTACGTGCCTAATTTTTCTAGTGCATGTGCAATAGTGAAAGAAGAAGATGAAATCTTGGGTGGCTCCTGGATGCATCGACTTATGATCTTCGAGGACTCGGCCAAATCTTCTAACACCGAGCTGCTAGCTTTCTTCTTTCTTTTGCTCCTTTTTTTGCTTGTTTCAGATATATTTGCGGTCTCAGCTGGTTGAGGAGCTCCGATAACCTCAATGTCATCATGTTCATCCGCTGACATTTCTCTTTCATCAATAGACTCTGTACCAAGATTTGCGGTGTGAGGGGTGCAAGAATGATGCCCTGTAGCGACCACCGAACTAAACATCAAGTTCATTTTATCCTCTAACTCAGGGGGGATTCCGGCATACCGAAATTTCTTTGCCGCCGAGACAACCTACAAAATAAAGTATTTTAAAATTAGAAATTGAGGAATTTTAAGTTAAGAAATCTCTTTGCAAATGAATTTAAGTAAAAAATACCTTCAATCTTTCGTCCCACCACTCGTCTGAGGCGTCTATAGTCTTTCTTGATGCATTCCAACCCAAACCGGTCTCACCACGCTTCAACTCTGTCCATAATTTCCACTCTTTCTTCAAATGATCCCATTTATTCTTAAGTTGGACTTTATCATATTTTTTCCCGGTTTGCATTTCAAATTTGTTCATAAGATTTAACCATCCTTGTTTATTAAAATGCGTGGTGGGTCGATTCCCAAGCTCTATCTCTTTTATACATATATCACAGAATAACAGCACATCATTGTTGTCCCACATAGCGGCCACCCCACCATCTTTGGTTTTGCCCATCCTTAAAAAATTAAACAAGATTTGACCTAAAAAGCATTTTAAGAATAAAACATGTACATGAACAACACACACACACATGTATATGGACACACACACATACCACACACACATATACATGAACAACACACACACACATGTATATGAACACACACACATACCACACACACACATGTATATGAACACACACACATACAACACACACACATAACACACACACATAACAAACACACACATAAAAAAGAACAAACACACACATAACACACACACATAACACACACATAAAAAAGAAAACACACACACACATACACATAAAAAAGAACACACACACACACATACAAAAGAACACACACACAATAAAAAAGAACACACACACATAACACACACACACACACATACACTTAAAAAAGAACACACACACACACACACACACACAAAACAACACACACACACAAAAACAACACACACACATAACACACACATACACATAAAAAAGAACAAACACACACACATAACACACACATACAAAAGAACACACACACATACACACACAATAAAAAAGAACACACACACATACTCTTAAAAAAGAACACACACACATACTCTTAAAAAAGAACACACACACACACAAAAACAACACACACACATAACACACACACACATAACACACACACACATAACACACATGTATATGAACACACACACACACAGCACAACACACACTTCAACACCAACATACACATACACAACAACAACACACACATCACACCAACAACACACACATCACACCAACAACAACACCAACATACACATACACACACACATCAACATCCCAAATACACACACACATCAACAGCCCACACACACACACATCAACAAATACACACAGCACAAACATACATATCACATACACATACACAACACCAACATACACATACACAGCAACAACACACACATCACACCAACAACACACACATCACACCAACAGCAAAACCAACATACACATACACACACACACACACACATCAACAGCCCAAATACACACACACACATCAACAGCCCACACACACACACATCAACAAATACACACAGCACAAATACATACACATAACACACACACACACCAACAACACACATACACACACCAACAGCACACAAGCAGCAAGCACACAACAGTAAGCCAACCATAAATCCACAAAAATAGCCATAATAAGGAGGAGGAGAAGAAGAGCTTACAATGAAGATCTGGAGCCCGAAGAGGAGAACGGGGGTGGATCAGCGCGAAGATCTGGAGCCCGAACCCTAACACCTGCAAGATAAAGACGACGAGAATCGGAAAATGGAACCCTAGATCTTCGAGAGCAGGGAAAAGGCAAAAAAACGGAACCCTAGATACTTACCAACGGCTGGGAAATCGTAGAATCGAAAAACGCCGCTCTGAAATGGCCGCTGGGAAGGGGGAGGAAGGGAAATCGACGACTGGTTTGGGGGAGGAAGGAGAAATCGCCGCTGCTGGGACGGGGAAGAAGAGGAACACGGGGAGAAATCGCCGCTGAGAAGAAGACGCGCGATGCTTTTGCGGCCAGACGCGAATAAAAGCCGCGGTCGGCCCATAATAGAAAACCACGGAAATAAATAAATGACTTTTTCGAAATAAGCCGCGCCAAACGCCGCTTCCGCACTAAACAACGGTGCGTTTTCACCGCACAGCAGCCCATAAGCCGCGCCAAACGCCACCTAAGTGTCATCATTGTGCCCGCTAGCTCTATTTTTTTCTTTTCTCATTCAATTGCTTGCGATTCGGTAGGCAGTTTCTTACCCTCAGGAGTGTGCAAAGTGGGGTTAGACCGTTTTAGTCCAACAATCGGTGTCCATAATGTCGCTGACAGTGGTTGCTGCTGGCATGAAAACCAGCTCTAAGACGACAAGGATATTCTTGAGAATGTCCATCGAAGTTTCTACCCTTTTATTCCCGTCGGCATCAGGGGTTGAGGACCTCATTGCTGGGGGCAGGACATCAACATAAAAATAGGACCCATCTGGGTGGCTCGTAACTCGCCCGAGTATACAACTGCGTTAGTGATGACCTGGAGGTCGAGCTCCTGTGCTGATAGCTGCGACGCTGCTTTTTTGGTGGTATCACGCTCAAAGGACTCCTTTGTGAAGGTTGGCGATACATCCAAACGTTCGAGTTTGAATTGGATATTATGCACCATTGCGAGGGCGTCAGCTAGCATAGCGTCCCATCGATCGAAGAGCTCGTGCAGCGAGGCCGTAATGGTAGTCTTGTTGTGGAGGGATGGTTGATTCTTTGTTAGTGATTGCCAATCGAAAGAGTCGCGGGCGGAACAATCTAGCGACGGAGACCTCTACCAGAAGATGGTTGGTCAGACCAATGTTAGCAAACGGCTTGTTTGGAGGTTGCATCGAGAGAGTGAGCATTCAATACTGAATGAAAATTCAAATCGAACTAGAGAGAGAACTCAGACCAAACAAAATGACAGTACATTAAAGCAAATAAGATACAATCTGGAGACAATTTCTGGCCCACTCCTAAAGGCTCGGCCCTCCAATGGGTTCTACTCTCCAAAGAACCCAAAAGACAGTTATCCTAAGATACTTAACCCTCCTACCCCTAACCCTTATATCGACGAAAGAGAGCACACATAATAAGAAATTACAAAATATTTTAATTAATACCATTAATCTAATTAATATTAATTAATAACAGTTAATTGATATTATCTACTTTACTAATATGAATTAATTACATAATATATATTCTGATGTGAGTTATTCAAGGCAGCTTCCAAATGCTCTCTCGTCGCTCATGCGAGGGGATTCAAAAGGCTCACTCTTCGTTGATTTCTTGAGTCGTCTCTCATGCATACAAACATTTACCCTGTTGTTTTGATTTTTAATATATATCTATGCTTTACCGTCTGTTTCTATGTATGACATGTGACTGGTCTATAGATCCCATGGATAATAATGTGATGTTTTTTTACATTTTTTTGCATTTTATTTGTCATATGATCTTATCTATATCAATTTGAGGAACTTACTTCTATTTTTTATTTATTTTATCTGTTTTTTCTCCATTCCTATTATTGTTGCTGATTGTACCTCTATTTTCCAGATACAACAAAGGAATTTGTCGCAAAATTAGACCTCAAGACTGGACAGAAAATTCTTGATGTCGGTTGTGGAGTAGGTGGAGGTGACTTCTATATGTCCGAAAAGTTTGATGTTGATGTAACTGGGATTGATCTGTCCATAAATATGATTTCTTTTGCTTTGGAGCGGGCCATTGGCCGCAAGTGCTCAGTTGTGTTTGAGGTTGCTGATTGTACTAAGAAAACATATCCTGATGAGACATTTGATGTTATCTACAGCCGTGATACAATCCTCCACATACAAGTATGTTGACCTTATGTTTCTTTCTTTTAATCCTTATGAAATTTTGCTTGCATTATTTAGCTGCTCTTGTTTGTTTGATACTTTGATTCCCTGGTATTAGTTTTTTTTCTTTGCTCTTTCCATTTCTTGTGCGTTGATTGCTTTGCTGACGATACTGAGCATTCAGAACTCTAGTTTTTATTTTGTTGCTTAGTAAGCCTTCACTACCTACAAGCTGAAACAATTTTTGAGATCTATATTGAAATACATTAACCCATAGGATTTTGAAATGTAATCCAATAAAAAATTTGTTCCAATGGTGTAAACAATGAAAATGAATATCTTAACCTTCTATTTGGGTATTCAAATGTTACATGTACCGTCCCTACCAAAATAAAATGTAAGTATTTTTATATAATTGTTGATTGATTTCATAAATATTGACTAACTAGCATAAAGAATTTGAGCTGCTAGTGATACCATGGTAATTTTGTCCTATTTGTAGACTTCAATCTTTCAGTAAAAAGTTCGTAGATGTGAAGAGTTGTTGCTCATTTTTTAGTTGTGGTAATACCTTTGCACAAGAAATTATTCCCATGTATTAGAGAATTTTTTTGATTGTAATTAATCTAGTGATAAGGTGTTATATAATTTTTTAAAAATAGATAATTTATATTTTACACTCATGTAACATTCTTACAACACAATTTATATTGATACATGTTGGAAAAAGAACTCAATAGATTAATTGATACTAACCACTTCTACATAAATATATATAGAAGGGATGGAGTAATATAAGAGTAAATAAAACACAACTAATTAACAACAAATGCTAACACTCCTTAAGTTAGGCTTGTAATATTCATCATGCCCAACTTGACAAAAATCTTCCCAAAGGCACTTATGCTCAACCCTTTAGTGAGAACATCATCAAGTTGTCTGTCGGATGGGGAAAATGACATACATACAATTCCTCTCTCAATATTCTCATTAATGAAGTGTATGCCCACTTTAATGTTTTTGGTGTGGTCATGCTATACAAGATTGCGTGCGATGTTGATGGCAACATTGTTGTCACAATATAATCACAGGGCCACACTTTGGAGCAAGATACTATGTTATGTGCTTTCGATTGTGAGCGGATGCACGGTCGTGATAAGAGGAGAAATCTCAGAGAGGATACTTTTGCCCCTTCCTTGACCTAGCTTTCCCAAAAGTGTTGGATACAATGTGAGTCGAGCTAAACCTGAGTGGGAAGGAGGAAGAGGGGAACCTTACTCGACCATACTGTTAGCTTGAGGGAGGAGAAGAGAAGATAGAACTAAGATTGATTTGGTTTTAATTTATGCATAACATTCCAAACACCCTTAGACACATATACACTAAGAGAGAGTTTTACAATATTTCAGTTTTTACTTTCTTTATTCCGCACTAAGTTTACAAAAAGACGACATCACATATTCACCCCCCTTTAGGTGAAGATTAGACTACCCATAAACTAACATCTCCAAGTAACGCTTTTGTTTAACGTTCTTGAGCTGGACCAAATACCTGTATTAAGAAGTTTATAATATTGTCTAAGCGCAGAAATTAAAAAACAACAATTGTATGAAAATCCTAGTTACTACTTATATACACATCAAAATATTCAGTTATAGGCTGATTTAAAGTAGTAACTAGAAATAAATGAAATTGGTTCGGAGACCAAGCAGTCGGGGTGGATAGGTGGGATGGTACTCCATCCCCAAGTCTCCTTCTTCGATCTCTTCATCTCCTCCAACAACACTTCATCAAAGAAAAATCTCTTGCCACCTTGCACCCAATCCTTCAAGGGGAACACAAACATTGACGATAGGGTGGAATGGACGATGTATTTTGTCACTGCCATATGCTTTCCCTGCCATGGTTGTACTTCAAAATTACCTAAGAATGAGTCAATAAACTCATGCACCTGTAGGGGGTACACCAAATAACATTAAATTTAATAGGAGGGGGAGAGGAAGAATAAACTTATCAATTTCATAATTATAAGAAAGATACGCAGGAAATAAAATGGAAGAAGAACTAAAAGGGGCATTAATAGCAGGAGCGACCTCAGTCTCACTCCCATCAGGTTTCATAGAGGGATCATTGCCGATCACAATAAAATCACTGCAGGAAAAAGGTGAGCTGCAAGGAACTTCGATGATGAGTTGGACTTTCTCCTCCGGTGATAAGGTAGAAACTTCCTCACTAAGGAAAATATCCTCCTCAGTGTAACTTGACACAGATTCAGGCTCCATAGGCTCATCCTGCACATCTAGATAATCGACAATAAGAATAAAAGATCTATGCATAATGATACAGGAAAAAGTCTGAGTAAAAACAAGGCTCAAGATAGAGTCTGGTAAAAGAGAAGATATATCTTTAGACGCAGAATTCAAAGGTAGTGACAACACAATAGAGGAAGAAAACTCCAAAATGTTGTCGTAGTGATCAATGGCTACGCTAGTAGACACATCCGTTGTGCCCTCATGAGGATATTAGGGCATAATGTATATGTCTTCGGCGATGGAAGGAGTAGTGAAAGAAGGGAATGGTGGGATGGAGATACGCGCAACATTATCCTCCAGTTGCAGTTTTCATTTTTCACAATCCTTCAAAGCGTGATCAGAACTTTGACAAAACTAACACAATTTCCTGGTAGGTCTGGACATAGAAGGGGTCCAAACTCCGGGTGAAGGCGATGCCCGCATTGGAGACGCATAACTATAATAGGTTGGTTCATTGTATGACTACCAATACAATGAGCCATACAGATTATAACCACGGCTTCCTAAATGACAATCGTCACTAGAATGATTATTTACTCCGCACCATCTACAAGGTTGACAAGAATATATTAGTGCAGAAAGGATTCAACAATATCAGAAGCAGAATAAAAACTCGATATGCACGATATAGAAATGAAATCAGTGAAAACCTTGATTTAGAAATAGCTGTAAAAGAAAATTAAAGAATTTACAAGTGAAGAAAATAAGGAAGTTAAAAATTAAAACAACGCAATAAACAATGGAAAAAAGCTTCGTTCTCTCGACTCAATCAATAGAAAAATCACACATCCTTGTTCCCCGACAACAACGCTAAAAACTTGATGCGATTACGCCAAGTGCACCGATCATTCACGTAATATAAACGAGGAGTTACCCCGAATATCGATCCCATATAGAACACGGCGGGGTAGAGTAATCTATTGAGACGAGACTTGAGAGAGAAGTCTCTTTATGTCGGTGTTATATGTGAGGTTTTTGATTGTGGCTAACTAATAACTAATTGCAGTAAAATAACACTAATTAGTTATGTGGGTCGCCGACACTGCTTCGTTCCTCAGTGGGTCGCAAGCCTCTGCATGGCACCTCCGCGTGTCGCAAGCCAAAGCCTCACTCGTTACCGTAGCAAGACACAATACAACCAAACAAAATTTCAACACTAGCCTATTGCAACACATCCACATAGGTGATTCCACACACAATGTATGAACACACAAGTAACTTTCATTAAATCAATAAAAGTGCAGTAAGATTAAGGTGAGTTCATACAAAGCATCATCTAAAGATAAAGTAATTTCCTACCACAAATCCTAGAGAGACGGAGGAGAAGGGAAGAGATACAAATGACGATCGAGAGTGTGCCGTAGAAATGGGAGGATGCACTAGGTTATTAATCCATGTCCTGCAGGCCATTCATCGGTTGCGTCACGGGTCCGGGAAGGCTGTCACCACCTCCTAAGATTCACGTCTTCTCGAGGGTTACGCCGTCCACGTCACTCCATAGTTCTTCCTTTCTTGGCGAAGAAGATGATGAGAATTCACTTCACTTAAAGGCTTTGGATGATGGGAATCACATGGGGTATCAAACCCTAGCCTGGAGAGGAGATCCATACCAAAAATAGTGGAAAACGACGGTTCCCGTCGGTCGATCCGACTGAAATCGCAGCGTATATAAAGAAAATAGGGCGCACGGACGTGCGACGCAAAATGCAGTCGCGTGTGTAGAGTCAACGGGGAGAGAAATGCCTGGGAGCCAAAATACGAACGCGCGTGCAGAAATATCGCACGCCCAAATTCGGATTGCCTAGATTAGCGTTGGAAGCACAAAATGACCACGCACTTGCAATTGCACGTGGGCGCATGGGCATGTGAAAATACCGCACGCCCAACTTCAGGTCGACACGCCCACATTCAAGTCGACACAACTCGTGCAGTTCAAGGGAGAAGGAAACACACGCACGTGCATAAATTCCACACGAGCGTGCGTGAGATAAATTTGACAGTCTCCCCGTAATCGCATTTTTGTGAAATCTCGGCAAACCTTACCCTTCATTTTTGCAAGAGGCTTCTTCCAGGACTTGAAAAATAATAATCAAGAAAAAAACATGTTTTTAAACGAAAAATCAAAACTCCGTCTCATATCGCCTGACGGTAACTGGTACCCGCCGGCGATAGCTTCTGAATTTCTTTTAATGCTTTATGTTTTACATTTTCTTCTTTTTGCCCGCATAGAAAAGTATTATTCTGACTTACTCGAAATTGCCTTTTTCAGTAAAATCTTTTCATTATTTCCTTAATTTTCTTAAAACCCAAAAATGAATAGAAAATTACAAAATCACAAAATATGTTTTTTCTTTCTGATTTCTATTTTATTTCTTTTTTATTTTTTATAAAAAAAACCCTAAAAACTTCTTATTTTTCATTGATATAGTCAAGAATGAAAAGATATATCATTTAAAGATTCATTACAATGTATGATTTAATTTTCAAACTTCTTAAACATTGTTTTGATTATTCATGTCTTGCATACTATCTTTTGCTGTACAATGAAAATGATTGTAGAAAACATGTGTACGAATGCTTAGTATGCCTCTGAGTATAAGTGATGCTTTAAGTTAGATAATGATTTATTTCTCACTCATTTTTTGGTTCCTACATGTACAAATAATCTTGTTCATGCATTAGTATGTAGTGTAATAATATAACGAATTTAAATATATTACTTAGAGAAGTGTGGTTATATAATAAACTAAAATTATTTGCTAAACAAGTGAATTTAGAGTCTTTTGTCACAAAATTAAAAATTTCAAATAATAAATGACAAGGAAACTCCATTAAGAAATACTTCTCCGGTTGTATACTACATATACAAATAATCTTGTTCATGCATGA
Source organism: Dactylorhiza incarnata (assembly GCA_033032865.1). NCBI lineage: Eukaryota > Viridiplantae > Streptophyta > Magnoliopsida > Asparagales > Orchidaceae > Dactylorhiza > Dactylorhiza incarnata. Next base: position 455,295 of record JAWHQI010000355.1, on the reverse strand, counting down.
ATATGCAATGTAATTATATAACTAATTGAAATATACGGATAAATTATCTACACACCATTGAATTTACTTCTTACAATTCACGAACATTCATGCACCTATTACATAGAGAAGTGTAGTTATATAATAAACTAAAAATATTTGCTAAACAAGTGAATTTGGAGTCTTTTGTCACAAAATAAATTTTTTTAATAATAAATGACAAGGAAACTCCATTAAGCACTACTTCTCCTTCTGATAAGCTTTAATATACATTGTGAGGTTGAACGCATTGTAAGGAGTTATAAAATGTCTTGTGCAAATAATTTAAAAATACACCACATAACTTTACTTCTCTTTAGCACAACGGATCACCAATAAAATTTCGAATAACATTTTGTGATCCCTCAAACACTACTTCTCCTTCTGATAAGTCTTAATAAACATTGTGAGGTTGAACACATTGTAAAGAATTATAATGTCTCTTTGCTAATAATTTAAAAATACACCACATAACTTTACTTCTCTTTAGTACACCGGTTCACCAATAAAATTTCGAATAATATTATGTGATCCCTCAAGCACTACTTCGCTCTCTTATAAGCCTTAATAAGCATTGTGTGTGAAGCATTTTGGTAGTTGCACTATTTATTATTGTGCATAGAATTTAGTTGAAGTAATTTTACTTTGTATTTTTGATGATGTTGTGTTTATTTCATTACATATCTCATGTGTCTTGATTATTGCACTTGTATAATTTATGAAAACACTATTTGTACAATCATTGTCTTACATAAATCTTCCACTTACGAGAATTGGACACTAACACAAATACACTATTCTTTACAAATATTAAGTAATTGTACTAGATAGCTAAGCATGATCGCTACAATATTTTTTATATTTGAAATGCAAATCACTTTACATTGTAGGTAGTTATCTCTTCTTAATATTTTAATCATGCTTGATATATTTTTCACAATAATCAATAGAATGCCATCTCTTGTGCCATCACGAAAAAAAAATTTCAATATTTTCAACAAATCATCTTTTTTTATCAAGCTCATAATTCTTTATGTTTTGTGCTCTTATGTTTCAAGATGATACTTTATATATATGTGTGTATATATATCATTTTCTCTACTATGAAATCTTTACATTGACATTTTTCTCACTTTAGAATTCATGATTGTCCTTTCAATTCAATTTTTAAGGGGAGCTTCTACTTCTTGATGCCTATCTTATATATGCTTTGTGCATTTGTTTCATGATTGTTTTTCCACTGCGTTTTACTCTTATGCTCGATCATGATTATCTTTTGACAATTCAACAAGTGTTGTGCATTCTTTTACAACAAGTGGAGTCTTATTTCATCATTACAAAGGGGAAAACTAAAACTTCATGAGTACATTCACCTCAACTCAGCTTTGATAATACCAAAATGTGGAGAATAAATTGAGAAATATAATACTTTAGCAGGAGTTCAATGTGTAAAGGAAACATCTACGTAGGGGGAGCATTCATATAGGGGGAGTACACATTTCTTGAATACGAATATGTGTTATGTACTCAACTACACTACTCTAAAAACCTGTGTTATTACGATTATCACTTACCGTACTATTCTATAAACACATATATTCTAAAATGACCGATTTCTCATTAAAATATTTGTTATCATCAAAAAGGGGAGTTTGTTGGAATATGCGTTTTGCATCTCTTGGTTTGAGAATAACAAATCTCATTATACATTTGATTATGTTTGTTTTGTGTTTATAATGTGCAAGAAATATAGACGCAATGCCACATTGAAGGCCTACATGAAATGCAATGCTAAAATGGAAACGAGGCTTTGAAGTTACCTACCGCGATGCGGTAGCACTTACCGTTGACGGTAGCGTTTGTTTCAATGGGACAGCTAGCACAACACATTCAAATGAAATTAGTTGTCGGAGCAATGAAGCCGAAATGTAAAGAAGCTATCGCGCGACATTAACACTAACACATGACAATAACTTAAAGGCAAGCCTGACAATCATCTGCTGATTGAGGAGCCAAACGGAGCAATAGATCAATCAGACGGTTGTAGCGTATATTGGGCTAACACGTCGCGATAACCCTATCGTGACGCGGTAGTTGTTGCCTAAAATAAGAAACGCGCATCTTATTCTTGGCCAGATCTCTTACCATTGCGGGTGCCGCGCGGCGTTAGCACTTACTACCAGCGCTAGCTCTCAGACATTATTTAAAGGCCGCTCCGTTCTTTCATTAAGTCAAAAGCTACAACTCCGAACCAATTCGTGTGAGCCCGCATCCTAGCAGAGCACTCCCTACATCAAACTTGAAGATCAAAAGGAGAACTTGAAGGCGGATTCAATCGACGCATATTCTACATTAAGGATGAACGCAACGACAACTCCAATCTCAAGCGTGCCTTCGTCATCGCCTTTAAAGTTTCTTTATAGGGTGTTTTGTTACAGAAATTTTATTTCTCATCTCATATTTTCTATTTTCTTTGGTGACTAATTTTTGTGTATCAGTAGTGGAATTTGCCCGTGTGGGTGATTAGGTCTGTGTTCAGCTTAAGGAGTAATTCGTCGTATGTGTTGATGATTAGATCTAGAGGATAGACCTAGGGGCTGCTTGAGGCCTATCTAGGGAGAGATAGACTAGGGACGGTATAGAAAACTAAAAAAGTTTGTATATTCACCGTCTTGATTTCTAGCATCATGGAAATCACTTTTGTCTAATTAAATTATTAGTGAAATAAAATCATGCAACTTGCTTTATTACTTTGATGATTTCAATTTGATTTCTTAGTGATGTTCTTTAAAATTATTTGATCTAAGTTCTTAACATAAATTCAAAATTTAATAAACAGACTTACCCCCCCCCCCCCCCCCCCCCCCCCCCCCCCCCCCCCCCCCCCCCCCCCCCCCCAAGGCGATTGACGATCCAACAACCTCAAGAAAAGACAACCAAGAGCAGCATGCTGCTTCGTCGAGCCGCCCAAACCTTTCACAGACGCATGCTCCTTCAGGCTACGATAGTCCCTGCTGCCTCCCCGCTCATCTCTCGAGACGCACCCAACAGTCCGCCCTTTTTCGACCCCCGCACGGCTTTACCTCTCATATTCTTGAGCCCGACTCTCCCTCTAGTAAAACAATTCTTCATTTTTTTTGGAAAGTTCACGTCTTGTGGCTCTCTAAGTCGGCTCCTCCTATATATATAAAATTCTTTTTTTGGTAATTAATAAATTACATTTCTCTTAACACCTGATGTCTGAGGCGGCCTAACACAAATATTGGGAGGCCAAGATGGCCTCTCACATCGTGATAATCGCAAGCTAAGTCGCCGCCATCCTCGCCATACTTGATGACATGATTGTTGCACACATAAACAACTGCTCGCTCATTTTTTGAGCTCTGTACCGTCATCGAACTCGTTGATTGTTACGATCCAACCCATGCCGCCGCCGCCACCACCTCCTGTGAGCCTCTTCTTGCCCCATGTGTCGCTTTCGACGCCACTGTTCCATAGTTATCAAGGCGTGCGCCTAGGCGCGCCTGAGGCGCCGGGCGCACCCGACGCACCGGCCCGCGCCTCTGCATGGCAAAGGTGGGCGATGTGCCCCAGGCGCACCAAAGGCGCGCTTGGGCCTTTCAAAGTGTTTTATTCAACCTGTTTTTTGGGAGGTGGGCAAAAATATGATCTCAGACGCACCCAAGACACACCTAGACACACTTGGGCATCTAATTCACCGAGGTGCTGAATTCATTGAAAATCAGCGAATTGGATGCCTAATTCGCTATTTTTCCGTAAATTGGGCACCAAATTCCCTGAAAATCAGCGAATTGGATGCCCAATTCGCTGATTTTTCAAGGACTTGGGCCCAATTCACTGAAAATCAGTGAATTGGATGCCAATTTCGCTGATTTTCAGTGAATTGAGCACCAAATTCACTGAATTTCAGTGAATTTTACACCCAATTCATTTTTGCGCCTCACGTGCCTCAGGCGAGCGTCTGCGCCTAGGCTCCAGGACCCCTTTGCGCCTCAGTGCGCCTTGCGCCTTTGATTACTTAGCACGATTCTCATTGTCTTTGAGCCCCGCGCCATTCATTCTGCCAGCCACCTCTATCTGGTGCCCTCCGCTCCAATTACCTTTGTTCGATCTCTCTGGCGCCGTTCCTTCTGGTGTCCGCCCCCCAGCCAACGCCGTTACTTCCAATCACTGCGACTCACATTCAGTAAACACACTTTCCCTACCTCTAGTCACTATGCACAATGGTCTCTCCTCAGCTAGCGCCCCTGCCGCGCCAGATATCCGCAGTCCTTCGTGATATCTGTGAGCACGATGACGGCCTACCGCTCGCTGCGGTCTTCGCTACAACGACTCTCTCCTGGGAGCTTTTTGGCGCGAAGTAAAGGATCCTGATGATCCAATCAGTCAAGCTTCATTCGAGCATGAGGACAAGATTGATTTAAAGGTCGGGTGAGATGTTATGGGCCTCAGACAACAAGCGTAGTTCTTTTTATTGTTGTCTTTTATTAGTGGTTTATCATTATTATTGTGTTGTTATTTATTATTGTTGTCTTGTCTTTTGGTGTTGTCTTTATTTAGTGGTTAGGGGTTAGAAGTTAGGAGTTATCATTTATGGTTCTTATGTCTTGTATGCCTATTTAAAGGCATGCATGTTTGTATGAAAGATCAAGCAAGAAGAAATCTTATTCATTCCCCTTTTATGAGATCTTGGTAGCTTCCTCCTCCCGAGCACACCTTGTTTTGACAACCGCGGTTCCAACTCCACTGTATCCTTTGCCGCAGCCATCCCCGCCTTCGTCTATACTCCGACGACGCCACCGCTGTTATGGAAGAAGCCGACAACACTCGTTCTCAGTGAAAATAGAGAAACAAGAGTTCTCATTTTTCTCTTCTGCTTTCGGCATTAAGAATCAGATACCCTGGAAGAGGGCGAAAAATGTTTTTAGAGGAAACAAAACTAGTATTCCGCTGCAAGTTGACGCACAATCATTATTCCATTCCTGAGACCGTCAGACAGACTTCATGAAGTTTTCGGCGTTTTTGTGGATAACAATGAAGACGTGGATTTCGTTCCGCATTTTGGTTCTCAAAACCATCATATTTTTCATGAAATCTTATTTCATCGCATGTATATGTTTCACTTTCTGGATCTACTGGCTTTGCATGAATTTTGGCATGAGTTTTCGTATCCTTTTCATCAAGGTATCTACGTATAAATATAGAGACATTCGTTTGTTTCGGTCAAGAAAAGATCGGGCAAGATCTGGTTCGTGGGGCAAAGGACATTGGTTTTTGGGAGAATAGAAGATTTGTCAGTGTTGTCAGAGTTGCCTCTATAAATATCAAACTAATGCGCTTTCCCTCGGGATGGAGCGGGAGATAGTGAAAAGAGTTGTCTTAGAGGAAACAAGATAATTTCCACTTGACAACTTCTCGATGTCGAAGCAGGAGTGGTATATACGCGGTCTTCTCGTTGAGCGGTGTGTGGCGCGAGTAAGACGATCCTTTGTACAAGCGATCCTCCGTGTAGAGGGGGTCGAGAAACGAGAAGAAATCAGAGAGAAGAGCGAAAGGTTGGAGAGGAGAGACAGCTACGCAGCGCTCGTCGAGATGGATAGCTAAGCAATTGAGGTGAAGATCTCAGTTATCAAGGTTTACCAAATCACCATGAAATCTCGGAGGCGTCCCGAGAAAGTTTTCTTGATGGGCGACACGTGTTGCGAAGCAAGGTGTAATGCGTGTAGAGTGACAAAGGGGTACGTCGTTGGTGTTACTGGTTTGCGGATGGCAAGGGATCGATCGATCCACTGGTAAGCAGGTGCTATTGAGTTGATAACACGACTTGCGAAAAAATAATTTTATTGTTTCGGGTTAACCTGGGTAAATGTTTGGAGATTCGTGTAAGTGATCTAATGGTGATGTGCATGGTGTGATGTGGTGGAGATCTGAGTAATTAATTGTCAAATCCACTCATGATCAACAATTTGGTCATACTTAACTAAGTGTTCTCAGTTAGATTGAGGGCTTAGAGGCATAGAGTTGGTAAGCACCGTAAAATAATTGCGGGAAGGATCTGTTGGGATAGCTCTGGCGGCTCAGAAACCTGCATTCCCACCGCCACCACTGTTGTTAGGCCGTTTGTATCCATGACTTTTCGTAAATAGCGTTTTGGAAAAATACGTTTTTAGGTCTATTTGAAAAGTCGTTGGTCATACTTATGCAACTGAGAATCATGATTACTTTTCTCTTTCTGATTTCCCGTCGACATGAGCTCCTCGATCCACCCCGAACCTTCTGCTCTCTGTGATACAACCCCAGGAGAGCTCTTTTCTTGATCTCACTGAATGGGACCCTACTCTTGCTGTCAGGTCACTAGAGCGCGACTTCACCGAGGACAAGCACCGTGTCTGCCACACCTTCACATTTGACATTCTATATGAGACGGCCTTAACCCTTGACCATGATGATGAGAAAAAGATGAATCTCTTAATGACTCTTTCACTTATCACACTCTACACCGATGGTTCTGAGCTGAAGCCATGGACAGTGGAGGCGGAGAAGTATAGGGTTGGGATGATTAATGAGTTTTTGAGCTTGATGGTGAGAAGAGGGCGTACATTCATCATATATTGGAGTTCAGGGGGTTTCTGTGATTGGAGACTGATTTGGGGGCTGAAATTCTCAGATGTTTGTGCATAAATGAGTTGAGTAGATCAACACATAGGCTCCAATTGGTATCTTGATAATAGTTTGACTTGAAGCTTGTCACTTCGATCACAAATCTGTCAGATCTTGCTTGGACAAGGTAATGTTCTTTCACAGAATGCATGCGTTCGTTTTTAGTATTTCTTTGACTGGGTATTTAGAAATTGAGTCCTTTTCATAAATGAGCTGAATTTATTGGAAACTGTCTTCTTTCTCCTCATTGGCATTAGACTTGGTTTGTTTTCTTGCTTTGAGAACTGAAATTTCAGATTCATGGTCCTGCATCAGCAATCTCCTGTAGTATGCGACTTATGTAGACTTTTTTTGCATCTGTTGTTTGATTTGATTCAGGTGCTGGGATAAAATTTATGTTGTTTGCCTGCATTAACAAACAGATTCTCCAAACAGTCTGCAAATTTCTCACTAGTGCTTTCCGGACAGCTCTATTCTCACAACTGGTTTCTCACAACAACTTACTCAGCAACATATGCTGCCCCAAACAGAGCCTAAATGTTATTCACCCAACCATACAAGTGTTGTATAATATGCAATTAACAAATGTTGTTTACCTAAATAGCCATGTCATGGGTGATCTACCAAAACTGGCTTATGATTTAGTGAAATATGGATCTTGACCCACTAGTGAGTAGCTTGCTTAAGATCTCCGAATTAATTGTAAGTTATTAATTTGAAGAAAATATGTTAGGGGTAAGGCTTCACCCGTACCCGTGGGCAATACCAGCTGCTCAAATACCGCACCACGCGAAGCAGTCCACGACAATGATCCATAGTGGCCCCCAATCGGGATCCCCTAACAGGGCCGCGACCCGCACACCCCAACCCGTCTCTGCACCCAGTTTAAGTGCAGCGGGTTGTTGAGGCTGAGATTCGATCCCCAGACCTCCTTGATAAGGAGCCTTCAACACGGCTCTCATCACCAACTGAGCCGCGGCTCAGTTGGTGATGAGGGCCGCGTTAAAGGCTTCTTATCAAGGGGGCGGGGGATCGAATCCCCGCCCCAACACCCCGCTGCACTTAGACTGGGTGCAGAGACGGGTTGGGGTGTGCGGGTCGTGGCCCTGTTAGGGGATCCCGATTGGGGACCACTATGGATCATTGTCGTGGACTGCTTCGCGTGGTGCGGTATTTGAGCAGCTGGTATTGCCCACGGGTATGGGTGAAGTCTTACCCCTAACATAAAAGTGCACTTTTATGTTAGGGGTAAGGCTTCACCCGTACCCGTGGGCAATACCGTGGGCATTAGCGGCTCCGAGTTAACCCGCCCCCCAATCGAGATCCCCTAAAAGGGCCGCGACCCCCACATCCCAACCCGTCTCCGCACCCAGTTTAAGTGCAGCGGGTTGTTGAGGCTGGGATTCGATCCCCAGACCTCCTTGATAAGGAGCCTTCAACACGGCTCTCATCACCAACTGATCCGCGGCTCAGTTGGTGATGAGAGCCGTGTTGAAGGCTCCTTATCAAGGAGGTCTGGGGATCGAATCTCAGCCTCAACAACCCGCTGCACTTAAACTGGGTGCAAAGACGGGTTGGGGTGTGGGGGCCGCGGCCCTGTTAGGGGATCTCGATTGGGGGGCGGGTTAACTCGGAGCCGCTAATGCCCACGGTATTGCCCACGGTATTGCCCACGGGTACGGGTGAAGCCTTACCCCTAACAAAATATTATGAGTATTTTAATAAAAGATCTTATTAAAATAAAATATATAATTTGTAATACAATACTAATTAAAGTTCGCAAACGCGTATTAACATCTAACAATCGAACATATAATTAATACGAATTAGCGATCCATAGACATACACTTAGAGAAAAGAAAATGTGAGAAGAAGCAAAATTTTAAATTACCGACAAATATGAAATTGATAATTAAGAGCAAGCTCTGAAATAAAGATCAAATTAAAATTAAGCATAAAATTAAATTAACATATTTTGAGCAAGTGGAGACAAAGGAGTATACCATAGCCTCATCGTTGCAATAAAATGGAATCTGAGTTGGAATCACGGGCCAAGCTGGCCAAGCTGGCTTTGGCTTGAGGGGTCAGTAGTCCTGGATTGCATGGGAACAGGAACAACAAGACAGAGGCCGCAAGATAGGCTCTACTAAGTAATATGATCGGGGATGACTCAGCAGAGGTCGGGCGGTACGTGGTTGGGCCTGGAACTCTTGTACGTCGGAAAACAGGAAGCTTGGAGAGGATGAAAGGGCTGGTGGTACCCATGGGCGATGAGGACAGGATGTGCTGGCTAGGGCTCGATGAATCGACCTGAGATTGGCGGAGCAGTCGTCTATGGTCCTCGAAAAGGCCTCCAGAGGCGGCGTCGGAACTCGGAGAGAAAGCATCGGCCGACTGGAAACGGATTGGCAAGCTAGCTCGTAGGGAAGCCGAAACAGAGAAAAGGATTTTCTCCGTTTTTGTGTTTTTTCCCGTCTTCTGTGAAGGACGCTGGACTATTTAACTGATTGGTTTTAGTCATTCTTAATTAATTTGACTATTTAATAAGGAATTTACTATTCAGAAGAAATTAATTCTGGAGTCATTAAAATGTGGCTTTTGATATTGTGATATAATGAGTCTCTTTGGTCTCTCCTATAATAAATCATGAAAATAAAACATGGTAAAATATTAATTTCCGAATATATTTTGCCCCTTTTTAATATAATCCAAAGTACTTAAATTTTTAACATGATTTTCTTTGCTTGCCCTAATTACCATATCACCTAGTTTTAGAGACTTTATATTCAGGGTCTTATTAGTCAGTCACGCTAATAAGTTGTACGAGCGTGTGCGCGTAACACGCGCGATACAAAGCATAAAACGTTAACAAAAAGTGCAGAAAATAAAGCACACAAATGCGCATGAAGCCATGCACTGCTCAAATAAAAAAAAGAAATGCCGCAAAATAAAGATGCTACCTAGGTTACACCAATTCTCCTGGGGTTGAAAGTGCTCGATCCCGATGAGTCTTTGTTGTAAGTTGTAACATGTTAGTAGACTATCCAAACATCGATCTGAGAAAATCTGTGCGATCGCCCTACTGCTGAATAACCAAGATCTGAGCAAACTCCAAGATAAGTACGAAGACGAAATGGGGTGTGGGAAACTCTGGGCTGTGGTAAGTAGTGGGACAAAGGACGGATCATTCGCTACAGCTCATGACTTGTAGGCAAACTCTCTTTCCTTTAAAAATGTAGGAAACCAATCTACAACAACAACAACACTCAAGCCTTTATCCCACTGTAGTGGGGTCGGCTATATGGATCCTTTGTCGACATTGTGCCCTATCTTTAGTCATAATCTCACTAATGCCTAAGTACATTATGTCTTTCCTTATAGTCTCATTCCAAGTCTTTATTGGTCTACCCCTCCCCCGTTTAACATGCCTAATGACTAAACTCTCACAATGCCTAACAAGTGCCTTTAGTGGTCTCCTTTATACGTGTCCAAACCATCTTAGTCGAGCTTCTCGCATCTTCTCTGCAATCGGTGCCACTCCTGTCTTATCCCTGATACATTCATTCCTAATTTTATCCAGTCTCGTGTGTCCACACATCCACATAAGCATCCTCATCTCTGCAACTCTCGTTTTTTGCTCATGTACACAATTCACTACTTGAAAACTGTTAGCCCTGATGATCATTGAAATTCGCGCGCATATTTTACTCATGTACACAATTCATTGTTCTAAGGAAACAAATCTCGTTCGGAAAAATATAATTTCTGATGATAAAATCAATCATGGAATTATAGTTTTTCAAAGATGCTCGAAAATTGTTAGCTATAATTTTATGCAAAATATCTAAATGATCGGTGAAATTCAGAGCATTAAAGAGATGTGAATCAAAAAGTGAGAGAGAATGAAGATCAAAGAAGCAATATATGGAGTAAGCTTGGTCGGCCTGTGGAATCAGTAAATCATATCGCATCATATGCTCTCCTGCTAGACACTTACAAGCTTCTGTTAAACCATCAATTATCCCAATAATATCACCCGTTAGAGTCTGACTAGCGCTACAAAATTTTAATTGGATCCCAAAACTACTATTTAATATTTTACAAAGAAATCCCTTAAAGCGCGTATCTCTACGGGGAGTGAAAATCCTAAGGATCTTTACCATTCTCCTAATACTAATTTTCCCAAACGGATAGATAATGTGATGACAAAGTTTGTCATACGTGTCTAGATTCAGTGGATAATGAAATGTAGTAAAAGTGTGATCGCCAAATACAAAGTCTATAAAGTGTGAAGACTGTAATGCCAAGAGTGGGTGACCACCAGGCATAATGTTTACGGTCTCAAGGGTATGTGATTGCAATAGGCTAGGAGAATCAAGATGTAAGACTCCTCTTTCCACACCTTTGTTTTTTCTTTCCTCGTGCCACGCACCGGTCCGAGGGGAGTCTTACCGCCCAGAACTGCTGTCTTGCGGTGAAACCAACTCACGGGTTAGTTGGCACCACAAGATTCTGATCCTGTCAGCTTATACATTCATTCCAGGCCAACCACAAAAAGCAAGAGACAATACATTTACCACAAATCCACATCACATAATAATATATAGAAGTCCAAAATAGACATGTACACAATGAGATACAATAAGAAGGGCTTATGCCCGATACATCAAATCTTTCTAAATCATCTTGCGGAAGCAACTAAACTTTCACACTCACATCCGTCCGAGGGAGTGTCGTGGTACGTTGCATCGACTCATGCTCTACCTCCCTGGCCTGCTGCTCCTACTCCTACTCCATGTGCTCCTAGCTGTTACGGTCACATCCGACCGTTAGTCAAAAAGACTAAGCGGTTTTGTCCCCGCCCCCCGACGACTCCTAGGCACTGGGCGGGAGGATGGAATAGAAAGGTACAATAGTAGGCAGTAGAGTACAAGCAGGTGACAATGGTTCTGTAAAGGTATTGTATATCTACACTAGCAATTCTACTATGTAAAGTACTGTAAAGCTATACTAGCAATTCTACTATGTAGAGTACTGAGTTGGTAAAGAGCAGTAAGTAAAGTAAGTAATGGCAGTGCGGCGCAACAATATATAAGTAAGGCAATTATCTATCATCACAGAAAAGTAACTTAACTTATATGAATGCCCATACAAACTTATAAGTTAAGGTTCGGGTTGTATAGATAACTCATCATATAAAAGTACTCATACTAATTTATATGATGAGGATCTTGTTGTATGCAATGATAAGTTTGCTAATGTAATGCAATGCAATGCTTATGCTATGATTTCACACATGTGTCACCCACACGACTCTATGCGCATAGACCTTTCCCCTTCCCGCTTTTCGGAGGTAGCTAGCCTCTCAGTTACCACTCGTCGTGGCTAACGGTGACAGTGGAACGGGGCCTCCACTCCTAGGTTGGTATGCACACTACCAGACCTAGACCTTATGTACGCCTCTGTATACTTCCTAGGTGCACTATAGAGTCCTTGCGTACTTTTGATGGAATCCACCAGTCTTTTATGGTCAAGTGCAAGGTTACATTTTTAGGGAATGTGTCTTTTCAGACTCGCAGCAGAACTGGCCCTCTGAACCTCTACAACTTGCCAGAGCCAACGTATTTCCATCAGTGTGCCGACTGGTATAGTACCGAAGACCCACCACATCATATATGCACATGCAAGTGTATCACCTCAACCATCCGAGCCTCCAGCTCGCAGGACTAACCAGTCCTCTATATCACAACCGCACCGAGCCTTAGCTCTCCGGACTATCCAGTCCTTCTCAAACCTCACCATTCCAAAGGGATGCAATTTGTTTCCTTTATATTTTTATTCATCTTACTCTTTACATAGGGTTAATTAGACCTAGTTGTTTAGGTTAGATCTTGGACTTCGCGAGGACTACCCGATGATGGGCTCGCATCGGTTTTAGGAGGTATGATGGGGTGACCTCCAAGCCTCCCTTTCTCAAGATATCTAATCTTTTTGGTGGCTACTCTTCCTTAAAGCCCTCTCTCAATGTTACTCTTATTAACCTAAGATAGATTTATTGCACTTTTAGGGGAGAGTTGATCTATCTCTTGAACTCCGAATAATGGCCACACCCTTCGATGTCCATGTGCTCCATCACTTGTCACTACTTGTTTAATTGTCCTAGGGCTCAAATCAGAAGTCTAACATACTCTAAACATGTCACTAACCCTCTTATAGTCAAGTCTTATGTTCATCCTCAAGGTTCACCCACGAGCAAATGTTTTTTTAAACGCGGCTCACTTCATACTCTATATGTACGAAGAATTGTGTAAAACCCCAACCATAGTAATCTATATGCTCCAACATTAAATCCAGAGATGCAACATGATCACATTAATGTTCTACTAGAAATTTGTCATTTTCTAAAACAATTAAGTCTCAAATATTTTCTTAATTCAGTGTGTGACATGATTCTAAATTTAAATCAAGACTATAAGGGAAATGTGCTCCAAAATTTCGGCTCCAAAAATTCTACTAATTTTTTGGAGCTTATATAATCCAGATTTCATCTAAATTCAAGGTGATATTGCTGGTCTAATCACTAAATTAGGATTTTGTTAAACACAGACCAATATGTCCAAATACTGTTATTCATGTTATGTGTGAAATAACTATCAAGATTACATGGCCAATCAATCTAAAATTATTTTCAGAGGTTCATCATGCCAATAAATGTGTTCCTCCAGAGATTCATAATTTTTCTACTTAATTTGACCATGTTAATAATTTCCATTAAATAAGAGGCGATATCCAATTTTACAAATGACGTACATAAATTGATGTCCAAATACTTTCAGAAAATCTCTAGAGGTTTATTATGTCATAAAAATGTGTAATAGGAATCAATATTTTTCATAGTTATTTGATCACTTAAATTCCACAATTACAATTATAAGACAATTCCAACATTACACATGAACTATATAATTTAATCATCCAAAATTCTAAATAAATTTCCATAGGTTTATCATACTTTAAAAAGTATCTAGCCAAAAAATTGGAATTTTCTAAAATAATTTGGCCATATTTTCTTCACATTTATATAAGTGAGACAAATCCATATAATGATAAATTATAGGGGAAGTGATACTCAAAATTTCTCAATAAATTCTCAGAGATGTATGTTACACTAAAAAGTGCTTTGACAGAAAATTAGATTTTTCCATGATTATTTGACAATTAAAATTCCACAAATATCATTGTGTGATAAACCAAATTATCAAGGGAACTACATGAATTTTTCATCTAAAAATTCCAAATAAATTTCCAGAGTTTGGCCATACCATAAAAAGTGTCTTGACAGATAATCACATTTTTCCAAATTAATTTGACTATGTTTAATTCACTTATACATAAATATTACAATTCATTTTAATGATAGACAGAAGGGAAAACTGTTGGAACAACCCTATTACTGATTTGGGCTAGGATCACTATATGTTGATTAGGATCTGCATTGACTCCATTGTATAAGTCTTAGGGTCAAGTTTTAGGCTGATTAGATTAGTCAGAACTTAGGAAAACTCAAGCTCAACAAATGGCGAGTGGTGTTGGACGAATGACCAGATTCGTTCGACAAATTGTTTCCAGCAGACTGAAGAAATTTAGACAGTTCCTTTCACTCGACATTTTCTGAGCAGCGCTCGACAAATGGATGGCAGCGCTCGATGAATTCTAGCCAGCGCCCGACAAATGACCAGCGGCGCTCGACGAATACTAGCCAGCGCTCGACAAATTCCTTTCTGAAGCTCAGATAAATATTCTCTGTTGGTTATCAATTCTCTGAACACAAATCAGCAGAATAACGAATATATTTACTTCTCCTTGGACGTATTCAGTCGGCCATGTAAGGATATCTTTCTCATTTATTATATCCTTATATTTCTTCCATTCCAAGAAAAAGAATAGCCGTTGACATTTAATGCGAAGACATCTTTCTCGACGAAAGGAATTGAAAGGACCTGCCAAAGTCGTTTTGGGTGGCTACCTGGTTCCAAAAAGGATTTTAGTCAGAAAAATATATTCCTTAAAGTGCAGAAGATTTGAATTTGAACACAGATAAGTTATCTGAGAAGCATATTTAACCAACAGAGAGATAGTCGATTATTTCGACAGAGAACAGAAAAAGGATTAGAAAAAGAAGAAGAAGAGAACACACTACTTTTTTTTCCTTTTCCAGTTTTCTTCTTCATCAAAGCAGCATCCTCATCAATCTGAGAACAATATTCAATCTCTGAGATCTGCTGCAAGACAAAGTCTTTCAAAGAGCAACAACAATCTAAAGATTAATTTCTTCCAGATAATCTGCTACAAAGACTTCTGTTTGAAAAAGCTCTGTTCACAAAGCTGTCATCAACTCTCATCAGACAGGGGGAGCTTTCTGCCTCAACACCATTTGTCTTCTCTCAGATCATTGACAGAGAAAAACATTCTAAACCTTTTATCTCATCTTGTACAGGGTTAATACTCCCTCTAAAAGTTTACTCAGTGGTGGCAAGACACCTTATCAAAAAATCCTTGTGTAGTTTTTAAGCACCTTATCAAAAGCTTATTGGTGTGTGGACACATTATCAAAAACCCCTTGGTGCCTGGGCACCTTATCAACCCTCCTAGTGGATTCCTACCAAGGGTGGTAGAAGAGTAGACGTACCCAGATTTATTGGGGAACTACTATAGCTCCTTGTGTCTTCCGTGCTTGCTTATTTCTGTGTGTTTGTGCTGTGTGCTTTCTACTATTTCTTTCTTTATCTTTAACTCTCACTGATTACACATATACTTACACAGTATTTTAAATTCCGCTATAAAACTAAACAAAAAGTTTTAATACTCTATTCACCCCCCTCTAGAGTAACTTAAGATCTGACCTCCACTTTCCAAAACAATATTAAAAATTCCTAATAATTTCTCAGATGCATATTTTGGCCTAACCAAGCATATGACAGAGTTTTGGATTTTTTCTAATTTGTTTAGCCACTTTTATTTCATTACTATCAAAGTGTGACAATTTAAATGTAATTACAAACTTTGTGAAAATTAACTCCAAAAATCCTAATTTCTCCAGAGGTGATACATATTATCATTACACATGCATGACAAAATTTCATTGGCATTCATCAATTATTTTGGGACAAATACACAGAATAACATTTTGTGCTATTTGCACACCATTTCATATATTATACAGTTCTTGCATGTTGAACACATCCACATGAACAAGCCTAGATGGTCCCAAATTTTAACCAGGGACATTTGAAGAGCTAAACTACAATCTATAAAAAATTTGAGACATTTTGAGGTCATCTAGACATATATATGTATTATATACATAAAATCATATTTTCACTAATACTATAGAATAATATCCACAAAAAATTCTGATTTTTGGGTGGAAGGTGGATTTAGTTATGTTACATCTAAGTTTAAAGTTTCATCCACATGCAATGTGTATTTTGAGAAATATACACAAAATACACATGCATGCACATAAAATACACCTTCCATTAAAATGAAGATTGTGGGGGCACACTTAACCTCTTGGTGAGTTTAACTCCAATTTGGAAAGTTTTTTCCAAGGGCTACAACTTTTATGTTGAGCCTAAGGTCCAAATCTGGCTGGATCATGCCTAAAAAGTGGCTTGAACATGGCGATATACATGTGACAGATTTAACTTAAGGCTATATAATAATTCCTGGCAGGCAGATAGCAGATTCTGCACGAATCTGGAAGCAGATCCAACGAAATCTGCTCATCTTCTTCCTCTAGCCGATGGCCATGATATCCAAAACTTAAAACCTTGATTTCTCCCTCTACATTCCACCATTTTGCATGAAATAAGTCCCATTAGCTTTGTTTTGAGAAGGACTTCACGCAAATTTCGAAGAGAATGGTGGCCAAACTCTAAGTTCTAGCATGGGCATTTCGGCCTAGATCTCCATGAAATTTCGAAATCAAGAGCTCAATTGAGGCTCGATTTTCATCTCCCAAGGATCTAAGAGGCTAGCACTAGGGGAGGAGGGGAGAAACGGACCTGAATTTGGGCCCTCTAACGGTTGAACCTCCTTGATGCCATGGTCGGCCACCAAGCTTTTGCTCCTATGCAGATTTTGCTACACCCCACCAAATCTAGAAATCCAATACTCGATTCAACTCCTTGACCCCTTCTGAAGCTAATGGAGGGGTTAATTTTGAGTGGGGAAGGCTCTAGGTGGAGTTGCCATTAAGGCATGGACGGCCAAGGGATTGGATGCTTCACCATTGCTGCCATTTGACATGGGCTGGCTGGAATTTTGCTGGGGAGTTGAAGGAAGAGAATTGGGAAGGGAATTGAGTGCTATATGTAGCTAATTTTCCCAAATTACTCATTTTGTCTTATTTCAAATTGGGAATTTTTCCAAATTAGATCCTATGCATGCATTTGCATGCCAATTTCAGTGGGCAATATGAGTCTTTATACTCATGGGCTGCAGGATGGGCTGCTTATATGGGCTTTTTCCCTTTGAAAATCCATATTTAGGTCAATTTGACCCATGTTGACTTTTCATGGTTGACTTGGTCAACTAAGGGTGGGGTTCATGTGGATGTGTTCAACATGCAAGACCTAAATTGACCTAGGTTTGACTTGGGTCAAATTGGGTGATTTGGTTGACCTAATGGTGTGGCCCATGGTCAATTGACTCACTAATAGGGTTAGGAAGGTAGTTGTGAGGTCAATTTGACCAATTGAAATCTAATTGAACCATTTATGGTCCGTTCGGTTGGACGGAAATGGCTCTTAGGAATTGGTTTTGGGTATAAGTAATTCTTTTCAGGCGTTCGGATGGACAGAATTACCCGTTGGAATTGGAATTCCTCAAAACCCAAGTTTTCATTTCACGCTTCGCCGAATTCTTGTCTCTCCCAGCAGATTTTCCGCGTTTTTGACTCCACGCCGCAGGAACTCCCAGTAGCGTCGCCCAACCCCTCTTCGTCTCGCCGCTCCGACACTGCAAACGCCGGCGAGAGGCTATTCAAAGCCGGCGAGAGGATATTCGAAGTCGGCGAGATGATTTTTTCGCTTTTTTTGCAACCGACAAGAGGATATTTGAAGCCCTAGATTTTCATATTCGGTGGAGAGGATTTAGTCACTGGTAACGCCGCCCATGGTTCGTTTTTCCCTATCATTTTTGATTTTTTCCTGCCGATAACTTGAGCTATCCGAAAATCATTCAACAAATAATTTTCAAGTTCCGCTCTTCCTTCTCCTTTATTTCAATACTTTTCAAAATATCACAGTTTGACTAGGACTTGCAATAAAATCAGTAGTTTGTTCAAATCATATAATACTTCCTGTTGTCATCCAAAATTGGTAGTTTTAAAATTGATATTACCCATGAATTTGCATAATGTTCCTTTCCTCATTTGATACTTGTATAAACAGAAGACATGAATTTGCATTCATTCATCACTATGAATTTGCAAATGGTAAAAGTAAGCCTGCTGTTTGTAAAATTTTATACAAAAATTCTGATTTTATACAATTCCTGTGAATGAATTCTATCCTGCATCCGAACAACAAAATTGTCCAATTCCAATTCCTGCAGCTCAAAACCTTCCTGCAGCCGAACAACATAATTGGAATTCAGGAAAACCAAAACCTGCTGGTTTTTGGTTTTACTGAATTCCAATTCTTCAAAATCAAAACCCGCGATCCGAACGGACCCTGAGGGTTGAATTGGGCTAAGTTGTCCCAAAGTTGACTTTGGTCAATTTTATGAAATTGATTGAGCCACTTTGATTATTATTGACCTAATAGCCTACCTTAGTGGTTAGGAGGGTATTGGTGAAGCCAATTTGGCCAATTGAAGTCCAATTGAGCTAAATTAGTGCTAGTTGACCTATTTTGACTTTGGTCAATTTGGCTAGTTTGGTTGACCAATTCACGAGGTATATGGTCAATTGAATCATCCCTAGGTTAGGGATGTGTGGTGAGGTCAATTTGACTCATTGGGGTCCACTTGAACCATATTAGGGTTGGTTGACCTTTGTTAGGTCAAGGGTTCTCTAGGTGAGTTCACTTGGTCACCTACGCTCCTAAGGTCAATTCCTTGCCCTAAGTCATATGTCATGACACATGTCACACCCTAACTCGCATGAGGGTTTTGGTAGGATTGGAGTGTTACACATGAAATGTGGAGATCGAGTCTATGTCATCTAATGCGAGTGACACGTCGCTAGCAAGTTCTTATTATTGCAGGGGCTTTGGAAGGCTAAAGGTTGTGATTTAATATGGCCAAGTGAGGTCAAAATTTCAGTTGGGATGACATGAATAGGAGGAATAAGTTCTTCCTGGAGTTGAGGCGCAGGAAGAAACTCCTCGACTGAATATAGTGACATGGTGGGATTAGGTGGGGCCAAGGAGCTTGTAGGGGAAATGACGACGCTAGAAAGAGGACTATCAATAGACCTAAACTCAGGTTCCACTCTATGGTATGAGATTGGGAGATATTCAGGTAAAACATAACGCTTGTGTATTATGTCTTCAAGGTTGTTTATAGAGGTGCACAATCCGTTCATTTCCTGCTTTATGTTGGTGGTGATGATCTTTGCCTTTTTCATAAAATATTTAATACGCTGATCTAGACCACTTACGCTATCCTCTAGGTGTTTGTCTATTGAAAATAAAGTTTTAAAATTATTTTATAATTTTAAAATAATTAAGGGTCCCTTCGGTGCACGGTTATTGGCTTTTCAACGAAAATCAATATCCGCAGGAATTGGCTTTGTGCTGAATTCTAATTTTGTTGTTTGGCTGCAGTATGGAATTCAACCAGTAGAATTGGAATTCAAACACAAAAGGTGTTCGGCTCCAGGTTGGAATTAGCATTGGAAATTGATGTTAGACTATAATTTTACAATGTCCAAAACACGGGCATGTGCCTAGCACATTAAATTGGATGAATTTTTAAGACACGCTCGGGCGAAAAATGCGTGTGTGGGAGAAAACGCGCTATCGGGCGAAAGCGCGCTATCGGGGGAAAGTGCGCTCTCGGGCAAAAAACGCGTGTGTTGGAGAAAACACTCTCCCAGGAGAAAACACGCGCCCGGGCTAAAACCAGCACCTGTGCAAAAATGCGCGTCAAGATAAAAATCCCGCGCCCTGTCGAAATTGCGCGTCCAGGCAATAACGCACGTCGGGCAAGAAACATGCTCTTTAGAGAAAACATACCCGAGTGAAAAATGTGTGCCCACGTGAAAATACACGTGCGAAAAGTGCGTCCGAAAAAAAAAACGAGCACGTGGTCGAAAACGTGCGCCCTGGAGAAAATGAGCCTGGGCGAAAACGAGCACCGATGCCAAAACGCGCTTCCGGGAGAAAATGCGGCTCGACAAAAAATGCGTGCCTGTGAGAGAATGCGCCCGGGTGAAAAAGCGTGTTGGTGCGAAAAACGTGCGCAGAGCGAAAATGCGTTCCCAGAAAAATAAGTCGCTCTTGGGAAAAAAGCGCGCGCTGGGAGAAAGCGCGTGTGGAGAAAATGCGCACCCGAGCAAAAACATACCCCTGTGCGAAAAACGCTCGCCGTGGGAGAAAATTGCGCGCTTGCGTGAAAACGCGCTCCCGGGGGAAAAATGCGCTCCTACGCGTAAATGTTTGTCTCCTCGAAAATTGCGCGTGCGGGCGAAAATATTTGATTTTTTGTGAAACCGATGGGGGAGGTAAGAATTGGTTATTTGTTTTTTTAGGTCAAAGCCAGAGCCATGGGTTTTCGTCTCGAGTCAAATATCCGCAGCAATTCCATCGCGCTGAACGCCATAATTGAATTAGGAATTTCCAATGTCAATTCAAGAACGACAATACCCGCGTGTCGAACAGACCCTAAAGTTTTGTTCTTAAAGAGATAAGAACTAACTTATTCTAAAAAAAATTTTGAGGACTTTTTAAAGACCTTAAATAATATTTTTTTGTGGAAAAAAAGGTTTTTTAAACTGGAAACAAGCATCATATGTTTTTTTTTCTAATAAAGGTCTTGATTGAAAATAATTTCTTTTTTTAGAGAGAAAAGACGGAAGTTTTTTTAAAATATATCGGATCGTCTGACTCACGATAGAAGTGAGTCAACCTCTCAGATACCAAATTGATGTAGCCTGAAATCCCGATTTGATTTTAAATAATAAATTTTGAGATTGTTTTAAAGCAAGAGGCGCTAGCGGGACTTTCACAAATAATATTGAGCGACAATTGTTTTATAGTCCGCAAACGCACATTAACAAATAACAACTGAACATATAATTAATACGAATTAGTGATCAACAGGCACACACTTAGGGAAAAGAGAATGCGAGAACAAGTAAAATTTTAAATTAACGACAAACATGAAATTGATAATTAAGGGCATGCTCTGAAATAAAGATCAAATTAAAATTAAGCATAAAATTAAATTAACATATTTTGAGCAAGTGGAGATGGAGGAGTACATGGTAGCCTCCTTGTTGCAATAAAATGGGATCTGAGTTGGAATCAAGGGTCAAGCTGGCTCTGGTTTGAGGGGGCAGTAGGCCTGGAATGTCTGGGAATAGAAACAACAAGAACAGAGGCCGCAGGGAGAGGCTCTACTGAGTAATGTGATGGTGGACGACTCAGCAGAGGTTGTACGGAGTGGGGTAGTCCTTGGAGCTCTTGTATGCCCGAAAACAGGAAGCTTGGAGGGGCTGAAATTGCCGGTGGTACCTGTGGACGACGAGGACAGGATGCGCTTGCTAGGGCTCGATGAATCAACCAAAGATTGGCGGAGCAGTGGTCTCCGGTTCTCGGAAAGCCCTCGAGAGGCGGCGTCGGAACTGGGAGAGATGGCGTCGGCCGAATTGAAATGGATCGGCAAGCTAGATCACAGGGAAGTCGAAACCGAGAAAAGGATTTTTCTTCGTTTTCGTGTTTTTCCGGTCTGTCTGTGAAAGGAGGATGGACTATTTAATTTATGGATTTTAGGCACTCTTAATTAATTTGGCTATTTAATAGGGCTTTTACTATTCAGAAGAAATTAATTCTAGAGTCATTAAAATGAGGCTTTTGATATTCTGATATAATAAGTTTTATAGGTTTCTGCTATAATAAATAATGAAAATAAAATATGGTAACATTTTCATTTCAGAATTGATATTTTGCCCCTTTCTAATATAATATAAAGTATTTAATTTTTTAACACAATTTTCTTTGCTTGCCATAATTATCATATCACCTAGTTTGACTGACTTTATATTCAGGGTCTTATTGGTAAATCACGCCAATTAACCGTACGAATGTGTGCAAGTAACATGTGCGATACAAAACATAAAAACGCTAACAAAAGGCACGAAAAATTAAGCACACAAATGCGCGCCAAGACATGCACGGCTCAAAAAAAAGGAATTACCGCAAAATAGAGGTGCGACCTAGGTTGCATCTTACCAAATCGATGTTTACTAAAATCTCGATGTTTATTTTAAATAATAAATTTTGAGATCGTTTTAAAACAAAAGGCGCTAGCAGGACTTTCTCGAATAATATCGAGCAACAATCGTCTTAGAGTTCGCAAACGCGCATTAACATCTAACAATTGAACATATACTTAATACGAATTAGCGATCCATAGGCATAAACTTAGAGAAGAAAATGCGAGAGCAAGCAAAATTTTAAATTAACAATAAATAGGAAATTGATAATTAAAGGCAAGCTCTGAAATAACGCCGCAAGGAGAGGCTCTACTGAGTAGTATGATTGGGGATGACTCGGCAGAGGTTAGACGGAGCGGGGTGGGGCCTGGAGCTCTTGTATGATGGAAAACAGGAAACTTGGAGGGGATGAAATTGTCGGTGGTATCTGTGGACGATGAGGGAAGGATGCGCCAGCTAGGGATCAAGGAATCGGCCGAAGATTGGCAGAGCAGTGGTCTCCGGTCCTCGGAAAGGCCTCTAGTGGCGGCTTCGGAACTGGGAAGAACAAATTGGCAAATACAAGACTTTCTCTCCTCGATCCACACAAGATCTTCACCAACTTCGCACCACACAATATTATATAATAAATAGTAGCTGAAAATTTGCAAAATACCGACAGTGGCTGGCGAGACGGATTACACAAATCCTCTCCAAGATGTCTCTTCAAATCCTTGCCCAAATCTGCTCTAGATACAATCCGTGTAGGCGAAGTATTCCTCGTCAACGTCACAGAACGACGTCCGAAAGCTCTCCCAAACTAAGACTGATTGCCACAAAAGCCTCACAAGAGAAATCTTCCGGTGCTTGTGTTTGGAGAGAACTGAATGCTCACACCATCGTCCATATTGACTATTTATAGAGTCAAATCCTTGAAGCTTCATAAATGTGGTAGGTGGGGATGATGGTTTGGTGGGAGACAATAGGTTGGTGAAGGTTGATTTTCATCATCAAGGCAAGAAACACAGGCTTGAAAAACACGGTCAAAAGATGGCTAGTCTCTTTTCATACTTAGGATCAAATATTGGCTGGTATCTTTTCACAGTTACGAGAAAAATATCTCATCAATTCTTACGGTACTCATAATGTGTCTTTCTTGATCAATTATCTGAAGGCCATTTTTGAATGTACGAAGACTCATTATGTGTCTCTGATGATTATTTAAAGGCATAATTACTGTTTTTGTCCCAAAACTTTGGATACTTTTGGAAATCAGTCCCAGTACATTTTTTTAGAAGATTTCAGTCCTTCTACTAAATTTTCACCCTCTACTAAGACGGTGAAAATTTATGCGAGGATGGCTATACTCGCGCTATAAATAATTTTTCGTTATAGATTAAAAAAAATAGTCACCAGAGATGATGGTAGGGTCGACAGTGGCGATATCAGCGGCGGAGATGATGACAACAATAGATACAAAGCCGTAGATGACGGGGATGATGCATGCATTGCATGCTAAAGCGAGATCGTTGCATACGATATAGTGGTAATCCATCGTTCTAAACTTTATCAAGTGGTGGAAACTGGAGTTCTTCCTTATTGTTTGAGGAAACTGAATGAAATTCTTTTCAACGGGTATGGTCCACTGTGTTGGACGGTCCAGCATGAACCAAAAAAAGTTATGCCAAGATTAGTCCCACACCGCCTACCCAGCGATCCACTCGTGCTTATAATAGGCCATACCTATCCTTTCTTAGACCAGGGTTTTGGAATGGAAAATGAGTGCGGTGGTTTAACATGGTATTAGAGCTAGGTTCACGATGAGGGGCGTGTTGGACTTGCGGTTCGCTACGCGCCTTTAGCGGCCCAAGGCGCTAGAGTGAAATTGACTCGCTCGTTTGGACGAATGATGGATCCGCGTTTCAGTCTCTGGTCTAATTTAGATCAGGTGTCTCTCACGTCGTCTTCATCAGTGTGCCTCGTATTCCCTTTCAATGTCCTGAATGACGTTTGTTGTGTGCCGTGTCTTTGTATGCAGTGTCGAAGAACAAGAACTGTTCTCAGATGCGGTCTAATGTGTTAAGCGCTCAGTAATTGTAGGCTACTCTGACAAGTCCAGCATGAACCAAAAAAAGGCATGCCAAGATTAATCCCACACCGCCTACCCAGACGGTCTACTCGTACTTATAATAGGCCCCACCTCTCCTATCTTAGACCGGGGTTTTGGAATGGAAAATGAGTGTGGTGGTTTAACACACTGGTCTATTTGTTAGCTTTTGATTGGCCAAGGTAAGAAATGTAATCCCATAATAGCTCAACATCATGACTTCGAAGCATCCCGTAGTTTCTCGATGTTTTTTGGTGACTATGTACTTTTTAATATGTAACTAAAAATTATTTATAGCGGGAGTATAGTCGTTCTCGCAGCAAAAATTTCATCGTCTTAAATTTTAATGTTCTTCCAAAATCAGTTTTATTGTTTTAATGGTATGCAATTAGCAAAAGATGTTGAAAGGGATTGATTTCACAGGACTGTAATCCTGTAAAGAAAAGTATTGGGACTGATTTCCAAAAGAAGTTTTGGGACTGAAATACTAATTGTCTTATTTAAACTAAGAAATTCCTTACTGATGCTTTGCTAGAATGGTTATCTTTGCAAATTACAAATCTTTTTTTCGCAGGATAAGCCATCGCTATTTAGAAGCTTTTTCAAGTGGTTGAAGCCAGGTGGGAAAGTCCTCATCAGTGACTACTGCAAGAAATCCGGAAAGTCATCAGGGGAGTTCGCGGAGTATATTTTACAAAGAGGATATTACCTGCACGACGTAGGGGCTTATGAACGGGCAAGTCCGCTTGACTGTACTCCATTATTGTTTTATGCATAGTCAATACTCTCAGGCCTCAGCTGTTGTTAATTACTCATTTTGCATGATCTGTAGATGCTCGCAGATGCAGGTTTCCAGGCCGTTATTGCCGAAGATAAAACCAATCAGGTAAATTCAGCAACCATTATTCTCTATTCATGCTGCTCACGCTTTTCTTAATTAGATGTTAAATATCATGTCTACCGTACTTTTTTTTTCAGTTTGTGGAAGTTCTGCAGAGGGAGCTTGTTGCTGTTGAGAAGAACAAAGAAGAATTCATCGGTCGTTTTTCAAAGGTTGATTGATCTAAAAACACATTTTAGTAGGTGGTATGCCCTTGAGACGCACATATAGGACGAGGGGCCCGTTTGGCGGGTCGAAGTCTCGCCGGTCGCGCGGACGGCACTGCCCAGCTGCGAATTCCTTACATTTCAATGTTTTATGGGTTGAAATTAAATAAAGAAAAATCATCTTTATTTGTCAATACACTTTCATCTACACGCAAGCACTTGCTTTGGTCCTTCACATCCGTATGCTCGTTTGTTTTCAGGAAGACTACAATGAAATTGTGGATGGCTGGAATGCTAAGCTCAAGAGGAGTAAAACTGGCGAACAGAGGTGGGGCCTCTTCATAGCTAAGAAAAGCTTTTGATGGCTTAGACTCGCACTTTTGACAACTATGGTTTTGTCTCCGCACTTTTATATGTTGTTATTCTCATTTTGTTATTTTACTAGCAGCAATCTGGAGTTAATGGATCAAACACCATTATTTGCCCTATCTGAGTTTTTATTTTCCAATCAGGGATTCTGATTCTCATTCTGATTATGATTATGAGAGGATAACGTGAGCATTATTATGCAGTGACTTTTACTTTCTTTAAACTTGTTATGATCCAAATTGCAGAACAACACAAATTGGATATTTCAGTAGGTAAAAGAAGATACAAGATAACTGATCTCACCGGAGGGCAGCCCTGAGCGGATCGATCTTCCGGCGAGGGGAGGAGTTTCCGTTCAGCCGCTAAGGACACATCAACAAGACAAACATTCAACATAACCCTAACTAAGCCCAACTACTTATAGGAGCCATAGCTGGGAAGTTACATAACTACCCATAATATAAATTAAGAACACATCAAAACTATTATAGGATTTTCTGTGGGAGAACTATATACTATTAAAAAAAATTAAAAACAAGGGGCAGCTCGGTGCACAAAGCATCTCCACGCAGCGAGGGTTCGGTGAAGGGGCCACCACAAGGGTGAAATATAGGCACCCTTCTTTTTTGCAAGAGGCTGATTTCAGGACTCGAACCCGTGACCTCAAGGTGACATCTTAACCGGTGTGCCAAGGCTCCCCTTAAAAAATCGGATAAACAATCTTAACTTAATGCTTAATTTATACCTTGAGCCTATTATAATTACTCTTGAATTCTTTTTTAATTTGATTTGATTAACATATGATTCAAACGTTTATATATCATTATAATTAATTTCACAATTCCTAAATAATTTTAATTAAAAAAATCTCAACTTAAAGAATTTAAGATAGAAATCTTCTCAATTTATTTTTAATTTTTTTTTTTATTTTAAAATATTAAGATTATTGTTTTACCGTAGCTTTTTGGTGTTTGGCAAGGAAGCCGCTAGCAAGAAAAGAAAATTAGTTTTGGATATAAAGGTAAAGTTTCTTGGGTGAGGTCGGGCATTCATGAATGATGGGTCATAACCATCGCGTTCACAACTGCCAATGTTGTGTCAAACGGAACCTTTAGGGCTTGTATGGCAGAGATTATCCTCCGCGCGATTTTCATCCGCGCCGCGCAACCGTGATTGTGATTCCCACAGCATGGATGAAATTCACGCGGAGGTCATGATTATTAGGGGGCGGGGCTGATCCCCGTCAGCTAACCGCGGACCAGTCAAAAGGCATGGGGCTGCTGTCGGGCGGTATCGTCCGCCTGGTGGCATCGTATCAGCCCTGCCAAACGAGCACAATCTCTAGAACCTTTGATTAGAAGCATGCTTAAAACTCTTGTTTGACTTTTTTATTTACTTAACATATCCTAATTATAGAGTCAATAAATGCTATTGCATTATTAAAATTAATAAACATACTGCTTATTAAAAAAAAGTAAATGATATGGTTTGAACCCAGGCGCTGTCACATAAATGAAAACTTTAGTATGCACCACTAAACCGTCTAAAGTTATCTTATGTTAAATTTTTCTTTATTTTATATAAGTGAGAGACACGGGGTTCCGCCCATACGGCCAATCGCCACAGTTTCTCGACCCCGATAATATCTCGCCCATGCTGCGTCTGTCGCTCGCAAATTTTGTTAACGATGGTTAATACTTAATAATTTTATAGAAATTTATATTAAAAAAATGAAATATATATTAACAAAAAATTAAATGAATATTAATAATTAAATTATGATGCCATCTCTCTTCTATCTCTCTCTTTCGCCCTCTCTCCTCTCTCCTCTATCCTCTCTCCTCTCTCTTCTCTTTTCTTTAATTTTTACAAAATGGTAAAGGTGCAACGATACTATTGAATGTTTAAGCAAAAACATGTTTTTCTTCTTAAAAAGGGTATAATGGTTATATAGAATATTTAACCAAAGATATGTTTTACTTTTTAAATGTCGAGGTGAGGTTTTTAGTGGTGGCACCCCTGGGATTATGCCTGCATTCATTACACCGTTATTTGCCCAGTCTGACTTCATGCTTTCCTTCATCCTGTTGTCTCGCTTGGAACAGTTGTTGAGAGGATTTTTTTAATTTTTGCGGTTGTATTTATTTTAGTTTAATTGCGCTAATATTTTTCTATCATTTATATATTTATTTAAAATAATTTATCATTGTATAATAATCGTACAGATTAAAAATAGTATTAATGCCAATTATCTATTTGCCGGTATCAATTTCTCATACCAAGCTTTTAAAAGTACTAATTAAATGCATGAATGGATAAAATTGTAATTGAATCTATTAATTGAGATCAATTTTAATTTATGTAGGAATTATAATTTGATTAAATTTTATTTTGTGGGGGCTTATAATGGGGAAAATTTTGGTACTAACGTACCATTTTCTACGTGTGAGAATAAACTCAAAAATTTCCCGCCGGACCCGGAGCTCATCTCCAGAACACGATCGTAGACCATCTCCACCGGACACAAAGCTCATCTCCGGAACACGATCATAGCCCATCTCCACCGGACCCGGAGCTCACCTCCAACGGAAAGCGTAGCCGATCTACTATGTGTAAAGCCCATACAACGATTCCTCACTGGTTTATGAGTTACATCTCCACATCTGACTGCGAATCACAATCACTTCCTAGGTCATTATATTAACAATGTCTTATTCCAGTAGATCTTCTTACGGCTTTCTCTTCGATTGGAGATTGAAATCGGCGAAAGTGAGACCAATCTCATTACCATGTCAACTGACGGACAGCTGCCTACTCCTCTTTTTCCTGTGTTCAACTGTCTTTTTGTCGCCTCTCTTCTTCATTATTTGTTCAGTGGTTTAGCATGTATATTTCTAAAAAAACGATCACATTGGTTGCACAAACAACCATATTTGTTAAAATAAGGTTGGATTATGAGCTAAACCGGCCGTATTTTTACCGTATCATGTTGTAGCCTACTCAACCTTCAGTAACCAGCAATTACTCATTCATTTTTTGCAGGCCACAAAGGAGGATGTTGTTTTACCCATTGTTCATTCTGATGATGAGGCATATGCAATGTATTATGAGTGTGCTCGCAATAGTTGTTTCAATCTTCAAAAACAACATATTCAATATTGGACGCATACAAGGATAATCAAGGTAAGAAAGTATTCTTGTGCCAAAGCAGGTCATAAGATTTCCAAAGCGGCGGTTGATGTGCAAAAGAAGTTTCACAAACTGGATAACCCGCATCGGATGTTCGGCTTGCATACATTTCACCGCTGATCAAGAGGGGAAGTGTAAGACCCTTTTTTTCTTTTGAAAACCCGGGTCTTATGCCCAGAACCGCCGCTTTGCGGTGACACCCTCGCTCGGGAAGGTCGTCACTACAAAACGCCGATCCTGCCGGCCATATCGATCACAAAAGAAGTAAAGCTTAAACAAACCTATAGAAGTTCAAGTCCACATCACATAGAAAATATAACCATCAAAAGAGATGTCCACATACAGTAACTGAATAAAAGATAACAGTAGAATGGCTCATGCCCAGTACATCATAACCTCACTACAAAAGTCACTCGCGGAAGCATAATCTACTAAAACTAACAGAACACTCACGGATCCTGTCATCGGTGCTCCCGTGCTAGACTGTCCTACCTCCATCTGCACCGGCCTCTGGTGCTGCTGCGTCTCCTCGGTCCCAAAAAATGATAAAGTCTGCCGACGTTAGTCAAAAAGACTAAGCCTCGTCCCCCCCCATCCATCCCCCAGTGGCCCTAGGCACCGAGCGGGAGGACGAAGCGGAGGACAGCAAGGGGTACAAAACAAAGCAGATGGCGTGACCTAGCTACATGAACAACTGCCACTGCACAGGTATACATATATAACCAAAGCAGTAAATAGAGCATGATAAAGAACAGGTAAATGACAGTAAGTAAAAATAGAAAAGTAACCATTGATTTATAGAGATGCCCACACAAACCTATAGACCAAGGGGTCGTTAGCAGGGCCTATCGTAAAAAGAGTCCCATAACCAATTTATATGATAGGGGTAGGGGTTGAAATGCAATGCTTTTGCCATGACATGCAGAGTTATGCAATTAATGCTATGTTCATACAAGTGCAACTCACACACTTCGAATATATGTGCACAGACCTTTAGTTCCCCCCTTTTGGAGCTAGCAAGACTCCCAGGATACTTCCGTAGTGGCAAACGGAAGCAGTGAGTTGAGCCTCGCCCACCTCTAGGTTGGTATTCACACTACCTAACCTAGACCTATCGTAGGCCTCAATGCAAAACCGCGGAGCATCTGCGTACTCTTACTGGCTAGACCACCAGACTTTTCTTGGCCAAGTGCAAATCCACACTTGCCGAGTCAGCGTATTAACGTCAATGTGAACGACCATCAATACCGAAGACCCACCACCTTTATGCACACACAAATATGTTTACCATCTATCTCTAAGCCATAAGCTCCTCAGGCTAACCTGCCCATCACCATAACCTTCCGATCCACCGGCTCGCCGGACCAACCCGTCCGTACCAACAAGCATTACTGAGTCACAAGCTCACCGTACTAACTAGTCTGCTACTTCAACCACCGAGCCTACCGCTCGTAAAACCATACCAACTAACCTACCGTAACCACGGGGTGTGGGTGTGTGCGTTATTAAGTTAATCTTGTACATCAACTTATCCCTACAATTTATGGTTAATTTTGGACTTCCCGAGGATTACCCTGTAAGGGGCTCGCTACGGTATTAGGAACTATAATGAGATGACACCCCAAAGCTCTCTTTCCAAGGCATTTAATGTTATTGGTAACTACCCGTAAGAATACCCTCCTTTTTGCAATTACACTTGGATTACCCTAAGTACTTTATGACGCTTTAAGGGGAAAGACGATCTTTCGTCGGTCCCGAACACAACCTTGCCCTTTAGCTTATCAGCCACCCTCTACATGTAGACTCATTTTGGTGACCTCACATCTTCTCAACCAGTCTAGGTACATCCTCTACCTTCCATTCTCACCTATTGATCCACAAATTACTCAAGTTTTACCATTTTACTATACGCAGACCAAATGAGTTACATGAGTTGCATAAGAGGAGGTACCCCAAATATTCATCCAACTGACTCAAGATTATTACTGGGAGTCTATCATGATATTTGAAGACTAAATCCAGAGGATCATATTTTTCCTTAATTATTTGACATTTATTATAATATTTCCAATCATTGGCCAAGTATGAGATTGAACATGAAGTGTAAGGTATTCTTATGATATGACCCCTATAAAATTATTGAAAATCTATGAAGTCAAAATAACAGTAAATACAGAATATCACAATTTTGCAGTAAGGGCTTAGCCTCTAATTATAATATTGAATAATTACCCTAAATTAGAAATTAAAGAAGGAACCACCAAAAATACTTGTCTAAAAATTATGGGAAAATTACCAGACCTTCATAATAATCAGAAAAGACTACTGGCCAAATTTCAGAATTTATCAAGACTAATTATTCACATAAATAAATATTCCAAGTAAACCCATACTAGGGAAAATTGTGAAGGAACCTACTGATAAATAATTCCAAAAATTACACAAAAAATCACAGAGCTCTCTAATGCCCTAGATTGTCCTACCACCAAGTTTCATAATTTTCCAGAGGATATTTGGCTCTCATTTATTTATCATATTCTTAAGACCAAATAGTTGACTTGTGAATGAAGTGAAATTAAATTAATTCAATAATTACACAAAAATTACCAGAGATCTACTACATGATTATGAGGCTACCAACAAACTTTCATCACCATCCAAGATTATTTGAGCATGTAAATTTCTCTTATAAAAAGGTTTTCTAAGAAGGTTATAACCTAAATCAGAGGGGATAAGTGATCCTAAAATTCTCTTAAAATTTCCTAGGGAATATTTACACCCCATGAACTTATCCATCAAGTTTCATGACCATCCAAGGACATATGCCCCTATGTCCTTCACAAGGCATAAAGTGCAACCCTAAGGTTAAACTAGGATCATAGGGCATATCAACCCCACATCACCCCAAATTACTCATGGGGGTGTCTTATGTGATCCTAAACCAGTGTCCCAAGTTTCAGATCACATCGATGAGATTTGACCACCTAATTCCATCACGTGCACTTTTGACCTAGTTTGACCAAACTTGGGTTAACTAATTGGCCAACCAAATCAGTCCCAATTGGGGTGAAATTTTTACCATGGTCATGTACTAACCCTAAAGCACCCACCAAAATTTGGATGGGGTTGGAGGTCATTAGACCCTATAATTAAATAATATATGAATTATTAAATTATTACAAAAAACTTAGAAAAATGTTTTCTAAAAATTCCCATCTTTGGATATGTTAAGGGTGTAGGTATAGACAGCCTATGTTTAAAATTTCAAGCCAATATCATTATCCCATCAAAAGTTATTTAAGAACTGGTGGCTGTCCCACCCTACGGACCAGCCCCACCAAAATGGCTCTGCATGGAGCTACAATGCTCATTTTGGGCTGAAACAAGTTTTAAATCAAAGTAAACACCAAGGGCTACAACTTTGGTGTTGGTCACTTTTTCATCAGGGGAAAGTAAGTATTTTCTATAATTATTTCTAACTACTACTAGTAAAGGGACAGAAATAGGAATATAAAATATATCACTACATAACTTGCATAGCTCTTAAAACACAAACGATGGGCATTCCTTCATCTTCTCCAATCAGCCAACGACCACGGTTGGCCCGTCCTGTAGCAACTTGGGAGGTTATTTACCGGCCACCTAGATGCTCTCCCGGTCGGCCAATGCCTCCACCACCTCCGTTGAGGTGGCGGCCGGCGATGTACGGTGGTTGGCCGGCCGAAATCAGAAATTTAAACGAGGGAAGAAAGCTTGATCACAAGCTTCCGGCCATGCCAATACATGACCAATTGGCCCCAAATCTAGTGGCCAAAATGATGAGATCTACTCACTAAGAAACAGACAAGAGGGGAGGACCTGAATTGCGGCTTGTAGTCGTGTCGATCGCCAATCCTCCATGGTTGGTCGAGAGCTCTTGGGTGCATGCCGGTAGGTGCCTAGGTATGAGAATTCTTTTAGAAAATGGGGGAAACTCATTCCCTCCACCCCTTGAGCCCTTTTATAGAGCCAAATCCTGGTGGGGGGGGGGGGGGGGGGGGAGATGAAGTTTGGGATTCCTCCATTAACACCATTCATGGTGAAAATTTCGGCCATCTACAAAGGTCACTCTTTTCACCCTCCTCAAAGGTTGGAAAACTCTTAATATTCTTCTAATTGATAAGGGGAATGAACCCCCATCAATTGGAAGGACTTTTGGACTCCCTTGGCCAGCAAAAAGAGTCCCGACCGTCTCCCGTCGATTTAGCTATCGCCGGCTTGTTAACTAGAAATTGTTATTTGCAGACCACTATGGTTTCCTTCTTCTTGGCTAAGGCCAAGTGGTCTCTTCAAGCTTCCTAGGGTTTTGTCATGACCTAGTCATGACAAAACCACTCCAAGGGTCTAGTTATTTGGGGGATGTTGCAAATCCCAATAAACAAGAAAAATAATTTCGTCCCCGAAATTCAGGTTAGGCTTGCGGGATTTTCACCGAGAGTTACTAAACGTAACATCCCCCTAAGAATTGTAGTTATTCCAGACTCGAAGAGCACCGACTATCTCTGACACACCAGTTCTAGTGTCTCCCAGGTGTGCTCCTCCTGTCCATGATTTTACCACAAGAACTTGACCAGCGGGACCTTCTTGCGCCGCAAGACTCACATCTCGGTGTCGTTTATCCGGACAGGCTCCAGGTGAATTAATCAATCAGATGCTACCGGGCCGTCTATAGTAGAAATCCGTTGCTCCGGTCGTAGTAGATCTCTCCTAAAGGAGGAGACATGGAAGACGTCTGCAATCCCGTTAACTCCGGCGGTAGCTCTAGTCTATAAGCCAATGGGACGATCCACTCCAGGATCCTATAGAGCCCCATTTATCTTAGACTAAGCTTCTTTCGTCTGCGTACCCGCGAGACTCCATGCATCGGACGTATCTTCAAGAACACATGGTCTCCAACCTAGAAGTCTACTGCACGATGCCGCACATCATAATACTTGGCCTGCCTGTTCTGGGCTTCCAGCATCCTAACTCGAATCAGTCGCACCCGGGCATCTGTGTCCTTCACAAATTCAGAGCCGAGTCTCTTTAAATCCTCATCTTGGGTCCAAGATGGTGGAATTCTTCGCCTCTATCCCTCTGAGGGTGGAAAGATGTGTTGAATGTCAACCAAGAGCCCAGATAAGCCTGGACTGATCTCCACTCTTTGGACGTAAACTGTTTATCTCGATCTGATACGGTCGTCCTGGTCACACCACGATAATGGAAAAACTGCTCAGCAAATCCCATTAAACACCAACGGGAGCATCCTTCCAGCCCGGGGTGACCCTAGCTACCTTGGTCAATCTATCTTCGATGTTCCAAATAAAATTGTGTCCGGAGTGGTAACCTGTGTGTGAAATCTATAGTTATGTCCTCGAACTCCACTCTAACATGGGCAGTGACTATAGGAGTTCCCCAAAGACTCTTGTACCTAGCCTTCACCAGCTGACAAACCTCATAGTGTGTCACAAAACCTATGACATCTTTCTACATTTAGAGGTCATACATGCTCCGGAATACACCATTTTTCCGGTGACTACATTTCTCATTTGTGTGGGTAGGCGGTGACTCTATAAGAACTTCTCTACACAATCAGCTTCTTATTCCTACGAGTACGCCCGAGTCATCAACCAACTCAACTTTATGATTTTATAAAATTCTATTCATATAATGGGACTGATCGCATCATCAAGCGTCCCAATCATCCTCAGAATTTAAGGGGGTGTACACATGAATCTTATAAACATATGTTAACCAACCAACACTAGTATCAATGTTTAAAAGATGACTCCCAATCACTTTCTATGCCGAGTTTGATTCATAAGGTATACGAGTAAAATCTTTTGAAACCCTGAGATCTTTCACAAATCAATTTCATCAAGGAAATATCATCATATTTATTTCACCAAATTCCTATCACTTCCACATATGCTAGTCACAATCACTTTTGAATGGTCCAAAGTAAGATAAACTTAGATCATTCTTATCATAGTAAACTCAAACACTAGATTTTAAATCCAATAAGTCATCGTCTAAGACCTCTAGTTATTCATCATCAAAGCTCCCAAGGTATAAGGGCTATTATTGTAGTTAAGATTTTCTACCATGATAGGGCATGATTTATAACGAATCATAAGTTAATCACTTCCGAAAGCCCCAAACTACCAGAACTTTCAAATATAACTAAAGCTTGCACGACCTAATTTCAGTTCCCAACTTCCAGAAAGGCATCTACATCCCAAAGTGACTAAACCTAGCAACTTTACATTTCTAATGCTTCAACTAAGGTCAAGTCGTTGCTCGATCTACGACGTCCTTTCATTGTCCTGGTAATACTTCAGGTCATCATTCAAAATATGTTTTACATAATCCCATCTTCGCCCAATTAACATTGAATAAGATTGACTTCAAAATCATTATGTTCATGACGCAACACTTTCTAAATTAGGTCTAAGGGAAACCCAAGTCAGTAACCAATTTGCCCAATAAACAAAAGGTAAGCCCAAATAAACAAAAGGTAAGCCCAAATAAACAAAAGATAAGCCACTATCTATTTTGGGCTAAGTATCTTCTATATCACCATGTTATATTCGTCCCAAGTATGCAAACAATTCTTAGGGCACACAACCTTAGACTTGGGGTTCTATCTTGAGACTTGGTGTACTCCATACTTTAGACTCTTCAAGGTACCCTCTACGACAACCTTATCAGGGTCAACATGTAAACCAATCTCAAACGGGTCTCTTCCGAACTTGAATTCTTATCCGACCCTCGATGTTTGTCACGGTGGTTGTCTCAATGTAAACATATCACCGGTACGAGGGTTGAGTCTACGAGTCCCCTACCATTCTGCTTATGTGTCAATCCCTTAAGGCAGTCCTATCAGTTTGGACAAAACTTGGCATGTGAAGTAGGGACATCAGAGTTTATAGCTTAGGTGGTCGTTCCCGCATTAAACTCCTCCTTTAACCTCTTTGGGGTGTCCTCGTACCTTAATCAAATTTATACCTACGGTCTATTTCAGGCTAGGGCGTGGTATAAATTGTCATGGTAAGTCAAGTGTCCTAGTGGAGTTTAAATCTAACTCGTTGACTAAAGGACAATCTAAAGAGATCTTTGTAGCCAGAGGTATTCCCTGCTGGGGGCAGGGTTCACCGCAGGCTACAAAAGAAAACTTGACACTCATAAGGAGATTTGGCTTAAAGATTCAGTTAAAAGTGGACTGTTTCATGTGATTTCCCCTATATGGGCACACCATTGCTTCCGCTGCTTAGTTTGTCCTAACATTAAACTCGCGCGGGGTGACTCAGGGTTTGTGTACTTCTTTTCTTCAGATCGAGGTTTGCTCTGATACCAATTTGTAAGACCCCATTTTTTTCTTTTGAAAACTCGAGTATTATGCCCAGAACCGCCGCTTTGCGGTGACACCCTCGCTCAGGAAGGTCGCCACTACAAAACGTCGATCTTGCCGGTCATATCGATCACAAAAGAAGTAAAGCTTAAACAAACTTATAGAAGTTCAAGTCCACATCACATAGAAAATAAAACCATCAAAAGAGATGTCCACATACAGTAACTGAATAAAAGATAACAGTAGAAGGGCTCATGCCCAGTACATCATAGCCTCACTACAAAAGTCACTCGCGGAAGCATAATCTACTAAAACTAACAGAACACTCACAGATCTTGTCATCAGTGCTCCCGTACTAGAATGTCCCGCCTCCATCTGCACCGGCCTCTAGTGCTGCTGCGTCTCCTCGGTCCCCTAAAATGATAAGGTCCACCGAACGTTAATAAAAAAGACTAAGCCTCGTTTCCCCCCATCCATCCCCCAGTGGCCCTAGGCACCGATCGGGATGATGAAGCGGAGGACAACAAGGGGTACAAAACAAAGCAGATGGCATGGCCTAGCTACAGGAACAACTACCACTACACATGTGTACATATAAAACCAAAGCAGTAAATAGAGCATGATAAAGAACAGGTAATGGACAGTAAGTATAAATAGAAAAGTAAATATTGATTTATAGGGATGCCCACACAAACCTATATACCAAGGGGTCGTTTAGCAAGGTCTATCGTATAAAGAGTCCCATAACCAATTTATACGATAGGGGAAGGGGTTGAAATGCAATGCTTATGCCATGACATGCAGAGTTATGCAGTTTATGCTATGTTCATACAAGTGCAACTCACACACTTCGACTCTATGTGCACAAACCCTTAGTTCCCCCTTTTTGGAGCTAGCAAGACTCCCAGGATACTCCCGTAGTGGCAAACGAAAGCGGTGGGTTGGGCCTCGCCCACCTCTAGGTTGGTATTCACACTACCTAACCTAGACCTATCGTACGCCTCAACGCAAAACCACGGAGCATCTGCGTACTCTTACTGGCTGGACCACCAGACTTTTCTTGGTCA
Organism: Dactylorhiza incarnata; assembly: GCA_033032865.1. Classification (NCBI taxonomy): domain Eukaryota; kingdom Viridiplantae; phylum Streptophyta; class Magnoliopsida; order Asparagales; family Orchidaceae; genus Dactylorhiza; species Dactylorhiza incarnata. The sequence continues at coordinate 418,024 of JAWHQI010000355.1, read as the reverse complement.
AGTGCAAATCCACACTTGCCGAGTCAGCGTATTAACGTCGGTTGTGAACAACCGTCAATATCGAAGACCCACCACCTTTATGCACACGCAAATATGTTTACCATCTATCTTGGAGCCATAAGCTCCTCGGGCTAACCTGCCCGTCACCATAACCTTCCGAGCCACCGGCTCACCGGACCAACTCGTCCGTACCAACAAGCATTACTGAGTCACAAGCTCTCTAGACTAACTAGTCCGCTGCTTCAACCACCGAGCTTACCGCTCGTAAAACCATACCAACTAACCTACCGTAACCAAGTGGTGTGGGTGTGTGTGTTATTAAGTTAATCTTGTACATCAACTTATCCCTATAATTTATGGTTAATTTTGGACTTTCCGAGGATTACCCTATAAGGGGCTCGCTACGGTACTAGGAACTATAATGGGATGACACCCCAAAGCTCCCTTTCCAAGGAATTTAATGTTATTGGTAACTCCCCATAAGAATACTCTCCTTTTTGTCATTACACTTGGATTACCCTAAGTACTTTATGACCCTCTAAGGGGAAAGACGATCTTTCGTCGGTCCCGAACACAACCTTGCCCTTTAGCATATCGGCCACCCTCAACATGTAGACTCCTTTTGGTGATATCACATCTTCTCAGCTAGTCTAGGTACATCCTGTACCTTCCATTCCCACCTAATGATCCACAAATTACTCAAGTTTTACCGTTTTACTATACGCAGACCAAATGAGTTACATGAGTTGCATAAGAGGTGGTACCCCAAATATTCATCCAACTGACTCAAGATTATTACTGGGAGTCTATCATGATATACTAAAACTAAATCCAGAGGATCATATTTTTCCTTAATTATTTGGCATTTATTATAATTTTTCTAATCATTGGCCAAGTATGAAAATCAAAACTGGAAATTACCTCATCCCCATTAGTTTCAGATTCATCATCTGAGTTGTCATTTGATGAGGAGGCATTGATTGCCATCATGCAGAATTCCTTGTCTTCTGCTTCCTTCTCCTCATCACTGGAACTGGAGGATGACTCAGATTCAGTGTCACTCCAGGTTTCAGCAACAAAGCCTTTTTCTCTTTTCTTGTGGCCTTTTGATGAGTGTTTGCTGGAGTGTTCCTGCTCTCTTCTCCTACTTTTCTTGTGAGCTTCTGGACACTCAGTGAGGATGTGTCCAGGTTTCCTGCAACCAAAGCATATTATTTCTTTAGATGGAGTTTTATCATACCTTGGCTTTTCATTGTGCCTGTTGGACTTTCTTCTAAAGTCCTTCCTTGCCATCTTGTAAAATCTCTTTGCTAAGAGACTCAGCATCTCCTGATCACCAATCTTGTCTTCTTCTTCTGTTGCCTGAAAGGCAATGCTCTTCTCTTTCTTTGAGGATGAAGATGGAGAGGCTTCTGCTTCTCTGCTCTTTATCAGTTGCTCATAAGATTTGAGCTTCCCAAGGAGATTCTCAGTTGTAATCTCACTTAGTCCTCTGGCATCTTTAATTGGCCAGATTCGTTTGTCCCATGTGCTGGGGAAGCACATCAGGATCTTGTCATTAATTTCAGTGACTGTGATCACTTTCTCCAGGGTTCTCAGCTCATTGATGATGAGGCTGAGTCTGTTGTACATCTCTGCAACAGTCTCTGATTCTCCCTTTTTGAAATTTTCGTACTGGGAGATCAAATGTGATCTTCTGTCCTTTCTCTTATCTGCTGATCCTGCCACCATTCTTGTGAGGGAGTCCCAAATTTCTTTGCCAGAGGTGCAGTCAACCACCTTCTGAAATATGTCATCAGACATGGCTTGTGCCAAGATATTCATGGCCTTTGCATCAGCAGTTTTCTGTTTTTTTATGTTTCTGTCCATTCTGGAGGAGGGACAGCAGTTGTGTCTGTGGTTGTTGAGGTTGATGCAGTTGGAGGTCCTGTCAAAATAGAATTAAAAATTTCCTCATCAATAGAATTCATGTAAAGTTTGATCCTTGCTTGCCATAGTGCAAACTTGTTCAGATTGCACATAGGAGGTCTTGTGCTTGAATATTCTTTGTTCTGTGCCATGGCTCTAATAAACAAAAAAAAACTTTAAAGTAGTCTAGATCTATCAGATCTGTTGGTCCAGGTATTAGCCTGTAACAACCAAACTAGCTTTGATACCAATTGAAAGTGGGGATAGATCAAGATTACTCTAGAGGGGGGGGGGGGGGGGGGGGGGTGAATAGAGTATTTTAAAATAATTTCACTTAGCCTAAACAAATCTTTAGAGAATAATTTAAGTTATTTAAGTATATGTGTAAGTGAGTGCAACACAGATATAAACACAAACTAAAACACAGCACACACAATACATCACAAATAATAAAGACAAACACAGAAGACACAAGGATCTATAGTAGTTCCCCAATCAACATGGGTACATCTACTCTTCTACCACCCTGGTAGGAAATCCACTAAGGCCCTTTTTTGATCAGGTGAGCCTTCACCACAGAGCTTTTGATCAGGTGCTCAAAACCACCACAGAGCTTTTGATCAGGTGCTCAAAACCAAAAAATCAACTTTTGAAGGGAGTTACAACCCTGTACACAGTTATAAAATAAAAGTGTGTAAAGATGATGGTGTCTTCTCTTTTCTCTAACAACAGAGAAGACTAGTGGATTGTTGAATGATTGTCAGATCTCCCCCTGTGAATAAGAGTAAGAAAAACAGGAGAGAAAATCTGCTCAGGGTGTAGGTCTTCTTGATCTTCAGAGTATCTCCAGCAAAAGTTCTCTAGAAGGATTTGATGCAGATGATTCCTAGAGATTAAGATTAGGCGTCTGGAGAAGATGAAGACTTCAGAGAAAACTAGAGAGAGTTCTTGAGAGAAATAAAAACTGAGTAGCAAAAGGTTATCTATGTAAATCTCTGTATCTGTGTCTTTCTCTAGAATAAATAGCAAAGATAATCTCTGGACGGGAGAGAGTTGATCCTCTTTCAAATTTCCAACAGGGCTGGAAAGGAATGAGACAAAAAAGGAAGGATTTGCCTCTGACAGAAAAGGAATACCAATATATTAAATTCCTTGAAACTTGCAATCTGCCTTATAAAATAATATGCACGCAGCCCTTAATTAATGCAGCAACGGTCATAAAATCTTTGATAGAAAATACTGCAATAACTGACTGATATTATAATGAGAACAGCTGTCAGCCTTCATAAGAAATCCTGAGGATAACTCCAAAATAATACTGTGAATAGAAGAGGTCACTGAAAATAGAAACTCTGAAGAAGTTCGTCGACCTGAGGGAAAGTTCATCGAACTTAAACTGGGAAGTTCGTCGAACAAGAAGAAACTTTCGTCGAAGCGATCTTTGGAGTTCGTCGAACCATGTTCGTCGAACGGATTCTGAATTCGTCGAACGTGTTCAAAGTTCGTCGAACACCTTGACTTAGCTGATCTTCAAATCTCTTCTAGACTTAGCCCATGACCCTTATACTATACATGATAGGTCAAAACAAATCCTATATCTAGAAATAGACATCCTGTCCCAAATCAGTAATAGGGTTGAACTATGTTCCAACAATCTCCCCCTATTTGGGTTAGGATCCTATGTACATCATTTATCAAAATATGCATAACAGAATTATAGGAAAAATATCTGACAGAAAGGAAATTCAGCAGATATAAATCAATTGTCACAAGCAGATATCATCATAGAATAATTAAGACTCAATTAACCAGAGAGAGAATTTTAAGGATTCCTGTCCTTTGAAGATGACTTCTTGAAGATTATTTTCCTGCTAGTATCTTCAGATTGCCTTCTGCTTAGCTTGCAGTCTTTATCACCCAGTGTTACCTTCTTGGAAATAGTTGGCAGAACAGCCTCTGGGTGAAGACTCATGTAGGCAGAAGTGTTGAACATATTCTTCACCTGGTACTGTTGAAATTCCTGTTCTCTATAGGGAGATATGGTAGAAATGTGAGAGGTATCCATACCTTTTTCTCTGGCCTCTTTCATCTAAGATAGAGCAACATGCTCTCTAAACCTTGCCATATTGTATAATCTATCTGCTTCAGCTTTATCTTCAGCTTCCTTATCTTCGATTTCTTGTTCAGATAATTGGCTATGCTTTCTTTCATAAACCTGATAGCCTGAAGATCTTCCTTCCCAGTAAGAAGAGGATTGACCAGATGGCTTGGAGCCAGCAGACTGAGATGTTCTGGATGTGGAAGAAAGTCCTCCTGCAGAACCTGCACCTAGAGGAGGTGGAGGAGGAGGGGGTTTCTTGAACATAGCAGGGTGATCCTTCTGGTATCTTCTTTCAAGCTTCCTTCTCTTCAACTCATTCTTGGAGAATTGCATCCAAGGTTGAGTTATTTCATGAGGCTTGAGATTTTTCTGCACATAATAGGGAATGTCATTTTTATCAGGCTTTTTGGAAGGGGCTGGCAGCTTCTTGCATGGAGCTTTTCTTTTCTTGGATTTGACTTTGGCATCACTATCATCACTGTCATCATCAACATCAGAATTTGAAGATGAAGGCACATTTTCATACATTTCATCAATTTCCTTGTATGCTTCAATCCTTCTTTTCTCTAAATCATCATCAACATTCTTGACAGCAGTAGCAGCAGCAGGCTCAGAGGAAGAGGAAGGGGCAGAGGCAGAGGTATCAGGCATCTGTTCATCAAGAACTGCCTGTTCAGGAACAGCAGGTTCCTGATCTGCCTTAGAAATAACTGGCTCTGGAACTGGAGGCACTAGCAAATCTCCATGCCTGGCTTCCAAGTCTGGGGAATAGCAGACAATGGCCTTGGAGAGGTCTTCAGCTGATTCTTTGGAAGATGGGTCTGAGCAGAGGGACTGAATGGTAAGCTGCAGAATTTGATTCACTAGAGGGGTGGATTTGAAATAACTGCTGGGAGGAGCTTCTGGAGGAGGAGGAGGAGCACCTTCTGTGCTTTGAGCCAAGGAGACCAAGACTATGCTGACATCAGCTAGGTCTGACCCTTGCTCTTCAGGAACTACTGTCTCTGGAGCTTCATCCTGGAACATCTCCCCCTGCCTAGACTCTGGGAAACTAGAGTCTGGGCCCCCAGATGAAGGGAAAGAGGAAGAGGAGAGAGAAGCAAGTTGAGAGAGAATTAGATCAAGCTTAGAATGCACTGGGGCCAGACTTTGATCAATAAGCTCCTGTAATTTAGAAGCTATGTGACCAAACACCTGGGTGGCTATTTGTGAGACATCCACAACCAGTACATCTGGAGTTGGGTGAGAAGAAGTAGAAGAAGGGATGGAAGATGTGGTATGAGCACAAGAAGTGGATGGAGGAGGAGGAGTGAAATCTGATGGGATTTCATCCTGAGAAAAGTCTGGAATGGAGGTGTCTTGTGGAGGAGGAGTGGAGAGGTTTTCTGGAGGTGGAAGAGGAAGAGAAGAGGAGGCAGGCTCTTCAGAATGTTGAAGAGTCTGTGAGAGAGGAGGAGGAATCTGGGGTGGGGGAGTGGCTATTACAGCCCTGGTGTCCTCAGAAGCTTGAACTGTTGGAGCCACTGGAGCTGATTTCTTCTGGAATGTCCTATCCCACTTCTTGAAGAGAAGGGGAGTCAGTTTCTTTGAGGCATTAATGCCAACAGCAGTAGAAACTGAGAGGGCTGGACACTTGTCCTGAAGGAAGATTCCCAGAATCCTTCCATAGCCTACATTCCTTGAGGTCACTTTCCTTTTGATGGAATCAAACAGAGTTAGACCCCAGTTGATATGCCTCTTCTCAATCAAAGTACTCATGACTAGAAATTGCTGCCTGTTTATGTAGTCATGTGCTGAGCTTTTCCCCATCAGAACCTTTCCCACAACATCTGCCAGGAAGGTGTATTCCACTGCAAAATCACGTTTAAGAAGATGTTTAGGGTTACTCCCAGAGTACCCCATCCTGTCCAGCATCAGAGTGAACTCTTCCTCAGTGAGTTCCAATTCATCATCTCCATTTTCAAATTCAAATATCTCAGACAAAATAGCAGCACTCAGAACAACTTCATTCCCTGAAACCTTTCCTGCAATTTCTGTGCCATTTCGAATCTCAGAAGTGAATGCCCATTCCTTTATCTCATTGATATGAATCTTGGGCCGGCAAGTCATAAACTTGCGCAACTTTGGGTCTTCAAAGAGATTCAGAATGTTTGTGAAGCCTTCTCCTGACTGGGCAAACGATTCCAGATCAATATCGAATCCCGTATCGAACTTTATTGAGGCGAGGACTCCAGCAGTGATCGACATTGTTCCTGGAAAGAAAGAAAAACGATCAAGTGCAAAGGGAACTGGAGGGAGACGAAGAGTTTGAGAGCGCAAATGATAGAATCCAGGCGAATAAAGATTAAATATTAGGGTTCGCCGAAGACGAGGGTTTGCGCAGAACGGATTTGACGAGAAGACACGTGTTAGCGGGAAATAAAAAGCTGTCTTTCGTCAATCCTGTTCGATGAATAGAATATTTCGTCGATCTCGTTCGACTAATTACTTTTCAAAACTTCTTTCTTAAGGAAGATAGAGCGTCAGAGCCTTCGTCGATCAGGTTCGACAAAATCGAGACTTCGTCGATCGAGTTCGACGAAAAATTCTTTAGAACTTTAGAAAGAAATCCTGACCAGTTTGTCGGCCTCGTTCGACGAAAAAGATGTCGTTCGTCGAGCGCATTCGATGAATTTTCTGAACCTTAATATATTGAAAATTTTTGTTGGGTAGAAAACTTTGCCAATTAGATTGACTCCCCATTTATCATTCCAAGCTGATTTAGAAAGAATTGATGTTTCTTTTCATCCAAAGGCTTGGTGAAGATGTCAGCTCTCTGCAAATCAGTTGGTATGAAGTCTAAACATATTTTTCCCTTCTCCACATTATCTCTGATAAAGTGGTGTCTGATCTCAATATGTTTAGCTCTACTGTGGAGTACTGGATTTTGTGCTATTGATATTGCACTGGTGTTATCACAAAAGATTTTGGAATTATTTAGATTGTAACCATAGTCTAGGAGCTGGTTCTGTATCCACAAAATTTGTGAACAACAACTGCCAGCTGCTATGTATTCAGCTTCTGCAGTTGATGTAGACACAGAGGTTTGTTCTTACAAAACCAGGACACAAGCTTATCTCCAAGGAACTGACAAGTCCCTGAGGTGCTTTTCCTATCTATTCTGCATTCAGCATAATCAGCATCTGAGTATCCAGTTAACTCAAATCCTGATTCTGTAGGATACCAGAGTCCTAGATCTGGACAACCCTTTATATATCTTAAAATCCTTTTTAATAAAATATAGTGAGATTCTTTAGGATTTACCTGAAATCTAGCACTAATACATGTGGCAAACATGATATCTGGTCTGCTGGCTGTTAAGTATAAAAGAGATCCCACAATGGCTCTATATACTTTCTGATCAACAGGTTTTCCTGATTCATCAGTGCCAACAGCTGCATTTGAAGGCATGGGAGTTTTCATGGGGGAGGCATATGACATCCCAAATCTTTTAACAAGCTCTTTAGCATATTTAGATTGGGATATGAAGATGCCTTCTGTTGTTTGCTTAACTTGCAAACCAAGAAAGTAAGACAGTTCTCCCATACTGCTCATTTCAAATTTTGAATGCATTAGATTTGAAAATCTTTTGCATAACTCAGAGTCAGTAGAACCAAATATTATATCATCTACATATATTTGTACCAATATGGTTTCAGATTTATGATTTCTAAAAAACAGTGTCTGGTCTACTTTGCCTCTAGAAAACTTATTTTCCAAAAGAAAGTTTGTAAGGGTCTCATACCATGCTCTAGGAGCTTGTTTGAGACCATACAAAGCTTTATGTAATCTAAAAACATAAGAGGGTTGAGATGGAGAAATAAAACCTGGTGGTTGTTCCACATATACTTCTTCTTTGATATCTCCATTTAGAAAGGCACTCTTAACATCCATTTGAAATACCTTGAATCTCTTGTATGCAGCAAATGCTAGGAATATTCTAATTGCTTCCAGCCTTGCTACAGGTGCAAAAGTCTGATCATAGTCTATGCCTTCCTCTTGGCAGTATCCTTGAGCCACTAATCTTGCCTTATTTCTGACTATGACTCCTTGAGCATCCAATTTATTTCTGAATACCCATTTAGTGCCAATCACTGGATGATTCTTGGGTCTTGGAACAAGTTGCCATACTTTGTTCCTTTCAAATTGATTTAATTCCTCTTGCATAGCAGTAATCCAGTTGGGATCTTGCTCTGCATCTTTGATGGTTTGAGGTTCAATTTGAGAGAGGAAACAGGTGTGCAAATTATTTTGATTTAGTTGATTTCTTGTTTGCACACCCACTGAGATGTCACCAATTACTTGAGATCTAGGGTGATCTCTTATGTTGACATAATCAGTAGGGAAAATAACTTCTCCTTGAGCTTGTTCATTTTCTCTATGAGAAATTTCTATGTCCTCCTGAACTTCAGCATTAACAGCCTCAAGATTTGTAGGAATATTTGCTGTACCCAATGTTGGTGCAATAGGACATTCTTCTTCACTGTCCTCATTAGGTAATAGAGAAGGATTTATTAAATCCTCTTTCTGTAGAGTTAAATTATCTAACTTCTCACAGAGAATTGGTACCTGTGCATGTTGTGAGGTAGAGATATTTCTCTCCTTGCAACTCAAGTTAGTTTCATCAAAAGATACATGAATAGATTCTTCTATTTTAAAAGAAGATTTGTTAAATACTCTGTAAGCTTTACTGCTAACTGAATAACCAACGAAAATGCATCTGAAGCTTTTGCTTCAAATTTTCCTAGGTGCTTCTTGTCATTATTATGAATAAAGCACTTACAACCAAAATCCCTAAAGTAATTTACTCTAGGCTTCTTCCCTTTAAGCAGTTCATAAGGTGTCTTGCCCTTTTGTTTATGAATTAAACTTCTGTTTAAAACATAGTTTGCTGTGCTGACAGCCTCAGCCCAAAAGGATTGGGGCAAAACAGCATCTGCAAGCAATGTTCTTCCAGATTCAATCCGTGTTCTATTTTTCCTTTCAGCTACCCCATTTTGTTGAGGAGTTCTAGGAGATGAAAAGCATTGCCTGATACCTTCCTTCTCACAGAATTCTCTCATCAGAAGAGATTCAAACTCAGTGCCATTATCACTTCTGATCAATGCAATCTGAGTAGAATACTCAATCTTGATGCTCCTGAGAAAGTCTGTAAGAACCTTGAAGTTATCTGACTTGCTCCTCAGAAAGAATACCCAACTGAATCTAGAGAAGTCATCAACAATAACTAAAGTGTAAGACTTACCTCCCAAACGGTGTATGGGAAGGGGTCCAAAAATATCTAAGTGCAGCAAGTACAAAATCCTAGGAGAATCACTCTTAGATAGTGACTTAAAGCTGCTCTTAGTCTGCTTTCCCAATTGACATGCCCTGCAAAGGCTTTCCTTCTTGTATGATCCAGAAGGTAGTCCCCTGACAAGGTTGTCCTTTCATAACTTGGCTAGGGTCCTATGGTTTACATGACCTAGTCTCCTATGCCACAAATCAGTATTTTACTGACTTGGTTAAACAAGCAGATCTCAGGTTTGGCTGAATTAAAATTTACTAAATAAACATTACCTTGTCTATTTCCTAAAATAACAATATTATCTTCAGAAAAGATAATGCATCTAGATTGGTTGAAGCATACTTGATATCCTTCATCACATAGTTGACCTATGCTGATGAGGTTATGTTTGAGTCCACTTACATAGGCTACCTTTTTAAATGTGATTGTCCCAATCTGGACTGATCCATAGCCTTCTGTTTGTCCCCAATTGGAATCTCCAAAAATCACTCTTGGTCCAACCTTTGCCTTATAGTTGATTAATTTGGCTCTTGTTCCTATCATATGTTTTGAGCATCCACTATCCAAGTACCAATGTTCCTCTGTGGTAGGATTGTCCTTTTTCTGCAATATAAGAAGGGTTAGGTGTTCTTAACCCAGGTTACCTTGGGTTGCTTCTTGTAACCTTGAAATGTAGAAATATATGAGACAACAGGTTGACCATGATAACCTAGAGGGTGATATCTTCTAGGAGGGATAATCCAATCACTAAAGGGATTCTTCAGTTTAGAAGAGGATGTATGTTGTCAGTCCTTAGTAAAATTGGCGTTCGACGAACTTTGTTGTGTTCGTCGACCTGGTTCGACGAAAGATGTGGCATTCGTCGAGCCCTGTCTGCAGCAGTTTTTTTGCTTAGATTCAGGCCTTGGTTTTCGTCGATCTGTGTTCGTCAAAACCTGTTGGTTTCGTCGATCGCCGTTCGACGAACTTGCTTGAGCAATATTTGTTTCAGGAATTTTTCCTGTGTCTTGTATTGCTTCTTTCCCTTTTTCAGATACAAATTTTACTGGAGTAGATAACATATTCTTCTTCAAAAGAAGAGGTTGATTAGATGATGCCCCCAAGCCCAGTTTGCCATTCAGCCTGGCATTCACTGTGCTTGTGATATCCATCAGCTTGAGACTTCTTCCATTTAGAGAATTTTCTAGCTGTTTGGCCTCAGTTAGCTGTGTTTCTAGAGAACTCACTTGTTCCCTGGAAATCCTTAGCTCATTTTTGAGCTTAGTGTTTTCAGTGGATATTCCATCCATCTTAGCTAACTTGTCTCTCAGAGAAATAATTTCTTTCTCTGATCTAATCATATCGTTACACAACTGTTTAAAGTCATCTTTAAACTGTTCTGAATGAAAATCAAAACTGGAAATTACCTCATCCCCATTAGTTTCAGATTCATCATCTGAGTTGTCATTTGATGAGGAGGCATTGATTGCCATCATGCAGAATTCCTTGTCTTCTGCTTCCTTCTCCTCATCACTGGAACTGGAGGATGACTCAGATTCAGTGTCACTCCAGGTTTCAGCAACAAAGCCTTTTTCTCTTTTCTTGTGGCCTTTTGATGAGTGTTTGCTGGAGTGTTCCTGCTCTCTTCTCCTACTTTTCTTGTGAGCTTCTGGACACTCAGTGAGGATGTGTCCAGGTTTCCTGCAACCAAAGCATATTATTTCTTTAGATGGAGTTTTATCATACCTTGGCTTTTCATTGTGCCTGTTGGACTTTCTTCTAAAGTCCTTCCTTGCCATCTTGTAAAATCTCTTTGCTAAGAGACTCAGCATCTCCTGATCACCAATCTTGTCTTCTTCTTCTGTTGCCTGAAAGGCAATGCTCTTCTCTTTCTTTGAGGATGAAGATGGAGAGGCTTCTGCTTCTCTGCTCTTTATCAGTTGCTCATAAGATTTGAGCTTCCCAAGGAGATTATCAGTTGTAATCTCACTTAGTCCTCTGGCATCTTTAATTGGCCAGATTCTTTTGTCCCATGTGCTGGGGAAGTACATCAGGATCTTGTCATTAATTTCAGTGACTGTGATCACTTTCTCCAGGGTTCTCAGCTCATTGATGATGAGGCTGAGTCTGTTGTACATCTCTGCAACAGTCTCTGATTCTCCCTTTTTGAAATTTTCGTACTGGGAGATCAAATGTGATCTTCTGTCCTTTCTCTTATCTGCTGATCCTGCCACCATTCTTGTGAGGGAGTCCCAAATTTCTTTGGCAGAGGTGCAGTCAACCACCTTCTGAAATATGTCATCAGACATGGCTTGTGCCAAGATATTCATGGCCTTTGCATCAGCAGTTTTCTGTTTCTTTTATGTTTCTGTCCATTCTGGAGGAGGGACAGCAGTTGCGTCTGTGGTTGTTGAGGTTGATGCAGTTGGAGGTCCTGTCAAAATAGAATTAAAAATTTCCTCATCAATAGAATTCATGTAAAGTTTGATCCTTGCTTGCCATAGTGCAAACTTGTTCAGATTGCACATAGGAGGTCTTGTGCTTGAATATTCTTTGTTCTGTGCCATGGCTCTAATAAACAAAAAAAAACTTTAAAGTAGTCTAGATCTATCAGATCTGCTGGTCCAGGTATTAGCCTGTAACAACCAAACTAGCTTTAATACCAATTGAAAGTGGGGATAGATCAAGATTACTCTAGAGGGGGGGGGGGGGGGGGGTGAATAGAGTATTTTAAAATAATTTCACTTAGCCTAATTAAAACTTTAGAGAATAATTTAAGTTATTTAAGTATATGTGTAAGTGAGTGCAGCACAGATATAAACACAAACTAAAACACAGCACACACAACACATCACAAATAATAAAGACAAACACAGAAGACACAAGGATCTATAGTAGTTCCCCAATCAACATGGGTACATCTACTCTTCTACCACCCTGGTAGGAAATCCACTAAGGCCCTTTTTTGATCAGGTGAGCCTTCACCACAGAGCTTTTGATCAGGTGCTCAAAACCAAAAAATCAACTTTTGAAGGGAGTTACAACCCTGTACACAGTTATAAAATAAAAGTGTGTAAAGATGATGGTGTCTTCTCTTTTCTCTAACAACAGAGAAGACTAGTGGATTGTTGAATGATTGTCAGATCTCCCCCTGTGAATAAGAGTAAGAAAAACAGGAGAGAAAATCTGCTCAGGGTGTAGGTCTTCTTGATCTTCAGAGTATTTCCAGCAAAAGTTCTCTAGAAGGATTTGATGCAGATGATTCCTAGAGATTAAGATTAGGCGTCTGGAGAAGATGAAGACTTCAGAGAAAACCAGAGAGAGTTCTTGAGAGAAATAAAAACTGAGTAGCAAAAGATTATCTATGTAAATCTCTGTATCTGTGTCTTTCTCTAGAATAAATAGCAAAGATAATCTCTGGATGGGAGAGAGTTGATCCTCTTTCAAATTTCCAACAGGGCTGGAAAGGAATGAGACAAAAAAGGAAGGATTTGCTTATGACAGAAAAGGAATACTAATATATTAAATTCCTTGAAACTTGCAATCTGCCTTATAAAATAATATGCACGCAACCCTTAATTAATGCAGCAACGGTCATAAAATCTTTGATAGAAAATACTGCAATAACTGACTGATATTATAATGAGAACAGCTGTCAGCCTTCATAAGAAATCCTGAGGATAACTCCAAAATAATACTCTGAATAGAAGAGGTCACTGAAAATAGAAACTCTGAAGAAGTTCGTCGACCTGAGGGAAAGTTCGTCGAACTTAAACTGGGAAGTTCGTCGAACAAGAAGAAACTTTCGTCGAAGCGATCTTTGGAGTTCGTCGAACCAAGTTCGTCGAACGGATTCTGAATTCGTCGAACGTGTTCAAAGTTTGTCGAACACCTTGACTTAGCTGATCTTCAAATCTCTTCTAGACTTAGCCCATGACCCTTATACTATATGTGATAGGTCAAAACAAATCCTATATCTAGAAATAGACATCCTGGCCCAAATTAGTAATAGGGTTGAACTATGTTCCAACAAAATGTTTTCTAAAAATTCCCATCTTTGGATATGTTAAGGGTGTAGGTATAAACAGCCTATGTTTAAAATTTCAAGCCAATATCATTATCCCATCAAAAGTTATTTAAGAAATTGTGGTTTTCCCACCATACGGACCAGCCCACCCAAAATGGCTCTACAGGGAGCTACCGTGCTTCTTTTGGGCTGAAACAAATTTTAAATTAAAGTACACACCAAGGGCTACAATGTTGGCGTTGGTCACTTTTTCGTTAGGGGAGAGTAAGTATTTTCTATAATTTTTTCTAACTATTACCAGTAAAGGGACAAAAATAGGAATATCAAATATATCACAACACAACTTGCATAACTCTTAAAGCACAAACGAAGGGCATCCCTTCATCTTCTCCAATCAGCCAACGACCACGGTTGGCCAGTCTTGTAGTAACTTGGGAGGTGATTTCCCGGCCACCTAGACGCTCTCCCGGTCGGCCATTGCCTCCACCACCTCCGTTGAGGTGGAGGTCGACGATGTGCGGTGGTTGGCCGGGCGAAGGCGACCGGAATCAGAAATTTAAACGAGGGAAGAAATTTTGATCACAAGCTTCCGGCCATGCCGATTCAAGACCAATTGGCCCCAAATCAGTGGCCAAAATGATGAGATCTACCCACTAAGATATAGACAAGAGGGGAGGACCTGAATTGCGGCTTGTAGTCGTGTCGATCGCCGGTCCGCCATGGTTGGTCGAGAGCTGTTGGGTGCCATGTCGGTAGGTGCCTAGGTATGAGAATTCTTCTAAAAAATGGGGGAAACTCATTCCCTCCACCCCTTGAGCCCTTTTATAGAGCCAAATCCTGGTGGGGGAGGGGGGGGGGGGGGGGGGTAAGGGGAATATGAAGCTTGGGATTCCTCCATTAACACCATTCATGGTGAAAATTTCGGCCATCTCCAAAGGTCACTCATTTCACCCTCCTTAAAGTTTGACAAACTCTTAATATTCTACTAATTGATAAGGGGGATGAAACCCCATCAATTGGGAGGACTTTTGGACTCCCTTGGCCATGAATTTGGCTAGCAAAACGAGTCTCGGTCATCTCCCGTCGATTTAGCTACCGCCGGCTCTAGTGCTGGCGCCAGCGTTAGCCCCTCGGCATCGTAATGCTTGCCGGTTTAGCAACCATCAGGCGCTACCGCTACTGCCAGTGGTGCTAGCGCCTGCGCTAGCATTTCGACGAAATTGGGTTTGTCTTAGCGGTTCAGTATTCATCTCAGCGGTTCACCTAAACCACCACTACCGTCAGCGCTAGCCACTAGCGCCGTATTCAATATACCCCTTTCTTTCTACGGTTGGGTAATTTGAGGTACTACGAGGGGAACCCTTTACTGGGTTAGACACGTCATGGTGGGGTCATGGGTCACGACGATACCATGAAGTCCAACCCTAGGCTTGTTAACTAGAAATTGTTATTTGCAGACCATTATGGTTTCCTTCTTCTTGGCTAAGGCCAAGTGGTCTCTTCAAGCTTCCTAGGGTTTTGTCATGACCTAGTCATGACAAAACCACTCTAGGGGTCTAGTTGTTTGGGGGATGTTACAGGAAGAATTGGAAGGTGTCCAAATTTGTTGAAGAGCACAATCATCCATCTACATTGCCAAAAGATACACATTTGTTGAGATCACATCGACATATATCTGATGGCCAAGCAACACTTATCAAGAATATGATGGGATTTGAGATTAGAACTGTTGACGCATTTAACTTCTTAGCGGAAGAAGTTAGCAGTGTTCAAAATGTTGGATTCTCTAAGATAGATGCATACAATTATGTATATCGAGAAAGAAGAGTGGTGATAGAAAATGGAGACGCGACATGGTTGTTGGAAATATTTCAAGAAAGATAGTTGGAGGACATGTTCTCTTTTGATGTGCATATAAATGAAATGAATACGCTATGTAGTTTCTTTTGGATTGACGATATGAAAAATTAGATTACGATTGTTTTGGTGTTGTCATCATTTTTGACACCACTTATAGGATGAACAAGTACATTTTGACATGCTCTCCATTCATTGCGGTGAACCACCACTGATAGAAAGTTTTTTGTTGGCGGGGCATTTGTAGCAGAGCAGACAATTGAATCTTTTTTGTTGGGTTTTCGATATTTTTTGAAGGTTCGTTTGCTGTAGACAACCAATCTCCATTTTTATGGACCAGGATCAGGCAATGGTAGCGGTTATTGAGAGATTTTTCACCACCACTTGACATCGTTTGTGCAAATGACACATTTTTATAAAAGCACCATATAAAACACCAACTTTCAACAATGACAAACATATTAGATCCTTGCTCTATGTTTGCATGAGCAAATGCGATAATGAAATGGAGTTTGAGAGATATTGGAGAGAGGTGATTGTTGGGAACTTTGTACTCAATGTTCCTGATTGTTGGGAATTTTAGGTTTGAAAGGGGAAAATTTGGTGTGCCTAAGTTAAAATCGACAGACCATCCCGTCGATCGACAGACCATCCAGTCGATCGACGGGACCATACCATCGATCGACGGCTTCAGCTGGGAAAGATATATTCCTTAAATCTTTAAGTAAAAATTGACAGGACCATCCCGTCGATCCCGTCGATCGATGGGACAATCCCGTCAAATGTCGGCAGCAGTATGTAGGCTGCTTCTTTTATCATTAAGTCAAAATCGATGGGACCATCCCGTCGATCGATGAGACCATCTCGTCGATTGTCGACAACAGTATGTAGGATGCTTCTCTTATCCTTAAGTCAAAATCGATGGGACCATCCCGTCGATCCCGTCGATTGTCGACAAAAGTATGTAGGCTGCTTCTTTTATCCTTAAGTCAAAATCGACGGGACCATCCCGTCGATTGTCGGCAACATCTTACTTCTTAATATTTATACCCTTAAGTCCAAATCGACGAGACCATCCCGTCGATTGACGGCTGCAGCTATATAAGTTGCTATTTTATGGAGTTAAATCGAAATCGACGGGACCATCCCGTGGATCCACGGGACCTTCTGTCGATCGACGGGACCATCCCATCGATTGCTGACAGCAGGGAAAAAGCTGCTTCCCGAGGCGATATAAATTAAATGTAATATCTTGCTTATTTCAAGGCTGGTAGGTGGCGTTGGCCAATTAGTAAATGACACTTGGATGTCATGTCCAATCCAAGAAAGAGAAGAAGTCTTTGCCATTAATTTTTCCCATTAATTCCAAATCAAATCAGCCATTTATTTTCTCTCCCCTCCCTTCTCCTCGAAACCCCTTTCCTTCACACGAGACTTATTATCTCTCCCTCTTCTTATTCCTCACAACCTAAGAAGCTCCAGCAAGCTCGCCGGAGAAACATGCCACCCCGACGGATCACGCGATCCCAAACCCCCATTCAAGTTCAATTTCTCCTCCCCTCCCCTCGTTCTAGCTTCCCCCTTCTTCCATTTTCAAATCAAAGCAGAAATGGTGGTTTACCATTTTGGATTTATATTGTTTTTAACCGAAAATCTCCACCACTGGTTGGAGGGAGAAGTTGAGCAGGAATCATCCGATTATGCTTTAAGATTTGTGCAGATTAAATCATTATAATTAATTTCATGTGTAGTAATCTGTCATATTAATTTCGATACCTAGATTAATTGTTTTGAGGCCCTTAGAGGCCATTTCATGAAAAATGGCCAGAGATAATTTTTGTAGATCTGAGGGTCTTTTTATTTAGAAATTTGAATTAGCTTATTTGGATCCCTGTAGCTCCCTGGGCACCCATTCTTGTGAGACATGTGTACCTAAGGAGCCTTAGACATTTAAAAATTTATTTAGAGAGAAATATAACTCTAAATGACTTGAAATTTTGGGCATACATGAGTCATGCCCTGAAGCACTCCCTGCCAAAAAATTGGAATTTTTGGAGTATATTTACCTATAGTTTGGTTCATTATTTAATTAATCAAATAAATGAAATATATGGAGTTGTGAAACTCCAAATGACCCCAAATTTGGGTGTCATGCTTGATAGGCCATTAATACACTCTGGTTAAAATTTGAAAGCAATTGGACCTCTGCAAGTGGGGTAATTCCACTTGCATGTCTTTGCCTATTTTGTGATGTGGTGTGCATATAGCCAAAAAGGATATTTTGTGTATTTGGCATATATGGCTTAGTGTTAGCCTATGATATTTTGTCCACACCCCTCTATGACATAATACATTAACTCAGGAGAAAGTTAGGATTTTTGGGATAAAAAATCCTAAGTATTTGATAAATTTGAATTATGTCACTTTTACGTATTAGTGAAATGTTTAGGGCTAATACCTTGTGGAAAATTTTGAAACCCTGGGAAATCATTTGGAATCTAATTATGAACCTCTGGAATTTATGGTAGAATTTTTGGATGTATTACACATGGTAAAATTCCTTATTCAATTTGTCACACTTTTTAATTTATGAAATATCTATGGTGAAATGTTTCTGGAAAATTATGAAATTCTGGATAAGATCTGTTTGGGTCATTATAATACTCTAGTAATTTTCTCAGAATTTTTGGAAGACAAAAAATAGCACTTGCTGTGTAAAGTTACATTTTTACCCCTTTTATTTTATAGGGAAATTATGATTATAAAACCTCTAAAAAATTGTGTAACTTTGGAAATCATGTTATTTGGTCATCTACTACCCATGGAAATTTTATTAGCAAGTTTGAATTTACTAACATGGTACTTCCTTTGTAATTTGGAACATGTCCAACGATTAGTGAATTTTAAATAGAGGTCAAATTAATTTGAAATATGCCAAAAATCTGGACACTTCTTAAATTATCCAATATGGACCTAGGTATGAATTGTAGCTCAATTGGACATGATATGTTTAAGATTGCATCATAGGAATCAAATTAGTTAATTCTCATTTTGGACTGCGAATAGTAACAACTAAATGTGATGATTTGATTGGGAAGATCATATAGAAAATCAGTAAAACTTGGATCATAGTAGTGTTATACCATTTATATCAGCCCCTAGAAGTTGTGGAATATTTGGAGAACATGCGTACTAGATTTAGAGGATGAGAGAGCTTCTATGTTGAGCATCGTTCAAGAGAACGTTTGCTTAAGAATAGAGTGAAGGATAAGTCTTAAAGCATTTAAATTATAAATAGTAATAAGGAGAGTGGGTCTTGGAAATGGGTAGCCACCAATAAAAGTAATTGTCTTGGGAAGGGGGTGTTTGGGCTTCAGCCCATCGTATTCCCTAGTACCGCTGTGAGCCCTTCACTGGGTAGACCTCGGGAAGTCCAGGATTCACCCTAAACTTCTAAGAATAACAATAATTAGATAAGAGTAGTCGAACTAAATGAATAAGAGATATGGTGAACTTCATACCGAGTTAAGGGATGGGAAGTTGTACATCAGGATGGGTTGGTCATGCGAGCTGGAGGCTCGGGAAGTTGTATATCAGGACAGGTTGGTCCTGCGAGCTGGAGGCTCGGGTTGTGATAACTTGCATGTGCATAATTAGTGGCCGGTCTTCGGTACTGGACCGGTCGTGACACCGACGACAATACATTGACTTAGGCGGGTGTGAGGGTTTGAGGGGCCAGTAGGTTGTTTATGCTGCGGTCTGGAGGACAATCCTCGAAAATGTACACCCGACCATAAAGACTGGTGGGTTCCAGCAAAGAGCACACAGGACTCTAGAGTGCACCTATGGCGTGTACAGAGGCGTACGAAAGGGTTTAGGCCTGGTAGGGTGTATACCATCCTAGAAAGTGGAGGCAACCGCTCCACTGTTGTCGTAGCCACAACGGTTGTAAGGTCTCTTTTTCCAAAACCCGTTCGGGTACTTGAAAACTCGAACCTCTCCCGTATCGCACGGTTGAGGTGGACCTTCGCCCAGAATCGCTGCCTTGCGGTGTCACCAACACTCGGGTTGGCTAACACCGCTCAGCACCAACCCTGCCGGCTATACGATCACAAGTAAAATATGCCAAAAAGTAAGTACATAAAAGAAGGCATGTCCACAAACACAGCATATATATAATGAAAACAGAAAGTCCATAAGAGAAGTACAACTAAAGGGGCTTAGGCCCGATACATATGCAAAGTAATGTACTATCTCTCTCCCTCTACAACATGCGGAAGTCTACAACAAAAGCTCTCAAAAAGCGGAAGTCTAACTATCTAATCATCAACCTGTGGCGTCGTGGTAGTGCGCTGCATCTGCTGCTCAGGTCCTGCCATCTCGTCCTGCTGCGCCCGGGACAACTCCATCTCCTCGGACTCCTGCGGTCACACCGACTGTTAGTCATAAAGAATAAGCCGTTTTGTCCTCGCCTCCCTCTACGACTCCTAGGCACCGAGCGGGAGGAAGAAGCGGGTGACAAACAAGGGGTAAACAAGAAGGTGGTGACATGACACTACTCTAGCAGGTATAAGTAAAGCAGTAAAAATCTAGCTAGCAGTATAGTGCTGGTATAAGGCAGTAAAGTAGAGCAATGAGGTAAGCTGTAAATAGAAAGGATATGCAATGAAGTAAGTAAATCTAAACTACCATCACAGATTCGTACCTTAACTTATATGAACGCCCATACGACATATACGTTAAGATGTCCAGATAACCCATCATATAAAAGAGCCCATACTAATTTATATGATGGGGGTATGCTAATGTGTATGTTATGCTATGCTATGGTTATGATGTTTTAATGAGTTTATGCAATGTGACTCACCCACACGACTCTATGCGCACAGACCTTTATAGTTCCCAATTTGTTTGAAAGGAAGCCAACCTTTCGAGTACCGACCGTCGTGGCTCACGGTGGTAGTGGATCGGGCACTCCACATCCTAGGCGGGTATAGTCACTACCAAGCTTAGACCTCATGTACGCCTCAACGCTAAGAACACAACAGCGGAGCTCCTGCGTACTCTTGCTGGAATCCACCAGACTTTAAGGACGGGGTGGGTTAATAGGGATTGTCCTCCAGACCGTGGTACTCAAACTTACCGGCCCTCTAAACCACACCCTCACCTGAGTCAACGTACTACCGTCGGTGACACGACTAGCCTAGTACCGAAGAATCGCCACTGTTTGAATAAGTAACAGGTGTTAACAAGTCCACCCGAGCTTCCGGCTCAGGGACCATCACCCAAGATGATCCAACCCATCTCTTTCCCGGAGGAGATCCACACCAGTTTGCATACCCACTTAGGCTACTCTTGCCTACTATTTAGTTAGTGTTATATTTAGGGTGAATCTTGGACTTCCCGCGGTGTACTCCGTAAGGGGCCCCTAACGGTACTACGGATTAATGGGCTCAACCCCACCATCCTCCTCAAGACAATTAATTTAATTGGTGGTTAACATTTGGTTCACCCTTCATCATTTCATATAGTTAAAGTGACTTTGCTCATCTCCCGTCCCACCCAATCGGGTTGGACGTACCTTCATTCCTTCTACATTAACTCTAGCACAACCCCACAACTATCCCTAGGATTGGCCCACCTTGAATCATGGTGTGCTACCTCTCATTTACTGATTGGATATAACTCCCAAACACTACTTAGGGGTCTGAATTGTCTAAAACTCAAAATTCTGTTTTTACTAAACACAGACCACCAAGTTGAACTATCCATCAACCCCATAAGGGAACCCTTCTAAATACTCATCACCAAGGTCTCTACTAATTATCCAAGGTTCCCACTGACATTAATAGGGTATGTTCCAATTTCCATAATTTTCCATATCAAATTGGTATTTAATATAATTTAAAGTAGTTGAGGCCTTAAGGCAAATTACACATGAACTACCCTAAAAATGATTCTTCATGCTACATGAAAATTATTAGTAAGGTAATATTCCATAACATGGTGGTTCACTGAGTAACATGACCCTAGGATGTCATTTGGCCTACTATATCATCATAATTGTATAATTACCAAAATGCCACTTTAATTAGGAAAAATAGTATTTCACTTCCGGAAATTCTCCAAATATTACCAAGTGTCCAATTGGGGACCTAGAGTCCTCTGCCAAATTATTGTGTCATTACCATGTGATTTGATATTTTAAAATGATTAAACATCCAAAGGTAGCAATTACCAATTTCTACATGAGGTACTTGAATTGTAAATCTACAAGATTCTAAACTGTTGTCATGGGCATAAATTAACATAAAACTACAGTTAACCATGTATCATAACATTGCCCCATGATTTGATATTTTAAAATGATTTAATACTCAAGTCTTGTAAACTCCAATTTCTATATGAGGTATAAGAAATATAATTCTACAAGCCTCCTAATAATTATCATGGGCATATATTAACCTAAAACTACAGATAACCAAGTATCACAGCATTGCCCCATGATTTGATATTTTAAAAAGATTAAATACTCAAGTGGTGTAAATTCCAATTTCTACATGAGGTATAAGAAATATAATTCTACAAGCCTCCAAATAATTATCGTGGGCATATATTAACCTAAAACTACAGATAACCAAGTATCACATCATTGCCCCATGATTTGATATTTTAAAAAGATTAAATACTCAAGTGGTGTAAATTTCAATTTCTACATGAGGTATAAGAAATATAATTCTACAAGCCTCCAAATAATTATCGTGGGCATATATTAACCTAAAACTACAGATAACCAAGTATCACATCATTGCCCCATGATTTGATATTTTAAAAAGATTAAATACTCAAGTGGTGTAAATTTCAATTTCTACATGAGGTATAAGAAATATAATTCTACAAGACTCCAAATAATTATCATGGGAATATATTAACCTAAAACTACAGATAACCAAGTATCACATCATTGCCCCATGATTTGATATTTTAAAAAGATTAAATACTCAAGTGGTGTAAATTCCAATTTCTACATGAGGTATAAGAAATATAATTCTACAAGCCTCCAAATAATTATCATGGGCTTATAATAGCATTAAATGACAGATAACCAAGTTTCACAATTTATCCCTATGATTTGGCATTTATCAAAATTAAATTCCCTTGAGCTAGCAAGTACTTAAAATTTCCTACACAAGGAATAATACTTCAATAAATCATAACAAAATTGCTATAGTCCATTTTCATCCCTAATCAGCCACTGATGGAGTTTCAACACCATACAAGGTCCTATGACCATGCATTTCATTTTATTAAGAAAAGGATGGCTATTTCATTTATTAGGAAGAAAATACTTAAATGCCTCTAAAAATTCCCATTAAATTACCTAAGACATTTTAAGCCCTTACAATCATATCCACAAAGTTCAGAGCCAATGCTAGAACATTTGGTCCTATGTCCTTCACAAATCCCACTTTGCACCCTTAAGGATTCACCCTTAGGGTTTTAGGTCACACCAACCTAATTGCTCCAAATGGACCATTAGGGTGTGACTCAAGCATTTGTATATCCATACCCACATAGACAATCAAGATGGGAGGAGGCTAACACACTCAACTCCTCAAATTGATTTAAACCTAATTTGACCCTTAAAGGCCCTCATTAGGGTTTCCAATTTTCCATATCAAATCAACTCCAGATGGAGTGATATTTTAGGTAGGCACTACTCATGTACAAAAGAGTATGCCACCAAAGTTTGGTGTCATTTGGACATTATATGCTCCAAAAATCAACTTAATTTAAATATTCTAATTACCACAAAAACCCTAGGTAAAAGTGTCCACCAAGGGCTGCCCCTTTGGAAGGGGGTGCCCCTAGGGTATACCAACCCATGGTTAAAAGCACAGCTCCAAATCTGGAAGGGTTGGGCTAGGTAATTTTTCTAATGGACTGACCTAGTGTAGGACCAGTCCTAGTAAAACAGCTCCCAAGGGAGCTGTAGGTCACCAAATGACCTAAACTTAAAACCAAATCAAAGTTAAGACAAAGGCATAGAACTTTCATGTTGGGCACTTTTTCTAGTTCAGCCCTTAAGAGGCCCTAATTTCTATTGTAAGTTGACTGAACAAATGGGGGCAGAATAGCTATACTTTGAATTAAATAAATGCAGGAAATAATGATTCTGCACGAATCTTAAAGCACATCCAACCCTCCCCCTTCATCTTCTACCTTCAGCCAACGGCTGCGATCAGCCGAAGCTGGGCCATCTTGATCCCCCCTTTCCCGGCCACCTGGTGGCCACCACGGCCGGCCACCACCTCCACCACCTTCGTGGTGGTCGGGGCTACAAGTTCCCGGCGGTATGGCGGCCGGAGGGGGGCGTTTTCCGGCGATCTAGCATGGCCGAAAATCCCGATTTTCTATGGATTTGAGGATTTGGATTCGTCTCAGTTGAGACTTATCCTTCAAATTGAAGAGATGGGAAGCTAGCATAGAGGGAGAGGAGGAGAAACGAACATTAAAGGGGGCACGGCGGCGGCGGCGGCGGTGGTTTGCCATGGATGCACCTCTCTCCGGTGAGCTTGCTCAATACTTCATTTTTCCATCGTTTCCCTTGATCCAGGAGTCGATTCCAACTGCTTTCCTACCTCTAAAGCTGATGGGAGAGTTGTTTTGAGGTGGGGTGGCTTGTATTGGGAGTATTCAAAAGGAGGCTCACGAATTTCTCTTAGGCTGCCACCCCCTTGCTGCCACCTCTGCTTTTCATCCCTTTCCAGGTGTCCCCAGCAATCACCCAAGGCCCTAGGCTGATTGGGTTGGAGTGTGAGAAGGATGATTGCCACTTTTCTTTTGCTTTTTGCTTTTGTCCCCCATCTTTAGCCACTTTCCCAATTTGACTAAGCTTGGGTTAGCTTGGGTTAGCCTTTTCCCTACAGCCTACATGACCCATTAGGTTATGAACATATGTTTGGTCATTGGGTTAGGGCTTGGTTCAAATGTATTTAGGCTAGGTCACTTAATTTGGGCCATGTTGACCATGATTGACCCAGAGTTGACTTTGACTTTGACTTGGTAAACATGAAGAGTGGGATGGGCCCACTTGATGGCCTTGGGTCCATGGTGGGGCTCCAATTGGTTCAATTTAATCAAAGGTTGTAGATTTGACCAAAATTAGGTAAAGTTTGACTTTGGTCAATTGGGGTCAATTGGTCCCATCATGAGCGGGCTTTTTGGTCTATTGGGTTCCTTAAGGTGTTTATAGTGTGGTGGTAAGGTCAATTTGAACATTTGAGGGTCAATTGAACCCTAATTGACTTAGTTTGGTTAATGTTGACCTATTGTTGACTTTGGTCAATTTCATGCAATTGGGTCCCACCCAAGTGCAATTCTCAAGGTAATGGTCTTCCTTAGTGGTTAGGGTGGTATGGGGGAGGTCAATTTGGTGAATTGAGGGTCAATTGGCCTAAGGGAGTGGTATTGGGCTATGTTGATTTTGTGCCCTTGGTGTGCACTTAGCACACTCCACTTGGCCCAAGGGCCTTAGTGGCCACTCTGCACACCACCCATGCCCTAACACCATCTAGGGGTCTAGAAGGATTGGGGATGTTACAAATCCCAATAAACAAAAGAAATATTTCGTCCTCGAAATTTAGGTCTGGGTCTACGGGTTGCAAGTACTTATAAGAGTAAAGGATTTCAAAGACGATTAATTTGCACCTGAGGTGAAGAGTTCCGGGAAACATTGTTGCATGAAGTCCAAGGGCACCCAGCTGTGCTCCTCTTGCCCATGATTGAACTATAATAATCGGACCTCAGAATCTCCTTCCACGGAAGAACTCGGACCTCTACTATATGAGAACTCAAACCGGAGCAACATTCTTTACCAAAATTCTCATTGCACTTCCACTATTACTTGGTAAGATTGTCGAAAACATTCCCACTAGAGATTAATTGAAGGTTTACCCCGCCGCTCAGACCATCGTGCCATTAATCACAATGCGGGTTCTACTTGCTCCACCCCGGTAATAAATAGGAGACAGACACTTCAAAAATCAAAACAAGCTAACCAGGCGCGGGTGTTATCAAAATCACTACACTCCCCGAAGGAGGATCTACCTGAAATACATAAGAACTTACCGAGTTAATTTATACTATCATGCCGCGCTAGATGGCACCAAAAACCTTCGAGTTCAACTTAACTTCACAAGGTTATAATCACGCACCATGATTACTTAAAACTCTGCTCATAAATCGATTAGCCAGGACGTGATCATTTAGCCAACCGTCATTGTCTATTCTGATTCTTCAGTATACGACTCTCTTACACATAGGTGTTCAGCACCACCTTCACCAAGAGACCTTATCCCTTAACATATGAGGTCTCGGCTGATAAACCGTTTCCGACTCCGCGGATACAAGGTCAGGTTTATCAGCTACAAAACAATAACATAAACCTTGATTACACTTGGACCAGAGTCTCTTATGTCCTACGAATGTTACACGAGATTAAAGCTTCTACACGTTAAATAAATGTAAATATCTTCCAAGCTTTTCTTGAGGAACATACGTCTGTAGTTTAATATGATGTTCGCGAAATGACTCCCATCTACTTTCCATATCCATTGGTTCATAACTCACGAGGGTAAAACCCCTTTTTATCATGACAAGTTTTGGCACAAAAAGATTTCAACATGAAGGGTGACTCATTAAAACCCATTAATCCTCGAGAAATTCCACCATTTATATCTGAAAATCAAACTTGTCTCCCTTATTCCTAAATCTTCCTAACTAAGGTTATAAATTTTGGAGAAATCGTAAATTTCTGGTTCTTAAGATCGGAGGATTGTATGTAGATTATATATCTTCAATATATCATTCGACAAATTTCACTTTAGATTTCCAATAACGGGTGGGCTAAACTTTCAAAGGCAAGAGGTCTCATCTTACTTATGCTATAAATTATGAATTAAAGATTTCATCATAACGACCCTTCTCATAGTTATGTCATCCAAAAATTACGTCGCTACGTATCATCAAGTAAAGTTAACAATCTTAAGCCGGAGTTGATAGTAACGACACTAATCAATCGTTTTAACTCCCCATTCCTCAATATTTCAACACATGACGGTCGTTGTCATCTTTCCCGAGATCCGAACATAGTAAGATTCTCCATCTTAGCCCTAATAGATTACACCATCGTATTACAATATCCAAAGAGTCACCTTCCCAAGCTCTCTGGTGGTGCATAAACTAACTCTAAGAGTAAAATGATCTTAACTAAATTTTACCAAGGAGAGGGCTTGAATTTTAATTTAAAAATACTATCCAAAAATTACCCTTGAAAGTCCTGGAGTGCAAGAAACTCTAGTTGTAATCTTTACTTGCGAAAACTTGACTCCAAACTTCAAAATTCCATGATGTGACACATTTATTCCAAGCTACTAAACCTGGCATTCCTTCTTGTTTTCAATACTTGACTAAATCGAGACATTTGTTCGGACGTCAATGATTATTAATTGTTTGGATAACTCTACAACTCGATGACTCGAGGTTAAGAAGGTGTATTTACAACAATACACTAGCGAGTTTGTTACGATAAACTGATTATTTCATATGGTCATGCGGACTTATAGCCCAGTCTTACTTCTATCCATTCAAAAATTACCCTTGAAAGTCCTGGAGTGCAAGAAACTCTAGTTGTAATCTTTACTTGCGAAAACTTGACTCCAAACTTCAAAATTCCATGATGTGACACATTTATTCCAAGCTACTAAACCTGGCATTCCTTCTTGTTTTCAATACTTGACTAAATCGAGACATTTGTTCGGACGTCAATGATTATTAATTGTTTGGATAACTCTACAACTCGATGACTCGAGGTTAAGAAGGTGTATTTACAACAATGCACTAGCGAGTTTGTTACGATAAACTGATTATTTCATATGGTCATGCGGACTTATAGCCCAGTCTTACTTCTATCCATTCTAAATTCTACTTGGTCTTGCACTGAATCCGCCGTTTATGACGTTCTTCCCTTGTGACCGGTAAGAGCTTGATGACCAAACGTCCTTATAAAAGACAAGACCATATTGCTTGGATCAGGAAGTTGGTGAAATTCCCTAAATTCTTAACCTGACTTTCTTGATTCCGAGAGTCTTATGCCCCATACACTGGACAACCCTTTACGTATAATCAATTGATTAGCAAGTTGATCACTTTTGCCGACTTAGAATCATCCTTGGAGCAATAAGATGAGTATACGCTCACTCTTGAAGTGTATCATTCACTTAACTTGTCAATAAAACTATAGCGATCCCAACTTGGTATAAACAATCTCTGCCTTTTTTAAGGTGAAGTAATTCTCCAAGGGTCTCAAACTTCTAAGGGAGGTTGGTCCATAAACCAAAAAGTGTATGAATCAGATCTCGTCATCACCCGAGTATCATTGAATACTCCAAACCTCGAGATTACTACGAAAATGTTACAACCTTTTCTAAACAAAGTCTAGGGGGTAATCCAAGTCGGTATTTTATTGGCCCAATAAACAAAAGGATAAGCCCATACCGATTTGGGCTAAGTCTCTTCAATACTTCTACGGTATATTCATCTTACATACGAGCAAAAACTTTAGGGCATATAATCTCTGACTTGGTGTTCCACCCTGAGACATAATGTTATGACAAGACTTAGGCTCTCAATGTTATAAATTATGCTAACTTTTCCGAGTTCCCTATGTGATTAACTAGGAAAGGGGCCTTCTCAAAACAAAATATTCAAATTCCAATTCGAGCTCTGGTATATTATGGTGGTTGTCTCAACGTACTGTAATGGGAAGTATCAAGTTATGGTAAGGGGGTTGTGCTTATGGGTCTTCTATTACTCTAAAGAAGACTACAGACACCCGATCTCCTCGAGATAGTCCTACCACTTGATAGTAAAGCGTAACCCTCAGCGTGAAAGTCTCCATGTCAAAGACTTATACTAACTTCCTCCCTTAGCTACGTTGGGTATCCTTAACCTTCAACCAAATCTAGACCCGAGGTCGCTCTTTAGACTAGGGTGCGTAACTAAATTGTCTAAGTAAGTCAAAATTTGACCTAACTTGCTGCTTAATGGACTGATTTATGTGATTTCATACATGGGCACACCACAGCTTCCGCTGCATAGTTTGTCCACAAACTACACTCGAGCGGGGTGACCCAGTATGTTGTGTGTAACACCCCAAAAATCGTAGTTCCGCGAGGTAGGCGGAGTGGTAGTGCTGCGCTCGGGAAAGGCTAGGAATTTCTTAGCAGCTCTTCGCGCACGACCATTTCTCCTCTTCGCGCACGACCAGTGATCGTGCGCAGTGATCGTGCGCTATCCGCCAGAATTCGGAGTTCTGTCTCGGATAGTGCGCACGACCAGTGTCTCCTTCGCGCACGACCAGTGATCGTGCGCAGTGATCGTGCGCTATCCGCCAGAATTCGGAGTTCTGTCTCGGATAGTGCGCACGACCAGTGTCTCCTTCGCGCACGACCAGTGATCGTGCGCAGTGATCGTGCGCTATCCGCCAGAATTCGGAGTTCTGTCTCGGATAGTGCGCACGACCAGTGTCTTCTTCGCGCACGACCAGTGACCGTGCGACTGTGATCGTGCGCCCTGTTTATTTCTGTTCCGCGAAATCGTGCGGGGATGACGATCCGACCGATCAAATACTTTGGGCTTTGATCCGACGGCTGAGATAATTCGCTGGGGGGCTTTAGGGCTTGGATGAGGGGTTATTCCCTCATATTTCCAAGTCCTTTCTCTCTCTTAGGTTGGAGAAAGGAGAAGGGGGCAAGGAGGAAGAAGAGGGGAGATCCGCCATTGTTGGAGCTTCGGAGCTCCGATCGCCGATCCGAGACCGGCAACGCGTAGAGGGCGTCAAGGCGCTTCTTCTCCACCGTTTGGTTGCAAGCTTCTCATGGCTAGGAGGAGATCTCAAAAGGTAACGACGTTTCTCCTCCCGGTCTTTAGGATGCGTGTTTGGCATCTCCTCTTTCATGCATTTTTGGCACCGGATCCGTCGAGTGAGAGGGATCCGGGTCGCCTTGGTTCAAGAGAAACCACCGGGTTGATTGTGTCCGTCCCCGACATGTTTTGCACTAGAGATCCGCTCCGTTAGCGGATTAGGCATTGTGGGTGAAGCCGGATTTATGGCCGTTGGTCCGATCCGGTGATGTTGATTTACGCGCATGTTAGGGGTTTTGTTAGAAATCCGATTACGGCGAACTCGTCATTGTGATGCCCTTGTAGCTTCGTATGGTAACGAATGTTGGGTTAGGGCGGGGAATAAATGTGCGGATTATGGGGCTTGTGATGCCTTGTGTTGTGCGAAGGCGCGATTGGTCTTTGTGGTCGGCTGGCTATCCCGTGGAGACTGAGATTCACGTGTGGAGAGTGTCCCGGCAAGATTAGTCCCTTCGGTTGTTGACTGACGAGAATGTCTGTGCTACGGATTGCATCCGTTGACGGTCTCCAGGCGAGGCAATCGGTGGACGTTGTCCCGAGAGTAAGCCCAGGGCCTTGGGACGTTTTGATTAGCCAGAATTCTTGGAATCGGTCTTGGTGCGTTGTTGGCGGCCCGAGCGTGTGAGCTGTCAGACAAGCCCGTTGGCATGGAAGGCCTGGCGAGGTGAGTCTCAGCGAGAGCGCTTGGCCTTGGGTTTGATGCCCTTGTGGGGAAATGATGAGTACCCTTGTGTTGGTAATGTATGATGATGTGTTAGATTCATACGCATTAGGGCGCCTTGGGTGAAACCCCGGGCTTGCACTCATTCTGCATTGTTAGGCCCTTTTATTACCTGCTCAACCTAGAAACGTGGATGATGCTTGTGACACTCATGCCAGTATGTTTGTTGCTTTCCTTTATGTACATTTGCATACGAAGTGCTGACTTGCAGGGTGAAGTAGTTCCCCGGGGTCCGCTAGGACGGCCGGGAGGAGGGATGTTGTTACACCGCTTGTGGTCAGCCATAGCTGACCCTCGTTTTCCGCTCTTTGTGATTTGGTTGCAGGGCACGAATCGCAAGCTGGACCCAGTGCGCCGGCCAAAAGGGCCTAAAGCCTCATGAAGTGATTACCTGTTTTCCTGCATTACTTTCTTCGTGCTTTGTTATATCCGGCTTGCATGCCGAGGTAGTTTAGGGAAAAACCACCTTTCCCCTTGGGTTGGGATGTCTTTCTTTATGAATTGTTGGATGTTTTGGACTGTGTTTTTGTAAGGCCTTAAGGCCAGTTGGACTCCTTTGTAGTGGACAATCTCTGTGGTTTAGTTTTTTTTGTTTCCGCTGTGTTGTCTGAGTTATGAGTTGGGTAGTGATTATCATCTTTTAATACTAAAGCTGTGGCGGTTATATGTTGTGGGGTCCCGGCCGGACCCATATTATATGGTCATTGCAGGGGAGGTGTTACAATTTGGTATCAGAGGGAGGTTTAGTATTCTTGCGAGGTCTAGTGTATTTGGATCGCGTAAGAGATTGTCCACATAGGAGTTTTGCGCGGGATTATGAGTATCCCTGTGTTTGAGTCTTGCGAATAGAGACTGATGAGTCTTTTTCCTTGCTTATGCTAGGATGTTGGCGATGACGCGGGGACATCTAGGAGGCAAGAGGAGCCTTCGGGGAGTAGTGCTACTGCTCCAGGCCTTGTGAATGTGGGCATGTCCCCGGCCGACTTCTGTCGCATGCTAGCGGAGGCAATGGTGGCGGCTCAAGCTGGAGCGATGCCACGGGTTCCTACGCCGGTGGTGCAAGTTGCGACCCCTGTCACTCCGGCGGCTACGCCGGATACACCGGAGGTTGAAGTAAGGCAAGCAGAGCCTCTTGCGGAGAGAGTTTTTCCGATGGGTGATCGATTCATGAAGTATTTCTTGAGTTTTCACCCTCCGACGTTCAAGGGAGTGGGCACTCCAACGGATGCCGAGGATTGGCTTTCGAGGATCCGGGAGCTCTTGAGGGCAGCTGAGACCCCAGCTGAGAGGCAGTCTCACTTTGCGAGCTTCATGTTGGAGGGCGATGCGAAGTTGTGGTGGGCGAACCATAACGGTCGTCAGTTTGTTGGGCGTGTTCCGTCCATGGAGGAGTTCGGAAACGCTTTCCTAAAGCGGTATATTCCGGTTTCAACAAGGTTAGCACTGCAGCGGCAGTTTCTGCATTTGGTGCAGCGGGAGAAGACGGTGGATGAGTATCTGCAAGAGTTCACCCGGTTGGGTCGGTATGCAGGCACGACAATGGCAGATGATGAAGAGAGGGATAACCTCTTTTATCAAGGGTTGAGGGAAAACTTAAGGCAACCACTCATAGCCTTGAAGAATGCAGGGTTCGATGAGTTGGTCGAAGCCGCTCGCACGCTGGAGAGCGACCTGGAGCGAACTCAGCGGCGAAAGGGTGTTGCGGCAAAACAGGGAGAAGGGAAGCCTTCTCAGTCTCAATCCCAGTGGAAATCCGAGGGTAGCCGATGGAAGAAGAAGCCCCGTCCTAACAGACCTGGGGAGAGAGGTGGTGCGCCTTCGGGAGATTTCCGTTCCAGGGGTCCAGTTACTTGTTACCAGTGTGGCAAGGTGGGCCACATTAGTCGTTTCTGTACCGAGGGCGGAGCTGGGCCAGAGCCGAGGCAAGAGCAATCGGTGCGTTCAGGTCCCAGTGTTGCGGAGAAGGGGAAAGCGGCGGAGTCGAGTGCTTCGCGGTTCCCTCCAGTGCAGCCTAGGGCCTACAACCTTGGGCAGCAGGAAGCGATACGCCAACCCGATGTGGTGACAGGTATGAAAAGTTTAAGTTTTCAGTTGTTACTATAATGTAGGTTGCGGCCTCTCATGCTTGTTTTGCACGTGGTTAGGTTTCGTGCTAGTTTCGGGCTACCCCTCGCGAGTGTTGTTCGACACGGGGGCGTCACACTCTTTTCTTGCGGAAAGTTTTATCCGGAAGATTGGTGCTGAGCCCGTAGCGGCAGGGGTGGAGCTGAGTGTGCGTATGCCAAATGGGTCTTTCATGACTACCATGAGGAAGGGACGCATTGTGATGCAAATTGGCGATTGTGATTTCGTGTTGGTAGCAGCGATTCTGCCACTAGCCGAATTCGACGTTATCTTGGGGATGGACTGGCTTGCGGAGCAGCGAGCTAGTATCGACTGCCAGTTGAAGGTGGTAACCCTGAGAGGTGAAGGTAGAGCAGAGGTCAAGTTCGAAGGCCTAAGCGGAGTGGCTTACTCCCTGATTTCCGCTATGCAAATGAGGCGTGCGGTAAACCAAGGAGGCGAGGCGTTCTTAGCTCTGTTGGAGACTCACTCCACAAAGTTGGCTATTAGGGAAGTTCCGGTGGTGGAAGAATTTGAGGATGTTTTCCCCGAGGAACTTCCGGGAGCACCTCCTCAGCGTGAAATAGATTTCTCGATAGAGTTGGTACCGGGTGCGAGGCCAGTGTCGCGTCCTCCGTTTAGGATGGCACCGAAGGAACTGGCCGAGTTAAAGGTTCAGTTGCAGGAGTTGTTGGAGCAAGGGTACATTAGGCCCAGCTCTTCACCATGGAGCGCACCGGTTTTGTTTGTGAAGAAAAAGGACGGAAGTATGCGGTTATGCATTGATTACCGTGAGCTAAATAAGTTGACCGTCAAGAATAAATATCCAATTCCCCGAATTGATGATCTGTTCGACCAGTTAGTGGGGTCGGTGGTGTACTCCAAGTTGGATTTGAAATCGGGGTACTACCAGCTGAAGATCCGAGAAGAGGACGTTGCCAAGACAGCGTTCGGGACTCGGTATGGCCACTACGAGTTTTCGGTGATGCCGTTCGGTTTGACGAACGCGCCATCCGTGTTCATGGACTTGATGAACAGGGTTTTCCGCCCTTTCTTAGATTCGTTCGTGGTGGTGTTTATTGACGATATTTTGGTGTACTCAAAATCGGAGGCGGAGCATGAGTCTCACTTGAGGCAAGTATTGCAGACTCTAAGGGAGAATCAGCTCTATGCTAAGTTCTCAAAATGCGAGTTTTGGATCGAGAAGGTGGCTTTCTTAGGTCACGTGATTAGTGGAGATGGGGTGGCGGTAGATCCAGCGAAGATCGAAGCCATTAGAGATTGGCCTGTCTTGAGGACCATGACGGAAGTCCGGAGTTTTCTTGGACTAGCCGGTTATTATAGAAGGTTCGTGGAGAACTTTTCGCGGATGGCGTTGCCCCTCACCACTCTCACTCGCAAGGACCAGAAGTTCGTATGGACACCGGAGTGTGCCCGGGCATTTGAGAATCTGAAGGAAAGGTTGATGTCCGCTCCAATCCTTAGTCTTCCTAGTGGGACGGAAGGATTTCAGATTTTCAGCGACGCGTCAGGTTGCGGTTTGGGGTGCGTGCTTGTGCAGCACGGCAAGGTGATCGCTTATGGGTCAAGGCAGTTAAAGACTCATGAGAAGAATTACCCCGTCCACGATTTGGAGTTGGCGGCGGTAATCTTTGCGCTAAAGTTGTGGCGGCACTACGTTTATGGTGCGAAGGTGGAGATCTTCACAGATCACAAAAGCCTGAGGTATCTCCTAGACCAAAAGGATCTGAATATGCGGCAGCGTAGGTGGGTCGAGTTCCTTGGGGACTACGACGTGGAGATTCAGTATACGCCGGGTAAAGCCAACGTGGTGGCGGATGCTTTGAGTAGGAAGTACTCCGGGCAAGGTAATTGGATGGAGGCGCATAACGAGCGTTTGATTCGAGACTTGGAGTCTCTTGATATCTCTTGTGTGGCTAGAGGTGAGTCTAGCGTAGCTCGTTTGAATTGGATTGAAATGCAATGTGACATAACGGATCGAATCCGAGAGGCGACCAGTGCGGACGAGGAGTGCCAACAGTTGGTGTTGGAGGCTCAACAGAGCGGGGGCACTACTTTGGAGATGGTTGGTGGGATCTTAAAAAGGGACGGGAGGGTTTGCGTTCCGCGCTTTGGCAAGCTCCGCGAGGAGTTGATGTTTGAAGCTCACTTTACGAAGTACTCCGTTCATCCAGGAAGTACAAAGATGTACGCGGATTTGAAGAAATCTTTTTGGTGGCCTGGGATGAAGCGGGATGTAGCCGAGTACGTGAGCCGATGTCAGACTTGTGCCTTGGTAAAGGCTGAGTGCCAAAGGCCCGGCGGGTTCTTGAAGCCTCTTCCCATCCCCGAATGGAAATTTGATGACATCTCTATGGATTTTGTGCATGGTTTGCCTCGATCGCAGCAGGGTAACGATGCAATTTGGGTGATAGTAGATCGCCTGACGAAGGTGGCCCACTTCATTCCGAACCAGAAGGGTGATGGCGTGGAAAAGCTCGTGGAGCTTTATGTGCGAAACGTTGTGCGGTTGCACGGGATTCCGAAGAGCATCGTTAGTGATCGCGATGGGCGATTCACATCGAAGGATTGGAGATTAGTGCAGAAAAGTCTAGGCACGAAGCTCAAGTTTAGTACCGCGTTCCATCCGCAGACCGATGGTCAGACGGAGCGAACGAACCGTACGTTGGAAGACATGTTGAGGATGTGTGCTCTCGACTTTGGCAAAGGGTGGGAGGACCACCTTTTCATGGTGGAGTTCGCCTATAATAATAGCTTCCAGGCGAGTATCAAGATGGCGCCATACGAAGCTTTGTATGGAAGGAAGTGTCGAACGCCAATGTCTTGGGCAGAGGTGGGAGACACTAAGATTTTGGGAAAGCAAGTGGTGGAAGATGCTTGCGAGATTGTGCGGACGATTCAGGAGCGCATGAAGGTTGCTCAGGATCGACAAGCAAAGTATTTTAATGCACGCCACAGAAATGTGAAATTTGCAGTGGGCGACATGGTCTACTTGAAGATCAAGCCGTTCAAGGGTGTTTCGCGGGTGCGGCGACTCAAGAAGTTGAGTCCAAGATATTTGGGTCCGTTCGAGGTTACGGAACGTATAGGCGCAGCAGCCTATCGTTTGGCGTTGTCCGCAGAGCTGAGTGGATTACATGACGTTTTCCATGTCTCCGTGCTGAGGAAAGCTTTGATAGAGCCGAGTGTCGTGGTCGAAGCGGCGGCGGTGCCGGTGATGGAGAACTTGGGGGCGAGGGTTCGCCCGGTGTGCGTGGAGGATTCAGAAGTCCGGCAGTTGCGTAACAAGCAAGTCAAACTTGTGAAGGTGCGATGGGACAACTGCGGGCGAGACGAATTCTCTTGGGAGCGAGAGCAAGCGATGCGGGAGGATTTCCCGGAACTTTTCGCTCCAGGTATGCGTTGTGAATTTCCTGTTTAAATTCTGAAATTTCGAGGACGAAATTCTTTTAAGGGGGGTGGAGTTGTAACACCCCAAAAATCGTAGTTCCGCGAGGTAGGCGGAGTGGTAGTGCTGCGCTCGGGAAAGGCTAGGAATTTCTTAGCAGCTCTTCGCGCACGACCATTTCTCCTCTTCGCGCACGACCAGTGATCGTGCGCAGTGATCGTGCGCTATCCGCCAGAATTCGGAGTTCTGTCTCGGATAGTGCGCACGACCAGTGTCTCC
The DNA here is from genome assembly GCA_033032865.1 of Dactylorhiza incarnata. Taxonomy (NCBI): domain Eukaryota; kingdom Viridiplantae; phylum Streptophyta; class Magnoliopsida; order Asparagales; family Orchidaceae; genus Dactylorhiza; species Dactylorhiza incarnata. Next base: position 382,328 of record JAWHQI010000355.1, on the reverse strand, counting down.
TTCGCGCACGACCAGTGATCGTGCGCAGTGATCGTGCGCTATCCGCCAGAATTCGGAGTTCTGTCTCGGATAGTGCGCACGACCAGTGTCTCCTTCGCGCACGACCAGTGATCGTGCGCAGTGATCGTGCGCTATCCGCCAGAATTCGGAGTTCTGTCTCGGATAGTGCGCACGACCAGTGTCTTCTTCGCGCACGACCAGTGACCGTGCGACTGTGATCGTGCGCCCTGTTTATTTCTGTTCCGCGAAATCGTGCGGGGATGACGATCCGACCGATCAAATACTTTGGGCTTTGATCCGACGGCTGAGATAATTCGCTGGGGGGCTTTAGGGCTTGGATGAGGGGTTATTCCCTCATATTTCCAAGTCCTTTCTCTCTCTTAGGTTGGAGAAAGGAGAAGGGGGCAAGGAGGAAGAAGAGGGGAGATCCGCCATTGTTGGAGCTTCGGAGCTCCGATCGCCGATCCGAGACCGGCAACGCGTAGAGGGCGTCAAGGCGCTTCTTCTCCACCGTTTGGTTGCAAGCTTCTCATGGCTAGGAGGAGATCTCAAAAGGTAACGACGTTTCTCCTCCCGGTCTTTAGGATGCGTGTTTGGCATCTCCTCTTTCATGCATTTTTGGCACCGGATCCGTCGAGTGAGAGGGATCCGGGTCGCCTTGGTTCAAGAGAAACCACCGGGTTGATTGTGTCCGTCCCCGACATGTTTTGCACTAGAGATCCGCTCCGTTAGCGGATTAGGCATTGTGGGTGAAGCCGGATTTATGGCCGTTGGTCCGATCCGGTGATGTTGATTTACGCGCATGTTAGGGGTTTTGTTAGAAATCCGATTACGGCGAACTCGTCATTGTGATGCCCTTGTAGCTTCGTATGGTAACGAATGTTGGGTTAGGGCGGGGAATAAATGTGCGGATTATGGGGCTTGTGATGCCTTGTGTTGTGCGAAGGCGCGATTGGTCTTTGTGGTCGGCTGGCTATCCCGTGGAGACTGAGATTCACGTGTGGAGAGTGTCCCGGCAAGATTAGTCCCTTCGGTTGTTGACTGACGAGAATGTCTGTGCTACGGATTGCATCCGTTGACGGTCTCCAGGCGAGGCAATCGGTGGACGTTGTCCCGAGAGTAAGCCCAGGGCCTTGGGACGTTTTGATTAGCCAGAATTCTTGGAATCGGTCTTGGTGCGTTGTTGGCGGCCCGAGCGTGTGAGCTGTCAGACAAGCCCGTTGGCATGGAAGGCCTGGCGAGGTGAGTCTCAGCGAGAGCGCTTGGCCTTGGGTTTGATGCCCTTGTGGGGAAATGATGAGTACCCTTGTGTTGGTAATGTATGATGATGTGTTAGATTCATACGCATTAGGGCGCCTTGGGTGAAACCCCGGGCTTGCACTCATTCTGCATTGTTAGGCCCTTTTATTACCTGCTCAACCTAGAAACGTGGATGATGCTTGTGACACTCATGCCAGTATGTTTGTTGCTTTCCTTTATGTACATTTGCATACGAAGTGCTGACTTGCAGGGTGAAGTAGTTCCCCGGGGTCCGCTAGGACGGCCGGGAGGAGGGATGTTGTTACACCGCTTGTGGTCAGCCATAGCTGACCCTCGTTTTCCGCTCTTTGTGATTTGGTTGCAGGGCACGAATCGCAAGCTGGACCCAGTGCGCCGGCCAAAAGGGCCTAAAGCCTCATGAAGTGATTACCTGTTTTCCTGCATTACTTTCTTCGTGCTTTGTTATATCCGGCTTGCATGCCGAGGTAGTTTAGGGAAAAACCACCTTTCCCCTTGGGTTGGGATGTCTTTCTTTATGAATTGTTGGATGTTTTGGACTGTGTTTTTGTAAGGCCTTAAGGCCAGTTGGACTCCTTTGTAGTGGACAATCTCTGTGGTTTAGTTTTTTTTGTTTCCGCTGTGTTGTCTGAGTTATGAGTTGGGTAGTGATTATCATCTTTTAATACTAAAGCTGTGGCGGTTATATGTTGTGGGGTCCCGGCCGGACCCATATTATATGGTCATTGCAGGGGAGGTGTTACATTGTGGACTGTTCTCTTATGATCGTTCGTCCTCTGATACCATTTGTAAGGTCTCTTTTTCCAAAACCCGTTCGGGTACTTGAAAACTCAAACCTCTCCCGTATCGCACGGTTGAGGTGGACCTTCGCCCAGAATCGCTGCCTTGCGGTGTCACCAACACTCGGGTTGGCTAACACCGCTCAGCACCAACCCTGCCGGCTATATGATCACAAGTAAAATATGCCAAAAATTAATTACATAAAAGAAGGCATGTCCACAAACACAACATATATATAATGAAAACAGAAAGTCCATAAGAGAAGTACATCTAAAGGGGCTTAGGCCCGATACATATGCAAAGTAATGTACTATCTCTCTCCCTCTACAACATGTGGAAGTCTACAACAAAAGCTCTCAAAAAGCGGAAGTCTAACTATCTAATCATCAACCTGTGGCGTCGTGGTAGTGCGCTGCATCTGCTGCTCAGGTCCTGCCATCTCGTCCTGCTGCGAGCGGGACAACTCCATCTCCTCGGACTCCTGCGGTCACACCGACCGTTAGTCAAAAAGACTAAGCCGTTTTGTCCTCGCCTCCCTCCACGACTCCTAGGCACCGAGCGGGAGGAAGAAGCGGAGGACAAACAAGGGGTAAACAAGAAGGTGGTGACATGGCACTACCCTAGCAGGTATAAGTAAAGCAGTAAAAATCTAGCTAGCAGTATAGTGCTGGTATAAGGCAGTAAAGTAGAGCAGTGAGGTAAGCTGTAAATAGAAAGGATATGCAGTGCAGTAAGTAAATCTAAACTACCATCACAGATTCGTACCTTAACTTATATGAACGCCCATACGACATATAAGTTAAGATGTCCAGGTAACCCATCATATAAAAGAGCCCATACTAATTTATATGATGGGGGTATGCTAATGTGTATGTTATGCTATGCTATGGTTATGATGTTTTAATGAGTTTATGCAATGTGACTCACCCACACGACTCTATGCACACAGACCTTTATAGTTCCCAATTTGTTTGAAAGGAAGCCAACCTTTCGGGTACCGACTGTCGTGGATCACGGTGGTAGTGGATCGGGCACTCCACATCCTAGGCGGGTATAGTCACTACCAAGCCTAGACCTCATGTACGCCTCAACGCCAAGAACACAACAACGGAGCTCCTGCGTACTCTTGCTGGAATCCACCAGACTTTAAGGTCAGGGTGGGTTAATTGGGATTGTCCTCCAGACCGCGGTACTCAAACTTACTGGCCCTCTAAACCACACCCTCACCTGAGTCAACGTACTACCGTCGGTGACACGACTAGCCTAGTACCGAAGACTCGCCACTGTTTGAATAAGTAACAGGTGTTAATAAGTCCACCCGAGCTTCCGGCTCAGGGACCATCACCCAAGCTGATCCAACCCATCTCCTTCCCGGAGGGGATCCACACCAGTTTGCATACCCACTTAGGCTACTCTTGCCTACTATTTAGTTAGTGTTATATTTAGGGTGAATCTTGGACTTCCCGCGGTGTACTCCGTAAGGGGCCCCTAACGGTACTACGGATTAATGGGCTCAACCCCACCATCCTCCTCAAGACAATTACTTTAATTGGTGGTTAACATTTGGTTCACCCTTCATCATTTCATATAGTTAAAGTGACTTAGCTCATCTCCCGTCCCACCCAATCGGGTTGGACGTATCTTCATTCCTTCTACATTAACTCTAGCACAACCCCACAACTATCCCTAGGATTGGCCCTCCTTGAATCATGGTGTGCTACCTCTCATTTACTGATTGGATATAACTCCCAAACACTACTTAGGGGTCTGAATTGTCTAAAACTCAAAATTCTATTTTTACTAAACGCAGACCACCAAGTTGAACTATCCATCAACCCCATAAGGGAACCCTTCTAAATACTCATCACCAAGGTCTCTACTAATTATCCAAGGTTCCAACTGACCTTAATAGGGTATGCTCCAATTTCCATAATTTTCCATATTAAATTGGTATTTAATATAATTTAAAGTAGTTGAGGCCTTAAGGCAAATTACACATGAACTACCCTCAAAATGATTCTTCATGCTACATGAAAATTATCAGTAAGGTAATATTCCATAACGTGGTGGTTCACTGAGTAACATGACCCTAGGATGTCATTTGGCCTACTATATCATCATAATTGTATAATTACCAAAATGCCACTTTAATTAGGAAAAATAGTATTTCACTTCTGGAAATTCTACAAATGTTACCAAGTGTCCAATTGGGGACCTAGAGTCCTCTGCCAAATTATGTGTCATTACCATGTGATTTGATATTTTAAAATGATTAAACATCCAAAGGTAGCAATTACCAATTTCTACATGAGGTACTTGAATTGTAAATCTACAAGCTTCCAAACTATTGTCATGGGCATAAATGAACATAAAACTACAGTTAACCAAGTATCATAACATTGCCCCATGATTTGATATTTTAAAATGATTTAATACTCAAGTCTTGTAAACTCCAATTTCTACATGAGGTATAAGAAATATAATTCTACAAGCCTCCTAATAATTATCATGGGCATATATTAACCTAAAACTACAGATAACCAAGTATCACATCATTGCCCCATGATTTGATATTTTAAAAAGATTAATTACTCAAGTGGTGTAAATTCCAATTTATACATGAGGTATAAGAAATATAATTCTACAAGCCTCCAAATAATTATCATGGGCATATATTAACCTAAAACTACAGATAACCAAGTATCACATCATTGCCCCATGATTTGATATTTTAAAAAGATTAAATACTCAAGTGGTGTAAATTTCAATTTCTACATGAGGTATAAGAAATATAACTCTACAAGCCTCCAAATAATTATCATGGGCATATATTAACCTAAAACTACAGAAAACCAAGTATCACATCATTGCCCCATGATTTGATATTTTAAAAAGATTAAATACTCAAGTGGTGTAAATTCCAATTTCTACATGAGGTATAAGAAATATAATTCTACAAGCCTCCAAATAATTATCATGGGCTTATAATAGCATTAAATGACAGATAACCAAGTTTCACAATTTATCCCCATGATTTGGCATTTATCAAAATTAAATTCCCTTGAGCTAGCAAGTACTTAAAATTTCCTACACAAGGAATAATACTTCAATAAATCATAAAAAAATTGCTATAGTCCATTTTCATCCCTAATCAGCCACTGATGGAGTTTTAAAACCATACAAGGTCCTATGACCATGCATTTCATTTTATTAAGAAAAGGGGGGCTATTTCATTTATTAGGAAGAAAATACTTAAATGCCTCTAAAAATTCCCATTAAATTACCTAAGACATTTTAAGCCCTTACAATCATATCCACAAAGTTCAGAGCCAAGGCTAGAACATTTGGTCCTATGTCCTTCACAAATCCCACTTTGCACCCTTAAGGATTCACCCTTAGGATTTTAGGTCACACCACCCTAATGGCTCCAAATGGACCATTAGGGTGTGACTCAAGCATTTGTATATCCATACCCACATAGACAATCAAGATGGGAGGAGGCTAACACACTCAACTCCTCAAATTGATTTAAACCTAATTTGACCCTTAAAGGCCCTCATTAGGGTTTCCAATTTTCCATATCAAATCAACTCCAAATAGAGTTATATTTTAGGTAGGCACTACTCATGTACAAAAGAGTATGCCACCAAAGTTTGGTGTCATTTGGACATTATATGCTCCAAAAATTAACTTAATTTAAATATTCTAATTACCACAAAAACCCTAGGTAAAATTGTTCACCAAGGGCTGCCCCTTTGGCACGGGGTGCCCCTAGCGTATACCAACCCATGGTTAAAAGCACAGCTCTAAATCTGGAAGGCTTTGGGCTAGGTAATTTTTCTAATGGACTAACCTAGTGTAGGACCAGTCCTAGTAAAACAGCTTCCTAGGGAGCTGTATGTCACCAAATGACCTAAACTCAAGGCCAAATGAAAGTTAAGACAAAGGCCTACAACTTTCATGTTGGGCACTTTTTCTAGTTCATCCCTTAAGAGGCCCTAATTTCTATTGTAAGTTGACTGAACAAATGGGGGGCAGAATAACTATACTTTGAATTAAATAAATGCAGGAAATAATGATTCTGCACGAATCTTAAAGCACATCCAACCCTCCCCCTTCATCTTCTACCTTCAGCCAACGGCTGCGATCAGCCGAAGCTGGGCCATCTTGATCCCCCCTTTCCCGGCCACCACCTCCACCTCCTTCGTGGTGGTCGGGGCTACAAGTTCCGGGCGGTATGGCGGCCGGAGGGGGGCATTTTCCGGCGATCTAGCATGGACGAAAATCCCGATTTTCCATGGATTTGAGGATTTGGATTCGTCTCAGTTGAGACTTATCCTTCAAATTGAAGAGATGGGAAGCTAGCATAGAGGGAGAGGAGGAGAAACGAACATTAAAGGGGGCACGGCAGCGGCGACGACGGTGGTTTGCCATGGATGCACCTCTCTCCGCCGAGCTTGCTCAAGACTTCATTTTTCCATCGTTTCCCTTGATCCAGGAGTCGATTCCAACTGCTTTCCTACCTCTGAAGCTGATGGGAGAGTTGTTTTGAGGTGGGGTGGCTTGTATAGGGAGTATTCAAAAGGAGGCTCACGAATTACTCTTGGGCTGCCACCCCCTTGCTGCCACCTCTGCTTTTCATCCCTTTCCAGGTGTCCCCAGCAATCACCCAAGGCCCTAGGCTGATTGGGTTGGAGTGTGAGAAGGGTGATTGCCACTTTTCTTTTGCTTTTTGCTTTTGTCCCCCACCTTTAGCCACTTTCCCAATTTGCCTAAGCTTGGGTTAGCCTTTTCCCTACAGCCTACATGACCCATTAGGCTATGAACATATGTTTGGTCATTGGGTTAGGGCTTGGTTCAAATGTATTTAGGCTAGGTCACTTAATTTGGGCAATGTTGACCATGATTGACCCAGAGTTGACTTTGACTTTGACTTGGTCAACATGATGAGTGGGATGGGCCCACTTGATGGCCTTGGGTCTCTTGTCACTACCCAAGGTTGGTTGGTCCATGGTGGGGCTCCAATTGGTTCAATTTAATCAAAGGGTGTAGATTTGACCAAAATTGGGTAAAGTTTGACTTTGGTCAATTGGGGTCAATTGGTCCCACCATGAGGGGGCTTTTTGGTCCATTGGGTTCCTTAAGGTGTTTAGAGTGTGGTGGTAAGGTCAATTTGAACATTTGAGGGTCAATTGAACCCTAATTGACTTAGTTTGGTTAATGTTGACCTATTGTTGACTTTGGTCAATTTCATGCAATTGGGTCCCACCCAAGTGCAATTCTCAAGGTAATGGTCTTCCTTAGTGGTTAGGGTGGTATGGGGGAGGTTAATTTGGTGAATTGAGGATCAATTGGCCTAAGGGAGTGGTATTGGGCTATGTTTATTTTGTGCCCTTGGTGTGCACTTAGCACACTCCACTTGGCCCAAGGGCCTTAGTGGCCACTCTGCACACCACCCATGCCCTAACACCATCTAGGGGTCTAGAAGGATTGGGGATGTTACAACGGTGGTACCAGAGAGTGTAGCTAGCTCCGAAAATTAGGAACGAAAGGTCTGTGTTCACAGAGTGTGTGTGTGAGTTGCACTTGTATGAATCATAGTATATCATGCATATCATATCATACATAAACCATAGAACATAATTTGCAGACCCTTATCATATAAATTAGTATGAGCTCTTTTATATGATAAGTTATTATTCCCACTTCCATTCCGCCCCCCCGTTCCCGATAATCCCAAACCCGCTAGGGCTCCCGCTCCCGTGCGCACGCAAGCCTCCCGTTTCCTCTCCCGGATGACTCTCCCGCCCTCGTCTCCTACGTACACCGCCGCCGCCTGCTCTGCCTCCAGCCGGCATCTGCGCCGCCCCTGCGCCTCCCTTCCTCCTCCTGGCCGACGACAGCAGCAAAGGCTGCCTCCCTCCCTCTCCAGGTCGACGACAGATCCCCTCCTTCCCCTCTCTAGGTCGACGGCAGCAGCCTTCTTGAGGGCCGGCAGTGGCTCCTCCTCCTCCAAGAGGTCGACAGCCCCTCTTCCTCTCCGTTTTGGCCGGCGGACTTCAAGGGGACTCCTAGGGTTTCGCTCGAAACCCCTCCCCGTGGACTCTTGAGCCCAGATCTAGTCTCCTTGGGTAAGGATCTCTGCCAAATCTTCGATTTCAGATTTGCCCTAATTTTTAGTGATGATTTTCGCTCTCCGATCGATGAAATTTCGTCGGTCCGCCTTGCGTTTGTCATATAATCGTCTAATCCCGACTTTGTTTGTGTTTCCGGTGCCGCTCGCCGGATCTAGTGGCGGAACCTCTCCAAAACTCTCTCTGAGTTAGGGCCTCCGTCGCCTAAGCGCCGCCAAATCTCCAATTTGTTCGTGGTTACTCCTCTCCCCTCATACTTGAGGGAGGTAATTGCTAATCCGCTTCTGATTTTGTTTTCGCGAATTAAACTGCCTGTGTTAGCTTGTGGTTTGCTGCTTGTCAAATATCATCTGTGATTATCCCTGAACAGGTTCAATAGAGCCTTGTCTTTGCTTGCGCCACATAGCCGTTGCTGGTAGTTGCGGCTTCACCTTAAGGCAAGTGGAGAAATTCCCTCTCGCTTGCAAACAAGAATTTAAGTTCTTCTTTCATGTATTTAATTTATTACCAGTTTCTGATAATACAAGAATTTTCGCTCGTGAGTATGTCGCGTTGTGATAGGAATCTCCTCGGAAAAGACATGAATCACTTAGGTCTTGAGTGTCATAAGCAAATCGTGGAAACTAGGGTTTAGGTGGTGCAACTTCTTGATTGCATGGTCACGGTGAGCATGGAATACCCTTATTCTAGTAAGCCTTACACTTGGACTTGAGTGTGAACCATGTGTGACCACTATAAACATCTACGCATTTCACAGATTACAGCTTATGTCGTTGCAAAACACTTGTTTAAGCTATACTCCAGAGTAGGCTAATATTTCTAGATAGTTTCAGCTTGTTTCAGTTACCTGCCTGTTTCACTGGCCTGTTTCAAGAGTTAATTGGTACTTTAGATTTATTTCTGCATGTACTTAAAATTACAGCTTGTTTTCTATTATTTTCTTGTTCTGAGGCATTTTCCTTCTGTTTGGATTTGCCTTAGGGCTCGTGACCGCGCCGTCTGCTCCCTGAGTTTTCTTCGTTCAGCTGCAGTTTTGCTTGGAGGTTCTATTTTGATTACTGTGTCAGCAGGTTCTATGTATTTTGTTTCAGTACTGTTGGATCTACTTTTCTTGTATTAGTTATTGTCAGTCATTTTCTCTGGCATTGTGGACAACTCTTAGGGTGTTCTTGCTTGTATCAGATCATTTTACTTATAGCATTTTACTATTATAACCCATTGCATGTTCATCATTTCAGTTTAATGTATGACATCTGATTTTAATGAAAATGCATAGTTTTAACCTTTCATTGTGGCTTCCGCATACTTATAAGATACACTAAAGTCTTTTCAAAGAAATAAAATTCAAAACTATTGTAGTATTTCTGTTTTCGCCTTAACAGGCATGGGTTCCTGTTCGCTCATGCCTGTGGCATCACGGCCCGCCCGAAGTGCGCTCTGACTCTTGTCGAGATGGGTCGTGACAGTTGGTATCAGAGCCAGGTTGAGCATCTAAAGATAAAATATTTTAAATTTTTTTTATATTTTGAAATCTATTATGTAGATATACGTGCATGCATCATTTCCTCACTCACTTTGTCGTTGTCTGTTGTTCGAGGCTGAAACACGCACACACTCACTCATAAGCATGAGTTGTATGCATACAAATGTTAAGGGAGTATGGACAAACTTAACATTTATATGCATATGAATTTCCACTAGGATATACACCGCTTGCGAATATTAAATTGTATGGGCGGTTTAATATTTTCAAGTGCGCTGGCATTAGAATCATCATGCGTGTGACATGTTAAGTGATATGGGCGCTTAACATGACATGCGTATCCATTCATGAACATTCTTAAGGATGCATTGTAGGAATAAATACATTGCATGCATGACATAACTCATTGCACGAGTGTTAAGCTAAGAGCAACAGATGACGATTGTACACACATGGATTTTTCAAATCATTCTTCTATCGCACGCGATCTTATCGTCGCATTTGCACTTGCATGATTACCACCTAGAGTTGTCCACTGAAAATGCTGTAACTATTACATGATTTACGTATTCAACAGTATTAGAATGCTAGAAACTGTAGTCTCAATCCTCTAAGCTTAGCCTGACTATTTCTCTTACTTGTCTCTTTTGTGTTTCTTTCTAGATGGCTTCGAAACGATCGCAACGCAAGCGGACTACCTCTTCAGCGGGAGGAACATATGGAGATGCCACTGCCCAGCTGATGAGGCAGATTCTGGAATGTCTCACCCGTCTGGAAGAGGATCGTCAAACTCCTGACCCAGCCCTTGGTTCCGGCAGTGCAGGGACAGCTGCAGTGACTAACTCTACTGCCCTTCCTGGAGCCACCCCTCCTGCAACCGATTCTGGGACCGACTCGCCTGCCGTCACCTTGGTTCCCCTGCTCGTGCCAAGCCTGCCTGCCCTGCCAGTGGCAATGGCAGATACTCTTGCATTCAAAAGGCTGAATCCGCCATCTTTCGATGGCAATCGAGACTTCTTCGTGATCACTGAATGGATCTCCCAGATGGAGAAGCATTTTGAGTATGCTGGAGTTCCCGAGACCCAGAAGGTCCTCCTTGCGGCCTATCAATTGTCTGAGGATGCTTATACTTGGTGGCTCCAGCGCCGCAGCTCCCTGATTCTGCCACCTTATCTTGGAGACAGTTCAAGGATGCTCTTATGGAGAACTTCCTCTCTTCCGTGGAATGGGACAAGTTAGCTGAGAAGTTCCTGTCCCTTCAGCAGACTGGTAGGACAGTGACCGAGTACGCGAGAGAGTTCTCCCGCCTTTCCCTCCTTGCTCCGGAGTTCGTACCGGATGAAGGCAAACAGATCAGCCGTTTCGTGAAGGGGCTCCATCATGACTTCCGCCAGCTTGTGGTAGCTCATGGCGCCACCACCTACGCGGAGACCGTGGGAGCCGCCTTGCACGTTGAAGCTATTGAGTTGGATCGTTCTGTCAAGAAAGCTCAGCATGGAACAAGCAATGCCGCCGCATCCGACCTCAAGCGCAAGGATGCTCCAGCTCAGCAGCAAGGCCCCAGGTCCAAAGAGGTGTGTGCCTTCTGCCACAAGGTGGGCCATGTTGCCCAAGTCTGCCGCTCCCTCCTGAAGAAGCAGAAGATGGTTACTCCTGCGCAGCAACCTCAGATGACACTTGCCTCTGCAGCCTCCGTCTGTGCTTTCTGCAAGAGGTCGGGCCACTTGGCAAAGGACTGCCGCCGCAAGCAGAAGGCCTGTTTCAAATGTAGGCAGGTTGGGCACCTCATGCTCGACTGTCCCATAAAGGAGAGCCCAATCCCCGCTCAGCCTCTGCAAGTTATCCCAGGAGCTCAGGGCAGAGCTGTGCTGAACGTCGTCACTCAGGGCGAGGCGCTCACATCTACCGACATCATCTCTGGTACGTTTTGTGTAGAATTTTAAAGCTTTCTGCAAATCTTAAATCTGACTTGCCTTAGTCGAACAAACTTGTTATGCTTTATGTTTTCCTTTTTAGGAAGTTTTAGGGTCAAGAATAAGTGGATGCAAATTTTATTTGACTCTGGTGCATCACACTCTTTTATCGCCCGCCGCATCGTGGATCTTTATAGTTGGCATACTTCGCCACTTGAGGTTCCTTTTGAGATTTCTGTGCCCGGTCATCTGCATCTCTCAACCAGAGGCGTTCTCAATTGCCCGATCCTGCTTGGAGAATTGCTAGTCGTCGCCGATCTCATAGTTTTGGATATGACAGAGTTCGACGTAATCCTGGGAATGAATTGGTTGGTCATGTATCGAGCAAAGCTGGACTGTGTGGCAAAGAGGGTCAATCTCAGCATTGATGGCAAAGACTACAACGTTCATGTTCAGACCCGCAGTCACCTGAAGGCAATCTCGGCTGTACGTGCCACTCGACTTCTTAGCCAAGGATGTTCTGTCTGCTTCGTTTATGCTTCGCACTCGGATGCTATCTCTCCTAAACTCGAGTCTATTTCTGTTGCTTTGGAGTTTCCTGACGTGTTCCCCGCCGAATTGCCTGGGATGCCCCCTGATCGAGATGTGGAGTTCTGTATTGATGTAGAGCCTGGGACGCGCCCCATATCTAAAGCTCCTTACCGTATGGCACCGCGTGATCTAGAAGAACTCAGATCGCAGTTAGACGAATTGCTCGAGCATTGGTACATTCGCCCTAGCTCGTCACCTTGGGGAGCCCCTGTACTCTTCGTGAAAAAGAAGGATGGATCCATGAGATTGTGCATCGACTACCGAGATCTTAATAAAGTGACCATCAAGAATAAGTACCCCCTTCCGCGTGTGGATGACTTATTCGATCAGCTTAAGGGCAGTACAGTCTTTTCAAAGATAGATCTCAGATCGGGTTACCATCAGCTGAAGATCAAGGACTCCGACATCCCCAGGACGGCCTTCCGAACCCGGTACGGGCATTTTGAGTTTTTGGTGATGTCTTTTGGGTTGACTAACGCCCCTTCTGCGTTCATGGACATGATGAACCGTGTCTTTCGTGAGTACCTGGACAAGTTCATCATCGTCTTCATTGATGATATCTTGGTCTACTCCAAAACCCGCGAGGAGCATGCAACTCATCTTAGACTCACTCTCTCCACCCTTCGTCAGCATCAGCTCTATGCCAAGTTGGCAAAATGTGAGTTCTGGCTGGACCGTGTCGCCTTCTTAGGACACGTCATTTCAGGAGATGGACTTTCTGTTGACGCTGCCAAGATTTCCGCAGTTATGGACTGGAAGTGACCTTCTACCCCTACCGAGATCCGCAGTTTCCTTGGTCCGGCTGGCTATTACCGACGCTTCGTCAAGGGTTTTTCCTCTCTTGCTGCCCCCCTGACTTGACTAACTCAAAAGCATGCTAGATTCGAGTGGTCAGATCAGTGCGAGCATTCCTTTTCTGAGTTGAAGCAACGTCTGTGTTCAACGCCTGTTTTAGCTCTTCCGTCAGAAGGGTTAGACTTTTCGGTTTACACTGATGCTTCCGAGTTGGTTTGGGTTGTGTCCTGATGCAGGATGATCGTGTTATTGCTTATGGGTCGAGGCAGTTGAAGGTTCACGAACGCAACTACCCCACTCATGATCTGGAGTTCGCTGTAGTGGTGTTTGCTCTGAAGCTTTGGCGTCATTATCTCTATGGCGTGAAGTGTCACTTTTTCACCGACCACCAGAGTTTAAAGTACATCTTTGTTCAGAAGGACCTCAATCTTCGTCAGAGGCGTTGGCTCGAGTTCGTGGCAGATTATGACTTGCAGCTCACATATGTTCCTGGTAAAGCCAATTCAGTGGCAGATGCGTTGAGCCGGCATGCCTCCGTAGCCGCTTGTGCACCCATGTCAGCTATTCTAGCAGCCTTTATTGATGATCTCGATCGGATGGATATATCCATCGCGCCAGAAGGTCATGAAGAGGTTCCTGTTCCGTTATGGGTAGAGCAGGTGAAGGATTTACAGCCATCTGACCCCGCACTCCAGCGCATCCGCCGACAGGTTGAACTTGGGACTCTTCCGGATTTCTCTATCTCTGACGATGTTCTGCGTTTTCGAGGCCGCCTCTGCATTCCTGATGTTCCTGAATTGCTCGATAGTATTTGCCGGGAAGCTCACGAGTCTCGCACATCTGGTCATCCAGGCAACAATAAAATGTATCATGGCTTGAAGCAAATCGTTTGGTGGCCTGGTATGAAGAATTATATAGCTCGCTTCATCTCTCGATGTCTGACGTGCCAGAAGGTGAAAGCTCAGCGTCAGCGTCCTGGTGGTATTTTGCAGCCCTAGCCTATCCCCGAATGGAAGTGGGAAGATGTCTCTATGGACTTCATCACGGGTTTGCCCCGTACTCCGAGAGGGCATGATGCGATTTGGGTCATAGTGGACCGCATGACGAAAGTGGCTCACTTCATCCCGTACAAGGAAGGTCACACCACCGAGAAGATGGCCCGGATTTATGTTTCTGAGATAGTTAGACTTCATGGGGTTCCTCTGCGGATTGTCTCTGATCGTGATTCGAGGTTCGTTTCGCACTTTTGGAAGGGTTTTCAGCAAGCCTTGGGTACCGAGCTCAACCTGAGCACCGCTTATCATCCAACTACCGATGGGCAGACCGAAAGGGTTAATCAGATTCTGGAAGACATGCTTCGGTGTTATATTCTGGACTTCAAGGGAGCTTGGGATGAGCACCTACCGTTGGTTGAGTTCGCCAACAACAATAGCTATCAGGAAAGCCTCAAGATGGCCCCCTTTGAAGCATTGTATGGGCGTCGTTGTAGAACTCCTCTCTATTGGTCAGAAGTTGGTGAGAAGGTGGTGTTGGGCCCTGAGTTACTTCAGGAAATGGAAGAAGCCACCAAGAAGACCCGTCTTCAGCTCAGTCATGCCATTGAAAGACAAAGGAAATATGCTAATCAGCGCCGCCGTCCGTTCGAGTTTGCAGTAGGTGATCAGGTGTTCTTGAAGGTTTCTCCTACTCCTGGGGTGAAACGGTTTGGTCTCCATCATAAGCTCAGCCCGAGATTTGTGGGGCCGTAGACCATCTCAGAGCGTGTTGGAGGATCTTCTTATCGTTTGGAGTTGCCAGATTCGTTGTCCGGTGTTCATGATGTTTTCCATGTCAGTCAGCTCCGGAAATACATCCGTGATCCTACTCGTGTTCTTGAGGAAATCCCGGTGGTTCCTGAAGCTAATTTGTCTTATCCGATTGAGCCCGCCAAGATAGTGGAATATCAAGAACGCAAGCTTCGAAAGAGAACTATTCCTATGGTGAAGGTACTTTGGATGCATGGCAAGTCTGAGGAGTTCACTTGGGAGCTCGAAGCTGACATGCGTAGCAAGTATCCACACCTTTTCTCTTAATCCTGGTATGCCTTCACTCTTGTTCTCTTCTCTTTTTACTATTTTCATAGTTAGTTCCCATGCCTTAATTTGCAAACCTTGTCGGTACAAGGGCATCTGAATCTTCGTCATGTTAACCCCAGCTAGGAAATCATCAGAAGTTTCGGGACGAAACTTTCTATGTAGGGGAGAATGTAACAACCCTTAAATTATGGCTTAATAATAATAATAATAATAATAATAATAATAATAAGATTTTATAACCCCCCCTTTTATTATTATAAGCCAGCCGACCGGCCCCCCCGTTCCCGATAATCCCAAACCCGCTAGGGCTCCCGCTCCCGTGCGCACGCAAGCCTCCCGTTTCTGCTCCCGGACGACTCTCCCGCTCCCGTCTCCTGCGTACACCGCCGCCTGCTCTGCCTCCTGCCGGCATCTGCGCCGCCGCCTGCGCCTCCCTTCCTCCTCCTGGCCGACGACAGCAGCAAAGGCTGCCTCCCTCCCTCTCCAGGTCGACGACAGATCCCCTCCTTACCCTCTCTAGGTCGACGGCAGCAGCCTTCTTGAGGGCCGGCAGTGGCTCCTCCTCCTCCAAGAGGTCGACAGCCCCTCTTCCTCTCCGTTTCGGCCGGCGGACTTCAAGGGGACTCCTAGGGTTTCGCTCGAAACCCCTCCCCGTGGACTCTTGAGCCCAGATCTGGTCTCCTTGGGTAAGGATCTCTGCCAAATCTTCGATTTCAGATTTGCCCTAATTTTTAGTGATGATTTTCGCTCTCCGATCGACGAAATTTCGTCGGTCCGCCTTGCGTTCGTCATATAATCTTCTAATCTCGACTTTGTTTGTGTTTCCGGTGCCGCTCGCCGGATCTAGTGGCGAAACCTCTCCAAAACTCTCTCTGAGTTAGGGCCTCCGTCGCCTAAGCGCCGCCAAATCTCCGATTTGTTCGTGGTAACTCCTCTCCCCTCATACTTGAGGGAGGTAATTGCTAATCCGCTTTTGATTTTGTTTTCGCGAATTAAACTGCCTGTGTTAGCTTGTGGTTTGCTGCTTGTCAAATATCATCTGCGATTATCCCTGAACAGGCTCAATAGAGCCTTGTCTTTGCTTGCGCCACATAGCCGTTGCTGGTAGTTGCGGCTTCACCTTAAGGCAAGTGGAGAAATTCCCTCTCGCTTGCAAACAAGAATTTAAGTTCTTCTTTCATGTATTTAATTTATTACCAATTTCTGATAATACAAGAATTTTCGCTCGTGAGTATGTCGCGTTGTGATAGGAATCTCCTCGGAAAAGACATGAATCACTTAGGTCTTGAGTGTCATAAGCAAATCATGGAAACTAGGGTTTAGGTGGTGCAACTTCTTGATTGCATGGTCACGGTGAGCATGAAATACCCTTATTCTGGTAAGCCTTACACTTGGACTTGAGTGTGAACCATGTGTGCCCATTATAAACATCTACGCATTTCACAGATTACAGCTTATGTCGTTGCAAAACACTTGTTTAGGCTATACTCCGGAGTAGGCTAATATTTCTAGATAGTTTCAGCTTGTTTCAGTTACCTGCCTGTTTCACTGGCCTGTTTCAAGAGTTAATTGGTACTTTAGATTTATTTCTGCATGTACTTAAAATTACAGCTTGTTTTCTATTATTTTCTTGTTCTGAGGCATTTTCCTTCTGTTTGGATTTGCCTTAGGGTTCGTGACCGCGCCGTCTGCTCCCTGAGTTTTCTTCGTTCAGCTGCAGTTTTGCTTGGAGGTTCTATTTTGATTACCGTGTCAGCAGGTTCTATGTATTTTGTTTCAGTATTGTTGGATCTACTTTTCTTGTATTAGTTATTGTCAGCCATTTTCTCTGGCATTGTGGACAACTCTTATGGTGTTCTTGCTTGTATCAGATCATTTTACTTATAGCATTTTACTATTGTAACCCATTGCATGTTCATCATTTCAGTTTAATGTATGACATCTGATTTTAATGAAAATGCATAGTTTTAACCTTTCATTGTGGCTTCCGCATACTTATAAGATACACTAAAGTCTTTTCAAAGAAATAAAATTCAAAACTATTGTAGTATTTCTGTTTTCGCCTTAGCAGGCATGGGTTCCTGTTCGCTCATGCCTGTGGCATCATGGCCCGCCCGAAGTGCGCTCTGACTCTTGTCGAGACGGGTCGTGACATCACATGCATATTATTATTACTATATTTGTTGTCCTCCGCTTCCTTCCTCCCGCTCGTTACCTAAGAGTCGCGGGGGGGTGGCGGGGACAAAATCGGCTTAGTCTTATGACTAACGGTCGGTTGTGACCGCAGGAGTCCGAGGAGCTAGGGCACCAGCCGGACGAGGTGGTAGGAATTGAGGAGCAGATGCCGCGCACTACTTCTACTACGAGTCAGGTGATTGATGATGAGAGTGTTGGAGCCTATGTTCCATATCTCTTTGTATGAGAATAACAAATACCGTATTGTATTTGATCTTGTATTTTGTGTGTTTATAGTGTACAGGTTTTACAGGAACAATAACTACATGAGTAGTTTGCTGATTGGAGATGACTCTCTGGAAAGAGAGTTAACGCTCGCGTTAGTTGTTAACGCTCGCGTTAGTTGTTAACGCCCCGCGTTAACAACCGTTGAGAAGGAAACTGTTGAGAAGGAAACCACTGAGAAGGAAACCGCTGAGAAGGAAACCGTTGAGAAGGAAACCGCTGAGAAGGAAACCGCTGAGAAGGATGCCGTCGAGAACGAATCCGTCGAGAAGCCAGAGACAACGCCAACGTTAGGTATTATCGCTGGGCTGTAGCCATTCGACGAACTTTGCTAGCCGGTTGACGAAATTTGATGCCGGTCGACGAATTTGCGTTTGGCAAACTTTGATGGCGTCCATCGAAATTGAGTTCGGCGACATTGCGTTCGACAAAATTTGATGGCGTTCGACGAAATTGAGTTCGGCGACATTGCGTTCGACGAAATTGAGATCGGTGACATTGCGTTCGACGAACTTTGATGGCATTCGCCGAAATTGAGTTCGGCGAACTTGCGTTCGACGAACGTTGATGGCGTTCGACGAACTTTGATTCCGTTCGACGAAAGTGCGTTCGACGGAATGAGTTTCGTTCAACAAAATTAGTTTCTGCCACGATCCCGACGGTTTGCACGATTTCAGCCACGACAATGCACATTCACTAACGCCGACGTTAATGATTAATGCCACACGTTAGCTCCCGAGGCTATTTAAAGTATAGCCCCTCTCATTCCTGACAAGAGATGATTCCAGAATTCTAGTATTTTGAAGAGAGGGTCGTGTACAACATTTGAGAGATCTCCCTTGGGCTAACATGAAGATCCAAAGAGGATTTTGAAGGAGAAGGTCTACAACGCATATTCCATATGAAGGACTATCGTTTCAAGAACGCCAACATCTACATCGACTTCGTCTTCGCCTTCAAAATTTCTTGGGGAGTTTCTTTTTACTTATCTTGTAATCTTTTATTTTATTCTCTTTGTATTTTGGTGTGGAGAAATCGTTCGGGGAGAACGTCGGATTCCGGGAATGATTCCGTTGGTAAATTCGCCTTGTATTGGCGACTAGGTCCTTGTGTGGCTTAGGGGGTAATTCGCTGCCTTGTGCGTGGCGACTAGGTCGAGGGTTGTTCTAGTTGGTGGCTAGAGGCCTTATCTGGGGATAGATAGGCTATAGCCACCCGGTCCTTGGGAGAAGGACCAGTGAAACAACAAAAAGTGTCTTTACATATTATCACCTTGATTTCTAGTGTTATAGAAATTAAACATTTGTGTATTCAATTTATTATGAAATAAAATCATGTCTTTTAATGTTCTATTCAATTGATTTTATTTCCTCTTCAAGAATGTTTTAATTTATATTTCATTAAAGTATTAAAATCATTTGTGTAATTATCTTTGAAATACAATAATCATTCTTATTATCTCTGATTGTCTGGAATTGTATTTCATTTAAGATTTCATATGTTAAATCACTGCGGCAATCTTTTTGTGCTAAAGAATATTTTCTGGAGAGCTAACGCCCAACGTTAACACTTAACGCCATCGTTAGCAATAGTTAACAAAAAGTTTTGTTTCTCTTATTTAAAAAAGGAATCTTCAATACAATCTTTTCTGAGATATCAAAATATATTTTCTTATAAAATATTCCTAAACTTTGATCACAAACTTTGATAAATTTAATTAAGATCTAAAATTCCATAAAGCCCTTATTCACCCCCTCTAAGGGCGCCGTAAGATCCAACACGTGGTATCAGAGGGTAGGTTATTCCAATACAGCTACACAACCGGGAATAATGGCACTTCATGATCTCACATTTTCTAGAGGGGATAAGTTTTATGAAAATGAAAAATCATTAACACCACCTTTATTTATGGGTGAAAATTATAATGGGTGGAAAACACTTATGGAAAAATTTCTTAAAACTTTGGATATTGAAGTTTGGAATATTACAATTAAAATGCCCCCAATTATTCTAAATAAAGATGAAATGTTTTTAAATGCCAAATCTATGAATAGTCTATATTGTGCTCTAGATCAAAATATTTTCAAACTTATTTATACGCTTCCTACTGCTTTGGAAGTTTGGAAATTTCTTGAGAATACTTATAGTCTTCCTTCCACAGATGATGAATAAGAGGAATTCCTTATGGATCCAAGAGAAGAAATCGACGAGGACTCATGCTTGGAGGAAGATCAATCTAAGAGAGAAATAATATTGAACTCAATTGATGCAAAACATCAAGCAAAAGAGAAGACAGAAACTATAGCAAGGTAAGAAAATCTAAATCTTCTCTTTTTGTAACAAATTCTATTTCTACATTTCGTGTGCTTAAATATGCTAAACGTAAAATTTCAAAGTTGAAAAATGCTAATTCTAAATTACGTTTAGAAAATAAAACTTTAAAAGCAAACGCTAAAGTAGAATCTTATATTGATGTTTCAAATTCTCATTCATGCTCTTTAATTAAAAATGCTAAACCTTGTTTTGATTATAATACTTTTAAAGAAGAACTCAAGGTTTTGGAAAAAGGTCTTTTAACTTCAAAAGAGCATAATGAAAAATTGATAAAAGAAAATGCTAATTTAAAGGATAAACTAGAATCATTAAAAATGTTTATTCAAAATTGTTCATATAATAAAAAATCTTTTATTTCTAGCTTATCAAATTATCAAAAGCCTAAAAGCTTAACTTCATATTATAAGAGAATGTCTATAAGAAAGAGTGAAAATGAAAATCATCAAAATAAGAACCAATCAATTAAAACATATTGTAACCCACTCTTTCAACATTCAATTCTTAAAAAAGACGACCACTCTTATAAACTCTCAAAGAATCAATATAATAAAATTCATTATGATTATCAACATCAATGTATTTTGAAAAATAATTTGAATAAACATAAATCCCAAATGAATTATTTTTCAAACAACTATCATTCCAAAAAGATGTCAAATAATCATAATATGAATTTAAAAGAAAAACAACCAAAGTATAAATGGAGGCCCAAAATTAAAAATGAAACACTAACTCCACTTGTAAAGGACTATTCATCACTATCACTCCAAGAGCCAATACGATGTATTTGGGTACCCAAAGGAACCATCACACTTGGTTCCCTTTGGATACCTACATCTCTCATTCACTAGGAATCATTGTATTGCATGAAGTAGAAATGAATTAAAAATGAAATATCATTACTCTACTTCATGATATGCTTAATTGCTTTTTCTTTTGTTTATTTTTTATTTTTGAGCCAACACACCATGATCACTTTATATATCATGAGATATGACTTTCATTTTAAGCCTAATGTTTAACAAATCAAATTGAATTAAATTGAACATAAAGTCATAATTTTAAGTGATCAATCTTTTCTTTTTCTATGTTTTATCCTTTTTAAATCCATTGCATATAAATGTCTTATATTATCATTATAAATTGAATGCTAAATTTGCTAAATGATACTATCAAGACTAATGAAATTACTTTTAAAATTGGATTTAAATGGACTTTTATGGGTCTTAGGCTAAAATATTAAATGCACAACTTATTGCATATTTGTCTATTTTTCGTTGCTGCATATAATAGCCCCTATATTGAAAATCATAATCGAGAAAATTGGAATCAAATAATATAAAAACCAATGTGTTTTAAATCAAATATTGAAACTCTGTTGCTAACGCCAGGCATTATCACCAACGCTGGCGGTAACATATTTTCCTAAAAATTGCGATTCCTCTAATTATTATTTTTCTGAAAAATTATTTTACTATCATTATCTTCTACTTTCAAATACCTGGTATTTATTTTGTCTAATTTCTACATATTAAGAGGATGAATATGAACCATATAATCACCACCATGATCTATTAATATCCTATGCTAAAATTCACTATAATCATATATCATAATTCATGATCTATCAAGACCTATCTTAAATTCACTATTTCTATCAACCTTAGGAATTATGAAATATATGATTGCAATTGGTATTATAGTTTCATATTTTGTTTAGTGTGTGTGATGTGCATCTATATTGTTTGCATGTATCTCATTATATTTAGACCTAAGATGAAATCAAATAGAATTGTCTCTTCAGTCTAGGTCTATGAAAATTCAAAACTCTATGTTTGAATACATGCGACTCAATTATATATTTGTCCATCTTTACTTAGCTTTGCACCATGTTGTCCTAACTCATCACACTAGCATCATCACTTACCATAGGTAGAAATCAATGTCCATGCTAGTTATATCTTGCAATGCTAAAGTAAATTATATTACTAAAGTAAAAAAAATCATAATTTCCATTGTAGTTATTTGCATGAATAAAATTTTTCTAAATGGAATTAAAATCAACAACCTTCGATATAAGTGTAAATCCAAAACTAATCATGCAATTATACCATAGTTTATATATTTAAGGCTTACACGCTTAGTATGTCCATAATCATTAAACCTATGACATGTGTCTCACAATAGCGAGGGCGTAGGATTGTGTGCATTAGAGACCTAACCTCGAAGTCATGTCTTGTCCTTAACCGGGGAGGGTTCCAGTAGGGCCTTGCGAGGCACTGGATGGAAAGAGTGCTAAGTTGAGCGTTGTCTTTTGTATGAATATGGGATTAACACCCCAACCAACGACATGTGTGCAACTCCTCATGACCATCCGTCACTTAGTACGGGGCTAGAGTGTAGTCATGTAGTTAAGGTATCTTGATCTTAGATATACTTATATTATATTCATTGCATGAACATTATCTCACTCTTTATACATAAATCATGCATATTTGTTTTTGTTCTAACATTGCATCTTGTGTTTGCATATTTTATTATTTTGAGCTTTAATGATTTTGCAAAACACAAGTATTTGAAAAATCACCAAAAACATGCTAAAAAGACTTCTATATTTTCTCATGCATTATTTTGGGTTTATTTTTCTGGCATAGAATATCATTTACTGATTGGGCTAAAAAGACTTTTATGTTTTCCAGAGAATATATATAAAAATAAATAAATACAAAATTACAAAACAATTTCAAAGAACAAAAATATGTTTTTCTCTTTATGTGTGTTTATTGTTTTGTGCATATATAAAAAAATTCAAAAATTTATAAAAATGGATTGTTATTCATTGCCATTGTCAAGGATGATTAATTATATCAATTAAAGATTAAATACAATGTTTAATTTAACTTTCAAGTTTCTTAAAAAACATTGTTTTGTATTTGTCATGTCTTGAAAATTATCTTGTTATGTGCAATGAAATTGATTGTAGATAAACATGTGTAGAAATGCTTAGCATGCCTCTAAGTATGAGTAATGTATTATGTTTGATAATGATTTATTCACTCACTTATTTTTGATAATCTACATATGTTTACAATCTTATACTTGCATGATTGTGTAGTGTAATAACATAAATAATTAAAATGCATAAATAGATTACCTACACAACATTGAATTGGTTATTACAATTCTTTGTCTTTCATGCTCTTATTATTTAGAGAAATGTGGTTTAAAATGCTATGTTTGCAAAACAAGTGAATTCGGAGTCCTTAGTCACTAAACTAAAAGCAAATAATAAATGATAAGGAAAACTCCACCAAACACTATTCACCCTCCTGATAAGTCTTAATGAGCATTGTGAGGCTGAGCACCTTGGCAAAGAATTGTAAAGTGTCTTGTAGCAAACAATTTATACACCACTTCTCTTAGTACACCGAATCACAAAAAATTGAAAATAAAGCTAAAAAGTATAAAAGTGATCCCCAAGCACTACTTTGCACCCTGATAAGTCTTAATAAGCATTGTGTGTGCAGAGCACCTTGTGGACAAACCTCATATTTGCCGAGCTGGTGTGACCCGCAGGTGTGATCGTAATAGTGAAATTTGTCGTGGCACGATGAATCAACATGTTGAAGAGGTTCGAAGCCACCCAAGGCAAAAGGAGGGGAAGGTAGGCAATTCGGTCAACTCCCCCGCATTCCGCCAAGGCTTAGGGATGAGTGGACCTTCGGTCCACTCGCCCGACCCTAGGGGGTGAGTGGACCTTCGGTCCACTCGCCTAGGCCTAGGGGCGAGTGGACCTTTGGTCCACTCGCCTGGCCCTAGGGGGCGAGTGGACCAATGGCAAGGCCTAGGGGCGAGTGGACCTTCGATCCACTCGCCCGACCCTATGGGGCAAGTGGACCAAAGGTCCACTCACCCAGGCCTAGGGGCGAGTGGACCTTCGGTCCACTCGATAGGCCCTAGGGGGCTAGTGGACCATCAGTCCACTCGCCCGGCCCTAGGGGGCGAGTGGACCTTTGGTCCACTCGCCCAAGCCTAGGGAGAGAGGCGAGTGGACCAAGGGTCCACTCGCCCAGTCCCAGGGGCGAGTGGACCTTCGGTGCACTCGTCTGCTCTCTATGCAAAGGGAAAGGTTGGATGTTCAGGCAAGGGGGGAAGTGGACGTCTCATCTCCACTCGCCTCCCCCCTGTACTAGTCGTTCAGGTTCATAGTTGAGCTGCAGTTAGTAGAATTTTGGCTATCCGCAACCCAATTTTGGGAAGTCTATAAATAGACCCCCATGGGCACCTTGGGAAGGGATGTTGGTACCCCCCTCCCTCACGTGTGTGTTGTGAGAAAGCAGTACCCCTCCCCTCCCCCTTTTCATTGAAGGTGGACGGTGAGGTGATCCCTAGTGCCCTCCAAGGTGCCCAGGCTCAGCATTGGCTTGGGAGGGGAAGTTTCTTGTGAGCCTCCGGGTATGTGCGGGACCTCCACGCTGCAGCTTTAGGGGTCCGTTCGTGGACTTAGGTGTTCTTCAAGGGTGGGGTTCTTCAGCTCTCAGTAACTGGTCAAGGGTCTAGTTTGGGTCAAGTAAGGATTAGCTACATCTCCCTTTCGAACGTCGAGACCAGTTCTCTGGTTTCAACATTCTGGTGCGGTGAGCGTGGACGCAGCTAGTTCGGAAAGCTCTGAGCAAGTCCCATGGCTGGAAGCTAAGAGCCAAGGAACTCACCTCCTCCCATTAGGTCGCGGCCGTCGACAGGGGAAGATGAGGCAGGGAAGGCAGATCAGGTGTCGAATGATCAGACCAAGTTGGAGGTGGTAGAGGAAGTGAAAGAGAAGGAGGTCGTTAACGACAGTGGTAGGCTGGAGAAGATACGAATCAGCGGACGACTGAGCGAGCAGGATCAGGAGAGGATTCGAAGATGTGTCCAGCAGAATGTGGACATCTTTGCGTGGAGTGCTGCAGAGATGCCAGGTGTCGATGCGAATGTGGCATGTCACCGCCTCAACCTCGACTCAAGTGTCCACCCTATTTGCCAGAAGAAGATGAATGCGTCGTCTACCCTCGCCGGGCTGATCAGAGAGGAGGTAAGAAAGCTGCTAGAGGCGGGGTTCGTGGAAGAGATCCAATACCCAGGATGGGTTTCTAACGTGGTAATGGTGAAGAAGGGAGACGGGAAGTGGAGATTGTGTGTGGACTTCTCCCTGTTGAACAAGCTTGTCCTAAGGATTGTTATCCTCTGCCTCAGATTGACGCGTTGGTGGATTCAGCTGTCGGATTCCCAGTGATGAGTTTCTTGGATGCGTTCTCCGGCTACCATCAAATCCGAATGCATCCGCACAATGTTAAGGACGTTTCTTTCATCACAGATGATGGGTGTTACTGCTATAAGATGATACCTTTCAGGCTGAGGAACGCAGGAGCAACTTACCAAAGGATGATGGATCGAGTCTTTAAGGAACAGAAGGGGCGCAACCTGTGTGGATGACTTGATGGTTAAAAGTAGGGACGTAGCATCTCATCTGCAAGACTTGGAGGAGACCTTTGCCACCCTTCAGAGGTTCAAGATGAGGCTCAACCCTTCTAAGTGTGTCTTTGGAGCAAGTTGAGGAAAGTTCCTAGGTTATCTACTCACCTCGGTGGGGGTCGAGCCCAACCCAGACAAGGTCAAAGCCATCCTGGAATTGGAGTCGCCGAGGAGTGCGAAAGAGATCCAGAAATTGACAGGGAAGTTAGCAGGGTTGAGACGGTTTCTCTCCAGAGCAGGGGAGAAGTGTTCTCCCTTCTTCAGAGCCCTGCGCCAGGGTCAGAAGTTTGAGTGGATGCCAGAATGCGAGAAGGCCTTTCAGGCATTGAAGGAACAGCTGACGCGAGCTCCCTTGCTCCAGGGACCGAGAGAGGGAGAGGACATTTTTCTTTACCTAGGGGTAGGAGTCGAGGCAGTAAGCTCGGTCCTGGTCCGGGAGGAGGGGAAGAAGCAGCTGTCGATCTATTACATTAGCCGGGTCTTGAAAAAGGCAGAGCTCAAGTATCCTGTCCTGGAGAAGCTGGCATTCACTATAATCATCTCAGCGCGGAAACTTCGTCCCTATTTTCAAGCTCATTCGATCAGAGTGGTGACTGATCACCCCCTTCGCAACATTATGGAAGGAGTGGAGCACTCTGGGAGGTTGGCAAAGTGGTCAGTTGAGCTTAGCGAGTTCAATGTCACTTTCGTCCCTCAGTTGTCAATGAAAGCGTAGGCAGTGGCGGATTTTCTGGCATAGTATATGACCGAGGTGGATGGTTTGGAAACCACCGGGTTGATGGCATGGGAGCTGTTCGCAGATGGGGCATCGGGAAAAAAATCCCTCGGCAGATGGGTAGTCCTGGTCAGTCCACAGGGGACGACGATCGAGCAAGCGATCGACATCCGATTCCCCGTAACCAACAACCAGGCTGAGTATGAAGTAGTGGTGGCTGGGCTTCGACTGGCAAAGGAACTAGGAATCCGGGATGTGAAGGTTTTCACGGATTCGATGGTGGTGGCCTCCCAGGTCCGGGGAGAGTTCGAAGCGAAGGAGCCGAACCTCCAGAGGTATCTGACAAAGGTTAAAAACCTCATCGGTGGGTTCCACACTTTTTCCATCCAGCATATTCCGAGGGAGGAAAATGCCCGTGCAGATCTGTTGGCAAAGTACGGACCTTGAGCGGGGGGAACGGTGACCGAGTTGTTTTGCCCGTCCATCGAGGAAGGGGAGCTTATGGAGATCGATCAAGGGGCCTCGTGGGTGGACCCAATCCTTACTTTTTTGACGTCAGGTAAGTTCCCGGAAGGGGTCCCGGATAAGAGACGGTTTAGGTACAAGTCAGCATACTACCTGATCCGAGAGGGGAGCTTATATAGGAAGACCCTAACCGGGCTCCTAGTAAGGTGCGTGATAGAAGATGAAGTCCCAAAGGTCTTGGAAGAAATCCACTCCGGAGAATGCGGAAGCCACTCCGGAAGCCAAACCTTAGAGAAGAGGGTGTTGAGGCAGGGGTACTTCTGGCCGACCCTTCGCAAGGACACCGCGCAGTTTGCAAAGGAGTGTCAGCTCTTCGCGCCCATCCAGCTCCAACCTGCGCAAAGGCTCAGGACAATCACAACACCCTGTCCCTTCGCCTTCTGGGGGATGGAATTGGTCGGCCCATTCCCTCAGGCCAGCGGTCAAAGGAGGTTCCTGCTAGTCATGATAGACTACTTCTCCAAATGGGTGGAGGTCAAAGCTTTGGCAAAAACAACCTCGCATGTAATAAGAAATTTTATTTGGGGAGAAATAATTTGCAGGCACGAGCTTCCCCTCGCCATAGTGACGGATAACGGACCGTAGTTCGCGAGTGAAGAGCTCATTAGCTTCTGCGGTCAGTTGGGCATCGATCTTCGCTTCACCTTTGTTCATCATCCTCGGAGCAATGGGCAGGTTGAGGCGGCAAACAAAGTCATAGTCAACTTGCTGAAGAGGAAAGTGGAGAACTTGAAAGGGAACTGGGTGGAGCAGCTTCCCTTGGCCTTATGGGCCTTGAGAACGACACCCAACATGGCGATAGGGGAAACACCATTCAAGCTCTCTCATGGGTCCGAGGCAGTACTCCCTGTGGAATTTGAGGTAAGATCCCCCCAGGTCGTGGCCGCCCAGGAGGGTGACGAAGACTGGAGGATGGACAACGAAGAGGAACAACGGCTCTCGCTGGACGTGGTTGAAGAGCTCAAAGACCTCGCGTCAATTTGGCAGGAGGAGGTGAAGCGTCGGATGGCCAGGTATTTTGATAAAAACATTAGAATCAAGCAGTTCGTCCCGGGAGATCTAGTCCTCAAGAAGGTCGATGTCGCGGGAAGATCGACGAACGTAGGAAAGCTCCAACCCAATTAGGAAGGACCCGATGTAATCCTGGAAGCCCTGAAGTCAAGGGGTATCGCCTTCAGAATGTTGAAGGAATCCCCTCGGCAACACTTGGAGTGGCGACGATCTAAAACGCTTTTATCTTTAATAAATATTGATTTTATTCTTAGAAAAACCTCTTGCTTCAGCTCATAATAGTTACTCTAGCCCATGAGAGCAGAGGTTGGTAAGCATTCAAGGGCTGGGACCGCATCTTGGGAAGGTGTTGAGTTCCTCTGCCTCCAGGTGAAGGTAAGCACCTAGGACGTGGATGGGAACTCCGCCCCCATTTGGTAAGATCCCCGACTAGAGACCATTCTCTGGGCTCAGTCATGCCGACAAATGGGAGACTCATCAGGTCGACTCGCTGTTTGACTAAGTGGCTTGGGAAGGTGTTGAGTTCCTCTACCTCCAGGTGAAGGTAAGCACCTAGGACGCAGATGGGTACTCCACCCCCATTGTTAACATCCCCGACTAGAGACCATTCTCCGGGCTAAGTCATGCTGGTAGATGGGAGACTCATCGGGTCGGCTCGCTGCTTGACTAAGTGGCTTGGGAAGGTGTTGAGTTCCTCTGCCTCCAGGTGAAGGTAACACCTAGGACGTGGATGGGTACTCTGACCCCAGTTGGTAAGATCCCCGACTAGAGACCATTCTCCGGGCTCAGTCATGCCGGCAGATGGGAGACACATCGGGTCGACTCGCTGTTTGACTAAGTCGCTTAGGAGGGTGTTGAGTTCCTCTGCCTCGAGGTGAAGGTAAGCACCTAGGATGTGGATGGGTACTCCGCCCCCATTTGGTAAGATCCCCGACTAGAGACCATTCTCCGGGCTCAGTCATGCCGGCAGATGGGAGACTCATCGGGTCGACTCGCTGCTTGAGTAAGTGACTTCGAGAGATGATGAGCTCCTCCGCCTCCAGGTAAGCTAGGCCCTTAGGACGTGGATGGGTATTTGATGCGATTATTTCGGCAAGTGAGCCGGTCGCACAAGTAATAAAGTTTGGGAATAAAATCCCCGAGTGTCGGTCTCTTGAAGAATGCAGGTTGGGTGTACGAATCACGTTGTGTGACTATTGTTACACGAGCGTAAACAAACACACAAAGGGGGGTTTTGGTTGGGTTTTCCTACTCTTAACAACAATGAAAGAAATGCGGGTCGAAAACACCGCTTCGCAAGGCGAGATGGATGCAACGGCCGCGATGCCGTGCTTCGTGAGGCGGATGGAGCGTGCTCTAGTGCGAGAAGGTGAGGGTCGCAAACACCTCTTCACAAACGCTGTTAGCTCTTGCTAACGCGGATCGAGCACCTTGAGTGTGTGAGTGAGTGAGTGGATGAGTGGAGGCGAAGCGATTCACAAGCAAGTAATGATGAAAAGAGAAGAAACATTCATTTCATTTAAACCAAACATCATGATATTCAAGTTTAAAAGATTCAAAGATTACAACGAAGGAGAGAGGAAAGAGATAACCAATGGATGAAGACTAGCGGCCGTTCACGGCCGGAATGGTAGTTTGTCAAGCTACCTCCGGACTCGGGCGGACTGTGCTTCCGGTGTAGAGAAACTGTCACGATCTCTCTATGTGGTTCCGTCGTCTTCTACCTCAGGATTCCTCTTCTTCTCACCGGATTGGAGTGGAAAACAGCTGCTTGAGGGCTTGCGGATGGTGGAGAATGCTCCCGGACAATGGAGAAATGCTTGGAATGGTTGGAGAGGACTTCCCCTTGCGTAGGAGATGAAGTGGAGGTGTCCAGGAATGGAAATCGCCGGTGTACGGACTGCCAATCGCGCTCCCGGCGGCTGAATAATACCCTAAAAGCGGAACAGGCATATATATAGGTGCTGGAATGAATACTGCGCACGGTCATTGGCGCACGACCAATGGTCGTGCGCACTGGAGTTCTGCGATCGTGCGCGCTGCCTGGGCGGAGCCTGAAATGGAAGAAATTTATAAAATACATGTTCGCACGACCAGTGGCGCACGACCAGTGGTCGTGCGCACTATCGTAAGTGGTCGTGCGATAAGCCAAACGGAACTCATAAAATGGGCGTTAAGTGCGCACGATCAGTGGCGCACGACCAGTGGTCGTGCGCGATAGAGCCAATGATCGTGCGCAGTGTTCCTGTACAGAATTGTACCGGGAACACCTGCACGACTCCTGTTCCAGCATACAACACCAGTCTAGCCACTGAAGGTGGCACTTAACACTGCATGAAAACTAGTAACGAAGGTGAACAAGAAATAACACCAAAACGAGCCTAGAAGTGCACTTAGCATGAAGTATTAAATAGGAATGAAAACATGTCTAAAGTGAAGTGCAAAGACTAGAAAATCGGCCCAGATGAGTCCATAAATGTGTATATAATTGAGACTCATCACACCCCCAGACTTACCTCTTTGCGCGTCCCGAGCAAACGAATCCGGCGGAGTGTGAAAATGGTAGTTAGCAAAGAAAATTACACAAAGGAGACAATGCGAAGTAACAAAAGCATGCAAATAGAAATTTAGTAAAAAGAGATTCTAACTATGCTAACTAATTTACGGAAGTACTAGAGCGTAAATAAAGATTTATCAATACTCAGTTGGTGAATTGTGAAGAATTTGACGATCATGCCCGGTGTGAAAGTAATAAGCCACTAAGGAGGGTGTTGCACAAGATCGGGGTTCAGGAAAAACTTCGCTGAAATCCATCAACGTCGGGGGCCATAAGCTTGCCCGGTCACACTCTCTCCACGGCGCTAGCAAACTCACAAGTCAAATCAATAGGGCTTTTAGGATTATATTGGGGCTTAGGTTGCGGTATGATAATCAAGGGTAAAAACGAAGGCTACGCAACCAAATTGAGCTAACGGAACGCTGCACCAAGCAAAAACAAAAACAAAGCTCGTGTGACACACCCCCAGACTTATTATGAAAACTAGGTGTGCACACGGCCTACTCCACAAATACCAACAGATTTTCTAATACGCTCGGAAGGATAACCATTACAATACACTTTTTTTCTCAGATTTTTATTTCACTATCAAATTTTTCTTATTCTTTTTCTTATCCTCCGGTTGGTTCAAAATCAGCAAATAGAGTTTATTTCCCCTTCACATCACAACGATTCCAAACATCACACCAACTCTAGAACATGAGTGCATATAACATATACTTGGTTGCGACAGTGGGATAAGCTTCAGGCCTTGGTGAATGGAGGAGGAGCTGAACAAAGGGAGTGGTAGGCACAAATGTTGGGTAGCAAAGGTGAGCGAATAGGATAAGGAAAGCTAAGGCTCAAACTAGCCAAAAGGTGGCCTACATCACATTTAACTCAAAGAATTGCCCGCACCCATGCTTCAAGAGTCGCTTGGGGCAAGTTCTTAGCCCACGAGAAAGATAAGCCTTCCTCCCGACTCGAGCAACACACAACTAGCGCTCGTATACACACAACACCGGGTTATCACCAATTTCATTCACATTCACCACTTGAGTAGAATAAATCTAAAACTACGCACAAATACTAATCATAAATTAAATGCATAGAAATAATCTAATTTTACTCAAATTCTATTGTAGCATGCGGATGCGACTAGAACACTGCTCGAGTCAACATCGCACTCCAAATAGTAATTCCTAAGCTATCATCCCAATTCACATTCCTAACCGAAATAATTTATTCGGAAACAAAAAACAAATAGGTAAGCGCGCGCTCATGCGGGTGCGGTGGTGTGTGAAGCGTGGAATAATGATGATGATGATGAAAAATTAAAAACACACGTCTAGCATGCGGTGCAACTCGTGCCCATAATGAATAACACGTGCTCTCCCCCAGACTTAATCTAAACATTACATCACAAAAACTGAAGGCTAGGGGGAAGAAATGTTACCCAATGCTTAGAATTGAGCATACCAGACGATTGGTGATAAAGATCAAGAGCAGTCCGCAGCATCCGCACCAAAGAACACAACACACCTGCAAGCACAAAACTAAAAACAGCAAAAACAAATATAAAGGCTGAACTAAACATGTTAGATAAAAATAAAAATCAGGAAATCTGGGTTGTCTCCCAGCAGCGCTTTTGTTTTATGTCCTTAAGCTGGACCAAATACCTGTATTAAAATTGTTTATGGAGTGCAGAAATTAAATAAAAGTGCACGAAAAAGAGAGTTTCACTAAATAAGAAATAAGAAGAAAATCAACTGTATGCGCTTTTATGATGCCCGTCTTCCAATGTCAACAACTGACACTCCTTGTTTATAATGGCGCCATTGTATAACTTCAGTCGATGCCCGTTGACCTTAAATTTGTCCCCCTTATCCCCCGATATTTCGATGGCACCAAAGGGAGAGACATCGGTCACAGAGAAAGGACCGCTCCACCTCGATTTCAACTTCCCTGGGAAGAGGCGGAGACGGGAGTTGTAGAGCAGCACTTGGTCCCCAATTTTGAACTCCTTAGGGATGATGTGTCGATCATGCCATTTCTTTGTTTTCTCCTTGTAGATGCGAGCGTTTTCATAAGCGAAATGCCGGAGCTCTTCTAATTCGTTGAGTTGGGAATGACGCACCTCGGCCGCGACTCCAATGTCCATGTTCAACAGTTTAGTTGCCCATAATGCTTTATGCTCCAGCTCCACAGGGAGGTGGCATGCCTTGCCATAGACTAATTGAAACGTAGTCATGCCGATAGGTGTTTTGAAAGCGGTCCGGTAAGCCCATAATGCGTTGTCGACCTTTTTAGCCCACTCCTTCCTATTTGAATGTATTGATTTCTCGATTATTCGCTTGAGCTCGCGGTTAGATACTTCGACTTGTCCACATGTTTGGGGGTGGTATGCCAAAGAAATCTTATGATGGACCCCAAACTTTTTCATGAGCTGCATAAACTACTTATTACAAAAATGACTACCGCCGTCGCTGATAATAGTTCTCGGCGTCCCAAACCTGGAGAAGATATTCTTGTGGATAAAGTGTAGTACTGTGTTGGCATCAATCGTGGCAACCGCCTCGGCTTCCACCCATTTTGAGACATAATCAACTGCCACAATGATATAATGCTTACCATGAGACATTGGGAAAGGACCCATAAAATCTATCCCCCAGACATCAAATGGTTCGCAGACCAGCATGTTATTGAGGGGCATCTCATCACGCCGGGAGATATTTCCGGTTCATTGGCATTCGTCACACTTGGTGACATAGGCATGGGCGTCCCTGAAGAGAGTCGGTCAAAAAAATCCGCATTGCAAGATTTTTCGTGCTGTTCGAACGGCCCCGAAATGCCCGCCCGCTTCTCTGTCATGGCAATGCTGCAGTATAGACTGAAACTCGGCTTCAGGAACGCAACGCCTGATAATCCCGTCGCTGCATGTGTGGAATAAGAGCGGGTCTTCCCAAAAATAGTATTTTGAATCCGAGGCAAGCTTCCGTCTTTGCTGAGGAGACAGATTCGGAGAGAAAGTTTTACAAGCCAAGTAGTTAGCGATATCAGCGTACCATGGGGCTGTTGGAGGGGGCGTAGTGATTGCGAATAATTTTTCATCCGGGAAATAATCGTTCGTTTCCTCCATAAAGCTGTTGGGGGTGTCAGCCGTCATGTCGTACTCCAAACGCGAAAGATGATCAGCTATCACGTTCTCCACCCCTATCTTGTCTTTGATTTCCAGATTGTATTCCTGCAAAAGTAAAATCCAACGAATCAGACGCGATTTGGATTTATTTTGCTAAAAAGATACCTGAGTGCGGCGTGATCTGTGTACACGATTACTTCCGAAAGTACCAAGTATGAATGAAATTTTTCAAAAGCGAAGACCACAGCTAGCATTTCCTTCTCCGTGGTGGTATAGTTTGCCTGCGCGCTGTTGAGAGTTCGACTGGCATACACAATGGTGTGAAAAATCTTGTCTTTCTTTTGACCGAGTACCGCACCTACGACCACATCACTTGCGTCACACATGATAATAAAGGGTAAAGTCCAGTCGGGTGCCACCAAAATTGGAGCCGAGATGAGTTGTCCCCGTAGAGTTTCAAAGGCCTGCATGCATGCTTCATCGAAGTGGAAGGGGACGTCCTTAACAAGCAAACGAGATAGAGGCTTCGAAATGGATGAAAAGTCCTTGATAAACCTTCGATAGAATCCCACATGACCAAGAAAACTTCGGATACCTTTCACTGACGTAGGTGGGGGGAGGTTCCTGATAACACTTACCTTCGCTTGATCCACCTCGAGCCCTTTGCAGGAAACTTTATGCCCCAACACAATTCCTTCACGCACCATAAAGTGGCATTTCTCCCAGTTCAAGACAAGATTGGTGTCTTCACACCGCTTCAAGGTCTTGGCTAAATTCGCGAGGCAAGTATCAAAGCTGCTGCCAAATAGAGTGAAGTCATCCATGAAAACTTCGAGGAAGTCCCCCACCATGTCAGCGAAAATAGCGAGCATACAGCGTTGGAAAGTTGCGGGGGCATTACACAGTCCGAATGGCATTCTCTTGAACGCGAAGGTACCGGAAGGACATGTAAATGTTGTTTTGTCTTGATCAGATGGGTCTATTAAGATTTGATTGTAACCTGAGTACCCATCCAAAAAGTAATAGTAGTCCTGCCCTGCTAACTTTTCTAGCATCTGATCAATGAAGGGAAGCGGGAAATGGTACTTGCGTGTAGCATCATTCAGCTTGCGGTAATCGATGCAGACTCTCCACCCGGTGATCATTCGGGTAGGTAGCAGCTCGTTTTTTTCATTGGCAACAACGTGATCCCTCCTTTTTTTGGTACCACCTGAACTGGGCTGACCCATTTGCTATCGCTGATCGGGTAAATGATGCCAGCGTCTAAGAGCTTTATCACTTCAGCCTTCACTACCTCTTGCATTTTCGGGTTCAGCCGCCATTGGGGCTGTGCTGTGGGTTTGTACTGATCTTCAAGGAGGATCTTGTGAATGCAGACCGTGGGGCTGATTCCCTTAATGTCTGCAAGAGAGCGTCCGAAGACCTTATGGTACCTTCTCAGCACGCCCACCAATGCGGTTTCGTTGGTGGCGGAAAGAGCTGCAGAAATAATCACGGGCTGTGTGGTATTTTCTCCAAGAAAAACGTACTTTAGAGAATCCGGTAGTTGTTTGAGAGCCGGACAAAGGTTTGGATAAGCAGAATCGCTGGATGGCCCTCCGATTGACTGTGAAATAACGGGCTGGTTCGAATGTGCACCGTCATCACCCACGGCCTCGCGCCGCCAACACACCTCGCTGTTATCCAAACCCACATCGATCTGACCATCGAATTCTTCAAGCGGCTCTGCCGGTTCGCACTGCGTGATTTCGAAGAGTTGCGACGGGTTGTGGACGTTGAAAGATATAGCGTCCTCCCTCAATCTGAGTGTGAGCTCCCCCTGCTCCACATTAATGATAGCACGAGCAGTAGCGAGAAAGGGCCGCCCCAAGATAATGGGTACATTCGTATCAACCTTCATGTCGAGGATGACAAAATCGGCTGGAAAAGCGAGACCATTTACTACAATTGTGAGGTCCTCGACAATTCCTGACAGTTTCTTGATCGACCGATCAGCTAGCTGTAGCATTACCTGCGTCGGCTTCAAGATCCCAGCACCAAGTTCACGAAAGATAGAGAGCAGCATCAAGTTGATTGATGCTCCCAAATCACAGAGTGCCTGGCTGAAACGATGATGGCCGATCCTGCAAGGAATCGTAAAGCTGCCCGGATCTTTGCACTTTGTGGGCAAATTGGAGATGATGGCAGAGCACTCCTCAGTGAGTTCGATAGTTTTGAGATCCTCCAACAGCTTCCGCTTCGAAATCAAGTCTTTCAAGAACTTAGAGTAGCTCGACATTTGAGAAATTGCTTCAATCAGTGGAATGCTCACCTGCACTCCTTTCATTATTTCCAAGAATTTGCGGAATTGCCTCTCGGATTTCTCGTTTCGCAACCTGTGGGGGAATGGGGGATGAACAGCACTTCTCGAGGGTTGTGCCTCGCTCACGGGGTCCGGCTCAATACGAATCTGAGTCTGCTTCTCGGCCGTGTCTTCATTGCACTTGTTAGTAGAGCTCACAAGTGGTTCCTGTCGAGGAGGATTGTCAATACTTCTACCACTTCTCAATCGCATGGTGTTCACAGACTCCGGATGCTGACTTGCAAGCCCAGAAATGACATCAGTAAGAGTCCTGATAGTAGAGTGAAGCTGTTGGATTGTGGCTGATTGGTCATTCATTTTATTCAGTACCCCGACCACCAAGGTCGCTAACTGATCCGGTTGCCCTGACGGCACACGATCCGCTGCTCCGTTGGATGTTACTGCATTAACTTCAGCAGTACTGGGGGAAAGAATAACATGACTCCAGTGCTGACTAGTGTGAACAATATTCACAACCACTTCCCACGCGTCCTTCCCCGATTTGTTAAACAGGGCCCCTCCAGCTGCCATATCAAATAATAGACGGAATTTGTCCAGCACGCCGAAATAAAAAATCTGAATCAAAAATACTTCTGATAGGTCTTCACGGTAGCATCCCCTATGCAGGGATTGGAAACACTCCCAAGCATCAACTAACGCCTCCTCCTTTCCCTGTCCGAAGGTTATGAGTTCCCTGTACTTGTCCAAAGCTTGGGTACGGTGTTGAAACTCATGCAAAAATCTCCCTTCGAGCTGCTTCCATGTGATCACCTCTCTTTTCCGGATATCCCAGTACCAACTTTTGGCTTTTTTATGTAAGGAAAATGAAAATGCTCGGATCTTTTGCAGGTCGTTCTCAACTCCACTGAACATACATGTGTAATAAATTTCTAAGAAGTCCTGCACGTGTTGTACCGCATCTTCCTGCTTATCCCCACTGA
Source organism: Dactylorhiza incarnata (assembly GCA_033032865.1). NCBI lineage: Eukaryota > Viridiplantae > Streptophyta > Magnoliopsida > Asparagales > Orchidaceae > Dactylorhiza > Dactylorhiza incarnata. The sequence continues at coordinate 345,766 of JAWHQI010000355.1, read as the reverse complement.
ACTTGCAGTTTCCAGTCATTTACTCAATGATGTCGGAGGAGATCCCGAAGTCATGATCATTCCTTTGTGCTTGATCCTTTAAATCATTTAAGCTTCCTTGATAGATATGTTCCTGAATGGAGGTCATGATAGGAATACTTGAAATCCAAAAGATTAGCGCACAACGGAAAGGACGAAGGTAATCAGATGTGCGTATCTAAAAGAAACAAAGATAACAGAGGTAAACAAAAGAGGTAAAAAGAAGAGAAAAGTTCCTCGTGCAACAATTCTACACGCAGATGAATTCATCACGACTGCAGTTCCCCGGCAACGGCGCCAAAAACTTGATGCGATTATTTCGGCAAGTGCACCGGTCGCGCAAGTAATAAAGTTTGGGAATAAAATCCCCGAGTGTCGGTCTCTTGAGGAATGCAGGTTGGGTGTACGAATCACGTTGTGTGACTATTGTTACACGAGCGTAAACAAACACACAAAGGGGGGTTTTGGTTGGGTTTTCCTACTCTTAACAACAATGACAGAAATGCGGGTCGAAAACACCGCTTCGCAAGGCGAGATGGATGCAACGGCCGCGATGCCGTGCTTCGTGAGGCAGATGGAGCGTGCTCTAGTGAGAGAAGGTGAGGGTCGCAAACACCTCTTCACAAACGCCGTTAGCTCTTGCTAACGCGGATCGAGCACCTTGAGTGCATGAGTGAGTGAGTGGATGAGTGGAGGCGAAACGATTCACAAGCAAGTAATGATGAAAAGAGAAGAAACATTCATTTCATTTAAACCAAACATCATGATATTCAAGTTTAAAAGATTCAAAGATTACAACGAAGGAGAGAGGAAAGAGGTAACCAATGGAAGAAGACTAGCGGCCGTTCACGGCCGGAATGGTAGTTTGTCAAGCTACCTCCGGACTCGGGCGGACTGTGCTTCCGGTGTAGAGAAACTGTCACGATCTCTCTACGTGGTTCCGTCGTCTTCTACCTCAGGATTCCTCTTCTTCTCACCGGATTGGAGTGGAAAACGGCTGCTTGAGGGCTTGCGGATGGTGGAGAATGCTCCCGGACAATGGAGAAATGCTTGGAATGGTTGGATAGGACTTCCCCTTGCGTAGGAGATGAAGTGGAGGTGTCCAGGAATGGAAATCGCCGGTGTATGGACTGCCAATCGCGCTCCCGGCGGCTGAATAATACCCTAAAAGCGGAACAGGCATATATATAGGCGCTGGAATGAATACTGCGCACGGTCATTGGCGCACAACTAGTGGTCGTGCGCACTGGAGTTCTGCGATCGTGCGCGCTGCCTGGGCAGAGCCTGAAATGGAAGAAATTTATAAAATACATGTTCGCACGACCAGTGGCGCATGACCAGTGGTTGTGCGCACTATCGTAAGTGGTTGTGCGATAAGCCAAACAGAACTCATAAAATGGGCGTTAAGTGCGCACGATCAGTGGCGCACGACCAGTGGTCGTGCGCGATAGAGCCAGTGATCGTGCGCAGTGTTCCTGTACAGAATTGTACCAGGAACACCTGCATGACTCCTGTTCCAGCATACAACACCAGTCTAGCCACTGAAGGTGGCACTTAACACTGCATGAAAACTAGTAACGAAGGTGAACAAGAAATAACACCAAAACGAGACTAGAAGTGCACTTAGCATGGAGTATTAAATAGGAATGAAAACATGTCTAAAGTGAAGTGCAAAGACTAGAAAATCGGCCCAGATGAGTCCATAAATGTGTATATAATTGGGACTCATCAGTATTCCACCTCCAGTTGGTTTGAAAAGTGTTGAGTTATTCTGCCTCCAAGTAAGCTAGGCCCCTAGGACATGGATGGGTACTACGCCCCCAACAGGTTTAGGAAGGTGCTGGGTTCCTCTGCCTCCAGGCAAGCTAATCCCCTAGGACGTGGACGGGTACTCCGCCCCCAATTGGTTCGGAAAGGTGTTGAATTCCTCTACCTCCAGGTAAGCTATGCACCTAAGACGTGGATTGGATCTCTGACTCAGTTGCTTTGATAAGATGGTGGAGTTCCTCTGCCTCTAGGTAATGGGAAACACCTAGGACGTGGATTGGATCTCTGCATCAGTTGCTTTGATAAGATGGTGGAGTTCCTTTGCCTCTAGGTGAAGGTAAGCACCTAAGACGTGGATTGGATCTCTGCCTCAGTTGCTTTGATAAGATGGTGGAGTTCCTCTACCTCTAGGTGAAGGTAAGCACCTAAGACGTGGATTGGATCTCTGCCTCAGTTGCTATGATAAGATGGTGGAGTTCCTCTGCCTCTAGGTGAAGGTAAGCACCTAAGACGTGGATTGGATCTCTTCCTCAGTTGCTTTGATAAGATGGTGGAGCTCCTCTGCCTATAGGTGAAGGTAAACACCTAAGACGTGGATTGGATCTCTATCTCAGTTGCTTTGATAAGATGGTTGAGTTCCTCTACCTCAAGGTGAAGGTAAGCACCTGGGATGCAGACTAGTCCTCCGCCCCAAGTGGGTGTGGGAAGATGTTGATTTTTCTCCACCTAAGGTCAAGATCATTTCGACCTAAGGTGTTGAGCTTTCTCCATCTCCAATTGAGCTCGGCTCATAGGAGGGTTGTTAAGTGGAGAAAGATTTGCCTCCCACCTCAGGTCCAGCTCGGCTCGATTAGAGGTGTCGAGTTTTTCTCCACCTAAGGTCAAGATCAATTCGACCTAAGGTGTTGAGCTTTCTCCGCCTCCAGTTGAGCTCGGCTCATAGGAGGGTTGTTAAGTGGAGAAAGGTTTGCCTCCCACCTCAGGACGAGCTCGACTCGACTAGAGGTGTTGAGTTTTTCTACACCTAAGCTTAAGATCAATTCGACCTAAGGTGTTGAGCTTTCTCCACCTCCAGTTGAGCTCGGCTCATAGGAGGGTTGTTAAGTGGAGAAAGGTTTGCCTCCCACCTCAGGTCGAGCTCGGATCGACTAGAGGTGTTGAGTTTTTCTCCACCTAAGGTCAAGATCAATTCGACCTAAGGTGTTGAGCTTTCTCCACCTCCAGTTGAGCTCGGCTCATAGGAGGGTTGTTAAGTGGAGAAAGGTTTGCCTCCCACCTCAGGTCGAGCTCAGCTCAACTAGAGGTGTTGAGTTTTTCTCCACCTAAGGTCAAGATCAATTCGACCTAAGGTGTTGAGCTTTCTCCACCTCCAGTTGAGCTCGGCTCATAGGAGGGTTATTAAGTGGAGAAAGGTTTGCCTCCCACCTCAGGTCGAGCTCAGTTCGACTAGAGGTGTTGAGTTTTTCTCCACCTAAGGTCAAGATTAATTCGACCTAAGGTGTTGAGCTTTCTCCACCTCCAGTTGAGCTCGACTCATAGGAGGGTTGTTAAGTGGAGAAAGGTTCGCATTCCGCCCCAAGTTAGGTTCAGTTTAAAAACTCGGCAGGAGCATCCCGTTGGCAGGGCCTTTCGTGGGTCACTCTAGGGTCCCACCTACTCGTCAAATAGGTGGGTTGGACTTTCTTTTCGAGCTTAAGGAAAGATTGAAAAGACCAGGGATTGTGTACAACCCTCATATTTGCCGAGCTGGTGTGACCCGACGCAAGTGTGATCGCAATAGTGAAAGTTGTCGTGGCATGGCGAATCAACATGTTGAAGAGGTTCGAATCCACCCAAGGCAAAAGGAGGGGGAGGTAAGAGATTCGGTCCACTCCCCCGCATTCCGCAAAGGATTAGGGGTGAGTGGACCTTCAGTCCACTTGCTCGGCCCTAGGGGGCGAGTGGACCAAAGGCTAGGCCTAGGGGCGAGTGAACCGCCGGCCCTAGGGGGCGAGTGGGACCAAAGGCCAGGCCTAGGGGCGAGTGGACCAAAGGTCCACTCTCCCGGCCCTAGGCAGCGAGTGGACCTTCGGTCCACTCACCCAAGCCTAGGGGAGAGGGGCGAGTGGACCAAGGGTCCACTCGCCCAGTCCCAGGGGCGTGGACCTTCGGTCCACTCGTCTTCTCTCCATGCAAATGGAGAGGTGGACTGTTCAGGAAAGGGGGGAAGTGGATGTCTCATCTCCACTCGCCTCCCCCCATATACTGGTCGTTCAGGTTCGTAGTTGAGCTGCAGATAGTATAATTTTTGCTATCCGCATCCCAATTTTGGGAAGTCTATAAATAAACCCCCATGCGCACCTTGGGAAGGGATGTTGGTACCCCCTCCCTCACGTGTGTGTTGTGAGCAAGCACTACCCCTGCCCTCCCCCTTGTCATTGAAGGTGGACGGTGAGGTGATCCCTAGTGCCCTCCTAGGTGCCCAGGCTCAGCATTGGCTTGGGAGGGGAAGTTTCTTGTGAGCTTCCGGGTATGTGGTGGGACCTCCACGCTGCAACTTACGGGGTCCGTCTGTGGACTTAAGTGTTCTTCAAGGGTAGGGTTCTTCAGCTCTCAGTAAATGGTCAAGGGTATAACTCGGGTCAAGTAAGGATTAGCTGCATCTCCCTTTCGAACGTTGAGACCAGTTCTCTGGTTTCAACACCTTGGTAGTTGTACTCTTTATTTATGTGCATTGAAATATTGTGGAAGTAATAATATTTGTGTATTTTAATGTTGTGTTATTTCATTATATATGTCACGTGTTTTTGATTGATTCACTTGTATACTTTATCAAAACACTACTTTGTACACATCATTATCTTTCATAAAACTTCTACTCATGAGAATTGGATCCTAATGATCATCTACTCAATTCTCTACAAACTTAAGTAAATGCACTAGATAATAAAGCATGATCGCTACAATGTGTATGTTTGCTTGAAATGCAAATTTTATTACATTGTAGTTTTTGTATCTTTTCTGATATTACGAAATCATGCTTGCAATTTTATCTTTATAGACTAGCATCTCTTCAATCTTTAACTCAAACATCAACTTTTCAAATTTAAAACTCATTATCCTTTATATGGTTTTATCTTCTAAAAAGATGTTTATGTTTAAGAGTGCTTATTATATTCTTCTGCTAAGTTTACCACTTATGCTCATTAATGTCTATTATTTTTAACACCATGTTTTTCTTTTCAACAAATGGTATCTTAAAATAGAATGCTTACTTTATCTTGTCAACTATGTTGCTTACTACTATATATTCTATCATACTTATATTATTCTCAACAAGTAGTATTTAACAAACTTTTGATTGCATCCTATTTTTCTTCTCGACATAGAACATATTACTCCTTATTGCATACTCTCACCTAAACCCTCTTTTGATACTACCAAAAGGGGGAGAATAAATTACATAAATCTAATATTTTGGTGGAGTGCATTATAATGATTTCAAACTCAAAGAAAGTATCTTTGTAGGGGGAGTAATCATATAGAAGGTGCATATACTATCATATGCTCGATCATGACAATCCTTCAATAAGTGGTTCCTAATCAATCTTAATAGATATACACTCATCCCTACCCACTATTGCTAATAACAAAGGGGGAGAAGAAATTGAGAAATCTAGTAAAATAGATATTTAGGGGGGAGTAAATTATAAGAGAACACTTATGTAGGGGGAGGACTTCATATCGAAAGAGTATGCATTATCTCTATCAAATCTATCACGCTCTTAACCTGTTATTCATGCATATCTTATTACCGCACTTATCTATAAACACAAATGGTCTTAAGTTCACTAATTTCTCATACAGGTATTTATTATTATCAAAAGGGGGAGATTGTTGGAGCCTATGTTCCACATCTCTTGGTTTGAGAATAACAAATACCGTGTTGTATTTGATCTTGTATTTTGTGTGTTTATAGTGTGCAGGTTTTATAGGAACTATAGCTACATGAGTAGTTTGCTGATTGGAGACGACTCTCTGGAAAGAGAGTTAACGCCCCGCATTAACAACCGTTGAGAAGGAAACCACTGAGAAGGAAACTGTTGAGAAGGAAACCATTGAGAAGGAAACCGCTGAGAAGGAAACCGCTGGGAAGGATGCCATCTAGAACGAATCCGTCGAGAAGCCAGAGGCAATGCCAGCGTTAGGTCTTATCGCTGGGCGATTGCCGTTGGACGAACTTTGCTATCCGGTTGACGAAATTTGATGTCAGTCGACGAATTTGCGTTTGACGAACTTTGATGGCGTCCGACGAAATTGAGTTCAGCGACATTGCGTTCGACGAACTTTGATGGCGTTCGACAAAATTGAGTTCGACGACATTGCGTTTGACGAACTTTGATGGCGTTCGATGAAATTGAGTTTGGCGACATTGCGTTCGACGAACTTTGATGGTGTTCGACAAAATTGAGTTCGGCGAACTTGCGTTCGACGAACGTTGATGGTGTTCGACGAACTTTGATTCCGTTCGACGAAAGCGCGTTCGATGGAATGAGTTTCATTCGACGAAATTAGTTTCTGCCACGATCCCGACGGTTTGCACGATTTCAGCCACGACAGTGCACGTTCACTAACGCCGGCGTTAGTGATTAACGCCACGCGTTAGCTCCTGAGGCTATTTAAAGTACATCCCCTCTCATTCCTGACAAGAGATGATTCCAGAATTCTAGTATTTCGAAGAGAGGCTCGTGTACAACATTTGAGATCTCCCTTGGGCTAACATGAAGATCTAAAGAGGATTTTGAAGGAGAAGGTCTACAATGCTTATTCCATACGAAGGACGATCTTTTCAAGAACGCCAACATCTACATCGACTTCGTCTTCACCTTCAGAATTTCTTGGGGAGTTTCTTTTTTACTTATCTTGTAATCTTTTATTTTATTCTCTTTGTATTTTGGTGTGGAGAAATTGTTCGGGGAGAACGTTGGATTCCGGGAAGGATTTCGTGGGTAATTTCGCCTTGTGTTGGCGACTAGGTCCTTGTGTGGCTTAGGGGGTAATTCGCCGCCTTGTGCATGGCGACTAGGTCGAGGGTAGATCTAGGCGGTGGCTAGAGGCCTTATCTGCGGATAGATAGGCTATAGCCAACCGGTCCTTGGGAGAAGGACCGGTGAAACAATAAAAAGTGTTTTACATATTATCGCCTTGATTTCTAGCGTTATAGAAATTAAACATTTGTGTATTCAATTTATTATGAAATAAAATCATGTCTTTTAATGTTCTATTCAATTTATTTTATTTCCTCTTCAAGAATGTTTTAATTTATATTTCATTAAAGTATTAAAATTAACATTTGTGTAATTATCTTTGAAATACAATAATCGTTCTTATTATCTCTGATTTTTTGGAATTGTATTTCATTTAAGATTTCATATGTTAAATCACTGCGGCAATCTTTTTGTGCTAATGAATATTTTCTGGAGAGCTAACGCCCAACGTTAACACTTAACGCCAGCATTAGCAACAGTTAACAAAAAGTTTTGTTTCTCTTATTTAAAAAGGAATTTTAAATACAATCTTTTCTGAGATATCAAAATATATTTTCTTATAAAATATTCCTAAACTTTGATCACAAACTTTGATAAATTTAATTAAGATCTAAAATTCCAGAAAGCCCTTATTCACCCCCCTCTAAGGGCACCGTAAGATCCAACAGAGAGTGTTTATCTTCCACATAGAGATGTTGTGAGAGTGTGACACTTTGTTATTTTCATTTGGCTATGTATCGGGCATAAGCCCTTACTCCATTTGTGCTCATTGCTGGACTACTTATATACATATATGAGATTCTGTGATTATGGACTTGTTCAATTCTTCTATATGCTTCAATTCTCTATTGGCCTAAAGGTTAAATGATCATACTAGCCGGTAGGATCGACGTCTTGCGGTGGAGGCTAACCCGAGTGTTGGTGTCATCCGTATGGTGGCGGTTCTAGGCATAAGGCCCGGGTAACCCTCCTAGTAAGGGGGTGTAACATCCCCCAAACAACTAGACCCCCCAAGTTGGTTTTGTCATGACTAGGTCATGACAAAACCATAGGAAGAGCTTAAGACCATGTGAGCTTGGGTGAGAAGGAGAAAACCCAAGTGGCCTGCAAATAGCAGTTTTCAGATACCTAGCCTAGGGTTGGACTTTAGGGCCTCACCTTGAACCTTGATCCCACCATAGTATTCCTAACCCACTAGGGGCCTCCTTGGAGCACCAGGGACCCACTGGGGGCAACCAAAGAGGCCAAATTGACTAAAGTCAACCCTAACCCTAAATTGGTCAAACTAACTCAGCTAGGGCCAATTGGCCTCCACCATGCTAAATTCAGAAGAAAGAAAAAAGGATCAAAGCTTATAACCCTTGCAAATTATCACTATCATAAGCAAGGGTTCATCATTTAAAGATCCAGCAAAAAGAAAAATTGAAGCAGAAGGCTTCAATAGAATTCTGAGAACAGAATTCTTCTTCTCACCTCTTCTCTCTCCTTTCTCCTTTCCCTCAATTGTAAAAGAGTTTTAAGAATCCCTCTTCCAAAGGATTCAATGGTTCAAGATCTCCTTATCAAAAGATCTGTGGTTCAAGATCTCCTTATCAAAAGATCTGTGGTTCAAGATCTCCTTATCAAAAGATCTGTGGTTCAAGATCTCCTTATCAATAGATCTTTGGTTCAGAGTCTCCTCATCAAAAGACTCAAGCACAAGTGGTGCTTTCCTACCAGGTGGTAGAAGAGGGGAGTACCCACATTTTGGGGAACCTCTATAAAAATCTGTGTGTCTGTGCTGTGACTTTCTGTGCTGTCTCACTTTCTTTTTCAGCATTTATTTTCAGCAATCTTTATCTTATTTATTATTCCTGTGGTTTTGGTATGAGTGCATAACACCTTAGTAAGTTTTATTGTCTGCACAGTTAAGATAGAAAATTATTTAAATCTCTATTCACCCCCTCTAGAGGATTCTCAGAAGCACACTGTGCACTTTCAATTGTTATCAGAGGGAGGTTGATCATTAAAAGGTTAACACATTGATCAAAAAGACCTCCTACTCTTATTTTTCTACTACAAAATTTTTTTTATAAAGAAAATGAGTTCTAAGGATTATGCATCAACTAGACCACCCGTGTGTAATCTGAATAAGTTTACATTCTGGAAGGCTAGAATTAAACTTTACATGAATTCTATTGATGAAGACATCTTTGATGTCATTATTTCAGGTCCACCAACTCCATTCAAGAAGGATGCCAGTGGGACTTCAACTCAGGAACCCGTGCCCAGGGCAGAGTGGGCTAAAATAGAGAAAAAGCAGAAGGCATGTGATGCCAAAGCTATGAATATTCTGGTCACCACAATGTCAGATGACATTTTCTAGAAAGTTGCTGACTGCCAATCAGCTAAAGAAATATAGGAGTCACTTTCCATACTTGTAGAAGGAAGTGCTGATGAAAGAAAGGACAAGAAGTCCCTTCTCATATCCCAGTATGAGAACTTTCAGAAGAAAGCTGAAGAAACAGTTGATGATATGTATGAAAGATTCAACATTATCATTAATGAGCTCAGAGGCTTGGACAAGGAGATATCCTTGACTGAAATTAATGATAAAATCCTCATGTGATTCCCTAGCTCATGGGATTCAGGATATGGGCAATCAGAGAGTCCAGATGCCACAGAGAAATCTCAACTGAGGCTTTGCTAGGAAAGCTTAAGTCATATGAGATGCTTCTGAAGAACATGGCTGAATCAAAGGAAAGGGAGAGAACTCCAGCTCCTGCCCAAATGAGCCTTGCTCTGAAAGATACTGAAGGAGAGCCCTCCACTCCTGAAGATAAAATGTTCAGTCTCCTAATAAGGAGATTCAGGAAATGGGCCAGGACAGAGTACTCAAGGAGAAGAGAGAGGAACTCAAAGCCCAGATATGATAAGACTGCAAGGAAGGAGATTATCTGTTTCACCTGCAACAAACCAGTGCACATAGCTCCAGAGTGCCCACAAGAACAAAGGGATAGGAGCAGCAATAAGGAAGAAAAGTAGAAGAAGAAGTCTTTTAAAGGGAAAGACAAGAAGAAAGACAAGGGTTTCATTGCTGAAACTTGGAGTGACACTGAAGAAGAGTCAAGCTCCTCCTCATTTGAGAGTGATGAAGAAGATGAAGAAGGAGCAGCCAGCATGATGGCACTGGGAATGTCTTCAGATGATGAAGAGGAACAAGTATCAATGTTTGATGAATTTGATTTTAGTTCTGCTAATTTTAAAACTTGCTTCAAAGAATTCTGTAATGACTTTATTAAAATTCAAAAAGAATTAAAAGCAGATAGGGAATAATTAGAAAACCTTAAGAAGGATGATCTATATATAAGAAATCAAGACCTAGTAGAAGAAATGGATAATAAAGAATCAGAATTAATTGAAATCAGAAAATAAAATCTAAAGTTAAAGGAAGAGCTAGCAAAGGCAAAAGCCTTTGAGGACTAACTCAATGGGAGGAGTCAAAATCTCAGAGACATCATAGAAATCTCTCCATGAGATTTAATCACCTAGGGTTAGGAGCAGAGCCATCCACTAGCACAGAAATCTCTAGGAAACCTTCCTGGAAAAATCAAGTTAGCTTCATTAGACCTAGTGACTATGAATCCGGTGAGGATAGTGCAAAAACTAAGGATCAGAAAGCTAATAAACCAAAGAAAATAACTAGAAGTAATAAAAGAAATCTTATCAAAGAAAAGAAATCTCAAGACAAGAGTAATGTAGGAAAATTAAACAGCCAAAAGACTAAACCTAAAAATAGAATAATAAGACACTCTGCTGATCTTCTATATCTAGATTCATTCTATGCACATTTTCTATACCAAGGTAATATGCATAGGTTTGGGAAACCAATTCCTTATCATCCAAAAGGGTATCATGAAAGACCCTTCTATTCTTTCATTGAACCCTACAATGGTAGAAGCAAAGGGCCCAAGGTAACCTGGGTTCCTTCTAATGTTTGAATTACTTGCGCAAGGTAAGGTAAGGGACTATCTAGGAGATAGTGAGAAAAGGAAGGAAGAACTAAACTCAATCAAGGGAGTGATTAATTCTCTTAATTCCCTTGTTTTCCTTATAGTTCAAACTACTATTTTCAACAAACATCATTGCTGGGGAAAATAATAAGAATTTTCTAAGAAGATATAACTATTTATTCAGAGTTGCGTCGAATAGAATTCGACGTATCATCGGGTTCCACTCGACGCATGTACACGAGTCAATCAGAGTGGATGATACAAATGCTAATCGATGCAGCGTCAAATTCATATCGATGCATGCGTCAACTTAATAATCGCTGATCAATTTCATGGTCGCGTCGATTACAAATCGACGCAACGTCAACATCCCTGCGTCGACTTAAAAATTGCTGAGCAATCTCAAAGTCGCGTCGAGTAATAATCGACACAACGTTGATATAGCAGCACGCGTAAAACTGCTTCTAGAAGCATCCTCGACATACCTTTGCATGCCAAATATTAATTCTATATCGACGATACTTTGACTTAAACCCTAAGTTGCGGCGATTCACCTTCTTTTAAGCAATTATAGCGTCGAATCATTTACGCTTTCGAATTTTCATCTCCCTGCTCTCTTGCTTCTTTCTTATCCATCTCTCTTGCATCCATTTCTCTCTCTCTCTCTCTCTCTCTCTCTTTCTCGCTTTCTCTTTTGATTGCAGGTACCTACGATCGATGGCTCCACCAAAAGTAAACTTTGGCTTTGATGTAGATGTTGATTCCTTCAGTGCTGTGGCAGAAAGCTTCAAAGCCATTCTTGGATTATTTCAAGAGGCTGGTTTAACCAAACTTATATCTACAAGGTGTAAGATACCGGACATTGAACTGACAGAGTTAAAGGACAGCTTTCACAAAGGAGATGATGTCTCCATAAATGGAAACATATATGAGACTGCCATTAGTATTACAGAGGAGATGTTGACTCAAACATATGATCTACCATCTGGTAGTGATTCTGATGAACTTACAGTTGAAGAGACCAACAAGGCATTACAGATTATAAAGTTCAAGAAGGAGAAGGCCATAAATCTAAAGAAGAATGATGTTGGAGAAGAATACAAATTTCTGGCTGACATAGTAGGCAAGGTGCTTCTATGCAAGATATCTGCACATGATGTAATCCCAAGACAGCAACTGCAGATAATGGGTGTTCTGGTTTTAAGAAAGAAGATCAACTGGGGAAAGTGTCTCTTGAAGCTAATAGGTCACAAATATTCAAATAAAGAAAATGCTTACATGAGGATAATGAGCCAAGTGCTGCTGCTTCATTATCCAGATATGTGCAAGTCTAAGGGAGTGCCAATTCCTCAAGGCAAAAGGATGAATATAGGTATATTATCCAAATGGACCAGGCAAATTCTGAAGCCTGGTCAGTCTGCACCTTCTCCTCCTCCCTCTCCAACTCCACAGGATACTGTCCCAGATCTCCCAAGGGATGACATTCCAGCACAACCTTCTACTCAACAACAACAAGAAGTTACTGTTGGAACATGGTCTTCCGCATCTCCTAGGTTTGAGAATAACAAATCCCATGTATTTGATCTTGTGTGTTCAAGTGTGCAGGTTATCCATGTCCACATGACTCAAGGAGGACACATGAAGACTGCCCCCGAATTTGAGGCAAAAATTCCATAATGGCCACTAGCGCCGGCGGTAGTGATAGCGCCCGGCGCTAGCATTGATTTGCGCGATTCCGACAGCTTATTTAGAAGGAGCTAACGCCCGGCGGTATCGGGTAGCGCCGGCGGTAGCGTGATGCACATGAGGCATACAAGCCAGGTTGCCGCGGATAGGAGATTCTGTCGCGCAAAATGTTTCTTAATCCGGGCTAGCGCCGGCGGTAGCGCTAGCGCCGGCGGTAGCGCTTGTTCTATAAAAGGACCCCCTCTCCTCCCGAATTAGAGCATCCATTGTATACACCTCAGAGAGAGAGAGAGAGATTGATCGAGTTGCAGAGGCCTTCCTTGGCTGAATTCTGAAGTCCTAGCGAAGCGCTGCCAATTTCTGAAGGAGGATTCCATCACGCCGAATCCGAACGAAGTCCGCCTCAACAAACGCTGATTCTCCAGCGGATCTTCGCCTCCTCGTTCAGAAGCTCATCTTGAGGGAGTTTTTAATTATTGTTATTTCATTTCTCTTTTATCATTGTAAACGGTGGTGAAATCGCCTCGTGTTGGAGACTAGGTCTGGGGTAGACTTAGGGCTGAAATTCGCCTCGTGTTGGCGACTAGGTCTAGGGAGTAGATCTAGGGGGTGCTCGAGGCCTTTCTGGGGATAGATTGGCTAGAGCGGCTTGAGGCCGAATCTGGGGAGGATAAGGCTAGGGCCACCGGTTCGTGGGGAAGCGAGTCGGGATAGAAAACAAAAAGAGCTTTCTTATTCGCCTTCGATCTCTAGCGTCATCGAGATCAAGTTTTGTAAAACTTATTTATCATTAATAAAATTTGTCTCCTTTTGTTTTACTTCACTTATTTTGTGTCTTTAATCTTGCAATTATTCAAGTTTTTGAATATAATTTAATATTTTTGAAAACCCTTATTCACCCCCCCCCCCTCTAAGGGCGCCGACCGATCCAACAAGTGGTATCAGAGCCAGGTTATTCCAATCGACTTAACAACCGGGAATAATGGCGTCTCATGATCTCGCTTCAACTAGTGGGGTAAATTTCTGTGAAGATGAAATATCACATAAACCACCTTTGTTTGAAGGAACAAATTATAAAGGATGGAAAATTTTAATGGAAAAATTTATTAAAACGTTAGATATCGAAGTATGGAACTTAGCAATTATAAGACGTGCGGATGAATCAAATAAAAAGGAACTTCATTTAGATGCAAAAGCTAAACATTATCTATTTTGTGGTCTCTCAAATGAAGTTTTCAAATTTGTATATTGTTTCTCTAGTGCTTATAAAGTATGGAAATTTCTTGAAGAAATGCATGATCTTCCTCTCGCAGGAATGGAACAAACTCAGGAGGAAAAGAATGAACAAGCATCCATTATCGTTCAAGAAGATCTCTCTCGGAGCGAAGCCATGGAGAATATTGAAATAGTAAAGGAGAACAATGCACCAAGAGAAAAAGAAGATGAAAATTCATCTATGATAAAGGAAGGGTCAAAAGATAACGAAGGAACTCTATGCATACATTTTGCCTCCACCAAAAGCACTGTAAGAAAATCAAAATCTTCTTCTTGTGTGATAACTTTCATTTCTAGTTTCAATATATTAAAAACAGCTAAACGTAAGATCAAAAATTTGAAAATTACTAATAAAAATTTATGTTTAGAAAATAAGAGACTAAAAGCTAATGTTAACTCAAATTCAAATTGTGATGTGCCTACACCATCTTGTCTTTTACTTAAAAATATAAAACCTTGTTTTGATTGTAATAATATTAAGGAAAAATTCAAAGAACTTGAAAAAGAATTGATGTGTATAAAAGAACACAATGAAAAATTAAGCTTAGAAAATTCATCGTTAAAGAATGATTGTGCTAAGTGTAAGGACTACGAAATAGAAATTAAAGAGATGGACGAAAAATTTGATGAATATAGGGATGAATATGAAAAACATATTGAATCAATTGCTACCACTCTTAAAAATAGCACAATCGCTTACAATAAAGCCAGATTCAATTTACAAACTAAGAATGACGAATTAAACGCAAAAATCAACTTGCTCAAGGAAATCATAAAGAAAAACGGTCAAAACACTCATTCACAATATCAAGTCATAACTAAAGGCAAGTTGAATATCTCTTCTCAAAATGTTAATAAATCAAACGATGGAAATAAAACACATCAACAATTTAAAAATAAACTTCCAAAGTACAATCATTATTATTAGACTTCTTCAAACATAAAAATTCAAAAATTTCCTATAAAAAACACTCTCAATAATCACTACAATCACAATCTTAAAAATGAAGATTATCACAATAAAAGTGTCACATATAAGAATAACACCAAACAAAAGTATGAATGGTGGGCCAAAACTAAAAATGAAACAGTAACTCCACTCAAAATTGGCCATTCATTTTCATCTCCTCAAAAGCAAACACGTAGTATTTGGGTACCCAAAGGAACCGTCACACCCGGTCCTCTTTGGATTCCTAAATCTCTTATTCATTAGGTGTCACAAAAATGCATGAAGTAGAATAGTTTCAAAAGGGAAATATACAAATTTTTTTACTTCATGATATACGTTAAATGTCTTTCTAGTTTTTTTGTTTGTTTTCTTATTTGTCTTAAAGTTTCATGTTATGGTCATCTTAAATAGGAAACACGATTAAAAGTTTAATGAGCCTATAACACTAATCTAAACTCAAAATCCTATTAAGATGATCTACTTATTATTCATATATTCATTATACAGATATTTATCAACAAGTGAATTCAAAATCTTCTATGTGGTAGTAAAATACTAAATCATAAGATTGCAAAAAGGGTATACCACATAAAAGATTTTTAATATCATCACCTCATAAATATCAAACTATAAATGAAACACTCTAGTCAAACATCCAAAAGATAACAAAATCAAGCATAATTCAAAAAACAACAACATCCAAGACATAAGGTTCAAATTCCTGAATTATTACATAACAAAAACTGTTCCTCTCACATCTACTCCACCTCATCTATATCCTCCACACTTGGAGTTGGAGAGCGTCTTCTACGAGTCCTTCGGATTGAGTGGCGGGGCGGATCCGTAACTGGGCTCTCCCACTCCCTCCGCTCTGGAGTTGATGGTTTCAAATTTAAAGCTTTCATCATGAACTTCATCATTTTTTTGATCCCTGAGACATCCTTCTTTATCACTGAAACGTCCTCCTCCACCCGTGTCATCCGATCGCCCATCTCCTCTCGAAAGGACCCATATGGAGCATCTCGAGCCCCTCGAGATGACGCACCTCGCCGGAGTGGAGGTTGAGCTGATGTCGATGGCTCATCCGGGTTGATTGATGCTCGCAAATGAGAAGTACTATAGATAGGAGGGTAGCAATCTATCAAGTAGAAACCCAATTCAACAGAAGGATACATCATCTGAATCACCCGCTGTATGATGCCGCCCAGGGGCAAGTTGTTGTATCTATGATGGGATGGATGCCGCAACTTGTAGGAATAGCGAATCAGAGAAAGTAATAAGTCAGCCACGTCAAACTTCTCCTCCTCCAAAATAAAATAAATAACATAACTGAGCTGGGCTGTGACCTTTGCTGTGTCACCCAACTTCAGCATAATTGTGTGGCGTAATAAATCCTGAACAACTAGGGCATCCACGGTGAGTGTCGACACCGACGAGATCAGACTTCTGCATTCCCTATTATGTAACACCCTGTTCACCTGAGTCCAATCTCTGTCCACCCTAAACCTCTCCACAATCTCCAACCGATGAGAATGCTGGGACAATCCAAACACGAACCTCAGTTGTTCATGAGTTATGGTCACCACTTGTCCCTGCACCTGTGACTGGACTGCTCCATCCAGCTCTGTCGTTGATGGGTCTTCCAAGTTGGTATAAAACTCCCTTACCAACTCCGATGAAAATCCGTCTGGAAGGAATAAGCACAACACCTCTGCAGCGGCAAACAACTCCATGATGTGCCGGTGCCGCGACAAGTCGAACTCCACGACACTCGGCACTCCTACCACTGCCGCCTTCACTGCTAACTCTGTGTTTTTCCTTCCCTTGGATGCCATCTGCCACAACACAAAAAGTTATTACAACAAAAATTGATGAAATATTTCTATCCAATAAAAACTATGAAAATAACTTATAAAAAAAAAATTATGAATTTTTTTTTATCTCACATAATACTAAAAAAAATCAAAATCAAGTTAGATCTAAGAAACAAAATCAAGCATAATACTCTAAATATTGCTAGATCTAAAACATCAAAAATCAAAATAGATCTAAGAATTTAACACCAAAAATCAAGTTAATCAAAAATCAAAAACAATTACTAGGTCCAACTCAAAATCAAAATCCAAATCAAAAACCTCATCAAACCACAAATCTTGGAGAAAATCTTCACGGTATAAATCTAGTTTCTAAATCTACCTAAAAACGTCATATTTCCTCATCTCTAACATCACAATGAAGCTTTAAAACAAAAATCATAAGCAACGATGAAGAAATACCTCAGATCTGGGCGTTGGAACGACTCTCCTTCACAGTTGTTTTGGGAGGAAATGGCAGCAAATGACGGATCTGAAAAGATTAGGGGGATTTAACAAAAGCCTCGATAGCGCCAGCGCTAGCGATAGCGCCGGCGGTATCGGGCCCTTCTATTTTTTCAGTAAAATAAAATTCTATTAATTACCTAAAATTATTATCTACTGCATGTACTACTTGATTATGCAAGATTTCACTTATTCTGACTTGTATTGGGTATCCTAGATCCCTCAAATTAAAACAAATTCAAAAATGTAGTTTTTGCGTTTTTAACCATCAAAAACATCTCCTAAAAATCTGCACTTTCAGCATGAACCTACTATTGGGACACCTAATCAAAATCAATAATCAAACTTTTCAAAACCCTAAAAAATCACTTACTGTTTCCCACGCTAGCGCTAGCACCGGCGCTAGCGTCGAGGTTCGAATTTTTGTGTTTTTAAAATTTTGAAATATTTCTAAAAATAGTTAAATCTATATTTTCTGCTTTGTTTTGCACTTCTGTGTTTCTTTACTTATTGAAAAAACAAATATAAAACCTTAAAACTATAAAAAAAAACTATATGATTTTCTTGTGAAAAATCATTCATAATTTACTCCATTATTTAGAAATTCTACAATGTTGTAATTTATTCTTTTAAAACTACTTTGGACATTGTCTTTCTTCATGCTTTGATATATCTATTCAAATGTGCATCAATTATAGTTTAAAAGTTGTGTAGGATCAAGCTTAGCATGCCTCTAACTATGAGAAATGTTTTATGTTTGATAATGATATTTATTCACTCACTCTTTTGCATTATCTACATATGTATTTAATCTAAAGAATGCTTGTGTATGTTTATGTATTAGTACAATGAATTAAAATTGCACAAGTATCTTACCTACACTCCTTATTTTGCACTCTTAAAAATTAAGAAAAGTGGTTATGTTTTTCATAAATTCTATTGATTTGCAAAACAAGTGTATTCGGAGAACTTTGTACAAAACAAAATTATAAAATAAATGACAAAGATAACTCCACCAAGCACTACTTGAACCTCCTAATAAGTCTTAATAAGCATTGTGAGGTTGAGCACCTTGGAAAAAATAGTAAAGTGTCTTGTGCAAATCAAATCTTTCTTTCAAAAATAAGAAAAACCACTTACTCTTAAGTACACCGGATCACTAATCTCAAAATTCAAAATAAAATATGTGATCCCCCAAGCTCTACTTTGCACCCTGATAAGTCTTGATGAGCATTGTGTGTGCAAAACACCTTGGTTGTTGTACATTTTTTTTGTGCATTAAAATATGTGGAAGTAAAATTATTTGTGTTTTATTGTGCTCTTACTCTACATATTACTTGTATTTTTTGATTAAAACACTTGTATACACTACTCAAAAATACACTTTTGTGCACATCATTATCTTCCATAACACTTCTTCTCATGAGTATTGGATCCTAATGCTAATTCTATATTACTCTTTCTTTATGAAATGCACTAGATAACCTAGCATGTGTTCTACAATGTTTTGCGGTCTCGACTACGTGTTTCCTCATTAACCGTCTTCCCTCCTCTATCCTCCACCATGCCACTCCAGTCAGTCTTCTCTTTCCCTCTGCCCCGACTTTCTCTCTAACGCCTCGAATCTTCGGATGTACCTGTTATGTCCACATCATGGGACCATTCAAGGATAAGTTGGATCCTAGGGCGGCTAAGCATGTATTTGTCGGATATTCACATGTTTTTGGAATTATGAATTAAAGCAACATTGTAGTATTTTTTTAAACAATACTTCATGCTTGGTTATTATCAAATTTAAAACTACGAAATGATTTACAAAAACATCATCTTTTGTGAACTTTAACTCATTTTTTTTGGATTATCATTACTATTAGATGTTTGTTGTATTGCTATAAGTCTTCCGCATGTTAACCATATAAGTGTTTTACCTTGCGCTTTCATGCTTACTTAATATCTTGTATTCTTTGCATCATCACTTATTCTTAAAAATTCCTATCTTTCATTAAGTGACAGATTTACTTGGAACACTTTTTATTGGTTAATTCTAACATAAAAATCGTTTATGCTAAAAACTCTGAATATTTTGTAATGCTTATAACTCTGGTCTATTTCAATGACAAACAATTCTAAACCTCCTTATCATTTACTTAAAAAGCTCGATCATGCCTTCTCTTCTATTTACAACTTCTTTGGTGCTTTGTTTTCCTACCCGCTTTTGCTAATAACAAAGGGGGAGAACTAACATGATAAAATGCAAACGGGGGAGAACTAACATGATAAATATAACCCGCTATCATAAACCCTACATGACAAATTCAGCTGATAGCTTACATATTAGGGGAGCACTCACTTAGGGGAGCACGTATTTAGGGGGAGCATGTCTAACATGCTAGAATCAATTATTATCCTAAGTCATCACTCTCACACACACACAAGTATATTGTCATCATGCTTATCTATTAATGCTTTGATTTATCATTAATGGATTTGTTATTATCAAAAGGGGGAGTTTGTTGGAACACGGTCTTCCGCATCTCCTAGGTTTGAGAATAACAAATCCCATGTATTTGATCTTGTGTGTTCAAGTGTGCAGGTTATCCATGTCCACATGACTCAAGGAGGACACATGAAGACTGCCCCCGAATTTGAGGCAAAAATTCCATAATGGCCACTAGCGCCGGCGGTAGTGATAGCGCCCGGCGCTAGCGTTGATTTGCGCGATTCCGGCAGCTTATTTAGAAGGAGCTAACGCCCGGCGGTATCGAGTAGCGCCGGCGGTAGCGTGACGCACATGAGGCATAGAAGCCAGGTTGCCGCGGATAGGAGATTCTGCCGCGCAAAATGTTTCTTAATCCGGGCTAGCGCCGGCGGTAGCGCTAGCGCCGGCGGTAGCGTTTGTTCTATAAAAGGACCCCCTCTCCTCACGAATTAGTACATCCATTGTATACACCTCAGAGAGAGAGAGAGATTGATCGAGTTGCAGAGGCCTTCCTTGGCCGAATTCTGAAGTCCTAGCGAAGCGCTGCCAATTTCTGAAGGAGGATTCCATCACGCCGAATCCGAACGAAGTCCACCTCAACAAACGCTGATTCTCCAGCGGATCTTCGCCTCCTCGTTCAGAAGCTCATCTTGAGGGATTTTTTAATTATTGTTATTTCATTTCTCTTTTATCATTGTAAACGGTAGTGAAATCGCCTCGTGTTGGCGACTAGGTCTGGGGTAGACTTAGGGCTGAAATTCGCCTCGTGTTGGCGACTAGGTCTAGGGAGTAGATCTAGGGGGTGCTCGAGGCCTTTCTGGGGATAGATTGGCTAGAGCGGCTTGAGGCCGAATCCGGGGAGGATAAGGCTAGGGCCACCGGTTCGTGGGGAAGCGAGTCGGGATAGAAAACAAAAAGAGCTTTCTTATTCGCCTTCGATCTCTAGCGTCATCGAGATCAAGTTTTGTAAAACTTATTTATCATTAATAAAACTTGTCTCCTTTTGTTTTACTTCACTTATTTTGTGTCTTTAACCTTGCAATTATTCAAGTTTTTGAATATAATTTAATATTTTTGAAAACCCTTATTCACCCCCCCTCTAAGGGCGCCGACCGATCCAACAGTTACTCCCAACAACAACAGCAAAACCTCCAATCCATTCCATCTACTACAGTCCCAGACCCAACACCTCAATCTGCTATCCATCAACAACCACAACAAAAACCATCCACACCACTTCCAAGCAATCACTCTGTTCCTCATCCACCACCATCATCATATCATATCCCTCCAGAAACCTACCAAGCCCTTTCTCAACCTCCACCTCCATCTCCACCTGCCTTTCCCCCCATACTATACCTTCATTTGACATGGAGCAAGTAATATCTAAGGATATAGGGATGTCATCAAGCATCTTTGCAGACCTACTGGCCAGCCAAGCTAGAACATTTGACAAGAAGTACTCACAAACGGAGTCTAAACTACTAGACTCAATGAGGTCTCTACAGGGGCTCAAAGACTTCATATCCTCCTCCCTAGTAACAAAGGAGTTCTTAACCTCTCTTGCCAGCAAGTTTTAGAAGGGGAGAAAATTCAGGAGGAGGAAGGACCTACTCTAGAGATGAGTTTCCATGACAAGGGGAAAGATATTGAATCCCCTGATAAAATTACTACATTCCAAAATGTCCAGGGGGAGTCTCAAGTAGAATCTCCAGTGAACCAAGATGAAACAACTGCAGACAACCAGGGGGAGCTCCCAGGTCAAGAACCTGCTGAGGATGTGATTGCTGAAGACACAACAGTGAACCAGGGGGAGTTGATTCCCTCTATTCATGGGGAGCACCATGCAGATGACTTGCTGGATGAGGTGGACAAGATTGCCAAGGAAGCTGTGCATAATGTTGAGCTAAATGCACAGACTCAGGGGGAGCTTCCCAATGACAATGTTGCTGAAGAAACATAAATGTTTTTTGAAGATGATGAGCATTTGAAGATTGCCCCAAGGTAGGTAACTCCAAAAGTATTTTCAAGAAAAAGAAAAACTCCTGAGAAGGATTAATGACATTCAGGTATCTATGTTTATATCTTCTAAGGAAAGTCAAACAGATTGTGGTATGGTGAATAATATGACCTATTTGACAATGAATGAAATATTCTGTGATTTCATTCTAACATACTGTTACATTCTATGGTGTCTTGTATGTCTTGTATGTAATTTTGCTTAAATAAAAGATTATGTAAAATCACTTTAACCAAGTCTGTAAAATTTGTTAAGATTAATAGGGGGAGATTGTTGGAAAAAACTCCTTAAATTTAACTTAACAAATTATTTAAAAATGATTTTAACTCTTAGGTTTTAATTACCTATTGTATAATGAGGGTAATTTGGTCTTTAGATGTCTTAGGATATCACACACAACCTGGAGTGTAAAGACTAGAGAAAGACAAGCACAAATTGGGCTGAGTTAACAATTGTGTCAAATTGTATTCGATGCAACTTTGACTTCATGTCGATGTAACTTAGACTAGAAGTCCAAGCAACTCAATCCCACTGCCGAAGTAGATCAAGTCGACGCTACGTCAAAAGGATATCGTCGTAGATGAAATGACATGTCGAAGTATCATTAGAAGTCGACGCAGCTTTGACTTCAACTCAACGCAGAAGGAAGAATCTGTCGAAGCCATCTGAAGTCGACGCAACGTCAACTACAATTCAACGCAGATAATGATGTTCAGAGTGAAGTCTTCAACACAATGGGTATGTCTATTAGTAATCGACGTAACATCGATATCAGAGTTCAACTAGAGCTTGAAGGAATTCGAAGCTGCTTTTACAAGAACTTGAAGGTACGTCGATAAGAAAGAAAGAGAGATCGACACAACGCTGAATACAGTATGAAAAGGAAACCTTTTCAGCTGTCATTTTGGACCTCTCTCTCAAGGCCCACAGTACTAAAGACTGTTCTACAACGGCCATTTATTGCCTAGAATAGTGAGGAGCAATAAAGAAGATAACAAAGGATTTCTTGGAAAGGATCAATACAGTTGGAGAACCGGTCATGAACAAATGAGAAAATAAAGAGAAATTGTGCAAGGCAATACCTTTTCAGCATAACCTAAAAGAGGAAAGGAATTTAAAAATTAAACAATGGACAATAAATAAGAAGAGAGCAGAGAGAATTACAGAGCATTCAACACAATCTTCTGCATCCTGTCAATTAGGGCTTCCTCCTTCTTCTTCCTCCTGGAACCCTAAAAGACAGAAAAAACAAGAACTGCTCTCTCTCTCAGAACAGAACAACTGAAAGTTGCTCCTCAATCAATATCTTATAACAACAAGAGTTCATTCAGAAGAAAGCAAAAAGGATCAAAGCTTATAACCATTGCAAATTATCACTATCATAAGCAAGGGTTCATCATTTAAAGATCCAACAAAAAGAAAAATTGAAGCATAATGCTTCAATAGAATTCTGAGAAAAGAATTTTTCTTCTCACCTCTTCTCTCTCCTTTCTCCTTTCCCTCAACTATAAAAGATTTTTAAGAATCCCTCTTCCAAAGGATTCAGTGGTTCAAGATCTCCTTATCAAAAGATCTGTGGTTCAATATCTCCTTATCAAAAGATCTGTGGTTCAAGATCTCCTTATCAAAAGATCTGTGGTTCAAGATCTCCTTATCAAAAGATCTTGGGTTCAGAGTCTCCTTATCAAAATATTTAGGCACATGTGGTGCTTTCCTACCAAGTGGTAGAAGAGGAGAGTAGCCACATTTTGGGAAACCTCTATAAAAATCTGTGTGTCAGTGCTGTGACTTTCTGTGCTGTCTCGCTTTCTTTTTCAGCATTTATTTTTAGCAATCTTTATCTTATTTATTCTGCCTATGGTTTTGGTTTGAGTGCATAACACCTTAGTAAGTTTTATTGTCTGCACAGTTAGATAGAAAATTATTTAAATCTCTATTCACCCGCCTCTAGAGGATTCTCAGAGGCACACTGTACACTTTCACCTTTAGTTCCCTCTACAGGTTATACGAGTTCATGGTGATGATGTTCGGGCTCACGATTTCTCCTTATGCATTCATGAGCTTGATGAACAGGGTATTCGAGCCATATCTGGATTGATTTGTCATAGTATTCATTGATGATATTTTGATCTACTCCAAGATGAAGGAGGAGCACACCCATCACTTGGCTCAAGTCTTGGGCAAGCTGTGACATCACCAAATGTACGCAAAGTTCTTGAAATGCTAATTCTGGCTACAGTAGGTGGCATTCCTTAGACACAACATCAGCGGGGCTGGGTTGGCAGTGGACCCTGCCAAGGTACAAGCAGTGAGGGATTGGCCACGACCGAAGTAAGCCTCAGATGTACGCAGTTTCTTGGGATTAACATGATATTATCGTAAGTTCGTGCAGGGGTTCTCAAAGATTGCACTTCCCCTCACGTCCTTGACGAAGAAGGATGCTCCTTTCATGTGGACGGAAAAGTGCGAGACAGCCTTCCAGGAGTTGAAGGACCGACTCACCTCATCCCCATCCATGCCCTCCCATCTGGGAAGGAAGGTTTCTAAATCTACATTGATGCATCTTATCAAGGTATGAGTGCAGTTCTCATGCAGCAAGGTCATGTGATAACATATGCTTCAAGGTAGCTGAAGAAGCATGAATAGAATTATCTGGTACATGACCTAGAGCTTGGAGCGGTGGTATTCGCCTTGAAAATTTGGAGGCATTATTTATATGGGATTCATTGTGAGATCTTCTCTGACCACTAAAATCTCAAGTACATCGACACCCAGAAGAATTTGAACCTACTCCAGCGGAGGTGGCTAGAGTTCTTGTGCGACTATGACTATACCATGCACTATCATCCGGGGAAGGCAAACACTGTGGCAGATGCACTGAGTTAGAGGGCAGGCACTTCTGGATCGGAGCCCCAGATGATGGCCATGGAGCTGGTGAGGATGCTAGAGGATATGCACATTACCTTAGTTTCTAAGGCGGAGCTCGAAGTCCACAAGGAGTACTTATCATCCCTGAGCCTCACCTGTGATATATGTGACCGCATCAGGGCACAATAGAGGCAGGATTCATCTCTGGAGCCTGTATTCAGAGCCTTAGAAAAGGGCAAGTCAGAGGATTATTCACTGCGCGATGATGTCGTTCATTTCCAGGGTCGTGTCTACATACCCGCAGGAGGTGGGATCCGGGAAGAGATACTCAGGGAGGCACACTACACACCTTACTTAGTGCAACCCGAGATATCCAAGATGACGGCGGGCTTGCAGAGGGATTTATATTGGACCGGAATGAAGGAACAGATCGTATCTTTTGTCTCAATCTGCGAGACTTGCCAGCTAGTGAAGGCAGAATGCAAGAGCCCAGCAGGACTTCTATAGCCACTACCAGTGCCAGAGTGGAAGTTTGAAGACATAGCCATGGATTTCATACATGGATTGCCACGCTACGACTCCGGGAACGATTCTATTTGAATAATAGTAGACAGATTGACCAAGGTAGCACGGTTTATACTGGTCAGGAAGGACGATTCAGTTGCAATTTTAGTAAGGTTATTTGTGGAACAGTTTGTCAGGTACCACGACGTACCCAGGACGATTATCTCAGATCGCGACGGTCGGTTCACCTCTAGGGAATGGAGAGCGGTACAAGCATACTTGGTGTCTCAGCTTACGTTCAGCACTGCTTTCCATCCATAGACCGACGGGCAGACGGAGCAAACCAACCGAACTATGGAGGACCTGCTACGCTTGTGCATTTTGGATACGGGAAAGCCCTGAGAGAGGTTGTTGCCAATGATCGAGTTTTCATACAACAACATCCACCAGAGAAGCATTAGGATGGCACCGTATGAGGCATTATACGGTAGGAAGTGCCGGACATCGCTTTCTTGGGTCCAGGATGAGGACCAGAAGGCACTCAGATCTGAGTTCATTGAGGACACGGACGCTACGGTTCGGATGATCAGGGACATGATGCTAGAGGCTCAGAGTAGTTAGACCAAGTATTATGATGCGAGGCATCGGAAGGTGGAGTTCCAAGTGGGAGACAAAGTCTATTTGAAGATACGTCCGGTGCATGGTGTCTCGCGGGTGCGAGGACACAAGAATCTCAGCCCTCAATTTTTGGGGCCTTACAGGATCCTGGAGCAGATCGGTCCCTTGGCTTACAGTCTGGAGCTGCCATTGGAGTTGGCAAACTTGCACAGCGTCTTTCATGTCTCTTCACTATGGAGAGCTCTACCTAAGCTGGAGCAGCACATCACTTCCACCTCGGGCCCAGTAGAGTCTGATAGATCTGTCCATCTGGAGCCAGTCCGGATTGACGATACAACAGTCCGAGTCCTGCGGAAGAAGAAAGTTCCCTTAGTCAAGGTGCTGTGGTCCAATCATGGACGAGAGGAACACACTTGGGATCCTATGGATCTCATGCAACAACAGTACCCGAGACTCTTCACTTCAGGTACAACCAAAACCCACTCAAGATTTACTTATTTATGCTGTGTAAAGAACCTCGTAGACCCGAACTTAAATTTCAGGGACGAAATTAATTTTTTGTTTATTGGGATTTGTAACATCCCATTTCCTACTAGACCCCTTGACTTCAATTGGGGTAGGACATGTGGTGAGTGAGGTGACTTTTAGCTAGGTAGTGACCTAATGTCACATTGAGTTGAGAGAACTCACCTGTGGTCCACTAGAGGAGGCAAGTCAACCATTGTTAATTTTAGGTTTGAAAGAGGAAAATTTTGTGTGCTTAAGTCAAAATCGACAGATGATCCCGTCGATCGACGGATGTTCCCGTCGATCGACGGACGATCCCGTCGATCGACGGGACCATGCCGTCGATCGGCATCTTCAGCTGGGAAAGATATACTTCTTATATATTTAAGTAAAAATCGACGGGACCATCCCGTCGATCCCGTCGATCGACGGGACCATCCCGTCGATCGACGGGACCATCCCGTCGATTGTCGACAGTAGTATGTAGGCTGCTTCTTTTATACTTAAGTCAAAATCGATGGGGCCATCCCATTGATCGACGGGACCATCCCATCGATCGACGGGACCATCCTGTCGATTGTCGGCAGCATCTTACTTCTTAATATTTATACCCTTAAGTTAAAATCAATGGGACCATCCCGTCGATTGACGGGACCATCCTGTCAATCGACGAGACCATCGCGTTGAGTGATGACTGCACCTATATAAGTTGCAATTTTATGGAGTTAAGTTGAAATTGACGGGACAATCCCGTCAATTGCTGACAGCAGCAGGGAAAAAGCTCTTCCGGAGGCGATATAAATTAAATGTTATATCTTGCTTATTTCAAGGCTGGTAGGTGGCGTTGGCCAATTAGAAAATGACACCTGGATGTCTTGTCTAATCCAAGCAAGAGAAGAAGTCTTTGCCATTAATTTTTCCCATTAATTCCAAATCAAATCAGCCATTTATTTTCTCTCTCCCCCTTTTCCTTGAAACCCCTTTCCTTCACCCGAGACTTATTATCTCTCCTTCTTCTTCTTCCTCACAACATAAGAAGCTCCAGCAAGCTCACCGGAGAAACATGCCACCCTAACGAATCACACGATCCCAAGCCCCCATTCAGGCCCGATTTCCCCTCCCCTCCCCCCCTGCAAGCTTCCCCCTTCTTCCATTTTCAAATCAAAGCAGAAATGGTGGTTTACCATTTCAGATTTATATTGTTCATAACCAAAAATCTCCACCGCTGGCTGGAGGAAGAAGATAAGCAGGAATCGTCCGATTCTGCTTTAAGATTTGTGCATATTAAATCATTATAATTAATTCCATGTGTAGTAATCTGTCATATTAATTTTAGTACCTAGATTAATTGTTTTGAGGCCCTTAGAGGCCATTTGATGAAAAATGGCCAGAGATAAATTTTGTAGATCTGAGGCTCTACTTTATTTAGAAATTTGAATCAGCTCATTTGGAGCCCTGTAGCTCCCTGCGCACCCATTCTTGTGAGACATGTACCTAGGGAGCCCTAGACATTAAAAAATTTATTTAGAGAGAAATATAACTATAAATGACTTGAAATTTTGGGCATACTTGAGTCATGCCCTGAAGTACTCCCTGCCAAATATTTGGAATTTTTGGAAGATATTTTCCTATAGTTTTGTTCATTATTCCATTAATCAAATAAATGAAATATTTGGAGTTGTGAAACTCAAAATGACCCCAAATTTGGGTGTCATGCTTGATAGGCCATTAGTAAACGCTGGTTAAAATTTGGAAGCAATTATACCTCTACAAGTGGGGTAATTCCACTTGCATGTTTTTTCCTATTATGTGATTTGGTGTGCATATAGCCATAAATGATATTTTGTGTATTTGGCATATATGACTTAGTGTTAGCCTATGAGATTTTGGCCACACCCTCTCTATGACATAATACATTAACTCAGGAGAAAATTAAGATTTTTGGGATAAAAAATCCTAAGTATTTAATAAATTTGAATTATGTCACTTTTACGTATTAGTGAAATGTTTAGGGCTAATACCTTGTGGAAAATTTTGAAACCCCAGGAAATCATTTGGAATCTAATTATGAACCTCTGGAATTTTTGGTAGAATTTTTGGATGTATTACACATGGTAAAATTCCACATATTCAATTTGTCACAGTTTTTAATTTATGAAATATCAATGGTAAAATGTTTCTAGAAAATTATGAAATTCTGGATAAGATCTTTTTGGATCATTACAATACTGTAGTAATTTTCTCAGAATTTTTGGAAGGCATAAATTAGTACTTGCTGTGTAAAGTTACATTTTCACCCCTTTGATTTTATATAGAAATTATGATTATAAAACCTCTAAAAAATTGTGTAACTTTGGAAATCATGTTATTTGGTCATCTACTACCCCTGAAAATATTATTAGCAAGTTTGAATTTACTAACATGGTACTTCCTTTGTAATTTGGAACATGTCCAACGATTAATGACTTTTAAATAGAGGTCAAATTAATTTGAAATATGCCACAATTCTGGACACTTCTTAAATTATCCAATATGGACCTATGGTATGAATTGTAGCTCAATTGGACATGATATTTTTAAGATTGCATCATAGGAATCAAATTAGTTCATTCTCATTTTGGACTACGAATAGTAAAAACTAAATGTGATGATTTGATTGGCAAGATCATATAGAAAATCAATAAAACTTGGATCATAGTAGTGTTACATCATTTATATCAGCCCCTAGAAGTTGTGGAATATTTGGAGAACAAGCGTACTAGATTTAGAGGATGGGAGAGCTTATGTGTTGAGCATCGTTCAAGAGAACGTTTGCTTAAGAATAAAGTGAAGGATACGTCTTAAATCATTTAAGCTATAAAGAGTAATAAAGAGAGCGAGTCTTGGAAATGGGTAGCCACCAATAAAAGTAATTGTCTTGGGAAGGGGGTTTGGGCTTCAGCCCATCGTATTCCCTAGTACCGCTGTGAGCCCTTCACCGGGTAGACATCGGGAAGTCCAGGATTCACCCTAAACTTCTAAGTATAACAATAATTAGACAAGAGTAGTCAAACTAAATGAATAAGAAATATGGTGAACTTCATCCCGAGTTAAGGGATGGGAAGTTGTACATCAGGATGGGTTGGTTCTGCAAGCTGGAGGCTCGGGAAGTTGTACATCAGGACGGGTTGGTCCTGCGAGCTGGAGTCTCGGGTTGTGATAACTTGCATGTGCATAATTAGTGGCGGGTCATCAGTACTGGACCGGTCGTCACACCGATGACTGTATGTTGACTTAGGCGGGTGTGAGGGTTGTAGGGGCCAGTAGGTTGTTTATGCCGCAGTCTGGCAGACAATCCCTGAAAACGTACACCCGACCTTAAAGACTAGTGGGTTCCAGCAAATAGTACGCAGGACTCTAGAGTGCACCTAGTACGTGTACAAAGGCGTATGAAGGGTCTAGGCCTGGTTGTGTGTATACCAGCCTAGGAAGTGGAGGCACCCGCTCCACTGCTGCCGTAGCCACGACAGTGGTACCAGAGAGTGTAGCTATCTCCGAAAATTAGGAACGAAAGGTCTGTGATCATGGAGTGTGTGTGTGAGTTGCACTTATATGAATCATGGCATAACATGCATATCATATCATACATAAACCTTAGAACATAATTTGCAGACCCTTATCATATAAATTAGTATGAGCTCTTTTATATGATAAGTTATTATTCCGGAAAACTTAACTTATAAGTTTGTATGGGCATTCATATAAGTTAAGGTACTCATGTGATGGTAGTATAAATATACTTGTTACTGTTTATTACTGCTTACCTGCATATACCTGCTAGTATAGTTACCTGGTCATGTATATACTTGCTAGTATAGATTTCCTTGTCACCTGCATATTGTTATTACAATATTTGTTGTCCTCCGCTTCCTTCCTCCTGCTCGGCACTTAGGAGTTGCGGGGGAAGGCGGGGAAAAATCGGCTTAGTCTTATGACTAACGGTCAGTTGTGATCGTAGGAGTCCGAGGAGATGGAGCACCAGCCGGACGAGGTGTCAGGACTTGAGGTGCAGATGCCGCACACTACTTCTACTACGAGTCAGGTGATTGATGATGAGAGTGTTCAGCTTCCGCATAGAGATGTTGTGAGAGAGTGACACTTTGTTATTTTCATTTGGCTATGTATCGGGCATAAGCCCTTACTCTCTTTATGCTCATTGCTGGACTACTTGTATACATATATGAGATTCTGTTATTGTGGACTTGTTCAATTCTTGTATATGCTTTAATTCTCTATTGGCCTAAAGGTTAAATGATTGTACTAGCCGGCAGGATCGGCGTCTTGCGATGGCGGCTAACCCGAGTGTTGGTGTCATCCGTAAGGCAGCGGTTCTGGGCATAAGGCCCGGGTAACCCTCCTAGTAAGGGGGGGGGGGGGGGGGGGGGGGGGGGGGTCTTGTTGGGCATGTGTGTCACGTCCCTTTGTTTGAGAATAACAAATCCCATATTATATTTGATCTTGCTTGTCGTGTGTTTATAGTGTGCAGGAACTATAGGTGCAATACTCTACAGGTAGAAAGCAGCTTGGAACCAAATTTCTGAACTGGAGCACTACCGCCAGCGCTAATGGATACCACATGCGTTAGCGCTACCGCCTGGCGCTATCTCTAGCTCGTGCCACAACCACTTCTACATGACCGCTACCGCAGGCGCTATCTCCAAGCTCTATAAATTGAACCTTCATCTCTCGTTTTGGCACCTCATCCTAGAGAGAATACAAGTGTCAAAATTCCATAGTTGTTACTCTGTCGAAAAGTCTTCTCCCACTCAAAGCTAAAGAAGATTTCTAGAGAAGGAAGCCATCACGCTGCATCTGAAGAATGATCACTTCAACCTCGCTTATGCTACATCGGTTCTTCATCATCAACTCTAGAAAATCTCATAGAGGGAGTTTTTATTTGTATTATTTCTTTATTGTGAATCTTTATAGGTAAATTGCCTTGTGTTGGTGACTAGGTCCTTGCGCGTCATAGGGGGAATTCGCCGCGTATGTTGACGACTAGGTCTAGGTTATTAGATTTAGGGGGTGCTTAAGGCCATATCCGGGGAAGAATTGGCTAGAGCAGCTTGAGGCCATATCTTGGGAAGGATTGGCTAAAGCCAACCGGTTCCTGGGGATACGAGTCGGTATAGAAAAGGAAAAAATATTTGTATTTGTACTCCTCCGATTTCTAGCGATATTGAAATCAAATTTATGTAAACACCTTTTTTTATATAATATAATCATATCTCTATTTGTGTTTACTTGATTTCTTTCATTTGGCGTTAATTCCTACTTTGCAAATTATTTTCAGCTAAATTGTAATTTCACTCTCGTTTGCTTTTAAACAATTTAGTAAATTTCTTAATTTTATAAAAAGAATTTTTATTCCCTTATTCACCCCCCTCTAAGGATGCCTATCGATCCAACAAGTGGTATCAGAGGACGGGTTATTCCAAATCGGTTTAAAAACCAGGAATAATGGCGTCTCATGATCTCGCTTTTTCTGAGAGTCGGGGAATTAGTAGACCTCCACTATTTATTGGGTTAGATTATAATTATTAGAAAAATAGGATGAGATGTTTTCTTATGACCCTAGATATTAAGGTGTGGAATATGGTAGAAGAGGAATACTCTCCTCCTACATTTGTAGTTGGAGAGGTTACATTAGAAAAACCTAAGGATAAATGGGATTAAAGGGATAAACTTAAATGCAAAAATAACGCCAAGGCCATGAATGCTTTATTTTGTGCGTTAAATAGAAATGAATTTAATAGAATTTCCGCATGTACTACTGCATATGATATTTGGAATCATTTGGAAGTTACTCATGAAGGTACATCGCAGGTTAAAGATTCAAAACTTTTCCAACTGGAGTCAGAATATGAAAAGTTCCAGATGGATGAAAGCAAAGATATTAATGAAATGTACACGCGCTTCACCAAGATCGTTAATGCCTCCAAATCTCTTGGAAAAACCTTCTCCAACGGCTACTTGATCCAAAAGATTCTTCGAACCCTTCCTCCAAAATTCAATCCGAAGGTGACGGCTATCTTGGAGTTGCACAATCTAAGAACGCTCCCGGTTGAGAGCCTTATTGGGAATCTCAAAACCCATGAGGTAGAACTCAAGATCCAATATGATGAATACAACAAGGAGCCAAAGAAGAAGGCATTGACACTAAAATCAAAGGAGTGCCAAGAGGATGAGGATGAAGTTGAAGAAAGTCTCTTGGTAAAGAACTTCCGAAAGTTCATGCGAAATCCGGAAAGGAGAAACACCTTCCGGAAATATTTCCAAAAAGATGGAAGTTAGAATGGGTCATCTTCAAAGAAGGTAAAAGAGAGCGACGGTGAAGAAGAAAGACCTCCACCAGAATGTTATCATTGTAGGAAGACCGGGCATATTCGGAGCCAGTTCCCAAAGTTTTTGAAAGAGAAAAAGGAAAAGCGGCACAAAGGGAAGGAAAAGAGGAAGGTGCTAAAAGCTAAAACATGGGATGACTCCTCCTCCGAAGAATCAAGTGGGTCTTCATCAAGAGAAGATGAGGAAGCAAACATGTGCCTCATGGGACATGGAAATGACGACGATGATACTAGTGTCCTTAGCGACACTGAGGTAACTTCTCTCACTTATGATGAACTTTTTAATGAATTTCATGAAACTTGCAAAGCTTTTGATAAAAATACAAAAGATAATATTTTATTGAATCGTGAAAATGAATCTCTAATTAATGAAAATCAAAAGCTTTCCAAAAATTAATTGTTTTAGAAACAGAAAGGTTTCTTGCCAAGAGTGTGATCACTCCATTAAAATGGCAAAAGATATTGAAGATTGACTTTCCAAAGCCCTCTCCCATGCCAAAATTCTTACAAAAGAAAAGGGGGAATTAGAAAGGAAATTAAAAGCCTCTCTTTAGCAAATTAAGAATAATAAAAAGGGTTTTGAAAATAGGTGTGTCATGCTTGTGAAAGAAAATTCATCACTTAAAGCACAAGTTCATGATCTCACCATGACCATTAAAAAATTTGGAATAGGGCAAAAATAACTGGATATGATTCTAGGGAACCAGTGCTACGATTCTGGAAAATTTGGGCTCGGATATCGAGGTGAGAGCTACCGCCCAGCACTAGCCACTAACGCCGGAGCTAGAACCTCATACAAAAATCCAGCATTTTCTGTTACAAAATCTTTTTCTTCTGTAAATCTAATTCCTTCCAGCAAGAATAACACAAAATTCCAAAAAAGGGTCTCAACCCCCTTTATTTCGTGTGCAAACTGTTATAGGTTAAGTCACACATCCAGTTCTTGCAGGAAAGTAAAACAAAATACTTTAAAGCAAATCTGGGTACCTAAGGCTTCCACTTATTCTATGGGGGGTACCGCTTGGTTATCCAGATCTTTACTTTCATCTTCTTTCTAGATGTGCAGGAAGGCTAAGGACAATGAAAACGTGTGGTACTTGTATTCTAGATGCTCCAAGCACATGACGAGCAATAAAGCAAAGTTCCTTAGCCTAGAAAAGAAGAAGGGAGGGATCGTGACGTTTGGCGATAATGGAAAAGGAAGGATCATGGGAAGTGGTACAGTTGGTAACAAATCCTTTATGATATCTAATGTTCTTTATGTAAAAGGGCTAAAATACAATCTAATTTCTATTAGCCAATTATGCGATAAAGGATTAGATGTTTTATTTGAATCTTCCACTAATTTATGCAAAATATCCAATCCTACTACAAAAGATATTTTACTAATTGCACCAAGAATACATAATGTTTATATAGTATCATTTCATGATCTTTCTAAATCATCTATAAAATGTTTTATCACTAAAAATGATGAATTAGAACTTTGACATAGACGACTAGGACATGCTAGCACAAAGCTTATTGTAAAACTTGCCAGAAGTGATTTAATTAGAGGATTGCCTAGGTTAAATGGAACTTTACCTTCACTTTGTTCATCATGTCAAAAAGGTAAATTTACTAGATCCTCTTTCAAAAGTAAAAAATTTTATTTCTACTACAAGACCCTTGCAATTAATTCATATGGATCTTTTTGGTCCCGTTAGCACCGCAGGTCTTGGTGGTAGATCATATACATTAGTTTTAATAGATGATTTTTTAAGATATTGTTGGACACTATTTCTCTCATCCAAATTCGATGCGTTTTGCGAATTTGCAAAATTATGTACTCGTATTCAAAATGAAAGTGATTTAAAAATTAAATGCATTCACTCAGATCATGGAGGAGAATTTGAAAATGAAAAGTTTATATCTTTTTGTGCTATGTTAGGCATTAAACATGAGTTCTTCACACCACGCACACCACAACAAAATAGTGTTGTAGAAAGAAAGAATAGGATACTTCAAGAACTAGCACGCACTATGCTATGTGAATATAAATTGACTAAGTCCATTTGGGCCGAAGCCGAAAATACCTCATGTTATATTATGAATAGAATCATGCTTCACCCATCTATTAATCACACACCATATGAACTTTATTTTCAAAAGAAGCCTAACGTATCCTACTTCAAAGTTTTTGGTTGTAAATGTTTTATTTTGAATACTAAAGATAGCTTAGGAAAGTTTGATGAAAAATGCGATGTAGGAATTTTTCTTGGGTACTCTTCAACTAGTAAAGCATATAGAATTTATAATAAAAGAACTAGTAAAGTTGAAGAGTCAATTAATGTAAAATTTGATGAGGTTGTTCCTTGTATAGAAAGGCTTTCCGCAGGCAATGAGGATGATCTTTTACAACCTTTGGAGCATGGTGATGAGGAACCTTCCAAAGAAGAGAAAGAGGAGGCCAAGGAAGATGATTATGTGCCTCCAAGCGCCTTGCAATTCACAAAGGATCTTCCACGGGAGCTAGTAATTGGTGAACCATCTATTGGGGTAAGAACTCGCTCTTCTCTTCATGAATCTTATTCAAATATATGTTTTATTTCCAAAATAGAACCAAAAACCATTTCTACAGCTTTAAATGATGAAATTTGGTTTTTGGCTATGAATGAAGAGTTAGAACAATTTGAGCGACATAATGTTTTGAAATTAGTAGAAAGACCATCTAATCACCCGGTTGTAGTTGTAAAATGGATTTTTAAAAATAAATTAGATGGTGAGTCTAGAATCACTAGAAATAAGAAACGCTTAGTAGCACAAAGATATTTTCAAATCGAGGGGATATATTTTGATGAAACTTTTGCACCCGTTGCTAGATTGGAATCTATACAAATGTTTCTAGCATTTGCAAGCTTTAAAAGAATAAAACTATTTCAAATGGATGTAAAAAGTGCCTTTCTAAATGGGTTTGTAAAAGAAGAAATTTATGTTGAACAACCCCCTGGTTTTATTAGTGAAAAAATTCCTAATCATGTTTATAAACTAGAAAAAGTGCTTTATGGTTTAAAACAAGCGCCCGGTGCATGGTATAAAAGACTTACATCATTTATATTAAAGCACAGTTATATTATAGGAAGTGCCGATAATACTCTCTTCATTAAGCACAATAATGATGATTTGATTATTTTGCAAATATATGTTGATGATATAATCTTTGGATTTACTAATGAAGATTTGCGCAATAAAGTTATTTTAGTGATGAAAAATGAATTTGAAATGAGTCTAGTAGGAGAACTTTCTTATTTTCTTGGTTTTCAAATATCAGAAAGAAATGTTGGTATTTTTATATGTCAAACTAAATATGTCTTTGATATGCTTAAACGCTTTGGATTTGAAAACCTTAAACATGCTTATACACCAATGAGTGCATCACTAAAATTAGGAAAAG
Source organism: Dactylorhiza incarnata (assembly GCA_033032865.1). Classification (NCBI taxonomy): domain Eukaryota; kingdom Viridiplantae; phylum Streptophyta; class Magnoliopsida; order Asparagales; family Orchidaceae; genus Dactylorhiza; species Dactylorhiza incarnata. The sequence goes on along the minus strand of JAWHQI010000355.1, from coordinate 309,922 downwards.
ATGAATCGGGAATTTCAATTGATCAAACTTTATATAGAGGTATGATATGATCTCTACTTTATCTAAATGCAACTAGACTCGATATTATGTTTCTCGTATGCTTATGTTCTCGATTTCAAGCCAATCCAAAAGAATCTCATTTAAAAGTGGTAAAATGAATTTTTAGATATCTAATTGGGTCATCTAGATTAGGATTATGGTAACCGCATAATAATTCATTTACACTTCACGACTATTCTGATTCAGACTATGCCAGATGCTAACTTGATAGAAAAAGCACTAGCGGTACTTGCCATTTTCTAGGTCCTTCATTAGTTGCATGGTCTAGTAGGAAACAAAATTCAGTTGCACTCTCCACCACGGAGGCCCAATACATTGCACTAGGGAGTTGTTGTGCACAAGCACTATGGATGAGCCAAACTCTAGAGGACTTTGGTTTTCATCTAAAATATATTGAATTAAAATGTGACAACAAAAGTGCCATTGATCTTACAAATAATCCGGTACACCATTCTAGATCTAAACATATAGATGTACCTCATCATTTCTTAAGGGATCACATTAAAAAGGAAAATGTTAGAATAAGTTTCATTGGCACGAACTCTCAACTTGCTGATATATTCACTAAACCTCATCCCGATGCAAGGTTTCAAATGTTAAGGTTGGAATTAGGAGTCTTATACATCTTAGGATTTGTTATATGAAAAATGCTAAAGTTTTATGCAATTTGAGCAATCAAGACATCTCCAAAAAGTTCAAAATTTCTGCATAAGACTACTATTAAGACTCTTAATAAATATCAAAAAATAGATATTTAAAATTCTTAAAATTTTTCTTATTGTTTGCCGTGCTAGTGCTAGCATGGGTGTTCGATTTTTCTATTTTTTAAAATTTCTAAAAATCTATAAAAATATGTTAGTTTATATTTACTACTTAGTTTTATATTTCTGACATTTGTTATTTTTGTTTTATTTATATTATGGAAAATCAACTACAAAATTTCAAAATTCAAAAATTCAAAATATTTTTTCGTGGTTTTCTGTTTTTCTTTCATTAAAAATTTCAAAACAACAAAAAACGGTATGATCTTTATTGCTAATATCAAGCATGTATTAATTTTATTATTTAGAATTATTTACAATGTTAAAATTTATTCTTTTAAATTACTATGAACATTGTTTTGTTTATCATGCTTTGATATATCTAATTAAGTGCATCAATTGTATTGAAAAATATGTGTAGAACCAAGTTTACATGCCTCTAAGTATGAGTAAATGTTTTGTGATTGATAATGATACATTTTCACTCACTTATTTTGGTAATCTACATGTGTGTTTAAATCTAAAAATGTTTGCTTATGTATTATAATTGTATAATGAATTAAAACTTGCATAAGTTTATTACCTACACTACATTTGAATTGCACTTAAGAAGTTAAGAAAAGTGGTTAAGTTTAAAAAAATTATGTTGGGTTTGCAAAACAAGTGTATTCGGAGAATGTTGTCTCACAAAAGTGAACAAAAAATATAAACAAATAAAACTCCACCAAGTACTACTTGGAAAGAATAGTCTTGTGCAAACCTTGGTTATTACACCACTTTTTCTAAAATATGTGCATTAAAGTGTGTGAAAGTAAATATACTTATGTTTTATTGTGCACTTTACAATACATATGTTCTGTATTTTGTGATTTATATCATTTGTTAACATTGCTCAAAATACACTAATGTGCACATCATTATCTTTCATAACACTTCTTCTCATGAGTATTGGATTCTAATGCTTTATCTATACTACTCTTTATATAAGAAATACACTAGATAACCTAGCATGATCTCTACAATGTTTTTGTACCTCTTAAACTTGAAATTAAGTAACATTGTAGTATAATCTCTTTTTGATATGTTCATTTCATGCTTGGTAACTTTATGTAAAACTTTGAGATTTCAAAAAGGTTAAAACATCTATACATTTTGAACTTAAACTCATATTTATACTTATGATTTTCCTGCTTACAAAAAGATGTTTCTTATAATCTTCCGCTTGCTTAAACTCTTATTTATTTATTTGAAATCTCTTATATACTATGCTTAAACTCTTTATCATTACATATATTACAAAAGATCGATCATGTTTTATAATTCCTAAAGAATGCCTCCTTACTTCCCTTTCCCCACCTTCTTTTGATAATACCAAAAGGGGGAGATTAACTGAAGAAATCTAGAGGAGAAATCTAGAAGATTAAGGGGAGACTAATTCTTGTAATTTAGGGGGAGTACAACATAAATTGCATTTATGTAGGGGGAGCATTAAGATAGGGGGAGTATGCACAATTCTCATGCTTATCATATACTATAGTAAGCACTATTGTCTCGCTTATCATATACTATAAACACCAATGTTGATTTCTTGCTAAGAGGATTTGTTATTATCAAAAGGGGGAGATTCTTGGACATGTGTGTCACGTCAATTTGTTTCAGAATAACAAATACCATATTGTATTTGATCTTGCTTGTTGTGTGTTTATAGTGTGCAGGAACTATAGGTGCAATACTCCACAGGTAGAAAGCAGCTTGGAACCAAATTTCTGAACCGGAGCACTACTGCCAGCTCTAGTGGATACCGCAGTGTTAGCGCTACCGCAGGCACTAGCGCTACCGCCTGGTGCTATCTCCAGCTCATGCCACAACACTACGCTGCTACAGTTTCGTAACCGCCTCTACACGACCGCTACTGCAGGTGCTAGGAGCTACCACAGACGCTATATTCAAGCTCTATAAATTATAGATTTCTCTCTCATTTTTGGAACCTCATCCCAGAGAGAATACAAGTGCCAAAATTCCATAGCTGTTACTCTGTCGAAAAGTCTTCTCCCACTCAAAGTTAAAGAAGATTTCTGGAGAAGGAAGCCATCACGCTTCATCCGAAGAACAATCGCTTCAACCTCGCTTATGCTACATCGGTCCTTCATCATCAACTCCAGAAAATCTTATAGAGGGAGTTATTATTTGAATTATTTCTTTATTGTGAATCTGTTGTTAATGGAACGTTCACTTAGAGGGGGGGGGGGGGGGGGGGGGGTGTTAGGTGATCTTGCTTCTTTTCTAAATATTAGCGCAATTTGTGATTACTCAAATAAAGCACACAAGTCTTGCACAAGAAAATCACACCAGACGACACAAGATCTATAGAGGTTCCTCAAGACCGGGTGTCTTGAGTAGTCCTTTGTCCCTCTGCGCCTACCTAGCAGTGTGCTAGGCTTGGCAAACTCTGCCAAATCTTTAGGCCCGCAAGCCTTACAACATGGACCCGCAAGTCCTACAGCCTAAGCCCGCAAGCCCCTACTTCACCCGAGCCCGCAAGATGACACTCAGGCCCTCAAGCCCTACACAAAATAGACCCGCAAGTCCTGTGCTTACAACCTAGGCCCGCAAGCCCCTACTGCACCCAAGCCCTCAAGCTCGACAAATCCGGGCCTGCAAGTCCACTGCCCTGTCCCTCAAGCCTCACATCTCTCCAGCCCTCAAGCTAGACAAAATCGGACCCGCAAGTCCACTGCCCTGGCCCTCAAGCCTCACAGCTCTCCAACCCTCAAGCTAGACTAATAGTCCCTGAAGCCTTACAATAATAAAGGTTTACAGTAACGAACACTGTTTCTTCTGCCTGATGAAGATCGACTTCTTGAGGTTGAAGAAGATGTTTCTGATTCAGATCTTGACAGCGCAGTTCTTCTTCAATCTCTTTTCTTAGCCTGATGAGGAACGACTTCTCATTAGTCGATCAAACGTCTGATTCTTGCTTTTCTCTTTCTTTTTTTACGCCACTCTTTACTATTCTATTTGCTGTATGCGTAAGTTCTTTTTGATGGATCAAAGCTTTAGGGCAACCTCTTATCTCTTTTATAAGATTGCGAGGCTCCCAACGGTCTTCAGAAAAAGTTCCTTAAGTGTCAGATGCCCCATTCCTTAAGAGCACGCGCTAATTGGACAATCAGGCGGCAACATTAAATGCTGATAGTGCATCCGCAACATTTGAATCTGTCTCAAAGATATTTCAACTGTTACGACAACGTGGATAATATCTCGACGACAAGACTTTGTCGATGTCTTAGACCTTGGTAGATCTTGAAGTCTTCTAGCTTCTGCCTCTGGCGTTGATATCTCGACGATACGAGATCTTCTGGAGTTCCTGCATATACAACGATATGTTATCTCTGACTGTGTTGTCGTGATCTTCTTCCTTGTAGTCTGTCATCGTAATCACTTTGTTCTTTCGACGGCATGTGCGATATCATGTCGACAGACTATGATTGTCTTCAGCTGTCCTTCTTCAGTCTTCTCGACGTCATGCCTTCTTTACGACGATGTGTGTTCTTCTCGACGACAAGGCTACTTTGATGATGTCGACGATACTGCATCTTCTCGACGACATTCCTTCCTTCGATATCTTCATGTCTTCTCTGCGTTCGACGATCTTCATTCTGCGTTCGACGAACAGCATTCTGCGTTCGACGAACTTCATTCTTCTATCCCGTCTTTACATTCAAAGATCTTCATTCTTCGTTCGACGAACTTGCCATGTCTCAGCGTTTGCTTCTGTCCTGTCTCTTCGTTCGACGAACTTCATTCTGCATTCGACGAACTACTTTCGGCATTCGACGAAGTGTTCGACGAACTCGCCTATTCTTCCTGAGATTTTGAGCTAGAGAAGTAATCAAATACAAAGTGAAGTTTTCTTGACTTGGTGACTTCTTCAAATCAGGAATCATGTGGGCAAGATTCCCAACAATCTCCCCCTATTTGAAGAAGTCAGAATCTCAATTCAAGACTACTTTCACTTAACAATAAATGTTAAAATCATAAATGAAAGGCATGAGCTTTTAAGATTTTACTTATCTTTTGCTTCTCTTCTGAGCACATCAAGCTTGTATCTCCCCCTTGATTTGATGCCTCTTCTTTTGTGGCTCCCCCTACACTTTGCTCCCCCTATCTTTGAGGTCTTCTTGAGCATCTTGTCTTGATCATATTGATGCCATTTCTCCCCCTTTCTGACTTCTTTCCTGCTCTCTCCTTTAGGTAGACAATAGTCCAACTCCCCCTTGGTCAGTCATAGTTCATCCAAATCCTGAGAGATTTCCTAACCAATCATCTATAAAGGGATTAGTGAAGAATAAGTTAATGATTACTCTAAGTTTAACATCCCCAATTAGAATTTGAAGAAGTTAAACTTAGCTTCATCTAAGGGCTTTGTAAATATATCAGCCACTTGTTTGTCTGTTGGGACAAACTCAAGGGTGATATCTTCATTTTCCACATGCTCCCTGATGAAGTGATACCTGATCTCAATATGCTTAGTCCTGCTGTGAGAGACAGGGTTCTTAGCAATTGAGATTGCACTTGAAGAGTCACAAAATAGGGGTGTTTTGGTCATCTTTAGATTGTAGTCTTCAAGTTGATGCTTATTCCATAGCAGTTGGGCACATCAGCTCCCAACAGAGATATACTCTGATTCTACTGTTGAGATTGCCACACTAGTCTGCTTCTTACTGCTCCAAGAGATCAGTCTTTCACCAAGGAATGACATGTCCCTGAGGTACTCTTTCTGTCTTCCTTGCACCCTGCATAATCTGCATCTGAGTAGCCAGTCAGTTCACATCCATTGTTCCTAGGGTACCATAGGCCAAGATTTGATGTACCCTTTAGGTATCTTAAGATTCTCTTGACAGAGACATGATGAGATTTCTTAGGGTTCACCTGATATCTAGCACAGACATATGTAGCAAACATTATGTTAGGCCTACTTGCAGTTAGATAAAGCAAAGATCCAATCATGCATCTGTACTTGGTTTCATCAAAGGGTATGCCCTTCTCATCCTTGTCCAGAGACACATTGGTTCCCATTAGAGTCTTCATTGAAGAAGCACTCTCCAATCCAAATTTCTTGACTAGCTCCCTAATGAATTTGGTCTGGGAGATGAAAATGCCATCTTCAGATTGTTTTACTTGGAGACCTAGGAAGTATTTGAGCTCACCCATACTGCTCATCTCAAAATTTCCCTGCATCAAGTTGGCAAACCTTTTGCAGAGATTGTTATCTGTAGAGCTAAATATGATGTCATCCATGTAGATCTGCACTAGCAAGATCTTTCCCTTTACTTCCCTCAGGAACAATGTCTTATCAATCTTTCCCCTTGAGAATTTGTTCACAATTAGAAAGCTTGACAGAGTTTCATACCAGGCCCTAAGTGCTTGTTTTAAGCCATAAAGTGCTTTTCTAAGAAAATAAACATAATCAGGGTGAGTAGGATCTACAAAACCTGAGGGCTGCTCTACATATACCTCCTCTTTGAGGTCACCATTTAGGAAGGATGACTTCACATCCATCTGGTAGACCTTGAAACCTTGATAGGATGCATTGGCTAGAAACAGTCTTATTGCTTCCATTCTAGCTACTGGAGCAAATGTCTGATCAAAATCTATCCCTTCCTCTTGTCTGTAGCCTTTTGCCACTAGCCTTGCTTTATTCTTGGTGATGATTCCATTTTCATCCAATTTGTTTCTGTAGACCCATTTAGTTCCTATGATGTTCTGTCCTTGGGGTCTTGGAACCAGTTTCCAAACTTTGCATATCTTAAATTGGTTCAGTTCCTCCCGCATTGCTGCAATCCAAAATGGATCCTGATTTGCTTCCTCAAATTTCTTGGGTTCAATTTGAGAGAGAAAACTCAGGTACAATGCTTCACTTGCAGCTCTACTCCTTGTCACCACACCTTGGTTGACAACTCCTATTATCTGCTCTTGGGGATAATCTCTTGCTTATCTCAGGGCAATCAGTAGTATTTTGGGCACTTCTGCATTAACAACTTCTTCAGGTTGCATTTCTTCAGGTTGGATTTCTTCAACTGTTTCTGGACTTCCTGCAGTTTCTTCCTCGATTTCAACTATCACTGACTGATTCTTATTTCTGAGTGAAGTACCAGCATTGTCTTCAATGGATAACTTCTCTATTCTCTTCACTGTACCTGTATTCACTAGAGAACTAGACCAACCCTTATGTATAAGGCTAGTCTCATCAAATACCACATGTACAGATTCTTCCACTGCTTGAGTACTGATGTTGTACACTCTATAAGCCTTGCTATGAGAGCTGTAACCAACAAAAATACCCTCACTGCTTTTCTCAGTAAACTTGGTTAGTTGGGATTTCCCATTATTAAGAACATAACATTTGCTACCAAAGATCCTAAAGTAGGATATGGTTGGTTTTCTGCCCTTCATTAACTCATAGGGAGTTTTCTTGTGGTCTTTGATGATTGAAGCTCTGTTTATCACATGACAGACAGTGTTGACAGCCTCTGCCCAGAAGTATTCTGGTAGAGAGGAGTCACTTAGCATTGTCCTACTTGCCTCTCTCAAGGTTCTGTTCTTCCTTTCAGCAACCCCATTCTGTTGAGGGGTTCTGGGTGAGGAAAATTCTTGGGAGATACCTAGTTCTTGACATAATTCTGTCATGGACCCTGACTGAAATTCTGTCCCATGGTCACTTTTGAGTTTGACCATAGTATAGTCCATCTCATTCTGGATTTCCCTGACAAAATTTCTCAAGATATCTATGGTATCTGACTTCTTTTTGAGGAAGAATACCCAAGTGAACCTTGAGTAATCATCAACAACTACAAGGGTGTAAGCCTTCCCTCCTAAGCTATGAACTGACATGGGACCAAACAGATCAAGATGTAGCAAAAATAAGCACCTAGAGGACTCTTTGTTAGATATGCTTTTAAAGCTGGTACTAGTCTGCTTTCCAAGTTGGCAAGCTTGACAAGGACCATCTTTGATGCACTTAATATTAGGTCCATATTTAACTAGGTCTTGTGAGAGAAGCTTGCCTATTGCTTATAGTTGATGTGTGCAAGTCTCTTGTGCAATTGAACACATAGACCCTCTTTACCATCAGCTACAAGACATATGGGCATGGAAGAATTTGTATTGAGAAAGTTTAAGCAATAAATATTGCCACTCCGAGTGCCAGTTAAGGTAGACTCAAAATCTGAGGATTTCTTAATTAGGCACTTGTCCTTGTGGAAAGTAATAACAAAGCCTAAATCACAAAGTTGACTTATGCTTATGAGATTGTGTTTCAACCCCTCCACATAAGCTAGCTTTGTGATGGTAACTAACCCATTAGAGATGTTGCCATAGCCCCTGGTCACCCACTTTTCTGAACCTCCAAAGATCACGGTTGGTCCATTCTCCACAGGGATGAACTCTCTTAAATACTTTCTAACTCCAGTCATGTGCCTGGAGCAGCCACTGTCCAAACACCAAATTGGAGATTGGTTGGCATTTGGACATACCTGCAAAATAAATCACTTCCCCTTAGGTACCCAATATGGTATGGGTCCTTTGTTTCTATTAGGGTGGTATAATGGAACAACAAACCTCTGAGGGTTCTGCACTCTCTTTGCATTGAGCCCTGTTGGGTTGAACCAACAGTCCAAAGCAAAGTGGCCTACTTTCCCACAGCACCAACATTCATATATGTTATATCTTCTCTTCTGCTTCATCATCTGAATGGGGTGGCAGTGCTGATGAGCAGGAGAGAAGGCTTCTTGCCTAACAGATCTTGGGTGAACCTCATATGTGTGAGTCTGGGAGGAATTGGTCTCACCACATTTTGGTTCACCTTCTTGGGAACAGGCTTTGTAGGAACAACCTTTCCCCTGCCCTTGACTGCTGTTGCTACAGGTTTGTGGGTTGAAGGACTTGACACCAGCACCTTATTATAGGAAGGTCTAGCTTCAGAATCTTTGCCCGTAACTGTCTCCTTATTGAAACCGATACCATCTCTGAACTGTCCAGAGAAGGTGTCAATGATGGGCAGGATAGTTTTGGGCATAAAGAAGCCGGATGCATGTTTCTTCTCAGCCAACAACATTTCCTCAAGGTCCTTGATGACCTTGTTCTTCTGTCCTAATTCAACATTCTTAAGCCTTATGTCTTCCTTGAATTAGTCCACTTCTTTGCTCATAGTAGCCAGCTTCTCAACTGTCTCATGGAGCTTAGATTTAACAGGCTTCAAGGAATCTAACTCCTTGGTCTAGACTTTGAGGAGTTTCTTACAACTTTTGAAGGCTTTCCACAAGACTTTATATTGCCTTATCAGTTCAGGCTCAATCTCATATTGGGATCTTGGGGCTGTGTTGTTGGCAGCAGACACACCCTCATCATCATGCAAGGAATCTGCTGCTGATTCAGAATCAGAGACAGATAGAGAAGTTTTGTTAGTTACCTTCCCAGGAGAGATGTCATCCTGGTCGTCTTCACCAATGTCCATCAAGCCAATGAGTGCATCTTCCTCAGTACCAGAGGAACTTGAGTCAGAGTCACTCAGTGTTCTGACCTTCTTGGCCACGAATCCTTTTTCAGATTTCCTCTTGCTCCTTGAGATTCTTCTTTCTTCATGGTTCCTCGACTCCTTCTTCTTAGAGGGGCAGTCAGTAGCCATGTGACCTGTCTTGCTGCAGGAATAGCAAACATTATTATTTAAATCATATTTACAAGGGTTAGATCTGTACCTTTCCTCCTTGGGGGCTCTGGATCTGTCATGATAATCAGATCTTTTGGAGCTTGAGGAGGAATTTCTATGATTGTCCCTCCTCCTTTTGTGTATCAGCTTTCTGAACTGTTTTGAGAGAAGGGCCACCTCTCTGTCAGTATCATCAGAATCTGAAGAGCTGGCTTCTGATTCTTCACTGCTCTCAGATCTGTTCTGAGTTGTAGAGGTCTTGCCCTTGGATCTTCTTGTGCTCTCAGCTTTTAGAGCCACAGATCTGTCTCTTGAGCTCCCCTTTGAGCTTTCTTCTTCAGCCTTCTTGGTGTTGAGCTGAAGTTCATGAGACAACAACTTCCCATACAGGTTCTTGGGCTCCATGATGCCCAACTGACCCATCTCTCTGATGGCACAGATCTTGATGTCCCATTCCTTTGTGAGGGATCTAAGAAACTTGTCATTAAGATCAGAGTTGGTGAACTCTCTTTCATAGTTTCTTAGTCCATTCACTATCTTGAAGAATCTCTCATAACAGTTAGAGATTGTTTCATTCTTGCCTTGCTTGAAGGCCTCATACTCCTGGTTGAGAAGGGATTTCCTATCATCCCTTACCTCTTTAGTACCCTCCATGTACACGATCAAGGAGTCCCACATCTCCTTGTCCGTTTTGCAGTGAATCAGATTCTGGAGGGTAGAGTCATCTATGGCACTCACAATGACATTTTGGGCCCTCTTATCTAGACCCGCCAAGGCTAGCTCATCCTTGGTCATGTCCTCATATTTCTTTATCACCTTCTGTTGGAGTTTCTGAGGTGATCTCAAAGCAATCAATAGTTAGTCTTGCTGCCAACGCAATATGAGCCTATAGGGTCGCACATAAAAGCGTTTGGAGAAGTTGGAGAAAGGATTGTGTTGGCCTTACTCATATTGGATATGAGTGGAGGACCAATCCTGTGACTGCTTGGAATTAAGTTGAGAATATCTCAACGGGAAATCGTTTAAAGGGTTTAAACGTATGGGTTTATACATGACAAATTCGGCTAAAGGGTTTAACCGAATTGTGTCAAATTCGGCTAATGTGATTAACCAAATTATGTTGATTCGACTAATAAAATTCGTCTAATATGATTAATCAAATTTATTACAGATTCGACTAAAGGGTTTAGCCGAATCAGGTCAGTTCGACGAAAGGGTTTTGCCGAATTTATATAGCCGAATTCATATAGACGAATTCGTCGAAATGAATTCGGTTATAGTGATTAGTCGAATTCGGCGAATGTAAATCTGGACAGAAACGTTCTGGTCTGCGGATAGCCTGATTTATGCGTTTTAGTATAAAAGGGCTTGCAATTCTAGGTTTACGTAGGACTTAATACTTTTGCGATTTTGGACGAATGGCCGACCGGAACTGTTCCGCACGAAGGCTTCTCGTTCTTCCCGTCCGCCGATCGTCCTTCCTCCACCGCTGGTCGCCGCCATCGTGGTCGCCGCCTCCCCTCGATCAGATCTAGCAGTCCGTGGGGACGTTTAGAGCTTCCTTCTCCGACCTAGTTCTTGTACGACAAGAAGCTAGGGTTCTCCATCGTTCGTGTGGATCGCTGTAGAGGAGCCGATACATTTCGGTTCTTGGAACTCAGATTTCTGATTTCTCTTTGGAGCACCTTGGTTGAGTGTTGACTCAATCCCGCAAAGGTGCATTGTATCTCAATTTGATTATTCTCTTGAATCATGAAAACCGCAAGATCCGTTAACTTCTTTTGGGTTGTTCTTGTTATTTCCGCTGCGCATATGTGATATGTCATCCCTTTCGAGGGGTAGAGAAAACCCAACACCTTCCTCGTTGGATCAATGGTGGAGGGAGTTGTAGGGATAAAGGGACCCTATTGGATTGTCAAGTAAATTCTTGGATCAGCCGCCTCCATGAAAAGCCTTACCCTTTCCTTCCAGAAGGGAAAGTTATCCTTTGTGCAGATTGGGAGTTTCATGGCTCTCATTCTCGATTCTGATCTCCACCAGCCATGGTGAGTCGTTCCACGATCTAGAACAGACGATTAAGTCTTCTTTTGATCAACCTAGCTCTGATACCACTTGTTGTTAATGGAACGTTCACCTAGAGGGGGGGGGGGGGGGGGGGTGTTAGGTGATCTTGCTTCTTTTCTAAATATTAGCGCAATTTATGATTACTCAAACAAAGCACACAAGTCTTGCACAAGAAAATCACACTAGACGACACAAGATCTATAGAGGTTCCTCAAGACCGGGTGCCTTGAGTAGTCCCCTATCCCTCTGCGCCTACCTAGCAGTGTGCTAGACTCGCCAAACTCCTCCAAATCTACAGGCCCGCAAGCCTTACAACACGGACCCGCAATTCCTACAGCCTAAGCTCGCAAGCTCCTACTGCACCCGAGCCTGCAAGCTCGACACTCAGGCCCTCAAGCCCTACACAACACAGACCTGCAAGTCCCGTGCCTACAGCCTAGGCCCACAAGCCCCTACTACACCCAAGCCCTCAAGCTCGACAAATCCGGACCCGCAAGTCCACTGTCCTGGCCCTCAAGCCTCACAGCTCTCCAGCCCTCAAGCTAGACAAAATCGGACCCGCAAGTCCACTGCCCTGGCCCTCAAGCCTCACAGCTCTCCAGCCCTTAAGCTAGACTAATAGGCCCTCAAGCCTTACAACAATAAAGGTTTACAGTAACGAACACTGTTTCTTCTGCCTGATGAAGATCGGCTTCTTGAGGTTGAAGAAGATGTTTCTGATTCAGATCTTAACAGCGCAGTTCTTCTTCAATCTCTTCTCTTAGCCTAATGAGGAACGACTTCTTATCAGTCGATCAAATGACTGATTCTTGCTTTTCTCTTTTTCCTCTTTTTACTGTTCTATTTGCTGTATGCATAAGTTCTTTTTGATGGATCAAAGCTTTAGGGCAACCTCTTATTTCTTTTATAAAACTGTGAGGCTCCCAACGGTTTCTGAAAAAGTTCCTTAAGTGTTAGATGCCCCATTCCTTAAGAGCACGCGCTGATTGGACAATCAGGCGACGACATTAAATGCTGACAGCGCATACGCAATATTTGAATCTGCCTCGAAGATATTTTCACTGTTACGACATCATGGATAATATATCGACGACAAGACTTTGTCGATGTCTTAGACCTTGGTAGATCATCAAGTCTTCTAGCTTCTGCCTCTGACGTTGATATCTCGATGATACGAGATCTTCTGGCGTTCCTGCAAATACAACGATATGCTATCTCTGACTGTGTCATCGTGATCTTCTTCCTTGTAGTCTGTCGTCGTAATCACTTTGTTCTTTCGATGACATGAGCGATATCATGTCGACAGACTATGCTTGTCTTCAGCTGTCCTTCTTCAGTCTTCTCAGTGTCATGCCTTCTTTACGACGATGTCTGTTCTTCTCGACGACAAGGCTACTTTGATGATGTCGACGATACTGCATCTTCTCGACGACATTCCTTCCTTGGATATCTTCATGTCTTCTCTGCGTTTGACGATCTTCATTCTGCGTTCGACGAACAACATTCTGCATTCGACGAACTTCATTCTTCTATCCCCTCTCTGCGTTCGATGATCTTCATTCTTCGTTCGACGAACTTGCCATGTCTCGGCATTTGCTTCTGTCCCGTCTCTTCGTTCGACGAACTTCATTCTGCGTTCGGCGAACTGCTTTCTGCTTTCGACGAACTGCATTATGCATTCGACGAACTCGCCTATTCTTCCTGAGATTTTGAGCTAGAGAAGTAATCAAATACAAAGTGAAGTTTTCTTGACTTGGTGACTTCTTCAAATCAAGAATCATGTGGTAATGATTCCCAACAGAATCTTTATAGGTAAATCGCCTTGTGTTGGCGACTAGGTCGTTGCGCGGCTTAGGGGGAATTCACCGCATGTGTTGGCGACTAGGTCAAGGTGATTCGATCTAGGGGTGCTCAAGGCCATATCTGGGGAAGGATTGGCTAGAGCGGCTTGAGGCCATATCCGGGGAAGGATAGGATAAAACCAACCGGTTTGTGGGGATACGAGTCGGTATAGAAAAGGAAAAAATATTTATATTTGTACGCCTCCGATTTCTAGCGATATTGAAATCAAATTTATGTAAACACCTTTTTGTATATAATACAATCATGTCTCATTTGTGTTCTTGATTTCTTTCATTTGGCGTTAATTCCTATATTGCAAATTATTTTCAGCTAAATTGTTATTTCACTCTCGTTTGCTTTTAAACAATTTAGTAAATTTCTTAATTTTATAAAAAGAATTTTTATTCCCTTATTCACCCCCTCTAAGGGTGCCAATCGATCCAACAGGTCTTACATACTACATATAGTTTGAAGAGTTTATATGAAGAAAGAAATTGACTAAGTCAATTATCGTCGAGGTCATTTGAAATGTCGTCGAGGAATCAATACGACATTTCATGAATAACTAGATGTTTCGTTTAGAAGAGCTCAAATATCCCCTTGAATATCATGAAGTTATAACAAGTCGAAATATGTTGAAGATTCAACAAGAAGGGGCAATCAACAAAATATCATCTTGAAGACTATGAAGAAAGATCAAGTCGATTCATGTAGAAGAATCGACTAGAAGGCAGAAGTTATGAAATAACATCTTGAAGAAGAGATAACTAGATGATTTGTGCAGACAATTCATCTAGAAGAATAAAGCGTGAAATATCATCTTGAAGACCACCAGTCATAAAGACGATTCGTAAAGATGACTCAACTAGAAGAATATACTATGAAGTACCGTCTTGAAGACTATCAAAGACATCAAGACGAATCGTGCATAAGAATTGAAGTAAAGCTTTACACAGTACATATTCATCCCGAAGAAGTAAATTCGACTAGACATCTAGTCGAGTGGCTGAAAGGAGTGAATTAAAATCAAAGTGTGATTTTGACATCACATCATTTATTGCCGCCACAGATTAAGCCAATGAATCTCATTTGACAAGGAAATAGATTTTTGACATAATGTCAGTACTAGAATTGACCGTTAGACATCCTTTTCTTATAAAAGTCAATGCGATGTTGATGCAAACTCTAATCTTTAATCTTGAAATCGACATATCAAAAAGAAAAGATTTTTCGCCGCTAAAAGTACTACTCCATTGAAAAGCTTAAAGAAGGAGAAGACAAGTAGAAAACAAATCAATATTCTTCTCCAATAAGCAAGGTCGATAAAAGTTGCTGATTCAGATCAAGGATCGTTCATCTACAAGAAGGGTCTTCATCTGTGTAGAAGATTTTTCACTGATTTATCCATGACATCTGAAGAAAGATTCTAGTCAAAGCCAATCTTCTTCAAGGCTTCAAGAAGACTCCAAAGCTTTCAAGCTTACTAATTTTGAGTCTATAAAAAGTTTGTAATTAAACTTATTAACACTGTAGGATCTTTCTGAGATATGAGCTGTAGGATTTTCGAGTGGAATCTGAGTTGTAGGGATCTGTCTATCCTGAGTGTAGGAGACTTTGTCTTTGAGGTAGGAAGCAAGTTAGTGCTTCTGAGTTTTATGATCTTGCAGGATCTAAGGTAGGAGACTTGGTCTCTGAGGTAGGAAGTCAGACAGGGCTTTTGAGTTGTGGGATCCTTAGGACCTGAGGTAGGAGATGCGGTCTCTGAGTTGTATGATTTGCAGATCTAAGTTTTGGTGGAGATTGCTGAGTCTAGCACACTGCTAGATAGGCGAAGGGGGAAAGTGGAGTACCCAAAGACACGTTGTCAAGGAGAAACACTATAAATAACTTATGTCTATGTTGTGATTGAAGTGTGATTGCTGCACTTACATTTACTATTCCACAAAGTTTTTAAAAGTAGCCGACATCACATATTCACCGCCCCTCTAGGTGAAGACATTCCTGGACTATCAAGTGGTATCAGAGGGAGGTTGTTCAAAAAGGCCTAACATCTTGAACAACATCCTCAACAAGGGAATATGTCTATACATCATGACTTCTGGAGAGAACTATAAAGAGCTTAGTTCTATGAAGTTGCCCATATGCAGAAAAGAGAACTTTGGGATATGGAAGGAGAGAGTTAGATTGTTTATGGAAGCATCTGATCCTAAAATATTCATAACAGTGGAGGAAGAACCATTCACCCCCATGAAATTCTCCACAATAAATGCCAACAGACATGTACCAAAGAAGTATTCAGTGATGACAAAGGATGAAATTGTTCTTGCCACTATGGATTAGAGGGCCAAAAACATTATAGAGAGTGCCATAGATGACTCCACATTTCAAAATCTCATTCATTGCAAAACAACAAAAGAAACGTGGGATTCACTTATAGTTTACATGGAAGGCACTGTGGAAGTGAGAGATGATAGGAAATCACTCCTAAATCAAGAGTATGAAACATTCAGGCAAGATAGAAAGGACTCCATAGCTGAATGTTTTGAAAAGTTCTTCAAGATAGTAAATGAATTGAAGAACTATGGAAGAGAGTTCTAAGACTATGATCTGAACGATAAGTTCTTGAGGTCCCTCAACAATGAGTGGGACATCAAGATCTTTGCTTTTAAGGAAATGGGGAATCTGGCCAACATCCGGACTTAAAATTTATATGGGAAGCTGCTTTACCATGAACTGTAGTTAAACACCAAAAAGGCAGAAGAAGAGTCTTCCAGATCTAGAGAAAAGACTGTAGCTTTCAAGGCTGAAAGCTCTAGGAAAAGCAGAGAAGATTCTCCTGGCCTCAGGTAGAAATTTTCTAAAGGGGAAGAGTATGGGACCAACACTTCATGCTCAGAACTCTTTGATGGAGACCTGCCTTTTGCTCTCCAAACACTTCAAAAAGCTGCTAAGCAAGATGAGGGAATGGAAGAACAAGCCATCCTCCTCCTCCAACTCAAAGAATTTCCACAATAACTCTGATAGTGCAAACCACAATCCCCAAAAGGACAGGTATGACTCTAAGCAGAATAAACATTTTTCTAATGACATTGTATGCTATTATTGCAACAGGTTTGGACATGTCATAGCTAACTGTCCAGAAAAGTGTAAGGAGGGAAAAATAGAAGATGAGAAAAGATCTCATAAGAACAACAAATCTGAGAAGAGATTCTTAGCCAAGAAGCCAAATACCTTGAGTGACAGTGACTCAAGTTCTTCATAATCTGAAGAAGAAACCAACATTGGGCTTACTGTTGTCTCAAAAGAAGAATGGGACAACTTCTATCCTGCAGCAAGGGTGTGCATAAGGGCACCTCTATCATTGTCTGACAGTGAATCTGATGAAAAAGACCAGGATGAATCCAACTCTCCTACTCAGGTAAGTATCAAAACTCTTCTTTATGCCACTGATTCTGAATCAAGAAGCAGAACTTTTTCATGATAGTGAGTCAGAAAGATCATCCTCATCAGTGTCTGATCATGAGGATGAGGCTGACATAGTAGGTTAGTTTGGAGCTTTGCTAGATGCTCTAAAGAGAAGCAAGAAGCTTGCAAAAGATTAGGCTGAGAAAATAGAATCCCTCAAGCTGACTCAATTTGAACTCCTAGAGAAGGCTGAAAAGCTATCTCAAGTGAGTGAAGAATAAAGTAAGATGAAGGAAATCTCCAAAGCATAAGTGACCTCACTATGTCAGAAAAACAAAATCATCAAAGATATTGAGGATAAGCTTCTTGTAGAAAGAAAGTTTGTGGCTAGCTATTCTAAGTCACAAACTGTGTTGCCAATCATAGACAGATTTTCTACACCATATAAAAGTGGTGTAGGATACACTAGTGAGGAAAATAGTGACAAGCAATCCAATGATCAGGTTATATTCAATAACGCTATTTTGCATTTCAATGCAAATGATAATGATATGTCATGTGGATCTCTACCCAATAAATACTGAAAGTGCACAATGTGCCTCTGAGAATCCTCTAGAGGGGGGGGGGAGGAATTATGCTCACAAACAACACACAGGCAGAATAAATATTGCAGGAAATAAAAATGCTAAGAAGTAAAATTGGGACAACATAGAAAAGCACAACACAAACACAAAAGATTTTATAGAGGATCCCCAAAATGTGGGTAGTCCTCTATTCTACCACCTGGTAGGAATGCACCACCTGTGCTTGAGTCTTTTGATAAGGAGACTCTCAAAACCACTAATCTTTTGATAAGGAGATGAAGAACCAACAAGATCTTTTGATAAGGAGATCTTGAATCAACCAGATCTATTGATAAGGAGATCTTGAACCACTGAATCCTTTGGAAGAGTGATTCTTAAAATGCTTTTATAGTTAAGAAAAGTGAAGGAAAGGAGAGAGAAGTAGAGAAATGAATTCTGCTATCAGAATTATGATGAAGCCTTCTGCTTTAATTTTCTCTTTTCTGGATCTGCTAAAGATGAACCCCTGCTTTTGATATAGATGATTTGTAGAGGTTATGAGTTTTAGGTCCTGTCAGTTTCTTCTATTCAAATATGGCCGTTGTATATTCTTTGATGAAGAGAAGCCTTCTATTTTTCTTTTCTGTGCTGAGAGAGCAGTATTTGTTCTTCACTATCTTCTAGGGTTCAGGAGGCAGAAGAAGAAGAAGGAGAACCCTAATCGACAAAACTTTAATGTGTGTGTTGAATGCTCTGGTTTCTTCTCTCCAATCTTCTTATTTATTGTCCATGTTTTTAAATTGAATTTGTTTCCTCTTTTAGAGTGTGCTGAAAAGGTATTGGCCTGGACAATCTCTTCCTTTCCTCATTTGTTCTCGACCCGTCTGCCAACTTCCTTGATATTTTCCAAGAAAGATTTTGTTGTTTTCTTTATTGCTCCTTTCTATTCTAGGCAATAAATGAGCCATTGTAGAACGGTCTTCAGTATTGTGGTCCATGAGATAGAGATCCAAAATAACAGCTGAAAAGGTTTCCTTTTCAGACTGTATTCGATGTTGCGTGGAGTTCTCTTTCTCTCTTATCGACGCACCTCCGAGTTCTTGTAAAAGAAGCTTCAAATTCAATCTTGCTCTGATTGAAGTCTGCTTGTCGACGTTGCGTCGATACCTTATCGACGTAACCGTCAAGTTGAGGGCTTGACTCTGAACTTCATCATCAGCGTTGAATTGAAGTCGACGATACGTCGACTTCATATGGCTTCGACAGATTTTTTCTTCTGTGTTGAGTTGAAGTAGAAGCTTCGTCGACTTCTCATGATTTTTCGACATGTCCATTTCCTCTACGTCGACATCCTTTCGACGTAGCATTGACTTGATCTAATTCGACAGAAAGTTGAGTTGCTTGGACTTCTAGTTTAAGTTGCGTCGACATGAATTCGATGTTGTGTTGATTTCTATTTGACGTAATTGTTAACTTAACCCAAATTCTTCTTTTCTTGATTTGGTCTTGTCACCCTAAGTTAAGTGAGATATCCTAAGAAATCTAATGAACATATTACCCTCACTATGCAATGGGTAATTAAAAGCTAAGAGATAAAATCACTTTAAATAATTTGTTAAGTTAAATCTAAGGTGTTTTCCCAACAATCTCCCCTTATTTATCTTAACAAATTTTACAGATTGATTAAAGTGATTTTACGTATTCCTTTTACATAATCAGAAAATACATTGAAGACAACATAGACATAAAGTAAATAACTGGATGAACTAGTAAACAGGAATGCATCTGATTAATTATCACATGAGTTTATCATAGTTTACCCAAGTATAAATCTACTTCCTTTCTTTTAGAAAAGTAGATAAGGACTCTTATACCTTTCTGAATTTCCTTTCCACATACTTAAAGTTTGCAGGAGTGGCTTTCTCTGGATTCTTCTGTATTCTTTCATGCCCCTTGAACAGCTTCTCCAGGTCACTTTCTATTTCAGGGTGAACATCTTTTAATGAGAAACCCAGACCAAGAACTTTTACTGTCAACAGGTTTATGACTTCCAACTCTAGATCATTTGACTCTGAGTCCCCATTAGGATTTGGTACAAGAAAGGTTGATTGAGGTTTACTAGAGACTGAAGCTGTCTTGAACAATATCTTCTTCTTCTTCACAGGAAGTTGTTCTCCTTTCTTTTTATTCTGAGGTGGCTCCTCTGTATCCTCTGGAATACATCCAACACCCCTTCTGTGAAGTTGGCCTATTTCCTCCAACATCTTAGCTTGAGGAATTTTTGTAATATACTCAGTGGGGTCAAACAAGGAGGTTTTGATGGAGATTGCTTTTGCCAGCTCCTCTTATTCAACAACTTCTTTTCCTCTTTGCTGAATGTGAATAAACCTTTTTCTCTTTTCCTCAATTTCCTTTTGATTTGCTTCATACTCATATCTGTCTCTATCACCAATGTCCTCTAGAGCTTTGTAGAGCTTTAGATCAGTGTAGGTTTTCCTTGTATTCTCTAGGAATTCAATCCTCTCATGTTTTTTGTGATATGATTTATTTTTCTTGTATTCTTTTCTTTCCTCTTTTGAATACCTTTCCCAGATTGGCAGCTTTCCTCTGCACCCTCTTCCTCTATATGGAGGTCTTCCTCTGAAGACAGGTGTTGGAAGAATTGGTTTAGCTATTTGAATTGGGGAAATTGAAGATGGAGGCTGAACTGGGGGTGCAAGCTGAGCTGGAGATGGATCAGATGAGTCAAAATCCTGATCAGCCACCTTGATTGGGGAAGGTGCTGTTGTAGAATCTTCAGAAGGCACCCTGAATGCAAGTGTATAAGGAATGGGTCTTTCAGTGTCTACCTGGAACTCCTGCAAAGTCTTTAAGTAAACCTGATCATCTGAGATTAATGAGATCTCCCCCTGAATTGAGGACTGCCCCTGTGCTGGTGGCAGGATCCTTGAAGGGGTTGAATCCCCCTGAGTTGTTGAACTCTCAAGCTGGAGCCTAGATGTGATGGCTGGCTCCCCTTCAGAAACAAAGGAGAGAGTCAATGTTGTGGTGTACACTAAGTCATGGAGAGATTTGTACACACATCCTTGAGGAGACCTGCTGACATATTTACCCCCCTGCTATATATCGTTGAACAAGGATATAAAAGCACCGACAGGGATACACTCAGACCTTATTCTATCATCTCGGTCCTAGATTTCAGCATTGAGAGACTGCAACCTTCGATGTTGAGCATTGATCTTCCTGTAACATACTCTAGAGAAGTCAAGATAGAGGGAACTGAAGTGTGTAAGAAGGGTCTCCATGGCTTGATCAATCACATCAGCAATGTCTTGGGGAGACGCCATTGTTGTCCTGCGAGTAACTGCACGAAACAGAGAAAGAGACGTAGAAGGGAAAGAGAGGGAGAGCAAGAGGGAGAAAATTCAAAGAGCACAATAAAGTTGAAGGACTAACTTGCTTTGAATAGATTAATCATCACAACTTAGGGTTATATTCGAAGCGGCGTTGACAAGAAGTTTGAACTCAGCACGCCAAAATATGTCCTGGGCACGCATTCTGTCAAGTCGACGCTACGTCGAGATGAAGCCGACGTGGCTCCAAAATATAAGCATCAATTATGATGTCGACGTAAGAATCAATATGTATTCGACATTACGTTGAGTGCTATTCGCCTTACCTGTCCCATAATGCTCTCAAAGCTGACGTCGAGTAGAAGTTGACGGTACGTCGATTTGAATTCGACGCAACTCTTGTTAAACATTTTGTTTTCTTCAAATTTTTTGCTGTTTTTCCAAGCAATAAATTTTTATTGAAAATAGATCATTATATATAATAAGTGTGACCTATGGTGCTCCATCAAGCATTCCAAGTGCATTGATGAAGAAATTGTGGTTACTTTCATCAAGTGGCTTAGTGAAGATGTCAACCCTTTGAGTGTCATTAGATATGTATTGAAGGTTGATCTTACCTTTCTCCACATTATCCCTGAGAAAGTGGTGCCTTATCTCTATGTGCTTAGTTCTGCTGTGAAGAACAGGATTGGAAGCTATTGAAATAGCACTAGAGCTGTCACAATATATTGTGAAATTGTTAAGGGAGAAGTTGTAATCGAACAACTGATTTTGCATCCACAATATTTGTAAGCAGTAGCTTCCTGCAGCTATGCACTTAGCTTCAGCTGTAGAAGTGGAGACTGTGGTTTGCTTCTTGCTAAACCCTGAAATCAGTCTAGCACCCAGAAACTGACATGTTCCTGAAGTGCTTTTTCTATCCAGCCTGCATCCAACATAGTCTTCATCTGAATAACCAACTAATTCAAATCTAGATTCAGTTGGATACCATAAGCCAAGGTCAGGAGTACCCTTCAGATATCTGAGAATTCTTTTGATAGAACTCATGTGGCATTCCTTTGGGTCAACCTGAAATCTTGCACAGATACAGGTAACAAACATTATATCAGGTCGGCTAGCTGTTAGGTATAGAAGAGAGCCAATGGATTCTCTGTAAGTCTTTTGATCAAAGGATTTACCTTTTGCATCTCTATCCAAAATAACATTGGTAGCCATGGGGGTTTTCATAACAGAGGCATTTTCCATCCCAAACCTCTTGACGAGTTCACTGATATATTTGGATTGGAAGCATAACAGAGGCAATTTCCACAATATTAGTTAAATTTTTGAAGTGGAAGTGGATTTGAGCTGGGCGGTCTGCGGATTGGAGACCGCAGAGACCGCGCGGTCTGCGTTGGCTTTCTGGTCTCTTTTGTCTCAGTAGGTTTGTTCTGAGCGGTCTGATCTGGGAGACCGCCTCTTCTGTCCGGGCGGCTTGCGCGGGTTGATCTGGCGACTTGTTCAAGTCGACCAGATGTTCAAGTAGGTCTGCCTTCTTGCAGTAACCGGGCGGTCTGATGACTATTCTAGTCGGTCTGGTTTCTGAAGGAGTTCTTTGCTTTGCAATAAGACCGGGCGGTCTGCTTATTGAGACCGCGGTGATCGGGCGGTTTAGTTGTAACCGCAAGGTTTAAAAAGGGAGCTGTGAGCTATGCTGAGCTCGAGCGGTCTGCTTTGCGAGACCGCTTGCGATCTGATGGGCGGTTATTATATCCCGGTTTGTGCGGTGATGACATCCGTCTGTCCGCCTATAAATAGGGGTGCAGGGCCCGTCATTAATAACGAGAACTATAAGAACCAAAGTTGGCTTGATTGTGTTGGTCTCAATTTGAGGTCGCGCGGTTTGAGATCTTTGTCTGACCGGTTTCTGTGTTCGCAGGTTATCGGTTTGTAGCTCACGGTCAACTTGTCTCCTTTCTTCTAGCTTTGAATAAACCAGTCCGGGCGGACTGTGTAGGTGTTCTTGATCTAGTGCAGCGGACTCAGTTGATCAGGCGGTCTTAAGTGGCCAGGTGGTCTTGAGTTGCGGTCTGTCTCAGTAGCAGTTCTTTGTTCAGAGTTCGCAGGTTCTTCTATGATCAAGACCGTGCGGTCTGGGCGATCAAGAAGTGCAGACTGTTTGTTTTTTAGCAGTAGAATAAAGCAGCAAGTTGGCGGTCTGTGGTTGTGGTCTGGCAGGTGCGGTCTGTACTCTGTTCGCACGGTCTCAGCGACTTCCGTCTAACTTGTCTGTTCGCTCAGTCTGGCGGTCTCAAGAGTTAGATTGCTGCAGCTTGTTTTACTTGTGTTTTGTGCTTCTCTCCTCCGTGATTCTTATGAATCATGTCTCGCCATGTGTACCTCGCATTGTAAAGAGATAGTTAATACCATAGTACTATTCGGTCTTCTCATTGTCACTGTTGTGTTACACTTGTGAAAGGTTTTGTTAAGTGTGTTCCGCATTATTTTCACTTCATCTCTGGACCTCAAGTTTTTCAACATGGTATCAGAGGTAGGTTGCTGAGGTTGCTAAGCTGAAATTGCTGATACTTCTCTTGGGTTTCTCAAGTGGTTAGCAATCAGTGGGATAGCAATGGAAGGAGGATATGCTAGAGGTCATGGTATTGAGCTCCTTACGCAGACTAATTTCAAGAAGTGGAAGTCTTGCATGGAGAGCTATCTTCTTGGCGAGGACTTATGGGAGGTTGTAGGAGGAGAAGCAAGACAAGCTGTTGTTCCTGCTGAAGGGAATGTTGAGCTCGTAAAGGCTTGGAGGAGAATGAATGCTAAGGCAGAGTTCACTCTTAAGAGGGCTATCATTCCAGAGTTGTTTGATCACATCATCGGGTGAGGATCAGCTGCTGAGATTTGGACAGCCTTGGATGGCTTGTTCAATAAAAAGAATGTAGCGAGGCTACAGTTCTTGGAAAATGAGTTGGCGAAAGCAACTCAGGGGGATTTGTCTATCTCAATGTTCTTCTTGAAGATGAAGAACCTCTGCGCAGAGATATCGGCTTTGGACCCGGATTAGCCTATCTTAGATGCTAAGCTGAAGAGGCACATAATCCGCGGCTTGCGGAGGGAGTATGTTGCCTTTATTACTTCTATTCAAGGCTGGGCCAATCAGCCTTCGTTGCTGGAGCTGAAGAACTTACTTGCTTCGCAAGAAAGTTTAGCTAAGTAAATGGCTGAGATGTCTGTCTCTGGGGGAGAAGGCGAGGTTCTTTTCTCTGGCAAGAAGAAGAGATGGGACAAGAAGAAGACATCTGGAGATGATGGTCCGTCTACTTCATATCAGCAGGAGAGGAGCCATGCTCCTAAGCGTGATGGGAAGAAGCAGGAAGGACCTAGATGCTTCAGGTGCAACAAGCTTGGTCATTTCAAAAGGGACTGCAAAGTCAATCTTGAGCCAGGATATGCTGCAGGGAAGAAGGAGTCTGGTTCCAATTCTGAAGGTAGTTGGGGTGGTGGAGGTGCATTCATGACAGGCATGTGTGTTCGGGATATGAATTCCATCAACTATCAGGATGATTGGATAGTGGACTCTGGGTGTGGTCATCACCTCACCGGGGATGAGTCGAAGTTCTCCTCATTGCGAGCATATACAGGTAATGATGCTATCATTATGGCTGATGATACTATTCATGCAGTTGAGAAGGAGGGTGTGGTTTCATTGAACGATGACAGAGGTACTCTTACGTTGAAGAGTGTCTATCATGTTCCGGGGATGAAAAAGAACCTCTTCTCTGTGACCAATGCGGTGGATGCTGGCTATCACATTCTGTTTGGTGCAACAGAAGTGAAATTTCTCCGAAATGTTTCAGCGATGAAAGCTGAGGTCACTCATGTTGGGAGGCGGGTGAAGGATTTGTTTGTTCTTTCAACAAATTCTTATGTTGATAAGATGAGGGCTAACGACAACACTGCTATCTGGCATGAAAGACTTGGGCACGTTGGAATGGATAAGCTGAAAGCTATGACGGGAAGAGGCCTGGTGAAAGGTCTGCCTAGCTTGTCATCTTTCCGGGATGATCATGTTTGTGCAGGTTGTCAGTTTGGTAAAGCTAAGCGCATTCAATTTGACAAATCACAAAGCAGATGTAAAAGACCATTGGAGTGCATCCATGGTGATCTGTTTGGACGTACCAACTTTGCCAGTCTTGGAGGTAGCATGTATATGCTGATTTTGGTTGATGACTTCTCCAGATATACTTGGGTATATTTTTTAAAGGAGAAGTCGGAGGCATTTGAGAGGTTTGTGGAGTTCAAGGAGCTGGTGGAAGGTCGGCTAAACCTGCGGGAGAAGAGATTCAGAACTAACAATGGAGGGGAGTTCACGTCCAAGGCGTTCTTTAACTTTTGCAGGAAGCATGACATCCAAAGGGAGCTTTCTTGTGCTCACACTTCGGATGCGATTCTCGAAGCATTTGCATTGGTTATTTTTGTGTTTAGGAAATGGTATAGGCCTTCAATTGGATTGTTTGAGCTTTGTGCCCAACCATTTCAATTCATCATTGCACTCCTCACTTTGAGCATACACCCCTCTTCTTTGTATTACCACCACCATATATCCCTAACTCTTGGACTAAGATAAAATAAAATAAAACCTAATAAAGGACATAATAAAACTTCTACAGACACACATAAAGATACAACATAATAACTGGGCACGAAGCCCATAACACCACAACATAATAATTGGGCACGAAGCCTATAACATCTTTCTCGTCCTTCAAACTGAGCTTGTCCCCAAGCTCGAACGAGGCTTGCACTACTCGATCTGGCTACTTAATTTCCTTCCAGAATAATTCCCGGTAGTGAGTCATCATAGCAAAGACCACAACGAGTGGTAGGCTGACATCGTGCTCATAGATGTCACAAAGGGCGGCAGAGATCTGGGGTGGTGGGGGCACTAGCGGAAGAGAGACTGTCAAGCATAATGGCTAGAGGCGGGGAAAGCGTGTCTGCTGAATGTGAGTAGAGGAGATCGGAAGTGGCGGTGCCAGTTGGGCACAGTCACCAGAAGGAATGGCCCCAGAGGGGCCGGCGAAACAGGTGACTATAGTGGAGGGCGCCGGATAGAGGTGGCTGGCAGAACCAATGGCACATGGCAAGTCCAATGAGATCCGCGAGATCACAAGAGTTTGCGGAGGTATGGGTTGCGGTGGAACAATCATCAGGCTCGATGGATGATGTTGGGCGGGCACTTCTTAGTGTCGGGCTTCAGCATCGGTATAGGACGCTATACGAATGCGCATCTGATCCAGAAGATGACTGAGTCTGTCTGAGAAATCGCATATGTTGTTAATTAATCTGAAATAATCAAATTAATTATATATATATATATATATTTCGAAACTAAATAATTAATCAATTAAACTGGGATGTAGGTATTTCCTACAAGAGAAGCACGGTTAAAAAGGGGTGAGCTCTGTCGTGGCTCTACTCGAGTGAACAAGTCGGTCGAATCGAAATTTAATAAAAAGAAAGCACACATGTTGGTTGCACAAGCCTCGATTAAGGAGGCGTTATATCTCCGAGTGCGGCGTTGTTGGTGGGCTCGAAAAAAGGGAGCACGTTCAAAACTGTGCAAGACGTGCGGGCGGTTTGAGGAGTTGAAGGTGTGGGCTTCGATCGCTTGGAGGAGATAGAAGACGCGTGAGCACCCGGTGGCCGTCGGCAGGGAGGCTCAAGGGTCTCGATGTAGGTCATATGGGGACGAGGCCCGCAGGCTGCCGGGAGTTGAGATCGACTGGAACCCTACACGAAGGAATGAAGATCTTCTGTCGGAATGACGACGACAGATGGTTCTTCGGCAGACGAAGGGCTGCAGTTTCTTCTGCGGGTTCTTCTGGCTGTTAGTGGCGAGCATCCCGTGAAAACCAGAGCTTGCATTGGTGGATCTTTCTTTTGGGGTATGTTGTTGGATGGGGTGGAAGAGAGTAGGAGGAACCTCGTGGTCGCTGTTGTGGGCTTGCTTTGACGTCGGCTATTGATCTCCTGGTCGATCGAGGGAAAACGAGAGCTTGATTTCGGTGATCGTGGATGGATGCTGAAGAGGCAGCGGGCATTTGTGAAAGGGAGGACTGAATGCTCTGATACCAAGTTGTTACGGGCTTCTTCCGTAACAGTGGTAGCATCGTCGGAAGATGGTCGGAGGCGGGGATGACGGAGGCGAAGGATACAGTGGAGCTGGAATCACGGGTGCCTAGGCGGGGTGTGCTCGGGAGGAGAAAGCTACCACAATCTCATCAAAGGGGAAAAGAATAGATAACCTATTGCTTACCAATACAAGACCCAAAGGGTCTTTAATAGAAGGTACAAGGGGCATAAACTTAAATCCTCAATACTTGGACTAAGATAAAATACAATAAAACCTAATAAATAACACATAATAAAACCTCAGATAAATACACGACATAATAACTGTGCACGAAACACTTAACAACACAACATAATAACTAGGCACGAAGCCCATAACAAAATGGTCTTATATCACCCAATATTTGAATTCTCACTCGAGTTCTACATAACAGATCTAACTCTTATAAGCTTGTTACATGTAAATACAGCTAGCCACAATATAAGTTCTCCTACCAGGCATTCTATAAAATCTCAAAACTAAGTAGAAGTCAGATTAAACAGGAAGAATAAAACTATAATATAATAGGTTCCACATGGAAACCATTTCATGAATATTAAAGAATAGAACCAAGCTGTTTCTGCATCCATAATACATTCAAATAACTAGAGTAAGATAAGAAACGTACTTGCAGTATGCCGTGTACCCCACTAGCTCCTAAGTCCTCCTGATACTTGCATGCGGATACAATCATACAATCGATGGGCATTATCTTAAAATTTTTTAACACTTGTAAGAAGTCATCTTGTATATGTCGCAATCCTTCCGAGCACTCTGAAATTCTACAACACTGTGTCGGAACAGCCATTTGCGTGTCTAATTTTCATATTTTACTAATTTTAACACCTTCAAACTTCTCAAACCCTTCTCAAGAATGAACATGGGGTGAACACATGTAAATATAAGGAACAACCCATATCATTCTAACCAAGTTATATAGCAATATTATCCGGTATAGTATTTCCGTACTGCCGCTCCAAAATTCTAAGATGTACTTTAACTAACCATAGTCATTGTGCTTTATAGATTCTGGGGATGTTTAAACTTTAATTTAATCTATCCACTGATGTGTACAGAATAAGAATGCTACATATATGGGAAAAAATTTACTATACACACATACAAAAAAAATAGAAGATCACGGAATCCTCCCGTGTAGAGTGTCTAGATGCAACGGATTCCCGACCATCACATAGTGTCCACGGTACACAATGTCCGGCAGGAAAACTTTGCTTATTTATATAGTATAGATAGATAAATATAGATATATTATTGTCATAATTCTTATATAATTATTTTTTACCGTGAGAGTTTGAAATAAGGAAAGACAGGATGTACTTAGGCATTAGTGAGATTATGACTAAAGATAGGGCACAATGGCTACAAAGGATCCATATAGCCGACCACACTATAGTGGGATAAAGGCTTGAGTGTTCTTGTTGTTGTAGAGTTTGAAATATAAGCAAATATTATTCCAAAGAATCTAAATTATTACAAGAAAGCTCGTCTTTTTAAGATGAATTTACACTAGGAGATGCAGGATTAAATACTTGATGTGCACGATGAAGGAAATTCCTTTTCGCCCTCCGTCTATATTTTGTTCCCTCTGCCCGCAAAGCGTTGGTATTATTATTTAGGCAAAGAGACGACTGCTCTATCTCGGTACCGGCACCCGCTACCAGCACAGATATTTAGAGAGTTACCTGTGCATTTCTATTTTATAACACCTATCAGCTAGAATTTTATTTGAGTGTGAATAAGTCGTGTTGGGGACAATAAACTCAGTAGTTATCTTACTTTTATGCAATATTTAAATACTCATCTTAGATCTAGTTTAAATAATTCTTGTTTGTAGGGAAGCATTTCGTGACTATACTTCACGTTGTCCTATTTTGTCGCACTTGATTATTTGAATTGTACATATATTTAAGTCATAAGGTATTATCCAACCATTATTCGTTGATTTTCAGCCGTTTGGGTGGGCGTCGTGTGCGTTTCATACATCACCGAAAATTTTGAAACTTAATAACTGTGCAAGATCGTACGAGTCTATGTCACACGATTATGCGGCCGCGAAATATATTAAAGCCGACGGCCAAAAAATTTCTTGCACGCCTCTCTTCTTCTTAGGTCATGCGCGTATTTTTCAGCTCTTCGCCGCCCGCTCCATTTCCATGTATTTCCACCTCTCTTTATCTCTCATTCTCTCGATTCTTTTTCAGTTTACTTCATCTCGCCCTCGTCGATGGAAAACCTCATGAAGAGATTGCTCACGATCCACGTGGGAAGGCGGCGCTTCTACCTCCTCTTCTATCGTCTCCCCTGCGGATGCAATGCTTCTTTTCAACCAGTTGGAACACCAAGAATTCTATCTTCGTCTAAAGGACAAGGAATTCTGGATTATAGGTTTATTTTGTGGGATGAGCTCCGGGACATTCGACTCGATACCGAAGTAAGGCGTCTAATCAACACCGACAACTGACACCGCCTGTTTGCTATAGAAGAGAGCGGTTTTTGAGAGCTAGCATTGGAATTCCTCTCCACTTTGGTGCTTGAGCCGTCAGTTGAAGAGAGAGTTGAGCGGTTTCGTGTTCACTTTCAAGTAATGGGGCACACATGTTGTCGGCTTTTTATGCTGGTATCTACGATCGTCGGGAAATCCAGCGTGTTGGATTTCATGATTTACCTGTTGAATTTCCTCTCGGCGTAAGCATCCACGACATATGGCGCTTTATGACTCAGGAGGAGGGAGGTTATAAAGCGAGGTCCGCCAAGTCTACAAAGATTTGATCCTCCGCATTACGTTACATAAAGTACCTCATTGATCATTCTATTGCGGGGAGATCCATGAGCCAGAATGTGACATGTTGGGGGGATCTTCTCTTCCTTTACAACGTGTAGACCGGGTTCCTCTCCTTCTGGGGACCATTCTGGCATAGTTTCTTTTGCACCAAGCCATGCATCTTCACCTGAAGACCATCAGCGGAGCCCACTACATTACATGCATTATCAAGGGCATGGGTCTTTGGGAGGCGTTGTACCCAATGGAGCAGGTTCCCCGGTGGTTCGGGATTACACTACAGATGATGGTATCCTTCAAACTCCTGCGGGGTACCCAGACCCCCCGAGGGAAAGTTTACCAGATTATTCCCCTATCACTTGCCTGTGATGTTGTAGCTGCTTTGGACAATGAGCCCGCACCACGATAGCAAAAGCTAGTCGTTGAGCCAGAGGAGCGCACGAGGTGACATGCTACGAGGAGTTTCGAGGAGTAGTTTCTTAATTTTTATGAGAGAATTATGCAGCTGAAAGATTCCGTAGTATCGAAACAAGGGGAAGATTTTTCATCTTTGAGAGGGGATGGGGCCGCACTCGACACAATCGACGAGGCATTCTTTTGAATCTCGATGTCGCGGGACGCCCCCACCTTCCTCCCTCGTGGTGAATGATTTGGATATGTTGTGGATGGCCTCAATTTTACTCTTTGCTACCTTTATCTGTGTGTTTGGTTGGACAACTATATTTTGTGCACTGTGACTATTATTACTTTATATATGACTCATTTTCTTTTAGTTCTCTAAAAATGGCGTTCTAGTTTTTACTTACCTTGCTTTTCATTACTTTTTCTTCTTCGTATGTGTGCATGTGTCTAGCTGGGGACATTAAAAGCAGCCTTGTTTCTTGTTTTATTTGCATGCTTGTATGTATGTCCAGCTGGGGAGTAAAAAACAGCACGTTATTTTATTTTGAGTGTTTGTGCATGCCTATTTTACTGATGCTAATCCAAGATTGATTTGTCTTGTGTGGAGCTAATCTTGTATGTTGGATCTGGATCTCGTCACATTCTTTGCGAACGTGCATGTACACATTCCTGGGCCACATTTCATGGATGCAGCGGATGCTTCTTTTGGTAATGGTGTAACGTGTTTTTCCCTCTTCTGTATTTATATTTTTTTCATGCATTGAGGGTAATGCATCATTTACCAAGTGCATTAGTAAAATAATTTTCTTCACTTAAAGTGCTTGCATTCACCACACTTCAAGTGCATCCACCTACATCAGACATTTATTTTGCCCACTTTCACTTACCTGTTTTTAATTTTGCACCCACCAAAAAATTTCCTTTACTTAAACTCACTTGTTTCTCAACTTTTCAAACTTTCTTTGCTAGTGATATAGTTGTAAACATGTGATTAAACTAGGTTACGAGAGCAGCGTGTAGTCTCCTGCAGTATTTTTTTGTTTTTGTGCAATCGTTCTTGAGTAGGAATTCTTTTCAAACTTATCTAATTTACATAGCTTGTTTTATACCTTCTCACCATATATCGATGCATTATTCGTCACTTCTTTCTAGGTCTAGTTGTGTTTTAAGGCTAGTGTAGTGTGTGACAGGTAGCTAGAGAAGCATTCTAGGATTGTTATAAATGGGCATCCTTTCTTAGTAGATAGAAAGTTGGAACAAATGCCTACAAGATCGATTTCTCTGCAGATATGGGTATTCCTCCCGTATTTAATGCGAAAGATTTGACACATTACTATGAGCCTCTCGAGCATAGGGACACATACCTTGAGTCTCTTCTTACACCCTCCCAGTTACCACTTGACACTTCCCCTAATCCCCTTGGATGAGCACTCGCGGACTTGCCCGCACCTCCCATGATTCCACCGGTTCTTCTGGCTGCACCAACACGAGAGGTGAGAGCTGAGAGCATTATGGATATTGTGACGGACGAGTGCAAGTCCTTCTTGGTATTACGAGCGGTAGGCTCGGAGGTTGTAGCGGCAGACTAATTAGTCTGGTGAGCTTGTGACTCAGTAAGGTTATTGATGACGGACAGGTTGGCCCGGGGAGCCTATGGCTTGGAGATAGATAGTATAACATGTTTGCATGTTCACGAAGGTGGTGGGTCTTCGGTATTGGACGGTCGTTCACACCGACGTCAATACGTTGACTCGGCAAGTGTGGAATTTGCACTTAGCCATAAAAGTCTGGTGGTCCAACCAGTAAGAGTACGCAGATGCTCCGCGGTTTTGCGTTGAGGCGTACGATAGGTCTAGGTTAGGTAGTGTGAATACCAACCCAGAGGTGGGCGAGGCCCAACCCACTGCTTCCGTTTGCCACTACGGGAGTATCCTAGGTGTCTAGCTAGCTCCAAAAAGGGGGAACTAAAGGTCTGTGCGCAGAGTCGAAGTGTGTGAGTTGCACTTGTATGAACATAGCTTAAACTGCATAACTTTGCTTGTCATGGCATAAGCATTGCTTTTCAACCCTTACCCCTATCGTATAAATTGGTTATGGGACTTTTTATACGATAGGCTCTGCTAAACGACCCCTTGGTTTATAGGGTTGTATGGGCATTCCTATAAGTCAATGGTTACTTTTTTATTTTATACTTATCTTTACTTAACGTACTTTACTTGCTCTTTACTATGCTTTATTTGCTGCTTCAATTATATATATAATCACATGTGTAGTGTAGAACATTTCTGTAGACTAGATCCGCTGTCATCTACTTTTGTTTATACCCCTTGTTGTCCGCTTCATCCCTCCCGCACGGTGCCTAGGAGCCATTGGGCGTGGGGTGGGGAACATAGGGCTTAGTCTTTTTGACTAAAGGTCGGTGGACCTTAACATTTTAGGGGATCGAGGAGACGCAGTAACACCAGAGGCCTGTGCAGACGGAGGCGGGTCAGTCTAGTACAGGAGCTCTAGTTTCAGGATCAGTGAGTGATTAGTAGTTAGCTTCCGCGAGTGATCTTGTAGTGAGGATATGATGTTCAGGGCATGAGCCCTTTTATTAATGTAATCTTTTATTCAGTTATACTATGTGGAATTCCTTTATGATGTTTTACTTTTCTATGTGATGTGGACTTGGCTCTTTTGTTTAAGTTTCTTTATTCTTGCTTCTTTGTGATCGATTTGGCCAGCAGCATCGGCGTTTTGGGGTGGCAACCTTCCCGAGCAAGGGTGTCACCGCAAAGCGGCGGTTCTAGGCCTAAGACCCCGAGTTTGAAAAAATAAATGGGGTCTTACAAGTGGTATCAGAGCAAACCTCGATCCGAAGAAAAGAAGTCCATAAACCCTGGGCCACCCCGCGCGAGCTTAGTTTGAGGACAAACTAGCAGCGGAAGCAGTGGTGTGCCCATATGGTGAAATCACATGAAATGTCCAGTTTTAACTGAATCTTTTTAGCTAAATCTCTTTACAAGTGTCAAGTTTTCTTTTGTAGCCAGCGGCAAACCCTGCCCCCAGCAATTAATACCTCCGGCTGCAAAGATCTCTTTAGAGAGTCATTTAGTCTACGAGTTAGATTTAAACTCCACTAAGACACGTGACTTACCATGATAATTTATACCACCCATGCCCTAGTCTGAAATAGACCGTTGGTATATCTTTGAGGATACCCCAAAGAAGCTAGAGAAAGAGAGATTGGCTCATAAGCAGAATGGTATGGGACTCGTAGACTCAACCCTCGTACCGGTGACATGATTACATTGAGACAACCATCACACTAAGCACCGAGGGCCGGATAAGAATTTCAAGATTAAGAAGAGACCTATTTGGGATTGGGTCACATGTTTAAGGTTGTCGTAGAGGGTACCTTAAAGAGTCTGAAGAATGGAGCGAATTAACAAGTTTCAAGATAGAACCCCAAGTCTAAGGTTGTGTGCCCTAAGAATGGTTTGCATACTTGGGATGAATATAACTTGGTGATATTGAAGATACTTAGCCCAAAAATAGATAGAGGCTAATTTTTTGTTTATTGGGGCTTACCTTTTGTTTATTGGGCAAATTAGTTACTGACTTGGGTGTCCCTTAGATCTAATTTAGCAAGTGCTATGTCGGGAACATGATGATTTTGAAGTCGATCTTATTCAATGTTACTTGGGCGAAGATAGATTCTATAAAAGCACATTAGGAATGATGATCTGTAGTATTACCAGGACCATGGATAGACATCATTGATCGAACAACAACTTGTCCTTAGTTGAAGCATTATAAATGTAAAGTAGATAGGTCTGGTCACTTAGGGATGCAAATGCCCTTCTGGAAGTTGGGAACCAAAATTAGGTCGAGCAAGCTTTAATTATAATTGGAAGTTCTTGTGATTTGGGGCATTCAGAAGTGATTAACTCATGACTTGTTAAAAATCATGCCATATTCTGGTAGAAATTTTTTTTAACTACAATAATAGCCCGTATGTCTTGGGAGCTATGATGATGAATAACCAGAGATCTTAGAGAATGACTTATTTGTTTTAGAATATAGTGTTTGATTTCACTATGGTAAGGACGATCTAAGTTTATCTTACTTAGGACCATTTGAAAGCGATCAAGACTAGCATAAGTTGAAGCGATAGAAATTTGGTGAAATAAACGTGATGATATTTCCTTGATGAGTCGAATTGTGAAAAACCCTAGGGTATCAAAATTTTGCTCTTATGAATCAAACTCCACCTAGAAAGTGATCGGGAGTCATCTTAACATTATGGTTGGTTAATATATACTCATAAAGGTTCACAAGTGCACCCCCATTAAAATTTAAGGATGATTGGGGCGCTAGACAATCTGATTAGTTCCATCAATAGTAAGAACTGGAAAAGTTGTAGAGTAGAGATGATTGATTAATCGGACATATCTGAAGGAATAAGAATCTGAACATGTGAAAGAAACTTTAGAGGCATAATAATCTGCCCAGGTTAGAGTGGAAGTTCGAGGATATAATTATGGATTTCATACACAGGTTACGACACCCCCACTCTGGGCACATGTTTATTTGGAACATCGAGGATAGATTGACCAAGGTAGCTAGGTCACACCGGTCAGGATAGATGATACGACGGTGCGAGTCTTGCCACGCAAGAAGATTCCGTAGGTAAAAGTCATATTGTAAAATTATGGACAGGAGGAGCACACCTGGGAGCCACTAGAACTGGTGTGACAAAGATAGTGGGTGCTCTTCGAGCCAGGAATAACTTCATTTCTTAGGGGATGTTACGTTCCGTCACTCTCGGTTAAAACCATGCAAGCCTAACCTGAATTTTGAGGACGAAATTATTTGTTTGTTTATTGGGATTTGTAACATCCCCAAACAGCTAGACCCCTAGGATAGTTTTGTCATGACTAGGGCATGACAAAACCATAGGAAGCTCAAAGGGAGCATAAAAGCTTAGGAAAGAAGAAGAAAACCCAAGTGGTCTACAAATAGCAATTTTTAGATACCATGCCTAGGTTTGGACTTTAGGGCCCCACCTTGATCCTTGACCCCACCATAGCATCCCTAACACATTAGGGGTCTCCTTAGTGCCCCAGGGAGCCATTGGGGTCAGCCTAAGAGGTCAATTTGACCAAAGTCAACCTTGTCTCAAATTAGGTCAAAATAACCTAAATTGCACAAATTGAATCCAATCCATTTGGGCTAGGCCCAACTAAAGTGGTCCACCATCTAGTGGGCCTGGTAATTACTGAAATTACCACTTAATTTCTGTAATTGGTGATTAGGAGAGAGAAAATGGAGGTTTCCCCCAAATTTGGAGAGAGAAAGAGAGCATTGATGGAGATTGAATGCAATTGACCCTTCAATCCCTCCCCAAATGATGAGCATTCACCTCCCCCCTTCAGTTATAAAAAAATTTTGGAGTTTCTATGGCCAGGGGGCTGGATTTAGGGAGAATTAGAAGTAACCGAAATCTTAGGCTTAATGGCCATTAATGGTAGAATCAAGGTGGTGGCTCCTCCTCTCCCCAAATTGATCCCTTTAAAAGCTTCTGAGGACTGAGAGGTGTGATTTCCCCCTTTTATTTGGAGAGATCGAGCAACTTGGTGTAGAAGTTTCATGGAACCTAAAGCTTTGGATCGGCCATGGAGGACCACCCAATCGGCAAGGAATCAACCCTCCATATAGGTCTGGTTCTTCATATCTCTCTCTGTGGATAGATGTCATCAGATTGCTTGCAAGGATTGGGGCCAATTGGTCCCAAATCGGGTAGGCCAAAAGCTCCACTTTTGGAGCTTTAAATCCCGCCTCCGTATCCCTGTTCCGGCCACTTCCGGCCGGCCAACCACCGCTAATCGCCGACCACCACCTCAACGAAGGTGGTGGTGGCATTGGCCGGCCGGGGCAGCGCTTAGGTGGCCGAGAAAACAAGGAGGAAGGCAGCCCATGTAGGGGCAATCTCAGTCTTCGGCTGGAGGTAGAAGACGACCAACAGTCGTCGGTTTGCTTCAAGATCTGTGCAAGATCTTATATTAAATGTCATAAATGTTTACGTTATTTCATTAAATTCGTCGACCAAAGTAGAAGAAATTCGTCTAACGGAATTCATTCGTCGAACACATTTTGGAGGTCGTCGATCTGATAGGTGAGTTCGACGAACTGAACACGGAGTTCGTCGAACGGGATTAATTCGTTGAACTGAATTAATTCGCCGAACAGAATAGATTTCGTCGAGCGCAGTTAGTTTTCGTCGAATGCAGATTTGTTATGCTTTCGTCGAGCACAGTTAGTTTTCGTCGAACGTAGATTTGTTCTGCTTTCGTCGAGCGCAGTTAGATTTCGTCGAACGTTGAGTCCGTTATTTAATTAAATGTTTATATGGTTTCTGTCACATATTATGTAGTGCTTCATTTTAATTATTAAAAATACCAGATCACCTCTGATGAAAAAGTGCCCAACACCAATATTGTAGCCCTTAGTGTGTAGATTAAGTGAAAATTTGTTTCAGCCCAAAAGGAGTACTGTAGCTCCCTGTAGGGCTATTTTGGTGGGACTGGTCCCTAGTGTAGAACAACCACCATTTCTTGAATATCTTTTTATTATACGATGTTATGGCCTTGATATTCAAAACCTAGGCTAGTTACATACACCCACACAACATACTCAAAGATGGGATTCTTAGGAGAACCTTTTCTAAGGTTTTTGAGACAATTGCATAAATCATTTATTAATTAATTATTGGGTCAAATGACCTCCAATGCCCTCCAAATTTTGGTGGGTTCTTCTTAGGGTTATCACATGATCCTGGTAAAAATCTCATCCCAATTGGGACTGTTTAGTTTGGAAATTTGTTAACTTAAGTTGGGTCTAATTAGGTCAAAATTAGGGCATGGTCTTTAGCTTGGGATATTGTGGTCAAATCTCCTCACCATGAGGTGAAACCTTGGCCACTGGTTTAGGATCACCTAAAACAGCCCTATGAGTGAGTTGGGGTGGTGTGGAGGTGGATATGCCCTAGGACCCCAGATTTACCCCATGGGGTGCATATAGAGCTTTGTGAAGGACAAGTAGTCAAAAGCTATAGAATGATAATGGAACTTGGTGGATAAGTTCATAGGGTGCAAATAGGCCCTAGGTAATTTTATAAGAATTTTCGGAACAATTATTCCCATGAAATAGGTCATAACCCCTTTAGGGAAATTCCTTATAAGAGAAATTTACATGCTTTAATGGTTTTGGATGATGATGAAACTTTGGTAGTGTCTTTATTATCATGATATACACCTCTGGTAATTTTTGTGTATTTAATTGAATGATTGAACCAGTACTTCATTCACAAGGCATTTATTTTGTCTTAGGCTTAAAAAAATAATTGAGGGTCCAATACTCTTTGATAAATTGTGTAAATTGGTGATAGGACATTTCAGAGCATTAGGAAGCTCTGTGAATTTTTATATAATTTTTGGAGACATAAATGAGTAGGCTACTTCACAACTTATCTTATTTGAGGATTTCTTATAGTATTTATTTATGTGAGAAAATGATTTCCATAAATCCTTAAATTAAGTCAGTAAACTTTTCTGATGAATACAAAGGTCTGGTAATTTTCCCCTAATTTTGGTGTAAGTAATTTTGGTGGTTCCTTCATAAATATACAGATTTGGATATAAGTCAAATATTAGAAATAGAAGACAATTCCTTACTGTAAAAATATGATATGCTGTATTGGCTGATATTTAGTCATCATAGATTTATCATAATTTTGTGGGGGCCATATCATAAGAAGATCTTACACTTCATGTTTATTTTCATACTTGGCAAATGTTTGGAGAAATTAAAATAAATACTAAATAAATAAGGAAAAATATGATTCTCTGGATTTAGTCTTATAACATCATGATAGACTCCCAGTAATAATATTGAGTCAGTTGGATGAATATTTGGAGTACCTCCCATTATGCAACTCATATGATTCTTTTGGTCTGCGTATAGTAAAACTGTAAAACTTGAGTTATTTGTGGATCAGTAGGTGGGAATGGAAGGTAGATAGTGTACCAAGCCTAGTTGAAGAGATTGAAGGTCACCAAAAAGGGGTTTAGGTGATGAGAGTGTGCTTGGTGAGTTAAGGGTAAAGTTGTGCTCGGGATAGATGAAAGATCGTCTTTCCCGTGGGGAGTCAGAAGATTCTTAGGGTAATCCAAGTGTAAAGGTAAAAATAAGGGTATTCATATGGGTATAAACCAATAACACTAAGTGTCTTGAGAAAGGGAACCTTGGGGTGTCATCCCATTATAGTTCCTAGTACCGTAGCGAGCCCCTTACAGGGTAATCCTCGGGAAGTCCAAGAATAAACATAAATTGTAGGGTTATGTTGTTATACAAGACTAACTTAATAATACACTCACTCACACTCAATTATCACAGGTATATTAGTCGGTTTGGTCTTACGATCGGTAGGCTCGGAGGTTGTAGTGGCAGACTAATTAGTCTGGTGAGCTTGTGACTCAGTAAGGTTATTGATGACGGGCAGGTTGGCCCGGGGAGCCTATGGCTCGGAGATAGATAGTAGAACATGTTTTCATTTGTACGAAGGTGGTGGGTCTTCGGTATTGGACGGTCGTTCACATCGACGTCAATACGTTGACTCGGCAAGTGTGGAATTTGCACTTAGCCATAAAAGTCTGGTGGTCCAGCCAGTAAGAGTATGCAGATGCTCCGCAGTTTTGCGTTGTGGCGTATGATAGGTCTAGGTTAGGTAGTGTGAATACCAACCTAGAGGGGACGAGACCCAACTCACCGCTTTCGTTTGCCACTACGGGAGTATCCTGGGAGTCTAGCTAGCTCCAAAAAGGGGAACTAAAGGTCTGTGCGCATAGAGTCGAAGTGTGTGAGTTGCACTTGTATGAACATAGCATAAACTGCATCACTTTGCATGTCATGGCATAAGCATTGCATTTCAACCCCTACTCCTATCGTATAAATTGGTTATGGGACTTTTTATACGATAGGCTCTGCTAAACGACCCCTTAGTTTATAGGTTTGTATGGGCATTCCTATAAGTCAATGGTTACTTTTCTATTTTATACTTGTCTTTACTTACCGTACTTTACTTGCTCTTTACTATGCTTTATTTGCTGCTTCAATTATATATATAATCACATGTGTAGTGTAGAACATTTCCTGAAGACTATATCCGCTGTCATTTGCTTTTGTTTATACCCCTTGTTGTCCTCCGCTTCATCCCTCCCGCACGGTGCCTAGGAGCCATTTGGGGTGGTGTGGGGAACATAAGGCTTAGTCTTTTTGACTGATGGTCGGTGGACCTTATCATTTTAGGGGATCGAGGAGTCGCAGCAACACCAGAGGCCAGTGCAGACGGAGGCGGGCCAGTCTACTATAGGAGCTCCAGTTTCAGGATCAGTGAGTGATTAGTAGTTATCTTCCGCGAGTGATCTTGTAGTGAGGATATGATGTTCAGGGCATGAGCCCTTTATTAATGTAATCTTTTATTCAGTTATACTATGTGGACATCCCTTATGATGTTTTACTTTTCTATGTGATGTGGACTTGGCTCTTTTGTTTATGTTTCTTTGTTCTTGCTTCTTTGTGATCGATTTGGCCGGCAGCATCGGCGTTTTGTGGTGGCAACCTTCGCGAGCGAGGGTGTCACCGCAAAGCGGCGGTTCTGGGCCTAAGATCCCGGGTTTGAAAAAAAAGGGGTCTTACATTATGCACATAGCATTTACAGCCAAATATCTTAAAATAGTTAACCTTAGGCTTTTTATTCTTGAGTAATTCATAGGAAGTTTTACCCTTAAGCTTATGTATCAGGCTTCTGTTCAACACATAATTTGTTGTGTTCACTGCCTCTGCCCAAAAAGAGAGTGGCAAGTGAGCATCAGCAAACAATGTAGTTGCTGATTCAATTAAGGTTCTATTTTTCCTTTCAGCTACCCCATTTCGTTGAGGAGTTCTAGGAGTAGAGAAACATTGCCTGATCACTTCTTTTCCACAGAATTCTCTCATCAGAAGAGATTCAAACTCAGTGCCATGATCACTTCTGATCAATGCAACTAGAGTAGAGTACTCAATCTTGATGGACCTGAGAAAGTCTGTCAGAACACTGAAGGTGTCAGACTTGTTCCTAAGAAAGAACACCCAAGTGAATCTTGAGAAGTCATCTACAATAACTAAATAATAATGCTTCCCTCCTAGACTTTGTATTGTAGTGGGTCCAGAAAGATCCAAATGCAGTAAATACAAAATCATAGGTGAATCACTCTTGGATAAAGATTTAAAACTACTCTTAGTCTACTTACCTAATTGATAATGCCTGCAGAGTCCTTCCTTCTTGTATGAACCAGAAGGCAGTCCTCTAACAAGATTGTCCTTAGAAAGCTTAGATATAGTTCTAAGGTTAATGTGTCCTAGCCTTTTATGCCATAATTCATTTGTTTTACTTATTGAATTAAATAAACAAATATCTGAATTGGTAGAGTCAAAATTGACTAAATAAATATTTCCATGTCTAATACCAGATAATACATTTATGTTTTTATTATTGGTAATAAGACATAAGGAGTGGTTAAAAGTTACCTGATAACCTTCATCACATAACTGGCTTATGCTGACGAGGTTGTGCTTCAGACCCTTGACATAAGCTACCTCTTTGAAGGTGACTTCTCCAACTTTGATCTGTCCATAGCCTTCGGTTTGTCCACAGTTGGAGTCTCCAAAGATCACTTTGGGTCCAAGCCTTGCCTTGTAGTTGCTTAGATTGGCCTCGTTTCCTATCATATGCTTTGAGAACCCACTATCCAAGTACCA
This sequence comes from Dactylorhiza incarnata, assembly GCA_033032865.1. Taxonomy (NCBI): domain Eukaryota; kingdom Viridiplantae; phylum Streptophyta; class Magnoliopsida; order Asparagales; family Orchidaceae; genus Dactylorhiza; species Dactylorhiza incarnata. Next base: position 268,963 of record JAWHQI010000355.1, on the reverse strand, counting down.
TTGTTCTTTTATTTTTGGATAGCCTTGTACCTGCAAAACAGAAAACATTCTAGTTGTTCTTGACCCAGACTACCTTGGGTCCTTTTGTTTTTCCACTAAATTCTGAAATGAAAGACGTCTCAGGCTGATCCTTATAACCTTGTGGATGATATATCCTTGGAGGAATTATCCACACAATAAAAAAATTCTTAGTATATTGAGAATAAGAATTCTTCTGAAATTCAGTACATTTTTCATTCGACGAATTCTGGTGAGTTCGTCGATCGTCATTCGACGAAGTGAAGTGCTTTCGTCGAGCGTTGTTCGAATAATAACTGTACTGAAAATCTATCTTCAGAGTTCGTCGATCTCCGTTCGACGAATTCGTCTGATTTCGTCGAGCTACGTTCGACGAATTCTGTTGAATTCCTTTATTCTTAATATTCTTGCTTGAAATATTCTTACTAACATCTACTACCTCTTTGTTCTTAGCAGAAATGAATTTTACTGGTGTAGATAAGATGTTTTCTTAATAAGATGTGGCTCACTTGATGATGCACCCAAGCCCAGTTTGCCACTAAGTTTGGCATCACAATGCTTGTGATGTCCATCAGATTAATACTTCTCCCATTTAGGGATTCTTCAAATTTCTAAGCTTCAAATAACTTGTTCTCAATGAGAACAATGTGTTCTCTGGAGGCAGCCAAATCTTTCTTAAGATTGACATTTTCTTCACTTAGTTGGTTCATTTCAGCCAACTTGTTTCTGAGAGAGATTATCTCATTCTCAGATTTGATTAAATCTATGCAAAGAGCTTTGAATTCATTTGAATTGAAATCAAAGTTAGATATTACCTGATCACTGTCATTTTCTGATTCTGATTCTTCAGAGTTGTTTCCTGAGGCATTGATAGCCATCATGCAAAAATTTCTTTCTTCTTCATCATCTTCAACATCACTAGAGCTGGATGATAATGCATGTTCAGACTCACTGCTTGAGTCATAGATAGCCATCAAACATTGATCTTTGTCATTTGATTCATTTTCATCTTCAGATGAGCTGGATGAAGACTCTAACTCTTCTACAGAACCTTCAACCATGTTGTTGAGGGAATTCCAGATATCCCTGGCTGAGGTGTAGTCCACAACCTTCTGGAATATGTCATCAGATATTGTCTGTGCCAATATATTCATTGCTTTGGCATCAGCACTTCTCTGCTTATTTTGAGCTTTTGTCCACTCAGGAGGTGGAACAGCATTATTTGTTGTTACTGTTTCAACACTTGTTGTTGCTGTTGGAATAGGGGGGCCTGTCAAAATCACATTAAAAATATCTTCGTCAATAGAATTCATATATAATCTGATCTTTTCCTTCCATAATGCAAACTTATTTAGATTGTACATAGGAGGTCTTGTGCTTGAGTATTCTATGTTCTGTGCCATGGATTTTTAGCAAAAGAAACTCTAGAAGAAAATTAAGATCTAATTGATCTTTTGATTCAGGTGTTAGCCTGTAAAGAATCAACCAACCTCTAATACCAATTAAAAGTCCTCTGATATCAGTTGAAACCTCAGATACCAATTGAAAGTGAGGTTAGATATTAAAGTTACTCTAGAGGGTGGGGGGTGAATAGAGTATTAAAAGTTTTTCACTTATTTATATAGCGGAATTAAAATAGTGATATATATATATATATATGTGTACTGAGTGATTTATAAAAACAAATAAAGAAAATAGCACAGCACAGTCCAGAAAAATAAACAAGAACACAGATGACACAAGGATCTATAGTAGTTCCCCAATAAACCTGGGTACATATACTCTTCTACCACCCTTGGTAGGAATCCACTAGGTTTTTGATCAGGTGCCCTATCACCAATGGGTTTTTGATCAGGTGCCCAAACACCACTGATCTTTTGATCAGGTGCTCAAACCAAACTACAGGTTTTTGATCAGGTGCCTGATGCGTATTCGGCAAGTGCACCGATCGCTGTCAAGTAATAAAGTTGGGAATAGCATCCCCGAATATCGTTTCTTAAGGAATGCAGGTTCTGGTGAACGAAATGCGTGGTGAATCGATCGTTACACGAGCGAATAAAGTAAAAACAAGGGCATTGAGATTTGGTTCCTAAGCTAATGCAAAAAATAGAGATGCGTGTCAAAACTCTGCTTCGCAAGGCGGGATGGATGCAACGACCGCGATGCCGTGCTTCGGGAGGCGCGTGGACGAAAAGTAACCTTGACGGGTGAGGGTCGCACACACCTCTTCTCCAAGCATCACCACTAGCAATTTTGCTAGTGCTTCACACACAACGAACTCAGAAAATCACAATAAGGAAAATGTTATTCTCACACCACCGCATCATTCCACATGAACATCATAAAAGATCTATGACATTAAGTTAATCAATAGTTCATTACAACAACACAAAGAAAACACAAGCATCAAGTTTAGAGAGGACCAATAGGAAGATGTCACCGCATCTTGGGTTCTCGGCTGGAACGAGAGGTTGTCTGGCTCTCTCCGGGCTCGACCCTCAGATGGTGTGCGGACTCGATGGAGGCTGTCACCGCTCCAATGACCTACAAGACTTCTATGGCTTCCCACGACGAGGAATGCTTGAACACTTGGTGGAGAATGCTTGCTAACACTCCCGAATGGAAGAATGGTGGTGGAAATCGCCGGAATATGGTCTCCTTGGTGTTGGAGGTGAAGGAGAAGCCTTCAGACCTCAGAAACGGTGGGAAGGACCTGATTTCCCGCTCCCCTCGAGAGCTCTCCTGTTGACTGCGGCTTATCCTGAATTTTATACTAAACAGGCAGAAAAATGGTCACGCACGGTCGAACGCACGACCGTGCGTGAACCGTGCATTATTAAATGATAAATTCTGACTTGAGGGAGATGCTGCGCCGCCCATGCATTTTACTCACGCACGGGAAAATCCGCCCGTGCGTAAAAACGCACGGGTAAATTCAGAATGACCAAAAACAGGAGGAAACAGGTCGATCGTGCGTTTTACTCACGCACGGGCAAATTCGCCCGTGCGTAAAAACGCACGACTAAACTCTGATTGTCCGTTTTTCGCCCAGATACAGACGTACGATCACTGCCATCCATGCGTCAAGGAAACGCACGACTGTGCGATATGCACAGACATAAATTTTGGGGGAAAACGGGACGATCCGGCCACCTGCACATAAGACATACCAGCTGGGAATACACCTCCAGCACCAAATAAACACAGAAAAAGGATTGGGGAGCACCATGTGCTTACCCCCAATAACAAGGAGCGCAAATGCACACCGAAACAGGCCTAAGAGTGCACCTAGCAGGGAATAACAAATATGATCGTAAACATGCCTAAAGTGTGGTTCATCGACTAGAAATACGACCCAGATGAGTCCATAAATGTGTATATAAATGGGACTCATCACACCCCCAGACTTAACCATTTGCACGTCTCGGGCAAACTACTCCGCTCTCCTATCGGAACAATTGGATGTTAGAGTATGATTGAGTGGTGGAGACTCATGCGAAGTCGCATGCTCACGGGCGTAGAAATACATTAGAATATAATTTAACTCAAAATTATATTTAACTATTTCTAAAACAGTAATTTGAAATCTAATTTACTTGGATGGTGAATCCTGGTGAATCTTTCGGTCGCGCAAAAGGGAAAATAGCGTGACTAATGAGTAGAGTTTTACTTGAATCAAAGCTTGGGACAAACTCCTAAGAAATCCATCAAAGTCGGTGTCCATAGGCTTGCACGTTCGCACTCTCTCTACTGCATGAGACGACTCGTATCTAAAATCAATAGGACTTATGGGTTAGGATTGGGCTTAGGTTGAGTTTAGGCTAGATAAGTAGAAGGACGATGGGAATCACATTCAACATAACTGAGCACTCAAGAGAATTACAATCACCAATACAACAATTTCAAGAAGTACACAACACCCCCAGACTTCAATTGAACACTAGGTGTGTGCTAAGCCAATCATACTTTGTCTCTGTCGAGAGAATGCAATTGAAAGTTCATTTTGAACAATTTTTCTTATTTTTCTCTTTTTTTTTCTTTTCTCGGCAGAATTTCTTTTGTAGGCACACTAAAAACTTCTCATTCAGCTTTTTCAAAGCTTTCATACAACACGGAGATGACACCAAACATGATAGATATATAAATTTCTTTCAGCTCATTTGTTGGTGCGAAAATGGGTTTGGCCGTATGGCTTTGGTGACATTTTGGTGGAGCTAAACAAGGAGGAAAGGTAGGCTCAAGTGGGCATGCAAAGGCGATTACATTGGTAAGGATTTCAAAAGCACAAACGGATCATGAAATTGCCTATATCACACTTTATAACGAGTACTTCAACGCAATCGTTTCAAGAGTCGCCTAGTGCAAGTTCTAGCCACCGAGAAAGGTTGTCCTTCCTTCCGACCCTAGTAATAAGCTACTACTAGTACAGCTACACTCGACCCTATGCTACCGTTGGATTCACCGGATTCACCACTAAAGTAAAATAAATTGCAGCTACTATAATAGAAATACTTAAATTACAACATTGAATTTTATTCTACTCTAATTGAATTTCTAGGCGTGATGGGAGCACTCGACTAGAGCACTACTCGAGTCGACATTTTTCTCTACTCCTCACTCCTACCCTAACAATCCTATTCTTACGAGCGGGGAACCTCGCAGCAATACCCAATAAGCACGCATGATCAAGTGCACGTGTACTAGCTGCAAGTGTACGCAGTGTGCACAATACAATTGAAAATTCCTAACTCAGCACATTCTAACATGCTATGCAAAGTGTGTGCACGTGCATAGCTCGATCCCTCCCCCAGACTTGATCAAAACTAAATAAAATAGGGAATTCTAGAATAAGGAGAATAGGGGTAGAGTGGACCTATGCTCATAAATGAGCATGCCAGATGTGCGGTAATTCCTTCTTTAAAATTTTCTCCTTCCGCATCCACCACGCGAGAGCTTTAACCTGCGATGTTAGCAAAAAGAAAAATAACAGGACTACAAGAAATAGACTAAGCAAATGGAACCGGGTGGTTCCCATGGGTTGTCTCCCAAGAAGCCCTTTTGTTTAACGTCCTTAAAGGTGGACCAAATACCTGTATTACAGTTAGATAACAGCAGTAATAAAATTTTTCCATACTTAATAAAAACACAACACATCAATGTAATGTAACAGAGCACAAAATCCGACAGAAGAAACAGCACAAACAAAACCTGGAGACCCCATCACGTATCAGCTGTATGCTGATTTGTGGTGGTTCTCCCCAGCCATGCGAGATGGGAAGGAGCTGAAGGCTTTACGTCCCAAGGAGGATGTCTCCCCCTTTCCCCTAACCTCCTCCTTCTCGCGCCGGAGGGTAGCAGAGCGTGCTCCACGCAACAATCTTTCTTGCTTCAGCTTCTCTACAGTTGGAGAGCACCAACATTGATAGTCGACAGAACTTCCCACCTTGGTGGTCGGTGGCATCACTTCCGTTGCCGCCGTGACAACTGGATCAGCCCAATGGACCTGTTTAAAATATTTACAGTGGTCATTATGACTCAAAAAACTGTTCATAAGGCGCTTTGCTCCGCCTTCTCTCTCATCGTACAGCGCTTGGGTCTCACCGCTTTCTCCTGCCTTTATCACCTCTTCATTCACGACCCGCAACTCCTCTTCTTTCTTCTCTCCTTCCAGCGATCTTTTTTCTTTCCTTGCTTCTGCATCACTAGATGATTTATCAGTGATAACAAGGGGAGAGCGGATTACTGCTTCGGAAACAATCTTGGGGCAAGTGGGGGGTGTTACCTTACAAGGTAAGACAACACACCCCTTAGAAAAATCTAAGGTGGCACCGCTCTCTTTTAAGAATGGTACTCCTAAGATGGGAATAGATTGATTCAGACTTGGCCCCAAAACTTGGAAGTCGGCAACCACGATTGTCCCTTCGATTGTAACTTCCACATTCCTTACTTCTCCCTCTGTCTGAATGACAGTCCCATTAGCAAGCACTAGGGATTTCCGATCATCTGTGTTCATTTCAAGTTTTAATTTAGCAACATCCTGCAATGCAAGGATGTTGCGAGATGAACCGGAATCACATAGGGCCGCCGTTTCAATATTATTAATGGAGCATGAGATCACCAACTCATTTGGATCACTCACTCCCGCATCGGAGAGACTCTTCCCTTGGTTAATTGGATTTTTTTCAGTACTACTAGGAAGGGTCCCTTGCGAACGCTCGGTTAGCACTTGAGCCAATTGGCCCAATTGTGTCTCCAAGTTACGCATGGACGTGGTTTGATTCGCCAAACTAGAGCTGGCGGCTTCCATGAACTTCTCCATCATTTCTTCCAGATTACTTTTCTTTGGGGCCGGGGCGCCTTGATTATAACCCGGATGAGGGGACCTCGGTTGGCTTCCGAACGCTTGAGCATCGTATTGATGCTGGCCCGGTTGCCATCGTTGGCCTGCAGTATTTTGATTCCAGGAAAAGTTCGGGTGATTCCTCACACCCGGATTATAGGCATTGCCATAGGGTGCCCCCTAGCTTGATTTCCTACAAAATTTGCAGATTCATTTGAATTAAGCTGAGAGAATTCACCTAATAGCCCGCTACCTAGGCACTCATATGCGTGGTGACCACCGCCTCCGCATTCTTCACAAGAAATGTTAGTCGCGGGCGCAGCAGCGAGAGGTAATGAGTCCACCACGAACAGTCCCCGAGCGCTTCTCGGCGCATTTCTCCCAGCAGTCCAGAAGGTGCTGTGTGAGGCAGTGTCCTACAAAATTCTGAGAGCTTCCTCCGGCGTATGGTTCATCAGGGTCCCTCCTGCAACAGCGTCAATCATTGCTACTCACTCTCCTCTAGAGAGATCGCAACGATCTCTGACCAGATCGCCAGATAATGAACGAGATCGAGGCGCTTTCCCGCCAGGAAGGCCAAAATTTTGATCTCTTCCTCTTAGAGTGTATTGTTTTTCCTAAAGACACCTTCTGCTCTTAAGGATGGAAGACTTCGGAGACCGCCGAGATCGCCTTCAAAAATTAGAAACCTCTCTGTCCAAAAAGGAACTTTATTTGGAAGATTCAAAACTTTTAAACCATTACACAAAAAATACAATAATCCTTATCTTCTTTTTTTCTCCTTCTTTCAGCACCTTAACGTTAAAGGTCGCGTGGAAGAGGCCGATAGAAAATTTTATCCTCGCCGATCTTAAATAGTTAATAAAAACATTCATAAGACAGATGGAGTTGGGAGGTAGCTGGCCGAACACAAACCCTTAGTATTCCATCACCTCAAGGATTTCCCAAGGTAAAGGGAGCTTTAGGCCATAATCGAACTGATCAATGAGAATGATGTATTTATTCTCCCCTCCAAAATTCAGCCCTTCATTTTTTCTGGGTGGTCTCACAACGACTAAAATCTGAACCATATGCTTCGCAAGAAAGGCCAAATATTCATCTTTTAAAAGTCGATTGGGTTTGTGACCGACATTCAAGATAACCTCAGCAACGAAGACTCTACAGGCCAGTTATTTAGAGGAATCTAAGGATATTTTCGTAATGATGATTTCTTCTAAGATCGCCAGTAAATTGAGTAGACCGCCAAACCTGCATAAATTACAGTACACAAAGCGATAAAGTCGATCTCGAGAAAATTAAGATCGCTATATCTCAAGCAACACGAATATGCAAATAAAGGAAGATCGACATCACAGCAATTTCAGAGACCGCATAAAAATTAAATTCACGTATTACAAATTCAAATTGTCCAGGAATAAATGTTTCAAGATCGCATTAAATGAACAACTGTAATTTATCTCCTAGGATGGCGCTTTATTCCTACAAAGGCCGATATGTCCTGCATCTTGTTCATTGCGGTCAGAACAGATGCCAAGCTATGATTAGCCGACATTGCAACTTGATGAATTCTTGACATTTCCTTATCCACTTGCTCCATAGGGATGACCATAATTTCGGAAGTCGGTCTCTCTTCCTGATGATTGCCAGAAGTCCCCAGTCTCATTGCCATTTTAGCAGGACCGCCTCTTAATGTTGCGACCTTAACCGATAAAGCAGCGAAATTTCCCTTATAATATTCTGCATCCCTTTCATCTCTTTAAAGTGCCCGGACGAGCTCAGCAATCTTCTTGTCGCACTCCTTGCGGACTCGCTTTTCATTGGCGCGCAGCTTTTCTTTAAAATCAGTGGTCTGAACTCAGAGCTGACCGTCTCAAGCTCAAAGTTGATCATTCTACGAGCGCTCCCGAGCAAGCATAGTACGAACATCCTCAAACACTGGTTTGAGAATGTCGGCGAGCTGTGGAGGAATTACAATTTGCGAAAGTTGTCCTTCTTTAGAAGCCTCCGCGGCCGCATTATCTGCGGTCAAAAGAATTAGTTAGCTCGACTACAATAGTTCAAAAATAGAAGAGTTTTGCATAAAGAGAGTACTGGGAAAGAAATCGAGACCACAGTCACACAAGTTACTTTGAATATCTTTTGTGACCGCAAGTTCTGCGGTCAGCAAATGGCGGTCCGATCCACTTATGCGCTCAAGGTCTGTTCTTTCCAATTCTTTCTTCTTCATAATTATGCGTTACTAATAAGAATGTCATCTTTTTCAATGATGACGATCTCGCATTTTCTTTCTAGAGATCTAGGGCGAACAGCAGGCAGGGGAAGAAATTCCAGCGATCTCATAGCTATCTTCTCCTTACCAATTCGCAGGGCAGAGATCGTCGATGCGCGGTCTGCGGCTGCTTTGTTTATCATATCTTCTTTGGCAGCGGAGGGGTTCACCAGACCGCAAGAAAGTGTAGCTTTTTCCTTTTCGATCTCCTGAACTATCTCATCTTCTTTCCTCTCATCAGGATTCTTCTTTTTCTTCTTCTTCTTCTCTGCGGCGAGCAGATCCATCTTTTTCTCTTCTTCCTTCTTCTTCTGTGCGGCGAGCATAGCCGTCTTCTTCTCTTCTTCCTTCTTCTTCTCTGCGGTGAGCAGAGCCATTTTCTTCTCTTCCTCCTTTTTTTCTCAGCAGCGATCGAGGCTGCCTTTTCCTCTTCTTTTCCTTTTCTCTCAGCAGCAACTTGTGCTGCTCTCTCTTCTTTCTCTTTTTTCTCCTCTTTTTTCCTTTCCTCTTCCGCCTTTAACCTGACCGTCTCTTCAGCGGCCTCCCTCTCCCTTTTAGTGATCTCCTTCTGTTCAGTGTCCACTCAAAGATTTTCGAACTCAAAGGTGTCAAGCACCTGCAAGATTGAACAAGAGAAATCATTAGAAGAATCTTCATCAAGATAAGCATTCAACTTGGAGTCCACTTCTCTTGATGAAGCTGAGATCGCATAATGGAAAAAGAGACCAGCCATGCCACTTACCTTCCCAGGGGCATCCATAGAGGGACGTTTATGATCGCTACTTTCAGGAAGTGTGACCGCCTTAGGAGCGGTCACATCTTTATTTTCTTCACTCTTTTTTCTCTTGGCAGTTTGAACAGAAGAATTTATGTTTTTTCTCTTTTTTCCATTCAAATCCTCTTGAGCATTGATGATCTACTGCCTAATTTTCTCTGTCACAGCCTTCTTCTCTTGCATCCCATCTATTATAGCTTCAGTTGAAGCAATCTCACCAGATTGAACAGCGAACTAGTTAAGGGCTTCAATAGGCTTCTGGCAATCAAAGGTAATACTATGAGTTAGCTAACAGGTCAGCAATGTTAGAAATCGGTAAGACCGCGCTCTCCGGTAGTTCAGTTCGCTCGTTCGGGGAAGACTACACGGTCTTCTTCAACGTTCCCGCTTCAGTCGTAGCCTGGGAAGTTTTCACCACCCATTTTCTCTTTGAGTTGGCGGTCTCCTTCTTGTTCGGAGAAGCCGCTCTTGGAGAACGATTGTACAGACGAGGCAACACAATCACCATTGTAGAGATCGATCTTATCTAAATATTAGTGATCGCTTGAAGATCAAGCTCGCGACACTTTTCGGAAAATATAAATCCTAAAGACATGGACCCGTATTTATCAACCCAGGCGCATTTATGGTGATCGTAGTCTCGGCGGTCAAAGTAAACATTTCTGAAGTTCCAACGCAACTTGAAAATGTGCGGGGATCATGTTTCCACAGAAATCCGTGACCTCTCATTTTTTGTCAGAAGGATCATTTCCAGCGGTCTCAGCTTTGGGAGACCGCCCAGATTGCCTTCTCCCCCTCCAGCATTTCCTCCCAAGGCTCTGGCGATCAAGCCCCAGCCAGACCGCCAGACGGTGCGGTGTAGTCCTTTTCTCCTTTTTTTTATTTGCACCCTCTTCCTCTGCCCCGGTTATCCTGTACCCCGGGCAGCCCGTAATTTTTGGATCTGCCCATTTGGGCAGCCTCCGCGTCTATAAATAGAGTGGTAGGGGTACCTGAAAAGGTACTTTTGTCTTGGAGACTCTAGCTTATGCATGTGTAAGCGGTCTTGAATTCTGTCACTTTTCTACCTCTCCTCCTCGCCCATTTTAGACTCCCCTTGTAGTTCCTTTTTGAGATCAATCCAGCAGTTTTCCCTCTGTCGATCTCTCCTTTGGATTTTCTGTTCTGAGTAACCAGCACTCCACAGTTCCTCCCCCCTCCTTTAGTGTGAGTCTTGGAGGTACATGTTTTGTACCAACAGTATTGTAACTCATTGTATCTACTTTCACAATCCATTACTTCTCAAAATTTATTCCATTGTAAAATCTTATGTTATATATAAGTTGATCTTGGTCATAAATAGCCTCCTCTCCAACCATTAAACTAACTGCAGCTTCGATAAATGTTTTCTCAAAGATTGAATAGATTTTTCTTGTATATATCTTGGACATTTGCTTAAGTAATAAACAATTTTTGAATTTTAGGGTGATACTACCTTGATTTCATTTGAAGTCTTCATCATGTTCACTCCTTCAACAACCTGAAATTATTTTTTCTATTCCAATGAAGCATTTAACAAGTGAACTTGTTGCTTTTGAGCATCCATGCAAGCCATTGTTAGCCGATTCACTCTATTGGGTAGATAAAATGCTAAGATCTATTTGTTCAATATTAAATTCAGTGGACCACTTCATTATGATTTAATAAAGATCATTTAGCCATCGATTCTCATGAAATTTACCCATGGTTATCAATGATAGTCCAAGGATGCCTTAACCTAGAGGGGCGTGAATACGTTATGTCAGCTACTTTTACAAACTTGGTGGAATAGTAAATATAAGTGCAACAACCACACATCAATCACAGCATAGACACAAGCTATTTATAGAGGTTCCCCAAGAAAATGTGTCTCTGGGTACTCCACTGTCCACCTTCTCCTATCTAGCAGTGTGCTAGACTCGGTAATCTCCACCAAAACTCAGATTCGCGGATCCCACAATTCAGAGACTGTGTCTCCTACCCCATGTCCCAAGGACCATACAACTTAGAAGCCCTGCCTGACTTCCGACCTCAGAAACCATACCTTCAACCTCAGATATCACAAGATCCTACAACTTAGAAGCACTAACTGGCTTCCTACCTAAGAGACAAAGTCTCCTACGTCAGGCTAGATAGTGCCCTACAACTAAGATTCCACTTGGAAATCCAATAACATAGATCTCAAAAAGATCCCAAAGTGTTAATAAGCATAATTACAAACTTTCTATAGACTCAAAATAAGTAAGCTTGAATGCTTTGGAGTCTTCTTGAATCCCTGATGAAGATTGGCTTCAACTAGAATCTTCATGTAGATGTCGTGGATGAATCAGTGAAAAATGTTCTACACATATGAAGACCTTCTTTTATCTGAACGATCCTTGATGTGAATCAATAACTTTTATCGACATTGCTTCTTAGAGAAGAATATAGATTTGCTTTCTGCTTATCTTATCCTTTCTTAAGATTTTCAATGGAGCAGTACTTTTAGAGGAAGAAAAACTTTTCTTTTTGATCTGCCGATTTGGAGATTAAAGATTAGGGTTTGCATCAGTGTCACATTCCATTTTGTAAGACAAGAATGTCTAACAATCTATTCAAGTACTGGCATTATGTTAGAAATCTCTTTTCTTGGCAAATGGGATTCATTGGCTCAATCTACTGTGGCAATAAATGACGTGATACCAAAATCACGCTTTGATTTGTATTCACACCTTTCAGCCTTTCGACTAGATGTCTAGTCAAATTTACTTCTTTAGGACGAATCTGCAACATATTGAGCCTTCTAGTTAAATCTTCAGGATGAATATTCAACAGATTGAGCCATTTAACTAAATGACATGCTGCTTACGCCTTTTAGTTACTTCAACACATTTTGACTCAATATAACTTCATGATCTTTACGATCTTCCCACGGGGGAGGTCGCCAAGGGCCGACCCTCGAGCTAAGATCAGCCAGGGCTGGGCGATCTCCCCTCGGGGGAGGTCGCCAAGGGGTGACCTCCGGGCTGAGATCGCCCAGGGCTGGGCGATCTCCCCTCGGGGGAGGTCGCCAAGGGGCGACCTCCGTGCTGAGATCGCCCAGGGCTGGGCGATCTCCCCTCGGGGTAGGTCGCCAAGGGGCGACCTCCGGGCTGAGATCGCCCAGGGCTGGGCGATCTCCCCTCGGGGGAGGTCGCCAAGAGGCGACCTCCGGGCTGAGATCGCCCAGGGCTGGGCGATCTCCCCTCGGGGGAGGTCGCCAAGGGGAGACCTCCGGGCTGAGATCGCCCAGGGCTGGGCGATCTCCCCTCGGGGGAGGTCGCCAACGGGCGACCTCCGGGCGAGGACAAGGACGCCCAAAAAGAAGGGCGGCGGTGACCTCCCGGGGGAGGAGTCACGCGAGGCACGAAAGTAAGACCGCCCAGGTGATAGAAGACCACCAGGGCTCGGACAGCTAATTTGAGATGATCGCCGATTTCTGGGTAAACAAGTTTCTTGCTCAGCTTGCCGGAAAGTGGTGATCTCCCGCCGAAGGCTCACAATTTTGTCCACCGGGTGGAATTTGGCGAGAAATTTGGAAGCAAGCGCGTCCCAAGTGGCAGCAGTTCCTGGAGGGATACAATGGAGCTAAACCTTGGCTTTGTCATGCAACGAGAAAGGGAACAGTCTCATCTTGACTGTTTCGTCAGTAATTCCTACATACCGGAAGGTACCACAAATGTCGGCGAACTCTGCCAAGTGAAGATGTGGGTCTTCACTAGGCATCCCAGAGAACTGAGCGTTGTTGCGGATGATGTTAAGGATGGCCGGTTTGATCTCAAACTGGTTATTCATGATGTTAGGCCCAAATCCTGGATACACACTCCCAACTGTTGGAGTGGTATAATCTCTCATGGTCCGGGGCCTCGGTCTAACCACCTCCTACTCATCCCTTAAATGATTTTGCCCCATATGGGGTACTCCAGGATTCACTTCTTCCCGATCTTTGGGTACTCTCGGCATACCTCCAAGTTCCATATTGTCTCCCATAGCCGCTTGCACGGCTGCAGCACGGCTGCAGCACGCCTTAGTGCACGCGCAGTATGTTCAATCTCCGGATCAAAGGGTACTAATTCCCTTCCGGCTTGCCTCTGCATACACAAAAAGAAGGCACAAAGAAAATAAAAATAAAAAACAACTGCTGATATAATAAGGATTCACAACACAAAGCGTTACACGCCTGCATTCCCCGGCAATGGTGCCAAAAACTTGATGCGTATTCGGCAAGTGCACCGGTCGCTGTCAAGTAATAAAATTGGGAATAGCTTCCCCGAATATCGTCTTTCAAGGAATGCAGGTTCTGGTGAACGATACGCATGGTGAATCGATCGTTACACGAGCGAATAAAGTAAAAACAAGGGCATTGTGATTTGGTTCCTAAGCTAATGCGGAAAAGAGAGATGCGGGTTAAAACTCTGCTTCGCAAGGCGGGATGGAAGCAACGGCCGCGATGCCGTGCTTCGGGAGGCGTGTGGACGGAAAGTAACTGAGACATGTGAGGGTCGCACACACCTCTTCTCCAAGCATCACCACTAGCAATTGCTAGGGCTTCACACACAACGAACTCAGAAAATCACAACAAGGAAAATGCTATTCTCACACCACCGCATCATTCCACATGAACATCATAAAAGATCTATGACATTAAGCTAATCAATAGTTCATTACAACAACACAAAGAAAACAAAAGCATCAAGTTTAGAGAGGACCAATAGGAAGATGTCACCGCATCTTGGGTTCTCGGCCAGAACGAGAGGTTGTCGGGCTCTCTCCGGGCTCGGCCCTCAGATGGTGTGTGGACTCGATGGAGGCTGTCACCGCTCCAACGACCTACAACACTTCTATGGATTCCCACGACGAGGAATGCTTGAACACTTGGTGGAGAATGCTTGCTAACACTCCCGAATGGAAGAATGGTGGTGGAAATCGCCGGAATATGGTCTCCTTGGTGGTGGAGGTGAAGGAGAAGCCTTCAGACCTCAGAAACTGCGGGAAGGACCTGATTTCCCGCTCCCCTCGAGAGCTCTCCCGTTGACTACGGCTTATCCTGCATTTTATACTAAACAGGCAGAAAAATGGTCACGCACGGTCGAACGCATGACCGTGCGTGAACCGTGCGTTATTAAATGATAAATTCTGACTTGAGGGAGACGCTGCGCCGCACGTGCATTTTGCTCACGCACGGGCAAATCCTCCCGTGCGTAAAAACGCACGGGTAAATTCAGAATGACCAAAAATAGGAGGAAACAGGTCGATCGTGCGTTTTACTCACGCACGGGAAAATCTGCCCGTGCGTAAAAATGCATGACTATACTCAGATTGTCCGTTTTCTGCCCAGATACAGACGCACGATCGCTACCGTCCGTGCGTCTAGGAAACGCACGACCGTGCGATATGCACAGACATAGATTTTGGGGGAAAACGGTTCGATCCGGCCACCTGCACCTAAGACATACCAGCTGGGAATACATCTCCAGCACCAAATAAACACAGAAAAAGGATTGGGGAGCACCATGTGCTTATCGCCAATAACAAGGAGCGCAAATGCACACCGAAATAGGCATAAGAGTGCACATAGCAGGGAATAACAAATATGATCGTAAACATGCCTAAAGTGTGGTGCATCGACTAGAAATACGGCCCAGATGAGTCCATAAATGTGTATATAAATGGGACTCATCAGTGCCCTGCCACCAATGGTTTAACTTTTGAAGGGATTTATAACCCTGTACAAGATGGGATAAAGAGGGTTATGAAGTTCTTCTCTGTCAATAATCTGAGAGAAGAATAGTGCATTTGTTGTTATAAAGCTCCCCCTATCTGATAAAAAATAGTTGACAGTTGATGATGGAGCTTTCACTTGAATGTAGATCTTCCTTGATAGCTGATGAATCTGAGAGACAATGTTTCTCAGATTATTGTTGCTCTTGAAGATTTGAACTTGCAACAGAAAACTGAGATAAGATTTGTGTTGTTCTCAGAGAATGATATTGCTGCTTGAGGCAGATGAACATCTGTAAGCTTTTTCATTCTGTATATCTCTCGACTGTTTCTTCCTCTTTTCTGAATATCTTCTGTACCGCTGTAATACTCTAATACTTCTTCATTTTCTTTTTCCTTTCTGTATATGACTGATTTGAAAAATCAAATCTTCTGAATAAGGAATAGAATAATCTGGAGGATTATTTCTTGGAACTGCAAGCCAATATTTAGTTCCTTTTCCTTTTCAATAAATGTATCCTTTTCCAATAAGCCAAACGACTATTTTCTCGAAAGAAAACAATGGAAAGGAATAAAATAAAAGGAAGGATATAATCCTTGACTTATCTAGAATATAGATCCGTTACTGATTTAGGTTGATCTGAGTTCAGAGAATAGAATAAAACTGATCTGTCTGAAATTTTTTGAGCTGATAAGAATTCGTCGATCTGAATGTTAATTTTGTCAAATTGAACTTTTGTTGCTGATTCATCGAACACAGACTGGATTTCATCGAGCTCAAGTTGAAGGTCGTCAAACTGAAAGATAAACTGCTTAATCTGGCTTGAAGAATTGTGTTAGTCGATCTGAGAAGCACTTTCGTCGATCTGAACATCTTGATACTTATTCGTCGAGCGCAGAGCTGAGTTTATCGAACGCTGAGATTTGGCAAGTTCGTCGAATGCTGAGACTTGGCAAGTTCGTCGAACGCTGAGACTTGACAAGTTCATCGAACTGGAGCATGTCGTTCGTCGAACGCAAGATGGAGTTCGTCGAACGCAGTAAGAGTCCTCGAGAACATCTAGGCGGAGAGGGAGGTCACCAATACAAACATCAACTTTTTCAGGACAAGATGCAACCACTGCGCGAGAAACTAACCCTATTTCAGCGTCAAACGCAAACACCAACACTAAATTCAACCAAAATGTGGAGAGAAATGTGGAACCAGTGCAAAACGGAACTTCCATTGCAGAGTCCTCGAGAACATCTAGGAGGAGAGGGAGGTCAACAATACAAACATCAACTATTTCTGGACAAGATGCAACCACTGCGCGAGAAACTACCCCTGCAGCACCGCGACAAGCTCGACCCCGAGGAAGACCACCAATATACACATCAAATCAACATCGACGTGAAGCAATTAATGCCAGACAAAGGGAAAATTACAGAGCTCGACAACGCAATCCTACTACACCCGTAATCCAAACACAAGTCGCTCCCCACGACAAATGTCGCACCCACGACAAATGTCGCACCCATGACAATTGTCGCCCCCACGACAAATGTCGCGCCCACGACAAATGTCGCATCCACGAAAAATGACGCACACACGAAAAATGTCGCACCCACGACATTTGTCGTACCAACAATAAATGTCGCCCCCTCGATGAATGTCACCCCCACGACGAATGTCGCCCCCACGACGAATGTCGCCCCCACGACGAATGTCTCCTTGCATAGGGCCGAAGGCCCGTGCCTGTCACTCGTATATGTATATATCTGTATGTATATATATATGTATGTATATATATATGTATGTATGTATATATATGTATGTATATATATCTATGTATGTATATATATCTATGTATGTATATATATCTATCTATGTATATATATCTGTATATATGGATGGATATATATATCTGTATCTATATATGTATATATATATGTATGTATATATATATATGTATGTATATATATATGTATGTATATATATATGTATATATATATGTGTATATAAATATGTATATATATATGTGTATATATATATGTTTATATATATATGTTTATGCAAGAACAGAAATTGAAAAAATGAAGGATATTCTTTATTAAGAGAAGAATCTCTTTGAATCATCACCACTCAGTACCGGAGATATATTCTCCATCATAAGTTTGGAGATGGTAAGCTCTCCCATTTAGCGCTTCTTTATCAATGAAGGGACCTTCCCAATTTATGTTCAGCTTGCAGATTGAGGTAATTCTAGCAGCTAAATCAAGCTTCTTCATAACTAGGTCACCAATGACGAACTGATTTACTCTGACATGTTTGTCAAAGTCCTTGGTCATTCTTCTTTTAATTTCTTTCTATCTGATCACAACTTGGTCTCTTAGATCTCCAAGTAGGTCAAGACTACACCTGATTTCATTATCGTTTGTGTCCATCTAGTCCTCATCGCCCTGTTTCCATAGAAGTACTCTTGGACTCATTACTTCAAACTCTACCAGAATGAGTGCCTCAAACCCATGAGAAAGTTTAAAGGAGTCTCTATAGTGGCGGAAATTGGAGTAGTCAACAACGTCAACAACACTGATTGTAG
Organism: Dactylorhiza incarnata; assembly: GCA_033032865.1. Classification (NCBI taxonomy): domain Eukaryota; kingdom Viridiplantae; phylum Streptophyta; class Magnoliopsida; order Asparagales; family Orchidaceae; genus Dactylorhiza; species Dactylorhiza incarnata. The sequence goes on along the minus strand of JAWHQI010000355.1, from coordinate 251,225 downwards.
CTTGAAAGTGCACAGTTAACCTCACTAGAATTCTCTAGAGGGAGGGTGAATAGAGATTTAAAATATTTTTGTGCAAAGTTAATAATTATATATATATGGGTATAGTGATCACAGATTAGAGCTTCCCACACACCAACAAGAATTAAACAAGTAAAGAAAAATAAATGCATTAAGAAAAATCACAGCACAACACAAAGAGATATAGTGATTCCCCAAACTTTGGGTAGTCCACTATTCTACCCCCTTGGTAGGAAATTCACCATCTTGCACTGAGTCTTTTGATAAGGAGACTCTTAGAACCACCCTGAGTCTTTTGACAAGGAGACTCTTAGAACCAACTGAGTCTTTTGAAAAGGAAACTCTTAGAACCAGTACAACTGAATTTTTTGAAGAGAGATTCTAAAAACTCTTTTACAATATTTGAAAGTGAAAATAAGGTAAAGAAGAAAGAGAGATAATAAAAAGACAAGAAAGAATCTTCTTCCTAGCAAGAAGATTGGAAGCACAAGAAGTAGTGAATAAAATCCCTCTTCTATAGTGAGAAGGAGATTGTAGCCCTTTTCTCTCTTTTGTGAGAGCTATCAGAGTATGCAGCAGAGTGGCTTCAGAAGCAGGAGAAGATGGAAGCTTGATCTTTGCTGCAGCACTATCTCTCAATTTTCTCTTTTCACTTGAGAGCTTTTCCTCTTTTTCAAATGTAAAATGGTGGATCACTTCTCATTTTTCTCTGCCGACCTCCTTGGTTATTTATAGCTCTGTTTATTAAAATAGCACTATAGGAGAGTAATCAATTAGCAGGCAGAGTGTTAGAAAGAAAGAGAAATTTCCATAACAGTTATATCCATAGAAGGAAAGTATTCAATCTGATTTCAAATAATGTCCATAAAGGATCTAATCAATTTAGCCAAGAATCTATTAGAGGAAAGAATGATTCAGAACGGATATAAAGAATAAATTGATTCCATATAAATCAGATCTATAAAAGAAGGAAAGAGATCTGGCGATTTTTGAATTAATCATAGAAATTGACGCGCATCGATTACTATTCGACGTAGGCGTCAAATTCATCCTGGCAGAGCGTCGAGAGGAGAATAGGGAAGGTGCTTCGACTAGGGTGCGTTGACTTCTCAAGATACGTCGACTAGAAGTTAGAGCTACGTCGACATAGGATACGTCGAATTCTGCTTGGAGCTACTTCGACTCATTCTGATAGAAACGTCGACTTTATCTCGACGTTGGGTCGAATACTATTCGACGCATATTTACTTAACCTTGATTTTCTTTTCTTGGAAGTCATATTCAACTTATGTTCAGGGGTTAAGAGAAATCATTTTCCCAACAATCTTCCCCTATTTGTCTTAACCCTATAGGAGAGAAAGCATATAATTAATACTTCACAGCATTTGTAAAGATAAGAAATATATTAAACAATCAGAAGAGAAATTGGAATAAGAAAGCATATGACAAGCATTTGTCTTTCACAAGAATTAAACCAGAAACTTCTTTCTATACATGAAGTTGACAAAAGCAGAATAAAGTTTCCTAGATAAGTTTTCAATAGCATCAAAAATGTAGCCCCTGGCTCTATCAGGTCGTTCCTGGACATTCCTGATGATTGTATGCAGTTTTTCCAAGAGTTTATCACCATCAGGGATATTGTCATTTATGGAGTAGCCTTTGCTGATGATGATTGCTGCCTTTTCATCAATCATCTCAATTGTAATGTTTTGAATTTTCTTTTCAGTAGGCTTGATCTCAGGTGGTCCCTTGCTATCAACCTTGGGCCTATATTTTGTTTTCTTTTCTGATTGCTGCTTCTCAGGAATCTCAGCCATTTTTCCTTTCCCTTTCCAGGGTGAGGCATGCCACTTGTCTAATTTTACAGGTCTGTTGTGCTTCTTGTAGGGAATGTAAGCATCTTCTGTACACCCTACACCCCTCTTGTGCTTTTGGCCTTTCTCTAGGATGACCCCTGCCTGAGGGTTTTTCTTTTGATAAGCTTCAATATCAAACAACTTCTTTGGAGTTTTGACAGAAGATTCAGCAAGAATTTGTTCCTTGGTCATTCCCCTGTTGATCTTTTCCATCCAGGCATTCCTTTTATCTTCCACTTCTTTCCTAGATGCTTCATATTCATACAGTTCTCTTTCTCTTATCTCTTCATGCCTCTTTTCCATGTCAGGGTCATGGTACTCCTTCACAGGGTTGTTAGGAGTGATAATAGGCATCTTTTCAAATCTTTTTATTTCCTCACATGATTTTCTATACTTCTTTTCTTTTGCATACTCTTTCCTTTCTTCTTTGGAGAAGTTTTGCCAGTAGGGAATGGCTTCTCTTTTCCTTTTCATTTGTCCTTCTGGACTTTTTCTAGGTAGAATCTGCTTAGTGAGTTTTGCTATTGGAGGAGGTAAAGGTAGCAGTGGAGGTAGATAAGAAGGTTGAGGTGGAGGTAGAGGTAGAGGTGGAGATGAAGGTAGAGAAGGAAGTTGAGGTGGAGGTAGAGGTAGAGAAGGAGAGGGAGATGGAGTTTTCTCTTTAGGTGGAGAAGGAACTTTCTCAAGAAAAAGAGTTTGTTCTGCAATAGAAGGCAGAATGACCTCTGGTAGAGTAATCTCTGCTGAGGGAGTTTTGTCTCTTCCAGGCTCTTCTGAAGGGATGTCCTCAAGTAGAGGTGTCTTCAGTTTGATGTAACTGGCAGAGAAGCTAGGAGAGTGATGCTGAAATTCTTCTTCACATAGGGGTGCATCAGTCCACATCTGTCCCTTCCAGTCATCAGAGGTGGCTGCTTCTTCCCCCCCCCCCTGAACTCCTGAGTTCTTTACCACAGGAAGCTCCCCCTGAGTATATGGGGCATCAGTTCTAAATGCTGAATCCACAGCATGATCTCCTTCAGTGTGATAAGAGGAGGTCTCTCCAAAGTATTTGTTGAATGTGTAGTCAGAGTGATTGGAGAGGATTGGAGCCTATTATAAGAGAAGAGGTTGGTGTAACTCTTTAGAGATAATGTTTAGAGTTGAAAAGGAAATTAATCCTGAGCTCTTAAGAGAGATAGAGAACCTGACAAGGTGGGTTTCTGGAGCCATTCTCCCCTGGTTTATATCCTGCAAATGGGATTTAAACCTTTCTGGCGACAGAGGCCGTTCTTGAATGAGAGCATTAAGCTCAGGAAGAGAAGAAGAGAGGGTTGCCAGTTTGGCTGCACATGTGTTGATCATGGCAGCACATTCGTCGGCGAAGTGATTCAGGCGATTCTGGAAATCACTTACTAGGTGTTCGAGAGCATCGTTCATCGTTTTGATGAGGGCCGATTGATCAGGAGCTGGTGCCATTGTTGCAGAGAGATAGAGAGAGAGGTAGAAGACGAAGTTTTGGCGGGTTTTAGGAGAGTATATGTTATGAAATAAGAGGTATTATTTAAAGGAGGTGAAACGTCGAGAAAGGAAACAGAAATCAAGGTATATCAGGTAATCCAATCATCAAAAGAGGAAGTAAGGATTTGATTCTAATTGTAACCAGATGTCGACGTTACGTCGAATTGATGTCGACATATGCGTCGATATGGAGTCGATGCTCCGTGGATATTTGTCCACTTACTGTTTTGTCGATGTGCTCATAGCCCTGCGTCGATATAAGTTCGACGGTGCGTCGATACGTTATCAACGTAACTTTGCCCGGAAGAAATCAACGCCAGCGTTGAGTTCATTTCGACGATGCGTCGATATGTATTCGACGCATCTTCAAATACTGTCTTAGATTTCCTGATTTCTTTTAGATTTCACAACAATGGTGGTTACAGACTACCATCAAGCATTCCTAAGGTTTTAATGAAATAATTATGCTTAGTTTCATCTAAGGGTTTTGTGAAGATGTGTGCTCTTTGATTGTCTGTAGGAATATATTCTAAGATTATCTTACCCTTCTCAACATTGTCTCTAAGGAAGTGATGTCTGATCTCTATATGTTTGGTCCTACTATGAAGGACTGGGTTGGATGCAATGGATATAGGACTAGAGCTATCCCAATAGATCTTAGAGTTATGTATTTCCAATTTGTAGTCAAGAAGCTGATTTTGCATCCACAGGATTTGTGAACAACAGCTCCCAGCAACTATGTATTAAGCTTCAACTGTTGAGGTTGAGACTGAGGTTTGTTTCTTACTAAACCATGATATCAATCTGTCACCTAGGAATTGGCAAGTGCCAGATGTGCTTTTTCTATCAACCCTACATCCAGCATAATCTGCATCTGAGAAACCTATTAATTCAAAGTTGGTTTCTGCTGAGTACCATAGACCTAGTTCAGGGGTTCCCTTTAGGTATCTAAGAATCCTTTTTACAGAGGTGAGATGGGATTCCTTTGGATCAACCTGAAATCTAGCACATATGCAAGTGGCAAACATGATGTCAGGTCTGCTAGCTGTTAGATATAGAAGGGATCCTATGATGGCCCTATAAGTCTTTTGATCTACTGATTTTCCTTTATCATCTTTTTCTATAATGGCATTGGTTGCCATGGGTGTTTTCATGGTAGATGCTGATTCCATACCAAACTTTTTAATTAGCTCTTTAGTATATTTGGATTGTGAGATGAAGATTCCCTCACTACTTTGTTTTACTTGTAATCCTAAGAAATATGAGAGTTCTCCCATACTACTCATTTCAAATTTAGATTGCATTAGATTAGCAAATCTTTTACACAGTTTAGGATGAGTTGAGCTAAAGATGATGTCATCTACATATATTTGAACAAGGAGGAGTTGGTTTTTATGGGTTCTAGTAAAGAGTGTCTTGTCCACTTTTCCTCTTTCAAAGGAATTTTCTAGGAGGAAATTGGAGAGAGTTTCATACCAAGCTCTAGGTGCTTGCTTAAGACCATATAGTGCTTTGTTAAGTCTATAAACAAAGTTAGGAGAAGAGGGATTAACAAAACCTGGTGGTTGCTCCACAAATACCTCTTCTTGAAGGTCACCATTCAGAAAAGCACTCTTGACATCCATTTGGTAGACTTTCATCTTCATGAAGGCTGCATAGGCAAGAAAGAGCCTGATTGCCTCCAATCTGGCTACTGGAGCAAAGGTCCGGTTGTAGTCTATCCCTTCTTCTTGTCTATATCCTTGTGCTACAAGTCTTGCCTTGTTCCTGACAATTACTCCAGTGGAATCTAGTTTGTTCCTGTATACCCATTTTGTACCAATCACAGGGTAGTTTCTTGGTCTTTCAACTAGGTTCCACACTTTGTTTCTCTCAAATTGTCCTAGCTCTTCTTGCATGGCCATAATCCAGTGATGATCACAATTTGCTTCCTCAAACTTCTTTGGTTCAACTTGTGATAGGAAGCATTGGAGCATCATCCCATTGGAGACCTGGTGTCTTGTTCTTACTCCTGTATTGGGGTCTCCAATTACTTGAGTTTGTGGATGATCTTTCAACTTGACCCTTGTCCTGCCTGGACTTGTCAGATGTTCTTCTTCCTCATTGGTGATAGGATCATTGTCCACCTGGCCTTCCTGAACCATGTTCTCTTGTGGGAGTTGGTTTTGAATGCTCTTTTCTGAATCTTCTTCATGTTCTTGTTCAGATTCCTCACTTGATTCCTCTATCTGGTTTTCTTTTCCATTATTTGTGTTCTCTAGAACCAGTTGTTCAAGCTGTATTTCTATTCTGCTGCTTTCCTGTGAAAAAGAGCTGGTGGGAGTTCCCTCCCCCTTAAACAGCATGTTAGTTTCATCAAATATAATGTGCATAGACTCTTCAATTTTAAGAGTTCTCTTATTATAGCACCTATAGGCTTTACTAGATGCTGAGTATCCCAGAAATATTCCATCATCAGATTTCTTGTCAAACTTGGCAAGATGATCTTTTCCATTATTTAGGATAAAACAAGCACATCCAAAGATCTTAAAATATTTAACTATGGGTGTTTTTCCTTTCAGGAGCTCATATGGAGTTTTTGATTTAGTTTTGTGTATTAGGCTTCTATTTAGAACATAGTTGGCAGTGTTGACTGCTTCAGCCCAGAAAGTTTTTGGTAAACCTGATTCTACAAGTAAGGTCCTTCCTGATTCTATTAAAGTTCTATTCTTTCTTTCAGCAACTCCATTTTGCGGAGGGGTTCTAGGGGCTGAAAAACTTTGTTTGATACCTATATCTTCACAGAAACTACTCATAAACTGATGATCACTTCTGATTATGGAAACCTGACTATTGAGTTCAGAATGAATTTGTTTTATGAATCTTGAGAGAGTCTTGTGGGTTTCAGACTTAGCCCTTAGAAAGAATACCCAGCTGAATCTAGAATAGTCATCCACAATGACTAGGGTATAGGATTTTCCACCTAAGCTCTGAGTGGATATGGGACCAAAGAGATTCATGTGTAGTAAGTAAAGGACCCTGGGAGAGTCATCCTTACCAATTAGTTTGAAGGATGATTTGGTTTGTTTTCCTAGTTGGCAAGGTATGCATGGAGAATCCTTAGAGTACCTACCCTTTGGTAAGCCTCTAATTAGGTTATTCTTTGCTAGTTTACTAATGGTTTTGTAGTTTAGATGACCTAGTCTCCTATCCCATAAGTCACTTTTATCAATAATATTGTTAAATAAACAGACTTCTGTGGGTGAGGAGCTAAAGTCCACTACATATACTTTTCCTTTTCTAATTCCATTGAGTACCGTGGCACTAGTCTTGATATCAATGATATGGCAGAGTAGTGTGGTGAATTTTACCTCATACTTACCATTTTCACATATCTGACTTATACTTATCAGATTGTGCTTCAGTCCTTTAACTACTGCCACATTCTTGAAGGTGACTTTCCCTTCTTTGAAGTCTCCAAAGCCCCTGGTTTGGCCACAGCTAGAGTCTCCAAAGGTCACTGATGGTCCAAGTCTATCCTCAAAGTTGATCAATAAATTTTTGCATCCTGTCATGTGCATGGAGCATCCACTGTCCAAGTACCACACCAGCATGGAGATGTGATACATCTGCACATAAAGTTTTACACATTAGTTTGGACCCTGCTGAGCTGGGGTCTCTTCCTCCCATCAGTGAAAGAATTAATGAAAGAATAAGTAGGTTTTTCTGAATATCCTTCCTCCTTTAGGGGTATTGGTTTATCATACCAATTTTCTTTGGTGATGTTACAGAAATAGTGGTCATAATAAAAGGAAATGGATTGAGAGACCTGTTTGGAAGAGGAGAAATTTTTGTCTGATTGGTTGCGTCGATATGGATTCGACGTAGGTTAATGGTTGCGTCGATATGAAATCGACGCTTCCTTCTCCATTCTGCGTTTATTTTCAGTCGAAGCATGAGAGAGGTTGCGTCGAGTAGGAGTCGACGCACTTTGGTGCAAGCGTCGATTAGAAATCGACGTGCGTTGATAAGAATTCGACGCATGTTTGACTCTTTTCTGAGGATATTTTCCTAGGATTCCTTCATATGTAATGAGATTAGTTTTATTAAAGACAGTGGTTGTTTCTGGATTTTCCTGTGATCTTTCTCCTGTCAAATGACCTTCCCTAGTGAAGTGAATGGGATTTCTCCAAACAGATTTTTTAGGTGATTGAGTTTTTGGTTCTAAGTTAGTATTATCTCCTAGTTGTCTAAGTCTTTCAGTAAGATTTCTAGAGATGTTTTTGAGCTTCTGACTTCTCCCATTTAGAGAGTCTTCAAGGACCTTTGCCTTTGCTAGCTCATTTTTCAGTGTTAGATTTTCTGTATGTATTTTGTCTAATTCCTTTAGGCTAAGCTCATAGTTATTATACTGTGTATTTACTTGTTTGAGATTGTTTAATTCATTTCTTAGTTCTTTAATTTCTTTTTCAGATTTGATTAGATTTAAACAGAGTTCTTTGAAATTGTTTTTGAAATCAGTGGAAGAGAAATCTATATCATCAAGTATATTTACCATAGATGTATCATTGGGCTTCTCAGTGGCCATCAAACAGGTTTCCTCCAGCTTGGCCTCTTCTTGATCATTGTCAGATGAGGTGCTTTCTTCAGATTCTGAATCACTCCATGATTGAGCAATGAGACCTTTCCCTTTCTTCTTTTTCTTCTGTAGATCTGTTCTTTTCAGATCTTTCTTTTTGCTGATCTCCTTAGGACACTCAGGTGCAATATGTCCAGGTTTCCTGCAAGAGTAACATATAATCTCTTTAGTAGGTGTTTTGTTATACCTGGTTTTTGAGTCTCTTCCTATGGATCCTTCTGTTTTGATCCACTTCTTGAACCTTCTGGCCAGTAGGCTGATCAGCTCCTCATCACTTATAGAGGGTTCACCTTCAACAGCCTTCAATGCAATATTCTTTTCTTTTGAGAGTGAAGGAGCCTTTTCTTTCTCTTCTTTCTCAGCTCTTGTCTTCAACAGATGTTCATAAGATTTTAATTTGCCAAAAAGGACATCTGTGGAAATTTCTCTTTGACTTCTGGAGTCTCTAATTGGCCAGATTCTTGAATCCCAAGAGCTAGGGAAGCAAGTTAGCAGTTTGTCATTTATCTGAGTGAGAGATATTTCCTTTTCAAGTGTTCTCAACTCATTCACTATGAGGCTAAATCTGGCATACATGTCAGCAACACTTTCACCTTCTTTCTTCTGAAAGTTTTCATATTGAGAGATGAGTAGTGCCTTTCTATCCTTTTTCTCATCAGCACTTCCCTCTACCATTTTGGTGAGAGCTTCCCATACTTCCTTAGCTGACTCACAATCAGCAATCTTTTGGAAGATTTCATCTGAGAGGGTTTAGACTAGGATATTCATAGCCTTGGCATCATATCCTTGGGCTTTCTTTTCTTCCTCTGTCCACTCAGCTTTTGGAGCAAATGTTTCAGTCACTTTTCCACTTGAGTCTTTTCTGAATGGCTTAGGGGGACCTGTCAAGATAACATTAAACAATTCATCATCAATAGAGTTTAAATAAATTCTAATTCTTATTTTCCAAAGTGCAAACTTTTCAAGGTTGCAAATTTGTGGTCTGGTGGAAGCATAATCTTTGATTTGTGCCATGTGAAAAATAATTGTTAGAAAAATATATATATATATAAATAAGAGGTAGGACCTTTTTGATCAAGGAGTTATCCTTTTTAGATCAACCTAGCTCTGATACCAATTGAAAGTGCACAGTTAACCTCACTAGAATTCTCTAGAGGGGGGGGGGGGGGGTGAATAGAGATTTAAAATATTTTTGTGCAAAGTTAATAATTATATATATATGGGTGTAGTGATCACAGATTAGAGCTTCCCACACACCAACAAGAATTAAACAAGTAAAGAAAAATAAATGCAATAAGAAAAATCACAGCACAACACAAAGAGATATAGTGGTTCCCCAAACTTTGGGTAGTCCACTCTTCTACCCCCTTGGTAGGAAATTCACTATGTTGCACTGAGTCTTTTGATAAGGAGACTCTTAGAACCACCCTGAGTCTTTTGACAAGGAGACTCTTAGAACCAACTGAGTCTTTTGAAAAGGAGACTCTTAGAACCAGTACAACTGAATTTTTTGAAGAGAGATTCTAAAAACTCTTTTACAATATTTGAAAGTGAAAATAAGGTAAAGAAGAAAGAGAGATAATAAAAAGACAAGAAAGAATCTTCTTCCTAGCAAGAAGATTGGAAGCACAAGAAGTAGTGAATAAAATCCCTCTTCTATAGTGAGAAGGAGATTGTAGCCATTTTCTCTCTTTTGTGAGAGCTATCAGAGTATGCAACAGAGTGGCTTCAGAAGCAGGAGAAGATGGAAGCTTGATCTTTGCTGCAGCACTATCTCTCAATTTTCTCTTTTCACTTGGGAGCTTTTCCTCTTTTTCAAATGTAAAATGGTGGATCACTTCTCATTTTTCTCTGCCGACCTCCTTGGTTATTTATAGCTCTGTTTATTAAAATAACACTGTAGGAGAGTAATCAATTAGCAGGCAGAGTGTTAAAAAGAAAGAGAAATTTCCATAACAGTTATATCCATAGAAGGAAAGTATTCAATCTGATTTCAACTAATGTCCATAAAGGATTTAATCAATTTAGCCAAGAATCTATTAGAGGAAAGAATGATTCAGAATGACTATAAAGAATAAATTGATTCCATATAAATCAGATCTATAAAAGAAGGAAAGAGATCTGGCGATTTTTGAATTAATCATAGAAATCGACGTGCGTCGATTACTATTCGACGTAGGCGTCGAATTCATCCTGGCAGAGCATCGAGAGGAGAATAAGGAAGGTGCGTCGACTAGGGTGCGTCGACTTCTCAAGATACTTCGACTAGAAGTCAGAGCTACGTCGACATAGGATACGTCGAATTCTGCTTGGAGCTACTTCGACTCATTCTGATAGAAACGTCGACTTTATCTCGACGTTGCGTCGAATACTATTCGACGCATATTTACTTAACCTTGATTTTCTTTTCTTGGAATTCATATTCAACTTATGTTCAGGGTTAAGAGAAATCATTTTACCAACATAGCTATTCTGCACAATTGTTACGAGTATTGTCAACTTTCTTCTTCAGGAGATTTAAGATCAACTTGTTGGTGGATTCAACTTGACCATTACTTCTTGGATGATGAACTAAGGCGAAACACAACTCACTTTCAATCTGATCAACGAATCTTATTAAATATGCATTGTTGAACTGAGGAACGTTGTCAGTGATTATAGTCATCGGAATCCCATGCCGACATATGACCTTTCCCCAAATGAAATTATTAATGACTTGAGTAGTTGTCTTAGCCAATGCTATCTTCTCGATCCACTTACTGAAATAATCAATCATGACTAGAATAAAGCAGCGTTGGTCACTTGCCATCGAGAAAGGTCCCAAGAGATCCATTCCCCAACTGCAAACGATCAAGGGTTCATGATGGACCTTAATAGCTGAGCTGACTATAGCTGAAGCAGAGCAAACTTTTGGCATTGAACACAACTTCTCGCAAACATCTCTGAATCCTTCTTCATCTGAGGCCAAAAATAACCTTGTCTTAGATTTTGCTTTTCTACGGTTCGGGATCCTAAGTGACTTCTACGCTCTTCGAAGTGAACTTCCTGTAAAATGACGGGAACCACTTCTTTGGAGACACATCTTGCCAGAGGTGAAAAAAATCCTATACAAGATGCCCGAAAGAAGATGGCAATGAGTTGCTTTCAGCCTAAACTGATTCTTGTCTATAATTGATGGATGAAAGTGTGTTGTTGAAAGGTAGAGGATGAAAGGATCCATCTAGGATGGATGCTGATCAATCTGCATAACCTCTCCTTCTTAGATAGATGGATGAAAAAGATTTGTCAAGATTACTACTAAGAGGAGACCATACTTTGCCAACTCATCTGCCTCAGAGTTCTCAGACCGAGGTATACGATTAATGTGCGAGCAGATACCAAGAGCGAACAGAAAAAGATGAGCCCGCAAGAATTAAAATAATAGAAATATTATTTCCAAAAAATTCACTTCATTACAAAGGCATGACCTCCTTTATATAGAATGGAGGAGAGAGAAGAGATTTCAAGCTACCAATGTAGGACTAAATACTATACATGACAATACACAAGTGAGGAGAAGCCGCCAGACTACCCGGTCACTAGACCGCCAGGTAGAGGGGCTAGACCGCCTGGTCTCCAAACACCATCAGACCACCAGGGAGAGATCGCCAGACAGCCCGGTATCCACACTTCAACACTCCCCATCAAGCTGGAGCATACATGTCAATCATGCCCAGCTTGTCACAAATGTTTGAAAAAGAAGTAGATACTGGCTTGGTAAAACTATCTGCCAGTTCAGTGTCAGATGTAATGAATGGAGTACAAATTTATTTCTTCAATATTTTTTCTCTGATAAAATGACAATCTACTTCAATGTGTTTTGTCCTCTCATGAAATACTGGATTCTTTGATATGTATATAGCAACTTTGTTGTCGCAGAACATTGGTAGCGGATGGTTATAAACTTCTCCTAAGTCCAGCATGAGAGCTCGTAAGCATTTTAGTTCACAATAAGTCGACGCCATGCTTCGATACTCAGCTTTTGCACTTGATCTGGAGACAACTGATTATTTCTTGCTCTTCCAGCTCACTAAATTTCCCACTACAAAATGCAAAAAGCCGAAGTAGACTTGCGATCTTCTTTATCGTCAGCATAGCTAGAATCCGAGTAGGCTTTAATCTTTAGATGATTATTATTCTGAAAAAGTAGTCCCTTTCCTGGAGCCCCTTTAACATACTCTAGTATCCTCAGAGCAGACTTGTTGGAACAACCCTATTACTGATTTGGGCTAGGATCACTATATGTTGATTAGAATCTGTATTGACCCCATTGGATAGTCTTAGGGTTAAGTTTTAGGCTGATTAGATTAGTCAGAACTTAGGAAAATTCAAGCTCAACTAATGGCGAGTGGTGTTCGAAGAATGACCAGATTCGTTCGACAAATTGTTTCCAGCAGACTGAAGAAATTCACAGTTCCAGCACTCGACATTTTCTGAGCGGCGCTCGTCAAATAGCTAACAGCGCTCGACAAATTCTATAGCCAGCGCTCGACAAATTCTATAGCCAGCGCTCGACAAATGACTAGCAGCGGTCGACGAATTCTAGCCAGCGCTCGACAAATTCCTCTCTGAAGTTCAGATTAATATTCTCAGTGGATGTCAGTTCTCTGAACTGAAATCAGCAGAATAATGGATATATTTATTTCTCCTTGGACGTATTCAGGCAGCCATGTAAGGATATCTTTCTTATTTATTATATCCTTATATTCCCTCTATTCCAAGAATAAGAATAGCTGTTGACATTGAATGCCAAGGCATCTTTCTCAACAAAAGGAATTGAAAGGACCTGCCAAAATCGTTTTGGGTGGCTACCTGGTTCCAAGAAGGATTTAAGTCAGAAGAAGACATTCCTTAAAAAGATAGAAGATTTGAATTTGAATATATATGCAAGTGATTAAAGAAGGAGAGAGCAGAACTAAGACAGTCGATTTTCTACAAGAAAAGAAAAAGAAAAACTTCACCATCTCTTACTCTCTCTGTTATCACAGAACAAGGAGAACATAAGAAGTTTTCAGAAGAAGAAGAAGAAGAAAATATATTATTCTCTCCAGCTTTCTTCTTCATCAAGGCAGCATCCTCTTCATTTTGAGAACAAGATTCAATCTCTCAGATCTGCTGTAAAATAAAGTCTTTCAAGAGAAACAACAATCTGAAGATTAATTTCTTCCAGATAATCTGCTACAAAGACTTCTGTTTGAGAAAGCTCTGTCCACAAAGCTGTCATCAACTCTCATCAGACAGGGGGAGCTTTCTGCTTCAACACTTTTTGTCTTCTCTCAGATCATTGACAGAGAAGAACACTTTAAACCATTTATCTCATCCTGTACAGGGTTAATACTTCCTTAAAAAGTTTACCCAGTGGTGGCAAGACACCTTATCAAAAAATCCTTGTGTGGTTTTTAAGCACCTTATCAAAAGCTTATTGGTGTGTGGACACCTTACCAAAAACCCCTTGGTTCCTGGGCACCTTATCAACCCTCCTAGTGAATTCCTACCAAGGGTGGTAGAAGAGTAGACGTACCCAGATTTATTGGGGAACTACTATAGCTCCTTGTGTCTTCTGTGATTGCTTATTTCCGTGTGCTTGTGCTGTGTGCTTTTTACTACTTCTGTCTTTATCTTTAACTCTCACTGATTACACATATACTTACTCAGTATTTTAAATTCCGCTATAAAACTAAATAAAAAGTTTTAATACTCTATTCACCCCCCTCTAGAGTAATTTAAGATCTGACCTCCACTTTCAATTGGTATCAGAGGGGTGTTGATTCTTTACAGGCTAACACCTGAATCACAAATATCAACCAGATCTTAATCTTTCTAAGAGTCTCCTTCTCTCGAATTTTATCTTATTTAAAACTCATGGCACAAAACAAGGAATATTCCAGCACAAGACCTCCTATGTGCAATATCAATAAGTTTGCACTATGGAAAGCAAGGATTAGGCTTTATATGAACTCCATTGATGAAGAGATTTTTAATGTTATTCTAACAGGGCCTCCAGCACCTACATCATCAGCTAGTACTGCAGCAACAACAGACAATACTGCTGTTCCACCTCCTGAGTGGACTGAAGCTCAGAAGAAGCAGAGAAATGCAGATGCAAAGGCCATGAACATTCTGGCCCTAACTATGTCAGATGACATATTCCAGAAAGTTGTTGAGTGCACCTCAGCAAAAGAAATTTGGGAATCTTTCAACAACATGGTGGCAGGCTCAGCAGATGAAAGAAAAGATAGAAGATCTCACCTGATCTCTCAATATGAGAACTTCAAGAAGGGAGAATTAGAAAATGTTGCTGATATGTACAATAGGCTCAACCTCATAATAAATGAGATGAAGTCTCTGGATAAAGTGATCTCACTCACAGAGATTAATGACAAAATTCTTATGTGCTTCCCCAGCACATGGGACTCCAGAATCTGGCCAATCAAGGAATCCAGAAGTCTCAATGAGATCACCACTGAAGCTTTGTTGGGCAAGCTCAAGTCTTATGAGCAGTTCATCAAAACTAGGGAAGCTGAAGAATCTACTTCATCCCCAACACCCAAGATGGAAAGAAGCATAGCCTTCAAGGCTGCAGAAGATAAAGGAAAAGCTCCTGACAAAGAGGAGTTTATGAATCTGTTTGCCAAAAGATTCTACAAGATGGCTAAGAAAGACATCAGAAAACAGCTATCCAGAAGTCATGAAAAGCCAAGGTATGACAAAAATCACTCTAATGAAATTATATATTTTGGTTGCAGGAAACCAGGACACATTGCTCCTAAATGTCCAGAGATTCAACAAAAGAAGGACAAGAAGGAAAGAAGAAAAGAAAAGGAAGAAAAGAAGGGCTCCATCAAATCTTCCTCCCACTCTCACAAAAAGAAGGGAAGAGGATTTGTAGCAACATCCTGGAGTGAAACAGAATCTGAATCAGAATCTTCATCCTGTTCTTCTGATGAAGAAGAAACAAAAGAAAATAGCCAATGCTTAATGGATATTTATGACTCAGACAGTGAGTCACAATCAGCATCATCATCCAGCTTCAGTGATGATGATGAAGAAAGAGATTTATGCATGATGGCAATCAATGCCTCATCCAACAATTCTGATGAAGAGAAATCAGAATCAGAAACAGAAGATGATATTGATCAGGTATTATCTAACTTTGATTTCACTTCTATTGAATTCAATGATGATTTCAAAATTCTTTGCCAAGACTTAATAAAATCTGAGAAAGAAGTAATCTCTCTCAGAAATAAGTTAGTTGAAATGAACAATATAAGTGAAGAGAATGCAAATCTTAAGAAAGATTTGACTGCCTCCAGAGAACACATTACTACTCTTGAGAATAAGTTATCTGAAGCCAAAGAGTTTGAAGAATCCCTCAATGGGAGAAGTATCAAACTGATGGACATCACAAGCACTGTCAATGCTAGATTTAACAATAGCAAACTGCGCTTGGGTGCTTCATCAAGTGAGCCATCTCTGATTAAGAGAAACTTCCTCTCCACACCCATAAAATTCATTTCTGCTAAAAGCAAAGAGGCTGCAGAAAGAAATAAATACATTTCAAGCAAGTCTGTTAAGGATAAGAGAATTCAAAAGAATTCGTCGAACGAAGCTCGACAAAAGGATTCAAACCTGTCGAACGAAGCTCGACGAAAACTGAGGACAAATTTTCAGTATAGCTATAATATGAATAGTAGTCGACGAATTTATTCAAATTCCTCGAACAAGCACTATACAGAAAACTCTAAGAATTCTAATCCTAAATATACTAAAAATCCTTTTACTGAGTGGACTATACCTCCAAGGAGATATCATCCACAAGGCTATAAGGATCAGCTTGAAATGACATTTATCTCTGACTTTTGTGGTAACATAAAAGGATCCAAGGTAGTCTGGGTCAAAAACAACTAGTTTATGTTTTTGTGGCTGCAGGTACACTGCTATCCAAGATCAAATCAAAATGGTATTTGGATAGTGGCTGCTCAAAGCACATGACAAGAAACAAGGCCAACCTGAACAACTACAAGGCAAAGCTTGGACCCAAGGTGATCTTTGGAGACTCCAACTGTGGACAAACCAAAGGCTATGGCCAAATTAAAGTTGGAGCAGTGACATTCAAGGAAGTAACTTATGTCAAAGGTCTGAAGCACAACCTCATTAGCATAAGTCAATTATGTGATGAAGGTTATCAGGTAACATTCAATAAATCAGAATGTATTATTAAGACTTCTGATAATATTATTGTTTTATCAGGTTTTAGGCAAGGCAACATATATTTAGTAAATTTCAATTCATCAAAATCAGAAATTTGTTTATTTAATGAGCTAAGCAAATCTAGTGAATTATGACATAAAAGATTAGGACATGTAAACCTTAGGACCATTGCCAAACTATCTAAGGACAATCTTGTTAGAGGTCTACCATCAGGATCATATAAGAAAGAAGGTCTTTGTAAGGCATGTCAATTAGGTAAGCAAACAAAAAATAGCTTTAAATCCTTATCTAAAAGTGATTCACCTAGAATCTTATACTTGCTTCATATGGGCCTTTTTGGACCTATAGCAATAAAGAGTTTAGGGGGGAAGTCTTACACTCTAGTTATTGTAGATGACTTCTCTAGATTCACTTGGGTGTTCTTTCTGAGGGAAAAGTCAGATAACTTTAAAGTTCTTACAGACTTTCTTAAGAGCATACATATTGAGTACTCTACTGAAGTTACATTGATCAGAAGTGATCATGGCACTGATTTTGAATCTCTTCTCATGCAAGAATTCTGTGAGATGAAAGGTATCAGGCATTGCTTCTCAGCTCCTAGAACTCCTCAACAAAATGTGGTAGTTGAAAGGAAAAATAGAACTTTAATTGAATCAGCAAGAACATTGCTTGTAGATGCTAACTTGCCCCTATCTTTTTGGGCAGAGGCTGTCAGCACAACAGATTATGTTCTGAATAGAAGTTTGATACACAAACTAAAAGGTAAAACTCCCTATGAATTGCTTAAAGGGAAGAAACCTAAAGTTAATTATTTTAGAACTTTTGGGTGTAGATGTTTTGTTCATAACAATGATAAGAAGTACCTCAGAAAATTGGAACCAAAATCTGAAGAAGGAATCTTCTTAGGATATTCAATAGTTAGCAAAGCATATAGGGTATTTAACAAATCCTCTCTTATAATAGAAGAGTCTATGCATGTTTCCTTTGATGAAACTAACATGTTTTATGATGAATAGAAAATATTGCATATTTTTAATATAATTTCTAGCCTAATTTGGGTATTTTTGTACATGCAATATGTAAATTATTGAAATAATAGCTTGTTTTATCTTGTTTGTAAATATATGTAAATATAATAAGTATAGATAAATATTGATATATTTTTAATACATATATATTTATGTATATATGTAATAATAAATAGTATATATGTATATATGTAATAAATACATATATGTATATATGTAATAATAATAAGTGTATATATAATATTAATATATATAATAAATAATTAGAGAGTATATATTTTAAATATAATCATATAAATAATTTTTTAAATTAAATGAAAATTAAATTTAAAAATAAAATTATCTATGAAACTATAATAAGTTAAATATATAATAATAAAATAAACTATATGAAAATATAAACTATATAAAGTTAATAAATATTTATGTATGTATAATTGTATATGCATAATAATAATAAATAATAATATATATTAATGCATAACAATAATAATAATAATAATAATAATAATAAACAAAACTAATAATAAATCTAATACTATACTAGTTAATTAAAATATTTTGTTATTAATTAATAAATACGTTTAACAGTATTATATATTTAATATATTCCTTTCTTAAACAGAACTGCGCGCTTGGCCGAGTGGTGTGGTCAGGTTAAGCTTGCTCAAGCAACCCGGGATCGAAACCGGGCCAAGTCATTTTGCTGGAATTAAAGCCAGCTGTCCCGCCCGCTAGCTGTCCTGCCCGCTGCCCGTGCCCGCCGCCCGCTAGCTATCCTCCACGTGTCACGCGCCCGCCATCCCGCTATCCGCAGCCTGCCAGCTCACCTCCAGCCCAACCCGCCAGCAGTCACGCACCTAGCCTGCTATCCGCACCCCGCTTCTAGAACCGCGCCAGCTGCTCCCCAACTGCTCCTCCAGCTGCTCTTCCTGCACAGCTCACCCTTTTTATTTGCGAATTGCACCCCCCCACCTCTTGCCTATAAATAAGAGGCCCTCTCCCTTGTAAAAAAGGTTCACAAATTCTAAAGAGTTTAGGGGATTTGTGTTCCACCTTTTTGTGTTTTAGTTTGTGTTTTTATTTTTTTTCTTCTCTTTGTTTCCATTGTATCCTCTAAAGTTTTGTAATAATTTTTGTTTTTAATAAAATAGATAGTTGTTCTTCATGTTCTTCCTATGTTCTTCATGTTGTTCTTTTTTTTCTTTTGTTTTGTTTTTCTTTATTTTTGTAATCTTTTTCATGTCTTGTTTTTTTTATTTCATGTAGAGTGTGTGTGTATGAGGCTAATTTTAAATGTTTTTAGCTTTCTTTTAATTTTAGTAGATTTCATTTAGTGTGTGTGTGTGTATGAGAGTAGTTTTACTATTTTGTATTTTTCTTTTAATTTTAGTTGATTTCATTTAGTGTGTGTGTGTGTATGAGTATAGATTTTGTTTTCTTTAACTTAGATTTCATTTCAAGTAAGGGTGTGTGTGTGTAGGTGGATAAATTTTGCGCCTTTTTTGTAATTCAATAGCTTTCATTTCCGTCTTTCATTATCGTCATGCATTTATTTCCCGTCTACCCGTTTGGGTAGAACTTGCACTGCATTTATTTCCCGTCTACCCGTTTGGGTAGAACTTGCTCACGCATTTACTTCCCCTCTACCCGTTCGGGTAGAGATTGCATTCCTTTAATTTCTGTCCTTTAATTTCAGTCATTTAAATTCCCGTAGAGTGCGTGAGTTTTTCATTTAGTGCGTCCTTTTTGTCTTTTATATCGCTTTTCTTGGTTTTTGCTAAACGCACACCAAGCCCGCGATTATTATCGTTATCATTTATGTTTTCAAATTAATGCAAACTCATCTTTTTAATATCCGATAAAATAATAGCCGTAGCTCGAAGTAACAATACTCGACGGGACCCAGGACTAAATACGACCTTGATATGATTTTTTTATCATATATACTACACGCGTTAGGTGCGCTTGCCTCCTATGCCGTTTATTTTATCTACCATTTTACAAGGAGAAGATTTCTTCTACCAAGAACACTTTGCAGGTACCAGCTCTATGTGAAGAGCTTAAAGGGTTAAACTTACAGACAGGAGATTCACTGCATCCATTACCTCAAACTCTTGAAGACAGTAAAGAAGAAGATAATCCAGATCTTGTTAATTACCTGAATCAAGTAACAGCAGAACATCCTCCACAGGATAACAGCTGAACAAATCCCCAATGTGGATACTGCTGCTGAATCAACTCCAACTGCTGACCACATCACAGTTAGAGATAATCCAATTTCACAAGTGATTGGTGATATCACAGCAGGTGTTCAAACAAGGCATCAACTACACCAAAATCAGATGCATACTTATTTTCTATCACAAGTTGAACCTCAAACCATAAAAGATGCAGAACAAGACCCAAATTGGATTCTTGCAATGCAAGAGGAACTCAACCAGTTTGAAAGAAACAAGGTTTGGGATTTGGTTCCAAGACCAAAAGGTCATCCAGTGATTGGCACTAAGTGGGTCTTTAGGAGCAAACTTGATGATCAAGGCAATATTGTGAGAAACAAAGCAAGATTGGTAGCTCAAGGATATTCACAGGAAGAAGGCATAGATTATGATCAGACATTTTCCCCTGTTGCAAGGCTTGAAGCTATAAGGATTTTCTTGGCCTTTGCTGCATTCAAGAAGTTCAAGGTGTATCAAATGGATGTGAAGAGTGCTTTTCTCAATGGAGACATCAAAGAAGAAGTCTATGTGGAACAACCACCAGGTTTCATCTCTCCAACTCATTCCTCCTATGTATTTAAGCTTAATAAAGCTCTTTATGGTCTCAAACAAGCTCCCAGAGCATGGTATGAGACTTTAGATAATTTTCTCTTGGAAAACAATTTCGGTAGAGGCATAATAGACAAAACCTTATTTTACAAAGTACATAAAAATCAAACTCTACTGATTCAAACTTGTGCAAAATATTTTCCAATCTAATGCAATCAAGATTTGAAATGAGTAGTATGAGTGAATTATCATACTTCCTTGGTCTTCAAGTGAAGCAAACCCCATCAGGAATCTTCATTTCCCAATCTAAGTATGCTAAGGAATTAGTGAAAAGATTTGGAATGTCTGACTCCACAACTATGAAAACACCCATGGCCTCTAATGCTGTTATTAATACTGATGAATCAGGGAAACCTGTTGATCAGAAATTGTATAGGGCAATTGTTGGCTCTCTACTCTATTTAACAGCTAGTAGGCCAGATATAATATTTGCCACATGTATTTGTGCTAGGTTTCAAGTTAACCCTAAAGAATCTCATCTTACTTTTCTAAAAAGAATTTTAAGATATATAAAGGGTTGCCCTAATCTAGGACTTTGGTATCCAATTGCATCTGAATTTGAATTAACTGGATTCTCAGATTCAGATTATGCTGGATGCAGGGTAGACAGGAAATGCACATCAGGAACTTGTCAATTTCTTGGTGATAGGCTTGTGTCTTGGTTTTGTAAGAAACAAACATCTGTGTCTACATCAACAGCTGAAGCTGAATACATAGCTGCTGGCAGTTGCTGCTCACAGATACTGTGGATACAAAATCAGCTCCTAGACTATGGTGTCAACTTAAATAATTCAACTATATTTTGTGACAACACTAGTGCAATATCTATAGCACAAAATCCAGTTCTCCATAGTAGGACTAAACACATAGAGATTAGGCACCACTTCCTTAGGGATAATGTGGATAAAAACAAAATCTGCCTACAATTCATTTCTACTGATTTGCAAAGAGCTGATATTTTCACCAATCCCTTGGATGAAAAGAAGCACATCTTCTTTATAAATCAACTAGGAATGATAGATGGAGACTCAATCTAATGAAAAATAAATATTTCTATTTATCCCATAAATTCGTCGAACGAGGAACGACGAATTTGAACCATTTGACGAACAACTATCGACAAAACTTGTTAACCTTAGAATCTATAAAGACAGTTTCATTTGTCGAACGATGGTCGATGAAACAGGTGTTTTCGTACGAGGTCTGACAAAGAAATAAAGCCTTTTCGACTTCTAATTTTATTAGGTTTTGACGTTCAGCGGCTTACGAATGCGCCCTCATTCTTCGACCCTTCTATATAAGCTTTATATTATCTTATTCTAAGCTTTGCGCCTACAGAAATCGTTTTTCCCTCCAGTTCCCCTCTGCACTTGATCTTCATTTTCTCTGCAGGAACAATGGCGATCCCTCAGGCCTCTCTGCACTCAATGAAGTTTGACGCAGGTTTCGACATTGACATGAACTCTTTCGCACAGTCTGACCAAATATTCAAAGATATTCTTCAAATGCTGGAAGAACAACATCTAAGGAAGTTTCTAAGCACCAGGCAGAAGTTAGCTGTTGCAGAGATAAAAGAATGGGTTTACACTGCAAAACCAGTCGATGAAAGCTTGTTGGGAACAATCTCAGGTCATCATGTCTCTCTCTCTCCCACCATCCTTTCTGAAATTTTTGGTTTTGAGAATGGTGAAGATGACTTAGACATAAGCTCAAATGAATTTGATGAAGCTTTAGTCAAAATGGGCCATTTGACTGGAAACCCTAGCCACCTTCTGAAAAAGAACTTGTCTCAGGACTACAAGTTCTTAGCAGACATTGTTGGAAAAGTCTTGCTGAGCAAGACTTCTGGGCATGACTATATCAATAGGCACCAATTTCTGTTAATGGTGGCCTTAATGGAGAAGAAGAAAGTCAACTGGGGATCAATTCTTTTTGAATTGATTAAAAAGAAAAACTCTAAAGATAATGTATGCTTTGGAAGAGTTATAGGGATTTTTCTGCAGGAAAGGCATCCAGAGCTTCTGGTGTCACCAAAGGTGACCATAAATGCCAGCAAGAGGCTGACCTCAGCACTCTTTGCTAAATGGGATAGGGTAATTCCCAAGAAGAATACAGGGGATGATGCCTCTAAGAAAAGGAAAACCTATGAGGACACAAGGACTGATCAAGTCACTCCCTCTACCCTTCAAGAAGCTCCTTCCTCAGACCCTTCTCCTTCTCATATCCCATCTCCACCTGCTCAACAATCTCCTACACATTCTCATTCTTCACCACCTCCTTCACCTATCAATGATATTCCACCTCTATCTCCAGAACCACTACCTACCACACCTCTATCTCCAATACATAATGAATATCAATCACCCACTCATTCCCCCAGTCCAATTCATCCAGATATTCCCACACATACTACCAACATCAGCAATATCTCTCAAATTCCTATAATCTCATTTCCATCCACTTCACAACCATCCTCTACTCCTCCACAAGATCATCTATCTCTCAACATCACCTCCATTGCTGATCAGATTTTTGATCATATCCTTCCTAGAATAAGCCAACTCCTGGATGCAAAATTTGCTCCAGTTCTTCAGGCAATATCTACTCTATCTGCTAAGATAGCTTCTCTTCCTTCCTCTCTTGCTGTCCCTTCTTCTAGGGGCCTAGATTCAGGCTGTCCTGAAGCTAGGCAGGGGGAGATGTCCAATAAAGAAGCTCCAGAATCAGAAGATACAGAAGTTATAGTTTTTGATACAGATATAGCAGATACACAAGTTATAGAAGAAATAAATAGTATATGCATTCATCCATCTTGTGACCTATATAGTTTACTATCAAAATTTGATGTTAAATATACTTCAAGAGTATCTCCAAAAGTGTACATAGAGGATTTGTCAAAGGCTCTAATATGCCTTCCTCAGAAGACTCATGCTGACATCGTAAAAGTGTACATATCCTCTATCACTGATCAAGACATTTAGATGAAGGATCTTTCTGCAGAACATGAAGATGATCTTGCAGAATTCCCTGATGATATAGAAGATCACCCTACTCCACCAGATACAACAGGCATTGCTTCCTCACCTCCAATCCCTGTATGGAATGAAGAATCAATGCCAAGCTTTGATGAAATCTGGAAAGAGGCAGATGAAGAGTTTAACAAAGCTGAAGAAGAAAGACTAAAAGCTCGTGAAGCAATCAAAAGAATTGATGATTTATATAATAAGCCAATCTCCTCTTCTGACTCTGAAGATGATGATGATGACAACAGTGATTCTGATGATAGATTTTCAAAGAAAAGAAAGAAAAGAACAGCTAAGTCAAAGGCTGCTCCCAAGCCTCCAAATCCAAAGAATGACATTCCTTTGTACATTTTGTATAATGTTCCTCTTGATGAGAAAACTCCTCACTGGATGAAGCTCTCCAGAAATGAGAACAACAGGAGGAAGAAATTCAAGAAGACTAGCTACATCCCTGACAAACCAGTCAAGCACAGTCACCCTCCTCCTCCTCCTCCAGCAGCTGGTGCAGCAGGATCAGCAGGTGTACCATCCTCCTCTCAGAAGCCAAGCTCTCAACATTCAGGGAGACCTGGTAGTTCTAGTGGTTCTCAAGCCTCTGGATCAGCCAGTGCTCCTCCTTCTAAGAAATCAGCACCTATCTTTCAAGAAAGTCAAACCATTTCTTCTTCTCAAATTTCTTCAGAATACAAACTTCACATTTTCGATGGATCTCTTCACAGAGATAGAGTACCTCAAAAGGTCATTCAAGATAAAAATGATTCAGAAGATATTTATTACTTTCCAGATCCAGAAGAAGAGAAAATCTGTCAGATGGCAAGATTGAAAGAAACAATTGCATCTGCACAGATTAACAAAGCTAAAACAGAAGGCAAAGACTTCTCAAATATCTCAACCATGTCAGAATACAGAAGAAAAGAACTTGAAAAATACAAACCAATTAAAGCATTCAATGCTGAGGAATATATTGATATGCACCCAAAAGCATTTATCCCTCATGTCAAAGAACAGAAAATCATTGGAGCTCAAGATCTGTTCATCAGCAAAAAGAAATCAGAAGATCCTAACAGGAATATCATATTCAAGACACCTTCTCAGGACAAAAAGTCCTAAATATTTGCTTGTTTATGAATGTAAAGTTTCTAAACTCAGAGCATTTTACTTTTATCTTATCTGATGATCTATTTTAATCTATCAGATATATTTCATTTCATTTTTGCTCTGTTGATTATACTTTCTGCTGTATTTATTCAATTATTTGTCAAATAGTATCCTAACCCCAATAGGGGGAGATTGTTAGAACAACCCTATTACTAATTTGGGCTAGGATCACTATATGTTGATTAGAATCTGTATTGATCCCATTGTATAGTCTTAGGGTCAAGTTTTAGGCTGATTAGATTAGTCAGAACTTAGGAAAATTCAAGCTCAACTAATGGCGAGTGTTGTTCGAAGAATGACTAGATTCGTTCGACAAATTGTTTCCAGCAGACTGAAGAAATTCACAGTTCCAGCACTCAACATTTCCTGAGCGGTGCTCGTCAAATAGCTAACAGCGCTCGACAAATTCTATTGCCAGCGCTCGACAAATGACTAGCAGCGGTCGACGAATTCTAGCCAACGCTCGACAAATTCCTCTCTGAAGTTCAGATTAATATTCTCAGTGGATGTCAGTTCTCTGAACTCAAATCAGCAGAATAACGGATATATTTATTTCTCCTTGGACGTATTCAGGCAGCCATGTAAGGATATCTTTCTTATTTATTATATCCTTATATTCCCTCTATTCCAAGAATAAGAATAGCCGTTGACATTTAATGCCAAGGCATCTTTCTCGACAAAAGGAATTGAAAGGAACTGCCAAAATCGTTTTAGGTGGCTACCTGGTTTCAAGAAGGATTTAAGTCAGAAGAAGACATTCCTTAAAAAGACAGTTCTTGTTGGTTGGTGCGATTATGACATGTTGTAACCGCACCTCCCCTCTCTCTTTATCTCTCATGCACGATCTCTCTATATCCTGGGAAGCCTATATTTATTAAAGCATTTAATGCACCTGCCTGTTCGGGTGGCCCATATCAGTATAAATAGGGACTAGGGGTGCCCACTGGGTACACAGAACTTGAGCCAGAACCTCCCCTATAGTAGGTGCAATTACAAGTTCTTGGTCTCTCTCTACTACATATCTTCTAAAAGTGCACAATGTGCCTCTGAGTATTCTCTAGAGGGGGTGGGGTGGGGTGGGGTGAATAGAGTTTAAATTATTTTCTACCCTAATAGTGCACACACAATAAAACACTAATGTATTATGCACATAGCAAAAACAAAAACAGAATAAAGTATAAATAGTTTGCTGAAAATAAACAAAGAAAATCTAAAGTATAGAAAGCAAAATCATACACACAAAGACACAGGATTTTTTATAGAGGTTCCCCAAAATACGAGTACTCCTCTCTTCTACCTCCCAAGTAGGATTGCACAACCTGTGCCTGAGTCTTTTGATAAGGAGACTCTAAGAACCACTAAGTCTTTTGCTAAGGAGACTCTAAGAACCACTGAGTCTTTTGATATGGAGACTCTTAGAACCACTAAATCCATTGGAAGAGGGATTAATAAAACTCTTTACAGTTGGAGGAAAAAGTAAGAAGAAAGGAAGAAGAAGAAGATAGAATTCTGTGTTTCAGAATTCTTCAGCAGCACTTCTGCTGCTTCTGTCTTTAACAGGATCTGAAATGATCAATCCTTGCTTATGATAGTGATGATTGCAAGGGTTATATGATTTGATCCTTCTATGTGAATCTTTCTTGAAGACTGGTTGCTGTAAGTTTAAGAATATGAAACAACTCTTTTCTTTTTACTGTTCTGAGAGAATACTTGTTCTTGTCTTAGGGTTTTTGGAGGAAGAAGAAGAGATCCCTATTCGACAGACAAGAATAATGTGATGACTGTTAGTTTTTGTTCTTCTCTATTTCATACTTATGTCGTATGATTGGGATTTAAAATCCTTTCTTATTTTGGGCTGTCCTGAAATGGAATTCTTCTGGACACCTTATTTTCCTTTCTTCTTTTGTTCTCGACCCGTCCATCAATTTTGAATACCTTCTAAGAATGATTTTGCTGTGTCATTGAAAGCTTCATTCTATTCTTGACAAAAAATGAGCCGTTGGTGAACTGTCTTTAACCTTGTGGTCCTTCTAAAAAGGTTTCAAAAGGACAGCAGAAAAAGCTTCCTTTTTCTAACGGTATTCTACGCTGCGTCGACTTCATCATCCTTCATGTCGATGCAAATATGAGTTCTTATAAGAGTAGCTTCAAATTCCTTCTTTGCTCTGACTGAACTCAGATGTCGATGTTACGTCGATTCCTTATCAACGTATCCGTCGAGTTGAAAAATTGGACTTGAGCTTTAACTTCTGCGTCGAATTGTAGTCGAAGTTGCGTTGACTTCTTTGATGGTTTCGACATGCTCTTCCTTCTGCGTTGAGTTCCTTTCGACGTTGCATCGACTTGACTGTATACTTCGACAAGCTGAATAAGTTGCCTCCTTAGCAATCTTTGATGCATCATCTAAAAGTTGCTCATCTTCTAGTAGCTCCCCCTGAATTGATGGAGAGTTTGTTGAAGGATTCACAACTGGTTCCACATGAACCGTTCCTGTTTGGAAGACAATTAGCTTATTTGGATTGGTATCCGGAGCAATTTCTTCTACAACACTCTTGTCCTTTTCCTGGACATTCTTAATTCCCTGGATAAGTATCCCCTCCTCATGAATCTTCTCACCCTTCTTAACCTTGCTGATAAGAGAGGTTAAGAAATCTTTAGTGACCATGGAGGAGGATACAACTGTCTTGAGAGACAAGAGTGACTCTTTTGATTCTTGGATTTCTGACTCCATCTTGGAGTATTTCTTATTAAATCTTCTGGCTTGACTGGCCAGTAGGTCAGCAAATGTGCTGGAGGCCAACTCTACTGCCTTAGAGATGGCTTGTTCAATATCAAAAGATAGAGTATGGAAGGTAGAGGTTGGTGGAGGTGTGTGTATGATTGTTGAAGGGATTGCTGTGGAGCTCTCATTGAGGCCTGTGAAATCTTGATGGATTGGGGAGTGGCATTGATATACTTTTGGAGAGAGATGGACTGGTGGTGAGGGAGCATATTGATTGTCTGTGAATATGGTGGATGGTTGTTGCTGAGGCAGGAGAGGAACCTGAGGTGCAGGTTCTGAACTGTTCAGGTTGACTTGGGCTGGATCAGCAACTTAATTTGTGTCATGTTGAGGTGCTGGGGTGTCATATGCAGGAGAACTACCCCTTGGGGGATCTGGTAGATGTGTCTCTAAATTTTGAGGAGATGGAGAAGGAGGAGGTGAAGGTGCAGATTGACCAGGCTTCAGAATTTGCCTGGTCCACTTGGAGAAATTCCTATATTCATCCTTTTTCCTAGAGGAATGGGCACTCCTTTGGACTTGCACACCATTTGATAATGGTGGAAGAGCACCTGGCTCATAATTCTCATGTAGGCATTTTCTTTGTGTGTATATTTGTGCCCAATCAGTTTTAGGAGGCATCTTCCCCAGTTTATCTTCTTATGGAGTACTAGAACACCCATGATCTGAAGCTGCTACTTAGGGATAGCATCATGAGCAGAGATTTTGCAGAGGAGCACCTTCCCCCACAATATCAGCTAGAAACCTATATTCTTCTCCAAGATCAATCTTCTTTAGATTGATGGCCTTATCTTTCTTGAACTTCATGATCTACAGAACCTTTTTGATCTCATCTCCTGTCAGTTCATCTGAATCAGGGACAGTTGTAAGATCAAATGTCTGATTTAGTATGTCCTCTATTATATGTACATCTGTCTCAGAAACTTTCCCATTAAGGGATCCATCATCTCCTATTTGAAGATTGTCCTTGAACTCTGTCAGTTCAGTATCAAGAATCTTGCATCTTGTGGAGATCAACTTTGTTAGCCTAGCAGTGTGGAATAAGATGAGAATGGCTTTGAAATTTTTCTGCAGCAACATTGAAGGAGTCGACATCCATATCAAAGCCCGAGTTTATCTTGGGAGGTGCCATTGATTCTGAGGTACCTGCAAAAGAGAACAAGAGAAAGAGAAAGAGATGAGAGAAAGATGTAGGAGAGCTGGGTAGAGGAAGAGCACGAGAGCAGGAAAGAGAGAATTCAAAAGCGTAATGAATTCAACGCAAATGTTGCTTAAAAGAAGATGATTCGTGCACCTTATGGTTTTATTCGAAGCACCGTCGACAAAGATTAATAGACAGCGTGCCAAAATGTGTCGAAGTAGCTTCTAGAAGTGAAACTGCGCGTGCTTTTTATGTCGACGCATCTTCGAATTTGATGAGCAGCTATTAATTCGATGTATCTGTCGATATGACATTGACATTGCGTCAAATGCAATTCAAACTATCTGATTTAGGCGGCTCTCGAAGCTAACGTCAAATAGAATTAGAAGGTACGTCGAATTCTATTCGACGTAACTCTAAATTAGCTGCTGCATTTTGCTTTTGGAGCAGGCGTCGAGTACAATTAGATGATACGTCGAGTTCTATTCGACGCAACTCTGAATGAATAAATCTATTTTGTTAGAAAGATCTTGCTGTTTTTCTTAGCAGTAATTTTTATTGAACCTAGGGTTTATATTATTATTTTCATAAACTAATGAAGATAATACGAAGATTCAAAGTAGAAATCACTCCCCCGTTGGATTTGGATCTTTATTAGACCATAGTTCTTCCTTCCCCTTCCATTATCTCCTAGGAGGGATCCTACCTACTCCTGCACACATAGCTCAAACATTAGAAGGAACCCATGTTACCTTGGGCCCTTTGCTTTTACCATTGTAAGGTTCTATGAAAGAGTAGAAGGGTCTTTCATGATATATCCTTTTGGATGGCAGAGAATGAGTTTATCAAACCATGATTTATTATTTTGATACTTCAGATGTGTATAAAATATTTCTACATATAATAAATCAGCAGAGTGTTTAATCATTATTTTTTTAGCTTTAGCCTTTTGATTGTTGTTGTTTAATGTCTCTGCATTATTCTTGCCTAGAGGTTTCTTTTCATTATTTAGACTTACTTCGTTAGGCATAATTATTTTATTTGGATTATTAATATTCTTATCCTTAAATATTAACATGTTCTTCTTCATCATCTGATTATATCCCTAATGCCATCATGTATGATGCGTTTGCATCTTTTTCTTCATCACTCTCTGATGAAGAGGAGCTTGACTCTGCTTCAGAGTCACTCCAGGTTTCAGGAATGAAACCTTTGGCTTTCTTCTTGTCTTTCCTCCAGAAAGACTTTGTTTTCTGCTCATCTTTGTTACTGGTCATGTCCCTTTATTTTTGTGGGCACTCAGGGGCTATGTGCCCTTTCTTGTTGCAGGAGAAGCAAATCACCTCCTTCTTTGGAGTCTTATCATATCTGGGCTTTGAGCTCCTTTCTCTTCTCCTTGAGTCTTCTGTCTTGACCCACTTTCTGAATCTCCTTGCTAGGAGACCGAACATTTCATCTTCAGGAGTGGAGGGCTCTCCTTCAGTAGCTTTCAGAGCAAGGCTCCTTTGGATAGGAGTTGGAGTTGTCTCCTTTGCCTATGTTTTAGCTCTACTTTTCAGTAGCATCTCATATGATTTAAGCTTTCCAACTAAAGCATCAATATAGATTTCTCTATGGAATCTGGACTCTCTGATGACCCAGATCCTTGAGTCCCATTAGCTTGGGAAGCACATGAGAATATTATCATTTATCTCTGTCAATGAAATCTCCTTGTCCAGACTCTTCAGTTCATTGATAATGATGCTGAATCTGTCATACATTTCAGCAACACTTTCCTCAGCTTTCATTTGAAAGTTCTAATATTTGGATATGAGAAGGGACTGTTCTTTCTTTCATCAGAACTCCCTTCTACCATTCTGGAGAGGGATTCCCAGATCTCTTTTGCTGATTGGCATTCAACTATTTTCTGGAAGATGTCATCTGACATTGCGGATACCAGAATGTTCATAGCCTTGACATCACATGCCATCTGCTTCTTCTCAGCCTCTGTCCACTCATTTCTTGGGACAACTTCCAATGTTGAAGATCCACTAACATCTTGTCTGACTAGAGTTGGGGGACCTAAAAGTACAACATCAAAGATGTCTTCATCAATTGAGTTCATGTAAAGCTTTATTTTGGCCTTCCAGAGTGTAAACTTATTTAGGTTACACACTGGATGTCTTGTTGATGCATAGTCCTTAGAACTCATTTTCCTTAAAAGTTGTTTTAATTAATTTTAAAATAAAGAAACGAGAGTAGGAGGTCTTTTGATCAAGGTGTTAACATTTGAATGATCAACCTAACTCTGATACCAATTGAAAGTGCACATTGTGACTCTGAGTATTCTCTAGGGGGTGAATAGAGTTTACAGTATTTTCTACCCTAATAGTGCACACACAATAAAACACTAAGGTATTATGCACACAGCAAAACCAAAGACAGAATAAAGTATCAACAGTTTGCAGAAAATAAACACAGCAAAACTAAAGTATGAACATCACAGGAAATCATACACACAAAGACACATGAATTTTTATAGAGGTTCCCAAAAATGTGGGTACTCCTTTCTTCTACCTCCCTGGTAGGGTTGTACAACATGTGCCTGAGTCTTTTGATAAGGAGGCTCTAAGAACCACTGAGTCTTTTGCTAAGGAGACTCTTAGAACCACTGAGTCTTTTGATAAGGAGGCTCTTAGAACCACTGAATCCATTGGAAGAGGGATTAATAAAACACTTTACAGTTGGAGAAAAAAATAAGAAGAAAGTAAGAAGAAGAAGATAAAATTCTGTGTTTCAAAATTCTTCAGAAGAACTTTTGCTACTTCTGTCTTTGACAAGATCTGAAATGATGAACCCTTGCTTATGATAGTGATGATTGTAAGGGTTATATGATTTGATCCTTCTCTGTGAATCTTTCTTGAAGACTGGCTGCTATAAGATTAAGAGTATGAAGCAGCTCTTTTCTTTTACAGTGCTGAGAGAAGACTTGTTCTTGTCCTAGGTTTTTTGGAGGAAGAAGAAGAGAGCCCTATTCGACAGATAAGAATAATGCGATGACTGTTAGTTTTTCTTCTTCTCTATTTCATACTTATGATGCATGATTAAGATTTAAAATCCTTTCTTCTTTTGGTCTATCCTGAAATAGAATTATTCTGGACACCTAATTTTCCTTTCTTCTTTTGTTCTCGACCCGTCCATCAATTTTGAATACCTTCCAAGAATGATTTTACTGTGTCCTTGAAAGCTTCATTCTATTCTTGGCAATAAACGAGCTGTTGGAGAACTGTCTTTAGCCTTGTGATCCTTCTAAAAAGGTCTCAAAATGATAGCAGTAAAATCTTCCTTTTTTGACTGTATTCGACGCTGCGTCGACTTCATCATCCTTCATGTCGACGCACCTCTGAGTTTTTATAAGACTAGCTTCGAATTCCTTCTTAGCTCTGACTGAACTCAGATGTCGACGTTACGTCAAGTCCTTATCGACGTATCTGTCGAGTTGAAGACTTGGACTTGAGCTTTAACTTTTGCGTCGAATTGTAGTCGAAGTTGCGTCGACTTCTCGGATGGCTTCGACAAGCTCTTCCTTCTGTGTCGAG
This sequence comes from Dactylorhiza incarnata, assembly GCA_033032865.1. Classification (NCBI taxonomy): domain Eukaryota; kingdom Viridiplantae; phylum Streptophyta; class Magnoliopsida; order Asparagales; family Orchidaceae; genus Dactylorhiza; species Dactylorhiza incarnata. The sequence continues at coordinate 219,448 of JAWHQI010000355.1, read as the reverse complement.
TTCCTTTCGACGTTGCGTCGACTTGACTTTATACTTCGACAGGCTGAATAAGTTGCTTTGACTTCTAGTCAGAGTTGCTTCGATATTAAGTCGAAGTTGCATCGACTTTTATTCGGCGCAAGTCTTATCTTAACTTAGTTTGTGATTGTCTTGACTTGGCTTTGACAATCAAAGGTGAGTGTGACATCCTAAGACATCTAAGGAGCAATTTACCCTAACTATACAATGTGGGTAATATAATCTAAGAAATAAATCACCTATAGATAATTTGTTAAGTTAAATCAAAAGGAGTTTTTCCCAACATCTTCTCTCATGTCTTCAATTGTAATAACTCTGTAATAATTCTTTAAAGATGTAAAAGTGTCCACATCAAGTGGTATTTGCCATCGCGACAAATCTGGTGTAGCTGCTCATGGCATCCTTTTCTTCTAGCCCCCTCTACTCTCCTCTGTTCACCCCGACTACTCATTGTAAGCGGCCAGTTGCTTGTGGTTCCTGTTTTTTCCCGCCTCTCAAAAGGTCTTTGGTAGTGTGTGGAAGTTGGTGACACTTTTGATACCAACAGTTCGAACACGCGACCTTCAGATCAAGCAATTGAGGAAACCGCCATAATGGCCGACGGACAGCAACACTTAAAAATTTCATACTATTTTAACCAATGGAGACGGTGCGGTCACCAGGGAGGAATTCAACCAGAAGTTCAATCTCCTGATCGAGATGGTCACCCATATGGTGGGAAGGGAGTTACATCCCCTTGACACCTCGCTTCCACACAAGACTGCCACCCCTGAGCAGAGACTACATGCCCCAGAGGATGCCCCTAAGTTCTGGGAACGTGGGAAGTTCGCGACCGAACACAGAGATTTCTTCAGGAGAGCCGCAATGACCTATTCGATCAAAGCCATGGATTTTGAAGAGCCTGGCTTTGCGGAGGAGAAAGAGTCTGGATCCCCTTTTGCTGATCATGTCGTAATGTAATCTTACCCAGCCAGGTTTCGAGAGCCCTGAATCTCCAGATTCTCTGGAAGGGAGGACCAAGCTTATCACCTCCAAGACTTCGACTCCGTGACATCTCACCAACCTCTCTCGGGTGGGCTCCAATGCAAGCTACTTCCCACCACCTTCAATGGCAAGGCCATATAATGGTTCTATAAGCCACGACCCCGCTCCATTGATTCTTTCAAGGAACTAAGAAATATGTTGTTGTTGAGATTCACAACCTTAACGAAAAGAAAGAGTGGGTTTGGTTCTCTTTTCCAAATCAAGCAAGATGCCCACGAGACATTGGGACAGTACGTGGATCATTTTCAAAAGCAGATTTTGGATATTCATGACGTTGACCTAGCTTTGTATCAGGTAGTATTCATTACCGAGTTGTAGCCAGACCTCTTCAAGTTTGAGGTAAGCCAGAATAGACCAAGATCATACGGGGAACTGGTAGAGCAAGCCAACGGCTTTATCAAGGGGGAGGTGACGAATGAGGGATTCATCTCGTCTCTCTACGATTTGGGACATCATCTATCGAGGAATCCTACTACTCGCTCTCTAGTGACACATCAATGACCGAACAAGCCTCAGAAAGAGTTCCAACCCCCGGCTCAGCGCGGAAGGAATTTCCATCATCGTCCTCAACATCGACCCTGCCAACATTTTCAGCAAATGAGGCCCACACAGCCCCAGTTTCCTCAGTAGGGTGAGAATACACACCCTCTTCTTCTGATCGCAACACCGACCAATCCTCAATAATAGGAGGATGATCAAGAGGAGTACACTGACAGAGGAATGCATATGGATAAAGTGGTAGAGATCGTGTAGAGACAACCATGTTAGGCCTCAGCCTCAAAAAGCAGGTTTTGACAGCAAAAATCAAGGCCTTTACTACAAGTTCCATCGTAACGTGGTACATGATATGGAGAACTGTAGGGCTCTCCGAGATGTAGTTGAAAAACTCTCGAAGGAAGGGAAATGGAAAGACCTTCTGGCCAGTAAGACTAACAGCGCTTATACCTCCGGTAAGGTGAAGGAGGTGTCAGGAACGAGGATGCCTCGATGTGAATGCATAGAGCAGGAAGACTTCATCTCTTATGGAGGTATCATGGATGAATGATGCATGGAGACATACAATGCTGGCCAACTCGGGTATATCAACTACATCCATGGGGGTCAGGCCTCGAATCCTCCAAGAAGGCAAGTATAAACTGTCTCCGGGAGAGGGAGGTTTCTTCCATATCTTTTGGAGCACCCTCTAGAGGAATACACTCTCTTGGAGAAGAAGAACTTCCCAAGACGGTAAGTCCTTTCCATGACATGGTTGCAATAAAAGCAGTCCTGGACAACTACACAGTATCAAGGATCCTAATTGTACAGGTGGCTCTATCAATGTGTTATTTAAGCCGACATTTGACGCCATGGGAATAGATAATCACTAAAAACTTGTGATGGGCCTCTTTACTGCTTCTCCAGAGAAAGTAAAGAAGTCGAAGTCAACATTAATCTCTCAGTAACCATGTGCAGGATAGTAAGACAGGAAGTCTTCCTGGTGATAGATGTGCCCAGCAGCAACAACACGGTCTTTGGGAGGCCACTCCTCAATGAGTATTGGGCCATCGTTTTCACTTTCCACCAAGTATTGAAGTCCCCCTATGGGGGAGGCAGTTCAGGGTCTGTGGCGATCCCAAAATTGCTAGAGAATGCTACATCAACTCGATCAATTTATTCAACAAATACATTTCCCCTCAGGTCCATGAAACAATAACAAAAGATAACCTTCTTTATCAAGAATGCTGAGGAATCGAAACACAACTTGCATAGTATCCCACCAGAACCATTACTTTATTTGGCATTTGCATGTTCTTGTTTTTAGTATTTGCTTTCGAACTATAAATGCATACTTTGAGAATATTAACAATTTTTCTGTGGCATGAGGCTCTCAAATCATCGCTAAGCGAAAAATAACCAGCGACTCCCTCTAACCTGTTTCCCCTTGATTTGAGATCTCTAGATCCGATCATGTGGAGGACTCTAAGCAAATTTTAACTCCCTTTGGATAGTCACTGTAACTTACTTGAACCCCCTCGAATTGCGATTACCAGATCCAATCTCTTGCGCTGGTTTTTAAGCTTCCAACCCTCTTTGATGACACGAGATCCTCTCCTCTTATCTCTACCATAATTCCACTACCATTTCCCTCGTTGGAGAATCTCACGACTGGCATACGTGGTAGGCCATGAAGATCTGATTGAATTTTATGACATGTCGCACATCAACATAGGTGCTGATATCGTTTCAGTGCATTTCCAAGGAAATCCCTGAGCTTGGATGCCTTAGGCCCCCTAAACATCCTTTTAGTGGAGCGATCTATCTCTGGACACCCATTACCGCACTACTCTGCTTTAGCGAAGGAAAGCTACAAGGATGTCTTATGCCCAACTGTCCCACCACAACCTCTGGTGGTAGACTTCCAAGGTCGAGTAGTGAATGTAACGATTCCCCTGGAATGTCCTTTCAGAGGAGCGCTCTGTCTTCAAACACCCATAACTCCACTAGACAATTTTGGCAGAGGAAATCTCCACCATCCCTTTGTGACCAAATGGACCTTATTCATTTCCCTGACTTCTGATTACTTAAGTCGAGATTGCCAAGATATATTTCATATAAAGGAATATCTGTATTCCTACCTATGCAAATGGTTACGTCCCATACTTGGACAAATACTAGCAGACTAACCGCACAAAGCAAGTATTACCTCCAGCACTTGGAGAAGTGATTACATAAATATAATATTTACATGGTGTGGACATTCATATGGAGGTCGCAAATGGTATCATATCTCTAAAGTCCAAGGTATCTAGATGAGCATGGAAATATTATTTATATGGTGCAGACACTCTGGAAGAGGTCGCATATTATTAGGATAATCTCGCGCCATATTGTGCATAATCTAGAATGAAATTGCTCAAAAATCCCTATTGTAGTGACCTCCCGGTTATCAGTTGCCTCAACTTATTTCCCTTTAGGTATATCAAGTTATTAAGGGTAGCATGTGGTTACCCTTATACTAAAAGCGCACTGTGAGTTCTATCGGATATGGAAATTCTCATCCTAATCGTTATATTCTTTATCAGAATTGGTGAACATGTATGCTACGCCTGCACTAGGTTATCATTATAATGTTTGATTCCGGTGTTCTCTAATGCTAAGTTCATCTCGGCACTATCTGTGAAATTGTGTTGTCACTGACGACATTAACCGCATCACCAGTTATTACATCTTAAAGGGTTTGCAAAAATTATCACCCATATGGGATTTACTCTTGTGCTAATAAGTCATGGTTACCGCTCTGTAACCATGCGTATATTATTTTGATAAGCATTTTGTTAGAATATAAATGTGATCATTCGATCAGATCCTGTGACCGCACCTTGCGGTCTGATCGGTTATCCATGACTGACCGCCTGTTGTGTGATGAAGACTGGCGGATCCATTCTTGTTCCTGCCCAGCTGTGATGTGTTGTGGGTGGTTAGCTTGTCTAACCGCACATCTTCTGCGGTCAGGACATCTGTGACCGTCGTGACCAACCTAACCACATTTGTAGTTTTGTATAATATTAGTCTCACATCTCCAATTTGTTATCTCTCTCACCTCCACCATTCTATATAAAGGAGGCCATACCTTTATAATATTCAGATTTTTTGGAAATAAATAATTATGTTATTTTCAATATCATGCGTGTTATTGTTAACTGTAGATAAGATATTTCCAAGTTCTCACATGGTATCAGAGCGAACACCGATCTTTTGGTTGTGAACTCTTTATTTAATCGCCAACTAGTCTGATCGCTTGACCGTATTGTTGGATCTGTAGACGCCCTTAGGGGGGGGGGAGGGGGGGGGGGGGGGGGGGAATAAGGGTTTTAAAACTTTTATTATATTTTGAAATACTTGAAAAGCTAATAGATCAAAATAGTGAAAAACCAAACAAATCAAGTGAAATAAAATAGAGACATGATTTAATTAACTTGAAATATAAGATTACAAAACTTGATTTCTTATGACACTAGAAATCGAAGGCGAATAGTAAAAAGTCTTTTTGTTTTCTATCCCGACTCGTATCCCCATGAACCGGTGGCTTTAGCCTATCCTCCCCCGGATACGCCCTCAAGATGCTCTAGCCAATCCTCCCCCAAATACGGCCTCGAGCATCCCCTAGATCAACACCCTAGACCTAGTTGCTAACATGAGGCAAATTTCTGCCCGAAGTCCTACCCAGACATAGTCGCCAACACGAGGCAAATTCACTACACGATTACAAAAGTAAAGATATGAAATAAACAACAACAATATGAAAAACTCCCTCTAAAGAACTTCTGAAGTTGGAGACGAGAGATCATTGTAGAATAAGCGTGGTTGAAGCGATCGTCTATCGGATGCGGCATGAAGAAATCCTCCTTCAGAAACTCACAGAACTTTTGGTGGGAGATCAACTCTCGGCAGAATAAGGCTCTGGAATTTATGCACTAGAACTCTCTCTTGGATGTGGGTAGAAGAGAACGAATGCCACCTTTTTATAGGGCTGGAAGCTAATGCCGCCGTTAAGGCTAACGCCAGGCGTTGACCCAATATAGAAAGAACTTGATGGCTCGGATCTTCAAAATAGGAAGGAAATACTGCATCTTTGGAAATATTTATTTTTGGCAACTTTAACGCTGGTGTTGAGGCTAACGCTAGCATTAAGTCAAATCATTCCTAAAATGCTCCTGCAATCACGACAACTTACCTGCATGCCATATCGTCGAGTGTCAATGATGGCGTTAAGTCCCAACGCCTGTCATTAGACCACTTTCATCATTTCAACTTGTGGGCAATCCCAGACCATTCCGTCAAGTGTCAATATTGTCGAGCGTCAATATCGCCAAGCGTCAACACCGACGTTAAGAGCTAACACCTGGCATTAGACCACTTTCATCATTTTAGCTTGTGGGCAAGTCCAGACTAATAATGCAGCATCCTAGTGATTTTGGCTTCAAACTTGGGGGCAACCTTCTTATGTTATCCTTTAGTGATATGACATTGTTTCCTGCACCCTAAAACACACAAGATCAAATACACATAGGATTTGTTATTCTCAAACCTAGTAGATGCGAAAGACCATGTTCCAACAAACTCCCTCTTTTGATAATAACAAGTCCATTAATGATAAATCAGTGAATTAATACAAAAAGCATGACGAATCCTACTTGTGTGTGAGAGAGAGATGACTTAGGATAATTGTCGATTTTGGTATTTAGAATTGCTCTCCCTAAATGCATTCTCTCCCTATGTGAATGCTCCCCTTATATGTAAGCTATCATCTTAAGAATTAATCACTAGTTCTTCCCCATTTAATAGTGGTTATTATTTATCATGTTAGTTCTCCCCCTTTTGTTATTAGTAAAAGTGGGTTAAGGAAGCAAGAGACATAGAAAGAGGATTTTGATAAAAAGATAAAGCATGATCGAGTTTTTAGAGGAAATGAAATGATAAGGAGTTCTTAGCAAAAAAATTTTCATAGAAATAGATCAGAGTTTTTAGCATAAAGATAATAAGCTAGTTAGAATAACCAATATAAATTTTAAGGTTCAAGTGATGATACACTCCAAATGAAAAGACTTTAGATAAGCATGAAAGCACAAGGTAAAAATTATATGGTAATGTTGCGGAAGACTTATAGAAATAAAAGAAACATTTTTTTGTAATCATGATGATTGATAAGAAGAATTAGGAGTTAAATTTTAAAAAGAGAAGATGTTCTTGTAAATTATTTTCTTTAAAAATTTTAAGGTTAATAAGTTAACCAAGCATGAAAGAAAGGTATCAAAAAAGAAACTACTACAATGTTATTTTAATTCACAAATTCAAGACAAAAAAACATTGTAGAGAGCATGCTAGGTAATCTAGTGCATTTATATATAAAGAGTAGTATGGAATTAACATTAGGATCCAATACTCATGAGAAGAAGTGTTATGGAAGATAATGATGTGCACATAAGTGTATTTTGAAGAAGGTAAACAAATGATTTAATCAAAAATACAAGACATATGTAGAGTAAAGTGCACAATAAAACACAAATAATTTTACTTCCACACACTTCAATGCACATACAAGATGTACAACAACCAAGGTGATCTGCACACACAATGCTCATTAAGACTTATCAGGGTGCAAAGTAGTGCTTGGGGGATTACACACTTTATTTTTCAATATTGATATTTTTGTGATCCGATGTACTTAAGAATAAGTGGTGTAAAAAAAACTAAGATTTGCACAAGACACTTTAATATTCTTTCTAAGGTGCTCAACCTCATAATACTTGTTAAGGCTTATCAGAAGGTTCAATTAGTGCTTGGTGGAGTTATCTTTGTTAATTTATTTCATAATTATTTTTTGTACAAAATTCTCCGAATACACTTGTTTTGCAAACCAATGAAATTTTGAAAGCACAAACACTTTTCTTAATTTTTATGAGAGTAAAGAAATGTAGTGTAGGTAAGATACTTGTGCAATTTTAATTCATTGTACAATTACAATACATAAGCAATCATTCTTAGATTAAAAGCACATGTAGACTTGCCAAAATAAGTGAGTGAAGAAATATCATTATCAATCATAAAACATTTTCTCATACGTAGAGGCATGCTAAGCTTGATTCTACATAGCTTTTACAATACAATTGATGCACATGTGTTTAGATATATCAAAGCATGATAAGAAGCAAAATAATGTTCAAAGTAGTTTGAAAGAATGAATTTCAACATTGTAGAAGGTCTAAATGATAGATTAAACCATGATTGATATTAACAAGAAAGTCCATACAATTTTTTTTGATATTTTGAAAGAAAATTTTTTTTTAAAATTTGAACTCTTATAATTGATCTTGGACTTCCCGAGGTCTACCCTGTGAGGGGTTCGCACCGGTACTAGGAGATGTGATGGGGTGATATCCCAAATCTCCCTTTCGCAAGATACATGTAAATAGAAAAAGTTAAGTTCAAAAATAAATTTTTGGTAAGTTTTTTGTTTTACAATTTTGTATTTGATTTTTTGTATAAAGAGATAGAAATCAAACAAATAAACAAAGAAAGTAAGAGAATAAAATATTTTTTGTAATTTGGCTCTGGTAATTTTTTTATTTTAATTTTTCAAAAATCAATTACTGGCAGAAATGCAAAAATAAGTAGTACATATAAGAGAACATATTTTTTAGGGATTTTGCAAAATTTTAAAAATACAGAAAATCAGATAGGCGAGCTAGGGCTGGCGCTAGCGCTAGCCCGACAAACAGTACACAAAATTTTAGGATTTTGAAAATTCTATTTTTTGATCTTGAATAAGTGTCCAAAGATAAGTTTCATGTAGAAATTTCGGAAGGTTTGGAGATGTTTAGATAGTAAAAAAAATGCATGAAACGATTTTGTTTTTGTATATGACTTAAATAAAACATCTAATCCTTCATCACGTAATTGACTAATAGATATTAAGTTATGTTTTACACCTTTTACATAAAGAACATTAGAAATTGTAAAGGATTCGTTACCCACTGTACCGACTACCATGATCCTTCCTTTACCATTGTTGAAACCAGAGAACTGGTCTCGACGTTCGAAAGGGAGATGCAGCCAACCCTTACTTGACCCGAGCTAGAACCCTTGAATAATCATTAAGAACCGAAGAACCTTGCCCTTAAAGAACACCTAAGTCCGCAAACGGACCCCTTAAGATGCAGTGCGGAGGTCCCACCACACACCCGGAAGCTCACAAGGAACTTCCCCTCCCAAGCCAATGCTGAGCCTGGGCACCTTGGAGGGCACTAAAGCTCACCTCACCACCAACCTTCACTGACAGGGGGGGGGGGGGGGGAGGGGGGGTAGGGCTTGCTCACAAGACCCACACGAGGAGAGGGTTAGAGACCAACCCTTCCCAAGGTGTCCATGGGGGTCTAACACCTAACATCGAGCTGAGCTCACCTGGAGGTGGAGGAAACTCCACACCTAACAGGGAGCCGAGCTCACCTAGAGGGGGAGGAACTCAACACCTAACAAAGAGCTGTGCTCACCTGGAGGTGGAGGAAACTCAACACTTAACATGGAGCCGAGCTCACCTGGAGGTGGAGGAAACTCCACACCTAACATTGAGTCGAGCTCACCTGGAGGGGGAGGAACTCAACACATAACAGGGAGTCGAGCTCACTTGGATGCGGAGGAAACTCCACACCTAATAGCGAGCCGATCTCACCTGGAGGGGGAGGAACTCAACACCTAATAGGGAGCCGAGCTCACCTGGAGGTGGAGGAACTCAACACCTAACAGGGAGCCTGTTGGAACACGGTCTTCCGCATCTCCTAGGTTTGAGAATAACAAATCCTATGTATTTGATCTTATGTGTTCAAGTGTGCAGGTTAATTAGGTCCAAATGACTCAAGGTTTACATATGGTGGTTACCCCCGAAATTGAGTCATCAACTCCAAACTGATCACTAGCGCAGGCGATAGTGGATAGCGCCGGCGCTAGCTCGATGCACAGAAGGCATGGTGAAATTGTTGCCTCGGATTGAAGATCTTGCCGCGCAAAGAGTTTCCTAACCAGGGATAGTGCTGGCAATAGCGGATAGCGCCGGCGGTAGCGGAGCGCACAGAAGGAATAGAACAACGGGTTGCCACGGATTGGAGATTCGGGCGCACAAATTGTTTCTTAATCCGGGCTAGCGCCGGCGGTAGCGCTAGAGCCGGCGGTAGCGCTTGGGCTATAAAAGGACCCCATCTCCTCGTGTTCTAGACACCAATTGTATACACCTCAGAGAGAGAGATTGCTCGAGTTCCAGAGGCCCATCTTGGCCGAATCTTGAAGACCCAGCGAAGCTCTGCCGATTTCTGAAGGAGGATTCCATCAAGCCGAACCCGAGCGAAGTCCACTTCGACAAACGCTGATTCTCCAGTGGATCTTCGTCACCACTTCAGAAGTTCATCATAAGGGAGTTTTTTTTAATTATTGTTATTTCTTTTTCATCTTGTAAACTTTAGTGAAATCGCCTCGTGTTGGCGACTAGGTCTGGGTAGGACTTAGGGGGAAATTCGCCTCGTGTTGGCGACTAGATCTAGGTTAGGTCTAGGGGGGCTTGAGGCCACATCCGGGGTGGGATTGGCTAGAGCGGCTTGAGGCCGAATCCGGGGAGGACAAGGCTAGGGCCACCGATTCGTGGGGAAGCGAGTCGGGATAGAAAACCAAAAGTTGTCTTTTCTATTTAGCTTTGATTTCTAGCTTTCATAAGAGATCAAGTTTTGTAATCATGTCTCTCAAGTTAATACAATCTTGTCTTTATTTTCTCTTTACTTGATTGTCTTGATTGTCATATTCAAAGCTTTTTTCTAAAATAATCAAAATAGTTTTAAAATCCTTAAAACCCTTATTCACCCCCCCCCCCTCTAAGGACGCCTACCAATCCAACAAGTGGTATCAGAGCTAGGTTATATTCCAATCGGCTTAACAACCGGGAATAATGGCGTCTCATGATCTCGCTTCAACTAGTGGGGCAAATTTCTGTGAAGATGAAATATCACATAAACCACCTTTGTTTGAAGGAACAAATTATAAAGGATGGAAAATTTTAATGGAAAAATTTATTAAAACTTTAGACATCGAAGTATGGAACGTAGCAGTTATAAGACGTGCGGATGAATCGAATAAAAAAGAACGTCAGCTAAATGCCAAAGCCAAACACTATTTATTTTGTGCACTATCAAATGAAATTTTCAAATTTGTGTACTGCTTTTCTAATGCTTATAAAGTATGGAAATTTCTTGAAGAAATGTATGATCTTCCTCTCGCAGGTATGGAACAAACACAGGAGGAAACGAACGTACAAGTATCCATTATCATTCAAAAAGATCTCTCTCGGAGCGAAGCCAAGGAGAATATTGAAATAGAAAAGGAGAACAATACACCAAGAGAAAAAGAAGAAGAAATCTTACTTTTGGAAGAGGAGTGCCAAGAAGAAGACAAAGGAACAATATGTTCAAATCCTCCCTCAACCAAAAGCGCTGTAAGAAAGTCAAAATCTTCTTCTTGTGTGATAACTTCCATTTCTAGTTTCAACATACTAAAAACTGCTAAACGTAAGATTAAGAAATTGAAAATCACTATTAAAAATTTATAGTTAGAAAATAAGAGATTAAAAGCTAATGTTAATTTAGGATCATGTTGTGATATGATTTCACCATCTTGTTCCTTACCTGAAAACACAAAACCTTGTTTAGATTGTGATAATATAAAGGAAAGACTTAAGGAACTTGAAAAAGAAACTAGTTGTATAAAAGAACAAAATGAAAAATTATGTTTAGAAAATTCATCTTTGATAAATGATTATGCTAAGTGTAAGGACTACGAAATAGAAATTAAAGAGATGGATGAAACATTTGATGAATATAGGGATAAATATGAAAAACATATTGAATCAATTGTTACAACTCTTAAAAATAGCACAATCAATTATAATAAAGCTAGACATAGTTTAAAAACAAAGAATGATGAATTAAATGCCAAAATTATCTTGCTTAGGGAAATCATAAAGAAAAACAATCAAAACATTCATTCACAATATCAAGATGTATCCAAAAGCAAGTTGAATATAATTTCTCAAAATATTAACAAATCAAACTATGGAAATTTGACTCATAAAAATAATACTAAACCTCAATTTGAATGGAGACCCAAAATTAGAAATGAAACATTAACTCCACTCAAAATGGGCCATTCACTTTCATCTCCTCAAAAGCGAACACGTAGTATTTGGGTACCCAAAGGAACCGTTACGCCCGGTCCTCTCTGGATACCTAAATCTCTTATTTATTAGGTGTCACAAAAATGCATGAAGTAGAATAGTTTCAAAAAGGAATTATACAATCTCTTCTACTTCATGATATGCGTTAAATGGCTTTTTTTCTTATTCGTATTTTAAATTCATCCTATATAGGAAACATGATCAAAAATAAAATTAATCTAAATTCAAAATTTCATTTAAGATGACCTACTTATTCATAAATTCATCATTATAAATAATTTCTATGTGGTAGAAAAATATTCAACCATTGGATTTCAAAAGTATGCCACATAAGAAAAAAATTTTTTTACCTAAATATCACCACTTCATAACATCAAATCTTAAAAACAAACAATACTAGTCAAACATCCAAAGATACACAACATCCAAAAACACAAGTTCAAAATATTATTACATAACTAGAAATTGTTCCTCTCACCAACTACTCCTCCTCATCTAGGTCCTCTACACTAGGACTCGAAGAGCGTCTCCTACGTGTCCTCAGAATCGAGTGTCGGGGTGGATCCGTAACTGGACTCTCCCACTCCCTCCGCTCTGGTGTTGATGGCTTCAAATTTAAAGCCTTCATCATGAACTTCATCATCTTCTTGACCCCTGAGACATCCTTCTTTATCACTGCAATGTCTTCCTCCACCCGTGTCATTCGATCGCCCATCTCCTCTTTGAAGGACCCATATGGTGCATCTCGAGCCCCTCGAGATGACGCGCCTCGCCGGAGTGGAGGTTGAGCTGATGACGATGGCTCATCCGATACGAATGCTGCTCGCAAATGTGAGGTACTATAGATAGGTGAGTAGCAATCTGTCAAATAGAAACCCAGCTCAATAGAAGGATACAACATCTGAATCACCCGTTGTATGATGCCGTCCAGGGGCAAGTTATTGTATCTCTGTCGGGAGGGTTGGCGCAACTTGTAGGAGTAGCGAATCAGGGAAAGTAGTAAGTCCGCCACGTCGAACTTCTCTCCCGCCAAAATAAAATAAGTAACTAAACTGAGCTGAGCTGTAATCTTTGCCGTGTCTCCCAGTTTTAACATAATTGTATGGCGTAACACATCCTGAATAACTAGGGCATCCACGGTGAGAGTCGACACAGTCGAAATCAGATTCCTGCACTCCTTATTATGTAGAACTATGTTCACCTGTGTCCAGTCTCTGTCCGCCCTGAACTTCTCCACAACCTCCAACCGATATGGATACTGGGATAATCCAAACACTTGCCTCAGCTGCTCATGGGAAATAGTCACCGTCTGCCCCTGTACGATCGACCGGACTCCTCCATCCAGTTGCGTCAACGATGGATCCTCCAAGTGCATATAAAACTTGCGCACCAAAACTGAGGAGAATCCGTCAGGAATAAACAAACACAGCATCTCTGCAGCAGCAAATAACTCCATAATATGGCGGTGTCGCGGCATGTCGAACTCCACAATGTATGGAACTCCCACTACCACTGCCTCCACTGCTAACTCCTTATTTTTCTTACCCTTAGGTGCCATCTGCAATATTACAAAAACTATTAAAATAAATATGATAACAAAATTCTATTTCTAAAAACAAATTTTTTTTTCCTATTTTACTAGATCTAAGAAATTAAAAATCAAAAGAGATCTAGGAATTTAACAACAATCAATATCAACAACAATTACTACATCCAAATCAAAATCACAACCCAAATCAACATGATATTTTCATATTTTCAATAACTACTAGATCTAAGAAATCCGAGAAACGTTTTCATGAAACTTTTTCTTGAAAATCTCCTTAAATAATCAAAATACGCTCATATCCTAACATGAAAATCAAGATAATCACATATTCAAAATCACAAACCTCATCAAAACCACAAATCTTGGAGAAAACCTAACGGTGTAGATCTCATCTCTAAAACGACCTAAAAACGTGAACAATCTTCATCTCTAACATCACAATCAAACATTCAAACAAAAATTACAAGAAATGATGAGAGATTACCTCAGATCTGGGAGTCGGACCGGCTCTTCTTCACAGTTCTTCGGAAGAAAATAGCAGAATACGGCAGATCTGAAAAAATTAGGGGAATATAACAAAAGCCGCAATAGCGCTAGCGCTAGCGCTAGCGCCGGCGGTATCGGGCCCCTCTGTTTTTTTAATAAAATAAAATCTTGTTAAATACCAAAAATTATTATCTACTATATGTACTACTTGGTGATACAAAATTTCGTTTGTTCTGCCTTGTATTAGGTGTCCTAAAACCTTCAAATTACAACAAATTCAAAAATACAATTTTCTTCATTTTTGACTATAAAAAACGTTTCCAAAAATTCTGCACTTTCAGCATGAAACTACTATTGGGACACCTAATCATGATCCACATTCAAAAATTTTAAACACCTCGAAAATCGTGTACTGTATTCCGCGCTAGCGCTAGCGCCGGCGCTAGCGTGACTTTCTGATTTTCTGCATTTTTAAAATTTTGAAAAATTCCAAAAAAAATATGTTACTAGATATGCACTATTTGTTTTTTTGCACCACTCCTTTTATTTAAATTTTGAAAAATCAAAAACAAAACTATAAAAGACAAAATTCCAAAAATATGTTTTGCTCTTGTTTACAGCTTTTGTCATTTACCAAAAATCAAATATAAAATTACAAAAGCAAAAATTACAAAAATATGCTTTTATTTGTAAAAATCAACTACAAAAATATAAAACAAAACAAAAACAAGTATCAAAATTATTCTTCTGAACTTAACTTTTCTATGTATCTTGCGAAAGGGTGATTTGGGCTATCATCCCATCATATCACCTAGTACCGGGCGAACCTCTCACAAGGTAGTCCTCGGGAAGTCCAAGATCAATCTTATGAGTTCAAACTTTAATTCAAAATTATTTCTCAAAAATATCAAAAATACTGTATGGACTGTATTGAAAATCAAGCATGATTTAACCCATCATTTAGAACTTCTATGATGTTGCAATTTATCTTTTCAAACTACTTTGAACATTGCTTTCATCATGCTTTGATACATCTATTAATGTGTGCATCAATTATATTGTAAAAGTTGTGTAGAACTATGCGTAGCATGCCTCTCAGTATGAGTAAATGTTTTATGTTTGATAATGATCTTTATTCACTCACTTATTTTTGGCATTGTCTACATTTGTGTTTAAATCTAAGAATACTTGTGTATGTTCTGTATTAGTACAATGAATTAAAATTGCACAAGTATCTTATCTACACTCCTTTATTTGCACTTTTACAAATTAAGAAAAGTGGTTATCTTTCTTATAAATTATATTGGTTTGCAAAACAAGTGTATTCGGAGAACTTTGCACAAAACAAAAAATCATGAAATAATTTAACAAAGTTATCTCCACCAAGCACTACTTGAACCTCCAGATAAGTCTTAATAAGCATTGTGAGGTTGAGCACCTTGGAAAGAATAATAAAGTATCTTGTGCAAACCATATCTTTCTTTCAAAATAAAAACCACTTATTCTTAAGTACACCGGATCACAATAAAAAAAAACACAAGAATAAAATTATGTGATCCCCCAAGCACTACTTTGCACCCTGATAAGTCTTAATGAGCATTGTGTGTGCAGAGCACCTTGGTTGTTGTATATTTTTCTTTGTGCATTGAAGTGAGTGGAAGTAAAATTATTTGTGTTTTATTGTGCTCTTTACTTTACATATTACTTGTATTTTTGATTAAAACATTTGTTTACTCTACTCAAAAATACACTAATGTGCACATCATTATCTTCCATAACACTTCTTCTCATGAGTATTGGATCCTAATGCAAACTCTATACTACTCTTTACTTATGAAATGCACTAGATAACCTAGCATGCTTTCTACAATGTTTGGTATGACTTGAAATTGTGAATTGAAATAACATTGTAGTAATCTCTTTGTAATAGTATTATTTCATGCTCGGTTATTCTTGTCAACCATAAAAGATTTTCATTGAAACATGATTTACATAAACATCTTCTTTTTGCAATATAACTCATATCTTTTTTGGATCGTCTTGCTTATGATGTTTTTGTATTTCTACAAGTCTTCCGCATCACTCTCATATTATGGCTTTACCTTGCATGCTTACTTAAGAAGTCTGGTTTCTTTTTACCAATCCTTTAGTTGTTTTATCAAATATTTTCCTTGCATGGTAAACCGTCTATTAGTTACTATTAACAGATTATTTATACTCACACTCTGATATTTCTCTAAAGGGGATCAATTAAAGCTATAAACTCCCTATCATTCACCTTTTAACCTTCAAAGCTCGATCATGCTGCTATCTTATTATCGCTAATGTGGTGCCTTCTAACCCACTTTTGCTAATAACAAAAGGGGGAGAACTAACATGATAAATAAACTCCGCTATCAAACTAAAATTCACATGAATAAGTATAGTGATAGTCAACATATTAGGGGAGCATTCACATAGGGGGAGCACGTATTTAGGGGGAGCAACTCTAAAAATACTAATCATTTATATTTATCCTAAGTCATCATTCTCACACTCACACAAATAGGATTTCAACATGCTTATCTTTTAATGCTCTGATTTATCATTAATGGATTTGTTATTATAAAAAGGGGGAGTTTGTTGGAACACGGTCTTCCGCATCTCCTAGGTTTGAGAATAACAAATCCTATGTATTTGATCTTGTGTGTTCAAGTGTGCAGGTTAATTAAGTCCAAATGACTCAAGGTTTACATATGGTGGTTGCCCCCGAAATTGAGTCATCAACTCCAAACTGCTCACTAGCGCAGGCGATAGTGGATAGCGCCGACGCTAGCTCGATTCACAGAAGGCATGGTGAAATTATTGCCTCGGATTGAAGATCTTGCCGCGCAAAGAGTTTCCTAACCAGGGATAGCGCTGGCGATAGCGGATAGCGCCGGCGGTAGCGGAGCGCACAGAAGGAATAGAACAACGGGTTGCCACGGATTGGAGATTCGGGCGCACAAATTGTTTCTTAATCCGGGCTAGCGCCGGCGGTAGCGCTAGCGCCGGCGGTAGCGCTTGGGCTATAAAAGGACCCCATCTCCTCGTGTTCTAGACACCATTTGTATACACCTCAGAGAGAGAGATTGCTCGAGTTCCAGAGGCCCATCTTGGCCGAATCTTGAAGACCCAGCGAAGCTCTGCCGATTTCTGAAGGAGGATTCCATCAAGCCGAACCCGAGCGAAGAACGCTTCGACAAACGCTGATTCTCCAGCGGATCTTCGTCACCACTTCAGAAGTTCATCATAAGGGAGTTTTTTTTTTAATTATTGTTATTTCTTTTTCATCTTGTAAACGGTAGTGAAATCGCCTCGTGTTGGCGACTAGGTCTGGGTAGGACTTAGGGGGAAATTCGCCTCGTGTTGGCGACTAGATCTAGGCTAGGTCTATGGGGGCTTGAGGCCACATCCGGGGTGGGCTTGACTAGAGCGGCTTGAGGCCGAATCCGGGGAGGACAAGGCTAGGGCCACCGGTTCGTGAAGCGAGTCGGGATAGAAAACCAAAAGTTGTCTTTTCTATTTAGCTTTGATTTCTAGCTTTCATAAGAGATCAAGTTTTGTAATCATGTCTCTCAAGTTAATACAATCTTGTCTCTATTTTCTCTTTACATGATTGTCTTGATTGTCATATTCAAAGCTTTTTTCTAAAATAATCAAAATAGTTTTAAAATCCTTAAAACCCTTATTCACCCCCCCCCCCCTCTAAGGACGCCTACCGATCCAACAGAGCCGAGCTCACCTGGAGGTGGAGGAACTCAACACCTAATAGGGAGCCGAGCTCACCTGGAGGTGGAGGAAACTCCACACCTAACAGGGAGCCGAGCTCACCTGGAGGTAGAGGAAACTCCACACCTAACAGGGAGCCGAGCTCACCTGGAGGGGGAGGAACTCAACACCTAACAGGGAGCCGAGCTCACCCGGAGGTGGAGGAAACTCCATACCTAATAGGGAGCCAAGCTCACCTGGAGGGGGAGGAACTCAACACCTAATAGGGAGCCGAGCTCACCTGGAGGTGGAGGAAACTCAACACATAACAGGGAGCCGAGCTCACCTGGAGGTGGAGGAAACTCCACACCTAATAGGGAGCCGAGCTCACCTGGAGGGGGAGGAACTCAACACCTAATAGGGAGCCGAGCTCACCTGGAGTTGGATGAACTCAACACCTAACAGGGAGCCGAGCTCACCTGGAGGTGGAGGAAACTCCACAACTAACAGGGAGCCGAGCTCACCTGGAGGTGGAGGAACTCAACACCTAATAGGGAGCCGAGCTCACCTGGAGTTGGAGGAAACTCCACACCTAATAGGGAGCCGAGCTCACCTGGAGGTGGAGAACTCAACACCTAACAGGGAGACGAACTCACCTGGAGGTGGAGGAAACTCCACACCTAACAGGGAGCTGAGATCACCTGGAGGGGGAGGAACTCATCCATCTTACCAAACCAACTGGGGGCGGAGAAATAGTCCATGTCCTAGGTGCTTACCTCACCTGGAGGCCGAGGAACTCAACCATCTTACCAAATCAATTACCCTTTCTGAGGTCTCGCCAGCAGCGAGTCGACCCGATGAGTCTCCCATTAGCGGGCATGACTGAGCCCGGTGAATGGTCTCTAATCGGGGATCTAACCGATTAGAGGTGGAAGTACCCGTCTGCGTCCTAGGTGCTTACCTTCACTTGGAGGCAGAGAAACTCAACACCCTCCCAATCCAGCTACCAAGTAGCGAGTCGACCCGATGAGCCTCCAATCTACCGGCATGACTGCCCCAGTGAATGATCTCTAGTTTGGGATCTTACCGATTGGAGGCGGAAGTACCCATCTGCATCCTAAGTGCTTACCTTCACCTGGAGGCAGAGGAGCTCAACACCCTCTCAATCCAGCTATCAAGTAGCTAGTCAACCCGATGAGCCTCCCATCTGCCGGCATGACTGAGCCCGGAGAATGGTCTCTAGTCGGGGATCTTACTGATTGGAGGCGGAAGTACCCATCTGCGTCCTAGGTGCTTACCTTTACCTAGAGGCAGAATAACTCAACACATCCTCATATCGACTTCTCTTCTCGGAGCCTTACCAACCCAAATGAATCTACCCGATGAGCCTCCCAGCGACCGACATCAACAAGCACGAGCGAGTGGTCTCCAGTCGAGGACTCGACCTAAAACAAATCTACCCGACAAACCTCCTAGCGACTGGCATCATCAAGCCCGGGCGAGTGGTCTCTAGTCGAGGACTCGGCCTAAAACGAATCTTCCCGACGAGCCTCCCAGCGACCGACATCAACAAGCCTGGGCGAGTGGTCTCTAGTCAAGGACTCGACCTAAAACAAATCTTCCCGACGATCCTCCCAGCGACCGGCATCAACAAGCCCGGGTGAGTGGTCTCCAGTCAAGGACTTAACCTAAAACGAATCTACCCGACGAGCCTCACAGCGACCGACATCAACAAGCCCGGGCAAGTGGTTTCCAGTCGAGGACTCGACCTAGATGCTATCTTTAACAACTTTCGATATATTATAAATAGATTACATACCATTACAATGCGCTTCCTTGCGCTTACTCGACCACATGCACCTTGGCCATCTCCTTCATCACTTCCTCCATCTCCTCAGCTTCCTCCTGTTCCTTCCAGGTAAAGTTGTCTCCTCTCTGTCGGAGTTCTTCCTCCTTCCCTTACCTCCAGAAACTCTGGGCATATGGTTGTCGCGTGGCCCTCCTGCTGATGGAAGTCATAGTACAGCAATGCCATCATCCTTGCTTCCTTCCCTGCGCGACCCCTCTTCTTATTTCCTCTTTTTCGGCCAATCGTCATGGCCTGTAGGGGTTGGGGTTGCAATGGCCTTGGGCCCGGCTGCCACCCTGCTGGGTTGAACCATCCCTGTTCCCCCTGAAAGTTTCCTCTCCCTTGGAAATGGCCTCTTCCTGGGCCTTGAGGGAGTCCTCCTGGCAGCCTCCAGGTCGGTGGAGCGACTGGTGGTTGAAACTCCCAGCCTTGCTCCTGCCCAACGGGGGTGCCTGGTCCCCCTGACTTCTTGCTTCCTCCTTCTTCCCTCCTTGCTCTTTCTTCTCCTCCTTCTCCTCTTTCTCACCCTTGGCCAACCTTGCCATGAACTCCTGGTTTGTGGCCTCACACTCAATTTCTCGAGCAGCGCACTCCATCAGCTCTTCAAAAGACAGGGGTGGGTACCGAGTCAAGGTCATCCTGAACAGCCCCTGCTGTAAGCCGAGGGTGAAAGGCAGCTGCAGGGTATGCCCGGGTACCTCAATGATAAGGAGGACTTCCTCCCGGAATCTATCTGCGTAACTCCCCAACATCTCCCCTGGCCTTTGCCGAACCAAGAAAAGGGCCTCCGCCCCCTTCCTCCTCTTCTTTGAAGTGGAGAACCTAAGCAAGAAACTCCGGCGCAGGTCCTCGAAGCCGTAGATGGTTCCCACTGGGAGTTGGTGGAACTAGTCTCTCGCCTTTCCCCTGAATTTGACCGCGAAGAGCCTGCATTTAAAGGCATCCAACATTTTCCTGATTGAGGCCATGTCGTCGAACCACTGGAGATGCTGAATAGGGTCATCCTTCCCTGCGTAGTAAGACATGTCATGCTCACTGAACCCATCTGGAACGGGAGCTAAGATGATCAGCTCGTAGAAGGGACTTCCCCATCCTCCCTGGCGAGTCGAAGGCGTTCTCTCTGCCTCCCTACTGGGTAGCCGGTCCCAGGAGAGCTGTTGAAGAGCACTCTTGCTTGAAGACCCGAGCCTTCCCCTGTGGCCAGCTCCTTCCCTTGCTGATGTGCTTGCTCCGCCTCCATCGGAGATTGCGAGGCGAGCACGAGTGCTGGTGGTGTCGAGCACTCGCCGCGAGGGGGGAGTGCGACCCGCAAGAGCTCCAAGATCGACTTCCTGAACTCATCAAAATCACCCTTCTTCACGTAATCGCTGGTAGGGTGTGAGTTTCCCAGCTCATCGCTTCTAGCCATGAGACTTGCTCAGAGCTTTCCAAACTAGCTGCGTCCATGCTCACCGCACCAGAATGTTGAAACCAGAGAACTGGTCTCGACGTTCGAAAGGGAGATGCAGCCAACCCTTACTTGACCCGCGCTAGAACCCTTGATTGGTCGTTAAGAACCGAAGAACCTTGCCCTTAAAGAACACCTAAGTACGCAAATGGACCCCTTAAGTTGCAGCGCGGAGGTCCCACCACACACCCGAAAGCTCGCAAGGAACTTCCCCTTCCAAGCCAATGCTGAGCCTGGGCACCTTGGAGGGCACTAAACCTCACCTCACCACCAACCTTCACTGACAAGGGGGGGGGGGGTGAGGAGGTAGTGCTTGCTCCTCGTGGGGTGGAGACCAACCCTTCCCAAGGTGCCCATGGGGGTCTTCTTATAGACTTCCTAAAATTGGGCTGCGGATAGCCAAACTTCTGCTATCCGTAGCTCAACCGCTATCCTGGATGGTCAAAACAAGAGGGGGGGGGGGGGGGGCGAGTGGAGGACGATACATCCACTCCCCCCCCCCTTGCAGAGGGTCGAATGAGTGGACCGAGGTCCACCGCCATGATTGGGCGAGTGGACCTCACGGTCCACTCCACCCTTCGGGCGAGTGGACCCTTGGTCCACTTGTCCAACTGTATGGGGCGAGTGGACCATGGGTCCACTCGCCCACACCCTTAGGCGAGTAGACCCTTGGTCCACTCGCCCCCCCCCCCCCCCACTCGGGCGAGTGGACCAATGGTCCACTCGCCCGTTGCCTCGGGCGAGTGGACCCAAGGTCCACTCGACCAAGGAAATAGACCCCCCCCCCCGGGCCTTGACTTTTTGGTCTTTCACGACCTTCGATGGTTTGGTCTACTGCGTCACGGTCACCCTCTCTACCACGACCTCATCCACGTCGGGTTATCCCGACTTGAAAAATATGAGGGTTGTACAACCATTATCATCAAAAGTAACGTTCCATCCCTTCTTCTTTTCTAGTCTAATGAACTTTGATTTGTTTCCCGTCATGTGCATAAGTTTGCTTCCTCCTCTCTACTTGACTCAGATCCGCTTGATTCTTCAGAGGAAGAATCAGCCCATGTTGCGGCTTTCAACGCCTTCTTTTTCTCCTTCACTTTGTATCATATTTCTTTTTGGTCCTTTAGATACTTCAGGCACTAGCTCCGAATGTGCCCGGTCTTCCTGCATTGATAGCACTCCGGTGGCGGTCTTTCTTCTTCGTCGTCACTTTCCTTTTCTTTTATTTGAAGAAGAGGAAGACCCTTTTCGTGGAGCATCCTTCTGGAAGTATTTCCGGAAGGTTTTCCTTCTTTCCGGATTTCTAATGAATTTTTTGATGTTCTTAACCGGGATACCTTCTTCATCTTCATCATCATTTGCATTGCTCTCTTTCTTTGACTTTAGTGCCAATGCATTTTTCATTGGTTCCTTATTGTATTCGTCGTGTTGAATCTGGAGTTCTACCTCATGGGTTTTGAGATTCCCAATGAGGTTCTCAATCTGGAGCGTTCTCAGGTTGTGTGACTCTGAGATGGCTATCACCTTTGGATTGAACCTCAGAGGTAGAGAGCGAAGAATCTTTCTGACCAAGTCTTCATCGGAGTAGTTCTTTCCAAGGGCTTTTGAAGCGTTGACGATCTTTGTGAATCGTGTGTACATGGAGTTGATGTCTTCTTCAACATCCATCCTAAACTTTTCATATTCCGACTCCAGTTGGAATAACTTTGCATCTTTCACCTACATTGTACCTTCATGAGTAACTTCCAATTGGTTCCAAATATCATAAGCAGTTACACATGCAAAAATTCTAATAAATTTAGTTCTATTTAATGCACAATATAAATCATTCATTGCCTTAGCATTATTTTTGCACTTGAGTTTATCGTTATTGTCCCATCTATCTTTAGGTTTTTCTAAGGTAGCCTCTCCTACTACAATTGTAGGAGGATAGTACCGAATGAAAGTGAGGTTAGATCTTAGATTTACTTTAGGGGGGGGGGGGTGAATAGAGTATTAAATGGTTTTAACTTATTTTATAGCGGAATTAAAATAGTGATATATATATATATGTGTACAGAGTGAGTGTAAAAGCAAAATAAAGATCACAGCACAACACAGTACAGAAAATAAACACAAACACAGAAGACACAAGGATCTATAGTAGTTCCACAATCAACCTGGGTACATCTACTCTTCTACCACCCTTGGTAGGAATCCACTAGGTTTTTGATCAGGTGCCCTATCACTAATGAGATTTTTGATCAGGTGCCCAAACACCAATGGAGTTTTGATCAGGTGCCCAAACACCACTGAGCTTTTGATCAGGTGCTCAAACCAAACACAGGTTTTTGATCAGGTGCCCTGCCACAAAAGGGTTAACTTTTGAAGAGAGTTAGAACCCTGTACATGATGGGATAAAAAGGGTTTATGAAGTTCTTCTCTGTCAACAAGCTGAGAGAAGACTAGTGGATCGTTGTTGTGAAGCTCCCCCCGTCTGATAGAAATTCTTGACAGATAATGGATGGAGCTTCCTCTTGAATGTAAATGATCTTCCTTGATAGCAGATGAATCTGAGAGACAAAAGTTTCTCAGATTGTTGAGATCTGCCTCTGCTTCAGATGCAGGAAATCATTCATCAATCGGTCTTGCTCTACCGATGGCAGAAACTTTCTTAACATCATTCCTTTGAAGGTTTCCCACGAACATCCTTCGGAAAGGTCTTCCTTCTCCCTCAACCACCAACTCTTTGCGAGACCCTTAAGATGGTATGCGGCGACCATCACCTTCTGATCCACGGTGATTCTTGAATATGAGAACATATCTTCCATGCTATAAGACAATCGTCTAAGGCCACGAAGTTGACTCGACCGTCATACGATGGAGGACCCATCCTTTGAAAGTGCGAAATGAAATTCATTTCTGGTGGTATCGCTACTGGGGGTACTAAGGGAGAAGGAGGGGTAGGTACTGTCTGTCCTACTACGGGGGCCTGCACCGCAGTTTGCTGCCTTGCACCGGCAGACAACAACGCCTCAACTTGCGACTTTATCGCAACCAATTGCCTCGTCAGAGCCTCATTGCTCTGGCGCAGACTCTCGATCAAAGCTTCACTCCGCGCTCCGGATGACTCACCCTCTGAATGAGGAGTCGACCTAGTCGCGACTCGCTTATGCACCATATCTGCTAAAACGCAAAAACCTACAATCAAAACTTAACCTTACACTAGCACTACGCTGCTTGGTTCTGAACATACATGTACAAATACTTGCCATTTCCACTACCTTTCTCTGGGATAGTTTTCATGATGCTATGCTAAATTTGGGGGAATGATACTACATCATCCCTCTTGACTCATGTGCAAAGGTCATGAATGCATGAATTTTTTGTTCATTTTTGAAATCATGAGTGTACGTGTGTCATCATATAAGTCTTTAGCTTTGCACGTGTGCTTATGCAATGCTATGTAATGTATGTTGTACTATGCATTCTAATAAAGGCCTTAATGCATGTTATGAGCGGCGTACACATGAAATATTATGCATCCCATACTATATAATATTGCATGTAATGAAAAAGAAAAACGTGCTAATGGGCACCCATGTGCTGATGGTTATGCATCCCATACTACATAACCGTCACATGTTGCCACCAATGGTGGATCCATATACAGACACATATTATGCATCCCATACTACATAATTACCCCGTATACTTCTTATCATGCTATGAGTGTAGTGTTCATGCTTCGGCCAAGACGTAGTGATGACACATCGGTGTGTGTGTATGTAATGAAACCAAAACAACTATATTATATCAGAATTTGTTGCTCGACCGACTTGTCGAATAACCTGCCTCTAATACCAACTGTCACAACCCGCATTTTCTCCGAATTTAGGAATATCAGAGTAAGAGAAAATACGCGTCATTATGCCACGTCATGCAGGAGACAACTGCAGACGCTCAGGCGGGAACCTATTACTTTATTAATCAAAACATGTTTACATGATAGGTCATCATTTGAAATCATTTATTAGGGGTTGGGGTAAGAACTATGTCTCTCAGTTCGTGGATCAACTAGTCCACCGAGAAAATATATGTAATTGCAGCGGAAAGTACTTGAATTAGTTCACTTAAGGTCCTAAATGCACGTGATGACAGGACATAAGGTAAATGATATGCACATATCTAGGCGTAGTATAAGTATAGAAAATATCCTTATGCGACTTAAAAGATAAGGATTTCATTTAAAAAGAATGCAATGAGGATGAAAGAAAAACCATTTTATAACTATAATGCACCTATACAAAAATTATTTCCAGAGAGCAAGATACACAAGATCTAAAAGCAGTGGCATTAAACTGGCAAGTAAACTATAAAGTATCAAAAAGAAGCAAACGGGCGTCAACAACCTGACACTAACCCATTGGCCCCAAACTAGCATATCTGAACACAAGAAGGAAACTAACAACAACTACCTAGCAGCAGCGGGGTAAAACAACAACTAAAACTCCTGAAGACTCCGGGCTACACTGCTAGCCGCTACGGCTCAGAACCCAAGGCATTCAATAAAACAAAGAACGCCTCAGCAAGGAATTTACAAGTGGCAGAAAAATAAGAAGTAAAGTAAATAAGGCATAAGGGGTACCAACCCAAGCCCAACACTTACGGGAAAGGAAGCTCCAAGCATATAACTAACCAATGCACCAAGTGCACCAAATACCAAAAAGAGATACAAGTAAAGTCCATTTATCTTGTTAATTTTATTTAAAGAGACTGATCAGCTCAAATTAAACGGGGGCGCTCCTTTATCCTCTGCCACCCAAAGCCAAAAAAGGGTGGGGGTTTCATTATCCCCAACCACCCAAACACGGCCCACGGGACCACAGGCTAAGCCTGCGGTTCACCACTAAAATGGCCACCGTGCAAGGCTACAACAATTCCCCACTGCCCCCCCAAAACACGACCCACCGTGCAAGGACAAAGGCAATGGTTCTTATTAATTAATTTCTTTAATTAATGAATGGGACGAAGCCCGAGAAAACAATCACCAAGATACCCTAAGGATAGGGTCACAAAGGAAGTAAACACTGCATAAGACGATTCATAAGAGAAGACTCAGAGATTGGGTAATCACAACAGATGTAAGAACTCAGGCAGAAGGTGCTCATGATCAAGGGCACCGCACAGATATTGGCCACATCCCTGTACACTTTAGAAGACACGAGGTTTCATGAGGGAGGAGGATAGGATATCTTGAGAAACAACCAGGAGAGAGAGAGAGAGAAGCTGGGAAAAAGAATCTCGAGAAGGATAGGGTTGCTCGAGGACCAGTCGGGGATTTCTCGAGAAGGCTGGTCCTTCTCAAGAACTGGGCAAAGGCTTCTCGAGAAGGTTGGTCCTTCTCGAGAACTGGCTGAAACAAAATCTCGAGAAGGCTGGCCCTTCTCGAGAATTAGTTTGAAACAACTTCTCGAGAAGGCTGGTCCTTCTCGAGAACTAGGCTGATGAATTTCTCGAAAAGGCTGGTCCTTCTCGAGAACTGGGCTAGACTTATCTCGTGAAAGTTGGTCTTTCTCGAGAACTAGAAGGGGAGGCAGTCAGACACTTTCTCGAGAAATCAGGAAGGTTTTCTCGAGAAACTGAAGGAATTATTCCAGGGACAAAAATTCAGACCTTGAGGGGAAGATCAAGGATTTCAAGAGTTTAATTAACCAAGTAAAATGCTCAAATCAAGGGCTAAACAATACGACAAGACCTCAAAGCAGGAAAACATACTTCAATGACAAGAGAGAAGGAGGAGATGCCACTTGTCTTAAACCTTGCTAAACTCGAAGACCTCTGATCCAAAAGCTATGGATCTGCCAAGAACTCACCCAAGCACGAATCCTGAAGTAGTTTGGATCGAAATGAGGGGTTAGGTTACTACCTCGAACTCCAAACATCCACGAAATGGGAAAAGCTTACAACTAGAATAAAGATCTCGCCGAGAGCTTTCCAAATCCACTCTCCAAACACGATTCCGACTACTACAGCCTTCGAATCGCCAGCCGGAAGCTCCACGACACGCCGCTTTCGCTCTCTCGCCTGATAGAACCCTAGGTCGGTCGAAAGGGAAGGAGATGAAAAAAGATAAAACCTAAGCTTATTATATATATCTTAAATTGCTTGCCGAGAACAAGGCAACTCTTTGAATTCAAGGAAATTCGTCGAGCGCAGCCTCCATTTCGTCGAACGCACCCTCGAGTTTGTCGAACACAGCTCACCTCGAGTTCGTCAAAAGCAGCTCGCCTCGAGTTCGTCGAACGCAGCTCGCCTCGAGTTCATCGAACATAGCTCGCCTCGAGTTTGTCGAACGCAACTCGCCTCGAGTTTGTCGAACGCAGCTCGCCTCGAGTTCGTCGAACGCAGCTCACCTTGAGCTCATCGAATGCAGCTCACCTTGAGCTCGTCGAACGCAGCTCACCTCATGCTCATCGAACGCAGCTCACCTCGAGCTCATCGAACGCAGCTCACCTCAAGCGCATCGAACGCAGCTCACCTTGAGCTCGTGGAACACAGCTCACCTCAAGTGCATCGAACACAGCTCACCTTGAGCTCGTGGAACATAGCTCACCTCGAGCTTGTCGAACGCAGCTCACCTCGAGTTCATCGAACGCAGAGTTTTTTGAACTCATTAGAAGAATTTCATGCAAAAATAAAAATGCAATCATTACATAATAATTCTCCCATTCTATTTAAACTATGACGGCAACTAAATCACCTCGGACTTCTGCAAAATTGACACCTAAACTGAAAATCGGTGCAACAAATCCAACGACAAAGTCAGAATTCAATTCCGATGAGCCAAACTCGGGATAAAGCCTCCCGAAGCTAAGATCTTAATAACTACACAAAATCTTCTCTAAATCTCGAAACAACGCGAAAACACGCACACTCGATCTAAATTACATACTTTAGCTAAGCTAAGGCCAAAACTAACCCTGGCGAGATGACGTAACACCCTTACGCCAAAATTACTTCACAGCGACTACGCAAAATAATTAACGAAAATCAGGGGCATTACATCAGTCATACCTGAGCATCTGTATCCACCCTATATTCTGATCCCAGTGAATTTGGATCCTCGTACTGGACCCAAGATAGTAGATTCCTGCACCTCCGTTCGTATAATACTTCGTAGGGGGCCATGTCGGTACTGGATTGATGGTTGTTGTTGTATGAGAACTCAATAAGAGACAGCAATCTCTCCTACGGCTCCCCACTGTCCAGGATGCAGAGTCGTAGCAAATATTCCATCATCCTGATGGTACGTTCCGTCTGGACGTCCGTCTGAGGATGGAAAATGGTGATGAAGGTCACCCGAGATCCCATATAAGCCTGGACTGCTCTCCGTTCCCTAGATGTGAACCGACCTTCCCGATCCGACATGATCGATCTGGGAACTCCATGGTATCATGTAACTGCCTCCCCAGCACACAACTCGCAAGGACGACCGTCGGCACCCCCAGCACACAGCTCGAAAGGGTTCAGCCTCAACCGGTCTGCATACCGTGCACCCCAACCCCTCTCTATCCCACTACAGGGTACAACGAGTTGTTGGAGGCCGCAATCCTCCCTTTCATGAGGAATGCTTCAGTTAAGCCACAACACAAGGACTTCCCAGGAGGTCACCCATCCCATGACTACTACAACCCAAGCTCAATTGGTGATGAGGAATGATAGAACTCCATTGTTAATCGTGCATGGGCTGGAGTAGTCACGGGATGGGTGACCTCCTGGGAAGTCCCTACATTGCGGATTAACTGAAGCATTCCTCATGAAAGGGAGGGATGCAGCCTCCAACAACCTGTTGTGTCATGCGGTGGGACGGAGAGGGGTTGTGATGCACGGTCTGCAGACCGGTTAAGGCTGAACCCTTTTGAGTTGTGTGTTGGGGTACCGGCGGTCATCCTTGCGAGCTGTGTGCTGGGGAGATGGTTATAAAAAGTGCACTTTTTAATGGTCTCCCCAGCACATAACTCGCAAGGACAATCGTCGGTACCCCTAACACACAGCTTGCAAGGGTTCAGCCTCAACCGGTCTGCATACCATGCACCCCAACGCCTCTCTATCCCACCTCAGGGAACAGTGGGTTGTTGGAGGCCGCAACCACCCTTTTCATGAGGAATTCTTCAGTTAAGCGACATCGCAAGGACTTCCCAGGAGGTCACCCATCCCGTGACTACTCCAGCCCAAGCATGCTTAAATATGGAGTTTTTCCATTCCTTATCACCAACTGAGCTGCAACCATATTCGTCGAGTAGTCAAGTCGAATTCGTCGAGTGAGTAACTTATTCGTCGAGTGGTTGCGAGAGGTCAAGTCAAATTTGTTGAGTTGTCAAGTCCAATTCATCGAGTGAGTAACTTATTCGTCGAGTGGTTGCGAGAGGTTAAGTCAAATTCGTCGAGTAGACTCGTTGAATTCGTCGAGTAAGTCCGTTGATTCCGCCAAATAGCTTAGTCTATTTTGTCGAGTAATCTAGTCATTTTTGTTGAGTGATTTAAATAATTCGTCGAGTGTTTCTGCCGAATGCAACGAGTGGTCTTGACGAATTCATCGTGTAAGGCAGTTTTACTGGAAATTTTTGGATTTTTGTTCTTTTGTGTCGTCGTGGTGACCCGATGTTAGGTTTTCGTGTGGTGCCAGATTTTGTCATGATAAGTTGATTTTGTGGCTGCTGGTTGGGTTGGAATGGATGACCACCGCCGCAGTACATGTTAGTGAACCATTGTATTTGGTGGATTGGTGGCAGACTGTAGGTTGGGTTTCATATGGCTGAGTCCCACCTCAGTACCATTTTTTGTCCGGTATTAATGATTCATTCTTCTTTTAGAGCTGATCAGTCTCTTTTATTTTACTATATATGTATATATGATTAACCTATGAATATATCTCGCACTTTGTGCAAGATTTTCTCGCTTTTATTCACAATACTACTAAATTGTTTATACTTATTATTCATATGACTTGTTTGTTGTTGATCTGCAGTTACTCTCGTTGGGTTGGTAACCCTCTAAACTTAATCCTTTAATCTTTATGTTTGAGCCGCCACTTGCACCTTTGTGTTGAGACATTTTTTTTCTTTTGAATGTCTCAGGTTCGGATCAGTAGCAGTTAGAGTTGGCCAGGCTGTCCTTCTAGACTACAATAGTTGTTTTCTTTTCCTCGTTAGTGAGTCTTTGTTAGTTGTATTTAACTTTGACTTTGCAGTGTACTTCAGTTACATTCCTGATAGTTCCATGGGTTCGTGTCAGATTGTTGACGCCTATATCTTATTTCTTTTGTGCATACTCTTTACTTGTTGTTCCTACTATTACTACTTACTGTTGTTAATGCATTGCTCGTTGGGAAGATTTTATGTTAGGATGCATAGTAATTATTTTACGTGTATACAAAAATCTGCCCAAATACTTATACTCATAACATTGTTTCAATCAAATGTCACCCAACTTTAAAGGTCATAAAAGCTCTTTTTCCTACTTATAATAAATTTTGAAATATGCATATCATTTGCCGGTTGTTAGTCTTTCATGCTCATGTAGGATAAGATGAATTAATCATTATATTTTCCGCTGTGTATGTACATATATTTAACTTGTGGACTAGCTGATCCACTGAACCGAAGGACACAGTCTCTGAATCTTTAAACTTAAACTATATTTTTTGTGTGAAAGTACATAAGTCTTTTATGAAAAGGAATAGAAGAATGTTTCGCCTGAGCGTCTGCAGTTATCCCCTGCACGGCATGGCATCACGACGCGTATTTTCTCTCACTCTGATAATATATTTATATATTGGAGAAAATGTGGGTTGTGATAGTTGGTATTAGAGGGAGGTTCATTTGGCTGCTAGACGGATTGATCGAACAACCATCTATTGTAGAATCTTGTTACAGTGCATGCACACACTGATGGGTCATCAGTATGTCTTTGCTGAAGCATGAACACTACACTCATAAGCATGACAAAAGTATACGGGGCATATTATGCAGTATGGGATGCATAATATGTGTTTGTATATGGAATCTCATAGGTATAGCAACATGTGACTGTTAAGTTGAAATGGGCGACTTAACATTATCACATGGGTGTCCATTAGATTTTAATTTTACGTTACATCCGATATTATGTAAAATGAGATACATAATATTTCATGTGTACGTCGCTCATGACATGCATTAAGGCTTTTACTTAGAATGCATAGCACAACATGCATAGCATAACATAGCATTAACACACATGTCAAGTTAAGATCTATATGATGACGCTCGAACACACATGATTTAAAATGAAGATTTTAAGCATTCATGCAGTCGCATTATATGCACAAGAGTCAAGGGATGATGGTATATCATCCTAAGTTAACCATAATATCATTCATAAAGAATCCCATAGCAAGGTAGCAGCAAGAACAAGTATCTACACTTTTCTTTTGAGTCCGATTTAAGATGAGTAATTTTAGCATTTATCTAAGTCTTGATAGGATGCTCGTTCATATTTGTAGATGATGGTGAAAGTGCACAGTGTGCCTCTGAGTATTCTTTAGAGGGGGGGGGGGGGGGGGGGGGGGAGGGGGTGAATAGAGATTTAAAGATTTTCTATCCTAATAATGCACACACAATAAAAATCCTAAGTATTATGCACTCCGCAATCCAAAGACAAAATAAAGTAAGCACAAATTGCTGAAAAGAAATAGACACAAAAAATTGAAAGAAGGGACATCACAGAAAATCAACACACAGATGACACAAGAATTTTTATAAAGGTTCCCCAAAATGTGGTTACTCCTCTCTTCTACCTCCCTGGTAGGATTTCACAACCTGTGCCTGAGTCTTTTGATAAGGAGACTCTTAGAACCACTGAGTCTTTTGATAAGGAGACTCTTAGAACCACTGAGTCTTTTAATAAGGAGACTCTTAGAACCACTGAATCCTTTGAAAGTGGGATTAATAAAACTCTTTTACAGTGTGAAGAATAAGGAAGAAGAAAGAAAGAAGATGGGGAAAATAATTATGTTCTCAGAATTCTTCAGAAGCAATTTCTCAAGAACTTCAGCTTCTATTTTTCTTTCACTGGATATGTAGATGATGAACCCTTGCTTATGATTGTGATGATTTGCAAGGGTTAATTTCAGATCCTTTTCTCTGAGTACTTCTTGTAAACTAACTGATGTATGATGATGATGAAGGAGCATTTGTCTATCTTTCATGTGCAGAGAGAGCACTTGTATTTCTATCTTAGTGTTTAAGAAGGGAGAAGAAGAAGAAAGCATATTCGACTAAATGAATAATGTTATGAATGACCTTGTCTTTCTTCTCTTCTTCAACATACTTATTCTGTATGATTGGAATTTGAATTACTTTTTTCTTTTAGGTTGTCCTAAAAAGGAATCATTTTTGGACACTTAATTTTCCTTTCCTCTTTTGATCCCGACCCGTCCATCAGCTATGAGCACCTTCCAAGAATGTTTTTGCTGTGTCCTAAAGTACTCCATTCCATTCTTGGAAATAATTGAGCCGTTGGAGAACTGACTTTAGCTTGGTGGTCCTTCTGAAAAGCTGTTATAAGGAAAGCAGAGAAAGCTTCCTTTTTCAGACTGTATTCGACATAGCATTGAATTAAATTTCTTTCTTATCTATGCACCTCTGAGTTCTTATTGGAGTAGGCTTTGAATTCCTTCTTAGCTCTGGCTGAACTCAAATGTTGACGTAGCGTCAAATAGACTTCCTTCTTATTGACGCACCTCTGAGTTCTTATTGAAGTGGCTTCGAAATAGTTCTCAGCTCTGAATGAACTCGGATGTCAATGTTACGTCGAATACCATTCGACGTATCCATCGAGTTGGAAGCTTGAACTTGGACTTCATATTCTACGTCGAGTTAAAGTAGAAGTTGCATCGGCTTCACTGATGGCTTTAACAAGCTCTTCCTTCTACGTAGAGTCTCTTTCGACGTTGCGTCGACTTACTTATACTTCGATAGGCAGATTAAGTTGCTTGGACTTCTAGTCAGATTTGCGTCGACATCAAGTCGAAGTTGCGTCAACATTCATTCGACGCAAGTCTTAACTCGACTGACTTTGTGATTATCTTAACTTGGCCTTGACACTCCAAGATGAGTGTGACATCCTAGGACATCTAATGACCAATTTATCCTTTTTATACAATGAGGGTAATACTCCTGGGAAGTAAACTCACCTATAAATAATTTGTTAAGTTAAATCACAAGGAGTTTTTTCCCAACAATCTCTCCCTATTTATCTTAACAAATTTTACATATTGTTTAAGGTGATTTTACTCATACTTTGACATAATTCTTAATACAAGAAATTCTACATAAAACAAAAAAGTATAATAGACTGAAATAAAATCTGATTGATATAATTGAATGTTTATCAAAGTAAATTACCCAAGTCATGAATTACTTTTTATTTCTGAGGAAAGTTGTCAAGGCCTCATAGACCTTCCTGGACCTCCACATACTTGTAGTTTGCTGGAATGGCTTTCTCTGGGTTCTTTTGAATTCTTTCATGTACCTTGAAAAGCCTTTCCAGATCAGTTCCTATTTCAGAATACACATCACTAAGCTTGGATCCCATACTTATGATTTTAGCAGTCAGCAAGTTGATTTCTTCCAAGTCTATATCCTCTGTATCAGGATCTGGTACTATGAAGGTTGACTGAGGAATGCCTGACACTGGAGCTGTTTTAAAAGTAATCTTTCTTTTCTTCATATAAGGCAGGTCTTCTAAATATTGTCTGATTCCAAGACCCTTTGTACCTTGTTTCCCTTTCTCATCCCTGAATTTAGTTTGAGGGTTCTTTGAAGTATATTTAGAACGATCAAAAAGAGTATTGGGAATCTTGAATGCCTCTTTTAATTGTTCTTTTTCCACAGACTCTTTACCCTTTTTCAACCTTTCAATGAACAGTCATCTCTTTTCTTCAAGCTCTCTTTAAGAGGCTTCAAATTCATATTTTTTTTTTCTGATTTCATCTAGAGCTCTGTCAAGTTTTGGATCAACATATTCCTTCATTGTACTTTCAGGAATTTCAACTTTCTCATAAGTTTTGTAATAGGATCTATCCATTTTTCTTTGTCCTTTTGTATACCTCTCCCAGATTGGTATATTTCTTCCATATCCTCTTCCTCTTCTATCTCTTCCTCTAAAATTTCTTCATTGCCCTCATCATCTGTATGGGGGTCTTCATCTAAAGGCAGGTGCTTGGGAAGTTGGAGTGGGTGCTGGAGTAGGATCAGGAGGGAGCTGAGCTGGTGGTGGAGATGATGGTACAAATTCAGGTACCTGGTCAGCAGGCTCAGATAATGGAATAGATGCAGAGACCTGGTCAACAGGCTTGACCGGGGATGGTGTTGTTGTAGATTCTTCAGAGTAGGTCCATAAACCTTGTGTCTCAGGGATAGACAGTTCAGTGGACTCATGTTGTTGTTGCACACTCTTTAAGTAACCAATGTCATATGAAAATAGGTCACTCTCCCCCAGTTTTGATGACTCTCTCTGTATTAAGGGAAGGGTTCTTGGAGAAGAGGAAGATGTTAGGAGTAAAAGAAACTTGGAAGTGATGGCAGACTCTCCTTCAGAAACAAAGGACAATGGGAGAGTTGTAGTATATATTGAGTATTGAGGTGGCCTGCTGATACACTTCTCCCCCTGTTTTATATCGTTGAGAAAAAATATAAAGACATCAGTAGGAAATACTGACGACCTGATTTCTATATCAATTGCCTTTATTTGAGCAGTGAGGTGTCGCAACCTTCTGTGTTGAGCACATAACTTTGTATAGCATCGTTCGAAAAATCCAGGTAGAGAGACCTGAATTAAGAGAGCAAAGTCTCCAGAGCTAGGTCAACTACTTCGACAATATCTCTTTGATTGGGATGAGACGTCATTGATGTCCTAGGAGTACCTGCACTAAAACAGAAAGAAACGAGAAGAAAGGAAAATAGAGGAGAGTGAAAGGGAGAGTAGTCGAAAAGCACAATAAGGTCGAATGCCTGAGTTGCTTTGAGTAGATGAATCGTCATAACTTAGGGTTATATTCAAAGCAATGTCGAAAAGAAATGAATTCAGCGCGCCAAAATATGTTAATATTGCTTCTAGAAGAAGTCTGCACGTGCTTTGCAATATCGACGTAACGTTGAGTCAAATTCGACGTGGCTCCGAATGTAGTCAGCAACAATGATATCGACGGAAGCGTCGATATGTATTCGATGCTACGTTGAGTGTTTTTCAAAGGAAATATCCCAAGCATCTCTCGAAGCTGGCGTCGAGTAGAAATCGATGGTGCGTCGATTCGTATTCGACGCAGCTTTGAATAAACATTATATTTTTCTTAAAAAATTTGCGTTTTTTCCTAGCAATATCTTTCTATAAGTAATAAGCTTGAATGCATAATATATGTGTCCTAGAGAGATCCATCAAGCATTCTAAGTGCATTAATGAAGATCTTGTGCTTACTTTCATCAAGTGGCTTAGTGAAGATGTCAGCCCTTTGAATATCAGTGAAAATGTATTGAAGATTGATCTTACCCTTCTCAACATTGTCCCTGAGAAAGTGGTGTCTTATCTCTATGTTCTTAGTTCTGCTATGGAGAATAGGATTGGAAACTATAGAAATAGCACTAGAGCTGTCACAAAATATTGTGGAATTGACAAGAGAAAAGTTTAATATAACAACTGTTTTTACATCCACAGTATTTGTGAGCAGCCGCTTCATGCAGCTATATACTCAGCTTCAGCTGTAGAAGTGGAGACTGTGGTTTACTTCTTGCTAAACCATGAGATCAGTCTAGCACCCAGGAATTGACATGTTCCCGAGGTGCTTTTTCTATCCAGCCTGCATCCAGCATAGCCTTCATCCTTGGGGTCAACCTGGAACCTAACACATATACAAGTAGCAAACATTATATCTGGTCTGCTAGCTGTCAGATAGAGAAGAGAGCCAATGGCTGCTCTGTAAGTCTTCTAATCAAAGGACTTACCTTTTTCATCTTTATCCAAGAGAGCATTAGTAGTCATGGGGGTCTTCATGACAGAGGCATTTTCCATCCCAAACCTCTTAATGACCTCTATGGTCTACTTGGATTGGGATATGAAAATGTCATATGCATTCTGCCTTACTTGGAGGCCTAGGAAATAGGATAGTTCCCCCATGCTACTCATTTCAAACCTTGACTGCATTAGGTAATCAAACATTTTACATAGTGATTGATCTGTTGACGCAAATATAATATCATCTCTATATATTTGCACTAGTAAGAGTTGATTCTTATGTGCTCTTGTGAAGAGTGTTTTATCCACTTTCCTTCTTTCAAAGGAGTGTTCCAGAAGAAAGGTGGATAAGGTCTCATACCAAGCTCATGGAGCTTGCTTGAGGCCATATATTGTTTTATCTAACCTATATACAGAAGAGGGAAAAGATGGATTGACAAAACCTGGGGGTTGCTTCACATACACTTCTTCCTAAAGAGTTCCATTTAGGAATGCACTCTTCACTTCCATTTGATAGACTTTAATCTTCATGTGTGCAGCATAGGCAAGGAACATTCTAATGGCCTCCAGCCTTGCTACTGGAGAAAATGTCTGGTTGAATTCAATCCCCTCCTCGTGCATATATCCTTGTGCCACAAGTCTGGCCTTGTTCCTGACTATGCCTCCTGTTGAATCCATCTTGTTTTTGAATACCCATTTTATTCCAATCACTGGGTAATTCTTTGGTCTCCCAACCAATGTCCAGACCTTATTTCTCTCAAATTGGGTTAGCTCTTCTTGCATTGCAGATATCCAGCGAGGATCATTGTCTGCTTCTTCAAACTTCTTAGGTTCATATTGAGAGAGAAAACATTGCAGCATTGTTTCATTTGTTAGCTGATTCCTTGTCTTGACTCCAATTGTCAAATCTCCTATGACTTAAGTTGGAGGATGATCCTTTAGAGTCACCCTGGTTCTTGTTGAGTTATTAAGGAGGTTCCCTTCTTCCTGAAGATCCACTTGCTCATTGATAGTGGGAGTACCATCTTCATTCTCTAGAATGATCTCAGTGGCTGGTTGTTCAGGTGCTGCAAGTTCCTCTTCACCTGGTGTAGAGTCTTCATCTGAATCAGTGTCAACTTTTTGTTTTCCTTTGTCTTGACACTCTAATGAATGATCCATGATGCTCAGCTTTTCAACATGCTCTGCTAGTTGGCCTTCTTCCTGCAAAACAGTGTTGGTGGAAGTTTCCTTCCCCTTATAAAACATGTTAGTATCATCAAAGACCACATGCACAGACTTCTCAATCTTGAGAGAGCTTTTATTATAGCACCTATAGGCCTTGCTTGATGAGAAATATCCCAAAAATATTCCATCATCAGCCTTCTTATCAAATTTAGCAAGATGACTCTTCCCATTGTTGAGGATAAAGCAAGTACAACCAAATATCCTAAAGTATGTGACTATAAGTGTCTTTCCCTTCAGTAACTCATAGGGAGTCTTCAACTTTGTCTTGTCGATGAGACTTCTATTCAGAACATACTTGGCAATATTTACTGCCTCAACCCAAAAGGACTTTGGCAAGTTGGATTCAGCCAATAATGTCAATTTAATAAAGGTTCTATTTTTCCTTTCAGCCACTCCATTTTGTTGGGGGGTTCTAGGAGCTGAAAAGCATTGTCTTATCCCTTCATCCTCACAGAATCTACACAATAACTGATTTTCAAACTCAGTACCATGATCACTTCTGATCACATCAGCCTGAGTATTGAATTCAGATTGAATCTGTCTAATGAATCTTGAGAGGATCTTGAAGGTGTCTGACTTAGCTTTGAGAAAGAACACCCAGCTGAATCTAGAAAAGTCATCAACAATGACTAGAGTATAGGACTTACCTGCTAAGCTCTAAGTGGAGATAGGACCAAATAGGTCCATGTGGAATAGGAATAGGATTCTGGGGGAATCATTCTTACCAATTGGTTTGAATGATGATTTGATCTACTTTCCTAGTTGGCAGACTCTACAGGGATGGTCTTTATTGAACTTACCTGTTGGTAAGCCTCTTACTAGGATATGCTTAGACAGTTTGGCAATGGTCTTAAAGTTAAGGTGACTAAGTCTCCTATGCCACAACTCATTGTTTTCTAACTGGGAGTTAAATAAGCAAATCTCTGACTTAATATACTCAAAGTCTACAACATAGATCTTACCTTTCCTAAAACCAGTCAATACTACTTTGTTAGTTACAGAACTAACTATATGGCACAAAGACTTAGTGAATACAACTTTGTATTCCATCACACATCTGGCCAATACTAATTAGATTATGTTGAAGTCCTTCAACATAAGCTACCTTAGAGAAAGATTTCCCCAATCCTGAGCAAACCATATCCTTTGGTTTGACCAGAGTGGGAATTCCCAAACATTACCTTAGGGCCGTCCTTGACCTTGTAGTTTTCCAGTAGTTATTTTGTTCCCGTCATATGCATGGAGCATCCACTGTCCAAATACCACTGCTGGTTTGTGGTTGAACAGTCTCCTTTCTGTACATGAAGTCAATCATTAGTATAGACCCTCACTTGTTGGGGTCTTTTTCTTCTATCATCATATGGAGTTATGAAAGAATAAGATGGTCTTTCAGTATACCCCTTAAGGTGAAGAAGTGATGCATTATTATGCCAGCAATGTTTGGCAATGTGCCCAACTTTAGAACAACAAAAACATCTAGGAATATAAGTAGAGAAAGATTTATATATTTGAAAATTTCTTGCTGGAAGCATGCGTCGAGAAGAAATCGACGCATCTTTAGAGTTGCATCGAGTGTAATTTGACGTGTCTGCATAGTTCCATCGATAATACTTTGATGCAGAGTATTGGTTGCATAGAATATAATTCGATGCTCCCTCATACTTTCTTCTAATTGATGTCGAAACATATGCTGAACTCCGTCGAGTTGCATTCGACGCTACTTTAAAATTGCGTCGAGTTCTAGTCGACGTATGATTCTTTTTATTAAGATTTTTATAATTTTTGTTTGTCTTTTCTGAGGGGTGTTTTCCTAGAATCCCTGCTTGGTTAGTAAAGTTTACCATATTGAATATAGTGAGTTTATTAGGATTGTTATTTTGTTCTTCAACTAAATCTAGGTTGTTATTAGGTTGATTCATGCTAGACCTAATGAATGCTACATGATTTTCCCAAGTAAGTTTTCTAGGGATTAGTGAGCTGGTGGATGGTAGTGATTCTAGATCAAGATGATCAAATCTCTTTGAGAGATTTTGTGAGATATTCTTAAGCTTTTGACTCCTTCAATTGAGTGAGTCCTCAAAGGCTTTTGCCTTTATAAGTTCCTTTTCTAAGTCAGAATTTTCGTTACCTAATATGAATATTTATTTTTCCTTCTTAAACAATTGACTCCTCAGATCATAGCTAACTGAGTACAAATGATCTTTCCTATGGTCTTCTAGTTCTGTCCTGATTATGTTAAGTTCCTTTTGACTATTAATATAATCTTGACAAAATTCTTTGAAACAATCTTTAAAATATTCTGAGGAAAAGTCAAAATCATCAAAGATTGTTACCTGATCTTTAGCAGTGGAGTCTTTCAGAGCCATTAAGCAGGCTTCTTCAGTTCCACACTCTTCATCACTATTAGAAGAGGAGGAGCTTGACTCAGACTCTGAATCTCTCCAGGTTTCAACAAAGAAACCTTTTCCTCTTCTCGTATCCTTCCTCATGAAGGATTTCTTCTTGTACTCCTTCTTCTGCTTGTTGATTTTGTTCTTTTCTTCCTCAGGACATTTAGTGACAAAGTGGCCAGGTTTTCTGCATGAGAAGCAGATAATTTCATGTTTAGGAGTTTTGTCATACCTTGGCTTGCTTGAACTCCTCTCTTTCCTTCTGGAGTCCTCTGTCCTGTCCCATCTCATAAATCTTTTAGCCAAGATATTGAACATATCTTCTTCAGAGGTGGAGGGCTCTGCTTTAACAGTCTTTAGTGCAAGTGTCCTTTCTTTAGGAGTTGAGATTATCTCCTGGGCTTTTGACTCTGCCCTGCTCTTTAGTAGGAGCTCATTGGACTTGAGCTTCCCTAGTAGAGCTTTTGTTGATATTTCTCTGAGGCATCTAGAATCTCTGATGGCCCAGATTCTTGAGTCCCATGTTCTTGGGAAGCACATGTGAAGCTTGTCATTAATTTCTGTCAGAGAAATTTCTTTGTCAAGCCCTCTCAGCTCATTTATGATATGGTTGAACCTGTCATACATTTAAGCTATGCTTTCATCATCCTTCTTCTTAAAGTTCATATATTGGGATACGAGAAGGTACATCTTGTCCTTTCTTTAATTAGAGCTGCCTTCAACCAATCTGGAAAGAGATTCCCATATTTCTTTGGCAGAGTTGCAATCAACAACTTTTTGAAATGAGTCATCTGACATGGTTGACACTAGGATATTCATGTCTTTGGCATCACATGCCTTCACCTTCTTCTCAGCATCAGTCCACTCTGCTCTAGGGACTGCAGTTTGTGTTACTGTCCCACTAACATCTTTTTTTACTGGGACTGGGGGACCTGTAATAATGACATTATAAAGGTCTTCATCAATAGAGTTCTTATATAGCTTTATTCTTTCCTTCCATAGTGTAAACATATTCAGATTACACATTGGTGGTCTTGTTGATGCATAATCCTTAGAACTTATTTTATTTAAAAATAGTTTTAACTAAATTATAATAAAGAAATGAAAGGAGGAGATCTTTTGATCAAGGTATTAACCTTTAAATGATCAACCTCCCTCTGATACCAATTGAAAGTGCACAGTGTGCCACTGAGTATTCTCTAGAGGGGGGGGGGGTGAATAAAGATTTAAAGATTTTCTATCCTAATAATGCACACATAATAAAAATACTAAGTATTATGCACTCAGCAATTCAAAGACAGAATAAAGTAAACACAGATTGCTGAAAAGAAATAGACACAGAAAATTGAAAGACATAAAAAATAAACACACAGATGACCCAAAGATTTTTATAGAGGTTCCCCAAAATATGGTACTCCTCTCTTCTACCTCCCTGGTAGGATTGCACAACCTGTGCCCGAGTCTTTTGATAAGGAGACTCTTAGAACCACTGAGTCTTTTGATAAGGAGACTCTTAAGATC
The DNA here is from genome assembly GCA_033032865.1 of Dactylorhiza incarnata. Taxonomy (NCBI): domain Eukaryota; kingdom Viridiplantae; phylum Streptophyta; class Magnoliopsida; order Asparagales; family Orchidaceae; genus Dactylorhiza; species Dactylorhiza incarnata. The sequence goes on along the minus strand of JAWHQI010000355.1, from coordinate 178,408 downwards.
ACTGAATCTTTTGATAAGGAGACTCTTAGAACCACTGAATCCTTTGAAAGAGAGATTAATAAAACTCTTTTATAGTGTGAAGAATAAGGAAGAAGAAAGAAAGAAGGTGGCGAAAAGAATTCTATTCTTAGAATTCTTCAGAAGAAATTTCTCAAGAATTTCAGCTTCAATTTTTCTTTCATTGGATCTATTGATGATGAACCCTTGCTTATGATTGTGATGATTTGCAAGGGTTATATTCTGATCCTTTTCTCTGAGTACTTCTTGTAATCGAACTATTGTATGATGATAATGAAGGAGCAGCTGTCTATCTTTCCTGTGCAGAGAGAGCACTAGTATTTCTGTCTTAGGGTTAGAGGAGGGAGAAGAAGAAGAAAGAATATTCGACTGAATGAATAATGTTACGAATGCCCTTGTCTTTCTTCTCTTCTTCAGCATACTTATTCTGTATGAATGGAATTTGAATTACTTTCTTCTTTTAGGCTGTCCTGAAAAGGAATCATTTTGGACACTTAATTTTCATTTCCTCTTTTGATCCCGGCCCGTCCAACAGCTATGAATACCTTCCAAGAATGTTTTTGCTGTGTCCTAGAGTACTCCATTCCATTCTTGGAAATAACCGAGTCATTGGAGAACTGTCTTTAGCTTGGTTGTCCTTCTGAAAAGAAGTTATAAGGACAGCAGATAAAGCTTCCTTTTTCAGACTGTATTCGACGTAGCATCGAATTAAATTTCTTTCTTATCGGAGTAGGCTTTGAATTCCTTCTTAGCTCTGGCTGAACTCAAATGTCGATGTAGCATCGAATTGACTTCCTTCTTATCGACACACCTCTGAGTTCTTATTGAAGTCGCTTCGAAATAGTTCTCAGCTTTGAATGAACTCAGATGTCAACGTTACGTCGAATACCATTCGACGTATCCGTCGAGTTGGAAGCTTGAACATGGACTTCATCTTCTGGGTTGAGTTAAAATAGAAGTTGCGTCGACTTCACTGATGGCTTCGATAAGCTCTTCCTTCTACGTCGAGTCTCTTTTGATGTTGCGTCGACTTGACTTATACTTCGATAGGCAGATTAAGTTGCTTGGACTTCTAGTTAGAGTTGTGTCAACATCAAGTCGAAGTTGCGCTGACTTTCATTCGACGCAAGTCTTAACTTGACTGAATTTGTGATTATCTTGACTTGGCCTTGACACTCCAAGATGAGTGTGACATCCTAGGACATTTAACCCTTTATATATAATAAAGGTAATACTCCTAGGAAGTAAAATCACATATAAATAATTTGTTAAGTTAAATCACAAGGATTTTTTCCCAACAGATGGCTCAGATGCGTCATACGTTGAGGTCGGCTCCCCAGTCTGAGGGTGAGTCTTTGGGTGCGCATAATGAGGTGATGATTGAGGAGCTGCATCGGAGTAATGAGACTCTATCGAGGAAGATGGTTGCGATGCAAGAACAAATGCAGGTGCTGTTGACTACCACCTTAGGGTTGCAGCCTACGGTGTAGGATCCTGTGGTGGGTCGTCTTGTTCCTGTCTGTCCTACTCCCCTAGTGCCTCATGTTTTGTTGCCACCTGAGATGAACTTCATCTCACTATTCCAGCGTTTAGGACCCCCGACCTATGATGGGAGGGCTGAATTCATGACATTAGATAACTGGATCATAGTTATTGAGGAGATGTTCTCCTACTCCGGAATTTTAGCAAACCGGAAGGTTATGGTTGCTGCTTATCAGCTGAAAGGCCTCACTAAAGGTAGGTGGATCAGAGAAAAGGAAGGTCTCATGCAGGGTTGCTCGTGGGAAAGGTTTAAGGGGATATTGTTGAAGAAGTTCTTGCCGTCAGTTGAGCAAGACAAATTAATGAATAATTTTCTGCACTCGACGCAAAGGCAACTCACGGTTGGTGAGTATGAGATCGAGTTCAGCAAGTTGAGAAGGTTTGCTCCAGATTTAGTAGCCATGAAGGAAGGTAGAGTTAAGCATTTTCTGGGTGGTCTCTGAAGTGACATCCAGCAATTAGCCAGCACTTACCGATCCGAGAGTTATGGGGAGGCGGTGGAAGCTTCCTTGAAGGTTGAGGCTATCGATAATGCCAAGAATCGTGGCATGTTTCTAAGGAAGGAAAAGAGGAAGGCTGAGGATAGTGGAAGCCCTTGGGCATCAGGCCCTGCTACAAAGAAAGGGGGCAAGGAGGCGCGTAGTTTTTGTGGTCGTCCAGGCCACCCTTTCGAAAAAAAATTAACAGGTTGGGTGCTCAGAAGCAGCCTCAGGTGCTTGCAATTCAGAGCGCACCCAAGAGTGAGCTTACCTGTGCTTTGTGTAAGCGAAAGTGGCACAATGTTGCCCATTGTTGATCAAAGGATAAGGCGTTCTTTTAGTGTGGTCAGAAAGGGCATATGAAATCTAGGTGCCTGTAGTTCCAACCTACGATGCAGCCAGTTCCACTTCAGGCCTTGACGCCGCCGCAGGTGTAGTAGCTGGAACAAGGGAAAGGAAAACTAAATGCAGTAACCAAGGAAGAAGCTCAGTGTTCCACCCAGGTGATATCAGGTTAGATTCTGACCTAGTTGTTAACTAGTAATGATGAATTTGATTTCAGTCATATTAGTTATATGTATGCTTTTATAGGCACGTTTAAGGTAAATAATCGTTGGGTGCGAGTTCTTTTTGATTCGGTTCCACTCATTCTTTCACGGCTAGGAAGTTCGTAGACCAACATCATTGGGTTATTGATCAGGTTGGCGATCCGCTTTGCGTCAAGTTACCATCCCATGATTCGGTGGTGTCAAATCAGAGTATCCGAAATTGTTCTATTCTTTTAGGAGGATTCTTAGCTTATGCCGATCTGAAGGTGATAGATTTGGAAGGCTTCGATGTGATCTTGGGTATGGAATGGTTGTCCAGATATGATGTTGTCATCCAGTGCAAGGTCATGCGCTTGGATTTCTTGATGAGCAACGACCAGCCCATGAGTGTGTATGGTTTTCGTGTCAGGACTCCCCAATCATATCTGTGTATGCGCTCGAAAACTTTTAGAATCCAGCGGTATTGCTTATCTTGTTTCTATTTTGGAAGCTGCTCGTGATTTGCCGCGTGTCGACGATATTTCTGTGGTGCGCGAGTTTCCTTATGTTTTCCCCGTTAGTCTTCCTGGTCTCCCTCCTGAGAGAGAGATGCAGAGTTTATTATAGACCTTGATCCTGGTACTCATCCTATTGCGAAGGCACCTTACCGTATGGCTCTACATGAGTTGGAAGAGCTGCGTACCCAATTAGACGAACTATTGCAGTGTGGTTTTATTAGGCCTAGTTTTTCGCCTTGGGGTGCTCCAGTTCTCTTTGTAAAGAAAAAGGATAGTTAGATGAGATTGTGTATAGTTATAGAGAGCTGAATAAGGTAACTATCAAAAACCGATATCAGTTGCATTGGATTGCTGATTTGTTTGACCAGTTGCAAGGTAGTTATGTGTTCTCGAAGATTGACCTTCGTTTAGGATACCATCAATTGAGGATCCGTGAGTCGGACGTTCTGCGAACTGCTTTTCGATCCCGTTATGGGCATTTTGAGTTCTTGGTGATGTCTTTTGGATTGACGAATGCACTCTCTGCTTTCATGGACATAATGAATAGGGTATTCAAGGATTTCCTAGACCAGTTTGTTGTTGTTTTATAGATGACGTTCTAGTGTATTCTAGAAGTGTTGAGGAGCATGCTTTACATTTGTGCTTGGTGCTGTCGACTTTGAGGGAGTACAAGTTGTATGCAAAGTTGAGCAAGTGTGAGTTTTGGCTTTCTCAGGTGTCCTTCTTGGGTCACATTGTGTGTAAGGATGGTATTTCTATGGACCCAGCAAAGATAGCTGCTTTTTGGATTGGAAGAGGCCTTCAACGCCTAACGAGATAAGGAGTTTCTTAGGGTTGGTAGGTCACTACAGGAGATTCGTGCAAGTATTTTTTGTGTTGTCTTCGCATATGACTAAGCTTACGCAGAAAAGCGCATCTTTCATTTGGAGCAAGGATTGCGAGAAAGCTTTTCAGGAATTGATGAAGCGTTTATGCACCGCTCCTATTTTGACTTTGCCTACCGAGGGAGTGAGTATGTTGTTTATGTGGATGTTTCACATGTTGGACTCGGATGCGTCCTGATGCAAGAAGGAAAAGTGATCGTGTATGGGTCAAGACAACTGAAAGTTCATGAAAGGAATTACCCTATGCATGACTTGGAGTTCACAGTAGTAATTTATGCTTTGAAGTTGTGGAGCACTTTTTGTATGGAGTGTCATGCAAGATTTATACGGATCATAAAAGTTTGAAGTATGACTTCACTCAGAAGGAGATGAATTTGTGTCAGCGTAGATGGATGGAGTATGTTGCGGACTATGAGGTTGATATCCTTTATCATCCGGGAAAGGCTAACGTGGTGGCTGATGCCTTGAGTAGAAAGACCGCATATATCTTCAACCTTTTTGTGCAGTCCTTGGTAGAGGAGTTTTTGTTAATGAATATATCTGTTAGAAATATTGTCGTGTCGACTAGCTTAGAAGTCGAAATGCCTTCATGGATTACCCTTATGAGGTTACATCAGAAAGATGATCCGAATTTGCAGCACATTCGATGTAGAACCAAAATGGGAGAATTGTTGATTTCTCAATTGATGAGGTTGGTACCTTGAAGTACCGTGGTAGATATTGCATTCCTGCCATTGAGAATATTTGGGAAAAGATTTGTGATGAAGCGCATGCATGGTTCTAGCCTTGCCTATCACCCTAGTTCTACAAAGATGTATCGAGATCTAAAGCAGATTGTTTGGTGGTCAGGTATGAAGAATGATATAGCAAAGTTCGTATCAGAATATTATACCTGTCAGCGTGTCAAGGTAGATCATAAGAGATCTGGAGGTAAGATGACACCTTTGGATATTCCAAGTTGGAAGTGAGAGAGTATTTCTATGGATTTCATTACCGGTTTGCCGAGGTCTCCTCAAGGGCATGATGCTGTGTGGGTTATTGTGGACAGATTGACGGATTGTGCTCACTTCGTGCCTTTTAAGATTGGTTATTCCACGAAGAAAATAGCAGAGCTTTATTTGGATGAGGTCATCAGATTGCATGGTGTGCCAGTAAGTTTTGTGTCAGATCGGGATTCCAGGTATATGTCCCATTTCTGACAGAGCTTTAAGGGAGCTTTGGTCACTGACCTTAGGTTTTCTATTGCTTATCATCCGCAGACTAATGGTCAAATTAAAAGTGTAAATCAGATTTTGGAAGATATGATTAGATGTTACATTTTGGACCATGGTGGAGCCTAGGACAAGTGCCTTGGACTTATGGAGTTTGCTTACAATAACAGTTATCAAGAGAGTTTGCAGATGGCCCCATTGAGGCTTTGTATGGGAGGCGTTGACGAACTCCCATAGTTTGGGCTGAGGTTGGTGAGAGACCGTTGTAAGGACCGGAAGCCTTGGAAGAGATGAGTTTCACTATGACGCATATTCGTGAGAAGCTTCACGTGGCTCAGGAGCGTTATGAAAAGTATGCAAATCGATGAAGGGCTGATCTGGAGTTCGTAGTTGGGGACATGGTTTTCTTGAAAGTTTCTACGATGTCAAGTGTTAAGAGATTTTGAAGGAACCACATGTTGGATCCCAGGTATGTGGGACCTTTCCAGATTGTTGAGCGCATCTGAGTGCCCACCTATAGGCTGGAATTGCCTGCTTCTTTCCCTGGCATTCATGATGTGTTTTATGTGAGCCAGTTGCGAAAGTGTGTGTTATGTGATCGTCATGTCCTTGACTCTGTGCCCCAGTTGCATCCCAATCTTTCTTATGTCGAGGAGCATGTTCGTATTTTGGAGACGCAAGATAGAGTGTTGCGAAGGAAGACGATTCCTATGGTTAAGTTTCTTTGGCAAAATCAGGACGTTTGAAGCGCGACTTGGGAGCTAGAATCTGTTATGAAGGAATCTCGCCCTCATCTGTTCTCTTAGTTCTCCTTCGGTGTGTATCTATCCAGCGAATTCTAGTTGTTCCTTTATGTCTCTCAGTTTCGATTTGCGTTTCAAGTTTCGGGACGAAACTTCCTTTAAGGGGGTGTCTGTAACGCCCCTGAATTTTCGATAATTATTTTAATCTTATTAATGACATAATATAGTTGTAAGGGCGTTACCTTTCCGCGGGGTTTTCCGGTGTACTATAATTCGTGCAATTTTGAGTCCGTTCGGGAAATTTGATCGTGTTTTGAAACTTAATGGAATCGAGATTTTAGACTTTAGAAAATTAAATTAATTAATTATAAGTCCGTGAAGTTTTGTTGCGTTGCGAGCTATTTTGAGAGCCCGGTGGATTTTTAAAGATCCTCTATTATTATTATTATTATTATTATTTATTTCTCCTATAAAAAGGCCAAACATTAGAATTAGGTTTGATTCTCCTTCTTCTCCTTCGTTTCCGCCGAACCGAACCAGCCACGCGAGTAAGAGGGAGATCAACATTCTCCCGGAGGCGTCGGGTGGCCTTTGCGGGAGCTGTAGTGCACGAAATTTTCGTCGGATGATAGATTTGGAAAGCTCTCGCCGAGCTCTTCGTGTGTGCGGTGAGTATTTCTGATTTTGTGGATTTTTGGAGTTGGAGTGTGTATCCCTAACCTTCCTTTTCGTACGAAAAGTTTCATAAATTCCTTCTTGTGGCCTTCTATTGGCCGATCCTTGGCGTGGAGTGCTTTAGAGGCCGATATTCGGAAGATCTAAGGCGCGTGGTGGTTTCTACCTTATCTCCTTACTTCTCTTTAATTTCTTTAGGCATATGAATAAGGTACGTTTATTTCTTAGAGTTAGACCTTATAGTTTTTTTTGGTTTCAATAGAGTGATCAAGGTAAAATCGTCAAATAAATCAAGATATCGTTGAATAAATGAAGATATAGTTTTTTTTTTCGCCTTCCAGAAATGCAACCTCCTTTAGGCAGAACTGTCACTTGAAGAACATCACATAAAGTTGATGCTCCCTCAACTTCCCCAATGCTTGTGCTAGATGGCGTGCATGCTCCTCCTCGGTCCTCGAATAAATCAAGATACCGTCGATGAATACGACAACGAAGACATCCAAGTGGGCCTCGAATGTGGTTCAGCCAAATCATGAACGCATAAGGTGCATTCGTAAGTCTGAATGACGTCACTGTGAACTCGTATAGGCCATACCTAGAATTGAAGGCCATCTTCGGGATGTCCTCCTCCTGAATCTGCAGCTAATAATACCCCGATCTCAAATCTACTTTCAAAAACCAGTGCGCTCCTTCCAACTAATCGAACAAATCATCAATCCTAGGCAAGGATAAGTGTTCCACACTGTAAGCTGGTTGAACTCCCTGTAGTCGATGTATAAGCGGAAAGTACCATCCTTCTTCTATACGAACGACACTGGGGATCCCCATGGTGATGATTTTGGTCAGATGAAACCTGAGTATACCAACTCCTACAATTGGGTACGGAACGCTGCCAACTCCTTTGGGTCATCCGGTAGGGTGCTCTGGATATTGGTACCTCCAAAACTCACACTTTAAAGGGATGAGGGGGAACTACAGAGTGACAGTTACTTGGGTTGAAGGATGCTAGAAGAGAGGTTTCTGAGGGAAAAATCTACTTGGATTGATCACAAAAGAGGGTTATAGGGAGGTCTAAAATAGGCCAAGGTGAGAGGTAGAAAAGTGACAAAATTTGAGACCGCTTGTATAGGCCACAAGCTGGACGCGCGAATCAAAAGTCCCTTTTCTGGTACCCCTACCCCTCTATTAATAAATGCGGGGGCCTGCCCAAACAGGAAGGTCCAAAAATAATGGGTTTCCCGGGGTACAGGAGGACTGGGGTAGGGAAGAGAAGATACAGGGGTGCAAATAGCAAAAATGAAAAAAAAAATAGATTGTGCGGTCACCCAATCTCGCTGAGGTCTGGCTTCATGTGGCTTAAAAGATCCGTCGGAGGTGAGACAGGTGGTCTAGGCGGTCTCAGAAAATCGAGACCATCGAGGCCGTCAATTTTGATCGAAATAGAGAGGACGCAGACTTCTAGGCAAACATGATCCCCGCATATTTTCAAGTTTCGTTGGAACTTCAAAAATGTTCGCTTTGCCCGCTGAGACTGCGACCGTCATAAATTCGGGAAGAATTATAAATACTGCCTCAAGGCTTTAGAATCCAGAACTTTCTAGAAGGATTCGCGAGCTGGTTCCTTCAGCGATCACTCTTTTTCAGACCGTCGCGATCTCTGATGATGAATATGATGGCGATTCTTGATAAGTAGGCAAAGACTCGAAACTCGCCAAGGAAAGCTTCCTCAAAGAAGAAGATTGACATAAAGGAAACAACGGGCACCAAGAATACCCTGTGAAATTTTCTGACCGTTTAGGAGTAAGCAGGAGTTATATCAACTAAGTTATAGCCAAACAACCACAATGCCAAATATCAGCAACACAATAGTCTTTATTGAATCAAATACTTCATTACATTGCGAGGTATACATGGCGAGACATGATTTTGCCAGTACACAAGGAGAACAAAAGAAACAAGCAAGAAAGATAACTTGCGGTTAGCCCCACTCAAACAGCCTAACCGTCTGTCCGTTGCGACCTGCTGATTTCACCTAAACCGGCTATCAGCTGAGCCCGCCCGAACAGAACAGAACAAACACAACAACAGAACTCGCGGCCTTCTATAAATTGACCGCTGATCTCCCGACCTCCTGCGAACACTACTAGCTGCTACCCGCAGAACTGCTACCAGACCGACTAGAAGAATAGACGCAAGTCGCAATCCGCACAACCCGCAAAACCTGCACAGACGAGATCTATCAGCAAGACCACCCGGTTACAAAATGTTAACCGCAGCTTCCAGAGACGAGTACTGCTTATAGTTGGTTCGTTAAATGAACAGTGCCAGGGGGTCCTATTTATAGGCACGGGACAAGATCCAGTCACCGCCCATGTGATAGGGTCATGATGGTGCGGCCCCTCCTACACTACTTGATGATGATCCGGTTGCTTAGGCACAACGACATAAGGATTTTAGGCGCCATGTTGACGCTAACGGAAGGCAGCGTTACAACCTCCGCCCGCGACATGCTAAGACCGCTTGAAGACCAAGTTATCTATTTTATGCGTTTAATTTTATAATATAAAATTATTACATGTTTGGGTAATAATTTTATATTCATTTGCGTATTTTTATTATTTATTTCCTGCATTTAAAAACATTTTGTGTGTATTTAACCGTACGGATGGTTGAGATTACATCTCCATCTTGAACAGTTGTATGATGTTGTAACTCCTATATAAGGAGACTATTATGAGGCTTGAGAAGATTAAGAAAGATTTTAACCCTAAATTTCCCCTTGTGAAATTTCGGCCAAGAGGGGACTCCTCCTTGCCTCCGCCCCCATTTTGGTGTGACTCCAACGTTTGCTTCCTCCACCCCTCTTTGGTGCGACTCCGGCGAGGATTCCTTCGGTGCGACTCCAAGGAAGAAGTTTGCAGCCCCATTCGGTGTGACGCGGGTGGATCCGTGGAGAGTGTGATTCTCCCACACATATCTTGTGCGATTGCTAGATCCGGGTTGGGTAACTTCTCCCCTCCATCTTGTGTTTTCTTTCTTTAGATTTGTGGAGAACGAACAACCATTTTATCCGCGATTTTAAATACTCCGTTTGTAACTTCTGAAATTGATTTCATTGTTATCGAATCTCTTTTATTCCGGATCGGGTAGGTCCAATTTGCTTGAGCGGATCTCGGCCTATAGCCTTGATTTTGCTCTCAAAAAGGATTGGCAACCTTTATGTTAATTTTGGGGAATAATCCGACTCTCTTCCGATTGTTATTTTAGATTCCATCATTCCTCCCGTTGTGGTGTATGTGCTGCGTTAGATGCGAACGTATTGCGACGATAGATGCTTGTGTAGGTGTGGTAGATCTAGGTTTGAAGGGAGTTGTGAGGCGTCTTGTTCGTTTTAATCTCTAAAATCACGGAACCCCTACATCAATTTTGTATCAGAGGCGGTCGTGTCAATTTCTCAATTGATACACCCTCGATATTCAATTCCGTGGCGCAAACTAATCAAAAAAATCAAAAACAAATTGGTGGTCTGCGAATAGCGGGCTAAAATCTTTATGTTTCGTCAAAAAAATAAAAAAAAATTCTGTAGGTTCTCCTTTTTAGTAACATCCCGAAAATATTTTTCTGCCAAAAAAAACTGATTTTAATCTGCACTACAAAATTCACTATTATTATTTTGTCCAAAACTGCATGCGCATTAGACCAGGAACGGAGTATAACACACCGTCATCATCTAGGATGGCTGCGAATGAGCACGAGGATCGTAACGTTGAGGCCATAGAGGGGCTACGTAATGAGATGACCGAGCTCAGGACCAAGTTAGCACAAATCCTTCTGAATCAGGGAGGACCGCCACCACCACCCGTTAATGTTGGGCAGCCCGACCGGCACCAACAGGTCCATGATTCAGATTCCAATGGGAACTCTCCCCGAATGCCCCCTCGAGAACACCACCACGAGCGTGGTTTTGATATTACTAGGGCCGTTAAGATTGACGCCCCCACTTACGATGGTTTGGGAGATCCCCAGGTCTTCCTTACTTGGGTAGTGGATATGGAATGCTACTTCGAATGGCACAACCTGACGGACCCTCAAAAGGTCAAGTTGCCAGGATGAGGTTAACAGGTCGTGCGAAAACTTATTGGCTGAATGAGGAGCGGAGATTAGGAGCCGGGCAGGGAGTGCCACCTATAGGTTGGCCGATGATGAAGAATTTGCTGACCGATCAGTACGTCCCAGCGTACCACCGAACACAGATGTTCGATGAGCTTGCCACCCTGTGGCAGGGCTCAAACTCGGTAGCTTAATATATGGGAGAGCTGAAGGACCGTATGGTGCATTGTGATCTTAGGGAGATTCCCGAGGTCACCCTATCTAAATTTCGTAAAGGGCTTCAACCTGATATTCAGAGGAAGCTCCTGCGCTATGGTCACACAGACCTGAACACGACTTTCAATGCCGCCCTTGACATTGAAAATCATCTTGCCTCGAAGGCCCACTCTCGTTATTCCCACATGAAGAACACGTCCACGGTTGGAGCGTCTTCCTCCACGTATCCGGATAAGGGAAAGTTTAGGTCTTTCGAGTCGAAGTCTGTAGTGATCACCACTAGAAATAGTAGGAATCCCGCGAGTGGCGTGTCCCCATAGGGAAGGTTAGCAAGGCCAACACTACATGTTATTCTTGCGGGATTCAAGGTCACTATGCCTTCGAATGCCCAACAAAGACTAAGGCCATAGCCCTTTTAGATTCGACGACCGACCCCGCTGATTACGTATATGAGGCTGAAGAGGAGGGTGACCCAGATGGGGTCCTAAGTGATTTAGAGGATGATCACCACCTTATGGTGATGCGTTGTATCTTGAACACTCCTCGTCCGTTAGATAATTGGAAGAGGACGAGCATATTTTCTTTGATCTTTAAGAGTGGTGAGAAGCTTTGCAAGCTGATTATTGATAGTGGTAGTTGTGTGAATGTCATTTCTGAGAGCGCGCACTTGACCACGGAAACACACCCGACCTCATATCAGGTAGCTTGGATCAACAAGATCACCGTCCCGGTCACCAAGTGGTTCCTGGTCCCCCTCTCATTCAAATCCTATACTGATGAGGTTTGGTGTGATGTCCTGCCGATGGACGCTTGTTACGTGTTATTAGGCCGCCCTTGGCTCTATGACCGTGATGTGATGCATTTTGGTAGAGCCAACACTTATGAATTTAAATTCAATGGCAAAACCATTACCTTGAGGCCGACCATCCCGAAGGAGCCAGTAGTTTTGGCTAAGGACACCACTATCCCAGTAGAGAGGAAGACGTTGAGTCTAGTTGGTAGGAAAGAGTTTGTGAAGGATTCGTTTCTTGACAGAGTGATGTATGCACTAGTACTTATGAGTGCGAAGCCTGATTCTAGTGTTTTGGATGATTTGCCCAGAGAGTTACGTGTACTGTTGGAAGAGTATAGGGACGTGTACCCAGAGGAGTTGCGGTCATCATTACCCCCGCTTAGAGATATTCAGCATGCGATAGATCTGATCCCGGGCTCCTCCTTGCCCATCCAGCCCCATTAACGACTCCATCATGTTGCTCACACAGAGTTATAGGCCCAAATTGAGGGCCTGTTGAAGAAGGGGTTCATTAGGACTAGCATGAGTCCATGTGCGGTACCAGCCTTGCTTGCCCCCAAGAAGGATGGTACATGGCGGATGTGTGTTGATAGTCATGCTATTAACAAGATTACCATCAAGTATAGGTTTCCTATTCCACGATTAGATGACCTCTTAGATTTCTTATCTGGCGCCACCATCTTTTCGAAGTTGGATTTACAGAGTGGCTATCACCAGATTAGGATCCGCGAGGGAGACGAATGGAAGTCTGCGTTTAAGTCTAAGGATGGGTTGTACGAGTGGCTTGTGATGCCCTTTGGACTATCCAATGCCCCTAGCACCTTTTCACGGATGATGACCCACGTCTTTCGGCCGTTCATGGGTAGGTTTGTGGTAGTCTACTTTGACGACAAATTGATTTATAGCACCACCACTGTCGGGCACACCTCCCACATGAGAGAGATTCTTTCCACCCTGTAGAAGGAAACATTATTTCTTAACCTTAAGAAGTCACTTTCTATGTCCCTGAAGTGAAGTTTTTAGGCTACATAGTCGGGTCAGAGGGCATTAGAGTTGACTCTAGCAAGGTCCAAGTCATTAAGGACTGGCCCGAGCCGACCACTTTACGAAAGGTGCGTAGTTTCCACTGGTTAGCTACATTTTACCGTCGTTTTATATGGGACATCAGTAGCATCATGGCCCCCATTACTGATTGCATGAAGAAGGGCGAGTTCACCTGGACGAAGTCCGCCACCCATGCTTTTCAACGCATTAAGGAGCATATGACTAAGGCACCTGTCTTACGTCTACCTGACTTTGCCAAAGTCTTTGAGCTTACTTGTGATGCTTCTAGTTCAGGAACAGGAGGTGTTTTGAGTCAGGAAGGGCACCCTGTGAGTTACTTTAGTGAGAAGTTAGCTGGCGCTAAGTTAAATTATTCGAACTACGACAGGGAATTTTATGCGGTTGTACGGTGTTTGCACCATTGGAGGCACTATCTCCTCTCCAAGGAGTTTGTGATCCTCTCCGATCACGAGGCATTGCGGTTCATCAACGGCCAGCATAAAATCAGCCTGCGCCACGCTAAGTGGGTAGATTTTCTACAAGGTTATACGTTTAATCTTAAGCACCTTAAGGGAGCTGACAACCGAGTCGTGGACGCTCTTAGCCGCCTTACCCTTTTACTATCCACTATGGAGGTTAATGTTGTAGGATTCGAGCGCATTAAGGATGAGTACGCTACCTGCCTAGATTTTCAGGATTCATATTTATCTGCCCAGGATAGTTCCCCCACGACTATATCTGCGTTTATTATTAAGGATGGCTATCTATTTATGCATGGGAAGTTATGTATCCCGCAGTCATCTTTACGTCTTCATATTATCTGGGAACTGCATAGCGGAGGATTGAGTGGCCATTTCGGTAGGGATAAGACCGTTACGCTAGTTGAGGAGAAATTTTATTGGCCTAAACTTAAGGCGATGGTGGGAAGGGTAGTAAGTAGTTGCCGTACCTGTCAAGTATCCAAGGGCACCAAAACCGACGTAGGTTTATATACACCCTTGCCTATCCCTTCCACACCATGGGAAGACGTGAGTATGGACTTTGTTTTAGTCCTACCCACCACTTTACGCCGTCATGATTCTATCTTTGTAGTTGTAGATAGGTTTTCAAAAATGTCATATATTATTCCGTGCACTAGGACTGACGATGCGTCTCACATTGCAAAATTATATTTTAAAGAAGTCGTTAATCATCGTGGAGTGCCGAAGACAATAGTCTCAGATAGGGATGTGAAGTATACGAGTTATATCTGGAAAATGCTATGGTTTTTTAATGGGTACCAAATTATTGTTTTCCGCCGCCTATCATCCACAAACCGATGGGCAGACGGAAGTAGTTAATCGGAGTTTGGGTAATCTTCTTAGATGTCTTGTGAGCGATCACAAAGGCACATGGGACCTACTTCTTCCCCCTGCCCAATTGGCCTACAATAATTCGAAAAATAGGTCCACGGGTATGTCTCCAAATGAGAAAGTTCACGGGTACAAGGCCCATGTGCCGCTTGACTTAGTTCTGTTGCCCCCAACGTACAAAGCAAGTCAATTTGCACAATCCTTCGCCCAACACATTCATGATCTACATGCACGTATACGGGCTACCTTGACTTCTCAATACGAGTCCTATCAAGCGCACGCTAATCTACATAGGAGAGTGTCACACTTTAAAGTCGGCGATCTGGTTTTAGTCCAGTTAGTTCCCGAACGACTGTCATCTGGCACCGTTAAAAAGTTAGCACCAAAGCGCGCCGGCCCTTTTCGGATTATAACGAAACTAGGTGAAAATGCTTTCGTTTTGGATTAACCTGCGGATTGGGGTATCTCCCCTATTTTTATTGTCTCGGATTTGACGTTGTTTATTTCGCCTCTACAAGAGTTGAATTCTTTGTCGTCTTCTCCCTCCACTAAAAATTCTAATGGGTTGGGGAGTGGTAGATCGGATGATCTCTCTCTTTCGGTCCCCACAAGTATATCATCGGATGGTGAGTTGCATTCTTTTATTCCTACTGCTAACAAGTTTCCCAGGTTTCCCAAGACATTTCTCACTCCAGATATGATACTTGTTGCTGAGCCACTTGCTACTGCTGATGGTGATACCTACCGCTTCCTCATTCGTTGGCATGACCGCCCCCCATTGGATGACTCATGGGTACTCGAGATGGAGCTTCGACGCTTGGATGCCGACCTTCTCCACCGCTATCTTTAGGACCACGCATCGGTGATACGTGATTTTGAGCCGGGGAAGATTGATGGCGCGGCCCCTCCTACACTACTTGATGATGATCCGATTGCCGAGGCACAACGGCATAAGGATTTTAGGTGCCATGTTGACGCTAACAGAAGGCAGCGTTACAACCTCCGCACGCGGCATGCTAAGACCGCTTGAAGAACAATTATCTATTTTATGCGTTTAATTTTATAATATAAAATTATTACATGTTTGGGTAATAATTTTATATTCATTTGCGTATTTTTATTATTTATTTCCCGCATTTAAAAACATTTGGTGTGTATTTAACCGTACGGATGGTTGAGATTACATCTCCATCTTGAACGGTTGTATGATGTTGTAACTCCTATATAAGGAGACTATTATGAGGCTTGAGAAGATTAAGAAAGATTTTAACCTTAAATTCCCCTTGTGAAATTTCGGCCAAGAGGGGACTCCTCCTTGCCGCCGCCCCCATGTTGGTGTGACTCCAACATTTGCTTCCTCCACCCCTCTTCGGTGCGACTCCGGCGAGGATTCCTTCCGTGCGACTCCAAGGAAGAAGGTTGAAGCCCAATTCGGTGTGATGCCGGTGGATCCGTGGAGAGAGTGATTCTTCCACACATATCTTGTGCGATTGCTAGATCCGGGTTGGGTAACTTCTCCCCTCCATCTTGTGTTTTCTTTCTTTAGATTTGTGGAGAAAGAACAACCGTTTTATCCGCGATTTTAAATACTCCGTTTGTAACTTCTGAAATTGATTTCATTATTATCGAATCTCTTTTATTCTGGATCGGGTAGGTCCAATTTGCTTGAGCGGATCTTGGCCTATAGCCTTGATTTTGCTCTCAAAAAGGATTGGCAACCTTTATGTTAATTTTGGGGAATAATCCGACTCTCTTCCGATCGTTATTTTAGAGGCGATCATTCCTCCTGTTGTGGTGTATGTGTTGCGTTAGATGCGAATGTATTGCGACGATAGATGCTTGTGTAGGTGCGGTAGATCTAGGTTTGAAGGGCGTTGTGAGGCGTCTTGTTCGTGTTAATCTCTAAAATCACGGAACCCCTACATCAGGTCACCACCACAAGACCACACGACTTGAAGCAAGTCGCGCGGCTAGCACCTCTGTCATAGATGAGCACCACAGCCTAGCCAGACAAGAGACCACCAGACCGCCAAATTGAAGACCGCGCGACTAAGGCAAGAATGCCAAGTCGCCACCATCAGTATCCGCATAGAGAGCTCGCGCGGACACCAATAGAAACCGCACGGCTAGACAGATACACAGCCCGCGCACATACACCATGAGACCGCCTATCGGGAATCATGGAGAAGACATGACAGTTAAGCCGAAGCAAAAACTGTCGGTCAAGATAGAGAACAAGCCGCGCGATTAAACAGGTTTAACCGCACGACAACATTGCCAAATCCCCACACAGTCCAAGAAACCAGACCGCGCGGCTATACCCCAAAAGCACCTGAGCAGAAGTGAACCCGACTAGCTGAACCAGCTAGTCGCCAGAACAGACCGCGAGACCACCCGGTCTCAGCGGCAACTGCGGCCAGACCGCAGACCGCGCGACCACTTCCCACATCAATATTTTCAACACTCCCCCTTGAAGTGGGAAGTTTAAAACAGCCCAAGTAAACTCCGTAACCGGGTAAACGGTCCCTTCGCCAGCAGATTTGTGAAGATGTCCGCAACATTGTCCACACGCTGAACATGCTCGACCATAAGAGATCCCTCCAACACCTTCTCATGAATGAAATGGTGCTCAATCTCAATGTGTTTGGTCCTCGCGTGACAG
Source organism: Dactylorhiza incarnata (assembly GCA_033032865.1). Lineage (NCBI taxonomy): Eukaryota > Viridiplantae > Streptophyta > Magnoliopsida > Asparagales > Orchidaceae > Dactylorhiza > Dactylorhiza incarnata. The sequence continues at coordinate 161,634 of JAWHQI010000355.1, read as the reverse complement.
ACTGGATTGTTCACCAACTTGAGAGCACTCTCATTGTCCCCGCGTAACATAGTGGGACCTCGAACCTCCTCATGAACGTCCTCTACCAACCTCCTGAGCCAAACGGCTTCCTGAGCTGCCAAGGCCGAAGCCTTGTATTCCGCTTCTGTGGTAGATACAGACACTGAGTCCTGCTTTTTGCTACACCAAGAGATACCGTGGGGCCCGCCATAAAGACAAAACCAGGCGTTGATCTCCGATCATCCTCGTCTCCCCCATAATCAGCATCCATGTACCCATGTAACTCCAAGCTTGACCCTCTCCTATATAGGAGACCCAAATCAGAGGTCGACTTCACATACTTCAAAATTCCTTTTGCCGCCAGTAGATGAGGTTTCTGTGGTTCCGCCATGTACCGACTCACCTTGCCAACTGCATAAGCAATATCTGGCCTTGTGATCGTCAAGTAGATCAAGCTCCCAACCAGAGCTCGGAACACCAATGGATCAGATAAAACTCTCCCCTCATCCTTCCGAAGTTTATGATGCTTTTCCAGAGGTATAGAGCTGCTCTTCCCTTCCTCCATGCCGAATCATAGAACGATCATGTCATCCATGTACAGCAGAACAATAACCCGAAGCTCCCCCTCCTTCTTGACGAACAAGCTAGAGTCAGAGTCTGAAGCAAAGAACCCACAGAATAGGACATACTCCGCGATTATTCCATACCACGCCCGAGGCGCTTGCTTCAACCCATGCAGGGCTTTCTTCAGTTTGCAGACGAAGTCCGAAAAATCCTCCGAGATGAAGCCCGGCGGTTGGATCATGAAGATATCCTTGTCAATCTCGCCGTATAAGAAGGCATTCTTCACGTCGAGCTGCCAAATCTCCCATCCACAGGACGCCGCCAAGGCAACAATAAATGGAACTGCAGTCATCTTCGCCACTGGACTGAACGTCTCTTCGTAATCCTCTTCGTACTGCTGTGAGAACCCGCGAGCCACAAGGCGAGCCTTGTATCGCTCGATCGTGCCGTCAGCCTTCTTCTTGAGCTTATAGACCCACTTGCATGTCACAGGGGTAATGCCCTTGGGCCTGGGCACCAGAGACCAAGTCCCATTCTTCTCAAGAGCTGCTATCTCTTCCTCCATAGCTATGTCTCACTGCTTCACGCCTTTGGCCTTCTCAAAGCTCGATGGTTCCCGCTCATCCAGGGGACCAGCAAAGAAACATGAGACAAAGCTCACCATGTTTCCTCCTGTATAGCTATCAGGAGCAATGATCGTTCGCTTCGATCTCCGCAACACCTTCTCCTGACTCGCAACAACCTCAGCTGCTTCTTATCTAGATCCCCTTCCAGACATACTAGGAGCATCGCTCCCCCTGCTTCCGGATCCAGAAGCCTCCGTCTCAGAACTAGAAATGGATGGACCACCTGGTGATAAAGACAGCTCCACCTGAAGATTTTCCACAGCTCTCTCCGGCTCCTCCACCCTGCTTTCTGGTAACACAACACCAGAACTTCCCTTGTAAGACGTCACCACGTCGAACATGACGTCGTGAGATACAACAAATCTCCGTGTCTCTGGGTCCATGCACTTCCAGCCCTTCTTCCGATCATCATATCCTACGAAGACTAGCGTCCTTGCTTTCGCATCTAGCTTCGTCCGAAGCGCATCTGGAACATGCACATAGCAGGTGGAACCAAACACTCGAAGGTGCGCCACGCTTGGTTTTTCTTTGAACATCATCTCATGCGGGGTCAACATGTTGATGGGACTAAGAGGCATCCTGTTGATGACGTAGGCAGCGCAAGACATTCCCTCCGCCCAAAAGGACCTTGGGATACTCTTGGCATGCAACCAACACTTGCAGGTCTCCGTCAGATGACGGATCTTCCGCTCTGCAACTCTGTTTTGTTGTGGAGTATGTGCACAAGTAAGATCCCTCCGGATGCCCGCCTTCCTGTAAAAAACTAGAGTACTCACCAAAGGTGAACTCCCCCCCCCCCCCCCCCCCCCCCCCCGTTGTCAATTCTAAGCTTCTTAATCCGCAGGCCTAGCCGACCATCCACTAGCTCCTTGAACTCCACAAACTTGGCAAACGCCTCCACCTTCTCCTTCAGGAAATAAACCCAGACATATCTGGTGTAATCGTCAATCAACACCAGTATATAACTGCTGCCTCCGAGGCTTGGGGTAGCAGTCGGTCCCATGAAGTCACCGTGGATACACTCCAATGGAACACTACTCCTTGTCTGCGACTTATCAAACGGAAGTCGATGAGACTTGCCAAACTGATATCCCGCGCAGACATGACCGTCACCATAGGAAGATAGACTAGCCATAGCCTTCAGCTTATCCATCCCTACATGCCCCAACCTCTCGTGCCATATGACGACACTATCATTGGTCCTCATCTTGTCAACATAAGAACTTGTCGATAAAACGAACAAGTCTTTTGCCCTTCTCCCGACATGAACGACCTCAGCCTTAACCGAGCCAACATTTCGAAGAAACCTCCATTCTGTTGGACCGAACAGAACGTGATACCCAGCGTCAACAGCGTTGGTCATGGAGAAGAAGTTTTTCCTCATTCCGGGCACATGATAGACACTCTTCAACGTTAGTGTCCCCCTATCACTGCGCAAGGAAACAACCCCCACCTTCTCGACAGTATGCACAGTATCATCAACAGTTATGATAACATCATTACCTGAGTAAGGCTGCGCTGAAGAAAGCTTCGACTCATCCCCGGTGAGGTGATGACCACGATCCAGTCCTCCTGATAGTTGATAGGAGTCACAGCTCCGACAGAACCCGAGAAGGCTCCTCCCCATCCTCCATCATTTTGCCTGGCCTCAGCTTCCTCCTTCCCTGCAGCATCATGCCCTGGCTGAAGATTCACCTTGAAATCCTTCCTGATGTGACCAAGCTTTCCGCATCTGAAGCACTTGGGTCCTTCTCCCTTCTTCTTCCCTTCATCTTTGGGAGCGTAGCCCCTCTCCTGCTGTCCAGAAGTTGAAGGCCCATAGCCTCCAGCGGTCTTCTTCTTCTTATCCCATTTCTTCTTCTTCCCTGTGAAGAGAACCTCGCCATCCCCCCCAGACACTGACACCCCTGCCATCTGCCTTGCCAGACTCTCCTGCGATGCAAGCAGATTCTCCAGCTCCAACAGAGACGGATGATTTGCCCAACCCTGCACCGATGTCACAAAGGCCACATACTCCTTCCGCAAGCCGCAAATGATGTGCATCTTCAGCTTCGCCTCAGAAATTGGCTCATCAGGATCCAGTGCTGAAATCTCAGCGCACAAGTTCTTCATCTTCAGGAAGAACGTAGAGATAGAAAGTTCACCCTGAGCCGACCTAGCCAGCTCATTTTCCAGGAACTATAGCCTCGCTACATTCTTCTTGTTAAATAGCCCGTCCAGGGCTCTCCATATTTCGGCAGCTGATCCACACCCTAAGATCTGATCGAATAGGTCAGGTGATATTGCCCTTTTCAGAGTGAACTCTGCTTTCGCATTAATCCTCCTCCAATTCCTCACCTCATGACCAATATCCCCAACTGGGACAACATCCTGCGTACTATCTCCTCCAACTACCTCCCAGAGATCCTCGCCTAACAAGTAACTCTCCATACATGACTTCCACTTCTTGAAGTTTGTCGATGTGAGGAGTTCAATTCCAAGACCTCTTGCGTATCCAACTTCCATGGCAACCATGGTTTCTTCTTCACAAAGACGATGGCAACTCTAGTTGATCACTGATTATCCACTCCAACAACCTACCTCTGATACCATGTGAAATTTTCTGACCGTTTAGGAGTAAGCAGGAGTTATATCAACTAAGTTATAGTTAAACAACCACAATGCCTAATATCAGCAACACAATAGTCTTTATTGAATCAAATACTTCATTACATTACGAGGTATACATGGCGAGACATGATTTCGCCAGTACACAAGGAGAACAAAAGAAACAAGCAAGAAATATAACTTGCGGTTAGCCCCACTCAAACAGCCTAACCGTCTGTCCGCTGCGACCTGCTGACTTCACCTGAACCGGCTATCAGCTGAGTCCGCCCGAACAGAATAGAACAAACACAACAACAGAACTCGCGGCCTTCCAGAACTTGACCGCTGATCACGACCTCCTGCGAACACTGCTAGCTGCTACCCGCAGCTGCAACCAAACCGACTAGAAGAATAGCCACAAGTCGCAATCCGCACAACCCGCAAAACCTGCACATACGAGATTTATCAGTAAGACCGTCCGGTTACAAAATGTTAACCGTAGCTTCTAGAGATGAGTACTGCTTACAGTTGGTTCGTTAAATGAACAGTGCCAGGGGGTCCTATTTATAGGCACGGGACAAGATCCTGTCACCGCCCATGTGATAGGGTCACCACCACAAGACCGCATGACTTGAAGCAAGTCGCGCGGCTAGCACCTCTGTCATAGATGAGCACCGCAGCCTAGCCAGACAAGAGACCACTAGACCGCCAAATTGAAGACCGCACGACTAAGGCAAGAATGCCAAGTCGCCACCATCAGTATCCGCATAGAGAGCTCGCGCGGACACCAAAAAAAATCGCGCGGCTAGACAGATACACAGCCCGCGCAAATACACCATGAGACCGCCTATCAGGAATCACAGAGAAGACAGGACAGTTAAGCCGAAGCGAAAACTGCCGGTCAAGATAGAGAACAAGCCGCGCGATTAAACAGGTTTAACCGCACGGCAACATTGCCAAACCGCCACACAGTCCAAGAAACCAGACCGCGCGGCTATACCACGGAAGCACCTGAGCAGAAGTGAACCCGACTAGCTGAACCAGCTAGTCGCCAGAACAGACCGCGAGACCGCCCGGTCTCAGCGGCAACTGCGGCCAGACCGCAGACCGCACGACCACTTCCCACATCAACATTTTCAACATACCCCGGCGGTCAAAGATTCCAAGGTTCTGGAAAAAGGATAAGCTCTGAAGGCGATCACGAGTTCTCCTGCAAAGGAGAACCAACAAGAACTAGTGAAGGATGACGCGGCCATGGCGGTCTCAAATGTCATTGACGTGACGACCACCTCTTTAGGGCCACCTAAGCTGAATCTTCTCGATCTCACAATCACCTTTGACTGCCAGAAGTCGGTTGAAGCTCTTAACCATACCGCTGTCCAATCTGGTGAGACCTCTTTTATTGAAGTCATAAAGGCTGGGATGCAGAAGCAAAATACCTCAGCTAAAAGGCTCAAGCATTAGATTGGAGAGCAGTAGGAAGCTACAAAAGGAGTAAAGAGAAAAGAGACAGATCCTTCTGTGCAATTTGCCAAAAGAAGAAAGAGTAATGAAAATAAAGAAGTGGTCGCCAAGACCGCTTTGGTCAAGCCAACCATCCTGTCTGAATAAGGCGGTCACAGAAATTCTGCTGAGGATACATCTGTTAAGGTAAGTGACCGGGATGGTCTCTCTTTCCCTCTTGCGGTCTCAACATCTTCAAGGGGGAACACTCTGAGCTAATAACTTACCTTGATGACTTCTCTTCTAATGATCTTCCATATTCGATCTCGCAGGTAGATGATCCCTTCGAGTCTGAATGACTTTGGGAAATCGCCGGAGAAAAGAGGCAAATCGCTGAGAAGGCAGTTGCAGATGAAGAAGAGAGGCAAAGAGGCGAGGTAGAGAAGAAGAAGAAAGAAGAAGAGGATGAGAACAGAAAAGAAGCTGAGAAGAGAAAAAAGATGGAGGAGGGGGAGAAGGCGGAGCTAATCGCTGAGGAGGGAAGGAGGAAAGAGAAAGATGAAACTAGAGGAAGAGAAAAAAGTTGTTGAAGAGGAGAATAAGAAGAAAGATAAGAAGAAAAATAAGAAGACCACTAAGAAGAAGATGGAGAAGGAAAAGGAGAAGAAAAGGGAGAAGGAAGAAGAAGAGGAGACCGGGAAGGAGACATGGAGAGAAGAGGGAGAAGAAGGAGATATGGAACAGTTCGATAAAGAGAAGACTGTGCTGTCTGCCGGTCTGACAAAGCTTTCCGCCGACAAAAATGCCTAAGTTAAAAGCTTCTAACAACTATGATATCAGCAAATCCAATTCAGAATAAAATAAACACAAATTGCAGAAATAATAAATAGGACAGCACAGAAAAGCAATACACACAAGAGACATGTTTTATAGTGGTTCCCCAAAATATGGGTACTCCACTCTTCTACCTCCTTGGTAGGATTGCACTATAAGTGCCTGAGTATTTTGATAAAGAGACTCTTAGAACCACTCACTATGTCTTTTGATAAGGAGACTCTTAGAACCACTAACTGAGTCTTTTGATAAGGAGACTCTTAGAACCACTGAGTTTTTTGATAAGGAGACTCTTAGAACCAACTGAATCCTTTGGAGGGGGATTCTTAGGACTCTATACTCAGTTACAATAATAGGAATGTGAATAAAGAAGAAGAGGAAGAAAGAATAGGATTCTTCTGTTTGAATTCTTTTTCAGCTATCACTCACGATGATGTCACTTGATGTTCTTCAATATCTGTATAAGATTAACTCTTGCTTAAGATAGAGAAAAATGCAAGAGTTGTTTTGCTTGTGATTCTGATAATATATGTGCTTTTGATGACTTCCTACTATAAGAGAGAAGAAGCAGTAGCAGTGTTTCTATTTCCTGTACAGAGATTTTCTCTTTTCTTATCTGTGTTAGAACTTTAGAAAGAAGTAGAAGACTGAATAGAATTCCTTAGTTGTAATTGGTCTTCCTTCCTCTGTATAGTTATTCTCTGTCGAATAGTTCTGTTAATTTGTTTCCTCTTCTGTTCTGTACTTAGAAGAAATCTCCACTGGATAATAAATAACTTTTTCTATTTTTGTTCACGACTCGTCAATCTGATTTGAATAACTTCCAAGAATGTCTTTGTTGTCTCTCTGGAGTACTTCATTCCATTCTTGGTAATAAATGAACCGTTAGAAATTGATTTATATCCTTGGATACCTTCTGAAAATGCATCAGAAAAGACAGCAGAAAATATTTCATTTTTGTCTGTATTCGACGTAGCGTCAAATTCATCTCACTTCTAATCGACGTACCTTTGAGTTCTTATAGAAGCAGCTTCGAATTCATCTCCTTCTTAGCTCTGACTGAACTCAGATATCGACGTTGTGTCGAATATTTATCGACGTATCATTCGAGCTGAAGACTTGGACTTTGAACTTCTTCTTCTGCGTCAAATTCTTGTCGAAGTAGCGTCGAATTCTGATATTGCTTTGACAAGATCTATCTTCTACATTGAGTACATCTCGACGTTGCGTCGATTTCAACTATACTTCGACTTCAGTCTGAGTTACTTCTACTTGTATTCGAAGTTGCTTCGACTTTTAATCGAAGTTGCGTCGACTTCTAATCGACGCAATTTAACTCAACTAAATTTTTGTGCTTAATTTGGACTGTTCTTGACACTCTAGTGTAGGTGTGATATCCTAGGACATCTAATGACCTATTTACCCTTTCTATATAACATGGGTAATATATCCTAGATTATGAAATCACATTAATATAATTTGTATGATAAATCACAAGGGTGTTTTTCCCAACAATCTCCCCTATTTATCTTAACAAATTTTACAAATAATTTAAGTGATTTCAAACATATAGTTAAATAAGCAGAGTACAAACAAATATAACAAGACACAAAATGACATCACAAAATGGCATCAATGTATAACAGCATAGACCATTATGATAAACTCCCAATTTAATCAGATTATCTTCCATAATTATATAACTTCAAATATGTTTACAGAGAAGTTATTATAGAAATTGTTCAACTGTATTGTTCTATTCCTTTGGAAGAGTTTTCCTCTTCCTTGAGAAAAAACTTTTGTGTTACTTTCCTTGATGGAAAGAACAGAGGCTCATCCTCCTCTTCAGCAGTCCTATTGGTTTCTTGATGAATGTGATCTTCTTTGGGAGGCTCCCCTAAGTTTGTGCATCCATTTCAGCAGTCTGGGCAGCCTCTTTAGCAATTCTTGAAACTTCATCTAAGAGCTGATCAGCTTCTAAGGGCTCCTCCTGGGTTGACGGAAACATCTCCCCAAGCTCCCCCTAGTTTGATGCAGGCATCTCCCCATGAGTTACTGCAGGAAGCTCCCCGTGGATTATTCCTGTCTGAAAGATAGTAATTCTGTTGGGATCAAGAACTTTGACATTTTGAGTATTTCGAGCAGTCTCTTTTTATTTATCCTGGCCACCCAAATTTTCTTGAACAAGCAGCTCCTCCTTATGCATATTATCCCCCCTTCTGAACTTTACTGACTAGGGAGGTTAAGAAAGATTTGGTTACCATTGAGGAGGACACATAAGTTTTGAGTGCCAAGAGAGTCACTTTTGATTTTTGAAGCTGAAACTCCATCTGAGAATACTTTTTGTTGAATTTTCTGGCTGGAGTCACCAACAAATCAGCAAATGTCTCAGTGGCTAGCTCCACTGTGAAAGTGCATATTATGCCTCTAAGAATTCTCTAGAGGGGGGGGGGGGGTGAATAGAGATTTAAATGTTTTTACCCTAACTATGCATACAATAAAATACTATGGTATTATGCACTAAACAAAACTAGCACGGAATAAATAAATGATGTAAATATAAAGCATAAAAACAATAAGCTATAAAAGGGGACAGCATAGAGAATGAACAAAATAGAAGACACGCGATTTTATAGAGGTTCCCCAAAATGTGGGTAGTCCTCTCTTCTACATTCCCGATAGGAATGCACATCCTATGCCCGAATCTTTTGATAAGGAGACTCTTAGAACCAAAGATCTTTTGATAAGGAGATTTTGAACCACTCAGATCTTTTGATAAGGAGATCTTAAAACACTCAGATCTTTTGATAAGGAGATCTTGAACCACTGAATCTTTTGGAAGAGAGATTCTTAAAAATCTGTTACAGTAGTAGAATAGAGTAAGAAGAAAGAAGGAAGTAAAAGATAAAAAATTCTGTTCTCAGAATTCTTTAGAAGTTATTCTCAAGTTCAGCTTTTGTTTTCTTTCACTGGACCTGCTGATGATGAACCCTTGCTTATGATTGTGATGATTTACAAGGGTTATGTTTCTTAGATCCTTTTCTCTGAAAGCTTCTTATAATCTGGCTGCTGTGAGATGTAGAAGAAGAAGCAGCCCTGTATATTTCCTGTGCAGAGAGAGCACTTGATTTCTGTATGTGTCTCTTTGGGTTGAAGGGGGAAGAAGAAGAAGCAACCCTAATCGACAGCCCAGATGTTTGTAATGAATGCTCTGTTGTTTTCTTCTCTTCTCTCTTACTTATTGTCCATCATTGAGTTTTGAATTTCTTTCTAATTTTGGATAGACTTAAGAAGGAATTCTGATTTGGTACATTAATTCTTCTTTCTTCTTTTGTTCCCGACTCGTCCATTTTATTTGAAAAACATTCTAAGAATGCTTTTGCCCTTCTGGAATGCTTCATTCCTTTCTTGGCAACAAACGAGTCATTGGAGGACTGTCTTAAATCTGGTGGTCCTTCTGAAAAGGTGTTAGAGAGACAGCTAGAAAGACTCTCTTTTTCAGACTGTATTCGACGCTGCATCGACTTCATCAATCTTCATGTTGACGCACCTCTGAGTTCTTATCTACATAGTTTTGAATTTCATCTTAGCTTTGGCTGAACTCAGATGTCAACGTTACGTCGATTACTTATCGATGTACCCATCGAGTTGAAGCCTTGGACTTGATCTCTTAACTTCTGCATCGAATTATAGTCGACATTGCGTCGACTTCTCAGATAGCTTCGGCTGACTCTTCCTCCTACGTCAAGATCCTTTCGACGTTGCGTCAACTTGACTTTATACTTTGACAGACTAAATAAGTTGCTCCGACTTATATTCAAAGTTACGACGATATCCAATCGACGTTGCGTCGACTTTTATTCAACCCAAGTCTTAACTCAACTTGTTTTGTGATTGTTTTGACTTGGCCCTGACACTCTAAGTTGAGTGTGACATCCTAAGACATCTAATGAATAATTTACCCTTACTATACAATGTGGGTAATAAACCTAGGAGGTAAAATCACTTTTAAGTAATTTGTTAAGTTAAATCATAAGGAGTTTTTCCCAACAATCTCCCCCTATTTATCTTAACAAATTTTACGTATTGTTATAAAGTGATTTTACACATTCTTTTATATAAAAAGAAATACATACAAGACAACATAGTCAATAAAATATGACATAATGAAATCACAGACTATTTCATATATTGTCAAGTAAATATATTGTTCACCATATCTATTTACCAGAATACCTGAGTTTCAATGCTCCTTAACAGGAGTTTTCCTTTTTCCTTGAAAATACCTTAGGTATTACCTTCCTTGCAGCAAATGCAAGTGGTTCTTCATCTTCTTCAAGGTTCCTTTCAGCTTCTTTATTGATTTCATCATCTTTGGGAAGCTCCCTCTGAGATTGAGCATTCTTCTAAGCATCCTGGGCAGCTTCCTTAGCAATTCTTGATACCTCATCTAGTAGTAGATCATCATCATGGGGCTCCCCCAGAGTAGAGGGAATCACCCCCCTGGTTCAATGTTGTATCTTCAACAATCATTTCCCCTTCCAGATTTCTTTGAATATCTGGAATAGACTCTCACTGAGCAGAGGCAATCACCCCCCCATTGGTTCAATTCTCCAGCTGGTTCTTGAGCTGGTTCTTAAGCTGGAAGCTCCCCCTGATTCTCTTGAGGCTCCTCTTGAGGCTCCCCTTGAATATTTACATCTTGGAAGATGTTAATTTTATCAGGGGCTTCAACATCATTTCCCTTTTCATGGCCACTCATCTCTAGAATGGGTCTTTCCTCCTCCTGAATTTTCTCCACCTTCATAACCTTGCTGGCTAGTGAGGTTAAGAAATCCTTTGTCACCAAGGAGGACATTAATTATTTGAGACCCAGGAGAGACCTCTTTGAATCTAGGATTTTAGACTCCATTTGGGAGTACTTCTTTTCAAATCTTCTGGCTTGGCTGGCCAGTAGGTCAGCAAATGTGTTGGAGGCCAAACCTGCTGCCTTAGAAATGACTTGCTCAATTTTAATGGAAGGGGTAGACTGGGAGGTAGAGGCAAGTGGAGGTGGAGGTGTGAGGTTCGCATTCAGATCAGGAGGATCTTGGTAGGCAGGGGAAATAGATTGGTAGGTTTCTGGAGAGAAATGAACTGGTGGTGGTGGAGGAGAAAGCTGATTGTATGTAGGTAGGGTGGATGGTTGTTGCTGTGGTTGTAGAGGAGACTGTGGTATTTTCTCTGGAACTGTAGTTGATAGGGTGGACTGGATATTCTGAGCAGGAAAATCTTCTGGAATGGTATCTTATTGTACTGTTGCAGGATCCTGTGCTGGAATGTCTTCCCTTGAGGGTTCTGGGACTATGTCCTGTGGAGTTAGAGAGGGAGGAGGAGAAGGAGCAGATTAAACAGGCTTTAGTATCTACCTGGTCCACTTAGAGAATATTCATATATTCATCCTCTTTCCTGGAGGAATGGGCTCTCCTTTTGATTTGCACATACCTGGATAATGATGGAAGAGGACCTGACTCATGATCCTCATGTAGGCATTTTCCTTGTGGGAGTATTTGTGGCCAATCAGCTTCAGTAGGCATCTCCCCCAGTTTATCTTCTTTCCCAGAACTAAAACACCCATAATTTGCAACTACTGCTTGGGGATAGCATCAAGTGTTGTTATCTTGCACAACAATACCTTGACCACTATGTCAGCAAGGAACCTGTATTCTTCTCTAAGATCAATTTTCTTCAAGTTAATGGCTTTCTTCTTTTTGAATTGCATAATTTCTAGAACTTTCTTTGTCCCTTCCCCTGATAGTTCATCAGATTCATCACCAGTGGGAAGGTCAAATGTTTAAGATACCATTTCTGCAGTTATGCTGATATCACTTTCAACAATTTTCCCACTGAGGGTTCCATCCTCTTCAAGGTGAATGCTTTCCATGAGCTCTGTCAGCTCCACATCCAATATCTTGCATCTGGTAGAGATTAACTTTGTTAAACCTGCAGTCTGGAAAAATCCAAGAATGGCTCTGAAATTATCGGAGGCTGCGGTGAAAGAGTCTACATCCACATCAAATCCTGAATTGATCTTAGGAGGGGTCATTGTCTTTGTGATTGTGTACTTACAAAGAAAAGAAAGAGAGAGAGAGAGAGAGAGACAAGGATGCAAGAGAGCTGGAGAATAAAGGAGCAAGAGAGCAGGGAGAGGAAAATTCGAAAGGGTAAATGATTCGACACTGAAGTTGCTTAAGAGAAGATGATTCGTCGCAACTTAGGGTTTAAGTCGAAGCACCGTCGATATACATTAATATTCAGCGCGCCAAAATATGTCAGGATAGCTTCTAGACGCAATCCTGCGCGCGCTAGCATCTCGACGTTGCTTCGATTACTATTTGACGCAGCTTCGAGATTGTTTAGGAACAAATGAGTCGACGTAGTCATGTCGATGTTGCGTCGAGTTGTAATCGATGTGACCTCGAATTTAATCAGTGACTATTAAGTCGACGCATGCGTCGATATGAACTTGACGCTGCGTCAAATATCATTCATATTATCCGCTCTGATAGGCTCTCGAAGCTTGCGTCGAGTAGGACCTGATGGTACGTCGAGTTCTATTAAACCTGCGTCAAATAAATAGTTCCATTTTCTTAGAAAATTCTTGTTGTTTTTCCCCGCAATGATGTTTATTGAAAATTGTGTTTATGCTTATTACTTTTATGAACTATGAGAATATCAAGGGAATTTAGAGAAGAAATCACTCCCTTGATTGAATTTAGTTCCTCCTTCCTCTTTCACTATCTCTTAGATAGGACACTACCTTATCCTGAACAAGTAATTCAAACATTAGAAGGAACCCAGGTTACCTTGGGCCCTTGGTGAAAGTGCACAGTGTGCCTCTGAGTATACTCTACAGGGGGGCGTAAATAGAGATTTAAAAATATTCCTATCCTATTTGTACGCACACAATAAAAACACTAAGTGTTATGCTTCAACAATACCTAACACAGAATAAAAATAATGTTGTTAAAGTAAAGCAGAAAAGCTGTAAGCTATATGGTACATCACAGAAAATTAGCACACACAGAAGACGCAAGATTTTATAGAGGTTCCCCAAAATGTGGGTAGTCCTCTCTTCTACCACCTGGTAGGATTTCATAACCTGTGCTTGAGTCTTTTGATAAGGAGACTCTCAGAACCAAAGATCGTTTGATAAGGAGATCTTAAACCACTCAAATATTTTGATAAGGAGATCTTGAACCACTCAGATCTTTTGATAAGGAGATCTTAAACCACTCAGATCTTTTGATAAGGAGATCTTGAACCACTGAATCCTTTGGAAGAGGGATTCTTAAAACTCTGTACAGTTGAGGAAGTTGAGAGAGGAAAGAAGACGGAGAAGAAGAATTCTGTTCTTAGAATTCTGTAGAAGCTTTCGGGTTCTATTTTCCCTTCAATGGATCTGCTAATGATGAACCCTTGCTTATGATTGTGATGATTTGCAAGAGTTATATTCTTCAGATCCTTTTGTATATCGTTTGCGTGCTATCTAGCTGTTATATGATGTTGATGAAGAAGCAGCTCTATTTTCTGTTCTGAGAGAGCACTTGTTTTCTCTATTTTTTCTGTTAGGGTTCCAGGAGGAAGAAGAAGTAGGAACCCTAATCGACAAGCCGTAGCAGATTGTAATGAATGCTCTCTGTTTTCCTCTATTCTCATTCTATTTATTGTCCAAGATTAATTTTGAATTTGTTTCCTCTTTTGGGTTATCCTGTAAAGGCATAGTCTTAGACAATTAATCTTTCTTTCTTGTTTTGTTCACGACCTGTCTGCCAACTATTTGAATACATTCCAAGAAAGATTTTCATGTCTTCTTTAATGCTCCTCTCCATTCTAGGCAATAAACAAGGCGTTGTAGAGCGGTCTTTAGTGTTGTGGGCCTTCAGAGAGAGTTCTAAAAGGACAGCTAAAAAGGTTTCCTTTTCAGACTGTATTCGACACTGCGTCGACTTTTATTTCTCTCTTATCGACGCACCTTCGAGTTCTTGTAAGAGAAACTTTGAATTCCTTCTTGCTTTGGTTGATCTCTGTTGTCGACGTTACGTCGATTACTTATCAACGTAACCATCGAGTTGAAGACTAGTATTTTAACTTCATTGTCTGCGTCAAATTGTAGTCGATGTTGCGTCGACTTCAGATGGCTTCAATAGACACTTCCTTCTGCGTTGAATTGAAGTCGAGGTTGCGTCGACTTCTAAGATAACTTCGACATGCTCCTTCATCTACGTTGAATCCTATTCGATGTAGCGTCGACTTGATATACTTTCACAGAGAGATTGATTTGCTTGGATTTCTAGTCTGAGTTGCGTCGACATCAAGTCAAAGTTGCGTCGACTTATATTCGACGCAAGTATGTAATTCAACTCAAATTGTGCTTGTCCTGACCTGGTCTTGACACTCTAAGGTTAGTGAGACATCCTAAGACATCTATTAACAAAATTACCCTTACTATAAAATGTGGGTAATAAACCTAAGAGGTAAAATTACTTATAGTTAATTTGTTAAGTTAAATCAAATGGGGTTTTTCCCAACAATCTCCCCTATTTATCTTAACAAATTTTACAGTTTGTTTTAAAGTGATTTTACACAAGCTTTGACATAAATACAAATAAGACATGTATAGACATTATGATATGATAGAACAAAATCACATGTCATTTCATTCATTGTCAAGTAAATATATTATTTACCACAACTGTTTACTTTTCAATATACTAATGCCAGAGTACCTGAGTTTCAATGCTCCTTATCAGGAGTTTTCCTTTTCCTTGAAAATACCTTTGGAATTGCCTTCCTTGGTGCAAGTGTAAGTGGTTCGTTTTCTTCTTCAGAATTCCTCTTTGCTGCCTCATTGATTTCATCCTCTTTGGGAAGCTCCGCCTGAGATTTTGCATTTTCCTCAGCATCCTATGCAGCTTCTTGTGCAATCTTTGCAACCTCATCTAGAAGCATATCATTCACAAGGAGCTCCCCCTGAGTTGATGGAAGCTCCCCCTGATTTACTGCAGGCAGTGCTTCATCATCTTGTGCGGGATCTTCCTGAGGACTTGTATGATGCTCCCCCTGAACATTTGCCGCAGGATCCTTAACATTTGCAGCAGGACTTACAGTTTGAAATACAGTAAGTGTATTAGGATTCTCCATATCTTTATCCTTCACCTGGTCAACCTTTTCTGGGACTGATCTTTCCTCCTCCTGAATATTCTCCCCCATCTTAACCTTGCAGACAAGAGAGGTTAAGAACTCTTTGGTTACCATGGAGGAGGATACAAACTCCTTGAGATCCATGAGGGGCCCTCTTGTGTCAAGTAGCTCACTTTCTATTTGAGAGTACTTTTTATTAAACCTTCTGGCTGAGTGGCCCTCAGGTCAACAAAGGTGCTGGAAGCCAGCCCTACTTCCTTTGCTATTGCTTGTTCAATATCAACTTGAGGGGAAGGGTGAGAGATAGAGGCAGGTGGAGGTGTGAGGTTCTCATTCAGATCAGGATGATCATGGTAGGCAAGGGAAAGAGATTCGTAGGTTTCTGGAGAGATATGAACTGGTGGTGGTGGAGGAGCAGGATGATTGTCTGTAAATGATATGGATGGTTGTTGTTGTGGTTGGGGAGGAATTTGACGTGAAGGAGGTGAACCATCTGTGGGAGGAATGAAGGAAATGGCCTTGTTGAGTGGGTCTTGATTAGTATCTGGGGTATCATCCTGGTGGGTTGCTGGAGTGTCTTGGGGAGGTATATTATCCCTTGAGGAATCTGGTATATGTCTCTCTGAGTCTTGAGGAGGTGGAGAGGGAGGAGGTGAAGGTGCAACTTGACCAGGCTTGAGGATCTGCCTGGTCCATTTGGAGAAGATTCCTATATTAATTCTTTTTCCTGGTGGAATTGGCACTCCTGTAGACTTGCACACATCTGGATAATGTTGGAAGAGAACCTGGATCATTATCCTCATGTAGGAATTGTCTTTGTGAGCATATTTGTTGCTAATCATCTTCAGGAGGCAAATCCCCCAATTTATCTTCTTTTCCAGAATTATGATACCCATAATTTGCAATTGCTGCTTGGGTATAGCATCATGTGTTGATATCTTGCACATCAACACCTTTAATTTCCCATTATGTCTGCCAAAAATCTATATTCTTCTGCCAGATCCACCTTTTTCAGATTGATGGCTCTTTCATTCTTGAATTGCATGATTTCTAAGCCCTTCTTTGCCTCTACCACTGACAGTTCATGTAAGACCCCATTTTTTACTGCAGAACCGCCGCTTTGCGGTGACACCATCACTCGGGAAGGTCGCCACTACAAAATGCTGATTCTGTCAACCACATCGCCCACAGAAAGAGAAGTACAACAGAAGACAAGTCCACAAATCACATGCTATATAGATATCATGAAATAATAACGTACACATACAGTAACTAAATAAAAGATAGTAAATAAAAGGGCTCATGCCCGATACATCATGTCCTCACTACAAGGTCACTCGCGGAAGCAAAACTACTGCAGACACTCACGGATCCTGTGACTGGCGCTCCCATGCTAGACTGGCCCGCCTCCATTGGCACCTGCCTCTAGTGGTGCTGCGTCTCCTCGATCCCCTAAAATGATATGGTCCATCGACCGTTAGTCAAAAAGACTAAGTCTCGTTTCCCCCCATCCATCCCCCAGTGGCCCTAGGCATGGAGCGGAAGGACGAAGCAGAGGACAGCAAGGGGTATAAAACAAAGCAGATGGTGTGGCCTAGCTACATGAATAACTACCACTACATATGTGTATATATATAATTGAAGCAATAAATAAAGCATAATAAAGAGCATGTAAAGAACAGTAAGTAAAATAGAAAAGTAACCTTTGATTATAGGAATGCCAATACAAACCTATAGACCAAGGGGTCGTTTAGCAGGGCCTATCGTATAAAAAGTCCTATACCGATTTATATGATAGGGGTAGGGGTTGAAATGCAATGCTTATGCCATTACATGCAGAGTTATGCAGTTTAATGCTATGTTCATACAAGTGCAACCCACACACCTCTACTATATGCGCACAGACCCTTAGTTCCCCCTTTTTGGAGCTAGCAAAACTCCCAGGATACTCCCTTAGTGGCAAACGGAAGCGGTGTGTTGGGCCTCGCCCACCTCTAGGTTGGTATCTGCACAACCTAACCTAGACCTATCGTACGCCTCAATGCTAAGAATACAACAGCGGAGCTCCTGCGTACTCTTGTTGGCCAATCCACCAAACTTTTCTTGGTAAGGTGCAATCCACAGTCACCGAGCCAAAGTATCGACGTCGGTGCAACGACCTTCAACACTAAAGACCCACCACCTTATGCACATACATTCATGAATCCTATTTATATCTCCGAGCCACATGCTCCCCGGACTAACCCGTCCGTCATAATAACCTTCGGAGCCACTAGCTCACCGGGATAACCCGTTTGTACCTACAAACACCGAGCCTACTGCTCGTATGACCAAACTAAGAAGCCTCCCATAATCATGTGGTGTGAGGTGAGTGTATTAGTAAATTAGTCTTGCATAACAGTTTTGCTCCTACGATTTATGGTTAATCTTGGACTTCCCGAGGTCTACCCTGTGAGGGGATCGCAATAGTACTAGGAGGTGTGATGGGATGATATCCCAAACCACCCTTTCCAAGACACTTAATGTTATTGGTAACTACCCATAAGAATACCCTCTTATCATTACACTTGGATTAACCCTAAGCAACTTATGACTCTCTAAGGAAAAGACGATCTTTTGTCGAACCCGAGCACAACCTTGTCCGTTAGTCTATCGGGTACACTCAACATGTAGACTCCTATTGGTGACCTCAAACCTTCTCAACCAAATTAGGTACTTCATCTACCTTCCATTCCCACCTGATGGTCTACCAATTACTCAAGTTTACAGTTTTACTATACGCAGACCAAACGAGCTATATGAGTTGCATGAGAGGAGGTACTCCAAATATTCATCTGAATGATCCAAGATAATTACTAGCAGTCTATCATGACATTATACGACTAAATCCAGAAGGTCATAATTTTCCTTATTTAATTGTTATTTATTATATTTTCTCCATAATTGGCCAAGTATGAAAATGAACATGAAGTGTAAGATCTTCTTATGATATGGCCTACTCAAATTTATGGAAAATCTATAATATCAAATTAACAGCAAATATAGAATATCACAATTTTACAGTAAGGTATTGGCCTCTAATTGTAATATTGAATAATTATCCAAAATTGGAGGCTAATGAAGGAACCACCAGAAATACTTATCCAAAAATTATGGTAAAATTATCAGACCTCTATAATGATCAGAAAAGTTTACTGACTGATTTTTATAATTTTTCAAAATCATTTAGTCACATAAGTAAATATTTCAAGAAAATACAAACTAGGGCACGTTTTGAAGTAACCTACTGATAAATGCTTCCAAAAATCATACAAAAATTCACAGAGCTTTCTAATGCCCTAAAATGTCCTATTACCAAGTTTCACAATTTTTCCCGAGAATAATAAACCCTTAAGTAATTTTTCTCACAAATCGTTCACATAAAGGGTTTGTGAAATAAGTGCCATATAGATCATCTTAAAAAACACAACAAAATTACCAGAGAAATTTAACACTAACACAAGCTAGCCGACAAGGTTTCATGATCATCCTAGGTTATATGAACATGTAATTCCTTTTAATAAGGAAGTGCCTTAAATAATTCATAATTAAATCTGAAGGATTAAAAGTCTCCAAAAATTCCAAAGAAATTATCTAGGGCTTGAAACCACCCTTTGAACCTCTCTACCAAATTTTAGGTCAATCCAAGGACATATGAGCCTATGTCCTTCAATGGGATCAATATATAACCCTAAGGTTAGACCTAGGGTTCTAGGGCACTACTCCAAATTACCCCAAGTCTTGGGAGGAGGTATTTTATTTGATATTAAACCATTGTCCAAGGTCTCACATCAGTTTGATGAGATTTGACCACTTAACCCAACAAGTGCACTTTTGACCTTTTACCCTTAGTTTGACCAATCTTGGGATAGTTAAATACCCAACCAAATCAATCCCAAATGGGATGAAATTTTTACCAAGGACATAACATGGCCCTAAGGACTACCCACCAAAAGTTGATGGTGTTTGGAGCTCTCTAGTCTCTATAATTAATTAATTCATGGATTGTTAAATTTTTGTAAAAACCTTAGACAAATTTCCTCCAAAAATTCTCATTTTTGGATATGTTAAGGGTGTGGGTACAAACAGCCAATGTTTCAATTTTCAAGACATTTGGATGACTCTTGATGGGGGCACACAAATCAAGCTCTGGTCAACCCTATGTACAGGTTGCACCATTTTGAGTGTTGCAGTCAAACCAGTGGGCCAAATCGGCTCAAATAAATTATAAATTAAAGTAGACATCAGGGGCTACATGTTTGGTGTAGATCACGTTTTCAGTAGAGGGCTCTAAGTATTTTCTATAATTATTTCTAACTACTTCCAGTATAGGGACAAAAATAGGAATATCAAATATGTTATTACATGAACTTGCACAGATCTTTAAGCACAAACGAAGGGCATCCCTTCACCTTCTCTAATCAGCCAACGACCACGGTTGGCCCGTCCTGTAGCAACTTGGGAGGTGATTTCACGGCCACCTGTCTGCTCACCCGGTCGGCCAATGCCTCCACCACCTCCGTTGAGGTGGCGACCGGCGATGTATGGTGGTTGGCCAGCCGGAGGCGGGCGGAATCAGGAAGAAGAAAGCTTGAACACAAGCTTCCGGCCATGCCGATCCAAGACCAATTGGCCCCAAATCAAGTGGCCAAAATGATAAGATCTACCCACTAAGAAATAGATGAGAGGGGAGGACCTGAATTGTTTCTTGTAGTCGTACCGATCACCAGTCCGCCATGGTTGGTCGAGAGCTCTTGGGTGCCATGACGGTAGGTGCTTAGGTAGGAAAATTCTTCTATAAAAGTGGGGAAAACTCATTCCCTTCACCCCTTGAGCCCTTTTATAGACCCAAATCCTGGTGGGGAGGAGATGAAGCTTGGGATTCCTCCATTAACACCATTAATGGTGAAAATTTCGCCCATCTCCAAAGGTCACCCATTTCATCACCCATAAGAGTTGGAAAACCCTTTAATATTCTCCTAATTGATGGGGGGAATGAATCCCCATCAATTGGGAGGAGTTTTGGACTCCCTTGGCCATGAATTTGGTCAGCAAAATGAGCCTCGTCCGCTTCCCATCGATTTAGCTACCGCCGACGTTAGTACTAGCGCCAGCGTTAACATCACGGTGCCGTAACACTCGTCGGTTTGGCAACCGTCAGGTGCTATCGCTACCGCCAGCGCTAGCGCTAGAATTTAAACAGTTTTCGGTTTGTCTCAGTGGTTCACCTAAACCACCACTACCGCCAGCGCTAGCCCCTAGCGTCGGCGCTAGCGCCGCATTCAATACTCCTCTTTCTTTCTGCGGTTGGATAATTGGGGTATTATGAGGGGACCCCTTTACTAGGTTAGACACTTCATGGTGGGGTCATGGGTCATGGTGATGCACTAAGGCCAACCTTAGGCTTGGTGACTGGAAATCACTATCCACAGACCATGGTGAATTTTGCCTCGATCCTAAGCTCTTATGTTCTCTTTGCGCATCCTAGGGTTTTTTCATGACCTAGTTATGACAAAACCATCCTAGGGGTCTAGTCGTTTGGGGGATGTTACAGTTCATCAGAGACCTCACCAGTGGGTAGATCAAATGTTTGAGACAACATTTCCTGTGTTATGCTGAAATCTTTTTCAGAAATTTTCCCATGGAGGGATCCAAAATCTCCTATGTGCACAGTATCCTTAAACTCTGTCAACTCAACATCAAGTATTTTACATCTCGTGGAGATCAACTTTGTTAGTCCTACTTTATGGAATAAGCCAAGAATGGCCTTGATGCTTTCAGCAGCATTGTAGGAATCGACATCCACATCAAAGCCTGAATTCACCTTTGGTGGAGCCATCGATTTTAGGTACCTGCAAACACAAGAGAAAACGAGAGAGAGAGACAAGAGCGCGAGAGAACTGGTGAAGGAGAGAGCAAGAGAGCCGGGAGAGGAAAATTTGAAAGCATAAATGATTCGACGCTGAAATTGCTTAAAAGAAGATGATTCGTCGCAACTTAGGGTTTTAGTCAAAGGTGCGTCGATAAGAATTAATATTTGGCACCCAAAAATATGTCGAGACTACTTCTAGAAGCAATTTTGCGCGCGCTGTTATATCGATGTTGCGTCGATTAATATTCAACGTAATCTTCGATATTGCTCAACAATTCTTAAGTCGGCGCAGTTATGTCGACGTTGCGTTGATTTATAATCTATGTGATCACAAATTTGATCAGCGGCTATTAAGTCAACGCATACGTCAATATGAACTTGACGCTTCATCGAATAGCATTCGTACCATCCACTCTGATTGTCTCTTGGCGCTTGCGTTGAGTAGAACCCGACGATACGTCGAATTCTATTCGGCGCAACTCTGAATAAATAGTTCTATTTTCTTAGAAAATTGTTGTTGTTTTTCCCAGCAATGATGTTTATTTAAAATAGTGTTTATGTTATTAATCTTCAAGAACTATTCAGATGATGCAGAGTTTACAGAAGAAATTACTCCCCTGTTGAATTTGGATCTTCATTAGAACATAGTTCTTTCTTCCTCCTCCATTCTCTCCTCAGAGGGGTCATGCCTAACCCTGCACAATCAGCTCAAACATTAAAGGGAACCCAGGTTACCTTGGGCCCTTTGTTATTACCATTGTAAGGTTTTATGAAAGAATAGAAAGGTCTTTCATGGTATCCTTTTTGATGGTAGAGAATTGATTTACCAAACCTATGTTTATTACCTTGATATTGAAAATGTGCATAGAAGGAAGCACAATATAAAAGATCAGCAGAGTGTTTTATTATTTTATTTTTAGCTTTAGCTTTTTGACTGTTTAATTTCCCTGTATTGTTATTGCCCATTAATTTCCTTTAAGTGTTTAGAATTACTTTGTTAGGCACATTTATTTTAGTTGGATTATTACTGTCCTTAGTTATTGCACTCCCCTCACCTGATTGATAGTCACTAGGCCTAATAAATCTAACTGGATTTTTCCAGCCATGTTTTGTAAGGACTTCTGTGCTAGTGCATGGTTCTGCTCCTAGTCCTAGGTGCTTAAATCTCATAGAGATTTTGTGTAATGTTTTTGAGTTTTTGACTCCTCCCAGTAAGTGAGTCCTCAAAGGCTTTTGCCTTTGTTAACTCTTCTTTTAATTTTAAGTTTTCTTTTCTTACTTCAACTAATTCTGATTCCTTATTGTGAATCTCTTTTACTAAGTCTTGATTTCTTAAATATAGGTCATCTTCCTTAAACTGTTCTAATTCTTCCCTATTTATTTCTAATTCTTTTTGTATATTAAGGAAATCATTGCAAAACTCTTTAAAACAATTTTTGAATTCATCAGAATTGAAATCAAAATTTTCGAACAGGGATACCTGTTCTTCTTCATCATTCTTTGATGACATCCCCAATGTCATCATACAAGCTGCTTCTTCTGGTTCATCATCACTTTCAGATGAAGAGGTGCTTAACTCTACTTCATAGTCACTCCAGGTTTCAGCAATGAAACCCTTGGCTTTCTTCTTGGCTTTCCCATTAAAAGACTTATTCTTCTTTTCATCCTTGTTGCTGCTGCTGTTCCTTTGCTCTTGTGGACAATCAGGGGATATGTGCCATGGCTTGTTGCAGGAGTAGCATATTACCTCCTTCTTTGGAGTCTTATCATATTTGAGCTTTGAGCTCCTCTCTCTTATCCTTGAGTCTTCTGTATTTACCCATTTTTTGAATCACCTTGCTAGGAGACTGAACATTTCATCTTCAGGAGTGGAGGGCTCTCCTTTAGTAGCTTTCAGAGAAAGACTTCTTTGGATAGGAGCTAGAGTTGTCTCCCTTTCCTCTGATTCAGCCTTATTCTTCAGAAGCATCTCATATGACTTAAGATTTCCTAGCAAAGCCTCAATAGAGATTTCTCTATGGCATCTGGACTCTCTGATTGCCCAGATCCATGAATCCAATGAGCTAGGGAAGCACATGAGGATCTTATCATTTATTTCTTTTAAGGATATCTTCTTATCCAGATTCTTCAGCTCATTGACAATGATGTTGAATCTGTCATACATTTCAGCAACATATTCATTAGCTTTCTTTTAAAAGTTCTCATATTGGGATATGAGAAGGGACTTCCTGTCCTTTATTTTATCAGAACTTCCTTCTACCAGTCTGGAAAGAGATTCTCAGATCTCTTTGGCTGATTGGCAGTCAGCCACCTTCTAGAAGATGTCATCTGACATGGTGGATACTAGAATGTTCATAGCTTTGGCATCACATGTCTTCTGCTTCTTTTCAGTCTCTGTCTACTCATCCCTAGGTACAGGTTCCTGTGTAGAAGCTCCACTGGAATCATTCTTGTATGGGGCTGGAGGACCTGTAATGATAACATCAAAGATATCCTCATCAATAGAGCTCATATATAACTTTATTCTAGCCTTCCAGAGTGTAAACTAATTTAGGTTACACACTGGAGGTCTTGTTGAGGCAAAATCCTTAGAACTCATTTTCTTAAAAAAATAAATTTATTGTAGAGAAATAAGAGTAGGAGATCTTTTTAATCAAGGTGTTAGCCTTTTAATGATCAACCTCCCTCTGATACCAATTGAAAGAGCACAGTGTGCCTCTGAGTATACTCTAGAGGGGGGGTGAATAGAGATTTAAAAATATTCCTATCCTATTTGTACACACACAATAAAAATACTAAGTGTTATGCTTCAACAATACCTAACAAAGAATAAAAATATTGTTGATAAAGTAAAGCAAAAAAGTTGTAAGCTATATGGGACAGCACAGAAAATTAACACACACAGGAGACACAAGATTTTATAGAGGTTCCCAAAAATGTGGGTAGTTCTCTCTTCTACCACCTGGTAGGATTGCACAACCTGTGCCTGAGTCTTTTGATAAGGAGACTCTCAGAACCAAAGATCTTTTGATAAGGAGATCTTGAACCACTCGGATCTTTTGATAAGGAGATCTTGAACCACTCAAATCTTTTGATAAGGAGATCTTGAACCACTGAATCCTTTGGAAGAGGGATTCTTAAAACTCTGTACAGTTGAGGAGGTTGAGAGAGGAAAGAAGATGGAGAAGAAGAATTCTGTTCTTAGAATTCTGTAGAAGCTTTCAGCTTATATTTTTCCCTTGAATGGATCTGATAATGATGAACCCTTGCTTATGATTATAATGATTTACAAGGGTTATATTCTTCAGATCCTTTTGTATATCTTTTGCTTGCTATCTGGCTGCTATATGATTTTGATGAAGAAGCAGCTCTGTTTTCTATTCTGAGAGAGCGCTAGTTTTCCTTATTTTTTCTGTTAGGGTTCAAGGAGGAAGAAGAAGAAGTAGGAACCCTAATCGACAAGCTGTAGCAGATTGTAAGGAATGCTCTCTGTTTTCCTCTCTTATCATCCTATTTATTGTCAATGATTTATTTTGAATTTGTTTCCGCTTTTGGGTTGTCCTGTAAAGGCATAGTCTTGACAATTAATCTTTCTTTCTTGTTTTGTTCACTACCTGTCTTCCAAATGTTTGAATACATTCCAAGAAAGCTTTTCCTGTCTTCTTTAATGCTCCTCTCCATTCTAGACAATAAACATGCCGTTGTAGAATGGTTTTTAGTGTTGTGGTCCTTCAGAGAGAGTTCTAAAAGAACAGCTGAAAAGGTTTCCTTTTCAGGCTGTATTCGACGCTGCGTCGACTATATTTTCTCTCTTATCAACGCACCTTCGAGTTCTTGTAAGAGCAGCTTAGAATTCCTTCTTTATCTGGTTGAACTCTATTTTCGACGTTACGTCGATTACTTATCGACGTAACCGTCGAGTTAAAGACTAGTAGTTGAACTTCATTGTCAGCGTGGAATTGTAGTCGATGTTGTGTCGACTTCAGATGGCTTCGACAGACACTTCCTTCAACGTTGAATTGAATTCAAGGTTGCGTCGACTTCTATGATAACTTCAACATGATCCTTCATCTACGTCGACTCCTATTCGATGTAGCTTCGACTTGATATACTTTGACAGAGAGATTGAGTTTCTTGGACTTCTAGTTTGAGTTGCGTCGACATCAAGTCAAAGTTGCGTCGATTTATATTCAACGCAAGTATTTAATTCAACTCAAATTGTGCTTGTCCTGACCTGGTCTTGACACACTAAGGTTAGTGCTACATCCTAAGACATCTAATGACCAAATTACCCTTACTATACAATGTGGGTAATAAACCTAAGAGGTAAAATCACTTATAGTTAATTTGTTAAGTTAAATCAAAAGGGGTTTTTCCCAACACTTTGATTTTACCATTATAAGGTTCAATGAAAGAGTAGAAGGGTCTTTCATGGTATCCTTTTGGATGATAAGGAATGGGTTCACCAAACCTATGGTTATTATTTTCGAATTTGTAATGTGTATAAAATGTATCCAAAGATAATAAATCAGTTGAGTGTCTTATTATTCTATTTTCAGCTTTAGCCTTTTGACTGTTTAATTTCCCTGCATTGTTCTTGCCCATAAATTTTTTTTAGTGTTTAGAATTACTTTGTTAGGCACAGTTATTTTAGTTGGATAATTATTGTCCTTAGTTATTGCACTCCCCTCATTTGATTGATAATCACTAGGTCTAATAAATCTAACTGGATTTTTCCAAGTAGGATTCCTAGGGACTTCTATGCTAGTGCATGGGTATGCTCCTAGTCCTAGGTGCTTAAATCTCATAGAGAGATTTTGTGTAATGTTTTTTAGTTTTGGACTCCTCCCATTGAGTGAGTCCTCAAAGGCTTTTGCCTTTGTTAGCTCTCCCTTTAATTCTAGATTCTCATTTCTGATGTTAATTAGTTCTGATTCCTTATTGTTTATTTCATTTATTAAATCTTGATTTCTCAAATATAATTCATCTTTCTTTAGGTTTTCTAGTTTTACCCTAGATGTTTCTATTTCTTTTTGTATATTAAGGAATAATTACATAATTCTTTAAAGCAATTTTTGAAATCAGCAGAATTGAAATCAAATTCATCAAAAATAAATACCTGATCATCTTCATCATCTAAAGATATTTACAGTGCCATCATGCAGGCTGCTTCAGCTTCTTTTTCTTCACCACTCTCTGATGAAGATGAGCTTGATTCTGCTTCAGAGTCACACCAGGTTTCAGCAATGAAATCTTTGGCTTTCTTTTTGTCTTTCTTCCTGAAAGACTTCTTGTGATGCTTCTTTTTGCTGATTCACTTGTCCCTTTGCTCTTCTGGACAATCAGGAGCAAAGTGCCCTAGTTTATTGCAGGAGAAGCAGATTACTTCCTTCTTTGGAGTCTTAACAAATTTGGGCTTTGAGATCCAATCTCTTCTCCTTGAGTCTTCTGTCTTGACCCATTTCGTGAACCTCCTATCCAAGAGACTGAACATCTCATCTTCAGGAGTGGAGGGATCTCCTTCAAAAGCCTTTAGAGCAAGATTCCTGTGAGTAGGAGATGAGATTGTCTCCTTAGCCTCTGTCTCTGCCCTGCTCTTCAGTAGCATCTCATGGGATTTCAGCTTTCCTAGCAAAGCATCAGTGGTGATCTCTCTATGGCATTTGGAATCCCTGATATCTAAGATCCTTGAATCCCATGAGCTAGGGAAGCACATGAGAATCTTATCATTTATTTCAGTTAGAGAGATCTCCTTCTCTAGACCTTTCAGCTCATTTATTATAATGTTGAATCTGTCATACATCTCAGCAACAGATTCCTCAGCCTTCTTTTGAAAGTTCTCATACTGGATATGAGAAGGGACTTCCTGTCTTTTCTTTCATCAGAACTTCCTTCTACCATTCAGGAAAGAGATTCCTAGATCTCTTTGGCTGATTGGCAGTCAGCAACCTTCTGGAAAATGTCATCTGACATGGTTGAAACCAGAATGTTTATAGCTTTGGCATCACATGCCTTCTGCTTCTTCTGTCTCTATCCACACAACCCTGGGTACAGGTTCCTTTGTTGAAGCTCCACTGACATCTTTCTTGTATGGAGCTGGAGGACCTGAAATGATAACATCAAATATGTTCTCATAAATATAGTTCATATAAAGTTTTATTCTGGCCTTCCAGAGTGTAAAGTTGTTTAGATTACACATTGGGGGTCTTGTTGATGCATAATCCTTAGAACTCATTTTCTTTTTAAAAATTGTATTAATTAATTTTAAAATGAATAAATGAGAGTAGGAGATCTTGTAATCAAGGTGTTAACCTTTTAATGATCAACCTATCTCTGATACCAATTAAAAGTGCCTAGTGTGCCTCTGAGAATTCTCTAGAGGGGGGGTGAATAGAGATTTAAATGTTTTTACCCTAACTATGCATACAATGAAATACTATGGTATTATGCACTAAACAAAACTAGCACAGAATAAATAAATGTTGTAAATATAAAGCAGAAAAATAATAAGCTATAAAAGGGGACAACACAGAAAATGAACAACACAGAAGACACAAGATTTTATAGAGGTTCCCCAAAATGTGGGTAGTCCTCTCTTCTACATTCCTGGTAGGATTGCACAACTTGTGCCTAAGTCTTTTGATAAAGAGTCTCTTAGAACCAAAGATCTTTTGATAAGGAGATCTTGAACCACTCAGATCTTTTGATAAGGAGATCGTGAACCACTCAGATCTTTTGATAAGGAGATCTTGAACCACTAAATCCTTTGGAAGAGAGATTCTTAAAACTCTGTTACAGTAGTAGAATAGAGTAAGAAGAAAGAAGGAAGTAGTAGATAAAGAATTATGTTCTCAGAATTCTTTAGAAGATTTTCTCAAGTTCATCTTCTATTTTCATTCACTGGATTTGCTGATGATGAACCCTTGCTTATGATTGTGATGATTTGCAAGGGTTATGTTTCTCAGATCCTTTTTTCTAAAATCTTCTTGTAATCTGGCTGTTGTGAGATGTAGAAGAAGAAGAAGCCCTGTATATTTCTTGTGCAGAGAGAGCACTTGATTTCTGTATGTGTCTCTTAGGGTTGAAGGAGGAAGAAGAAGAAGAAACCCTAATCGACAGCCCAGATGTTTATAATGAATGCTCTGCTGTTTTCTTCTCTTCTCTGCTTACTTATTATCAATCATTGAGCTTTGAATTTCTTTCTAATTTTGGACAGACCTAAGAAGGAATTTTGATTTGGTACATTAATTCTTCTTTCTTCTTTTGTTCCCGACACGTCCATCATATTTGAAAAACATTCCAAGAATGATTTTACCCTTCTGGAATGCTTCATTCCTTTCTTGGCAACAAATGAGCTGTTGGAGGACTGTGTTCAATTTGGTGGTCCTTCTGAAAAGGTGTTAGAGAGACAACTGGAAAGACTCTCTTTTTCAGACTGTATTCGACGTTGCGTCGACTTCATCAATTTTCATGTCGATGCACCTCTGAGTTCTTATCGACGTAGCTTCAAATTTCTTCTTAACTTTGGCTGAACTCAGATGTCGACGTTATGTCGATTACTTATCGACGTACCCATCGAGTTGAAGCCTTGCACTTGATCTCTTAACTTCTGCGTCGAATTGTAGTCGACGTTGCGTCGACCTCTCAGATAGCTTCGACTTGCTCTTCCTCCTGCGTTGAGATCCTTTCGACGTTGCGTCGACTTGACTTTATACTTCGACAGACTGAATAATTTGCTCTGACTTCTAGGTAGAGTTACGTCGATATCCAATCGACGTTGCGTAGACTTTTATTCTACGCAAGTCTTAACTCAACTTGTTTTATGATTGTTTTGACTTGGCCCTGACACTCTAAGTTGAGTGTGACATCCTAAGATATCTAATGACCAGTTTATCCTTACTATACAATGTGGGTAATAAACCTAGGAGGTAAAATCACTTATAAGTTATTTGTTAAGTTAAATCACAAGGAGTTTTTCCCAACACACTGCTTTAGAGATTATTTGATCAACATCAAATGGAGGAGAAATAGAGGCAGAAGGTGTCTCAACTAGGGGTGTTGATATGATAGCTAGAGGAGGTGACATGAGATTAACTGTGAGGTTTTCTTCAAGAGGGGTGGCATATGATTGTTGTGGTAGGGGATCAGAATGAATTTCTGGGGGATTTTCAGCAGTAGTGGTGATGGAGGGTTGTTGTTGTTGTGGAATGTGAATATGTGATGCAGGCTCTGGTGTTAGATCAGGTGGAATTGACTTGAGATCTTGAGCTGGGTATCACCTGGAATGTCTGGTAGGACTATCTCATGATCCAGGGGAGATAGAGAAGAAGGAGAAGAGTGTGGAGCATGACCAGGCTTCAGAATTTGCCTGGTCCACTTAGAGAAAATACCAATATTGATTCTTTTGCCAGGTGGAACTGGCACCCCTTTTGATTTGCAGACCACTGGTAATGATAGAGCAGGACTTGGCTCATCATTCTCATATAGGCATTCTCCTTACGCGAGTATTTATGGCCAATAAACTTAAGGAGGCACCTCCCCCAGTTTATTTTCTTGTTGAGGACTAGAACACCCATAATCTACAGTTGCTGCTTAGGAATAGCATCATGTGCTGAGATTTTGCATAGCAGCACCTTTCCCATAATGTCTGCCAAGAACCTGTACTCTTCAGATACATCATTCTTCTTCGAATTTATTGTCTTCACTTTACTGAATTTCATAATCTGTAATGCCCTGCTTGTCTCTTCAACTGAAAGTTCATCTGAATCACTACCAACTGGGAGATCAAAGATTTGACATAACATTTCCTCTGTAATGTTGATATCATTCCCTGAGAATCTCCCATTGAGAGATACATCATCTCCAATGTGGATGTTATATTTCAACTCTGATAACTTGATATCATAGATCTTGCACCTAGCAGAGAATAGCTTTGTCAACCAAGCAGTTTGGAATAGACCAAGAATATCCTTAAAGTTTTCAGATGCTGCATTGAAAGAGTCGACATCCATATTAAATCTAGAGTTGACCTTTGGAGGTGCCATAGAATCAATAGTACCTGCAGAATTGAAAACAAGTAAGAGAGAGAGACGAGAGAAAGTAGCACGAGAGAACTGGAAAGCAAGAAAGCACGAGAGAAAGAGAGAGAAAATTCGAAAGTGTAATGGATTCAATGTCTAAGTTGCTTAAAATAAGATGATTCGCAACAACTTAGGGTTATATTAGAAGTAACGTCGATAAGTATTAATATGCAGCGCAACAAAATATGTCGAAGCAGCTTCTAGAAGCAAACCTGTGTGAGCTTGACATGTCAACGTTGCGTTGATTTACAATTGACGTGACATCAATTTTGTACAGCGACTATTAAGTTGATGTGTGCATCGATATGAATTCGATGCTGTGTCGAATGCTATTCGAATTCTCTACTTCAGGTGGCTCTCGAAGCTGGCGTCTAGTAGAACTCAACGGTGCATCGAAATCTATTCAACGCTACTCTGAATATACAGTTATATTTCTTTAGAAAATTCCTGCTGTTTTTCTTGAAATTGGCATTTATAAGGTTATTATTTATGAACTATAAGATATCAAAGGGTTTTTAGAGAAAATATCACTCCCTTTGAATGTTTGTGGTTAATTTTTAAGAATTGAGTTCTTTCTTTCCCTTCAATATCTCTGAGGAAAGAAACCTAACTTTTCCTGCACAAGTAACTCAAACATTAGAAGGTACCCAGGTTACCTTGGGCCCATTGCTTTTACCATTATAGGGTGATATGAAAGAATAGAATGGTCTTTCATAATATCCTTATGGATGGCAGAGAATAAGTTTATTAAACTTATGTTTATTATCTTGGTACTGAAAATGTGCATAGACTGTACTAAATATAATAAATCTGCAGAATGTCTAATTATTCTACTTTTGACTTTAGCCTTTTGATTGAAATTTAATGGTTTCTTTGTATTATTTTTCCCTAGAATTTTCTCCTCACTATTAAGATTTACTTTATTAAATACAGTGAGTTTTTTAGGGTTATTGTTGTCTAGAATTTGATTTAATGGTCTGGTCTCAGTTATTTGAAAGTCACTAGGTCTAACAAAGGTGATTGGATTTTTCCAGGCAGGTCTACTAGGGACTTCTGTGCTAGTGGATGGATCTGCTCCTAATGCAAGGTGCTTAAATCTCACAGAGAGATTTTTTATAATATCCTTGAGCTTTTGACTCCTCCTACTGAGTGAGTGTGCAAAGACATTTGCCTCTGTGAGCTCTTCTTTTAGTTTTGAGTTTTCATTGGTTAGATTAGTGATTACTGTTTCCTTTTTACAAATTTTATTTCTCAAGTCATAATTTCTAGAATTCAAATCATCTTTCTTAAAGTCTTCTAACTCTTCCCTAACTGTTTCAATTTCTTTTTTAACTTTAAGATAATCATTACAAAATTCCTTAAGATAATTTTTAAATTCTTCTGAATTAAATTCAAAATCATCAAAGATACTTACATGATCTTCTTCATCAACTGAGTAGGCCTCCAAGGCCATCAGACAGACAGCTTCAGCATCAGTTTCTTCATCACTCTCTGATGAAGAGGAGCTTGAGTCAAATTCTATGTCACTCCAGGTTTTAGCAATGAAACCCTGTCCCTTCTTCTTGTCCTTTTTCTTGAAGGACTTCTTCTTTTTGTGCTCCTTGTAATTGTTGCTCTTGTCCCTTTGCTCTTCTGAACACTCGGAGCTATGTGCCATGGTTTTCTACATGCAAAGCAGATCACTTCCTGCTTTGGAGTCCTATCAAACTTGAGCTTGCTTGAGCTCCACTCCTTTCTTCTTGAGTCTTCTATTTTGACCCATTTTCTGAACCTTTTAGCTAAGAGACTGAACATCTCTTCTTCAGGAGTGGAAGGCTCTCCTTTAGTAGCCTTCAGAGCAATACTACTTTGGTTGGGAGTAGAAACTATCTCCTTGGCCTCTGTCTCAGCCCTGCTCTTCAGTAGTAGCTCATGGGATTTGAGCTTTCCAAGCAAAGCATCAGTAGAGATCTCTCTATGGCATCTAGACTCACTGAAGGCCCAGATCCTTAAGTCACATGAGTTTGGGAAACATATGAGAAGCTTATCATTGATTTCTATCAGAGAAATCTCCTTATCCAGATTCCTTAGCTCATTAATGATCAGACTGAACCAATCATACATCTCAGCTACATTCTCTTCAGACTTCTTTTGAAAGTTCTCATATTGGGATATGAGAAGGGACTTCTTGTCCTTTCTCTAATTAGAGATGCCTTCTACCAGTCTGGACAGAGATTCCCATATCTCTTTTGTTGAGTTGCAGTCAGCCACTTTTTGGAAGATGTCATCTGACATGGTGGATACCAAGATGTTCAATGTCTTGGCATCAAATGCCTTCAATTTTTTCTCAACATCAGTCCACTCTGCTCTAAGGACTAGTTCTTGAGTCACCATTCCACTTGCATCTTTTCTGAATGGAAGTGGGGGACTTGAGGCAATAATATTAAAATTTTCTTCATCAATAGAGTTCATGTATAATTTTATTTTTGCCTTCCAGAGTGTAAACTTATTAAGGTTACACACTGGTGGTCTTGATGATGCATAGTCCTAAGAACTCATTTTCTAAAAATAATTTTACAATATTAAAATATGAGTGAGGAGATCTTTTGATCAAGGTGTTAGCCTTTTTATGATCAATCTCCCTTTGAAACCAATTGAAAGTGCACAATGTACTCTCTGAGTATCTCTAGAGGGGGTGAATAGAGATTTAAAACTTTTACCCTAAATATGCACACACAATAAAAGCTTCTAACAACTATGCAATGAGCAAATCCAATCCAGAATAAAATAAACACAGATTGCAGAAATAATAAATGGGACAGCACAGAAAAGCAAGATACGGAAGAAACAAGTCTTATAGTGGTTCCCCAAAATGTGGGTACTCCAATCTTCTACCTCCTTGGTAGGAATGCACTATAAGTGCTTGAGTCTTTTGATAAGGAGACTCTTAGAACCACTCACTGAGTCTTTTGATAAGGAGACTCTTAGAACCACTAACTGAGTCTTTTGATAAGGAGACTCTTAGAACCACTAACTGAGTCTTTTGATAAGGAGACTCTTAGAACCACTAACTGAGCCTTTTGATAAGGAGACTCATAGAACCAACTGAATCCTTTGGAGAGGGATTCTTAGGATTCATTACTCAGTTACAATAACAAAAATGAGAATAAAGAACAAGAGGAAGAAAGAATATGATTCTTCTGTTTGAATCATTTTTCAGCTATCACTTAGGATGTTATCACTTGATGTTCTTCAAGATTTATATAAAACTAACTCTTGATTAAGATAGAGAAGAATGTAAGAGTTGTTTTGCTTGTGATCCTGATAATCTATGTACTCTTGATGGCTTCCTATTGTAAGAGAGAAGAAGAAGCGGTAATAGTGTTTGTATTTCTTGTACAGAGATATTCTCTTTTCTTGTCTGTGTTAGAACTTGAGGAGGAAGAAGAAAACCGAATAGAATTCCTTAGTTGTAATTTGTCTTCCTTCCTCTGTATAGTTATTCTCTGTTGAATAGTGTCGTTAATTTGTTTCCTCTTCTGTTCTGTACCTAGAAGGAATGTCCACTGGATAATAAATACCTTTTTCTCTTTCTGTTCACGACCCATTAATCTGATTTGAATAACTTCCAAGAATGTCTTTGTTGTCTCTCTGGAGTACTTCATTTCAATCTTGGTAATAAATGAGCAATTAGAAATTAAATAATATCCTTGGATACCTTCTGAAAAGGCATCAGAAAAGACAGCAGAAAATATTCAATTTCTATATATATTCGACGTAACATCGAATTCATCTCACTTCTAATCGACGCACCTCTGAGTTCTTATAGAAGCAGCTTCGAAATCCTTCTTAGCTCTGACTGAACTCAGATGTGGGCGTTGCATTGAATACTTATCGACGTATCTGTCGAGTTGAAGACTTGGACATTGAACTTCATCTTCTGCGTTGAATTCTTATCAAAGCTGCATCGACTTCTGATATTGCTTTGACAAGCTCTGTCTTCTGTGTCGAGTACATCTCGAAGTTGCGTCGACTTCAACTATACTTCGACTTCAGTCTGAGTTACTTCTACTTGTACTCGAAGTTGCTTCAACTTCTATTCGACGCAATTTAACTCAACTGATTTTTTGTGCTTAATTTGGACTGGTCTTGACACTCTAGTGTAGGTGTAATATCCTAGGACATCTAATGACCAATTTACCTTTTCAATACAACATAAGTAATACATCCTAGATTATGAAATCACTTTATGATAATTTGTAAGATAAATCACAAGGGTGTTTTTCCCAACATCATTGAAATAGATGACATTCTTATCAGTAACTTGTAATTATAAAGAAGAAGAAAAGAAGGAAAGAGATCACAGAAAAGGGAGTTGGAAAGAATGAACCTGGAACGCTTAAGAGGGTCATACCGCCTTTTGCTGACCGCAGACCCTACGGTCACAAAAGATGTCGAAAATCCTTTGCATGACTGCGATCTCACTTTCTTTCCAAGTATATTTTCTGCGCGATCTCCTTTATTTTTGAATAGTCATAGTCAAGTTAATAATTCTCTTCTTTTGACCGCAGATACTGAGGAGATCGAATCAATCCCTGAAGAAGGTAAAATTCTACAGAAGCTGTCGATTCCTCCACAGTTCGAAGACATTCTCAAACCCATATTGGAGGATGTCCGCACTATGCGGGCTCGGGAGCGGTCGCTAGAGGACCAACTATGGTCTCGTGAGTGGGAATTGGAGGATCAAGTGTGATCTCACGAGCGGGTGTTGGAGGAGCAGCTGTGGTCTCACGAGCGGGCTCTGGATGATCAACTCCGGACTCAGACTGTTGATTTCGAAGGGAAGCTGCGCGCTAATGAAAAGTGAGTCCGCGAGGAGTATGAACTGAAGCTCGCCGAACTCAACAAATCATTTCGGAAGGCTGAGAAGGATGCATAGTATTATATAAGGAAGATCGTTGCCTTGACCGTTGAGGTCATGACAATCAGAGTTGGCCCTTCCCAAATGACCACGCGACCTGGAACCTCTGGCGGTCACTAAGAAGAGAGACCGTCCTCTGAGATTGTTTTGGTCCCCTTGGAGCAAGTTGACAAGGATGTAGCAAGGCTTCATAGGGCGGCGATGTCAGCGCACTAGGGCATGACAGCCACGATGTTTGCGGTCATCGAAATGCAAGATGTTGTCGCTTTCATTGGCAGGAAGCGCCCGACAGGGAGATAGACTTCTATTATTTTTTATTCTATGTGGCCTCTAGAGATAATAAATTTGAACAATTTGAATGTCTGTAATATATTTTTGATGTTCTGATTTTCTTTAAATGCGGTCTCTACAATGTTGTGATGTTGGTCTCTGTGGTTGTGTGTTGCATATTATTTATCCTTTACATATTTTGACTTTGTGCTTGAGATAATGCGGTCTGACATTTCTGAGATCGATCCTGCTGCTTGCTATTTCTCATACTTCATGCAGGTTCGGCGATCTGCGAGATTTACCGTGCGGTCTCGAAAATAGTCATCATTACGAAAATGTCCCTTGGATTTTATAAATAGTTGGAGTTAGAATCATTGTTTCATACTTTTGTGAACGATCTCAAAAAATGTTGTCCGCTCGTGCTAC
This sequence comes from Dactylorhiza incarnata, assembly GCA_033032865.1. NCBI lineage: Eukaryota > Viridiplantae > Streptophyta > Magnoliopsida > Asparagales > Orchidaceae > Dactylorhiza > Dactylorhiza incarnata. The sequence goes on along the minus strand of JAWHQI010000355.1, from coordinate 125,811 downwards.
CACCGCTGAAACATTCTTGAATGCCGATCACAAGCCTTGCAAGATTTTCCAAGATGAATATGTGTCTTTTTTTAAAGAATCACATGATTCAAAACCATATTGTCGTTAGGTTGCCCCTAGAAAATGAAGGTTTGAACTTCGATGCAGAGAACAAATTCATCATCCCAATCGATCACTTCGATTGCAGTCTGATGTTCCCTCTTTCTTGGGAATTTTTGGAAGTTATGGACTACTATGGAATTGTGCTCGGTAAACTACCGTCCAATTCCATCGATCTCATGTCAGTCTTCATCAGCTATCTGAGATCGACAAGGATCAAGTTTACCATGACTTTGTTTTGCGTTGCCTTCATGATGAAATCGCTGAAGGAATGAAGGAAGAAAGAGGAGTTCAAGGGGCTAATGTACTTCTCTTGCAATGACACCAAAGTTCTAAACCTCCCCAACAAGATTCCCTTCTAGACAGAGAGGTTTCTGGTGTTCGAGGGCGATCTTGGCGGTCTAAAGACCTTACCGTCTCGCCAGGGAGAAGGGGTTTTCCCAAAACCTAAGGTGATCTTGGAAGAGGAGCTCAAGCTCTTGGCTTTTCTAGCAGAAAAATGCCTCGACCTCCTCCATTATCTGGCGATCTGGCCTGAGATCACTGCAGTCACTCCCGAAGAGAGTAAGCGGCTTTCTGCGGTCTCCTGTGATCTCACTATTATTTTCCTTTGACTTTTTTTCTAACTATTTTGTTTCCTTTCAGCGACCTTTGTAGTACCCACAGTTGATCCTATGGCGCCATATGAATAATTCCTTACTCAAAGGGAGATGAGGCAAAAGAGAGACCGCGATAGGGGAGCAAAGGAGACTGCCGAAGAATCAGAGTCTGCTGGCAAGCCCTTTACTTTGACCGGGTTTGGTAGAAAGCTGAAAGATATTAAGGGCAAGCCCCTCCTTAAATAGAACGAGAAGGGAAATATAGTGAAAGTGTACACTTCCCTTCCTCTTTGGAGTGGAAAGCTAAATCGCCATGCCAACACGTTCACTTCCGTGCTCTATAGAGAAAGCAATACCAGGGAAGCGTATAATATTGAGACCGAGATGCTTCCGGATATGGCCGCTCAAGAGACCGCTAGAAGTTTGGTCTCAAATCATCACATTGGGCGGTCTCTCTACATGGCCCTAAAAGACATAGGTTCCTTGTAAGAAAAGTTATATGTAAGGACACTTTACATGTGGTCTTCAATTCCTTTTATTATGACCGCTCGGTCTAATATGTTTTATTTTGCAGACATCGAATAAGGAGGCTTATAACATTGAAAACCCTGCCTTTCAAAAGGCGATGATGAAGCATATGAAGAGCGCGTACGCGGATTAGCAAACGTGGCAGTCTCTCCTCTGAATTTCAAGAATTGAAGTAGAATTTGTTGATATCTTTCCAGAGATGGCAAAGATGATTGGAGAAGACTCGGTCACAATATCTGAGACTAGCGAGGAAGATGAAGAGGTTGAGACCACCGAGGGTGTGAATAGAGGAAGCGATCATACTATTGTAAGCAGGAGTCAATATGCCCCCTGACGATGATCTAAGCTCAGTTTCAACATCAAGTTCTGGGTCCAGAATTCCTCAAAAAAGCTCGGAGGGATCTTCTGAAGAGACCGTTTCTTCATCATTAGAAGAGCGGTCTCTGAAGACACTGATAAGCAACAAAGGAGACCGAAGATCTTGTATAGCATCTCTTTCCAAATTTACTCAAAAATTTAACTGTCGGTGTTGAAACCGTCAACCGTTCTCTTGAGGAGTTCGGTCACATAGGGGGGGTGGTGTAGCCTACACCTACTTCTCTCTCACTGGCACTCTCGACTATTGATGAATGGAAATTAATAGACCTAAAGCTACATCGAGGAGGCCCCGCCACACACCCGGAAGATCTTAGAGAGCTTCTGAAAGTGCACATTGTGCCTCTGAGTATTCTCTAGAGGGGGATGAATAGAGTTTTAAAACTTTTATACCCTAGTTATGCACACACAATAAATCTACTAAGTACTATGCAATCACCAATACCAAAACAGAATAAAGTAAGCACAGAAAATATGAAATAGAAAACAGTAAACTAGACAGCATAGAAAATCAATGCAGAAGACACATAATTTTTATATTGGTTCCCCAAAATATGGGTTGTCCACTCTTCTACCTCCCTGGTAGGATTGCACTAACAGTGCCTTAGTCTTTTGATAAGGAGACTATCAGAACCACCGAGTCTTTTGATAAGGATACTCTTAGAACCACTGAGTCTTTTGATAAGGAGACTCTTAGAACCACTGAATCCTTTGAAAGACGGATTCTTAAAACTCTTTTACAGTTGGAGAAGGAGAACAGTAGAAGAAGAAGAGAATAAGATTCTTCAGTTGAATCCTTCATCAACTTTCTCAATGGATGTTGTTGCTTCTATATATTTCAGGATCTGAATATGATGATCCCTTGCTTAAGATAGTGATGATTGCAAGGGATATAAGTTTTGATCCTGATCCTCTCTGCACTTATGTTTGCTTGCTGCTATATGATGTAGAAGAAATAGCAGCGGTCTTGTTGTGATCATTTCTTGTGCAGAGCAGTTGTTCTTCAGTTTTTTTTTAAGGTTAGAGGAGGGAGAAGGAGAAGCCCTATTTGACAGAGAGAGTAATGAGTGAGTTGGTTGTGTTTTCTTTCTTCCTCAGCATACTTATTCTTTATCGATTTGTGTTTGAATTTCTTTCTTCTTCTAGGCTATCCTTAGAAGGAATGTCCATTGGACAATAAATTGTTTCCTTCTATTTTTGTTCCTGACCCGTCCATCTGATTTGAATAACTTCCAAGAATGTCTTTGTTGTATCTCTAAAATAATCCATTCCATTCTTGGCAATAAACAACCCGTTAGAGATCATATTTTAGCCTTGTAGATTATCTAGAACGGCACCAGAAAAGATAGAAGGGAACCTTCCATTTCTGTCTGTATTCGACGATGCGTCGACTTCATCATTCATCATATCGACACACCTCTGAGTTCTTATAGAAGTAGCTTCAAATTTCTTCTTAGATCTGGCTGAACTCAGATGCTGACGTTGCATCGAGTACTTATCGACGTATCCGTCGAGTTGAAGACTTGGACTTGAACTTTATCTTCTGCATCAAAATGAGGTCAAAGTTGCGTTGACTTCTAAGATAGCTTCGGCAGGCTTTTCCTTCTTCGTCGAGTTATTTTCGACGTTTCGTCAACTAGACTTGATACTTCGACATGGAGTTTGAGTTACTTCGACTTTCAGTCAGAGTTGCGTCGACATCTAGTCGAAGTTGCGTCGACTTCTTATTCGACGCAAGTTTCAATTCAACTGAATTTGTGCTTCTCTTAGGCCTGGTCTTGACACTCCAAGGTAAGTGTGACATCATAGGACATCTAATGACAAATTTACCCTTTCTATACAATGTGGGTAATACACCCTAACTGATGAAATCACTTTAAGATAATTTGTTTAAGTAAATCAAAAGGGTTTTTCCCAACAGCTTCCCCTCCCAAACCAATGCTGAACCGGGCACCTTGGAGGGCACTAAGAGCAACTAGGACAAACCAGAGGAGGAGAGAGCCAAAATATTGGATCTCCTCCATGGTTCCCTTAAGGTTCTATTTATTGATTCTCTAGTTTGGTCTGCAAATATCATCAATCTGCCTTTTGATTTTACTAAATGCACCCCAAACTGGTCTATTAACAGCCAAACTCCGCTGTTTTGAAGGGCTATTGGCAGCCCACAAAGGGTATCTAGGTAAATTTACCTCTGGATCCCACTGGGTGAGTGGTCCGTGGAGGCACCACTCGCCAGACTTCTCGTGAACCGGGTTCTCTAGATCTTACTAGGCGAGTGGTCCGTTAGGGCACCACTTGCCAGGTCCCTGGCCTCCTGGGCGAGTGGGGTTCTGCCTCTCATTCGCCTGACAGCCCACGCATCTGAACTCCTAGGCAGGCGAGTGCTTGATGAACGAGGATTGCACTCGCCCCCCTCCACTATCCAGGAAGAATGCCCCTCTGACTTGGGCGAATGCCCCCTAATGCTTTGTTCATCCATTGGATCCTAGGGCCCGGGGACCCACTCGATGAATACGGGGTTGTACATAAACCTCGCTATTTGCGAGCGAAATGCACGCTCAGAAAGAAAAGTCTAACCCCTGGTATTCGGTGAGTGCTTGCTGACCTAGAGGGAATCTTTTGGTGGGCCCCTCCTCTGTGCTATATATATCTCAGGCCGCAGCGTTGAGAGTTCCCGTTTTTCATTTGCTGTTTTTTCCTCTTTTCCCCTCTGAGGTCTCTCTATCCTAATGGCATTCATGAGGCCGTCATCGTGACTGCTCTCGCAAGAACTGCTGGATCATCTCGCTGCCGCGTAGGAGAAGACTATCTCTAAATTTGCTCGATATGCCCCTGGCTCTCGTCAAAGAGGGATCCAACCTCACCCTATTGGCCGAGAAAGGCCAGAGTGGTTCGGCGGAACCCCCTGGTGTCTGAGTCCGTGTCAAGGACTTCGCCCCTTCCCGCAATCCTCCTGATAACATCGCCAAGGTAATATGATCTAACTTGTTTTGTGGTTAATTCCTGGTGACGCGATACCACAAAAATTACGACCACTCGCACGACCTACTGGAGACGGGGGACGACTTCAAGAACAAACCGGCAGATACCGACGTGCTCCCACCTGTCATCAAGGATTTCCCGCCAGCTCAGGAGTCCGGCCTTCCACCTACTCATGACGGGACCCTGCCGGAGCCCGGTAAGCAGTTTACTGCTCTCTCACCTACATTTTTACCACTTGTCTTCTTTCTCTTGCCTTGCCACCCACAGTCCCCACCTTCAGAACTACAGGGTTATCTTTAATCCTGTGCAACTCTCCAGCCCGCGAGACCATCACAACTCTCCTAGCACAGGAGTTGGGGCACTCAGACGGGAGGGACCTCGTCCGCAATTCTCCCGCTGCTGATTTAGCCACCACTTCCGCCGCCAACCAGGTACCTTCTCGCCCTGAAAAGGGGAAAACATTTCATCCCCCCGACCAGCAATTCACAAGACAACCTAGCTCCTCTTATCAGTGCGAAGGCGAAGAATATGTACCAGGTTAGTCGCTACATTCGCTTCGACCCTATTCGTTTGAACTACTAAATAAGACTATTTGACTTTCGCTCCCGCAGGCTATCTAGAGGCCTCGCTGAGGGACCCTCACTTTGAGGAGGAGGTGATCTTGCCGCCCACCTCTCCCAGCGACCTTTCAAATTTTCTCGACGATCCCTCAGACCCTAGCACGATGAAGGAGCGGGTGACGGAGGTTCTCGACAAGCTTATCTGGATGTAGTGAGAACTATCCGGCCAGGTAGACGAACAACGGGTAGATTTTGAGCGCAGGTTGGGTGCCATCAAAAGGGACTACTCGCACCTCATCGGAGAGATGGAGCAGCAGGGAGTCGGGTGCGAGGTGACTTCCCCCGGGAGGCACATCGCGCGAGCAATGGACCAAATGCGCTTGGTCAATCAAGAAATCACCATCGTAAGCGCATACTATTACCCGCGAGTGCCACTGAGGATGGGGAGGCGAGGTCGGGGTCGATGGAAATGGATTCAATAATGATCCTATCGGCACTGGCCCCATGTATTCTCCTTACCCCGAATAATAATTTGTAGCTTCCGTAATGAATGTCGAGATCGACCTTATCTTGTGAACGATCTTGTTGTCTTAAATGTTAAACATATGTACATTCCACATGATTTTTCTTATGTTTTGCCGAAACTGTCTCGCATAATGTTTTGGTTTCACTGTGTCTTATCTTGCTCCTGCCTTCCTGCAGAGGTCTCTGTGCGTGGACCTAGCCACCTGCCGGCGAGTGGGGTGAAGTTGGGGTTGGCTCGAATCCCGAGGCATCGGGGTAGCGCGGCCACTACCTGCACCCACACGCCTAGGAAACATCTCAATTTCCTTATTTTTTCTATAAATAGCCAGGTCCACCCACTACATAAATTACATTCATTCCAGCTTCCTTTTTGGCTTTCTCGCTCTCGCACTTGCACTCGCGCCACTCTCCAGATTTCTTGCGCGGCCCAACTTCAACCCATGCGCGATGGTGGCTGAACCTAATGGCAGGGCTAGGTGCGCTCGGGCATTTGGTAACCACGACTTCCCTACCTGTGACTTGTCAGAAGATGACTTCAGGATGGCGATCGCGGACTATGTCCCTCCAGGGATTGTTGCGCGTCGCCCTGGAAACCGCGATCGCATCAACCAGTTCTTGCCGGATACACTCACCATCCCCCTGGAGCATTTCGATGTTAGGCTCCACTTCCCTCTCTGGCCAGAGCTACGCAAGACCTTCCGTTATTTTGGCGTCATTTTTACGCAGATGAACCCCAACTCCATTGTCATACTGGTAGCATTTGCCTGCTACCTGTGCGAGGAGAGGATCGAGTTCTCCCTCCCCATCTTCCGCAAGTTGTTCAAATTCCACGCGAAAGGTGGGGTAGCCTTATTCTCCGGCCATAGCCCGCTCAAGGTTACTGGTATCGCGAACAAGAACCATTACTATGTTCGCCGATTCATCTTCATCACCGGGAGCTTCGGCAACACCCATCTCGCACCAATGCAAGAGGATGAGTCGACCTACAGGCCTCCATCGCTGGGAGGTCATGAGGCCAAGCTCCACCTGTTCATCAAAGTGCACGACATGGACGTCGTTCACCTGCGGAAGAACGTCAACTCGCTCCCACCAGTCCCGTCGGGAGAGGGTAAGGAAAAATGCTTCAACCCTAGCTCCCGCTTACCTTTATACCTACATTTTCTTACTTAATCTCCCTGATGCAGGGGCGCGAGATCTCCCCCTGCATCCGCCGCATACGAATGGGGGACCCTTGACGCTGCCCTGGCTCTCGCGCGGTCCGCCGCCAAAACCTGCCGCAAAGATCCAGGCTCCTCGAAGCCCAGTGGACAGAAGCAGAAGCCTGAGACGGCCCCAACTTTTCCCTCCAAGCGGTCCAAGCCCTCGACAATCTCCAAGGGTAAAGCGGTCGCTGCCGAGACTCCTGGGGAAAGTATCCCGGTCGCGACGGGAATAGTGGGCCCCTCAGCGGATGCGGTGGTCAGGACCTCTACCGCGCCGGCAGAGTCCTCTGCGAAACCGTCACTGAGAGGGCATCAAAATTATACCCTGGGCGAGAAGTACGTCGATGAATTAGGTGAGCCCTGACTTCAGTGGGATCAAAAGGCCAACCAACCCTTCATTTCCACCCTCCTATCGTCCTCACCTCCTCTAAAGTCGTGGCCATGAAGCAGCAGTTGGAGACCACCGAGTCCCTTCTCGCCATCCACCCAGTCCAAGTGGTATGTATGACCCTTCATAGACGCTTGTGCTTTTGCACCTTCCTTTTGCTTTCTTGACATAACCTTATCATTTTGTTTTTCGCAGGACACGTCAAACTCTGATATTTTGCCCGTGGGAGTGGCCAGCCTCGAGGACCACATTAAGGAGTTGTGTAACGCCCCTGGTTTTCGTTAATTATTTTGTGTAGCCACTATGACGTAATTTTGGTGTAAGGGCGTTACGTCAGGTCGTCAGGTTAGTTTTGAGCCTTAGCTTAGTTAGAGCAGGAAATTTAGATCGAGCGTGCGAGATTTCGCGTCGTTTCAAGTTGTAGATAAGATTTTGGGTAGTTATTGAGATCTTAGCCTCGGGAAGCTTTATCCCGAGTTCAGCTCGTTGGAATGGAATTCTGACCCCGTCGTTGGATTCGTAGCGCCGATTTCCACTTTAGGTGCGAATTTCGTAGAAATCCGAGGTGTTTTGGTCGCCCTCGCGGTTCTTAGTAAGAGTGGGGTATTATTTAATTAATTAAATAGTGAATTAGGTTTTTAGTATAAAAACCTAAAGCCCTCCCCTCTTCTTCTTCTTCCTCCCTCGATCAAATCAGCCGCCGAGCGAAAGAGCGAGAGCGGAGCTTCATGGAGCGTTCGATCGACGATTCCTAGGGCTGTGGTAGTCGGATTCGCATTTGGAGAGTAGATTTGGAAAGCTCTCGGCGAGATCTTCGTCTTAGTGGTAAGCTTTTCCTGTTTTGTGGAATTTTTGGAGTTAAAGTAGTGACCTAACCCCTCCTTTTAGTCCGAAAGGTTTCAGGAATCTGTGCTCATGTGTTTTCCTAGCCAATCCATAGCTTCCGGAGCGGAGATCTTCGAGTTTGCAAGGTTTAAGGCAAGTGGCAATTTCTTTCTCCTTCTCTTTGTTGTTGGAGTGTTGTTTCTTGCTTGAGTTCGTATTGCGTTATCTTAACTCTTGATCTTGGAGTGTTACTTGGCTAATTTAACTCTTGAACTCCCTTTGAAGATCTCCTTAAGTGTCTACCTTTCCCCTCAAAACGAGTCTGTCTGCAGCCCAGACCTTCGGTTTTTTCCTCGAGAAGTCCCGTGATTTCTCGAGAAATCCTTTGGTTTTCTCGAGAAATCCTCCTCGTCCCTCGAGAAAACCCTGGAGAGATCCTTTTTGATTTCTTAAGAAATCCTCTCTTCCACTCGAAAAATCCTCACTGTAAGCCCTTAACCTCTCGATAAATCCCTACATCTCTCGAGAAGTCCCTATCCTGCTCTCGAGAAGTCCACTGATTTCTCGAGAAATCCTTTGGTTTTCTCGAGAAATCCTCCTCGTCCCTCGAGAAAACCCTAGAGAGATCCTTTTTTATTTCTCGAGAAATCCTCTTTTCCTCTCGAAAAATCCTTGTTGTAAGCCCTTAACCTCTCGAGAAATCCCTGCATCTCTCGAGAAGTCCATGTCCTGCTCTCGAGAAGTCCCCTTTTTCCTCTCGAGAAATCCCTGCAGTGAGCTTTTGATTTCTCGCGAAGTACTTCTTGTCTCTCGAGAAATCCGTGCTGATAACCCCTTTGTTTTCCCGAGAAGTCCTTTTACCCCCCCCCCCCCCCCCCCCCCCTCGAGAAGTATCTTCTCCTTCTCGAGGAATGCCTATTTGTGCCCTTGATCACGATTACTTCCCCTCTTTGAAACCTCATTCCCGTTGTGGTTAAATTAACTTATGGGTTCTCTTATGATTAGTATTGGAAAAATGTTTACTTTGTTGTGACCCTATCTCTTAGGGCATCCTGGTGAATATCCTTTCCGGCAGCGTCCCGTGTTTAATTGAAATTTAATTAATAAGAAACATTGTCTTTAGCCTTGCACGGTAGTCGTGTTTGGGGGACAGTGGGAGAAATATTATAGCCTTGCACGGTAGTCGTGTTTGGGTGGTTGGGTCTAGAGGCACCCCCACCCGGTTTTGGGCTTTGGGTGGCGGAGGTAGGTAACCGCTCCCGTTTAAATTGAGCTGATCAGTCTCTTTAAATAAAATTAACAAGATAAATGAACTTGCTTGTTCCTCTTTTGGTATTTAGTGCATTCGGTGCTTGTTAGTTCTTTGTTTAGAACTTCTCTTTCGGTAAATCTGGCTTGGGTTGGTACCCCTTATGCCTTGCTTACTTTTCTGCTAGTTTTCTACCACTTGTAATTCCTTGCTGAGGCGTTCTTTGTTTTATTGAATGCCTCAGGTTCAGAGCCATGGCGTCTAGTGGTATAGCCTGGAGTTTCAGAGTTTTAGTAGTTGTTCACCCTGCTGCTGCGAGGTAGTTGTCTTTAGTTTCTTCTTGCGATCAGACATACTAGTTGGTGCCAATGGGTTAGTGTCATGTTATTGATGCCCATTGTGCCCTTTTAGTACTTTATAGTTTATTTGCCAGTTAGATGCCACTACTTTTAGATTTTGTGTATCTTACTCTCTGGGAATGATTTATGTTAGGTGCACTATAGTTATAAAATGACTTTTCTTTCATCCTCATTGCATTCTTTCTAACTGAAACCCTTAACTTTAAAGTCACCTAAAGGTATTTTCTACACTTACAATACGCTTAGTTATGTGCATATCATTTACTTTATGTCCCGTCATTGCATACATTTAGGACTTTAAGTAAACTATAAATCAAGTACTTTCCGCTGCAATTATATATACTTTCTCGGTGGACTAGTTGATCCACGAACTGAGAGACAGTTCTTACCTCAAAACCCCTAATAAATGATTTTAAATGATGACTTATCATATAATCATGTGTTGTTTAGTTAAGTAATAGGTTCCCGCCTGAGCGTCTACAGTTGTCTCCTGTATGACGTGGCATCATGACATGTATTTTCTCTTACTCTGATATTCCTAAATTCGGAGAAAATGTGGGTTGTGACAGTTTGTATCAGAGCCAGGTTGTTCGACAAGTTGGTCGGGCAACAAATTCTGATATAGTAGTTGTTTTGATTTCATTGCATACACACACCGATGTGTCATCAGTACGTCTTGGCCGAAGCATGAACACTACACTCATATCATGATAAGAAGTATACGGGACATATTATGTAGTATGGGATGCATAATATGTGTTTGTATATGGATCCACCATAGGTGGCAACATGTGACGGTTATGTAGTATGGGATGCATAACCATCATCACATGGAGGCCCATTAGCACGTTTTTCTTTTCGTTACATGCAATATTATGTAGTATGGGATGCATAATATTTCATGAGTACGCAGCTCATAACACGCATTAAGTCCTTTATTAGAATGCACAGCACAACATACATTACATAGCATTGCATAAGCACACGTGCAAAGCTAAAGACTTATATGATGACACACGTACACTCATGATTTCAAAACGAGTAGAAATTTCATGCATTCATGCCCCTTGCACACGATTCAAGAGGGACAATGTAGTATCATTCGTGAATTTAGCATATCATCATGAAAATATCCCAGAGAAAGGTAGTGGAAATGGCAAGTAGCTGTACATTTATGTACTGAACCAAGCAATGTTGTTTTAGTGTAATGTTAAGTTTTAATTAGAGGTTTATGCGTATTAGCAGAAATGGCATGCAAGCGAGTCACGACTAGGTCGAATCCCCAGTCGGAGGGCGAGTCTTCGGGTGCGCAGAGTGAAGCCTTGATCGAGAGTCTGCGCCAGAGCAATGAGGCTATGATAAGGCAGATGGTTGCGATGGAGTCGCAGGTCGAGGCGTTGTTGGCTGTCGGTGCTAGGCAGTAACCCGTAGTGCAGGCCCCAGTAGTAGGACAGACAGTAACTACTCCTCCTGCTCCCCTGGTACCCCCAGTAGCAATACCTCCGGAAATGAATTTTATTTCGCACTTTCAAAGGTTGGGTCCTCCATCGTATGACGGACGAGCTGATTTCGTGGCCTTGGACGATTGAGTTATAGCCATTGAAGAGATGTTCTCTTATTCAGGAATCACCGCGGATCAGAAGGTGATGATTTCCGCGTACCGGCTTAAGGGTCTCGCAAAGAGTTGGTGGTTGAGGGAGAAGGAAGACCTTTCTGAAGGATGTTCGTGGGAAACCTTCAAAGGAATGCTGCTAAGAAAGTTTCTGCCGTCGGTAGAGCAAGACCGGTTGATGAACGATTTCCTGCATCTGAAGCAAAGACAGCTCACGGTGAGCGAGTATGAGATTGAATTTTGCAAGTTGAGCAGGTTTGCTCCAGCCCTGGTAGCCTCGGAAGAAGGAAGAGTAAAGAGATTTCTGGGTGGTTTTCGTAGTGATATCCAGCAGCTGGCCAGTGCGCACAGGTCGAAGAAGTACGCCGAGGTAGTAGAGGCGGCGTTGAAGGTTGATGCAATCGATAATGCCAAGAACCGAGGATCGATGGTGAAGAAGGGAAAGAGAAAGGCTAGAGAGGAAGGAGATTCTGGAACGCCTGCCTTGAGTTTGCAGAAAGGTGGTGGCGAGGTCTGCAGTTTCTGTGGCCGCCCTAGCCATCCAGTTGAGAAATGTTTCAAGAGAAAGGGAGCTCAGAAGCAGCAGCGAGTGCTGGCAATCCAGGGTTCTCCGAAGGGTGAGGTGCTCTGCCAGTTGTGCAAGCAGAATGGGCACGAAGCGGCCCAGTGTTGGACTAAGGAGAAGGTCTGCTTCCAGTGCAAGTAGAAAGGGCACATGAAGTTCCAATGCCCGCTAGTTCAACCCCCATTGCAGCCTGTTCCGCTTAGAACCTTGCCACCGCCGCAGCATCAGGATAAAGGAAGAGGAAAGCTGAACGTGTTAACCCAGGAGCAAGCGCAGTCTTCGACCCAAGTGATCGCAGGTTAGACCTTAAGCCATCTGTTTAGTCTTGACTCTTTTTGGTTTCGTTGTATTAGACTAGTTTTTGTTCGCGCTTATAGGGAGATTTAAGGTAAAGAATCGTTGGGCGTGTGTTCTGTTCGATTCGGGTGCTACCCATTCGTTCGTAGCAAGGGCCTTCGTTGAGCGTCACCGTTTGACCCCTGAGCTGGCCAACGATTCGTTCCTCGTTAAGTTCCCTTCTGGTGATTTGGTATCCTCGAACTAGTGCGTCCGAAGATGTCCCGTTCTCTTAGGAGATTTCTTGGCTGTTGCTGATCTCAAGGTGTTGGACTTAGAAGACTTTGACGTGATTTTGGGTATGGACTGGTTGTCCAGTTATGATGCGGTCATCCGATGCAAGGAAAAGCGTCTGGACTTTGTGATGGACAACGGTCATCCCATGAGCATTTTTGGTTCTCCGCACCAATGTTCACCGATAATTTCTGCGGTACGTGCTCGGAAACTGTTAATTTCCGGTTGTTTGGCTTACCTTGTTTCTGTTGTAGAAACTGTTCCTGGACTGCCGTGTATTGAGAGCGTTCCAGTGGTGCGAGAGTTTCCTGACGTCTTTCTTGTCAGTCTTCCTGGACTCCCGCCTGATAGAGATGTGGAGTTCGTTATTGATCTTGAGCTGGGTACACGTCCTATTGCTAAGGCACCGTACCATATGGCCCCGCGCGAGTTAGAAGAGTTGCAAACTCAGTTAGATGAGTTGCTGCAGTGTGGTTTCATTAGGCCAAGTTCTTCGCCGTGGGGTGCTCCAGTTTTGTTCGTGAAAAAGAAGGACGGTTCGATGAGGTTGTGCATAGATTATAGAGAATTAAACAAAGTGGCCATCAAGAACAGGTTTCCGTTGCCGAGGATAGATGATCTGTTTGATCAGTTGCGTGGTAGCACAGTGTTTTCGAAGATTGATCTTCGATCAGGCTACCATCAGTTGAGAATCTGTGAGTCAGACGTTGCCCGGACTGTCTTTCGTTCTCGTTATGGCCATTTTGAGTTTCTGGTTATGTCTTTTGGTTTAACAAATGCACCCTTTGCGTTTATGGGCATGATGAACCGCGTGTTCAAGGATTTTCTAGATCTTTTCATTGTGGTGTTCATCGATGATGTGCTGGTTTATTCTAGAAGTGCTGAGGAGCATGTTACGCATTTGCGCTTAGTATTGTCTACTCTTAGAGAGCACAAGTTGTATACAAAGCTGAGTAAGTGCGAGTTCTGGCTTTCTTAGGTGTCCTTTCTGGGTCATGTGGTGAACAAGGATGGAATTACTGTAGACCCCGCTAAGATTTCTGTTGTGTTGGATTGGAAGACGCCTTCAACGCCTAAGGAGATAAGGAGTTTCTTAGGGTTGGCTGGGTACTACAGGAGATTTGTTCAAGGGTTCTCGGTGTTGTCGACACCTTTAACTAAGCTTACCCAGAAGAACACCACTTTTGTTTGGAGCCAGAAGTGCGAAGAAGCCTTTCAGGAATTAAAGAGACGTTTGTGCAGTGCTCCTATGTTGGCCTTGCCGATCGAAGGAATAGAGTACGCTCGTATGTGGATGCATCTCACATTGGGTTAGGATGTGTTTTGATGCAAGAAGGAAAGGTGATTGCTTATGGGTCTAGTCAATTGAAAGTTCATGAAAGGAATTACCCTACGCATGACTTAGAATTTGCTGCAGTGATCTATGCTTTAAAACTTTGGAGACATTTATTATATGGAGTGTCATGCAAGATTTATACGGATCACAAAAGTCTGAAGTATGCCTTCACCCAGAAATAGCTGAATTTGTGCCAACAGAGGTGATTGGAGTATGTTGCGGATTATGAGGTTGATATCCTCTACCATCCGGGTAAAGGCTAATGTAGTGGCCGATGCCCTGAGCAGAAAGACCGCGTGTTTCATCAATCTCTTTGTGTCGTCCTTAGTAGGGGAGTTTATGTTGATGGATATTTCAGTCGGTAGTTGCACCGCGCCTTCGAGCTTAGAGGCTGATGAACCTTCTTGGATTACCCTTACGAGATTGCATCAGAAGGAAGATCCTGACTTGCAGCATCTTTGAGATAGGACTGAAAAAGGAGAATTACCTAATTTTTCTATAGGGGATAAAGATACCTTGATGTATCGAGGTATATACTGCATTCCCGCGTCGGTAGATATTCGAGCAAAGATCTGTAGTGAAGCGCACAACTCTAGTGTTTCATATCATCCTGGTTCCACAAAAATGTACAAAGACCTGAAGCAGATTGTTTGGTGGCCAGGTATGAAGAGTGATATAGCAAGGTATGTTTCTGAATGTTTAACCTATCAGCGCGTGAAGGCAGATCATAAGAGGCCTGGAGGTAAGTTGAACCCGTTGGATATTCCAAGCTGGAAGTGGGAGAGTATTTCAATGGACTTCATTATCGGTTTGCCGAGATCTCCCGCAGGTCATGATTCGGTGTGGGTCATAGTTGATCGTTTGACAAAATGTGCTCACTTTGTACCATTTAAGATTGGATATTCAATGGGGGAAGATAGCAGAGTTGTACTTGGACGAAGTCATCAGATTGCATGGTGTGCCCGTGAGCATTGTGTCGTACCGAGACTCGATGTATATGTCTCGTTTCTGGAAGAGTTTTCAGGGAGCTTTGGGCACTGAACTTAGATACTCTACCGCTTAACATCCTCAGACCAATGGTCAGACAGAAAGAGTAAATCAAATTTTGGAAGATATGATAAGGTGTTATATTCTAGATCATGGAGGAGCTTGGGATAAGCGTCTTGGATTGATGGAATTTGCCTACAATAATAGTTATTAGGAGAGTTTGCAAATGGCCCCCTTTGAGGCTTTGTATGGGAGGCGTTGCCAAACTCCCTTGTTTTGGGCCGAGGTTGGCGAGAGGCCGTTGTTAGGCCCTGAAGCTTTGGAAGAGATGAGCGTTGATGTGACTCATATCCGCGAGAAGCTTCGTATTGCTCAGGAGCAGTATGAGAAGTATGCCAATCGGAGGAGGGTGGATCTAGAGTTTGCTGTTGGAGACAAGGTGTTCTTGAAAGTTTCTCCGATGCCAGGTGTTAAGAGATTTGGAAGGAACCACAAGTTGGATCCCCGGTATGTGGGACCTTTCCAGGTTGTTGAGCGCGTCGTAGCGTCAGCTTATAGATTGAATTTGCCTGCTTCCTTCCCAAATGTTCACGATGTGTTTCATGTGAGCCAGTTGAAGAAGTGTTTGCGTAGTGATCAGCTTGTTCTTGATTTGGTGCCCGTATTGCAGCCCAATCTTTCGTATGTTGAAGAGCCTGTCTGAATCTTTGAGACTCAGGAGCGTGTGTTGCGGAGGAAGACGATCCTGATGGTTAAGGTTCTTTGGAAGAATCAGGGTGTCGAAAG
Source organism: Dactylorhiza incarnata (assembly GCA_033032865.1). Classification (NCBI taxonomy): domain Eukaryota; kingdom Viridiplantae; phylum Streptophyta; class Magnoliopsida; order Asparagales; family Orchidaceae; genus Dactylorhiza; species Dactylorhiza incarnata. Next base: position 110,264 of record JAWHQI010000355.1, on the reverse strand, counting down.
CGCAACATGGGAGCTGGACTCTGCCATGAGAGAGACTCATCATAGCCTCTTCTCTTAGATTTCGGGTTAACCTTCTGTTTGGAAACCTTTGGATTTATTTCTGTATCCTTCTTAACCTTTGGATTTCAAGTTTCGGGATGAAACTTCTTTTTAGAGGGAGTGACTGTAACGCCCCTGGTTTTCGTTAATTATTTTGCGTAGCCGCTGTGATGTAATTTTGGCGTAAGGGTGTTCTGTCAGCTCGTCAGGTTAGTTTTGATCCTTAGCTTAGTTAGAGCAGGAAATTTAGATCGAGCGTGCGAGATTTCGCGTCGTTTCAAGTTGGAGATAAGATTATGGGTAGTTATTGAGAACTTAGCCTCAGGAAGTTTTGTCCCGAGTTCGGCTTGTCGGGATGGAATTCTGACCCCGCCGTTGGATTCGTAGCGCCGATTTCCACTTTATGTGCGAATTTCGTAGAAATCCGAGGTGTTTTGGTCGCCCTCGCGGTTCTTAGTAAGAGTGGGGTATTATTTAATTAATTAAATAGTGAATTAGGTTTTTAGTATAAAAACCTAAACGCTCCCCTCTTCTTCTTCTTCCTCCCTCGATCAAATCAGTCGCCAAGCGAAAGAGCGAGAGCGGAGCTTTGCGGAGCGTTTGGTCGATGATTCCAAGGGCTGTGGTAGTCAGAATCGCATTTGGAGAGTAGATTTGGAAAGCTCTCGGCGAGATCTTCGTCTTAGTGGTAAGCTTTTCCCATTTTGTGGAAATTTTGGAGTTAAGGTAGTGACCTAACCCCTCCTTTTGGTCTGAAAAGTTTCAGGAATCTGTGCTCGTGTGTTTTCCTAGACGATCCATAGCTTCCGGAGCGGAGATCTTCGAGTTTGCAAGGTTTAAGGCAAGTGGCAATTTCTTTCTCCTTCTCTTTGTTGTTGGAGTGTCGTTTCTTGCTTGAGTTCCTATTGCATTATCTTAACTCTTGATCTTGGAGTGTTACTTGGCAAATTTAACTCTTGAACTCCCTTTGGAGATCTCCCAAAGTGTCTACCTTTCCCCTCAAAACGAGTCTGTCTGCAGCCCAGACCTTCGGTTTTTTCCTCGAGAAGTCCCCTGATTTCTCGAGAAATCCTTTGGTTTTCTCGAGAAATCCTCCTCGTCCCTCGAGAAAACCCTGGAGAGATCCCTTTTGATTTCTGGAGAAATCCTCTCTTCCTCTCGAAAAATCCTTACTGTAAGCCCTTAACCTCTCGAGAAATCCCTGCATCTCTCGAGAAGTCCCTGTCCTGCTCTCGAGAAGTCCCCTGATTTCTCGAGAAATCCCTTGGTTTTCTCGAGAAATCCTCCTCGTCGCTCGAGAAAACCCTGGAGAGATCCTTTTTGATTTTTCGAGAAATCCTCTTTTCTTCTCGAAAAATCCTTGCTGTAAACCCTTAACCTCTCGAGAAATCCCTGCATCTCTCGAGAAGTCCCTGTCCTGCTCTCGAGAAGTCCCCTTTTTCCTCTTGAGAAATCCCTGCAGTGAGCTTTTGATTTCTAGCGAAGTACTTCTTTTCTCTCGAGAAATCCATGCTAATAACCCCTTTGTTTTCCCGAGAAGTCCTTTTACACCCCCCCCCCCCCCCCCCCTCGAGAAGTATCTTCTCCTTCTCGAGGAATGCCTGTTTGTGCCCTTGATCACGATTACTTCCCCTCTTTGAAACCTCGTTCCCGTTGTGGTTAAATTAACTTATGGGTTCTCTTATGATTAGTATTGGAAAAATGTTTACTTTGTTGTGACCCTATCTCTTAGGGCATCCTGCTGAATATCTTTTCAGGCAGCGTCCCATGTTTAATTGAAATTTAATTAATAAGAAACATTGTCTTTAGCCTTGCACGGTAGTTGTGTTTGGGGGACAGTGGGAGAAATGTTATAGCCTTGCACGGTAGTCGTGTTTGGGTGGTTGGGTCTAGAGGCACTCCCACCCGGTTTTGGGCTTTGGGTGGCGGAGGTAGGTAACCGCTCCCGTTTAAATTGAGCTCATCAGTCTCTTTAAATAAAATTAACAAGATAAATGAACTTGCTTGTTCCTCTTTTGGTATTTAGTCCACTTGGTGCTTGTTAGTTCTTTGTTTAGAACTTCTCTTTCGGTAAATCTGGCTTGGGTTGGTACCCCTTATGCCTTGCTTACTTTTCTGCTAGTTTTCTGCCACTTGTAGTTCCTTGCTGAGGCGTTCTTTGTTCTATTGAATGCCTCAGGTTCAGAGCCGTAGCGGCTAGTGGTGTAGCCTGGAGTTTCAGAGTTTTAGTAGTTGTTCACCCCGCTACTGCGAGGTAGTTGTCTTTAGTTTCTTCTTGCGATCAGACATACTAGTTGGTGTCAATGGGTTACTGTCATGTTATTGATGCCCATTGTGCCCTTTTATTACTTTATAGTTTATTTGCCAGTTAGATGCCACTACTTTTAGATCTTGTGTATCTTACTCTCTGGGAATGATTTATGTTAGGTGCACTATAGTTATAAAATGGCTTTTCTTTCATCCTCATTGCATTCTTTCTAACTGAAACCCTTAACTTTAAAGTCGCCTAAAGGTATTTTCTACACTTACAATACGCCTAGTTATGTGCATATCATTTACTTTATGTCCCGTCATTGCATACATTTAGGACTTTAAGTAAACTAAATCAAGTACTTTCCGCTGCAATTATATATACTTTCTCGGTGGACTAGTTGATCCACGAACTGAGAGACACAGTTCTTACCTCAAAACCCCTAATAAATGATTTCAAATGATGACTTATCATAAAAACATGTGTTGTTTAGTTAAGTAACAGGTTCCCGCCTGAGCGTCTACAGTTTTCTCATGTATGACGTGGCATCATGAAGTGTATTTTCTCTTACTCTGATATTCCTAAATTCGGAGAAAATGCGGGTTGTGACAAGTTGCAGGCCGAGAACCAACGCCTGCAAGGCACTGTTGCCCCGCCACCTCTCAAGGAGAAGAGCACTCGACATCATTACACCAACTATGAGATCGAGGTGCTGATGCAGGAGAACGTTCAAGTGGCAGCGAAGCATGAGCTACAGGTGTTGAGGAGGGCTGGGCTTTTCAATGAAGGAGGCGAGAAGCTCACCTCTCGCAACATTCTTCTCGGGCTCTTTGTCCCGCTGGATGTGCCGGAGGGCGAAGCGGACATTCAGCGCGAGGGCGACGCCATCCATCCTCCAGGCGAAAGCCGCGGGTTCTCTAGTGAGAAGACCGGAGACTCCCCCTTAAGTATTTTCTGCTCTCTATTTTTTTTGTTACAACCCATGTTAGGGGCGAGACCCACATATTGTAAACGTAATCTTTTTGTAATGAAATGAAAAGTATTTGTTTGACCAAGTCTCTTTTATTCTTCATTTTTTGCTTTACTTGTTGCCACTCGCTAACAACTCGCACACTCGTATGCTGCCATTCGTGCTCTCACACACTCATTCGCATACTCGTGCATCGCTTGCGCACTTGTGCACCGCTGAACCATAATCATGAGCCATGACTAAGTCATTCTCTCCCCATAGGTGTGCCACACGGTCGTAGCCCATCCGCGCGTGCCCGTACCTTTTTAGTACTTAGGTGGTCGCGATGATTCTGCCGGGAGCATGACCTTGCCGACAATACGTGTAACGGTCTCCCCAGCACACGGCTCGAAATGAAGACCGTCGGCACCCCCATCATCCAGCTCGAAAGGGTTAAGCCTAAATCGGTCTGCAGACCATGCACCCCAACCCCACTCCATCCATGGACAGGTTATTGGAGGTCGCAACATACCTTTGATGAGGGAAACTTGTTTGGAATATTGCCCTCAATGTTCCCTTGATTTGAAGAGGCATCACTTCCAATACTATGTACATATTGTATTTGATAAAGCTTTGTTTTTGTAAGTTAAACAGGCTTAGGTGACTCAAGAGAAAGGGGTAATCAAGACCTAAGGCTAGGAGAAATCTTCTCCTAAGTAGATAGAAGAAATTATCTCAGCTGATAAAATTAATCGAACGCAGAGTGTCGTTCGTTGAACGCAGAGTGTCGTTCGTCGAATGCAGAGTGTCGTTCGTCGAACGCAGAACTCAGTGTAACACCCCAAAACATAGAAGCAGAATTGGACTGCTGGGATCTAGCGCAGGCGGTAGTGCTACCGCCTGGCGCTAGCCATCTCGACGGTTGCTAGCCGTCGAGACGGAGGCTTTGAGTGTCGACAGATGCTAGCCGTCGAGACGGAAGCTAGCGCAGGCGGTAGCGCTAGCGCCGGCGCTAGCGCGCGATACAGATCCGTGATTTGAAATCGTGGACGTCAAATTCTTATGTTCCTAGATCCGATGGTTGGGGTTTAATCCGGGAGTTCTTAAGCCTTGACCAGAGGAGATATTCTCTTTATTCTAAAGTCTTATCACTCTTCAAGCTTGAGAAAGAGGAAAGCCAAGGAGGAGGAAGAAGGTGTCTTCCACCATTGACGGAGCTCCGAAGCTCCGAATCGCGAGCCGTTTACAGATCCACGGAGAGCAGCCCGGTGCGGTCCTTTCCATCCGATTAGAATCTTGGATTCTCATGGTGAACAAGAAAACGACAAGGGTAAAGATCTTCTATTTGGACAAGTGAAGTCCTCCTTTTTATGGCATGTTTGCATGGAAAATCCCCCACCGATTGGTGGAGAAAAGAGAGTTTTCCAGCGGGTTGATCGTTTCGATCCCCTTTGGATACTTGCATTAGCATCCGGAATCGTAGTACGGATATAGGCATTGTGTGTGAAACCCATCCGGACAGGTTGGTCTGGATTGGTGATGGTTATAGTGATTAATTATGCCGGAGAAGACTCTGTATTTTGTTTGCGCTATTTTTGGGTTCTGGGTACAATAGAGCACTGCAGAGAGTCCTGGAAGGTAACCTCCAGGAAATACCCGAAGTTGTGAGTGGATTCGGAGATCTTCCACTACCGCCTGGCGCTAGTGCTAGCACCGGCGGTAGCTCCCAGGGAACTGGTTGTGGAGAGGTGAAACCTCCTTTCATTTTTCGGGCCGAGGTGAAGTTGTACCCGCGTCGCGACGATTGATTTCGACGATTTGAGCATGGGCAAAGCTGAACCGAACCTGCTCCCATACCGAATCGGTGAAGAGGTAGCTCCTCGGTGCACCGTATGATGTTGGGATTGGTCCGTAAGGCAAGTTAGTCTTTACGGTCAAAGCTCATGCGAACTCTTTGTTTAAGGAGTTGTTAGGTGTAGCTCGGAGAGTACACCGTGAGAGTGCCTTGAGAGCACGAAATGTGTGGCTGTGCGCGCCCACGTTGGTGTTGATTTCTTGTACACGTGGTGTTTGAATGCACCTTGACAATCTATGCCTATACTGTATGCCTGCAGGGAAGGAGTACCACCACCCCGGCTTTAGGGGTGGGGTCGTTATAATTTTGGTCAGCTTTAGCTGACCGGTTACCTGTTTGCCACGTTTTGGTGGATTGTTGTTGCAGGTGCAGGTGAGCCAAGCGGGAAATAGCGGGCGGTGGCCCTTTTGCTGTGTTGGCCCTTGAAGGCCAGCCTCTTTTCTGCTTTTCATGTATTGCCGGCCTGCGTGCCGAAGTATGCTTTTGGCATTTTGTACTTTTTGGAATGTAAGGCCTTAAGGCCGTAACTCTACACTTTATTGTTTCATTCCTGTGATAGTGGACTATTCTAAAAGAAATGTTAAATCTTTATGCTTCCGCTTATGTTTAGTATACTCTGGTGTAGTTCTTTTCTGTATATCTCTTTTTAACGCCTAGCTAGTGTGGTTAGTATAGCGTGGGGTCCCGGCCGGACCTACTGTTATATTATTCGTACTGGAAGGGTGTTACAATTTGGTATTAGACTTAGGGCGTCGATCCGTAGTTTAGCGAATTCGGGACGAATTCCTTTTAAGGGGTGGTGTGCACGGGATGTGCATTCACCTAAAACGACAAAACTAATAAGAATGTCCACTTAGGAATGGAAAAACACACTTGTTTGCGGAACCTGAGCGTTCCATGATTGTTGTTTGCCTTATTTTCGGTCACTAAATTGTGTCTTCCACGATTATAGGTGACTAGGAGTGTTGCGAGGCAGTCTCGACCACGTAACACCGTTGAAAGTAGTGCGTCAACTGAGGTGCCAGCGACCACTCCTCCAGCTGAGATGATCAGGTTAATCGCTGAAACGTTCTTAGTGATGATCAACACTCAACCCCAAAGGCTTTCACAGCCTGCTATACCTACTCCGGATGTGGCCCCTGTAGCAGCTGCCGCAGTGGAACCCGCAGTGGAACCGAGGGTGGAGATCCCTGTACCAGTGGCTGTAGTGGAACCTGCGGTGGAGCCAAGGGTGGAACGTCGAGTTGAGCGAGTAGTTGTTGCGCGAGTGCGTGATCAACAACTTCAGCACTTTCTAAGTTTCCATCCTCCAACCTTTTCGGGGAATGGATCCCCAACGGAAGCGGAGGACTGGCTGTCAACGGTTAGAAAAACTCTAAAGGCGACAGCAACAGAAGAAGCTATGCTGGTCACTCTAGCCACCTTCCTCCTTAATGGAGAGGCAGAGCTTTGGTGGGCCGAGCAGGAAGTGCATAGGTTTGGAGGCAAGGAGATTACCGAGATCACATTAGCGGAGTTCTCAAAGTCGTTTCTTCAGAGGTATATTCCTTCTGCCCAACACATTGCATTGCAGAACCAGTTCTTGAAGTTAACTCAAGGTGATAGCTTGGTGGACGAGTACTTGCACGAGTTCACTAGATTGGGCCGCTATGCGGGGTTTTTGGTGGAAGATGAGGAAATGAAGACGAACAAGTTTTATGAAGGTCTTCGAGATGAGTTGAGGCTGCTCCTTGCAGGCCCAATGACGTTTGGCTTCCATGTGGTGATGCAAAGCGCCAGATCTCTGGAGTTGGACATGAAGAGAGTGCAAGCATAGGGCGTGGCAAAGAAACCCGAGTTTCATGCGCCGGCCTCTCAGTCCAAGTCGGAGTTCAGGAGGAACAAAAGGAAGTTCAAACCGGCGGAGACAACTCGCTCAACTGTGTCGGGTGCTACGACAGCATATAGCCCTATTACATGTTTCACCTGCGGGAAGGTGGGACACAAGGCGCGTGTTTGTAGAAGTGGTCCCCCGAAGCCGGAGAACCGAGCGTTGGACTATGCTCGTGCTGCGGGTCATACGGAAAGGGGTAAAGCCGCGGAGTCTTCTGCTTCCCAGCACATTCCGACCCAACCTAGAGTTTATTCGCTTGGCCAGCAAGAAGCCATACGACAAACTGATGTCGTCACAGGTATGAATTAAATGTTAGCTTTTACATAGCTATGTGTGATTGATACCGTTGTGCGACCTTATGTTTTATTTGTGTGCAATTAGGCTTCGTCCTAATTTTCAACTATCCGGCGAGAGCTCTATTTGATACGGGAGCATCGCACTCTTTTCTGTCTACGGGCTTCGTGGTGCGAATCGGAGTGTCGTCAACCTTAGCAAAAGATAGATTGGAGGTCGTGCTACCTAATGGGTCTCGCATGAGTGCGGATAGGAAGAGTCGTGTGAAGGTGCGGATCGGAAATCAGGATTTCGACTTGGAAGCGAAGTTATTACCGTTAGCTGAATTTGATGTGATCTTCGGCATGGACTGGCTCTCGGAGCAGTGAGCATGCATAGATTGCAATTCAAAGGAGATCACTCAGGGAAAGAACACCGAAGACGAAACCACGTTCGCAGGTATGCGAGGAGCGAGCAAGACACTGATGTCTGCTCTCCAAGTTGTTAAGGCGGTGAGAAAAGGCGCGGAGTTGTTCTTCACCTTGTTGGAGGCTTCAGAGCCAAAGCCCAGGTTATGAGATGTCCCAGTTGTAGCGGAGTACGCCGACGTGTTTCCTAACGAACTCCCTGGGGCTCCGCCTCAGCGGGAGATTGATTTCTGTATTGAACTGGTGCCAGGTGCCAAACCTGTGGCCCGCTCACTGTACCGGATAGCGCCAAAGGAATTGGAAGAGCTGAAGGTCCAATTGCAAGAGCTGCTAGAGCAAGGCTACGTACGTCCGAGTTCATCGCCTTGGAGTGCACCGGTCCTCTTTGTGAAAAAGAAGGACGGGAGCTTGCGTCTATGTATCGAATATCGAGAGCTGAATAAGTTGACCGAGAAAAACCGTTATCCGATTCCAAGAATCGACGACTTATTCGACCAACTGGTTGGGTCGACGGTATACTCTAAGCTTGACTTAAGGTCCAGCTACTATCAGCTTCGTATTCGGGATTGTGACATTCCAAAGACAGCGTTCAGTACCCGCTTTGGGCACTATGAGTTCACTGTTATACCGTTCGGTCTATCTAATGCACCGTCGGTATTCATGGACTTAAGGAATAGAACGTTCCGAGAGTATTTGGATCAGTTTGTGATCGTCTTCATCGACGACATTTTGGTATACTCTTAGTCGGAGGAGGAGCATGCAGAGCATCTGCACGCAGTTTTAAGCACCCTGAGGAGGAGTCAACTATATGCCAAGTTCTCCAAATGCGAGTTTTGGCTATCGTCAGTAGCATTCCTGGGTCATGTTGTTAGTGGGGATGGAATTGTGGTTGATCCGTCAAAAATCGAAGCAATCCGAGCGTGGACTGTGTTGAAAAACGTAGCGGAAGTCCGAAGTTTCTTAGGACTTGCCGGCTATTATAGGCGCTTTATGGAGAACTTCTCAAGGGTCGCACTCCCTCTCACTAAACTGACTAGGAAAGATCACAAGTTCGATTGGTCGCCTGAGTGCGCTCGAGCTTTTGAAGAATTGAAGAGCCGTCTGACCACGGCGCCCACTCTATGCTCGCCATGTGGTACGGAAGGCTACGAAATTTATAGTGACGCCTCGGGGAGTGGTTTGGGTTGCGTCCTAGTGCAGTTCGGAAAGGTAATTGCCTACGGCTCCCGACAACTGAAGGTTCATGAAAGGAACTACCTGGTCTATGATTTGGAGATAGCGTCCGTGGTATTTGCTCTTAAACTTTGGAGGCACTACTTGTATGGCGTGAAGATCGACATCTTTACGGACCATAAAAGCCTCAAGTACCTGCTAGATCAAAGGGAGTTAAATATGCGTCAGAGGAGGTGGATGGAGTTCCTTGGGGACTACACCTTCGACATCAAATATACTCCTAGTAAGGGAAATGTAGTTGCGGACGCGTTGAGTCGTCAGGCTCCTGCTCAAGCAAATTGGATTTTGATGCACGATGAGCGTCTAATCCGCGAGCTAGAAGATATGGAGATCATTTGCGTCGATAGAAGAGCGTCTCCTTCAGTATGCTTGAACTGGATGGAAGTTCAATACGACCTTGCCGACCGAGTTTGACAAGCATTGGAGCTGGATGAGAGCATGAAACGCTATAAAGCGGTGACCGTCGATGGGTCAAACGCTGATTTCTCTTTCGAAGATGGCCTTATGTGGGAAAAGGACAGATTGTGCGTCCCAAATGTTGTCACTCTACGGGCGGAGTTGATGTACAAGGCTCACTATACCAAGTACTCGATCCACCCTAGGAGCACAAAGATGTACATGGATATGAAGAAGCTCTTTTGGTGGCCAGGAATGAAGAAATACATTGCACTCTACGTGGCCAAGTGTCACACTTACGCGTTAGTGAAGGTTGAATGTCAAAGACCTGGTGGGTTTCTGAAGTCTTTACCTATCCCGGAATGGAAGTTCGATGATATTTTGATGGATTTCGTGCACGGATTGTCGAGATCGCAACATGGAAACGACGCCATCTGGGTGGTCATGGACCGATTGACGAAGGTATCACACTTTATTCCGAACCGGAAGGATGATTCTGTGGAAAAACTGGCAAAGTTGTACGTCGATAACATCGTACGGTTGCATGGGATTCCCCGTAGCATCGTCAGTGATCGTGATGGGCGGTTCACATCAAATGATTGGAGGCTGATTCATCAATTATTGGGTACCAAGCTAAAGTTTAGCACGACCTTCCACCCGCAAATGGATGGACAGACTGAAAGGACCAATAGGACGATGGAGGACATGCTGAGGTTGTGCGCCCTGGACTTCGGAAAGAGATGGGAGGACCACCTCTATATGATTGAGTTTGCTTACAACAAAAGCTACCAAGCAAGTATAAAGATGGCACCTTTCGAGGCTCTTTATGGTAGGAAATGTCGCACACCGTTATCTTGGGCTGAAATGGGCGACACTAAGTTTTTAAAACGCAAGGACGTGGATGAGGCAAATACATCAATTCGGGTTATTCGGGAGCAGTTGCTCATTGCCCAGGATAGGAAAGCAAAATACTACAATGCAAATCACCGGAATGTCGAGTTCGCCGTTGGCGACTGGGTTTATCTCAAGATCAAACCGTTCAAAGGAGTATCGAGGATCCGATGCTTGAAAAAGCTAAGTCCGGGGTACTTAGGACCGTTCGAGATCTTGGAGCGCATTGGTGAAGCTGCCTACCAGCTTGCTCTATCTTCGGAGCTAAGCGGGCTTCATGACGTATTTCACATTTCTGTTTTGCGGAAGGCTGTGAAAGAGCCTACTCATGTTGTTGCAGTCAGCGAAGTGTCGGTAGATGGTGGGCTAGCGACGAAAGTTAAACCCATTTGCATTGAAGACACTGAAGTGAAGCAGTTGCGGAACAAGTCCATTCGGATGGTGAAGGTCTGTTGGAAGAACTGCGGAAAAGAGGAGCTCTCTTGGGAAAGAGAGCAAAACATGCTTGCGGAGTACCCCGAGCTTTTCCTTTCAGGTATAATCTTTTTGTACCTTTCTATTTTCGGAATTTCGGGCCGAAATTCTGTTAAGGGGGGTGGAGTTGTAACACCCCAAAACTTAGAAGAAGAATTGGACTGCTGGGAGCTAGCGCAGGCGGTAGTGCTACCGCCTGGCGCTAGCCATCTCGAGGGTTGCTAGCCGTCGAGACGGAGGCTTTGAGTGTCGACAGACGCTAGCCGTCGAGATGAAAGCTAGCGCAGGTGCTAGCGCTAGCGCCGGCGCTAGCGCGCAATACAGATCCGTGATTTGAAATCGTGGCCGTCAAATCCTTATGTTCCTAGATCCGATGGCTGGGGTTTAATCCGGGAGTTCTTAAGCCTTGACCAGAGGAGATATTCTCTTTATTCTAAAGTCTTATCTCTCTTCAAGCTTGAGAAAGAGGAAAGCCAAGGAGGAGGAAGAAGGTGTCTTCCACCATTGACGGAGCTCCGAAGCTCCGATTCGCGAGCCGTTTACAGATCCACGGAGAGCAGCCCGGTTCGGTCCTTTCCATCCAATTAGAATCTTGGATTCTCATGGTGAACAAGAAAACGACAAGGGTAACGATCTTCTACTTGGACAAGTGAAGTCCTCCTTTTTATGGCATGTTTGCATGGAAAATCCCCCACCGATTGGTGGAGAAAAGGGAGTTTTCCAGCGGGTTGATCGTTTTGATCCCCTTTGGATACTTGCATTAGCATCCGAAATCGTAGTACGAATATAGGCATTGTGTGTGAAACCCATCCGGACAGGTTGGTCTAGATTGGTGATGGCTATAGTGATTAATTATGCCGGAGAAGACTCCGTGTTTTGTTTGCGCTATTTTTGGGTTCTGGGTACAGTAGAGTACTGCAGGGAGTCCTGAAGGTAACCTCCAGGAAATACTCGAAGTTGTGAGTGGATTCGGAGATCTGCCACTACCGCCCGGCGCTAGTGCTAGCGTCGGCGGTAGCTCCCAGGGAACTGGTTGTGGAGGGGTGAAACCTCCTTTCATTTTTCGGGCCGAGGTGAAGCTGTACCCGCGTCGCGACGATTGATTCCGACGATTTGAGCACGGGCAAAGCTGAATCGAACCCGCTCCCATACCGAATCGGTGAAGAGGTAGCTCCTCGGTGCACCGTATGATGTTGGGATTGGTCCGTAAGGCAAGTTAGTCTTGACGGTCAAATCTCATGCAAACTCTTTGTTTAAGGAGTTGTTAGGTGTAGCTCGGAGAGTACACCGTGAGAGTGCCTTGAGAGCATGAAATGTGTGGTTGTGCGTGCCCACGTTGGTGTTGATTCCTTGTACATGTGGTGTTTGAATGCACCTTGACAATCTATGCCTATACTGTATGCCTGCAGGGAAGGAGTACCACCCCGGCTTTAGGGGTGGGGTTGTTATAATTTTGGTCAGCTTTAGCTGACCGGTTACCTGTTTGCCACGTTTTGGTGGATCGTTGTTGCAGGTGCAGGTGAGCCAAGCGGGAAATAGCGGGCGGTGGCCCTTTTGCTGTGTTGGCCCTTGAAGGCCAGCCTCTTTTCTGCTTTTCATGTATTGCCGGCCTGCGTGCCGAAGTATGTTTTTGGCATTTTGTACTTTTTGGAATGTAAGGCCTTAAGGCCATAACTCTACACTTTATTGTTTCATTCCTGTGATAGTGGACTATTCTAAAAGAAATGTTAAATCTTTATGCTTCCGCTTATGTTTAGTATACTCTGGTGTAGTTCTTTTCTGTATATCTCCTTTTAACGCCTAGCTAGTGTGGTTAGTATAGCGTGCGGTCCCGGCCGGACCTACTGTTATATTATTCGTACTAGAAGGGTGTTACACTCAGTTCGTCGAACGCTGAGTCGAGACCAGAGAAGGAGCCACTGAGAAGGCAAAGAATGTGTTCGTCAAATGTAGAGAGCCATTCGTCGAACGCAGAATACAGTTCGTCGACCGCTGAGACGAGATAGAAGAAACAGCTGATAATTGGCATGTTCGTCGAACGCAGAGTGTCGTTCGTCGATCGCAAAGACAAGGAGATCGTTGAACGCAGAGCTTGGCGTGGCGTGTTCATCGAACACAGAGTGCCGTTCATCGAACACAGAGACAAGGCAAATAGTAGAACGCAGAGACAAGGCAGATTGTCGAATGCAGAGTTTGGCAAGTTCATCGATCGCTGGATACAGCGGGTTCGTCGAACGCAGAGTGTAGCGTGTTCGTCAAACGCAGACCTTCTCTACAGATAAATAGGGCGGCGGGACCTGCGGCTAGGGCAAGTAGCAGAAAAGCTACAAGGGACCACCAATGTCTCCCATACTTCTTGGGAGATCAAATTAGAGCCGTTGAAGATAAAAGAAGTATAAAAGAAAGAGTTAGGGTATTTTCTTACCACCAGACAGTTGCGTGCAAAATCTCGATTCGCCATTGACGGCTGCTGCTCTCATCTTTCTTCCTGCTCACTGAAAGAGAAGAAGAAACAGAGAGAAGAAGATAGCTCCTCCACCAGAAGGGGCAAGGTGATCTTCCATCAGTCTATTGAAGAGGAATATCAAGTGGTAGCTGTTATCAACATCTTTAGTTACAGGAAAGCACAGACTGTGCAGGATCTACAGGAGAGTATTTCTGCTGTAGAAAAGTTCTATTATATCTTTTTCTGTAAGGCTTTTTGCCTGAGTTTGTAGGGCATTTGCCTGAGTGTGTAGGGCTTGTTGGCCTGATCTTGTAGGGCTGGTTTTCCTGAGATTGTAGGGCTATTTAGCCTGAGGAGTAAGGCTTGTTGCCTGAGGTAGGAACAATAGGTGTTCTGAGCTGTAGGAGGTGGATTCCTCTGAGTTTGTAGGGCAGCAGTGCCTGAGGTAGGAGCTGGTGATAGCTCTGAGTTGTAGGGACTTTTGTCCTGAGGTAGGAGCTGGTGATAGCTCTGAGTTGTAGGGCAGCAGTGCCTGAGGTAGGAGCTGGTGATAGCTCTGAGTTGTAGGGACTTTTGTCCTGAGGTAGGAGCAGGTGATAGCTCTGAGTTGTAGGGACTTTTGTCCTGAGGTAGGAGCTAGTGATAGCTCTGAGTTATAGGGCAGCAGTGCCTGAGGTAGGAGCTGGTGATAGCTCTGAGTTGTAGGGACTTTTGTCCTGAAGTAGGAGTAGGTGATAGCTCTGAGTTGTATGGACTTTTGTCCTGAGGTAGGATCATCTTTGATCTGAGAAGTTCTGAGGAACTTTTGTTGTAAGCTCTTGGAGCTGAGAATTGGAGGAGTTGGCCCTGTCTAACACACTGTTAGAAGGGTGGAGGGGAAAAGTGGACTACCCATAGACACCCTATCTTGGGGAACCACTATAAACACTTGTGTGTTTTTCTGTGTTGCTTCATTCTCTGATTAGAATATTTTAACAGGCCATAATAATCAAGTAAAACTCAAAAGACCAATTCACCCCCCCCCCCCCCCTCTCTAGGTGAATTAGTTAGCATACCTATATTCTTTCAAAACTCAAGTTAAGCGGGCAACACAGGGAATTCCCAGGAGGTCACCCATCATGTGACTACTACAGCCCGAACACGCTTAACTATGGAGTACTATCACTTCTCATCACCAATTAAGTTGCAGCTCAATTGGTGAAGAGGAATGAAAATACTTCATAGTTAAGCGTACTTAGGCTGGAGTAGTCACGAGATTGGTGACCTCCTGGGAAGTCCCTGCGCTGCCGCTTAACTGAATCATTCCTCATGAAAAGGGGGGTTGCGACCTCCAACAACCCACTGTGCCCTGTGGTGGGACAAAGAGGGTTTGGGGTGCATGGTCTGCAGACCGGTTGAGGTTGAACCCTTTCGAGCTATGTGCTGGGGGTGTCGGCGGTCGTCTTTGCAAGCTGTGTGCTAAGGAGACCGTTACAGCATGCCTCGTCCTGAACGATTCTTATGCCCCTTGAGGTAGGTTGAAACCCTAGGTGCATTCGTCGGGCGAGTGCCCCTCTCGATGGACCCCACTCGCAAAACTCGAACTGGGAGACTTCCCTCTCTTGTGCCGATATTTCCTTTCTCGGATTTTACTTTCCCTTTGTTCTTTTACCCTGAATCGCCACCGAGTGAGCCTACAACCCTGCCGGCTAGATAAGAGTCTGGTCAGTGGGTCTGCTCAGGGCTCACCACATTTTGGAACTTTCTTTCTTCCTACCACCAAGTGAGCCCACGGCCCTGCCAGCTAGGTGAGAGTCTGGTCAGCGGGTCTGCTCGAGGCTAACAACAATTATGAACTTTCATTCATCCTGCCACTGAGTGAGCCTACGACCCTGCTAGCTAGGTAAGAGCCTGGTGAGCGGGTCTGTTCGGGGCTCACCACACTATGGAACTTTCTTTCTTCCTGCCATCGAGTAAGCCTACCGCCCTACCAGCTAGGTGAGAGCCTAGTCAACGGGTCTGCTTGGGGCTAACCACATTTTGGAACTTTCTTTCTTCCTTCCACCGAGTAAGCCTATGGCCCTGCCATCTAGATGAGAGCCTAGTCAGCGGGTTTGCTTGAGGCTATCCATTCTCAACTTGCCACCGAGTGAGAAAATGACCTTACTAACTAGATGGGAGCCTGGTCAGTGGGTCTGCTCGGGGACATGTCACAGCCTTTCACTTGCCAGCCTCTCTAGAGATCAACCTGACCCACTTTCTAATGAGAGCCTGACAGCGGAATTGATCTGGGGCACTCCAGCTAAAAATTACCTTTGCAGTCTCTCCAGAGATCAACCTGACCCACCGTCTAATGAGCGCCCGGCAGCAGAATCGATCTGGGGCACTCCAGCTAAACATTACCTTGCCAGTCTCTCTAAAGATCAACCTGACTCACCCTCTTATGAGAGCCCAGCAGCGGAATTGATCTGGGGCACTCCAGCTAAACATTACCTTGTCAGCCTCTCCAGAGATCAACCTGACCCACCGTCTAATGAGAGCCCGGGAGTGGAATCAATTTGGGGCACTCCAACTAAACATTACCTTGCCAGCCTCTCTAGATATCAACCTGACCCATCGTCTAATGAGTGCCCGGCAGCGGAATCAATCTGGGGCACTCCATCTAAACATTACCTTGCCAGCCTCTCCAAAGATCAACCTGACCCACCGTCTAATGAGAGCCCGACAGTGGAATCGATCTGGGGCACTCCAGCTAAACATTACCTTGCCAGCCTCTCCAGAGATCTACCTGACCCACCATCTAATAAGATCCCGGCAGCGGAATCAATCGGGGGCACTCCAGCTAAACATTACCTTGCCAGCCTCTCCAGAGATCAACCTGACCCACCGTCTAATGAGAGCATGGCAGTGGAATCGATCTGGGGCACTCCAGCTAAACATTACCTTGCCAGCCTCTCTAGAGAACAAACTGACCTACCGTCTAATTAGAGCACGGCAGCGGAATCGATCTGCGGCACTCCAGCTAAATATTACCTTGTCAGCCTCTCCAATGATCAACCTGACCCACCGTCTAATGAGAGACCAGCAGCGAAATCGATCTGGGGCACTCCAGCTAAACATTACCTTGACAGCCTCTCAATAAATTAACCTGACCAACCGTCTAATGAGAGCCCGACAATGGAATCGATTTGGGGCACTACAGCTAAACATTACCTCGATAGACTCTCCAGTTATCAACCTGACCCACCATCTAATGAGAGCCTGGCAGCGGAATCGATCTGGGGCACTCCAGCATTCCAGAACATCATATGGACATAACAGAAATGAATAATAAACTTATACCAATTTAACATATACCTAGATCTCTGTTATAGTAGACCATGTCCGACTCCCTGAACCCCTCCAGAACCGGAACAGAGATGATTAGCTCGCAAAATGGACTCCCCTCCCCCACTCGGCGAGTGGTATGGTCTCATGGAGTCATCTCGCACAACTCAGCACTCGTCGGGTTGGGGAACAACTGCTGCCAGGGCAGATCTCGCCCGCTCCCTACTTCTTTCCCGGGTCGCTGGCCCAGTGCATTCTCTCCTAACAGCTGGGATGCCACCATCGGGACCACGGGTGTCTCGAACTCGCTTCTGGTGGCGAATGCGAGATGCAAGGTGATATAGAAATTATTGATTTGTTTAGGTTTTATGAGAATTTAAGAGATTGATTTGTTGTTGATGTTCTCGAATTCTATATCCAATGAAGGTAAGCGTACCTTATCGTTTATAGTATAGGACACTAAAGAAAATATCATGGTCGTATTAAACACGGTTTGTCGAGTACTTCTACTTCGAGAAAGCTAACTATTATTTTATCGGAGAAAGAGCGGAAAAGTGTTAATAATTAAAACTAGTTAAAAGAGAACTAAAAGAAATAAGGAAAAACAAAACTTGATTTAAAACTAGCTTTGAAATGAAAATAAAAGATAAATATTATCATTCTTCTCTATGCCTAGATCGTGGAGATTCCTAGCTTATGAACGCACCTCTCTCGAGGAATACACCCACCTGAGATTAAGTTGATCGGCCGGACTCTCGTCCTATAACCGAAACGCCTAATACTCGCTTTAACGGGGTGAATCCCACTATAGGATTTGACTCCTATCCAGAAGATTTACGTCATCCTCTCTCGAGGGGTGCGTGCAACTCTTTTTTATTCTCGAGTGATCGATTCGTATGCACGAGCCTCTCGGCTAACTAGAATACGAAAACAAATACCGAAATTCATAACCGGCATATGAACTCGATCTAGTTAATTTTCGAGAATAAATCAAGGAGAGGGGAAACGATAATAAGGATAGAGATAATTTCAAATCAAAGTTTGTAAAAACCAAGAACTACTAAATATTAACTAATGGAAAAAAATAAGAAAAAGAGATAAGGAGGGAAGAGGAGACTTTTCATAAATAAAAACTAAAATTTCATTATCATAAAAAAGAGAACATTACATGAAATGAAAACTAAGTTACATTGCATTAAAGTAAATCTAAACTAACTTGCATGAAATGAAAATAACAAGACATTAAAAAAGAAATAAGAAAATTACATAAAATTAAATCCAAACCTAAAAAATACAGAAAACTATATAAGAACAGCCCAAATGGGCAGGGGGCAGGAGGAGCAATTGCTGGAAATGAGCTCCTGAATTTATAGGAGAAAATTTGGGGTTACACGCCCTCGGTCATGAGCGTGAGCAAGGGCGTGTAATATTTGTTCTGCAGCTGGGACAGCGATGTGGGCGATTGCGTGACGACGTGGCGAAAGGAGGACATCTCACGGTTGTGACATTTGGGTCACGAGCGTGACCTTGGATGGCTCAGTTAATGCAGCATGGGCTTGAATTCGGCGCGGCAGCAAGAAGTGATCACGCGGAATGTCATGGGCATGACCACTGGGTCATGAGCGTGACTTGTGCAGCAACATTGGATTTGGTGGCTGACATGTCCATGTGGAAAGCTTGAAAATGAGCTTTAAAATTACATGCCCTTGGTCACAGGCATGACCATGGGTCGCGGGCGTGACCGAGGGCGTGGCTTGTTGTGGACTAGCTCAAACTACGTGGGATCAACTTTGGACTGAAATTAAGGTTACACGCCCTTGGTCACGGGCGTGACCTAGGGTGGGTACTGTCAATTTTGAGCAAAAATTCCAGAAAATCTGCAAAACAAAAATTAACTATATTTAGAACAGAAATTATAAAAGAAATGATTTTTAACCAAAATATAAATAATATTTACAAAATTATATAAAAAATTAACCTAAATACTATAATAAAAATATGCACAAATCCTACTTATCAAATACCCTCATACTTAAGTTTTTTCTATTCCAGAGCAAAAGTATGAGAAGTATTTATAAGACATTTAATAAAAAATTTAATTTGGACTATAAATTTATTAAATCACAAGTAAGCTAAAAAAAATTTAAGGATTAACGAATTAAGTCTTAAATTATGAAATTAGAATAATAAGAGAAAAATGTTTAGCCAAGAATTCTAAAAAATAATAACTAGTAAACAAGATTGAGTAATTTGTAAACAAAATTAGATTTAAAATTATAAAAACCATAACTTTGAAAGAAACTAAAGAAAAAAGCAACCTACTAAATATTGCTCTCTCCATAACTTAATTTAAATCTAGATCAAAGATATTTGTTATGGTGGCTCACAAAATTTGGCATAAGAAGAGATCTTAGAAAAAAGGTGATGAATTTTATCCTCTCACCTTACTTAAATTTTTTTTGTATATGTTTAGAAAAATGATGAATTTTATCCTCTCATTTTCCATGCCAGATAATCTTTTAAAATTCTCTTCTAATTAAATCCCAAAATGTATATGTTTAGAAATAATGAATTTTATCCTCTTACTCCATGCCATATAATCTTTTAAATGATTTTGGTTGCATATGTTTAGGGAATAATGAATTTTATCCTCTTATTCCTATGACATATGATCTTATAAAACACTTTTTTTATATGCCACAAAAAGGTAGGGTAAAGAAAAATTTCGAGCTTATAAATTAAATTATTTTGAGAGCAAATTTTAGAAAATTAAATTTTCCTATGATTCTAAAAGCATGAGGTAAAAATAATTAAAATCTAAAGGTGTTAAGCAAAATTACTACAAAATTGAAACTATTTAGAATAAAAGAGAAGGAGTGCTAAAGAAATTTCTCTAATCAAATTAAAATCATAAAATATTTCTTAAAACTAAATCACCTAAATAATAATAGATTTAGCAAAACCATGATAAAATACAAGATTAGCAAATTAAAACCAAAAAAATAAATTCTTGTAAATAAACTCATACAAATTGATTTTGGAAATAACAAAAACCAAAGTAAGGGTTTATTATATTTTTGGGATTTTTCTATTTTTTCTTAAAAGTAATTTGTGAATTTTTTGATATTATCTTTTTTTTGGGGATTTTTTATATTATCTTTTTTTTTGGATTTTAGATATTATTTTTTATTTTTTTGGATATTTGATATTACAAAAAAGTGCTAACACAGGAACTAAAAAGCCTAATTTTTTTTGCTAATTCTTGGAATTCCCGAGGTATACCCCATGAAGGGTTCTCAACGGTACTAGGAGATGTGCTGGGATGATAGCCCAAACGTCCCTTTCCAAGAAATTAATTTTCTATTTTCTAATTTTTTTGAATATTTTGGGTTTTCTAATTTTTTTTAAATAAGCAAAATTTTCTTTTACAAAAGACAATAAAAAGGAAATACACTATGTAAAAAAAAGAAAATAACTATGTACAAACAAAATATTCTTGGAATTTTGGGATTTTTTTTAATTTTTTGGGAAATTTTCTATGATTTTATAATTTAAAAGAAAGGGAAATACACCCCCATACTTAAAATTCAACATTGTACCCAAAGTTGAAAGCTAAGTATGAATAAGAAAAATAAAATACAAGTACATGATTAAGAGAGAAAAACAACAAGGAGGGGGGAAAGAAGCACGTCCCTAATTTGGAGACGGACAACCACCACGATTACCTGCAAAATTATTTTTAAAACAATAAAAAAACTAAAACATAAAAGTTACTTTTTTTTTTAATTTTAAAAAAAGAATAGTGCTTTCTCTTTTCAAAATATCGACAAAATATCTCCGGCAACGGCGCCAAGAACTTGATATAGAAATTATTGATTTGTGTAGGTTTTATGAGAATTTAAGAGATCGATTTGTTGTTGATGTTCTCCAATTCTATATCTGATGAAGGCAAGCGTACCTTATCGTTTACAGTATATGATACTAAAGAAAATATCAAGGTCGTATTAAATACGGGTTTTTCGAGTACTTCTACTTCGAGAAAGCTAACTATTTTTTTATCGGAGAAAGAGCGGAAAAGAGTTAATAATTAAAACTAGTTAAAAGAGAAATAAAAGAAATAAGGAAAATAAAACTTGATTTAAAACAAGCTTTGAAATGAAAATAAAAGATAAATATTATCATTCTTCTCTATGCCTTGACCGTGGAGATTCCTAGCTTATGAACGCACCTCACTCGAAGAATATGCCTACCTGAGATTAAGTTGATTGGTCGGGCTCTCATCCTATAACCAAAATGCCTAATACTCGCTTTAACGAGATGAATCCCACTATAGGATTTGACTCCTATCCCAAAGATTTACATCATCTTCTCTCGAGGGGTGCGTGCAAATCTTTTTATTCTCGAGTGATCGATTCGTACGCACGAGCCTCTCGGCAAACTAGAATACGAAAATTAATACCAAAATTCATAACCGGCATATGTACTCGATATCGTTAATTTTTGAGAATAAATCAAGGAGAGGAGAAATGATAATAAGGAAAGAGATAATTTCAAATCAAAGTTTGTAAAAACCAAGAACTACTAAATATTAACTAAAGAAAAAAAATTAAGAAAAAGAGATAAGGAGGGAAGAGGAGACTTTGCATAAATGAAAAAAAAACTAAAATTTCATTATCATAAAAAAGAGAACATTACATGAAATGAAAACTAAGTTACATTGCACTAAATTAAATCTAAACTAACTTGCATGAAATGAAAATAACAAGACATTAAAAAATAAGAAAATTACATAAAATTAAATCTAAACCTAAAAAATACAGAAAACTATTCAAGAACAGCTCAAATGGGCAGGGGGCAGGAGGAGCAGTTGCTGGAAATAAGGTCCTGAATTTATTGGAGAAAATTTGGTGTTACACGCCCTCGGTCACGGGCGTGACCAAGGGCGTGTAATATTTTCTGCAGCTGGGACTGCGGCGTGGGCGATTGCGTGATGGCGCGGCGAAAGGAGGACATGTCATGGCCGTGACATTTGGGTCACGGGCGTGACCTTGTACGGCTTCAGTTAATGCAGCATGGGCTTGAATTCGGCACGATAGCGAGCAGTGATCACGCGGGAATGTCACGGGCGTGACCACTGGGTCACGGGCGTAACTTGTGTGGCAACATTGGATTCGGTGGCTGACATGTCCACGTGGAAAGCTTGAAAATGAGCTTTAAAATTACATGCCCTCGGTCACTGGCGTGACCGAGGGCGTGACTTGGTCAACTTCTCGACGGCAGCTCCCCTTCTCGACGGCATCACTGGGAGCATCTTTTTAACTTCACACGCCTTTGGTCACGCCCGTGACCATGGGTCACAGGCGTGACCGAGGGCGTGACTTGATGTGGATTAGCTCAAACTACGCGGGATCAACTCTGGACTGAAATTAAGGTTACACGCCCTTGGTCACGGGCGTGACCTAGGGCGTGTACTGTTAATTTTGAGCAAAAATTCTAGAAAATCTACAAAACAAAAAATTTAACTATATTTAGAACAGAAATTATAAAAGAAATGATTTTTAACCAAAATATAAATAATATTTACAAATTATATAAAAAATTAACCTAAATACTATAATAAAAATATGCACAAACCCTACTTATCACAAGGTCTGCGGGACCTCTCGCTTGAAGTCCTCAAACATCCCCATCGTCACCCCACTCGCAAGTGGTGGCGAGTTTACTGGGTCGGATCTTTCCCCTTCACCTCCAGCCATGGAGCTCAGCTTGAGATTTTCTTGTATAGGATACGGTCCACGCTCACCGCACCATAAATGTTGAAACCATCAAACGGTCTCTTGAAGATTTTTGACCCACAGGGGGTGTAGCCTACACCTACTTCTCTCTCACTGGCACTCTCGACTATTGGTGAAAGGAAATGAACAGACCCAAATCTACAACGAGGAGGTCCCGCCACACACCCAAAAGATCTTAGAGAGCTTCCCCTCCCAAACCAATGTTTAACTGGGCACCTTGGAGGGCACTAAGAGCAAACAAGAACGAACCAGAGGAGGAGAGAGCCAAAAGATCAGATCTCTTCCAAGGTGCCTTAAGGGTCTATTTATAGATTCTCTAGTTTGGTCTGCAAATAGCGTCAATCCTCCTTTTGGTTTTACTAAACGCACCCCAAACTAGTCTGCTAACAGCCAAACTCCGTTGTTCTGAAGGGCTATCGGCAGCCCACAAAAGGTATCTAGGTAAATTTACCTCTGGACCCCATTGGGAGAGTGGTCTGTGGAGGCACCACTCGCTAGACTTCCCACGAATCGGGTTCTCTAGATCTTCCTAAGCGAGTGGTCCGTAAGGGCACCACTCGCCGGGTGCCTGGCCTCCCGAGCGAGTGGGTTTCCGCTCCTCATTCACCTAGCAGTCCGCGCATCTGAACTCCTAGGAGGGCAAGTGCTTGATGAACGAGGATTGCACTCGCCCCCTCCACTAACCTGGGTGAATGCCCCTCTGACTTGGGTGAATGCCCCCCTGATGCTTTGTTCATCCTTTGGATCCTGGGGCCTGGGGCCCCACTCGACGAGTACGGGTTTGTACATCAAGTTTTGAGACCACGTGAACCCTGTACTTAGAAAAAATGAAATGAAAGAAATATTTTATGTACCTTTGTTTGTCTTTTGTGAATGGATGTATTTCTTATATTAAATGTGCTTATGTCGATCTTACATTTTGTTGATTTGTGATCTCATTATAATTCTCAATGAAGAAGAGTACATATCTATAAATATCAAATGATCTTTATACTTGCAATGAGAGGATGGTTGTCTTCGTTATACGCGATCTCGCGTTTCAAAGAGATTAGATTTACATTCGATCTCAATCTTAAAAAGTTGTTGAGTTTGAATTGGTAGTTGCATAAGAGAAATTGATATCATTTCGAACATATAATAAGTTATATTTGAAGAGTAGCCAAAAATTAAGAATAGCGGTCTCTTGGACGTCAGACCACCTTATAACAATATGAAAGATGTTGACTTTGAACATTTAGAGATCGCCTCATTATAAAAAAAATTCTGATGTCAACTGTCTGTAACTGGCGATCTCCAGCACTTGAGATCTTTTGCAGAGAACTTAAATCATTATAACCGTACATTGCAGTCTATTTGGAAGAAACATTTAGTAAACAATAGATGTTGGTCCCAAGTAATCCATGCCGTCCCTTTAGTGGATGATATAATCAAAATGCCTTGATGGATTTATATCTGAGATATATATGAGTGGCGATCTCAACTTCCCCAGAATGCTCCTTAGTGGAAAAGATAGAAGAGAGACCTTAGGAGTGGTCTTACATACTCCAGACTGCTTGATAAAAAAGATAAGTAAAGAAAGCTTTTATGCTGCGGTTTCAATTTCTACAGACCGCCCTTTATAAGAATAAATATTAGAGAAGTCCTCAAGTGATGATCTTAGATATTACAGATCATTTCTTAACAGAAGAATGTATTGAGAATACCCAGGCGGCGGTCTTAAATGCTCCAGACTGCCCCTTAATAGAACAGTTAATCAAGAATAACTAGCGTTGGTCTTAAATGCTCCATACCACCCCTTATTATAATATGAAGAAATCCCAAACCTAGGGGTCTAAAATTCTCTGGATCGCCCTTTTACATAAGAGATAGAAAGTAGAGAGAAGTGAGATAGAGGAGAAGAGATGTACAAACCAAAATGATCAAAAGGGCAGTTGTGGATTGTTGAAGATCTACCGACATTGTTTTCCTCAAAAGATGATTAAGATTGTAACACCCTTAGAAGAGAAGGGACCTTGGTGGTCAGAGGTATACAAATCAGAATGATCAAAATGGCAAGTGTGGATTGTTGAAGAGCCACTGAAATTGCTTTCCTCAAGATATCATTAAGATTGTAATACCCTAATAAGAGAAGCGACCTTGACGGTCAGAAGAAGAAGAGAGGTGTACAGATCAGAATGGTCAAAAGGGCAGGTGTGGTTGCCGAAGAGCCACCGACATTGCTTTCCTCAAGAGATCATTAAGATTGTAACACCCTAGCCGCTCAATAGATCTTGCGACGGTCATAGATGCTCCCGACCACCCCTTGGCTATCTGTAAACCAATGAGTATTTGAGGGTCATAGAGCAAGATGATTAGTAGGTAAGGTGTGGTCTTGTTGAGGAGCTACACCGACATTAATTTCTCGGGGAAGGATCTTCAAGACTATAACGATGTCTTGTAATGCATGTCAGAGCTGGACATTCAACTAGACCTCCCTTGATGCAGAGGTGTGTCAGATGTCAGCATGGACCTGGTATCCTAAAGATCCTCCGCATGAGCTTGGCGAGCTACTACTGCACAGATGCAAAATCTCCCAGCTATCTGTGGTCATGGTAGATTTACATCTCAAGCTTCAAGTAGAGGGGGCAATAAGTAGGATCCGTCGATGTCTCGCTTAGTAGGATTTTAGCCTTGTCAATAATCTATCTTGGTACTTCCTTTCCAATATATAGAGTGCAAGAGATTACATCATCATCGAAATACTTGCATGAAGAATGGAAAGAAAAGAAAATTCAAGTTTTTCAAGAATAGAAGCGATTCAAGTCGTCTCCGCTCCAAGTGTGTGACAATTCTTCCCCTTCATAAGTCTGGAGACAATAAGCTCCATTCTTGAGCACCTCTTTCACGATGAATGGTCCTGCCCAATTTGGATTAAGCTTTCCAACAGAGCCAGATCTTGTTGTTCCATCTACCTTCTTGAGGACTAGATCGCCAACAGCAAATTATTTAACTCTGACATTTTTATCAAAGTATTTGGTCATCCTTCTTTTCACTTCTTCTTGTCTGATTGTTGTTATATCTCTCAACTCTTCAATAAGATCGAGGTTGCACTTCAGCTCTTCAGCATTCCCTTTCATCCAGCTATCTTCATTTTGTTTAGATAATATCACTCTTGGACTTTTTACCTCGAACTCAACTGGAATGAGAGCTTCTGAACCATGAGATAGCTTGAAATGAGTCTCTCCAGTAGCCGATGTTGGATTTATCCTCAAAGCCCAGAGCACTGAAGGTAATTGTTCTGCGCAATTGCCTCGGATATTTTCTACTTTCTTCTTCAAGAGGTTTATAATCAATTTGTTAGCAACCTCCACTTGCCCATTACTTCTTGGATGATGCAATAAAGCAAAATGCAACTCGGTGCCAATTTGATCACAAAAATTTATCAAGTTGGAGTTGTTGAACTGAGGACCATTATCATTAATGATTGTCATTGGAATTCCATGTCTGCATACGATCTCTCCCCAAATGAAGAATTACCATTTGGGTAGTGGTTTTAGCCAATGTCGTTGCCTCGATCCACTTGCTGTAGTAGTCAATCATTACCAGAATAAATCGGTGTTGTCCACTAGCCAAAGGGAAAGGCCCAATCAAGTCCATTCCCCAAACTGCAAACGGCCATGGAGTTGCTATTGATCTCAGCTGCTGAGCTAGTTGTTGTTGAAGAGGAGCAAATTTTTGACATTGAACGCATTTATTTGCAAACTTCTCAGCATCCTTTTCTCATTTACAGCCAGAAATAGACTTGCCTCAGAATCCTTTTTTTTTCAAATTTTTAGCTCTCGAGTGGCTACCGCACTCTCGAGAATGAACCTCCTGAAGAACAACTAGAATTTCTTCCTCAAAGACGCATCTTGCCAACAGTGAAAGAAAGGTCTTCCTCTATAATACTCCTGCGACAAGATATTAATAGGCTGCTTTCAATTTGAATATTTTCTTATCTTTTACCGATAGGTGGAACTCTCCAGTTGAGAGGTAGAGGATGAATGGATCCATCCAATATGGACGTTGATCTATTTGCATAACCTCTCCATATTCAATAGCTGGATGGAATAACTCTGAAGTAGGTCCTCCCGAAAGAAGACCAAACTTTGCTAGTTCATCTGCTTCTGCGTTCTTTGACCGTGGAATGTGTTGAATGGTGAAGCTTTTGAACTTGTCTATCTCAATTTTTACTAGAGCTTAGTACTACTTCAAAATGTGACCTCTGGTCTCGAAGGTCCCATTCACTTGAGATACCATTACAAAAGAATCTGTTTTCACTTTCACATCTTCAATCCCCAAATCTCTTGCAAATCTGAGACCGGCAAGCAACATTTCATACCCTGCTTGATTGTTCGTTGTCAGGAAGTAGAACTTTAAAGCCTGGTCCAGCCTAACCATATTTGGGTTAATCAAAATGACTCCAGCTCTGGATGAATTCCTTCCTGAGGCGCCATCAACAAAAATTGTCCAAGCAAGAGGTGTTCTAACCTCTTTTTCTGAATTGTCTTTCGCCGCATCAATCATGAAGTCTGCTAATACTTGGGCCTTGATTTCCACTCTGGGTGTATAGGAGATGTCAAATTCGATGATCTCTATTGCCCATTTTTCCAATCATCCTGAATGCTCAGGCTTGTCTAACACATTTTTTAATGGAAGGTCTGTGACAACTTGAATAGAATGAGTTTGGAAGTAAGGCCGCAATCTCCGAGCTGAAGTGACCAGGATTAGGGCCAACTTTTTAAGGATTGGATATCGAGTTTCCGTATCCTTTAAGATCTAGCTAACATAGTAGACCGGGAATTGTCTCTTTTTCTCTTCTCTGACCAACACTGAACTGATTGCGTCAGATCCAACTCCAAGGTAAAGGAAGCTTCTCGTGGGCTTTGGAGCAAAGGAGTTGATTTTAATTGCTACTTGAGCTGATTGAAAGCATCATCACACTCCTTTGTCCATTCGAACTTAGCTCCTCCACAGGGAGATTTAAAGAATGGAGCACTTTTATCCCTCGAGCGAGATATAAAACAGCTTAGGCCTGCCATTCTCCGCCTAGCTGTTAAACTTCTTTAGAGGACCTTGGAGGTGCCATTTCTAGGATTGCCTTCACCTTGTTGGGATTCAGTTCCAACCCCTCCGGAGTGAGGAAATGGCCAAGAAATATTCCCTTGCTTGCTTCGAAGACACATTTCAATGGGCTCAACCTCATATTGAAGGTTCGGAGAGTTGCAAACATCTCGGTAAGATCATTAAGGTGAGCAGATAATGTTTTGCTTTTTATTAGAAGTTCATCAACATAGATCTCAAAATTTCTTCCTTTTTGGTTTTGAAAATCGTGTCCATCATTTTTTGATAGGTGACACCGACATTTTTTAGCCTGAAAGGAATTACTAGATAACAAAAGCATCTGTCATTGGTGATGAATGAGGTATGAGGGATGTCAGGCTTATGCATTCGGATTTGGTAATAACCAGAGAATGCATCTAAAAAACTCATGCAAGAATAACCAACCGTAGAATCAACTAAAGAATTTATCTGAGACAAAGGGTAGCAATCTTTTGGGCATGATTTATTGAGTTTTGTACAATCAACACACATTCGACATTTCCCATCATCCTTCTTAACCATTACAATATTTGATACCCAATCCGAATATTGAATTTTTTGAATGAACTTGGCCTTTAGGAGCTTTTGAACCTCCTCACGGATGGGTTAATCTAGGGTCACCGCCACCGCCCTTTTCTTCTGCTTGAAAGGAGTGAAGTTTGGGTCGATATTGAGATGATGGCAGGAAACATCAGGATTGACTCCTGGCAATTCATCCGCTAACCAGCAAAAGACATCCTTGTTCCGCAGAAGGAAGGAGATGAGTTGGCTTTTGTCTGCTTCAGGTAGCTCTGCATTGATAGAGAGCTTCTTGCACTCATCTTCTTTGCTGATCGGAAAGGCTTGAGTCACTTGGGTAGGTTCCAAGCGAGCTCCATCTCTGACATCTTCTTCTACGATCTCTTCCGCAGCTTTGGCATGGCTGGAGACTTGGGGTGCCAGAGAAATCTCAGCTGGCTTAGGGGGAAATGATTCAGTCACGTTGACCGTCTTCACGTAGCACTCCCGAGCTTTCCTTGGATCGCTTCTAATTTGGCATTGTATGCCATTCAAGGCAAACTTCACAGTCAGGTGGTATGTGGAAACCACCGCTTGCTCAATTAAAATCGGCCTCCCAAAATTTGCGTTGTAGCTGCTCGAAGCTTCAACGACTATGAACATGACTAACTTTGTGATACCTCCAAGCGTCACCGAGAGAGTGACATTTCCTTCCACTTCCTTCTTCTCCCCAAAGAAACCGTTGAGCAGCCCTTCGGTGGAAAGAAGAGTCTTCCCAATCTTCAGGGCCTCAAATGCCGGCTTGAATAGAAAATTTACAAAACATCTGGTGTCGATCAGAATGTTCTCCACGGTATAATTTTCTATTACCGCCTTAATGACTACAACGTCATTGAAGGGATTGGCGGATAGAGGAAGGTCATCTTACCTGAAAGTGACCATCCCTCGAACTGGAACAGAAGAGGAGGTAGCAGCGACCTCTGAACGGTAGACTCTTGCGAGGCTAGCTTTTTTGGAGGATTCGAACCCTACTCCTTCGTGGATGTAGAATAGGTAGCCCAAGGCACCCTCATCATTTGCCTCCACACATTCATTCAGATAACCGACGTGTACAAGGTGGCCAATGTCGTTCACTTTCTCACATTCCTAGTGAGCTTCTGCTACCTCCTTGCTCTTAGAGGTCAAAGCTTTAGATGAGTCTCCCTTCAGGACCAGGTCCTGCAGCTTTCCTTCTTTCAAGAGCTACTCCACCAGCATGCGGAGAGCTCGACAATTCTCTATTAAATGTCCCCTCTTCCTGTAATGTTCACAGTAGAGAGAAAGATTTCTAGATTTGGGATCCGATTGCAGCGGAGCAGGCCTTCTGTAGAAAAGTTGCTTTTGGAGCACTTGGACAACCTTGGTCATTGAGATATTGAGCTCGGTGAAAGACTCTTGAGAGTAATTGAAAGAAGATTGAGAAGAGGTTGGGAGAGGCAGCTGGACAAACTAGACCTGATGAACAGGTGTTGGTTGCAGAGCTGGAGCAGCTGCAGTCAGCAGAAAAGGTCCCTTGGGCTGGAACTGCTAATGTCCCTGATAAAGACGGTGGAGGCGGAAGTTCCTCGCCCATTGAGCGGGAAGCTGGAACTCTTGACGAGGCGGTTTTGTCTACTGTTGGGCAGGGTAGAAACGAGTAGAGTCCTTCTGGCTAGCTCTGCACGTCAAGTTGGAAAAATAGTTGGGGTTGTTGATCTCCCTTTCTATGAATTGGTTGGCTATACTGATCAGCTCTTGATAGGAGATGGGCTCTCGGGTGGTAACTTCAAACTTCAGAGGGCCATCCTAGAGGCCATTGAATAAGGCCATCGTATAGAGCGAGGGATCGACGTCCCTTATTCTGAGGATCTCCCTCTGGAAGCGATCCACGAAGCAAGTTAAGGTCTTGCTTTCTCCTTACTTGTTCCTGAAGAGGGTTGCGGGGTTACTCTTCCTTTTTTTGAGTTTGCAAACCTCAGAAGAATCTCTTGCCTCAGAACGGCAAAGCAAGTGATGGACTGGGGAGGTAATTTATAAAACCACTCCCATGCTTGCCCATCAAAGGAGGTGATCAGAAGCTTGCACCTGATCGCATGTGAGAGAGACTGAGTGACAGCAGATTCAAAAGCCTTAAGATGAGAGACTGGGCCAGTCTCTCCAGTAAACATGGGCAATCGGGGCTCTCTGAAGCTGTTGGGAATGGGCTCCCAACGATCTTTATTTGTGATAGGATAAGGCTCCTCCACTTCAACAGCGTCGGAAGGAGCAAAAAGAGGGGCAGCAGCAGGAACTGGAGGATAGACATAATCCTCCTGAAAATTCAGCACTCAGGATGGGGCTCCCTGAGCTGTTGTTCTGAAGAAAACTTGGTGGGCTGCAAACTCCTCACCTTCATACCGCTTGGGAGCTGCGGTCTGAAGGGATGCGCATTTTGGAGCGTGACCTCCAGCTAGAGGATCAGGGGTGGCGACCTGATCAGTATGAGTAAGGATTCTTTGGGAGATCGCAGCTAAGAGTTGATTCATCATCTCAAACTGTCGGGCGGTCTCTCGGCAGGACTGCTCGAGGCGGAGCTTGAAGAGAAGCTCAAGGGCTTCTAAGGAGTTCGCGTCGCTTGAAGGAGGGTGACTGCCGATGAGTAGATTGGGCTGAATTTCGCGGTCTGACATCTTGTTTGTCCGATGATTTCACCTAAACACTACAATATGAATGTCGCATGTTCGTTCTGTTGGCACAAAATTTGTACCTCCAAAACTCACACTTCAAAGGGATGAGGGGGAACTGCGGAGTGTCGGTTAATTAGGTTGAAGGATGCCAGAAGAGAGGTTTTTGAGGGAAAAACCTGCTTTGATTGATCACAAAAGAGGATTACAAGGAGATCTAAAATAGGTCAGGGTGAGAGGTAGGAATGTGACAAAATTCTAAACAGCTTGTACTGGCCACAAGCTGGAGACTCGAATCAAAAATCCATTTTCTGGTACCCCTATGCCTCTATTTATAGACGCTGGGCCTGCCCAAATGGGCAGGTCTAAAAATAATGTGCTGCCCGGGGTACAAGAGAACTGGGGCAGAGAAGAGAAGATACAGGGGGTGCAAATAGTAAAAAGGACAAAAAACCTAGACCACGCGGTCACGCGATCTCGCTAGGGTCTGACCGCCTTTGCCTTAGAAGATCTGTCAGATGTGGGACAGGCAGTCTAGGCGGTCTCAGAAAGTCGAAACCGTCGGGTCCATCAATTCTGATCGAAATGGAGAGGTCACGGACTTTTGGGAAAATAGGCATGATGTCAGTGGAGCCAAGTCATGCCCAATATCAAGTTGAAATTTGGCATCCTTAGTATCGTGGACGGGCCTCGAAGGGTCTTCCTCCAATGACTACCTCCATGTTGCAATTAGTGGAGGATACCATCTCAGATCCGTCGGGAAGGCGCACTCTCCTGGTGATTCCTGGGAAAAGTTGAATGCCATCTAGGTCCTCCACAAAGCTCTTGGAGATGAACGAGTGAGACGCCCCCATGTCAAATAGAGTGTGGGTGGGTTTGCTGCAGATAAATACTATGCGTGAAGAGTAGTTGTATAATTTGGGTAACTAAATTATCTACCTCTAGCGACTCTATATCAATTTTATAGTTTAGGAATTGAAATCTACTAGAGTACCTGCAATGACCTAGCTCCTAGGGGTTCCTGGGCTGAGCAAGATCTAGAGCGTAGACTTGATCCATGGCTGGTCGACAATCTCCTCCATGAAATCCTCGGCCTCAACCACGTCCTTGGACATGGCCTCTGAACTATTGTGTAGGTGGGGTAGCAGGTGGTGCTGGAGGATTTCTCCATCTCTAGGGGCAATGGGCCCGCATTTGACCTGACTGGTGGCACTAGAAACACACTGGTGGAGGGTGTGCCCCATCTTCCTGCCTGTGTGGCTTTGGGATCTGCAGTGGCTGAGGGGCAAGTACAGCAGGGGGCCTCTGCTCCTATCAGAAATTCGGACGAGGTCGTCCTCCGCCTCTCTGGTGTCTGATAAATCTGCCCACTACTGGGTCTGACCTCTGCCCCTATTCCTTCCCCTGATCACCTTATCATCTGCTGACCTCTCTACTCTGCTCCAAACCATGAGGTGGTTTGCCTCCAACTTCTTCGTCGTCTCGATGATCCTTGCTAAGCTAAAATCTGCCATGAACAAGAGGGCCTGCCTGAGGTCGTCACGGAGGCCCCTGTAGAATCTCTTGACGTTACCGACATCATCCAGTTGGTAAGAATCAGCAAAGGGGGCATGATGGAAGAACTCCTGTTGGTACTCCAGAACTGATCGGTTCCCCTGCTTCAACTGCAGGAACCGCTCCTCCAACTCATCTATCACAGTCTGAGGTACAAAATGCTCTAGCAGTGCCTCCTTGAACTCCGTCCATGTAATATAAGCATGCTCATACCCCGCATATGTGATGACCATGACGGACTTCCACCACCTCTTCTTGTGTGACTCCACGGTAAAAATATCAAAGGATAATGCCATATTGACTGGGTAGCGTATCCCAGCTAGCATCTCGTGGATGGTGTCCATCCACTCCTCTGTCCGTACGGCAGACTCTGTCCCGGTGAAAGAGGGTGGGGAGAGTCCTCAGAAGGCACTCAATCAGTTCAACTCGGGATTCGCCTCCTGGGCTGGGGCCTGCTGCCTTAAAGCCTGAAGGATGGATATCAGTGTCTGCCCCAACTCTAACTGCTGAAATGGAGTGGGAGCCGGCTGGGGAGTAATGGAAGCCTGAATGGGAGGTACTGCAACCCGTTGGGAAGGGTTCACCGGAGGCTACATAAGAAAACAATATTATGTCAAAAGGTTGGCCAAAAATATCTCATCATTAGTGGACAATTTAATGTGATTCCCCTTATGGGCACACCATTGCTTCCGTTGTTAGTTTGCCCACAAACTAAGCTCGGGCGGGGTGGCCCAGGATTTGTGGACTTCTTTTACTTGGATTGAAAGTCGGCTAAGCCTCTGATACCAGTTGTAAGTGTTGAAATTCCTCAGAGACTTTATTAAAATTTCTGAGAAGCGAAAAATGGGAACTAGGTCGCAGGAACACTTCAACCATACCAAGCACGAGAAACCAGAACAATGAAGGAACAAGAAAAATCTTGTATTAACTATCTTCGGAACATTGCGAGGTATACATGGCGAGACATGATTTACCCGTACACCAGATATGGAGAAAGAAACAAACTACAATAAGCTGGCGGTTACAACTGAACCTGTCAAACCGCTCGGCTAACAGAGCTTGTCAGCGCAAACCGCCAAGTCGCCAACTCGCAACTCAACATGCGTACTACCCATTATTCCAATGCTCACTCTGTTCGCCCAAGCAAGGCCGCCTGACCGTAGTCACCTAGACGCTTCTAACCGCGAACAAGCTGCTGAAGAACTGAATAGAAAACAGTCTGGCAAAGGCAAACCGCCTACCCTCCGTGGACTGGTCCTTTATTGAAAGCTGAAACGAGCCAGAGATAATTGCCTTGTCGCTAACCGCGACCTCCTGCTACTACCCGCCGCTGACTGCTACTGACTTATCCGCTGCGGTCTCCTCTGATCAAATCAGAACCACAAGCAAGCCACACAACCTGCAAACACAGCAAAGGCAAAACTCAAACCGCGCGAACAGAAAAGTTCTATCCGCAAAACAACTCGCGAGCTCTCACTTACAGTTCTTGTCTACTTTCTTCGAGTCAGGGGGGTCCTATTTATAGTAGAGTTGAGGAGTGCAGTCATCGCTTATAGCGATAGGATAACCACCCATATCAACAACAGCGGGTAGGACACAACCCGCGCGCCTTGCTGAGATAACCCTACCGAACAGTTCGCCGACTCTATGACAAGTCGCGCGGACAACTCGCAGAACCCTAGCAATACCAACAACAACCCATCAGCCGGCGAGCATAGATTCGGTCATAGATCCAACATCCAGTGATAACCGCGGATACTATCCACCCGGTTACTACCAAAGAGCTGGCCCAAGATAGCCGAAAGATCAAGGCCACCTACAACTGGCTAACCGCCAGTCCACTGCGGGAACACAACCCGCGCGGTCTTTATACCAGACCGCCCGACCTCCGCAGTTTACTAGACCGCCCGGTCTGATGCCCAGACCGCCCGACCTCCACTTACACTTCAAATTTCAACACTCCCCCTTGAAGTGGGAAGTGGAAGTTAGCCCAAGAAAACCTCGCAACCGAGTAAATGGTCCCTTCTCCAGCAAATTTGTGAAGATGTCAGCGACATTGTCCTCACTCCGCACATGCTCAACCATCAGAGATCCCTCCAGCACCTTCTCCCGAATGAAATGATGCTCGATCTCGATGTGCTTGGTCCTTGCGTGTTAGACTGGATTATTAACCAGTTTGAGGGCACTCTCGTTGTCACCATGTAGCAAAGTATGACCTCGTACATCCTTATGGACATCCTCCACCAATCTCCTAAGACATATAACTTCCTGAGCTGCCAAGGCCAAAGCCTTGTACTCTGCTTCAGTGGTAGCGACGGACACTGAATCCTGCTTCTTGCTGCACCATGAAATAGTAGTCGATCCGCATAAGAAAACATAACCAGACATCAACTTCCAACCATCTGAGTCTCCCACATAATCGACATCCATGTATCCATGCAAACAAAAGCCCATGTCTCTCCCTTAAAGGAGACCCATGTCCGAGGTCGACTTCACGTACTTCAGAATACACTGTGCCGCTACCAGAAGAGGTTTCTGTGGTTCCGCCATATACCGACTTACCCTGCCAACTGCATAGGAAATATCCAGTCTGGTAATCGTTAAGTATATCAGACTCCTAACAAGAGCCTGGAACACCAATGGATCAGGAACAATCCTCCCCTCATCCCGCTGAAGTTTTAGACCAACCTCCAGTGGAGTAGAGCTGCTCTTCCCCTCTTCCATGCCGAATCGCTTCACAATTCGTTCCGCATAGCCTTTCTAGGAAACAACCACACCGCTCTCTTTCCTCTCCACCTCGAGTCCAAGGAAATGGTGAAGCTCCTCCAGATCCTTCATCTCGAATCTGATAGCTAATTCACCCCGAATCTTAGCTACCTCAGCCTCTGAGTTCCCTGTGATGATCATGTCATCAACATACAACAACACCAAGACTTGCAGCTCTCTGATCTTCTTTACGAACAGACTCGAGTCTGAATCTGAAGCAAAATATCCGCAGAACTGGAGATATTATGTGATCTTCCCATACCACGCCTGAGGCGCTTGCTTCAGCCCATAAAGAGCCTTCTTGAGCTTGCAGACGTGTCCTGGATGAACTTCTGATACATATCCAGGTGGCTGGACCATGAAGATGTAACACCCCAAAAATCGTAGTTCAGCGAGTTAGGCGGAGTGTTAGTGATACGCTCGGGATAGGCTAAAAATTCCACAGCATCTCTTCGCGCACGACCAGTGTTCCTCTTCGCGCACGACCAGTGATCGTGCGCCATTGAACGTGTGTTAATTCGCAAGAAATCGGAGTTCTGTTGCGGTAAGCGGGCACGATCAGGGGAAGTGCTTCGCACAGGACCACTGACCGTGCGTCGATGCTTGTGCGCCCTGTTTATTTTGCTCCGCGATTATGAGCGGAGGAGACGATCCGACCGATCGAAAAAGTTGGAATTCGATCCGACGACTGTGATTAGATGTTGGGGGGTCTTAGGTCTTTGGAGAGGGGTTAATCCCTCATTAATTCAAGGCCTTTCTCTCTCCAAGGCTAGAGAAAGAAGAAGGAGGCAAGGAAGAAGAAGGAGAGATCTCGCCATTGACGGAGCTCCGGAGCTCCGTTTCGTGAGCCGTTTCCAAATCTGGAGAGTGCAGCCCGGTGTGGTTCTTTCCCTCCGATTGAAATATTGGATCTATGATGGGGAAGAGAGCTCCAAGGGTAACGATTCTTTCTCCCGGTCTTAGGACGTGTTCTTGTCCTCTCTTTCTCTTTCTATGCTTGCATGAGGACTCCCTTTCACCAAATGGGTGAAGTGTAGGATTTCCTCTAGTTCTTCAGAACTCCGGGTCGATTGTGTCCGTCCCCGGCATATTGCATTTAGAAATCCGGTAGTCGTGCGGATTTAGGCATTGTGTGTGAAGCATATTCGTGGTCGTGAGCCCGAATCAGTGATGCTTGATTTGCCACGTTGCATTTAGGTTAGGCCTAGAATGTGTGCCGGAGAATGACTCCGTGAGATCATCTATAGTATTGCGGGACTTGAGATTAGGCATCGTGTGAAGATCCTAACGAAAGCCCCTTTGCTTGGAGAGTGGTGGAATGCAAACCTTCACCACGAAATTGAAGTGAGTCGTTGTATACCTCCTTCGTTGGTTGTCTAGTGAAGCCTAAGTCCACTTGGTTGGTTTAGGTGCGTAAATTATCGATTGGGAACACCCATCGCTGTTCCCCTGCGAACGGGCCGAAGTAAAGCTACACCCGCATCGTTGTTGTTAACGCGGTGATTTGAGCAACGGGCACAAGCTTGTACCGAACCCGCACCATGCTTATCGGCGAGAGGGGGAAACCTCTGGACGCCGTGTGATCATGGGATAGACCTGTTTGGGAGGGTTCCTCCAATAGGTAAGTGCTCAAGCGTTCACTAAGCTCTTTAGCTTAGCTGGTTACGTGTGGTCGTGAGAACCCACGGTCATGATTTTGGATTGATGTTATGATTATCCTTATGCGTTGCTTAGGCGGTTGTGGCGAACCTTCGGGTGAACCCAACCAACATCATGTGCATTCCCAGGATCAACTCTATTTGTTGCTACACCTAGAAGATTGATTGTGCTTGAAACCTCACCTTGTGTAGTTTGCACTTTCCTTTCAGTACTACTTGCTGCTAGTGCGACTTGTTTGCAGGGAAGAAGCTCCGCCACCCCGTGAAAGGGGTGGGGTCATTATAATTTGGTCAGCTGTGCTGACCGTTGCTTTGTTTGACACCTCTTGGTGGAATCTTCTTATGCAGGTGCAGGTGAGCCTAGCGGGAAATAGCGGGCGGTGTCCCTTTTTGCTGCGTTGGCCCTCGAAGGACAGCCTCTTTTCTGCTTTTCTTGTATTGCCGGCCTGCGTGCCGAAGTATGTTTAAGGAGTTTTGTACATTTTGGAATGTAAGGACTTAAGGCCGTAACTCTACACTTTATTGTTTCATTCCTGTGATAGTGGACTATTCTGAAAGAAATGTAAATCTTTATGCTTCCGCTTATGTTTAGTATACTCTGGTGTAGTTATTTTCTGTATATCTCCTTTTAACGTCTAGCTAGTGTGGTTAGTATAGCGTGGGGTCCTGGTCGGACCTACTGTTATATTATTTGTACTGGAAGGGTGTTACAGAAGATATCCTTGTCAAACTCGCCATACAAGAAAGCATTCTTTACATCGAGGTGCCAAATCTTCCACCTTTGGCTAGCTGCCAACTCAATCACCACTCGTACTGAAGTCATCTTGTCTACTGGACTGGACGTCTCTTCATAGTCTTCTCTGTACTATTGAGATAACCCTCGAGCTACAAGGAGAGCCTTGTACCACTCGATACTCCCGTCAGCTTTCTTCTTTAGCTTGTAAACCCACTTGCATGTCATAGGAGTATTGTCATCAACCTTGGCACAAGATCCCAAGGCTCATTCTTCTTAAGGGCAGCCATCTCCTCATTCATGGCATCTTCCCACTCCTTGACTCCAGTGGTGTTTTCAAATTATGACGGCTCTTTCTCATCCAAGGGGCTAGCAAAGAAACATGAGACGAAGCTCACTAGATTTCCCCCTGTATATCGAGCTGGTGGAATAATAGTCCTCTTCGACCTCCTCAGAGCTTTACTCTGATCCACCTCTTCCACTGCAACTTCTGGACTAGCTCTCCTTTCAGGCATACTTGGAGCATTGCTCCCCCTGCTTCCAGAACCTGAAGTACCTGACCTAGAGCTAGAAGCAACTAGAGCACCTGGAGAAATAGGCAACTCCACCAGAACTTCCCTTGCAGCTTCTTCTGGTCCACCATCCAACCTGCTATCTTGTAACTCAACAAAATAGCTACCCTGGTATGATGTCAATTCATCAAATACCACATCCCTTGAGACCACAGCTCTCCGTG
This sequence comes from Dactylorhiza incarnata, assembly GCA_033032865.1. Taxonomy (NCBI): domain Eukaryota; kingdom Viridiplantae; phylum Streptophyta; class Magnoliopsida; order Asparagales; family Orchidaceae; genus Dactylorhiza; species Dactylorhiza incarnata. The sequence goes on along the minus strand of JAWHQI010000355.1, from coordinate 72,308 downwards.
TCTCTGGATCCGTGCATCTCGAACCCTTCTTCCGGTCATCATAACCGACAAAGACTAGCTTCCTTGCTTTCGCATCTAGCATCGTTCTTAGGGCATCAGGAACATGCACATAGCAGGTAGATCCGAACACTCGAAGGTGTTCCACCGTAGGCTTTATCTTGAACATCAACTCATGTGGGGTCTTCATGTTGATTGGACTAAGAGGCATCTGATTGATGACATAAAATTGTACAAGACATTCTCTCTGCCCAGAAGGACTTTGGAGTACTCTTGGCATGAAGCCATCATTTGCAGGTCTCCGTCAGATGACAGATATTCCGCTCTGCAACTCCATTCTGTTGTGGAGTGTGAGCACAAGAGAGCTCTCTCCGGATGTCATGCTTCCTGTAGAAGTTAAAGAACACATTGGAAGTGAACTCCCCTCCATTATCGGTTCTGAACCTATTGATCTGCAGGTTAAGCCAACCTTCCACTAGCTCCTTGAACTCCACAAACTCCCTGAATGCCTTAGACTTCTCCTTCATAAAGTATACCCAAGTTTACCTAGTGAAGAAATCAATCAAGACCAATATATACCTGTTTCCTCCAAGACTGGCAATTGCGGTAAGTCCAAACATATCACCATGAATACACTCCAATGGTACTTTACATCTGCTTTGTGATTTTTTGAATGGAAGGCAATGAGCCTTACCATATTGACAACCTGCACAAACATGACCTTCACCGAAAGATGACAGACTAGGCAAGCCTCTCACAAAGCCTCTTCCCGTCATAGCCTTCAGCTTATCCATCCCAACATGCCCAAGTCTTTCATGCCAGATAGCGGCACTATCATTAGTCCTCATCTTATTAATATAGGAACATGTAGATAACACAAACAAGTCCTTCACCCGTCTTCCAACATGAGTGACTTCAGCCTCCACTGCTAACACGTTTCGAAGAAACTTCACTTTTGTTGGACCAAACAAAACGTAATAGCCAGCATCAACAACGTTGGTCACCGAGAAGAGGTTTATCTTCATCACTGGAACATGATAGACACTCTTCAACGTGAGTGGACCTCTATTTTCGTTTAAAGAAACTACACCCTCCTTCTCAACTGCATGTATAGTATCATCAACAATAATGATAGCATCATGACCTAAGTATGTCTGCAAAGAAGAGAACTTGGACTCATCCCCGGTGAGGTGATGACCATACCCAGAATCTACTATCCAATCATCCTGATTGTTGATAGAAGCCATAGCCCGAACATAAGTGCCCATCATAAAAGCTCCATCACCCCAACTACCAATAGCATTGGAACCAACCTCCTCCTTTCCTGCAGCATGCCCTGGCTGAAGATTGACTATGCAGTCCTTCTTGAAGTGACCAAGCTTATTGCACCTGAAGCATCTTGGTTCTTCCTTCTTCTTCACATCACGCTTAGGAGCATATCTCCTCTTCTGCTGATATGAAGTAGATGGACCATCATCTCCAGATGTCTTCTTCTTCTTGTCCCAACGCTTCTTCTTTCCAGAATAGAGAACCTCACTTTCTCCCCCAGAGATAAACATCCCCGTCATCTGCATTGCCAAACTCTCTTGCGACGCAAGCAAGTTTTCCAACTCCAGCAACGATGGCTGATTGGCCCAGCCTTGAACAGAAGTAACAATGGCCACGTACTCCCTCCGTAACTCGCAGATTATGTGCCTCTTCAGCTTAGCTTCTGAGATAGGCTCATCCGTGTCCAAAGCCAAAATCTTTGCATAGAGGTTCTTCATCTTCAGGAAGAACGTTGATATGGACAAGTCACCTTGAGTGGCCTTAGACAACTCATTCTCCAAGAACTGTAGCCGAGCTACATTCTTCTTATTGAATAAGCCATCCAACGCTGTCCAAATCTTAGCAGCTGATCGACATCCAACGATGTGATCGAACAACTCCGATGAGATAGCCCGCTTGAGAGTAAACTCCGCCTTAGCATTAGTTCTCCTCCAAGCTCTCACCAGATGAGCATTCTCACCAGCAGCAACCACTTCTTGAGTTTCTTCTCCACCAACAACCTCCTAGAGGTCCTCTCCCAAAAGATAGCTCTCCATGCAAGACTTCCACTTCTTAAAGTTAGTCTGCGTCAGGAGCTCAATAGCAAGACCTCTTGATATACCTCCTTCCCTTGTTATACCACTGATAACTTGTGCTTCCAGAAATCCAAGCAAGATAACTGTGGCTGAATCACTACCCAAACCTCTGTCCCTCTAATACCATGTTGAAATTCCTCAGATACTATATTAAAATTTTTGAGAAGTGGAAAACGGGAACTAGGTCGCAGGAACACTTCAACCATACCAAGCATGAGAAACCAGAACAATGAAGGAACAAGAAAAATCTTCTATTAACTATCTTTTGAACATTGTGAGGTATACATGGCGAGACATAATTTACCAGTACACCAAATAAGGAGAAAGAAATGAACTACAAGAAGCTGGCGGTTACAACTGAACCCACCAAACCGCCTGGCTAACAAAGCTTGTCCATGCAAACCGCCAAGTCGCCAACCCGCAACTCAACACACGGACTACCCGTTATTCCAATGCTCACTCTGTTCGCCCAAGCAAGGCCGTCTAACTGCAGTCACCTGGCTGCTTCTAACCGCGAACAAGCTGCTGAAGAACTAAATAGAAAATAGTCCGGCAAACGCAAACCGCCTACCCTCCGCGGACTGATCCTTTATTGAAAGCTGAAACAAGCCAGAGATAATAGCCTTGCCGCTAACTGCGACCTCCTGCTGCTATCCGCCGCTGACTGCTACCAAATTATCCACTGCGGTCTCCTCTGGTCAAATCAGAACAATAAGCAAGTCGCACAACCTGCGAACACAGCAAAGGAAAAACTCAAACCACGCAAACAGAAAAGTTCTATCCGCACAACAACTCGCGAGCTCTCACTTACAGTTCTTGTCTACTTTCTTCGAGTCGGGGGGGTCCTATTTATAGTAGAGGTGAGGAGTACGGACACCGCTTATAGCGATAGGATAACTGCCCATATCAACAGCAGCGGGTAGCACACAACCCGTGCGCCTTGCTGAGATAACCTTGTTGAATAGTTTGTCGACTCTATGACAAGCCGCGCGGACAACTCGCAGAACCCCACCAACACTAACAACAACCTGTCAGCCCGCGAGCATAGATCTATGCAAAGCTCCAACATCTAATGATAATGCAGATACTATCAGCCTAGTTACTACCAGAGAGCTGACCCCAGATAGCCGAAAGATCAAGGCCACCTACAACTAGCTAACCGCTAGTCCACTGCGGGAAGACAACCCACACGGTCTTCATACCAGACTGCCCAACCTCCGCAGTTTACCAGACTGCCCGGTCTGATGCCCACACCGCCCGACCTCCACTTACACTTCAAATTTCAACAGTAAGACCACCTTTTTTGCTTTTGTTTTCCGGGTCTTACGCCTAGAACCGCCGCCTTGTGATGACGCCAACATACGAGCTGATCGCCATTATAAGACACCGATCCTGCCAACAATTTAAACATCCAGGCCAACCATGAATCACGAAGTAATAGAAAGTTAATAAAAACTAAGTCCACAAATCACATCACAAATATATATAATCACGAGTAGAGTCCACAGATGAGATAAAAGAGTATGGATAAAAAGGGCTTAAGCCCAGTACATCATATCCTCACTATAACGCTCGCGGAAGAAAAGCTAAAATCTTTACACACTCACTACTATGGCAGCTATAGTAGGTGCTAGCCGGGGTGGATCACCTCGTCAAGCTCATCCCTCCTGATGTGTTGGTTCTGCTGCTCTTGGCGCTCCTGTTTGTTATGCCACATCTGGCTGTTAATCAAAAAGACTAAGTCACTTTCCCACCCCTCCCCCGGTGACTCCTAGGCACCGAGCGGGAGGATGGATAAAGGAAGGACATCAAATGGAAAGTAACAAGCAGGTGACGGTGGCCCTAGCTAGCAGACAATATAAATAAGTAGGTAAATAAAGTACGGGAGCCTACTTTAAGAATTCTACTATAGTCTACAAGTAAGAAAATGAAACAACAGTAAGTAAAAAGAGAAAGCATAAACTATTAGCATAGAAATAACTTAACTAATCTAACAGCCCATGCAAATATATAAGTTAAGGGTCATTTTAACATAATAAACTCATCGTATAAAAGAGCTCATAATAGTTTATATGATGGGTGTCTTGTTGTATGCAATTGTGTATATGCTTTGTGGTGCAATGATTATGCTATGACTTCACACACATGCAACTTACACACTCAAATCTGTATGTACAGATCTTTTATTTCCCACTTTTTGGAGGTAGCTAACCTCTCGGGCACCTCCCATCGTGGTCAAACGGTGGTAGAGGAGCGGACGTCTCCTCACCTATGTGGGTATAACACACTACCAGATATAGGCCCTAACATACATTATGGCACATGTCCTCAGTACTCATGAGCTCCTGCATACTCTTGCGGGATCCATCGAAACCAGACTTTTTATAAGGCTAAGTGTAGGATTATTAGGGAATGTGACCTTCCGGTCATACAGGAAAACAATCCTGGCCCTATGAATACCTACCACTTGCGAGTCATTGTACTTCCATCGGTGTGTCGACTAGGCTAGAACCGAAGACCCACCACATCCTATGCACATGCACTTATGTATCATCTCTTTCATTCGATCCTCCAGCTCGTCGGACTAACCGGCCATTTCTACTTATTCACCGAGTCTATTACTCGCAGGACCAACCCGCCCTTCATGAACACTGAGCCTACAACTCCAAGGACTGACTTTCCCTTCAACTTTAAGAACTACTATTCATTAAAATGTGTGTGTACATAGGACTCGTTCACTTTCCCTAATCAATCTAATCTTTCATACTTTTAGTTTAACTTAAGTGTTTAGGGTGAATCTTGGACTTCTCGAGGTCTACCCGGTGAAGGGCTCGTAGCGATACTAGACGGTATGATGGGATGTCATCCCAAACCTCCCTTTCTCAAGATATTTACTTTTATTGGTTGCTACCCATTTATTCGATCCCAGACTTTTTAGTTACTGTAGAATCCTAAGTGGATTATAATTTATAAGGGGAAGTATTGACTTTCAATTGAACTTCAACACTACCCGCCTTGGGGACTAAGTACAAACTCACTCCTAACCTTACCCTAAGGCTCCAATTCCAAAATTTTAACATACTTTTATCATCTCCATGACTCATCATTGTTGGATCGATAGGCGCCCTTAGAGGGGTGGTGATTCAGGGAATAATATTTCATTTTATAATTTTATGAAAATTACAAAATTGTTTTATAATAGGATAAGGCAAAATAACAATTTAGCTCAATTATGAGAATATCATAATATCCAAGTTTAGAAGCAAGTGCTAAATTGTTTTATGATGAAAGAGATTGAAATAAACAATTTAGATAAAGTAATTAGAATTGAAAACTTAGTAACCAATATTTTAGAGATTATGCCAAAGGAGAGAAATCAAGTAAACAAAAATAGAGACGTGATTGTATTTATATAAAAAGGTGTTTACATAAATTTGATTTCAATATCGATAGAAATCGGAGGCGTACAAATGTAAATAATTTTTCCATTTCTATACCGACTCGTATCCCCATGAACCGGTTGACTTTAGCTTATCCTTCCCCGGATATGGCCTCAAGCCGCTCTAGCCAATCCTTCCCCGGATATGGCCTCAAGCACCCGCTAGATCTAATCTCCTAGACCTAGTCGCCAACACACGCGGTGAATTCCCCCTAAGCCGTGCAAGGACCTAGTCGCCAACACAAGGTGAATTCTCTAAACAATTACAAAAATATATGGAATGAAAATAATGATAATAATAATAAAAACTCCCTATATAAGATATTCTGAAGGCGGAGATGAAGGATCGCTGTAGTATGAGCGAGGTCAAAGTGATCGTCCTTCGGATGTAGCGTGACGTAGTCCTCCACCAGAATTCTCCTTAAGCTTTTTGTGGGAGATCCATCTTCGGCAGCAGAACAACAATAGAATTGTGGCACAAGCAATCACTCTGGGATGGATGTCCAAAACGAGAAAGAAAGCTCTAATTTATAGAACTTCTCGCTAGCGCATGCGGTAGCTCCTAGCGCCTGCGGTAGTGTTCGTGTGGAGTGGTTACGAAACCGTCGGCGGCATGGCGTTATGCATGAACTTGAGCTAGCGCTGGCGGTAGCGCTAGCGCCTGCGATAACCCATAACGTTGGCAGTTTGTTGGTTCCATGCTGCTTTCTACCTGTGGAGTATTACACATATAGTTCCTGCACACTGTAAACACACGACAATCAAGATCAAATACAATTTGGGATTTGTTATTCTCAAACAAAGGGATGTGACACACATGTCCAACAATCTCCCCCTTTTGATAATAACAAATCCTCTTAGCAAGAAATCAACAAAGGTGTTTATAGAATATGATAAGCGAGATAAAAGTGCAACTATAGAATATGATAAGCATGAGAATAGTGCATACTCCCCCTATCTTAATGCTCCCCCTACATAAATGCAATTTATGTTTTACTCCCCCTAAATTACAAAAATTAGTCTCCCCTTAATCTTCTAGATTTCTCCTCTAGATTTCTTCAATTAATCTCCACCTTTTGGTATTATCAAAAGAAGGTGGGGTGAGGGTAGTAAGGAGGCACTCCTTATAAATGATAAAGCATGATCGAGCTTTTGTAATATAGATAATAATAAAGAGTTTAAGCATAGTATATATAAGAGATTTTAAATAAAAAGATAAGAGTTGTAAGCAAGTGGAAGATTATAAGAAACATCTTTTTGTAAGCATGAAAAGCATAAGTAAATATATGAGTTTAAGTTCAAAATTGAAAGACGTTTTAACCTTTTTAAAATCTCAAAGTTTTTCAAGAAGATACCAAACATGAAATGAACATATCAAAAAGCAATTATACTACAATGTTACTTAATTTCAAGTTTAAGAGATACCAAAATTGTAGAGATCATGCTAGGTTATCTAGTGCATTTCTTATATAAAGAGTAGTATAGATAAAGCATTAGAATCCAATACTCATGAGAAGAAGTGTTATGAAAGATAATGAAGTGCACATAAGTGTATTTTGAGCAATGTTAATAAATGATTTAAATCACAAAATACAAGACATATGTAGAGTTAAGTGCACAATAAAATACAAGTATATTATTTTCACACACTTTCAATGCACATAATTTTTTAAGATAAGTGGTGTAATAATCAAGGTTTGCACACGACACATTACTATTCTTTCCAAGGTGCTTAACCTCACAATGCTTATGAAGACTTATCAGGAGGTTCAAGTAGTGCTTGGTGGAGTTATATTTGTCTATTTTTTGTTCACTTTTTTGAGACAACATTCTCTAAATACATTTGTTTTGCAAACCCAACGTAAAAAAAAAATTTAAACCACTTTTCTTAATTTTTAAGTGCAATTCAAATGTAGTGTAGATAATAAACTTATGCAAATTTTAATTCATTATACAATTACAATACACAAGTAAGCATTTTTAGATTTAAACACACATGTACATTACTAAACATAAGTGAGTGTAAAAGTATCATTATCAATCACAATATATTTACTCATACTTAGAGGCATGCTAAGCTTGGTTCCACACATATTTTTAAATACAATTGATGCACTTTAAATAGATATATCAAAGCATGATAAACAAAACAATGTTTATAGTAATTTGAAGGAATAAGTTTTAACATTGTAAATAATTCTAAATAATATAATTCATACATGCTTGATATTATAAATAAAGATCATACAGTTTTTTTATTTTGAAATGTTTGTAATGAAAGAAAAAATAGAAAAACACAAAAACATATTTTTGTATTTTTGAATTTTGAATTTTTGTAGTTGATTTTCATAATATAAATAAAACATAAATAACAAAAGTCAGACATACAAAAACTAAGTAGTACATATAAACTAACATATTCTTATAGATTTTCAGAAATTTTAAAAAAGAAAAAATTTGAACACTCACGCTAGCGCCGGCGCTAGTGCTAGCGCTGAAAACAGTAAGTGATTTTTTTAGAATTTTAAATTTTCATTTTTTGATCTTGATTAAGAGTCCTTAGAGTAGTGTCATGCAGAAATTTTAGAATTTTTGGAGATCTCTAGGTGGATCAAATTTGCATGAAACTTTGGCTTTTTCAAACACATGAGTTCTACAAAATCATTTAAGCACAAAAATAAATAAATTATGCAAAACACAAGAGGACATATTTTGAACAACCCAAAATATGTATAATTAAAGTGATAAGTAAATAAAATGTTCATGCATTGAGTAATATAAGTATGTCCTAAGATTAAAAACTACCCAGACTAAATGTCTACACCCTAGCCCCGTATTAAGTGATGGATGGGCATGAGGAGTTGCACACATGTCGTTGGTTGGGGTGTTAGTCCCATATGCACACACTAGAGAATGCTCATCCTAGCACTCTTTCCCCTCAGTGCCTCGCAAGGCCCCACTGGAACTCTCCCCGGTTAAGGACAAGACATGACTTAGAGGTTAGGTCTCTAATACATCCAATCCTACGCCCCCACTATTGTGAGATATGAAGTCATAGGTGAATAATTTTTGGGCAACCTATGCTTTTAAACTATGGGTTGATTTATAAACTATGGTTTTTGTTTAAAGTGAAGAACAATATATAGTCGCATAGTTTCTCTATTTTTATGAGATGACGATATGAGATAACTAGCACAATTACTAATATTCAATAGGTGATAATGCTAGTATGATGAGTTTTGAGTTTAATGTCTCATCATAAAATTAACATTAATATTGCATGTATTCCAAAATAGAGTTTCAAATTATAGATCTAGAATAAAGTGATGATTTAGTTTGATTTATTCGTATTATTACAAAGTTGATTCTAGAGTCTACATATATGTGAGATACATGCAATCAATAGCAAAGCATATCAATACACCAAATATTGTAAAGAAAGCATTATTGAAATTTTTATCATAAGATTCATAATTCCTAGGTGATAGATATTATTGATTTGAGATATTTCTTGATAGAACATGAATTATGATTTATGATTTTAGAGATTTTTGCATGTGAATATATGATTATAGAATATATATTAGATCATCATGATGTATGTGAATTCTATTCCTTCTAGACTTATGACAATATGATTTGGTGATTTTCTTTTGAATGAGCAAGTTTGATTTGTAAGTCTAGAAAATGATGATCATGTAATCATATTAAACTAAGGGTTGATTTGTTATACCTAGCATATAAATTTAAGCATAAACTAAGAATTGATGCTAGGATGATGAGTTGAAATGCAATGTTATTATATATGATTTAATGGAGATAATGTTGAATGTAATATGAGAAGATTTCAAATTAATTTTCTTTAGACCTAGAATGAAATGATTATTCTATTTGATTTCATCTTGTTGATATCAAGTTAATTCTTAGATCAAAATATAATCAGATACATGCAAACAATAGAGATGCACATTACACACAATTATACTAAGGATAGCATGTGATGAAGAATCCAAAGACACAGAAATTGCCGAAATAAGAAAGCTGAAATAACTTTTTAAGCAAAGTTAAATTTGGGCAATTTGACAACACCAAACAAACTTGAACGGGCAAGCCTGGTTTGCTGTTGGATGGAGAATTATGTGCTCTTTCCGAAAACATATTAAATGCGAAAAACGAACGAGCGGATCAAAAGATATAACTGTTTGAAGTTTTAATCGAAAACTCGCATTTTTAAAGGATTAAACATGCGTTTTGTGAATTTTTGTTTTCGATTTTACTTGAAAATATTCTTCATTATAAGGGCTATCATATACAGCAAACAAAATAGAAAATAATCAAAACGTTACGCATTTTAATTTTTAGCCTAAGCCCTTTAATAAACCAATTAAATCCATTCATTAAAATAATGTCATTAGTCTTGATAATAATTTCAATATTCAATTTACGATGATAATTCAAGATATTCATGGGTAAAGGATTTAAAAGGATTAAACTTTAGAGAAAAGAAAAAATAGATCACTTAAAACTTATGACTTTATGTTCAATTTAATTTAATTTGATTTGTTAAACATTAGGCTTAAAAAGTGAAAGTCATATTTCATGATATATAAAGTGATCATAACATGTTTGTTAAAAAAAGATAATAAGTATATCATGAAGTAGGGTAAAGATATTTCATTTTTTATTGTTTCTACTTCATGCATTTGAAAGATACTAAATGATAAGAGAATTAGGTATCCAAAGTTGACCATGTTTAATGGTTCCTTTGGGTACCCAAATATAGCATGATGATTTTTGGGGAGACAAGGATAAATGGGCCCATTCAATTAAATTTGATGTGTCATTTTTCTTTAAGGTTCTCCATTCATACCTTGGTTGTTTATCTTTTAAATTCATATTATGATTATGTGACATCTTTATATGATTATAGTTGCTTGAAAAATAATTCATTTGGGATTTATGTTTATTCAAATTATTTTTCAAAATAGATTGATGTTGATAATCATAATGAATTTTATTATATAGATTCTTTGAAAGTTTATAAGAGTGATTGTCTTTCTTTAGAATTGAATGTTGAAAGAGTGGGTTACAATATGTTTTAAATGATTGATTCTTATTTTGATGATTTTCATTTCCACTCTTTCTTATAGACTTACTCTTATAATGTGAAGGAAAATATTTTATAGTTTGATTTTCATGAAAAAGAGTTTTTCAATTTGAGTCATGATTGAAAATATATTGAGACTTATAATAGTGACTCTTAAGAATTTTGTGAGGACAATAATTTCTTTTGAAACTAAACTTCTTTTGAGTTGATGTGTGAAAATGATCCTTTTTAGAAATGATTTTGTAAGTTAATTTATCTTTGTTATTCAAAATCTTATGATGAATGTAATTACTAGAAATTAGAACTTTTTCAACAAAAGATTTTAATTGTCTTAACTTACAAGTTAAAGTATCATTTTCAATTATCAATTTTTCATTATGCTTTTTAGAAACAAAGAGCCCTTTTTCAATATCCTTGAATTTTTCTTTTAATAGATTACAATCAAAACAAGGAGTAGGAATTTTAACTAAAGAGCATGAAAGAGAATTTAACATATCAATATTTGATTCTACTTTATCGTTTGCTTTTAAAGATTTATTTTCTAAACGTAGTTTGGAGTTAGTAATTTTCAACTTTATAATTTTACGTTTAGCAATTTTAAGCTTACAAGATGTAAAAATAGAATTTGTTATAAAAAGAGAAGTTTTTGATTTTCTTACATTGCTATGAGATGAGGCAAGATTTGAACCAAGGGTTCCTTTGACATCTTCGCATTCCTCTTCCATAGTTGAATTTATGTCTTCTCTTTTGCTTGATGTGTTGTCATTATTTGAATCCAATATTGTGAAGTTGTATTCTTCTCTCTTAGATAGATCTTCCTCCAAGCATGAGTCCTCATCGGTTTCTTCTCTTGGATCAATAGGGAATTGCTCTTGTTCATCATCTGTGGAAGGAAGACTATAAGAATTCTCAAGAAATTTCCAAACTTCATAAGTAGTAGGAAGTGTATAAATAAGTTTGAAAATATTTTGATCTAATGCACAATATAGACTATTCATTGATTTGGCATTTAAAAACATTTCATTTTTATTAAGAATACTTGGGGGCATTTTAATTATAATATTCCAAACTTCAATATTCAAAGATTTAAGAAATTTTTCCATAGGAGTTTTCCACCCATTATAATTTTTGCCTTCAAATAATGGTGGTGCCAAAGATTTTTCATTTATAAGAAAGTTTCCCCCACTAGTAGAAGCGAGATCATGAGACGCCATTATTCCCGGTTTTTAAACCGATTTGGAATAACCTCGCTTTGATACCACTTGTTGGATCGATAGGCGCCCTTAGAGGGGAGTGAATAAGGGAATAAAAATTCTTTTTATAATTTTATGAAAATTACTAAATTGTTTTATAATAGGATAAGGCAAAATAACAATTTAGCTAAATTATGAGAATATCATAATATCCAAGTTTAGAAGCAAGTGCTAAATTATTTTATGATGAAAGAGATTGAAATAAATAATTTAAATAAAGTAATTAGAATTGAAAACTTAGTAACCAATATTTTAGAGATTATGCCAAAGGAGAGAAATCAAGTAAACACAAATAAAGACATGATTGTATTTATATAAAAAGGTATTTACATAAATTTGATTTCAATATCGCTAGAAATCGGAGGCGTACAAATGTAAATGATTTTTCCTTTTCTATACTGACTCGTATCCCCACGAACCGGTTGGCTTTAGCATATCCTTCCCCGTATATTGCCTCAAGCCGCTCTAGCCAATCATTCCCCGGATATGGCCTCGAGCACGCCCTAGATCTAATCTCCTAGACCTAGTCGCCAACACACGCGGCAAATTCCCCCTAAGCCGCACAAGGACCTAGTTGCCAACACAAGGCGAATTCTCTAAACGGTTACAAAAATATATGGAATGAAAATAATGGTAACAATAATAAGAACTCCCTATGTGAGATCTTCTGAAGCCGGAGATGAAGGATCATTGTAGTATGAGCGAGGTCGAAGCGATCGTCCTTCGGATGTAGCGTGACGTAGTCCTCCTCCAGAATTCTCCTTAAGCTTTTTGTGGAGATCCATCTTCGGCAGCATAACAACAATAGAATTGTGGCTCAAGCAATCTCTTTGGGATGGATGTCCAAAACGAGAAAGAAAGCTCCAATTTATAGAACTTCTCGCTAGCGCCTGTGGTAGCTCCTAGCGTCTGCGGTAGCGTTCGTGTGGAGCGGTTACAAAACCGTCGGTGGCGTGGCATTGTGCACGAACTTGAGCTAGTGCTAGGCGGTAGCGTTGGTGCCTACGGTAACCCATAACGCTGGCGGTAGTGCGTAAGTTCAGTTTGTTGGTTCCATGCTACTTTCTACCTATGGAGTATTGCGCCTATAGTTCATGCACACTATAAACACACGATAAGCATGATCAAATACAATTTGGGATTTGTTATTCTCAAACAAAGGGATATGACACACAAGTCCAACAATCATAATGTCTTCTACATGACTTTAGCCTTATCAAGCATTTTACTAAACGCAGCCCAATCTTATACTCAAGTATTGACACCCAATTGAAATGTCTCCCAATTAACCCAATATTCTTCAGTAATGATCCCTATATACATGGTGTCTATGATATGATCAGTTGGAGTCCAAATTCTTTAGATGTATGTTTAGCTATTTGCGGGCCAATATTGATTCTAATTATAACATTATGTCAATCATGGAGTACATAGCCATTTCTCAAGTCCAAATAACCTAAAGTTAAATCCAGAGGTTTTATGATATATGAAGTAATTTCATTCTGATTTAACCATTTCTGGTTATAGGGCCTAATTATTTACCATTACATAATTGATAAGTAAATTCCAAATTACACATGAAGTGTAATTTTCTGCTGTCTAAACTATCCACAAAATTTTCTAGAGATTATCTAAGGTCTAAAATATACTTTTACAGAGATTTACAATTTTTCATTTCCATTTTGCCATAATAAATAATATTTCATCAATTGGGGATTTTTAACCATTTACAAGGGATCTATGTGGTTTTCTTCTAAAAATTACAGCAAAATTTTCAGAGGATATTTGATCCAAAAAGTGTTCTAACTAATTTTCATAATTTTTCAGACAAATTTATACACATAAATTAAATTTACTAAAAATAGCAATAAACCATAAATGTACTGGAACTAAATAATTTTATCGTCAATAAATTCCTAAAAATTCTCCAGAGGTTCTACATGTTCAAACATGTTCTCTAACACAGATTTGTACTTTTCTAATATTAATTTCCACCAATAATAAATATTTCTCCAAAATAATCAAATTTTAATATTGTGAAGAACTGCTAAATATTAACAACTAATAATTATGATAAATTTTCCAAAGGTTTATAATGTTCTTATGAGAGTCTAGCCAGGAATTTAGAATTTTCCAAGTAATATGGACCACAAATATTCCAATAATACAAAAGTGTGACAAATGAGATTTTTATATTTTTCATGGTAAATGACTCCCAAAAATTCTACTAAAATTGCCAAAGATGTAATATAACCTAAATCATCATATGATAGAAAATTAAAATTTTCCTAGATCATTTGGTCTCTTTCATTTCATTAATTTAATTGTGTGACATAATCATAATTAATTAACTACCCAGGATTTTTAACTCCAATAATCCTAATTTTTCTAAGGATGATTCCTTTCATCATATTACTTGCATGCCCCAATTTTCATGGGCATGCATCAAGGGAATATTGAGAAATTCATAAGAGCATGAAATTATGCTACATGTACACCATTCCCTAATATTTAACAAACTTGCATGTGAGATATCTCAGCATGCACTAGTCCAAATGGCCCAAAATTTTGGCCATGGACTTTTCATGACCAAATATACCATCCATCAAATATTTGAGTGGACTTGACCTCATTAAACCCAAGATCCGTCACATGCATGAATATTTAGATTATTTCTAAAACAATAGAAATTATGTCTCCAAAAATTCTAATTTTTGGACAGCATGTGAATCCCATAATATTGCATGCATGGTAAAATGTCTAACTCATTTGGTTGGGTCAAAAGATGGGGCACATAGATTTGTATTTAGGGTTCACTTTATACACCCTGCACCAAAATAGGTGCCCAGGGAGTTGTGGTGCACCAAATCACATGAAACAAATTCCTATGTGTAGTTAAGACATAGATCTACATTTTTAATGTCGAAGAATTTCCCTAGTTAAGGATTTAAGGAACCTGAATAATTCCTTGAACCTACTGCATGAAGTGTGACAATAACACACAAATTTGCTAAATGCACACCAACTCCCCAAACACCATTATGACATGCATGTGGAATATACCAACATGTATAGGTCTAAATGACCTCGTATTTTTACCAGTAACTGAACATGACCTAATAAACATACCACCCAAGATTTAGGTTAATTTGAGCTATTCTAGCCTCATTAATTTCAAAAATATGAAAAATCACATTTCTTACAAAACTATAGAAAAATGATGCTAAAAATATTCTCAATTTTGGGCAGGGAGTGTAGCTAGGGCATATATTTGCATGGCCAATTTTTTAGGCACATGCAATCACCCATGTTAAGTATATTCACATTTTAATGACTGGCCCTCCCTTAGGACACAACTCAGTAAAATGCTTTTTCTGGGGCTGTAGAGCTCCAAATGGTGTGATTTAAAATCCAATGGAAAATAGATACCAAGGGCTACAATGTTTGTATCTAGCACTTGTTCCTAAATCAGCTTCTATGTGGCCTAAATGTTGAGTTTAATTTCCCGCAAAATGTGTGACAACGTGGTAATAAAACATTTCAATTAAATTAAGTATGGCGTACAGATATCAATTTCATATGGAATCAACAACCAGGATTGTGTCTTCTACCTCTATCCAAGGGACAGGATTGTCCCATTCTGGGCCAACTTCAGAGGCCATTTCCCGGCCACCTGATCACTCTCCCGGTCGGCTGCCACCGCTACCACCTACATCGATGTGGTGGCTGTCATTTGGTGGTGGTCTGTCGATCGGTGGTGTACGAAATAGGAAATGGGGGAGGAGAAAATCGACGAGAAAACAAGTCAATTTCAAGCTCGATTCGAGCTCATTTTGGTTCGAATCAAATCCAGATAATTTAGATCTATGCACTAAGGAATGAGGAAGGGAATCTTGCATGGATTGGGTCCACATTCCTGAGATTTTGGCGAGTCATTGTTGCCGACCATGGATCTTTTGGTGCCATGGTGATCTTAGCTTCCACTGCTCGATTCCTTCTCCAAAGTGGGGGCTTTTCTTCCTCTCGGCTCACTGAAGGTATTAGGAGATCCAAATGGGGATGTGGAAGGTTATATCTCGGATTGACATGAATGCACCTCTTAGACACCCAATGAACAACTTAACCCCACTCAAGCTGGCCTCCTTTTCATGCCATTTCGGCTAGAATTGACAGTGGCAGCTGAGAGAAGCCATGGGTAAGAGGAATTGGAGGACATGTGGAAGCTATTCCACAAAATCATTGGTTGTCCACAAGTGAAATTTAGGGATTTTCCTAAATTACCCCCTTGCATGGCATCTTCTCCTGATTTTTGAGGGCATGAATGGAAAACAAGCTATGGACTGCAGGATGGGTCATCAAATGAGGCCTTAGCACATTTGAACTTGGTTTGGGTGCACTTGACTATAAGGGGTCAATTTGGGTAAAGTGCACTTGAGTTGACCCTAGGTAAAATTGGATAATGTGG
Organism: Dactylorhiza incarnata; assembly: GCA_033032865.1. Classification (NCBI taxonomy): domain Eukaryota; kingdom Viridiplantae; phylum Streptophyta; class Magnoliopsida; order Asparagales; family Orchidaceae; genus Dactylorhiza; species Dactylorhiza incarnata. The sequence goes on along the minus strand of JAWHQI010000355.1, from coordinate 55,924 downwards.
ATGATCCACATTGATGATCATTAGTCTATGGACACCATCCAAGGTGAATCCTGGCTTGGTGTGACTAATTTAGGGTCATTTGACCTAATTAGGTCAGATTGGGCAAAGTGGGCACAATGGTGATTTTGGCCTAATCCATGGACTTGGTTTTACCCAATGAGTTATTAGTGACCCATTGACCTCCCTTAGGGGTTAGGAAGGCTTGAGTGAGGTCATATTGGCCATTTGAAAGCTAATTGACCCTAATTATAGAGGTTTGGCCCAATTAGGGTTAGGGTTGACTTTGGTCAACTTGACCATTTTTGTTGAACTCAATGGGTTGATTTGGGTCCATTGACCTCCCTTAAGGATTAGTAGAGTTTGGGTGAGGCCAATTTGATCATATAGGAGCTTCTTGACCCTAATTAGAGAGGTTTGACCCATTTAGGGTTATGGTTGACTTTGGTCCACTTGGCAAATATGGTTGACCCCAATGAGTCCATAGTGACCTATTGGTCTCCTTGAAGGGTTATGAGGGTCATGGTGAGGTTATATTGATATATTTAAAATCATTTGGTTAAACCTAGGCTAGGTGACCTAAAATTGTTAAATACATACCAAGGTGTTTTCATCTGGTCACTTATACTTCTAAAGCCATTTTGGGTAAACCTAGCCTTATGTCATGACACTTGTCATGACAAAATCCTCTTGGGGGCCTAGTTGTTTTAGGGATGTTACATAGGACTCTTCCTTCGCTCGGTATCATCGAGCATAAGCTCATGTTTTTTCCTCAACTCTCCTCTTCATCGTCGTTCTTTCAACTTCTCATGCTTAAAAGAGGCTCACCTTCCGTGGGAATGATGACCGTTTTGGCCACTTGAGAGTTGGTGCATGCATGAATATCGATGTTGGCCCGTGTGACTCCAAGCTAGTGGTGGCATCCATTCTGCCTTTATCCATCTGTAAGGCATTCATCGCTGCCTTCGCTCTCTCCTCAACATCAGTCTGGGCCTTACAATCCCTCAATGCTCATAGCTTTGCCAGATTGGCAATCGCAAGAAGCTCCTTATTGGTAATTTCGTGGTCCGGGACTTCTCCCTCCTATTTTCTTTAAGATGTTCCTTCTCTGCTCCTTAAGGTGGATTGAAAGTGCATGTGACCACCATAAAATTATCCACGGCGGTGCCTTGTCTTTCATGCCCAACCTTCATAGTTGTTTCAGGTGCGGGCTCCTCGGATGCCTGTGAAAGTTCCCCTTCTTCAAGATTAGTAGCATCGAAACTGTCTGCAATGTGCTCGTTGATCCCATCTTGGGCCTTGGCCTTCTTCTTCTTCTTTAAAGAGCCTTCGGAAGTCAGTCCCTTCCTATTCTTCTTCTTGTTGTTCTTCTAGCCAGGGTCCTCTATTACCGACTTTTTGCTATGAAGCATATTGTCGCAGAAGCCGCAAAATGACTCAAACTATCTCGCACAAAAAAATCCATCCATCTCAGTTTACACGATAGGTTCTCCTGTTTCTTCCACTGAAGGTTTTGCAGACAGTTTATTAGTGGTTGTATCAACCGCAGGCTCTTCGTCTAAGTGACTGAAGGCCTCTATTTTCTTCTCCGCGTCAACTTCGAAATGAGCTGCAGTCATTATCAAATCCTGACGAGGATAATTCGGTGTATCTGTAATATCAATAATAGGAAAAGGCTTAGAAGGAGTGGTCACGACAGGCTTTGAAGCGACAGGCTCAACCTCTCTTTTGGTCTTCTTCTTCAAAGAGGCCATTGCAGTCATTCTCTTTTTTCCTTCTTTCTCCTATATAGCTTGCTTCCTCTGTAGGGAAGAGTGACCGTCAAGCACCTTTGAAAGCATCGCCATCAAACACTTGGTTTCACTGGCCGTTATTGTTTTTCTGAAGAGGGGGGCTACAACTGATGAAAAGCTTCCCATTGACAAATGTTTTGAATCCTCAGCCTCCAACACTATTTATAGAGTTTCCAAAATATTTAATGTGTCACAGACTTTGCAGTTAAGGGTCTGTTTGGGAGAGCAGTGGCGGAGGAAAAGGAGTGGTAGCAAAAGAAGGATATGAAAAGGAGCAAGTGGAAAAGGTCTATTGCAAATGGAGATCTGTTTGTGTGAGCTCCTTTTGCAAAGCTTTTCAAAACGAAGAAGCACATTATAAACTATTTGACAAATCTCTGTTTGCGGTGACTGTTTTGGGAATCTATAACCTGACCAAATAGAAAACCCCCAAAATCAAAAGAAACGCATATAATGAGTAGTGTCTTTATCATATTAGGAAAATGATATTGTTTTTGAATTAAAGAATGCTTGGGAAAAGTATCAAGTAATCAATTCGAGCTTCACTAATATATGGAGAAGGCTTATTTTCCTCCTCTACCTTATCAATTTTTTTATAATTTTCCTATTTCCTTTTATGTTTCTGCTAAGATTTTGTACAAGTATCTTAAAAAAGCTTAACATTGGATGGATGACCTAAACAATGCTTGCATTAACTGTAAAAATGCTTCCATTCAAAGAGAATCTGAAAAATCTGAACAGAGAAATGATCTGGAAGAGTTACCTTACACAGAGAAGGTTAGCCGGATATGGAAGGAGTTTTGATCTGTAAGGAGGTGGTCTCTGGGAGGAGCTTCGATCTGTAAGAAGGTTAGTCAGATCTAGAAGGAGCTTCATGTTGTATGAAGTTTTGAGTTGTCAAAAGCTTTGAGCTGCGATCCGCTGGGAGGAGCTTCAAACTTCAACGAGATGATCATTGGGAGGAGCTTCAAACTTCAACGAGATGATCATTGGGAGGAGCTTCCAGCCGTGAAGATGTGGTCGGCGGGAGGAGCGTCTGTTACGTATTTTATTTTATTTAGGGGCAGGAATGTCTTTTTGTGGTGTAGGGCTTTTGTTTATATACCCTGTTGGACTGTGAACCGGGTATGTGTGAAAATTGTGTTATGTTTTGGCTTCTCTCTTGGTGGCTGCTACGGGACTGTCCCCTGCTTCCTCCTTCCAATTCGTTCAGGAATTCTTCCTTAGGATTGATTATCTTAATTCCATAGTTGGTGTGCTCTGCTTTATTCCATAGCTTGTGTACTCTGTTTCCTGTTATTGTTGTGGCCATATCTAACAGGTACAGTTGGTGGAATTCCAACGACAACGTTCGTGAATCTGAGTTGCGCAGTGCAGTATTGGGGGAGTAACAATCAAGAGGTTGCATCAGGGTATTAGAGCCAGGCGGCGTTCGGGGTATGACGGTGTCAGACGCCACTCGATCGAAGGAGATGTAGTCGAAAATGGAAGTGCTCAAGCACAACCAAGAGGAGTTGGCAAGGTCAATGCAAGACATGAATGATGAGATGCGCTCCATGTTTACGATCTGGAGGGAGGCTAATTCGGGTGAGCCCAAAGGTGGGTGGGAAAGCACAGGTGAAAATAGAGGTGGATGGGATAACACGGGCTAACCCAAGGGAGGACAGACACTGGAATACAAAACCCCGTCGTAGAACTCATCATCATCATATATTGTCACTCAATTTCCACGGCTAGAGATCCCTCAATTTGAGGGCGAAGAACTGATGCAATGGATTTATCGGTGTGTTCAATTTCTCGAGATTGATAGAACGCCGAAGGACATAAAGGTGAAGGTAGCATCCTTCAATTTGGAAGGGAAGGAGCTCTATTGGCATCAGACATACATGAAGTCCCGGCTAACCCGTCAATGGCCGAATTGGGAAAAATACAGTCAAGCACTACACGGCCGCTTCGGCTCGGTCCTCTTTAACTGTCCCATGAGCGAACTAAAAAATCTGCGGCAGCGAGGATTGGTCCAAAACAACTTAGATGAATTTGACTTACTTTTGCATCAGGTGCTCATCTCGGATGAACATGCAATTAGCCTATGTCTCGCCGGCATTTTCAATGACATATAATATGGCGTACGATTGTTCCGTCCTAAGACACTACAAAAGGCATTTTTGTTGGCACGTCTCCAAGAGCAACAATTATCCTACGCCAATAGAAGACCTATAACCTTACTAGAAGAACGACGCACTTAGGTGGAGAGGACTGGGTATACCACGCAACCAGTCTTGAAAACAGGAAGCAATTATCAACCCAGTCAACAGCGGGCCAGCTCGACGGAGGGGTGCAAGTTCAAGTCATCATAGATGGACGAGAATAGAAGAAAGGGAATGCAATTTTGGGGTGATTAGCCTTAAATGCACGATCACAAGTGCCCCAATCAGAAACGGACTTACTCATTGGAGGTTGTAGTTGAGGCGGTGGATGATTCCGAACCCGGGGAAGAGGGGAAGGAGATGATAGACCTAAGAGAGGGAGATGAAGATCAACAAACCCCACAAGTGTTTGTGCGTGCGTTAACCGGAATAACGCACTGCCAAACGATGTGGGTAACGACATCACATCAAGGCCAACCTATTAATGTGTTGATAGACTCGGGGAGCACCCATAATTTCCTGGACGAAGGAGCAGCTAATCGATTGCAATGCCCAGTAGTGTTGATGGCTCCCTTCTCGGTAGCGGTGGCAAACGGGAAGAAGATTTCGATCTCTTACAAGATAGTTGGTTTTAATTGGCGGATGCAAGGAGTGAATTTCACATCGGACATGTTAATACTACCATTGGGGGTTGCAATGTGGTGTTAGGGCTGCAATGGTTGATCACACTGGGACCGGTCAATTGGGATTTTGTCAATTTAAGAATGGAGTTTTCAGCCCAAGGGAGAAAGATTGCGCTGTGTGGTTCAAAACATGGCGTCAATCCGAGAAATCGGGAGAAAAGGCTACAAAAACTAATGGCGAAAGAGGGGCAGCTAAACATGTTGGCACTATATAGTATACGAGGGGGCTCAGATACCAATTCAGATGGTAGTAAAACTGCAGGTTTTTATGGGGAAATCGTAGATTTTCGAGCATGGCAGCTACATGGAAATACTCCCTCACCTACCGAGTAGCAGGCATTAACACAACTGCTGGACAGATTTGCAAACTTATTTGAAGAACCGCAGGGACTGCCAGCTCGGCGGGAGCAATAACACTGAATAGTGTTGAAGGATGGAGGGGCGAATGTCAATTTGCGACCATGCTGATACCCATCGTTACAAAAATCGGAGATTGAACGTCTTATCGGGGAAATGCTGAGCACCAGAGCTATTTGATACAGCTACAGCCCCTTTGCGTCACTGGTGGTTATTGTAAAGAAGAAAGATGGATCATGGCGTTTATGTGTGGATTACAGTCAGCTAAATCAAAATACAGTGAAGGACAAATTCCCCATACGCCTCATCTAAGAACTAATCGATGAATTACATGGCGCCGCCTATTTCTTGAAGTTGGATATATGTGTCGGGTACCACCAAGTGAGGATGGCCGAAGAAGACATACAAAACAGCCTTCTGCACACATCAAGGACATTATGGGTTCTTAGTTATGCCATTTGGCTTGACCAACGCTCCATCAACATTCCAAAGCCTCATGAACTGTATTTTCCAAGGTCAACTCCGAAAATTTATTCTAATATTTTTTGATCATATTTTAGTTTTCAGCTCAACGTGGTAAGCTCACTTGAGTCATCTTGCATTCATGTTCAATATCCTAAGGAAGAATCAATTGGGGCTGAAATGGAGTAAGTGCGACTTTGGTTTACCCCAAGTTCACTATTTAGGCCATGTGATATCCGGGCAAGGAGTTGCCACTGATCCGATGAAGATTCAAGCCATACTCGATTGGCCAACCCCAACTACATTAAAGAAGGTGCGCGGGTTCTTGGGTATCTCGGGCTACTACCAGAGGTTTATTCAGGGATATGGGAACTTGGCAAGACCGCTAACGGATCTACTCAAACAATGCACCTTCACGTGGTCGGAGATGGCAGACGCAACATTTCTGGATTTAAAAAGAGCAGTATCCAGCCCACCTATGCTACAACTTCCCAATTTTCAACAACCGTTCGTGGTGGAAACCGATGCGGCGAATTCCGGCGTGGGGGCGGTACTATTACAAAAGGAGCGACCGGTTGCATTTTTTAGTAAGGCACTGGGCACGAAGAATGCCAGACTATCTAAATACGAGAAGGAGTTATTAGCCATAGTTCTCGCAGTTTAGAAGTGGATGCATTATCTAATAGGTCATTCATTCGTGATACGCACGGACCACCAAAGTTTGAAATTCATGTTGGAACAGAAGCTCGCAACCCCGGCTCAACAACGGTATCTCTCCAAATTAATGGGGGTATGACTTCAAGGTGCAATACAAGCGAGGCAAGGAAAATGTGTGTGCCAATGCTCTGTCAAGGATTCATGAAGTACTGGACACCTCACTGTTTGCTATTATCACCATGCAATCGGACATACTACAGTTGATAAAACAATCTTGGGAGGAAGATATTAGGCTCCGGAAAATCATCACCAACAAGGAAACTAATAATGAGGCCTATCTGAAATTGTCATGGGAGTATGGACTACTCAGGCGAAAGGGTAAGCTTAGGGTGGGAGACAATGCGGTACTCAGGAAACATTTGTTTCAGCTATATCACGACAGTGCATTGGGCGGGCACTCAGGGATCACGGCTACCTATAAACATATGAAACGGATGCTATATTGGAATAATATGAAGCCAGATATTTATGAGTATATTCAGCAGTGCGATGTATGCCAACATTGCAAATCAGACAATCAACAGCCTATGGGGTTGCTACAACCATTAACCCATACTAGAGTGAGTGTGGCAGGAGATATCATTGGATTTTATTGACGGCCTCCTGAAGAGTAATGGTAAATCCACAATCTTGGTGGTAGTGGACCAATTGAGCAAACACGCCCACTTTGTAGCGCTGCATCATCCATACACAGCTGAGATAGTGGAGCAAATATTTTTGGATTCAATCACTCGCTTGCACGGCCTACCTACCTCTATTGTAAGTGACCGGGATACAATATTTCTCAGCAATTTTTGGCATGAGCTATTTCGGGTACTCCAGATCCAACTCAATATGTCGACAGCATATCACCCACAATCAGATGGGCAGACGGAAGTGCTAAATCGCTGCGTAGAAAATTATCTCCGCTACATGTGTTTTGAGAAACCTCGAAGTTGGGCTAGTTTGCTTCCGTTCGCTGAATGGTGGTACAATACAACTTATCAAAGCACCATTCAGATGGCAAGAGCTGGCGGCACTTCCCGCATATGTAGAGGGGACGGCAATGTTGGAATTAGTTAACCGCTAACTAGTGGCAAGATACCGAGTGATGCCAATGATCAAGACCAACCTAGCTAAGGCGCAGAACTGGATGAAGTTGCTAGCAGATAAAGAACGCAGGGAGCATAATTTCAAGGTGGGGAATTAGGTTTGGGTGTGGTTACAACCCTATCGCCAAATCAGCCTTAAGGAACATCGAGTTCATAAATTATCACCAAAGTTTTTTGGCCCCTTTCTGGTGATTGAGCGAGTGAGTCCGGTGGCATACAAATTGGAGCTCCCCGTAGAGGCCAAGATTCATTCTACTTTTCATATATCACAGCTGAGGGAGTTTAAAGGACCCACGATGGGCGTTGTACAACTGTTTCCAGTCACAGATAACGAGGAGGGAAATCTACTCGTGGAACCTCTTGCTATCTTGGATAGGCGCATCACCAACCGGGCGGATCGCGTGGTGACACAACTACCCATCCAATGGGCTAACATCACACCAGAAGATCAACATAGGAGGATCTGTGGTCTCTACGACAAAAGTGGCTGCAATTTGTTCCTTGAGGACAAGGACCTTGTGATGGAGGGAGTACTGTTACGTATTTTATTTTATTTAGGGAAGGAATGTCTTTTTGTGGTTTAGGGCTTTTGATTATATACCATGTTGAACTGTGAACCGGGTATGTGTGAAAATTGTGTTATGTTTGGGGCTCTCTCTTGGTAGCTGCTATGGGATTGTCCCCTGCTTACTCCTTCAAATCCGTTCAGGAATTCTTCCTTAGGATTGATTATCTTAATTCCATAGTTTGTGTGCTCTGCTTTCTTCCATAGATTATGTACTTTGTTTCCTGCTATTGTTGTGGCCATATCTAACAGGTAGAGTTGGCGGTATTCCAATGGCAGCATTCATGAATCTGAGTAGCGCAGCAAAATATTGGGGCGGTAACAATCAAGAGGTTGCATCAGTGTTGAGGTTCAAAGAGGAGGTTGCAGGGAGGTGTTTTGAGCTGGGACGCCGGGAGGAGCTTCGATCTTCAAGAGAAGCACTAGTGCGGTGGAACTGGAGCGGGTAGGGTCCTATGGCAGGTGGTGACCTAGGATCTCGATCGAGAGGAGCGAAAAGAGGAGACGATTCTGGCTGGATCGGAATAGAAGAAAAGTCGAATGCCCGCTTGCCAATGGAGATCCGTGCTGACGTTTCCAGAAGACCGTTAAATGCCTTTTGGAAAAGCAACTTTTTCCACATGTACACTTTCCAAACAAGTATGAGAGCGTCGTTTGAAGTCTGCACTGAATTAAAAATGTGTGAGGATTATGTTTACCCGAAATATTGTGACTCCAAGAAAGTTCAGAATCGTTTCCATAGTAGTCGTTACCGGCTGTCTCCAGAGTCCGCCCAAGCCTTATGTTTTTTGGCAAGCCATGTAGCTCTTCTTCTCCTCAAAATTTTGTTGCTCACTCTTCCAGTGACCACTCGGCCTAGTTCCCCAACTACCTTCAAATTATTTATCATGTTACCCAGCACCTCGGGCGGCCTTCGCCCGGAATCCACTCGGCTCCAGACTCCAGCTCTCTCCAGGCAAGCCAGTGTTTCCCTTTGCGGTCTACGCAGACATACTTTATGTGTCCACATAGCTCAGCAGCCCAAGCATTATGGGATAGGTGGCTTCCTCCTCATCAGCTTGGGCTGCAGCCTTTAGATACCGATCGTCCCTTTAGCTAGTGTAGTTTTATTCTCTTAATGCAGTTATTTTTCCTAGCTCGTGCGAAAACTCATGTTGTTTCCACACGGCCTAGATATTTAGGCAATTTACACACCATGTAACTCATCATCCTTACCCTGATCTCATTTAACTCGTGCAGCCCATCTTTTTTGCTACCTGCCCATTCGAACAGGACCCCACTAGTATAAATATGGATGAACTATACTGTGAAAGGGAATCAAGAATCAGCTTCTACCTGTGGAGAACACGACTTTGTGCCCTTTAAGCTATTGTGAGCTCCTCCTAGTGACTCTCTCTCTCTCTCTCTCTCTCTCTCTCTCTCTCTCTCTCTCTCTCTCTCTGTAACTATTTCTCAGATAGTAATAAAATCACATGCAACATCGAGTTGCAGTTACAGGAATCCTGGCCTCGCCACTCGCGACATTTCTCCTTGTTCTTATAAGCTCACTCGTGGTAACCACAAAGAAGCCGACCACTCTCAGTTCCCTTTCCCCCTCTTTGTAGTGAGAGTTCATGAAGTGCATTTTATGCTCCAACGCCATCAATTTCCGCATAATCCAACATTTTCTCCTGAGTGCATATTTTTTGCCCGGGCACACATTTTTTTCTCGGGTGTGGTTTTCACGCATGCGCGCATTTTTCTCTTAAGCGTGTTTTTGCCCGGGAGCACGCTTTTTGCCCATGCATGCATTTTTCTCTGGGCGTGCATTTCTCACCGAGCACAAATTTTTGTTGGGCGCGCATTTTCACAGGGTGTGCATTTTTTGCCCGGGCGGGTGTTTTTTGCCCGTGAGTTTTTATGATTTTCTTCCCTTTTAAATCTTGAAAACCAATTCCTTCCATCCGAAAAAACAAAAGTAACCAATGCCAATTCTTATGATAGAAAATTAGCATGTGGTCGAGCAATAAAATTAGAATTAAACTCAATGTTCATTCTTGCATGTATTGATATTGGATTGAAAGTAATTTTTGAAAACTAATGTATTCCATCCGAACATACCCTAAATGATTTTGGTTATTTTTTATAATCATAATATATCAATAAATTTATATTAAAACATTCTTAATATTAAACCATTTAGTATTTTTATTACACTAAGGAATATTAGCAATAACGTCTCACTTGGATAGCATGTTCCCTAGCAGTACTGCTATGGCCATTCGATAATACATTGAATGCGACTGAGTCTCCATTCGACATCACATTTCATATACGCATTCAGAGTAGTTTTGTACATGTATTTGTTACACACTATAAACACAAGACAAGCATGATCAAATACATAATGAGATTTGTTATTCTCAAACAAAGAGATGCGGAACACATGTTCCAACATACTCCTCTCTTTTGATAATAACAAATCATCTAAGAAGAAGTCAATTAGTTTATAGTTGTATTTATAGAAAAGTGTTGTAATTGATAATCGTGATAAAACAGGTGTTTTGAGTTGTGTAGATTAAGTACATAGTCTAGAAGTGTAGACTCCCCTTACATATCTGCTTTCTTTGAACATTATGGTGTTAGAATGTACTCCTCCTAAATTATTAGATTTCTTCAATTAATTCTCCCCTTTTTGGTATTATCAAAAGAGGGTAGAGGAGAGTGTTAGCAATAAGTAGGATATTTCCCTTTGTAGAGATGAAATAAGATGCAACATTAACTTGTTGTTTACTATTTGTTAAAAATATAGTAATGATTGAGCATAAGCGTAAAAACACAGCGAAAAATAGATCAAGCATTCGTAAAAGAAACATCTTTTAGAAAATAATAGCACAACATTTAAAGAGTGATAAACTTGATAAGAACATGTTTGAATTTTGCACAAGAGATGTTATGTCATTGAATGTTTAAAATATAGCAAGCATGATTGAAATATCAAGAAAAGATAACAATCTATAATGTAAATTAATTTGCATTCCATGTAAGAAAGAAAGTATTGTAGTGGTCATGCTTAGCTATCTAGTACATTAACTTCCAATTTGTAGAAAAGGATGTATTTGTGAGTTAGGGTCCAATTCTCATGAGTAGAAGATTTATGTAAGATAATGATGTGAAGAAATAATGTTTTGATGAAGTATACAAGTGCATTAATCAAAACACATGAAACATTTAATGGAACAACACAACATTATCAAGAATGCATAAATTGAATTACTTCCACAAAGTTCAATGCACATGTAATAAATTATACAACTACCAAGATTCTTCACACACAGAATGCTTATTAAGACTTATCAAAGAGCGAAGTATTGCTTGGGGGATCACGTAATTTTTGTCTTTTATTTTCATTTTTGTGTGATCCGGTGTACTAAAGAGAAGTGGTGTATTAAGAAATTGTTTACACAAGACACTTTACTATTCTCTCCAAAGTGCTCAACCTCACAATGCTTATTAAGACTTATCAAGAGGGTGAGTAGTGCTTGGTGGATTTTTTCTTGTCATTTATTATTTGATTTTTAATTTTGTGACCAAGGACTCCAAATTCACTTATTTTGCAAACATACAATTTTAATTTTTAAACCATATTTCTCTAAGAAATAAGAGCATGAAAGATAAAGAATTGAAAGAAATCAATTCAATGTTGTGTAGGTAATCTAGTCATGTATTTCAACTAGTTATGTTATTACACTACACAATCGTGCAAGACTAAGATTAAAGGCACATGTAGGAATCAAAGAAGTGAGTAAATAAATTATTATCTAACATAAAGCATTACTCATACTTAGAGGCATACTAATCACTCCACATGTTTTCTATAATCAATTTTATTGCACAATAAATGATAGTTTTCAAGGCATGACTAATTAAAATAATGTTTTGGGGAACTTGAAAATTAAATCATACATTGTTATAAATCTGTAAAAGATGTATCTATTCATTCTTGACTTTAGCAATGAAAATAAGCAGTTTTTTTTTTTATGAAAAACATGAAAAGAGAAAAGCATTTTTTGACTTTTGAATTATTTTGTAATTTTCTCTTTGTTTTTTATTTTTATGAAAAAGTAAAAAAAATAAGTAAAATTTTCTATAAGCAAAAAAGGACAATAAATAAAGTAGTAAAATAATTTTTAGAAAGTAAAATTTAGAGAAAAATCAGGAATTTTAAGAAAATAGAGCAACCGTCGGCGGTAAGGTATAGCGTGTAAGACTCGTCCTCCCAAAAATTGAGCACTGTCGTGGGGAGTCTTATGCCCAGAACAGCCGCCTTTTGGTAGTGCCAGTACATGGGCTAGCATCCACTACAAGACGCATATTCTGTCGGCAATTTTCATTCATCACAAGCCAACCACATTTTTGCATAAAGATTAATAAGCATGAAGTCCAAAATCATATTAGCCATAAATGAATAGTCCACAAAGATAATAATGTTGTCTAATACATGTCCAAATATAAAATACTTCAAAAAATGTGTAAGATCTCAAAATCTCACATTTGTCGCAGTAGGAATCAGAACGTGTTGCATCGTCATGCCAGGCCATGTCTTCATGGCCTGGTGGTCCTCTTGCACGAGGTATTATTGTTGCTCTGGCTGTACGTGCCTCTAAAATGATGTGGTATGATGACCATTAGTCAAAAAAGACTAAGCAGTTTTGACATCTATTGCCCCGACAACTCCTAGGCACTAGGCGGGAAGATCGAAATAAAGACTACAATATTAGAAGTAATATATATATATACAAGAAGGTGACAAGTAGGAGTATAATATATGATAACAATTCGTTATTACATGAGCAAGATTATAATCAGTTCTAAAGACTGCAGCAATATTAAAAGAGCAAGTAAGAGCAATATAAAAAACAGAAAGTACATAACTGAAAGTAACTTTACTTATAAAAATACTCATACAAATTTATAAGTTAAGTATCTTGTTTATGCGGTGTGATGAAATGCAATGTATGATGAATGTTGACTTACCCATGGTTTACTCACACACAAAACTCTATGTCAACATAGACATTTAGTTCCCACTTTTCGAGGGTAGCTAACCTCTCAGACACCTCCCGTCGTGGCCAGATGGTGGTAGTGGAATGGGCTTCTCCACTACTAGGTGGGTATGCACACCAACAAACCTAGGACTTATATACGCCTTAACGCTAAAAGCAGCGGACAAACTATGTACTCTTGCTCGGCTAAAACCAGCGGAGTCTTCATAGCTAAGGGAAGGGTCAATGAGAAAATGTCACAAAGACATCAGCTAAGCTGGCCCACAAGACCACAACCCCACTAACCTAGATTCTATCCCTCAGTTTCTGTCAGTGTGATGACCAGAAAAGCTCGTAGACCCGCCACAAGAAATCCTACAACAAATATCAATATGCAACTGTGTATACCAACTCTCATAACACACCCTTGAGTAGAAAACGTGCCTCCAGCACCCAAGGACTATCAACCAAGTCGTTAATGTAATATTGATTCTACCAAGTATAAACTCGTGCTTACCAGCACCCAAGGACTAACAACCAAGTCCTTACTATAGTGAAACCAGGATATAATCATATCATTCAAACCACATCAAGAACCCACTACCACTATCACTGAGTTGGCATCATCCTAAAACCGTAGGGTCTGACTCTAGTGTATAAAACATGGGTATATCTACTCGTGATCCAAAGGATTACTTGTGGTACCCATGCTATATTTGAAGTTCACCAATTAAGGTTTGCCCCCATAAACCCCATTTCACCCAACCTTGGAGCTCACTGAGACTTATATTGATCCATACTAAGTCAACAATCCCTAACCACATAACAACTCATTCTAGATTATACATTCACCAAATTACCCTAGGCTTAATTACAAGTCGTAGACTTGGGAGTGAACTTATCATCCAACTATGCCCCTCATATTGCCATAACATGGATGGCCTAAATCTCCTTAGATGAGGTGTGTGTTAGGCTATTTCGGAGTTTATCCATTCATTACTAATCTCATCTCAACACTTGGGTGACAAGGAGTTGTGTTACTAATATTATTCATCATGTGCCTCTACATGACTAGTATTGACCTAAGTGCACATGCCTCTTCATCATTCACTTATGATTCAGTACATGCATGGCAACTTGCAAGATCTTAAGAACAGTAAGGTTGACAAGATTATATGTTTATACATCTGATTATGATCAATGTTTGGCAAGATTCTAATGTCACTCTAAATCAATTCCAATAAAATATTTATATGCACTATATTCTCAATCAAGGTCAAGTTGCTTTATCATAATCTTAATAGTATGCACACATGGTAATAATTCAGAATGTTAACATATAAATATTTGAATTGAAATGCACCAATTGATGTTCTTCGGAATTCTTAAGCAATAATTTAAAGTGGTTTCATGAACAATAGCAAGATTGTAAGGATCATAAACCAAGTCAAATCATTTCCAAATGCCCTACACTTTTTACCATGATCATTTCTAACATGGTTATGTCACTATAAAGATTTGAGATTTTATTTCAGCCAAAAAGACATTAATTTCATTAATACCATCTTGTGACAATTATTGGAGCTATCCCTAAGGTTATCACATTGTCGTGTATCAATTTTCAAGTCATTTAGATTAGGATTGATTGAAATATTCTAAGAATTCTAAATGTCTTAAGGTACATGTCTAGGAGTCTTCTAGTCGATATTTCCTTAGTGTCATCGACCAGTCTAGTTCACAATGACTTAGACAGACTTTATATCTAAGGCTCTTCTAGTCGACAGACAAGGTAAGTCTTCTTGTCTAAAGGTCTTCTAGCCGATATTGCCCTAGTGTCGACTACAAGTCTAGTCGACAAATGACTTAGACTAATTTTATATAAGTTATCCTAGTCTAAGGCTCTTCAAGTCGACAGACAAGGTAAGTTTTCTCGTCTAAAGGTCTTCTAGCCAATATTGCCCTTGTGTCGACTAAAAGTCTAGTCGACAAATGACATAGACTGATTTTATATAATTTATCCTAGTCTAAATCTCTTCCAGTCGACAGATAAGGTAAGTCTTCTTGTCTAAGGGTCTTCTAGCCGATATTGTCCTGGTGTTGAATACAAGTCTAGCCAACAAAGACTTAAGACTAATTCTTTTTATACACCTAATTTCATTGTGTGACAAATTTTACAATTCTCTACTCCAAATGTCCCAATATTTTTATCACAGACCAAATATTGTCTAAGGATGAAGCTATAAAAATTTTTACATTTTACAAGATGATTTAACCCAATCAATTTCACAAATTTCATTGTGTGACATTTATTTAATAACCCTTTGTACTTAGGAAAATTATACTCCAAAAATTCTTCAAATTTTTTGGAGTTATTCCTGAGGTGATTGTAATGTCATGTATCAAATTTCATGGCATTTGAGCTAAGGAGTATAGAGATATTCAACATGCATGTTTCCAGTATTATGTGTAACACAACAATAGCCCTATAGAGCACCTATTAAACTTTTAAGCAAACAGTACCTAAATGACCTCCAAATCCCTCCCAATTTCTACCAGTAGACATGCATGGCATAACATGCATGCCCCTAAACTTTGAGTCACGTTGACCAAAAGAAACATCATATATGTAACAATCTATTAAAATGAAATTAGTCACAAAACCATTGCAAAATCATATTCAAAAATTATGAAATTTGGTTGGGGTGTACATTACATCAACAAGCATGCATGTACAAAATTTCATCAGTATCATGGTAATATTTGGTGAAAAATACACAAAATATTGAGATCCGCAAGTTGGTGACACAACATTTTCAAAATAAGATCTAGGGAGCTACAGTGCACCAAATATTTTGTAACACCCCATTCTGGAAAGTTCTTTCCAAGAGCTACAACTTTTATGCTGAGCCTAAGGTCCAGATCTGAGTGCAGCATGCCTAAAAAGTGGCTTGAGCCTGACTGAATAAATGTGACAGGTTTAATACCTAAGCTTTAGTCGATTTTGGTCTGCAGATAGCAGATCTGCACGAATCTGAAAGCAAATCTGACATCAGCTCATCTTCTTCTTCCTCTAGTCGATGACCAGGATGAGCTCAAACTTCATTCCTTAAATACTCCCTCTACAGACCACCATTCTTCAAAAAATTAACTCATATAGCTTCATTTTGAGAAGGGAGTTAATTAGGGCTTGTTTCAAAACCTATTATATGCCCTAAATCTAAAGTTCTAGCATGGGAATTTTCACAATTTTCTCCATAGATTGCTCTGAAATCAAGCTCAATTGAGCTCGATATCTCTCCTAATTAGATATAGGAAGCTAGCTCCATGGGAGTAGAGCAGAAACGCAACTGATTTAGGGTTGATGATCGGTATTTCTTATAGGAGGCATGGTGGTGGTTGTCTCTGGTGACCCTACTCCAATGTGTTCTCCTGAGATCATTTTCTCTAGGAAAACATCTGGCTCGATTGCTTGAGAGGTGAGGAGGGAGGTCAGAGGCTCAAATAATGGAAAGGGGCAGCTGAATGGAGTGAACCCATTTTGAAGCTCTCGGCCACCACCTTGAATGTTTCACTTGGCTCCACTTGGTACCCCTCTGTTGGCAGCCTACTAGGAATAATGGGGGGCATTTCTTGTGCATTGGAAGTATAAGCCAAGCTCCAAGTGACATCCTTTCTAATCTACCTTGTCTCCACATGCATGGTCAACATTTCGACATGCGTGTTGACCATGTTGACCCATATTGTCCACATTAGCTGATATGGCATCGTAGAGTGGGCCTCCAGTTATTGAAATGGTCTATTGGAATGGATTGAGCATAGTTGACCTTATGTTGGCTCTGGTCAAAATTGAAGATTTGGGTGGCTCATTCATCATGTCCATTAGGGTATTAGACCTATCACCTAGCCTTAGTCAGCAAAATATGACACATGTTAGTTCCAAGTGGGATGTTATATAGCGTCGGGCAGTAGCAAAAAGGGATGTGATTTTTTACTTTAAAATCGTGTTTTTTGTCATTTTTTAATTTCGATTTCTTTTTATTATGATTTTTCATGATATGGGCCATCAAATGCAGCAAACAGATCAGAAAAATAATCAAAAAGTTATAAATTTAAAATTTTAGCCTAAGACATCCAAAACACCAAATTCTAATCTAATCATAGTGAATCGTGCATCAGGGAGTGTTTGGTGAATATGTCCGCAAGTTGTGACTCAGTTCCAATAAAGTTAACTTTCACATGTTCTTTCTTAATATGATCTCTAATGAAGTGATGATGAATATCTATGTGTGTATCTAGAATGATGAGCATGACAATTAGTTAGATCGATAGCACGCTTGTTGTCACACTTTAGTTCTATGTTATTTAGATGGACTACAAAATCTTCTAGTGTTTGAGTCATCCATAAGGCTTGTTCACAACAACTTCCTAGTGTGAAATACTTGGCCTCTGTGGTGGAGAGGACACAAAAATTATGTTTTGAATCGACCATGATATAAGTGAAGGGCCTAAGAACTGACACATGTCACTAGTGCTCTTACGATCTAAAGAATATCTGGCATAATCCGAATCAGAAAAGACATGTAAAATAAAAAAGAATTATTATGTGAATACCATAAGCCTAATCTAGATGCTTCAATTAGATATCTAAAAATTTGTTTAACCGCTTTAAATGAGATCCTCTTTGATAGGCTTGAAATCGAGCAAATAAGCATACGACAAATATAATATTGAGTCTAGATGCACTTAAATACAATTGTTGGCACAAAAAGTGTATCTCCAAAACTCACACTAGAAAGAGATGGGAGAAAACTATGGAGTGCAGGTTACTCGGGACGAGGGATGACATAGAAGAGATCTCTAGGAGAAAAAACTGCTTCGATCGATCTCAAAATGGATTACAGGAGGGGGTTTAAAACAGGTAAGGGTGAGGGGTAGAAAAGTGACAGAATTCGAGACCGCTTGCACAGGTTGCAAGCTAGAGGTTCGAAGCAAAAAGTCCCTTTTTTGATACCCCTACCCCTCTATTTATAGACGCGGGGGCCTGCCCAAATGGGCAGGTCCAAAAATTACGAGCTGCCTGAGGTATAGGAGAGCTGGGGCATAGAAGAGAGGTTACGGGGGGTGCAAATAGCAAAAAAGAAGAAAAATATCAGATAGCGCGGTCTGGCGATCACGCTGGAGCCTGGACACCTATGCCTTGGGAAAAACTGTCGGAGAGGAGACAGGCGGACTGGGCGGTCTCCAAAATCAGAGACCGATCGGACCAACCATTCTGATCGAAAAGGAGAGGTCGCGGACTTCCAAGCAAACATGATCCCCGCACATTTTCAAGTTTCACTGGAACTTCGTAAATGTTCGCTTTGACCGCTGAGACCGCGACTGTCATAAATGCAGGAAAGTCTATAAATACTGCTTCAAGGTTTTAGAATCAGATCTTTCTGGAAGGAATTGCGAGCTTGAACTATAAGCGATCACCCTTTCTCAGACTGTGGCGAACTCTCGTTGGAGGACATGATGTCTCTGCTGAGTCAGAGGGCAAGATCCAAGGGCTCTCCAAAGGTGGTCGCTTCAAAGAAGAATGTCCAAGGGAAAGATACTGTGAGCTCTAAGAAGGCGGTGGAGTTCAAGGCCTCCAAGGCCCTAGCGATGGTTGATGCGGCAAAAGAGGTCGCCAGCCCTCCTCCAGAGGGAAAGCAGGTAGAACCTGCCAAAGAAGATGCGGTTTTGGCGGTTTTGAATACTGTCAACCTGTCGGCCAACTCCTCGGGGGCTACTAAACTGAACTTCACTGATCTCACCATTACCTCTAACTGCAACAAGTCGGTTGAGGCTCTTAACCAGACCATTGTTCAGCATGGTGAGATCACTTCTAGAGTCCATCAAGTCTCAGATGCGGAAGCAAAAATCCTCTGCTGAAAGACTTAGGCAGCAGATCGCAGACAAGAAGGAAGCTGCAAAAGGGACAAAGAGAAAAGATACAGATCCATTTATTTAGCCCGCCAAGAAATAGAATATGGATGAAGATAAAGAAGTGACCGCCAAGACCGCTTTAGTCAAGGCGGCCACAGTCCCTGAAGAAGGCAGTCTTGGACATCCTCCTATGGATTCCCCTAGAAAGGTAGGTGACCGGGTCGATCTCTCTTTTCCTCTTGCAGTCTCAATATCTTCGAGAGCAGAGTCAAAATTAATTGCTTATCTTGATGACAATTCTTCTAACAAACTTGTATGTTCAATCTCACAGGTACTCAACCCCTTTGAATCCAAGAATTTTTGGGAGGTTGCCGAAGAGCGAGAGGTCGCTGAGAGGAAGAAGTCTGCGAAGGAAGTAGTGAGACAAAATGTGGAGGCGGAGAAGAGGGAGAGAGAAGAAAGGGCAACGTAGATCGCTGTAGAGAAAAAGAAGAAAGAGGAGGATGAGAAGGCAGTGCAGATCGCTGCAGAGAAAGAGAAGGAGAAAGAAGAGGAGGCAACACTGATTAATGTGGAGGAAGAGGAGAAGAAGAAGAAGAAGAAGAAGAAGAAGAATAAGAAGAAGAAGAAGAAGAAGAAGAAGGACAAGAAGAAAAATAAGACCGCTGAGAAGAAGAAGAAGAGGAAGAAGAAGGGGCCCGACAGCTCAAGAAGGAGAACATCATGCTTTCTGCCGGTCTGAAGGATCTTTCTGCTAATCAGGATGTAAGACCCCCCTCCCGGAACACAAGACACGGCCGATGGGAGTCCTATGCCCAGGACAGCCCCCTTGCGGATTGTCAGCACACGGGCTAGCCACCTCCACAAGACGCCTATCCTGCTTGCTATTCTCAAATATCACCATACCAACCCATCAATAATATAAAAACAACAGAATCCATTTATTCACAACTAAGTAATAATGCCCATTACAGTACAAAAGAACAGGTGGATAAATAAGCCCTGTTAAACATCAGAGTGCAAACTTGCCCTAAGGCTAGATCTCAAACACTTGCTCACATCTGCCACTTACGGTAGCCAAGGTATCGTAGTAACCAGCCCTATCACCCTGTCCTGGCTGCCCTCCTGTGTCGTACGTTGCTGCTCCACCTGAGTGTGTTCCTAAAAGTAATGGTGTAACAACCGTTAGTCATAAAGACTAAGTGGATTCACATCCTCTCCCCCGGCGACTCCAAAGCACCGAGCGGAAGGGAATGACGAGAAGCTACAATATAATCAGTAATATAACAAGCAGGTGACATGATGATGTTCTAAATCTAGCAGTTATTATATCAACAGAACAATATGAAGGCTGGTAACAGTAAGAGGTATCAACATGTATATAAGAGCACATCTATACTAGCAGTGTATCAGTACAAAAGTAAGCAGTATATTTGCAATTTCAAAACGTACCTTAACTTATATGAATGCACATCCAAACTTATAAGTTATGGTTTCTAATTTGGAACTCATCATATAAAAGAGCTCATACTAATTTATATGATGGGCCCGATGCGGTGCAATGATATGATCATGAAAGGATGAATGCAATGCAATAATTATGATATGATGACTCACCCATGCAGGTTTGTTATGTCGACATAGACATGTAGTTCCCGCTTTTCGAGGGTATCTAACCACGCAGGCACCTCACGTCCTGGCCAGACGGAGATAGTGGAACGGGCTCCTCCACTACTAGTCGGGTATGAACACTACCAGCCCTAGGCCTATGTACGCCTCAACGCTAAGAACACACAGTGGAGACCCTGCGTACTGCTCGTATCATGCTGAGTCTTCATAACATGGAAGGGTTCTTGGGAAGAGAACACCAAGAACATAGCCCAACCGGTCTAGAGTCTAATTGCCAGCTTCTGTCGGTGTCACGACTAGCAAGCCCATAGACCCGCCATAATTAATCCTCCAACCAGGATCATTACACCATCTTTTGTAAACAATGCACATTCATGTAACTCCCATGCACATTCATGCTAATTAGCTTAACATTTTACCAAAAGATATAACCATATCTTATAACCCGCATCAAGCCAACAATTCTACCCATACCGAGTTGTTATAACTCTTGTGTGGTTGCGTGCATATAACATGGAAATTACTCTACAAGATCCTGCAGGACTACTTGTGCGTATAGAGACATATTCATGTTTTTCTACATAAGTAAGCCTGAACATTTCACCAATATTCAATCCTCATGCACAAATCACAGCGTGTTCCAACACGATTAAAGTTATCGACACCAGTCCTTCCTGTCGACACTAAGTGTCGACACGCTAACGCCAACGGTAGCACTACCGGCGGGCGTTAACTAACAGAGAACAAATCCTCTGTTAAACACCTCCAGTTTTCTTCCCGTGAAATCTCAGCTCCAATTAAGATGAATTCCTTTCGTCCCTTAGCTCTTGGACTTTCACCGCTATTCATGGGTCCCATTAATTAAATGCCCAATTAAATATCATAACCCATTAACATGGGACTCTTCATCCAGAGAAATGTTTATAATATCCAACTTAATTTTAAAATATCATAACCCATTAAAATATCAAAACCCACTTTCCCTGGGACTATTCATCATCATCCCCAAATAAGAATTAGGTCATTTCACCTTCTCTCCTCCAATACTCCCTCATTAGACCACCGATCTTCATGAAATCAACTCCTTTAACTTCATATTGAAGAGGTGAGTTGATCGAAGACATTTTCGTGGCGAACGACGCCCTAGAACGTAAATTCTAGCGTGGCCTCTTCCTACGAAACTCCATTACTCTTACAAAATCAAGCTCTTTTGAGCTCGATATCTCTCCTAATTAGATCTAAAGATCTAGCACCAAGGGAGAGGGGTCAGAAGTCACCTTATTTTTTTCGACCATGGTTCAATCCCATCTTCATGGCAGCATGGTGATGGTCGGCCAAGCTCCAAATCATTCTCCAAGCTTGCTCCTTTAAGAACTCCTTAGTTAAATCTTTTGTAGTGTGAGGAAGAAGATGAAGAAGAAGAAGAAGAAGATAAAAGAAGATGATCTGAGAAGTGATCAGCTCTTTTGGTTTAAGAGAGGAGAGTGAGTGGGATTTTATTTGCATTAATGGGCATTAAATGCAACCAAACTTTCCATGCCATGCCTTGGAACTCCAAAGTTAGGTGCCAGCTCCTTATTGGACACTAATTCCACTTTTAGCCTATAATTTCTTAATTGGTAATGTTCTGTCGGCCTAGGGAACATCATTCCGAGCTGATGGCGAAAATCGACGGGATCTCCCGTCGATCGACAGGATGGTCCCGTCGATCGACGGGAAGCTCTATCGATTATAACTTGAGCCTAGGGAAACAACATTCCCAGCTAATGTTAAGGATCGATGGGAGCTCCCGTCGATCGACGGGATGGTCCCCTCGATCGATGGGAAGCTCAGTCGATTTTGACTTGCCCATTTCTTTTCCCAAATTTTTCTGAACTCACCTATCCTACCTCTGCCAAAGCCTATTTCTGGACTATCAGGAGATACTTATACTTTCCTCATTACAATTAGAGTAGAGTAGATCAATCGTCACTTGCTGACCGTGACTCAACTTGACCACCTCAGGGTCTTAGGGCTTCTACCGAGCCCGAGTCAACTCTCGGCGATACAACACACTCCCGAGGGGACTAGCTCGAACTGGGATGTTACAAATCCAATAAACAATGAAATAATTTTGTCCCCGAAATTTAGGTGGAGGCTATGGGGATCGAAGGTCGGACTATGTAAATCAAGTTCGGAGTACACTTGACGAGGTTATTAGTTTAGTATGTCCTGACTCCCACTTAACACTTGTGCATAACATTACTTATCCACATCGCATCGCACATCACCCCAAACTTCCCCAAGTGTACCATTATTATATTTCAAGACACTTATAATTAACTTGTGCACAGAGAATTCTTAAGTGCCTCTCATCCTGATGAAGATATAAGTATGGTGGTGAAAATACATGGTTGGGTTTTTAGCCACGCTCCCAGTACGTGCAGGTTGGAAACCACCGAAACCCATAATCCCTTGTTCTCTCAACTTAATAAACCAACATTCATTGCACCCTTGATCTAAAACCTTTTAAGATCAGTGAACCCGATACGCAAAAGGTTGTCACTCTTGTTTCCAGGTAAAATTTAGAATCCTCCTTCAAGAGAATAATGTGCTTCCAAATTTTGCAAAAATAAATTGATTCTTCTATCCCCAGACATTGTTATCGAAATAATGTGTAGCACCTTCAACATCATCATTTAAATGTATCCAAATTTAGCATTCACGGAGGCTCGCCTTAAAGTCAAGCGGGTAATTAACCATAAAAATTCACGATGTCATATACATGGGTCAGACCTCAAATACCCAAACTGTTATTGTACCCGCAAGATCGTCTCTCTTATGTATTAAATATGTAGAAGCAAGCTTTAATCTCATCTTCTAGTACAAACCATCATTATCCATATCATTATCAATCGATTCCGTCAAAGTTATCCTATCTGAGGAAATCATTCATACAACACACATCAATTACCCTTAGCACGATATTCAATTAATATTAAGTTTCAACAATTGTTATCATCACGTAGCTTAATTATATGAGTCATGCAGGGGAAAAATCTTTGTACCTCCGCCTTCTAATATGTAATAATCATCTACACTCTTTATACATTCAAAATGTTTAACATTTCCTATACAAGGGCATTCAAGCAAAAACCACCAACCAAGCCCACTCAAATTCTGAGTGCCCTAACAGTAAAAAATCTCATTCTCGTTCTACTAAGAGTCATCGATCGTATGCTTTACCACGGGGTTATCACAATTCTAGACCCTTTGATAGATTATCAAATTCTTACCAACAAGAGGAGGGAATACTCATTCAACTTTGTCACAACCCGCATTTTCCCAAATATATAATACGTAATATCAGAGCAAGGGGAAAATACGCGTCGTGATGCCACGCCTGCAGGAGACGACTACAGACGCTCAGGCAAACACTCCTTACGATAATTTTATAAAAGGCACATATGTGATTGGATTAAAAGAGAAATCTTCATTTTAGCTTAAGACCGCGTCCCTCGGTCTGGTGGATCATCTAGTCCACAAGTAGAAAACTATACATACGTAGCGGAAAATAGGTTTGTTTTTAGCCTACATGAGCATGGAACTAAACATCTCAAAAATGATATGCGCATAACTATGTTTAGTATAGTAAGAAAGGATTTTCTTCGATTTTCAAAATATGTGACGTTTATTAAAAACAAACATGATATGCAAGGATGACATTTTTATATCAATAAAGTAACTAATGCATCCTATCATAAAGCTTCCCAGAGAGCAAGTAGGTAAACACCCCAAAAGTAACAGCAATACTACTAGCAAGTAATCTAAAGATAAAAGCCATACGGGCGCCAACAACTGACACGAACCCACGGGAAGGAAGGAAAACAACAAAAAAAGAAACTGCCTCTTACTTCTGCAGCAGCTAAAAACCTGAACCTGAGACATTCATAAGAAAAGAATGCCTCAGCCCAAAAGGGTGCAAGAAAACCAAGATTTAGCAGTAAGAGAAATAAGAGAGTGCAGAAAAGAAAGCTAAGCAGGTAAACATCTATAATCTTACAACAACCCGAGACAACTCAAATGAGTGCACTCGGTAAGAAGAAAAGCCTGCACCAGAAGGTAATAGTCAACACAATCAAAGCCCACCACGTGTCCGCCATTGCGGCTCAGAGGTGATGGTCATACATATAATATCATAATACACATATATAAGCATATATGTTTAAGAACTTGAGACTGATCAGCTCGAGGGAAAAGCGTCCACCAAAAGAAGGCACTGCGACGGTGGTATCTCCACTAACGCCCGCAGCCCAAAAACCAAACAGGAGTGCTGCGGCGGTGACTCCAATCCACACAAACCAACAGCCCAAAAGAGGCACTGTAGCGGTGAACTTTAGCTCACACGCCCAACAGACTCACACATAACACCAGAAGCAGGGTGCATAATCATATACATAAGTATATGTATAAATATATAAGTATATAACTATACCACGGTGCAGTTTACCAGAGAATACTCAGAACGTTTAAACAACGAAGATCATAGAGAACGGGAACCACTTACCAAAACTATCCCAGAGAATTAAACAACATAGCATACTTAGCTCATAAATCCCACATAGCAAACAGAGGAGTGTCAGGTGGGGGATCAGGATTTCAGAAAGCCGACACCATGCCAGGTCTGGTGCCGGAACAAGACGAAGAAAAACATGACACGAAGGTCAAACACCTGAACAAAGCTCAACGGTTCATTTGAAAACACTAAGCGAGTCCAAACTTGGCTCCTAGTGAACATCTTGCATCGGTATGATGAATAAGGCACGACAAGACACCGCAAATGAACACTAACCAACTACAGGGCAACTCGAGAATAAAGCACAGCTTAGTTCGACGGTCAAGGAGAGTCTCATGATCAACACAGGAAGATGAACTTTAACATTCGCTACAAGAGTAAAGCTATTTAGCAACCTTTAACAACTTCTGTATGTATATATATTTATGTGAGTGTTATACAGTATCATTCGATACTTTCTGCTACTATGAGTGCAAAGCTGCCGGTCACTGAACAAGTAAAAGGCCCAAAACCGAAATTCATCCACTTATCCTTCTCATTAAACAATTTCTAGCCTCGCTAGGTCACCGAGAAGCAAGAGAAATTCCCAGGAAATTTAGCATCTAATCTTCCCAAATCGTCAGGAAATTAAAATACGCAATTTCCAGGGAATTTAGCCCGCCGCAATAACAAACTTAGCCAACAAAGGAACAATGCAGGATTTGGAAATTCGCCGAGCAAGACCACTTATGCTTAACTAATTAAATAAGCCCAAAGGTCAACCAACAACATAAAGACCAAGGAGAAATCCCGAATAAAACCAAGGGCTGACCGGCTCAAACTCCCCCAAGAGAACGAAATCTCTAGCATATAGCCCAGGAAATTTAACGTTGCATTAACCTAAGTGAATACCTAACCCTCAATTAAAGCACAGAAAATTTACGAACCGGGTAATTGACTTAAGTTTAAACCAAGAAAATTTCCTAGCGTATAGGTGCAGAGATTTCGTATATCAAGTGTATATTATCATAACCATGGGAATTCACTAAAAAAATTTCCAACAAAATTAACATAACAACAGCCCCCCTTTAATTGACAAAGGCAAGTGCAGCCCCCACACAAATTAACAGCCTAGATAAAAGGCTTTCCCCCAAACGTAATAGATAAAGGAAGCCCCCAAATAACAAGAAGAAATATATGTACTGCAGCCCACCAACATAAGCAAACAGCCCCACAAATTAACAAGGATACAAGGCAGCCCCCCATAACAACAAAGAAAAAGGCAGCACCCAAAATCACAAAGATCCAAAGTACGAGGGGTGCAAACCTGTATATAACTATAGCAGCCCAGGCCGGTTAAACACCAGCCCTGATGAACAAAGGAAAGAAGAAAAACGGCCTAGGACCAAGAAAAGCAGCCCCCCAACTTTGAACAGCAATTAAATTTTCGATTTCCCCAAGTGCAGCCGTAACTACCAACTGTTAGCATAAAGAAAATAGGCAAGCCATATGAGACATTTGCATCTAACATACATATACATATATATATAGCTGGGCCCTTCACAACCCCACCAAGAAACTATCACATAGCAACAGGATAATCAAAGAATTGAATGAATCTAACCCAAAAATAGCATGATCACTTGTATGGCAGCAGAAACGGAACCCAAATAAATAGCAATTTCCCAAATTTCACATGTATAGCAGTAAGTGTATGGCAGAGGGATAGGAAACCCCAAATTTTAACAAATTTTGCAAATTCCACATGCAGCAGCAAGTGTATGGCAGCAGGGATAGAAAAAAAACCCAAGATTTATCTAGATTCACATGTATAGCAGCACAAGTATGGCAGCAGGCACAGGAACCCCAAAAATTAATAATTTCTGCAAATTTCATGTATAGCAGCAAGTGTATGGCAACAGGGAGAGAAAAACCCAAAGAATTTGTAAATCTAACCCAAGCAGCAGCTTCCATAAGAGAAACAGAAGAAGTAAAGCTGGGGTAAGAAGGCAGTAGAAGAAGGAGAAGGGGGAGATGAAGAAGTTTTCTTGCCTTGAATTAATCGACGACCGCGGATCGCGGCAAGATCGACAAGGACCGAGCGAAAGAGCTGCCCCGGCGATGAAGATAGGGCCCGGTAACAACCCAAGTCCCCTCCGACGGCCTAACCCTCCGACCTCGGGCGACAGTGACAAGCCCTAGCTCAGACTCCTAAAAACGCTCCAGGCTTGCACGGGAAGAAGGGGAGAATGAAGAGGAAAAGGAAAAGTGGACTCCGATCCCGAACAACAGCCAGCATATAAATATTTATACTCTTATAAAATTTTTTGCACCCAAGCTTATACAAAATTTATGTATGTACGTATATACATATAAACTCTTCCTCTCCTTTTCTTCCTTATATTTTTTTTGTATGACCTGCACTCAAACAAGCATATACATAATGTATATATATGAATATATAGTTTTATATGAACAAGATCTTTGTATATATATCCCTACACCCGCGTATACATATATATATATATATATGATATAAATGTAGCACCCGACACAAAACCCCTTCCCCTATAAAACTTCAAGCATGCATACCCAAGGGAATACATGCATTCGTATACACTTAAAAATGGCATGCTTATATATATATGGATTTTTCATTCATGCTATATATACATACATATGTGTATATATATATACATAGACATACATAGATCTGCATATACGCTTTCATTTAGAATTAACTCGCCGGATGGCGACGACGACGACGACGTTTTCCAAAATGGTGACGCCCCCCCTCACATTTACACAACATAACAATGATTTCATCATTAAGACGTTATCATTTTCATATTCCCCGCTTAAAAGATTATAAGAAAGCTGGGGCGTTACAACCACCCCTCCTAACGAAAAGTTTCGCCCCGAAACTTTGCAATAACAATTCAAAACGGGGTAAGAACACAAAAGACGGAAACTTACCGGGGAAATTAGCTAAAAAGGTGATGATAGGACTCCCTCATCACAGGGATGGACTTTCTTCGCAACACCCGGGGCCAAAGGGTACGGTGCCTTAGCAACAGGACGGGTACCCGGCTCAAGGTCAGAAACAAACTCCTCAACTCTCACGGTAGAAAACCAGGGAGACAACGGCGAAGACATCAGCGAAATCTCACACCACAGGGAAGATCTTTGATACACATCAAACCGAAAATGGTTTCTAGCGTAGAAACAAGGTAAGCAATGCCATTGAAAACTAAAGGCTCCTGGCACACGCCGCGGAAATAATCGGGGAAAACATAGCGCGGAAAGCCAAACACACTCGAGGGTTGACCGATGTCCAGCTTAAAGACCAAACGCTTTACCTTGCGTTGGATAACTGCATCAAACCTGGACAAACCGCCCAAACCCAAAAAAACCACAACGAAAACTCCAGGTCTAGCGCCTTTAGATTAACAAAAGTTACGAAACCACCTAAGAGGACAGGACAACTCTGAAAGCCCTGATTCGACACCACCGAAACAACAGGAGGGAAACTTAACACTAAGGGGATCACCAACCCGATCGAGGGTCAAACCACAATGCTCTACTAAAGAACTAGCAACGCACGAGCGGGAAGCCGAGAATCGAGGAGGAACGTGCGCCTAAAGGTTATATACCTTAAACTCTCCTATAAGGTTGGATACGCAACTAAACGAGCGAAAACAACTAGAACCAAAGCTGAAAGTTAAGAATTTGATTAGAATCTAACCTGGAATTACCGCGGGGGAAATCTGCTCTCCTTCCTTTGCTACTGCATTTATCTCGGCCTCTCCTTGATCTAACTGCCGCTGCTGAGGCGGTGGCGGTACCAGAGCCGTAGGAGCAAGCTGCTGGCCAGCCAACAGGAACTGCGAACACCGGGACTTCACATGTCCTTTATGTCCACATTGATAACAAACCTTACCTTTTGACCAGCAACGACTGTCGTCGTGCCCTCTCTGTGTGCATGAAGTGCAAAACAAATCACTCTTTGGAGCCACCTGAAGAGCCATCACCTGAAGCTGCTTCTGCGCGCCCAACCTCTTGAAACACTTCTCGTGTGGATGGCCCACACGGCCGCAAAAACTGCAAACCACCTTGCCCTTCTTACCTGGAGCAAGGTTGCTTCCGTCGTCGGCTTTCCTTTTCTCCCTTCTCGACACCGCCTCCTGACCCACCACAGGGTCCTGCGCCTCAGGCTGTTGCCCAAAGGTAGCCGCCAACAAAATTTGAATCTGAGCCTGCATCTCGGCCACTTGCCTCGACAACACCTCGATACTCTGATGCAACCTCTCAATTACCGCTTCACTGCGCGCACCCAAAGACTCACCCTCTGACTGGGGAGCCAAATCTGACGCACTACGCTCTGGAGTCATCGACTGCAATTACGAACGAACACCTCAATACACCTAACTTAAAACGCAACAGCTAGGAACCAGAATTTCCTAACTCGATACAGATCAGAAAGGAGTAGATACTTGCTCTTGCTGTTACCTTGCTATGGGAATTTATGAAATGATGTTATGCTTAACCTCGGATGATATATCATCATCCTATTAACTTTTGTGCAAATCATATGAATGCATAAATGCTAAAAATTTATTTCAAACCATGTGTGTATGAGCGTCATCATGTATGTCTTTAGCTTGGCACGTGTGCAATGATATGTTATGATGCATATGCAGTGTTATGCAATCTAAAAGGGTCTTAATGCATGCCATGAGCAGCATACACATGCGATCTTATGCATCCCATACTACATATTATCGCATGCAACGAAAAAGAAAAACGAGCTAATGGACATCCATGGGACTGGCGTTATGCATCCTATACTACATAACCGTCGCATGTTGTCACCTATGAGGAACCATATACAAACACATATTATGCATCTCATACTACATAATATGCCCCGTATACTTCTAATCATCCTATGAGTGTAGTGTTCATGCTTCAGCCAAGACATACTGATGACCCTTCGGTGTGTGTATGCAATTAATGACGATTCTCACCAGGCGGTTAACCGGGCCAACCAGAACATTTTCAGCAACCCGGCTAACCTCCCTCTGATACCAACTGTCACAACCCGCATTTTCCCAAAAATATAATACGTAATATCAGAACAAGGGGAAAATACGCGTCGTGATGCCACACCTGCAGGAGACGACTACAGACGCTCAGGCAAACACTCCTTACGATAATTTTATAAAAGACATATATGTGATTGGATTAAAAGAGAAATCTTCATTTTAGCTTAAGACCGCGTCCCTCGGTCTGGTGGATCATCTAGTCCACAAGTAGAAAACTATACATACTTAGCGGAAAATAGGTTTGTTTTTAGCCTACATGAGCATGGAACTAAACATCTCAGAAATGATATGCGCATATCTATGTTTAGTATAGTAAGAAAGGATTTTCTTCGATTTTCAAAATATGTGACGTTTATTAAAAACAAACATGATATGCAAGGATGGCATTTTTATATCAATAAAGTAACTAATGCATCCTAGCATAAAGCTTCCCAGAGAGCAAGTAGGTAAACACCACAAAAGTAACAGTAATACTACTAGCAGTAATCTAAAGATAAAAGCCATACGGGCGCCAACAACTGACACGAACCCGCGGGAAGGAAGGAAAACAACAAAAAAAGAAACTGCCTCTTACCTACAAGAGAGGAAGGGCCGACCGGACAGCTGAACGACGCCGCTCTAACTCCTGCGGCAGCTAAAAACCTGAACCTGAGACATTCATAAGAAAAGAATGCCTCAGCCCAAAAGGGTGCAAGAAAATCAAGATTTAGCAGTAAGAGAAATAAGAGAGTGCAGAAAAGAAAGCTAAACAGGTAAACATCTATAATCTTACAACAACCCGAGCCAGCTCAAATGAGTGCACTCGGTAAGAAGAAAAGCCTACACCAGAAGGTAATAGTCAACACAATCAAAGCCCACCACGTGTCCGCCATTGTGGCTCAGAGGTGATGGTCATACATATAATATCATAATACACATATATAAGCATATATGTTTAAGAACTTGAGACTGATCAGCTCGAGGGAAAAGCGTCCCCCAAAAGAAGGCACTGCGACGGTGGTATCTCCACTAACGACCGCAGCCCAAAAACCAAACAGGAGTGTTGCGGTGGTGACTCCAATCCACTCAAACCAACAGCCCAAAAGAGGCACTATAGCGGTGACCTTTAGCTCACACGCCCAACAGACTCACACATAACACCAGAAGCAGGGTGCATAATCATATACATAAGTATATGTATAAATATATAAGTAAATAACTATACCACGGTGCAGTTTACCAGAGAATACTCAGAACGTTTAAACAACGAAGATCATAGAGATCGGGAACCTCTTACCAAAACTATCCCGGAGAATTAAACAACATAGCATACTTAGCTCATAAATCCCACATAGCAAACAGAGGAGTGTCAGGTGGGGGATCAGGATTTCAGAAAGCCGACACCATGCCAGGTCTGGTGCCGGAACAAGACGAAGAAAAACATGACACGAAGGTCAAACACCTGAACAAAGCTCAACGGTTCATTTGAAAACACTAAGCGAGTCCAAACTTGGCTCCTAGCGAACCTCTTGCATCGGTATGATGAATAAGGCATGACAAGACACCGCAAATGAACACTAACCAACTACAGGGCAACTCGAGAATAGAGCACAGCTTAGTTCGACGATCAAGGAGAGTCTCATGATCAACACAGGAAGATGAACTTTAAAATTCGCTACAAGAGTAAAGCTATTTAGCAACCTTTAACAACTTCTGTATGTATATATATTTATGTGAGTGTTATACAGTAGCATTCGATACTTTCTGCTACTATGAGTGCAAAGCTGCCGGTCACTGGAACATGTAAAAGGCCCAAAACCGAAATTCGTCCACTTATCCTTCTCATTAAACAATTTCTAGCCTCGCTAGGTCACCGAGAACTAGCAAGAGAAATTCCCAGGAAATTTAGCATCTAATCTTCCCAAATCGTCAGGAAATTAAAATACGCAATTTCCAGGGAATTTTAGCCCGCCGCAATAACAAACTTAGCAAACAAAGGAACAATGCAGGATTTGGAAATTCGCCGAGCAAGACCACTTATGCTTAACTAATTAAAAAGACCAAAGGTCAACCAACAACATAAAGACCAAGGAGAAATCCCGAATAAAACCAAGGGCTGACCGGCTCAAACTCCCCCAAGAGAACGAAATCTCTAGCATACAGCCCAGGAAATTTAACCTTGCATAAACCTAAGTGAATACCTAACCCTCAATTAAAGAACGGAAAATTTACGAACCGGGTAATTGACTTAAGTTTAAACCAAGGAAATTTCCTAGCATATAGGTGCAGAGATTTCGTATATCAAGTGTATATTATCATAACCATGGGAATTCACTAAAAAAACTTCCAACAAAATTAACATAACAGCAGCCCCCCTTTAATAAACAAAGGCAAGTGCAGCCCCCACACAAATTAACAGCCTGGATAAAAGGCTTTCCCCCAACCTTAATAGACAAAGGCATCCCCCAAATAACAAGAAAAAATATATGTATTGCAGCCCCCCAACATAAGCAAATAGCCCCACAAATTAACAAGGATACAAGGCAGCCCCCCATAACAACAAAGAAAAAGGCAGCACCCAAAATCACAAAGAACCAAAGTAGGAGGGGTGCAAACCTGTATATAACTATAGCAGCCCTAGGCCGGGTAAACACCAGCCCTGATGAATAAAGGAAAGAAGAAAAACGGCCTATGACCAAGAGAAGCAGCCCCCCAACTTTGACCAGCAATTAAATTTTCGATTTCCCCAAGTGCAGCTGTAACTACCAATTGTTAGCATAAAGAAAATAGGCAAGCCATATGAGACATTTGCATCTAACATACATATACATATATATATAGCTGGGCCCTTCACAACCCCACCAAGAAACTATCACATAGCAACAGGATAATCAAAGAGTTGAATGAATCTAACCCAAAAATAGCATGATCACTTGTATGGCAGCAGAAACGGAACCCAAAGAAATAGCAATTTCCCAAATTTCACATGTATAGCAGTAAGTGTATGGCAAAGGGATAGGAAACCCCAAATTTTAACAAATTTAGCAAATTCCACATGCAGCAGCAAGTGTATGGCAGCAGGGATAGAAAAAAAACCCAAGATTTATTTAGATTCACATGTATAGCAGCACAAGTATGGCAGCAGGCACAGGAACCCCAAAAATTAATAATTTCAGCAAAGCAGCAAGTGTATGGCAGCAGGGAGAGAAAAACCCCAAGAATTTGTAAATCTAACCCAAGCAGCGGCTTCCATAAGAGAAACAGAAGAAGTAAAGCTGGGATAAGAAGGCAGTAGAAGAAGGAGAAGGGGGAGATGAAGAAGTTTTCTTGCCTTGAATTGATCGACGACCACGGATCACGGCAAGATCGACGAGGACCGAGCGAAAGAGCTGCCCCGATGATGAAGATAGGGCCCGGTAACAACCCAAGTCCCCTCCGACGGCCTAACCCTCCGACCTCCGGCGACAGCGACAAGCCCTAGCTCAGACTCCTAAAAACGCTCCAGGCTTGCACGGGAAGAAGGCGAGAATGATGAGGAAAAGGAAAAGAAAGAAACTTAGGTGCGCAACAAGCTTATAAATATTTATACTCTTATAAAATTTCTTGCACCCAAGCTTATACAAAATTTATGTATGTACGTATGTACATATAAACTCTTCCTCTCCTTTTCTTCCTTATATTTTTTTTTTTTGTATGACCTGCACTCAAACAAGCATATACATAATGTATATATATGAATATATTGTTTTATATGAACAAGATCTTTGTATATATATCCCTACACCCGCGTATACATATATATATATATATATATGATATAAATGTAGCACCCGACACAAAACCCCTTCCCCTATAAAACTTCAAGCATGCATACCCAAGGGAATACATGCATTCGTATACACTTAAAAATGGCATGCTTATATATGTGGATTTTTCATTCATGCTATATATACATACATACATATGTGTATATATATATACATAGACATACATAGATCTACATATACGCTTTCATTTAGAATTAACTCGCCGGATGGCGACGATGACGACGACGACGTTTTCCAAAATGGTGACGCCCCTATCACATTTACACAACATAACAATGATTTCATAATTAAGACATTATCATTTTCATATTCCCCGCTTAAAAGATTATAAGAAAGCTGGGGCGTTACAAACTTTGAAGTGTATGTATGAATTTATTTCTTGATTTCATAAAGTGTTTCTAAACATCAAGAGACTTTGTCGACGATATAATGCCGAGGTGCTCATGCCTTTCAATTTTGAAACCATCCAAATCATATCTGAAGGATCATACCTATAGTACCCCTCTTCCAAACATAGCATGATGTGTTAAATTATTAAAGTGCAAGAGAAGTATCTGGGCAGTCTGATTATGGAGACCGCAGAGACCGCGCGAGCTCGGGTGTGGCGATCTGGCTATTGAGTTTTGTGTGTCTCTGGAATTGGCGGCCTGTGTTGGTTTGTTGTTTGTGCCCAAGTGTTTTGTTCGGTTTGAGACCTGGCGGTCTAGTACTGGAGGTCGGTTCGACAGTCTTGTACTTCGGTCTGCTTGAGATCGCTCTTGCGGTCTGCTGTGGTTCCGTTTATATGGGAGACCGGATGGGTTGTATGAGCCTGGTTCTGGTGGTCTGTTGGATCTGGTCAGATGCTCATATTGTTCTTCTCCTGTAAGAGACCGAGCGGTCTGCCGGTTTGGAATAAGCGAGTTGTCTTAATTGACCATTGCTTAAGTATAATAAAGGTCCTATCATGACCGTGCGGTCTATATCTAGAG
This sequence comes from Dactylorhiza incarnata, assembly GCA_033032865.1. Classification (NCBI taxonomy): domain Eukaryota; kingdom Viridiplantae; phylum Streptophyta; class Magnoliopsida; order Asparagales; family Orchidaceae; genus Dactylorhiza; species Dactylorhiza incarnata. The sequence goes on along the minus strand of JAWHQI010000355.1, from coordinate 21,133 downwards.
ACCACGTGCTTCAATAAGGAAGGTGACCATATCCCTCTATGGCGGTGACCATGGGCGGATCCAGAGGGGGGCCCTAGGGACACTGGCCCCCCCATTATTTTTCGAAATTTTCTATAAGGCCCCAAAAAACTGGATATTCGCACACTTAATGTTGGCTAATCGCACACCATTTAGGATTTAAACGAGCACTGGCCCCCCCATTATTCTTCTTTGACACTTGGCCCCCCCATTATTCCCATCTCGCTCCCGCTCGGGCCGGCAAACCCTAACACGAGTTAAATCTCGCTTTGCAAAGAAAGGATCAAGATATTGTCAATGCCATGTCTTTTGTTAGCTTGACAAAAAGACAATTGCAAACTTTAAGAGATGATGGATGAGACTCTCTTCTTAAAAAAGTCTTATTTTTTTGTGCTAAATATGGTATTCTTATCCCCAATATGGATGATCAGTATATTCCCCGTGGAAGATCAAGACGGTTTGTCGAAGACTACACAAACTTGCATCATTATCGGGTTGAAATTTTCTTAAAAGTCGTCGATCTACAATTACAAGAGCTAAACAACCGGTTTGATGAGGTGAGTATGGAGTTGCTTCATTGTATGGCTTGCTTGAATCCCGCTAACTCATTTGGTTGTTTTGACAAGCAAAAAGTGCAGCGACTTGCAGAGTTTTATCCGAATGACTTTTCAAGTTTGGAGTTATTTAATTTGGAATTTCAACTTGACAACTACATTGTCGATATGAAAAGTGATGAGAGATTTTCTAATTTGAAGGACCTTGGTCATCTATCTATGAAGCTTGTTGAAACTGGTAAATCTGTTGCTTATCAACAAATCTACAAGCTTTTGAAGTTTGTATTGATTCTTCCCGTGTCCACTGCAAGTGTGAAAAGAGTTTTCTCAGACATGAATTATGTGAAGAACAAGTTGCACAATTGTATGGGCGATCAAATGTTGAATGATTGTCTAGTCACTTTTATTGAGCGAGAGACATTTTTGAAAGTAACTGATGATGATGTTATCGATCGTTTTCAAAAAATGAAAACTCGTCGTGGACAATTATAATTTTTCATGTAGTTTGTAATTTTCAGTGTTATGTAGTTTTTTATGACTTTATAGTGCAAAAATTTTAATATTTACTTGTCATTTTATTTAAAAAAAAATTTGTGCCCCCCCCCCATTATCAATTTCTTGGATCCGCCACTGGCGGTGACGATATCTGTTTGTTTTGCCTATAAATATTGGGGCAGGGGTAGCCATTCATAAGCAAGAACTGGTGTGGATTGATTGTGCCATCTCAACTTTAAGGTTGCGCGGTCTGAAGATTGTTGATTATTTGTTGTGTTCGCAGGTTAGGCGGCCAGCAGGTTTCCTCCAGCACTCTTCCTATCTTTCCAGCTTTGAATAAACCAGTTCGCCAGCGGTCTGTCTGGGCGATCTGTCTTTGGAGGTTCTTGGATCTGTCTGCAACGGGTCAGTTGATCAGGCGGCCTTAAGTGGTCAGGCTGTCTTGAGTGTGGTCTTACAGCAGTGAGCAGTTCTTCTTCTACTGTTCGTGGGTTGCTTCTGTGATCTTGAGACTATGCGGTCTGGGCGATCAAGAAGTCCGAACAGTTTGTTTTCAGCAGTTGCAATAAAGTGCAGTTCGTGCGGTCTGAGCTTTCTGCGGTCTGGAAATTCACAGGTCGTCGACCTGTCCTATTCGCGCGATCTCAAGGGAAGCTGGCAATCCTGCTAAGTTCGGGCGGTCTCAATTTTCTGGTCGCTAATTTTGTGTTGCTTGTTCTCATCTATGTTTGCTCTTATAAATCATGTCTCTCCATGTATGCAATGCATTGTAATAAGATAGTATTCAATTGAGATACTCTTGTTTACCCAGAAGACCGCTTCTGAATAGCGTTACTCGCAGACCAGGCGGTCTGCGAATACAGGTCGCCCGGTTCAGGTTTTACGAGGTCCAAATATTGAAGACTACCAAAGCCTAAGTACAAGAGGCAAGCCGCGGTCTCAAGTCGGAGACTGCCCGGGTTGCGCCATGAGGAGCAGTAAGTCCAAGTCCCAAGGGCAAGTCGTGGTCTCAAGTCGGAGACCGCCCGGGTTGCATCATCGTCTTGGTCGCGGCATCTTTAGCCCTTCTGCGAGACAGACCGCAAGCGCAAGCCGCCAAGCTGCGCGGCTTCTTTCTTTTCTCATTTTTGTATCCCGTCACCGCCTGCCCGACTCTCCTGTACCCGGCCAGGCGGTTATTTTATCCCTGCCCATTTGAGCAGGCCCCCGAGCCTATAAATAGGGGGCAGCGACGTTCCCAAGACACGAACACTCGAATCCAGGAGCTCGCTTGTTTGAGCTGCGGTCTCGAGTTTCCCGTCTTGCGACCTGTCTGACCGGCCGGCTTCAGCTTTCCTGCACTTGTAACCCACTGTAACCTCTTCTTCTTAATCAAAGGAAAGCCCGCCACAGGAGTGGCATTCGCCGTGATGGGCGAATTCTGGCCTTGACCGCTGCCAGCGGTCTCGCTTTCTCTACCTAAAAAGTAACCGACAACCCGCAGCCTCCGATTTCCTTCAGAGGTGCGATTTCGGATTCAACAGAAACACGCGACCTTCAGATCGCGGATTGTCGGTGAAATCCTTGCTACAATGTCGGACCGTCAGTTCCCTCCTGGAGACCGCTCTGATCGCAGTGAAGACTCTTTGTGGGAAGCTTTGGAGCAATCCAGAAGAGAAGCCGAGCGGGCTCAGAAGGCGACTGATCAGCGTTTAGACGCAATCAGTCACACTCTAGCTCTATTAACCGAGCGGCTAGTTCCACAGCAGGCCGCAGTTAATCAGGCGGTGACTCCGGTCCCCCCTCCACCTCCTCCTTACCCGCTACCACAAGCCGCCAACTTCCAACCATTACAAGAAGGTTTTGCGACCAGACAAAACTTTTACCAGAAATCCACGCACAGCATGCCGGCTCGAGTCCTCGATTTCCAGGGGGCGGCTTCTCATGCAGCCCGCCTTTCTTACCCGCAAGAGGGCGCAGCCCGTCTCTCCTACCCTCCTGAGGTTGCTGTTCATCACTCCTACCCGCCAGAAGTTGCTGCCCGGTCTTCCTACCAGGCGGCTTGTCCGCGAGTAGCCGCAGCTCCGGCGGCTTATCATGCTCCTCTATATGAAGATGTTGAAGAAACTTCTCCCTTCGTGGATGAAGTCCGGGGGGAGCCAGCCCCAAATAATTTCAGAGAGCCTCGCCTGCCGGCTTTCAATGGAGAAACTGATCCACTGTTCATCTGCAAGCCTTCGAGTCAGCAATTGCTCTTAGGACCTTAACTGATGCAACCAAGTGCAAACTCCTTGTGACCTCCTTTGAAGGATAAGCAAGGGAGTGGTTCTATGGGTTGCACCCCAGATCGATCAGTTGTTTTGCCGAGCTGCGCGGGGAATTTTTGCTGAGATTCTCTACTTCAAGGAAGAGGAAAAGTGGCCCTTGCGGCCCCTTTTCGATTATAAGCAGCGGGAAGACGAAACGTGGGCCCGTTTCGTAGACCGCTTTTAGAAGGAGATCATGGAAGTTCAGAATGTGGATCCAGAGCTATACATGGTTGCCCTCATTCATGGCTTGAGGGAGGGCCCCCTAAAATTAGAAGCAAATATAAGGGAGCCCAGGACTTATCAGGAAATGATAAGTTTGGCAAATATGGTCATTAGAGGGGAAATGAGCAATCCTGGTTATGTCGCAAAGCTGGTAAGCGACAAGGAGCAGTCCAATCCGTCCTTTCACAATCCACCATCAAACCAGTCCCACTTTGAACCCCGTTCCCAAAGGGGGAGAAACTACAAAAATAAACAACCCTTTATTGGCCATCAACGGTTTCAGGATCAGAAACCGCCGTTGGCCATCGCTCCCGCTCCATCCATTCCTCTTCCGCAAATCATGCTGGTATACTTGCCGCAATATACCGCGTAGCCACCTCCAGTCATTCCATCCACTCAATATGATGACTCGCAGAGTCATTCACTCCCTTAAATGTCACCATGGACGAAGTGGTCCAGATTCTCCAGAAAAGGCCAGATTTTAAAAGGCATGCTCCTCTGAAGTCGGATATTCGCAATCGAAATCCGAATCTTTACTGTGAATACCATAAAGAGGGAGGGCATCTAACCGAAGACTGTTGGGCCCTTCGCTTGCTGATAGAGAGGCTCCTGCGAGAAGGAAAGCTCCGGGGTCTAGTTCGGAAGGAGGCAACTGCTGAGCCGGCTGCTGAGAAGAAAAAAGAAAAAGAAACAGTGGAAGTAACCTGGGAATGCGCTGACGTGGAAGACGCCGGCTGCTATAGTGACATCATCCTTCCGCTGAATGCATCGAAGTCAATGATGTGGGCCCCTTGGGGGTCATCTATTGTATCCATGGAGGAGCTGGAGCGGAATCGTCTCGCAAGTCAAGCATCGCGAGAGTTCTGAAGCAGGAAGTGGCAGCCACTACAAGTTCTCCACCTGAAAGCACCATTGTCACTTTTGATCAGGATGACCTTCCCCCAAATGCCAATCCCTTCGACGATGCTGTATTCATCAAAGCCATCATCGAGAATTATACAGTTCACAAGATCTTGATTGATACAGGTAGCTCCGTCAATCTCCTTTTCCGCCCAACCTTCGAAGCCCTGAAGACCGGAAAGCCTCTGCTTTCCACCGACGGGCCCCTCTATGGTTTTTCTGGGGAGAAGAAAGAAGTGGAGGGTTCAGTAAAGCTCCTGGTCTCTCTTGGTGGAGTAATAAAGCTGATCAACTTCGTGGTGGTGGATTCCCTAAGTAACTACTGCGCCATCTTCAGGAGGCCGATTCTTAATGCCTACATGGCAGTAGTGTCTACCTTCCATCTTGCTCTTAAGTTTGCCACCGAGGGAAGGCTAGTATCGGGTTAGAAGTAACCCAAAGGTGGCTCGGGAGTGCTACGTCTGAACTGTCAACATGATCACCGACGTTTCACTTCCCGAGGCCGTGGCTGAAATTCTGGAGATTGCTGAATCCTCAAAGGCTTCTGAGGAAGAAGAAGATCGAGAAGGGGCTCACCTGGAACCTGCCCAGGCGACCCAAGAAGTCCCTATTGCTGAAGGGGAAGAAAAGAAGCTGGTTATCAATGCTGAGTTATTGTAGGAGGAGAAAGTGGAGCTGATCTCCTGCCTTTTGGAGAACCTGGATATCTTCGCCTGGTCGGCGGAGGATATGCCAGGAGTGGATCCAGACGTGGCTTGTCATCATCTGAATATATCTCCTGAGTTCAATCCCGTCCAACAAAAGAAGAGAGAAGTGGCGACCAAGCTGACGTTGCTCATCCGAGAGGAGGTTTCTAAACTCCTGAGAGCGGGTTTTATTTCTGAAATTCAATATCCCACGTGGATGTCGAATGTTGTAATGGTTAAGAAATCTGGTGGGAAGTGGCGCATGTGCGTGGACTTTACCAAACTTAATAAAGCATGTCCCAAAGATTGCTACCCTCTGCCTCGGATAGATGTCTTAGTTGATTCCGCAGTTGGGTATGGTTTTATGATCTTTCTCGATGCTATCTCTGGATACCATCAAATTAAAATGCATAAACCTGACATCCCGCACACCTCGTTTATCACAAACGATGGGTGTTACTGCTATCTCGTAATGCCCTTTGGTCTTAAAATATGCGGGCGCAACATATCAAAAAATGATGGATACCGTCTTTAAGCATCAAAAAGGCAGGAACCTTGAAGTTTACGTTGATGATCTCCTTCTGAAAAGTAAAACATTTTCATTGCACTTGAAAGACCTCGTAGAGACGTTCGCTACTCTACGGAGGTTCAAGTTAAAATTAAACCCGTTGAAATGTGTGTTCGGAGCAAACAGGGGAAAGTTTCTCGGACATTCTCTTAACTCCCGATGGCCTTGCACCAAACCCAGATAAGGTGAAGGCCATCCTTGATATGACCCCTCCTCATAATACCAAGGTAATTCAGCAACTTGGAGGAAGGTTGGCAGGATTGAGCCAGTTTATTTCCAAATCAGGGGATAAAAGTGCCCCATTCTTTAAAATTCTCCGGGGAGGATAAAAGTTTGAATGGAGCGAGGAGTGCAACGGGGCTTTCGAGCAGCTAAAAGTGCAGTTAACTTCAACCCCACTACTCCAAAGTCCCCGTGAGGGGGAAATATTATTCTTATATTTGGGAGTAGGCCCAGATGCAGTAAGTTCTGTCCTCGTCCGGGAGGAAAAGAAGAGGCAGTTTCCAATATATTATGTTAGCCATATTCTCAAAGATGCGGAAACCAGATATTCAATCTTGGAGAAGCTGGCCTTGGCCTTGGTTATGTCTTCACGAAGGCTTCGTCCCTATTTTCAGGCTCATCCCGTCCAAGTGATCACATATCATCCTTTGAGAAATATACTTGAGAAGCCAGATCATTCGGGGAGGTTGGCCAAATGGGCTATTGAACTAAGCGAGTTTGAAATATCATACATTCCTCGAACAGCAATAAAAGCGCAAGTCTTGGCGAATTTCTGGTGGACACGACAAAATCCGATCCTGAACAGGTGGTGAAATCCCCTTTGGCTTGGGTCATTTATGTGGATGGGGCCTCTGGCAAAAACTCCGTGGGAGCCAGAGTAGTTTTAATCAGTCTGAATGGCATCAAGCTGGAGCAAGCTATCAAATTCTTCTTTCTGGTTACGAACAATCAGGCTGTATATGAGGCAATTCTAGCTGGTCTCAGGCTTGCGAAAGAATTGGGCATAGAGCACTTACACGTTAAAACTGATTCACTTGTTATGGCTTCTCAGGTCCTGGGTAATTTTGAGATAAGGGAACCAATCTTGAGAAAGTATCTGCTGCTGACTAAGAAGGAGATCGGGAAATTCAAGTCATTCATTATCGAGCATATTCCCAGAACACGAAATGAGGAGGCAGATGAGTTGTCAAAGTTCGGTCTTCCATCAGGGGGAGTGACCTTTGAACTTTTCCATCCAGCAACAGATGAAGCAGAGCTCATGCAAATTGATCAGAATCCTTCGTGGAAGGACCCCTACGAGCTGTTTTTGTCAAAAGGGGAGTTCCATCATTCCATCAAAGACAGGAGAAAATTCAAATGGAAAGCGGTCGTACTATTATTTGATAGCTGGAGTTCTCTACAGGAAGACTTTAATCTCTCCCTCAGCACGGGTGTTTTCGAGGATGAAATCCCAACCATACTTCAGGAGGTTCATTCCGGGGAGTGTGGTAGCCATTCAGGAGCAAAGACTCAAGAGAAGAGAATCTTAAGGCAGGGGTATTTCTGGCCAACCATGAGGAAGGATGTTGAAACATTCGCCAAGCGATGTGTTCAGTGTCAGAAGTTCGCTCCTCTTCAGCATTTGCCTGCTCAATCACTCAGATCCATAACTGCACCGTGGCCCTTCGCAGTTTGGGGATGGATCTTATCGGACCCTTCCCAATGGCCAGCGGCCAGCGTTGCTTCGTCATTCGTAATGATTGACTACTTCAGCAAGTGGATCGAAGCGAAAGCATTGGCGAAAACTACAACCCAAGTTATCAGAAACTTCATCTGGGGAGAGATAGTCTGCGGACATGGAATTCCGCTAGTAATTGTCACTGATAATGGTCCGTAGTTCAAAAATTCAGAAATGATAACTTTCAGTGATCAGATTGGGATTGATCTTCGGTTCTCTTCTGTGCATCACCCAAGGACTAATGGTCAGGTAGAAGCAACAAAATCGGCAAATCCAACAGCTTCTAATGAGAGAGTCTTAAATCAGAGAGGAAATTGGGCGGAACAACTTCCCTCTATCCTTTGGACTCTTCGTACTACCCCTTCTTCAGCTACAGGGGAGACACCATTCAAATTATCTCATGGCTCGGAGGCAGTCGTTCCGGTAGAATTTGAGGTGGTCACCCCCAGGGTGGTGTATGCAAAAAGAGGGAGGAGAGGCATGGATAGCAGATAATGATGAAGCCATTAAGTATAGTCTGGATTTAATTGAAGAGCTTCAGGATGAAGCAACAATCAGGCAGGAAGAGGTTAAAAGGAGAATGGCCAAATACTTTGATAGGAATGTCAGGGTTAAGCACTTTGCAGTTGGGGACGTTGTGTTAAAGAAAGTTGATGCAGCAGCTAGAGCAGGCAACGTCGGAAAGCTGAATCCCAACTGGGTCGGACCTTTCATCATCAAGGAAGTACTAAAAAGCGGGGCTTACCATCTTCAGATGAGTGAAGGAGAAGATATCTCATGCACCTAGAGCGGTGATGATCTCAAACGATTCTATCCTTAAAATATCTTCGTTACTTTCTTACATTCTTTTTGGGATATTCAATGAAAAGCCCCATACTGACACGTCTCCATGTCTGATGTTTCTTTTTTTACACTTTCTTCATATATCTACCTCACTGAACCACGGGATACATCGCCTAGTTCTGCTCGAACCCCCTCGGATTGTAGTCATTAGCGTACAACCACGAAGATCATGTGTAGCGGGGAGTTTTTCGCACACATGTAGTGGTAGCTTGCCAATTCCCGTGCGGTGGTCTTCAGAATCTGGGATCCCGGCTGATATCTGACACACCCCTGCATCAAGGGAGGTCTAGGTGAATGTTAGCTCTATCATGCCCCGAAAGGGATATAGTTACAGCCTTGATGATCTTTCTGAGGAAAGCAATGTCGGTATAGCCTCCGCGGCATAACCACATCTGCCCAACTGATCATCTTGGTCTGTGACCATCGAATACTCCTAGGTACTCTCAAGCGATGCCTAAGCGGGAACCCACAACAGAGTTGATCTCTCTGAGGAAAGCAATGTTCGCCTCCTAGGCCCATCTGCCCAATTGATCAACTCGGCTTGTAGCCCTAGGCAAGAGAGCAGTTGAGTCGCTTACAGCCCTTATGACCACTTGAGGAAAGCAATGTTCGCCGCCTATGCCCACCTGCCCACTTGGTCATTTGGGTCTGTACTTGTCGTTTTTCTTTATTTCTACAGCTCTTTTGACCACTCGAGGAAAGCAATGTTCGCCGCCTAGGCCCACCTGCCCACTTGGTCATCTGAGTCTGTAGCCATCTCTTGTTACATTACAGGAAATTATCTCATCCTATATGGTCACTCTAGACCATTTGGGAGAGAAAACGGGATTTTTATGGGTGCATCACAAACCGGTCGGCTTGATACTCAGACCGGACGGTTTGAAATAAGCAGGTACCAAGGATATCAAGCGGTCTGGTTTTCAGACCGGGACGATTTGAAATAAGCAGGATATCATAAAAGGTCACAAGGCGAATATCAAAGGATCAGGCATAATCATGACCGGTCGATCTCATCATTCGGTTTGTAAACCTATCATCTTTATGGTTTCAATTCGATTTGTTCGGTTAATAACAGGCTCTTCACAATCAAGCAATTATGATTCTCATTGCAAGTATCAAGCTACTAACCGCTCAAAGTATGTATAGTCTGCGCGGGCTTATCAGTCAATGTTATGCTGACTCACATAAATCGTTCGGGCTAAATATTAATTGCACGGCCTACCAATTTGTTGGGTATTGTATCCACAATAGCCTTGATTTGTAGAAAGTCAACTTTGAACCAAGATTGAATTGTTTGTGTATTTGATATGCTTTTCTAGTAATGCTCTTGCAGGTTCACTCTGCTAAGTGTAGACCAATGTCAGGTCACAATGGGTCAATAAGCACAGTCTCATGCAATGTAATTCTTCATTGTGTGAGGTATGGGGTTGGCTCATGTGTGGTCTCTCAATTGGGATACACTTATGATCAAGACTTTTAAAGGTTCAAAGCTAAGGTGTGCAGCATTGGTCTGAAGACAAAGGAGAAAGTTCTTTAAGTAAACTTTTCGAGAAGTAAGGATATTTTTCCGAGAAGTCTTTCAGTGATTTCAAAAAGTCCTTATGGATATTCGAGAAGAGTTGTTTCAGATATCTCTCGAGAAATTGTTGAAATTTTTCGAGTAGTTTCTTGTATTTCTCGAGATATCTTTTGTTTCTCGAAAAGTCTTCTTTGTTTTCGAGAAGTCTGTCTCAGCTCAGGTTGCGAGAAGTTTCCTCAGTTTTCGAGAAGTCCTTTTTCTCTCGAGAAGTCCTGTCATATATCTTTGATCTTTTTCTTTCTAAAGCTGTTTTTCGAGAACTAGTCGTTTCTCTCGAGAAGTCTTGAAATTCTCGAGAAGTCTAGTCCTATCATTTCTCGAAAACTTTGTTTTCCTGTTTTGACGTCAAGTCTTTTCCGTCAAAATTGACGTGAAGTCTTTCCTCGTCTTAAGGTTGATCGTTAGGATGTCTTCTATATAATGATTGCTCCTTATGATTGATTAGGTTTTCAGTTGTTTTGAGAATCACAAGATCAGAGTTCATTTTCTCCTAACCCTAATCTGATCCAAGATCGTCGTCAGTGCCGCGCATCGCCATCATTGGAGTTTCGATCGTGAGTTATCTGAATTTGTCTCCAAGTGGAAGAGAAAGGTCAATCGATCATTGCCTTACACGTTCTGATTCTATCGATTGATCAAGACCTTAGAAGATCTGATTTGTGCCGATTCAATTCTTCGTCTTCTACATCAAGCCTAAGTCATTTCTGTCGCAAGAAGAAAGAAGATCTTCATCAAATTTTTCAGATCTATCTGTGATTTGTTAAGTATAATTTCTATATCAATTTTATATTTGATTGTAGGAGAGATTGTTCTCCGAGTTGTAGGAGAGGTGTTCTCCGAGTTGTAGGAGAGGTGTTCTCTCTGAGTTGGTAGGAGAGTGGTCTCCGAGTTTAAGAGTTTTGACTCTGAGAATTGTAAGATCGTTCTTGATCCGAGTTTTAGTGAAGTAGTCAAGTCTAGCTGTGGAGCTAGATTGGCGAGGCCGGCAAGTGGAGTACCCAAGATCGGGGAACCACTATAAATTTCTTGTGTCGTCTGTGGTTGTGGTTTGCATTTTGTGCGTTCTTTATTTTCAAGAATTTCAATTCCGCAAAAGTTGCAGTTATCACCTATTCACCCCCCTCTAGGTGATTTTGGTTGGCAACTAGATATTTCAATTGGTATCAGAGGGAGGTTGTTCTTAAAAGGTTAACACCTTGAACAAGATCTTTTCACTATATTTGCCTTCAAATCATGGAAAAGTGCAAGGAATCGTCTTCGTTGAAATTGCCAATATGCACAAAGGCTAACTTTCCTATGTGGAAAGAAAGAGTCAGATTTTATATGGAAGCCGCAGACCCAAGAATCTTCCAAGTTGTGGAAGAAGGACCTCATGTGCCAATGACTGCCTCAACAATCAATCCTACGGTTCAAGTACCAAGAAAATGATGGACTTAACAAAGGATGAGATCGCTCTCGTTGCCTTGGACAAAAAGGCAAAGAACATCATTGCCAGTGCAGTGGATGATTCTATGTTGCAAAATCTAATTCACTGTAATTCTGCAAAAGAAATGTGGACGTCCTTAATAGTTCTTATGGAAGGTACTGAAGAAGTAAGAGATGATAGAAGATCTCTTTTGAATCAAGAGTATGAGGCATTCAAGCAGAATAAAAAGGAGTGCATTGCTGATGCTTATGAAAGATTCTTCAAAATCGTAAACGGCCTAAGAAACTATGGTCGGGAATTCTCAAATGGTGAACTGAATGATAAATTCCTGCGTTCCCTAACGAAAGATTAGGATAGCAAGATTGTTGCAATCAGAGAATTTGGGAAGTTACCAAATCTAGACCCTCAGAATCTGTTTGGGAAACTGTTGTCCCACGAGCTACAAATGAACATTCGGAAAACAGAAGAAGATGGGAATAGAGGTTCAAGCAAGGAAAGAACCTTGGCTATGAAGGCTGAGAGTTCTAGAAAATGCAGAACTTTGTCTCCAATCAGAATACAAGAATCTACTGATGAAGAAGAATCTAAGGCCGGCTCCTCCAGCTCAGAAATGTCTGATGGGGAATTCTCTCTTATCTCCCGTCAGTTTAAAAACTGCTAAACAAAAGAAGACACATGAAGAACAAGTTTTCCTCTGAAAATAGACAGTCTCGACGTGATGGTGATCATCACAAAAGAGTTCTAGCAATCATGACAGGTATAAATCTAAAACTGGTAAACATATTTCTTCTGACATAGTTTGTTATTGTTGCAATAAGCCAGGGCACATGATTGCTGAATGCCCTTATAAAAAGAAGGAGGGTGGAAGAAAAGAAGAAAAGAAATCCACTCACAGAAAAAGGAAGACTGAAAAGAGTCTAGTCGCTAAAAAGAACAAAACTTTAAGTGACAGTGACTCGGAAAAATCAAGTAGTGAAGAAGAAGCCTACTTCGGGTTGATGGCTAGGACTGATGATGAAGAAGAACCTCCATATACCGGGAAGGTAAATTCAAACACTATTTTATCTGATTCTGAATTTGATTTAGATGAACAAAAGGATTATCTTTCAGATGATGATTCAAACCTCATGACCCAATACACTGAAATGCTTAAAAGTTTTGACAAATGCCGAAAGGTAGTCAAAATTCAGGCCAAGGAGATCATGTCTCTCAAAGAAGTGGAATCTAATTTGAGAAAGGAAGTTGAACAACTTTCCTCCTTCAAAGAGGAAAACCAAATCTTGAAAGACAAAATCAAAAGCTCAGATGAGCTCCTTGATCGGAAAGAGAACTCTATCAAAGTCCTGGAGGAACAGCTAGCCGCTGAGAAGAAGCTAGTTGAAAAGTTTTCACAACCAAAACCATTCTTCCAATCATTGATACTTTCTCTGCTAAAGCAAGTAGCAGTGGTTTAGGTCATGTGGCTGGGTCAAGTAATTCTTCTAAAGGCACCCGTGCCAAGAAGAAAAATAAGAATGCTAAGAAAGCTACTATCGAAGAAAAAGGAAAGCCCATCTAGAACAAGTGGAATTTAAGAAAGTTCTACTTCCCACAAATGCTTATGACATGGAAAGCTCTTATGGTCACTTGACATGACCAATTAATTTTGCACCTGTCAATGACTATAAGGGGTGGGCTCGTCCTCAATACCTAAGTCAAAGTGCTTTCAAAGCACCTTATGAAGAAATAAATTTGAAAGATTATGGTCCTTATGTTCATGGTCCAAGTGCTGTTAAAGCACCAATAGTAAAGACTATTGTACCTAAGCCAGAGGAGAAAGCATTACCCTGTGTATGCTGTACTCATGAAACATACTCATCCAGAAGGATTGCTCCTGCCAAAATCAACGTTCAAAGAATTGAGCAGGAAAATATTAAGAGAAGGTACAACAGGTTTAACTGTTGGTGTTGCGGCAAAATAGGTCACTTTGCCGTAGACTGTTGGTTCAATTTCACATATTCCAAGAGACCACAAATTGACAATGCAAGAAAGACCACTCGCAATGTTAATGCTCCTCGTGGTACTCAACTAACAAGGGACCAAGGACCCAAATTTGTTTGGGATCCTAAGGCAAGATAATCTGTTATTGCAGGTATGTCCAAGGCCAACAAAAATCCTATTTGGTATTTGGACAGTGGTTGTTCTCGGCACATGACCGGGACTAGAAGTCTACTGCAAAATTTTACTCCAGTTGAGAATGGACCAAAAGTTATTTTTGGGGATCAGACCGTGGAGTTACAAAAGGCTATGGTATGATTTCTAATGGCAATGTATCTTTCTTAGATGTGGCTTATGTGGAAGGATTAGAACATAATCTGATAAGTATAAGCCACTCTGTGATAAAGGATACATAGTTGATTTTCGTAAAGACAAGTGTTTGATAAAGTCGGTAGAAAATTCTGAAACAATTCTATCAGGCACTCGTCATAGGAATATTTTCTGTTTAAATTTTATTTGTTTATTATCTTCTACACCAGTATGTCTTTTAGCAAAAGATAGTGCATCTCTAGCTGATCAATGGCATAAGAGATTAGCACACATAAACTTCAAAACTATAAATAAGTTGTTTTCACAAAACTTAGTACGTGATGCGCCAAATGTTAAGTGCATTAAAGATTGACCTTGTCATGCTTGTGTAAAAGGCAAGCAAACAAGAGCTACTTTTAAAAGCATTATAGGCAAAGATTCAACTAGGTGTTTACATCTACTTCATATGGACTTGTTTGGTCCTTTGCAAATTAGGAGTTTAGGAGGTAAGTCTTTTACATTAGTTATTGTAGATGATTACTCACGTTTCACATGTGTATTCTTTCTTAAACACAAGTCAGATACGTTTGCCATTTTCACTAAGTTTGTCAAGCAAATCCAGAACGAATTTGTATGCACCGTGGTCAAAATCAGAAGTGACCATGGAACAGAATTTGAATCTGGGGCTATGACAGATTTTTGTGAAAGTCTAGGTATCTTTCATGAGTTTTCCTCACCTCGAACTCCACAACAAAATGGGGTAGCTGAGAGAAGGAATAGAACACTCATTGAAGCTTGCAGAACAATGTTGAGTGACACTTCTCTACCTGAATATCTTGGGCTGAAGCCGTCAACACTGTGCATGCCATGTGCAAAACAGAGCACTCATAAACAAAAACCATGAAAAGACTCCTTATGAACTACTAAAAGGCAAGACCAACCATCTCTTATTTTAGAATCTTTGGCTGCAAATGCTTTGTACTTAATAATGGAAAGCATTACAAAACCAAGTTTAGCGAAAAGAGTTTTGAGGGTATTTTTGTAGGCTATAGTAGCCATAGTAAAGCTTATAGAATATTTAATAAGAAAACTCTGGTGGTAGAGGAATCAATAAATGTTGTATTTGATGAAACGAGCGTGCTACATAGCATCTCTTCTAGTGCTCCTATTGAAGTTGCAGGTTCAAGACACAAGATATTAGCTTAGATGAGCCAGTCAAAGTTGATGCTCAAACCTTCGTCAAGATCTCTTCCCCAATCACAAATGAAAAGAAGATCATATTGATGAAGAACCAGTACAAGTGGAAGAAGACTTTCAAGTAGCTGATATTACTCCAAATGTTCAAACTGATGCAAGGAACCTTGAGTTCAGACATATGAGAGACCACCCTATTGATCAAATCATAGGAGATCCTCAGTCGGCATTAGAACAAGAAGAGGTACTACTAACGAAAATATGCATTTAAGTTTTTCTTTCACAGGTAGAACCAAAGAAGTTTCAAGAAGCAAATGAAGACCCCCACTGATAATTGCAATGGAAGAAGAGTTAAATCAATTCAAACGTTGCAAAGTGTGGACACTAGTTCCAAAACCCAAGGATAAAATATTATTGGAACAAAATGGGTTTACAGGAACAAGTTGGATGAAAATGGAACAATTATAAAGAACAAAGCAAGACTTGTAGCAAAAGGCTATAGACAGGAAGAAGGGATCGACTTCGATCAACTTATGCTCCAGTAGCAAGACTTGAAGCGATCAGAATGTTCTTAGCCTATGCTGCATACAAAGGTTTCACCGTATACCAAATGGACGTTAAATCAGCTTTTCTAAATGGCAACATAAAAGAAGAAGTTTACGTAGAACAACCCTGCAGGTTTTGTAGATTCTGAACACCCTAATTACGTTTACTTATTACAAAAGCTTTATATGGTTAAAACAAGCTCCTCGAGCTTGGTATGAGACGCTGTCTAATTTTCTTCTTGAGAACAAGTTCACAAGAGGAAAGATAGATAAAACATTATTTCTTAGGGAAGTAAAAGGCAAGATTTTGCTAGTGCAAATCTATGTTGATGACATTATTTTTGGCTCTACGGACGACAATCTTTGCAAAAAGTTTTCAAAACTTATGCAGGGAAAGTTTGAAATGAGCAGTATGGGCGAGCTGAAATATTTCTTAGGACTTCAAGTGAAACAATCTGAAGATGGAATTTTCATCTCACAGACAAAATTCACCAAGGAGTTGATTAAAATTGGATGGAGAATGCAACCTCTATGAGGACTCCAATGAGCTCAGCTATGTCTCTGGACAAGGACGAGAAAGGGAAACCTTTTGATGAAACCAAATACAGAAGCATAATTGGCTCTTTGCTCTACCTTACTGCTAGTAGACCTGACATAATGTTTTCCACATGTGTATGTGCTAGATATCAGGTGCACTCTAAGGAATCTCACTATACTGCTACAAAGCGAATTTTGAGATATCTTAAGGCACACCAAATCTTGGCTTATGGTACCCAAGAAGTAATGATAGCGAACTAATAGGCTATTCAGATGCAGATTTTGCAGGTAGCAGAGATGACAGGAAAAGCACTTCCGGAACATGCCAATTTATCGGAAGAAGGCTTATATCCTGGAGTAGCAAGAAGCAGAATTGTGTTGCAATCTCAACAGCCGAGTCAGAATATATTTCTGCAGGCAGTTGTTGCGCACAACTTCTATGGATCAGGAACCAGCTTCAAGATTATAATTTGAAGATAAAGAATATTCCAATGTTTGCGACTCCTCTAGCGCAATTGCTATAGCAAATAATCCGGTCTCACACAGTCGGACAAAGCATATCGAATTAAGATATCATTTCATCCGAGAGCATGTGGAGAATGGGGATATCAACTTAAGTTATGTCTCTACAGATAAGCAAATAGCAGATATATTCACGAAGCCGCTGGATGAGACCAAGTTCTCCTTCTTCAAAACAGAACTTGGAATGCTCAACATGGAATAATGATCAAACAAAGGATAAGAGAAGAAGATAAGTAAATTTTCTTAAATTTTATCTTATTTTTTTTATGTTCTAAAATGAAGCACAGGCATATCCTTTGGAGTGAAGAAAAATCAAAGAAGAAAATTTCAAGTCATCATTAAACTTCTCGAGAAATGAAGTGAACATCTCGAGAAATGACTTGCTGTTGTTTGAAGATAAAATATTTCGAAAAATTTGACATCATCTCTCGAAAAATGAACTCACACTTCTCGAGAAATGGGTAATCCCTCGAGAACCTTAATTATCTTTCGGAAGGAAATCAGCAGAGTTCTGAGACCTCTCGAGAACCTTCTCAACCTCTCGAGAAATGTCTTATACTTCTCGGAAACTTTATTCTCAAATTTTCGAAAATATGAAGTGCCAGGTACGCTTAATTTTTTTTTAATTAATTGTCACATCAGAACCACACTATAAATAGAGTCTCGAAATGAATTAAGAGGTCACGCGAAGTACTTCCATTTCCTCTCGAAAAGCGCCGTCGGTTCATCTTCTTTTACGCAAAATCGACGTTCCAGTTCAGACGGATCTTCACTCTTTCCAGTCCTCATCTCAAGTTCTCCTCACGATTAATGGCTCCTTCCGGAAAACCTAAGATCGGCGTGGGCAGTGAACTTGTGCGAGAAGGTCTCCAGTCTATGTCAGATGAGTTTCAAAACCTTTTTTATCTTATAGATGCAGCAGGACTCTCGTTCTTACTAGAACATCAATGTCGTATTCTATTTCATGAGGTAGAGGATCTGTTTATTAATATAAAAGTTCACAAAAACGGAAATAGAATGAAATCTAGTATTGGAGATTACAAAATCAAGATTAATCCAAATCCCTTTCCAAGTATTTGAAAATTCCTTTGGTAGAACATGAGGACTCTTTAAATAATGAGGATTGGGCTCATGCCCTAATGTTTTGTGGATTGGATAAAGGAACAACAACTATTCGTAGACAAAAGATGAGTGATGTGGGAAAATTGATAGTTGATATAATTTCAAAGGTTTTACTTTGTCATACTGGGAGCCTGGGTCATGTCTCTTCAGATGTATTCAGCTTAGTAGCAATGGTTATTTTGTGGAAAAGGTTCAGCTGGGCAGATTTCTTATTCAATAAGATCAAAGAAAGCATATTGAGCCCCAATTTTGCAAGAATCCTGACACTCTACCTGAATCAGCTAAATCCAGTTGTGTTTGACATGACCAAGGGAGCTATTATTCATCACTTGAAAAAGGTAGATGTTGTCACAATGCAAAGGTGGAACATCAGGATTAATAAGCCAGCTGCAGGTGCAGGTCCCCAGGGGGAGCCTATTACTTCAGCTCAATCAGTTCCTGAATTTGAAGCTACTGCTCCTCCTCCTCCAGAAACATCAGCAACTCCAGCTCCACCTCCAGCTCAACTCAGTTCATTTCCAGATCCAGATCCATCTCTAGCTTCACAACACACCATTCTATCAGAAGAATCAACTCTTAATCCAACAGACACAGTTCTTTCTCCATCAGCTCAAGATCCTTCAGAACAAGTTCCTTCAGAACAAGTTCCTTCCAAAACTTCATCAATCCCAGATGATCAACTTTTATCAGATACTCCTATGGAAGATACCTTTCCTTCACAAGATCAAGGAGATCATTTCTCACCTCCTCCAGCTATAAATGAAGACAGAGTAGATTCCACCATAGCAGATGTGGTGAGTGAAATTCTAAAAGGTGCTGATGATGTGCTTAGCACTAGTGACCACATGGGTGGGTCAGGAGCAGATTATGATTTTACTCTGGAAGGAGATGATGTTTCAGTGCATGATTCATCTCCTCCCCTAGTACATATTGAGGGGGAGCAAGATCCTTGCTTAGAAACAAACAAGGATGCTCAGGAAAAGCTTGTTATTTTATCTCCTTTGAAGCTACAGAGTTCAGTTGTTCTTGAAGATATTCCAGAAGAAGTTCTTCCATCTCCTATTCCTCCATCTCTTTATGATGAAAGTTCAATTCTTGGTAAAGTTGAACTTATGCTTCAAAACAAAGTGCCAAAATAGATTACTCCTTCAAAGAAGTTCATGCAAGAATATCTGATGTTGAAAGGAAATGTCAAAGAAGTTGAAAGAATTCAAAACTAGTTCAGATCAACTAAAAGAGGTTGTTATTCAGGGAGGAAAGGCTATTGATCACACCATAGAGGGTGTAGCCACAGTTCTAGCAGAAGTTATTCAAGTAAGAAAAACTCAAGAAAACATGGCTTCAAAGGCTGAAGATAATACTTTCAAAGTTATTGATGAAGTTGCCAGTTTAAGGAGTCTATTCTCCAAACCCTCTCTGTAGAAGTCAGAAAGGGGGAGGACAGTTTAATTGAGAGATGACTGGGTTGATAGATCAAACTCTTTTTGATTTTCATAAGCATTTGATTAATAAGTTTGAGCAGTTGTCCCAAGGTGTCCAAAAGCAGGTAAATGAGTTAAAAGATTTCACCTCTAATACTGCTGTTTGGTTACACCATGAAATCTTTCCTGAGTTGGGTATTGACCCTGCTCAACCTCCTCCTCATTTTGATCAAGTTCAATCTGAAGCTCCTTTATTTTCTAAATTTTCTCCAAGCCTAGCAGGGCAGTCTGATGATGTTCCTTCAGTAGAAACTCATTCCTCTATGCACTATTCTAGAAAAAGGAAATATGGTGATGGACCTTCTGCATGCAGATCTATTCCTGGCTCCACCTCAGCAGGTTCTGGCAAAGCAGCGATAGATGACACAAAGGTTTATCCAGAAGTTTGGAGTCCAGTTTCAAAGATCATCATTCTAGACTCTCTCAAGCTTGTAGAAGAAGGAAATGTACAAGCTACTGAAATTTACAGCTCTTCTGAATGGAAAAAGTATGAGACAAGTAGAATCAAGAGAGAATACATTTCAAAATTATGGGTATAACAATCCGGCAGCTCCAGAAGCTCCTCCAAAGTATCATCCAAACCTTATGCTTACTTTTCAAGACAGGAGGAGAAAAGAAAGGGGAATGCTAATCTCTGAAGACAAGACTTTAAAGACCTTTAAAACTTTATGTCTACATGCTTGTGTGAACTTTAATTCATTAGACAATCTAAATCTAAATATAGTTTTTGATTCTGATGTGACAATCATGTTCTTATATTTAGATATTGCTCTTAATGTTCTTTCTAGTATATTCTTTTTATATTTAATATGGCTACAATTCATCTTGGTAAGAAGGGTTCTGACTTCTACAAATAGGGGAGATTGTTGGGTATTGTATCCACAATAGCCTTAATTTGTAGAAAGTCAACTTTGAACCAAGATTGAATTGTTTGTGTATTTGATATGCTTTTCTAGTAATGCTCTTGCAGGTTCACTCTGCTAAGTGTAGACCAATGTCAGGTCACAATGGGTCAATAAGCACAGTCTCATGCAATGTAATTCTTCATTGTGTGAGGTATGGGTTGGCTCATGTGTGGTCTCTCAATTGGGATACACTTTATGATCAAGACTTTTAAAGGTTCAAAGCTAAGGTGTGCAGCATTGGTCTGAAGACAAAGGAGAAAGTTCTTTAAGTAAACTTTTCGAGAAGTAAGGATATTTTCCGAGAAGTCTTTCAGTGATTTCGAAAAGTCCTTATGGATATTCGAGAAGAGTTGTTTCAGATATCTCTCGAGAAATTGTTGAAATTTTTCGAGTAGTTTCTTGTATTTCTCGAGATATCTTTGTTTTCCCTCGAAAGTCTTCTTTGTTTTCGAGAAGTCTGTCTCAGCTCAGTTTGAGAAGTTTCCTCAGTTTTCGAGAAGTCTTTTTTCTCTCGAGAAGTCCTGTCATATATCTTTGATCTTTTCTTTCTAAAGCTGTTTTTCGAGAACTAGTCGTTTCTCTCGAGAAGTCTTGAAATTCTCGAGAAGTCTAGTCCTATCATTTCTCGAAAACTTTGTTTTCCTGTTTTGACGTCAAGTCTTTTCCGTCAAATTGACGTGACGTCTTTCCTCGTCTTAAGGTTGAATCGTTAGGATGTCTTCTATATAATGATTGCTCCTTATGATTGATTAGGTTTTCAGTTGTTTTGAGAATCACAAGATCAGAGTTCATTTTCTCCTAACCCTAATCTGATCCAAGATCGTCGTCAGTGCCGCGCATCGCCATCATTGGAGTTCGATCGTGAGTTATCTGAATTCGTCTCCAAGTGGAAGAGAAAGGTCAATCGATCATTGCCTTACACATTCTGATTCTATCGGATTGATCAAGACCTTAGAAGATCTGATTTGTGCCGATTCAATTCTTTTCTTTTACATCAAGCCTAAGTCATTTCTGTCGCAAGAAGAAAGAAGATCTTCATCAAATTTTTCAGATCTATCTGTGATTTGTTAAGTATAATTTCTATATCAATTTTATATTTGATTGTAGGAGAGATTGTTCTCCGAGTTGTAGGAGAGTGTTCTCCGAGTTGTAGGAGAGGTGTTCTCTCTGAGTTGGTAGGAGAGTGGTCTCCGAGTTGTAAGAGTTTGACTCTGAGAATTGTAAGATCGTTCTTGATCCGAG